>CM057453.1:392655000-393905000 GCA_016271365.2 Neoceratodus forsteri
GCCTGTGTTAAAGTGTTTCAAGCGGTGGGACCCATGCCTCAAGCTCTGTCTCTGTTCAAGGGTTCTGCGTGAGAGCCATGCCTCAATCTCTGTCTGTGTTCAAGGGGTTCAAGCGGTGGGAGCCATGCCTCAAGCTCTGCCTGTGTTCAAATGTTTCAAGTGGTGGGAGCCATGCCTCAAGCTCTGTCTGTGTTCAAGTGTTTCAAGCGGTGGGAGCCATGTGTCAGGCTCTGTCTGAAAATCACTTGAACACAGGCAGAGCTTGAGGCATGGCTCCCACCGGTTGAAACCCTTTAACATAGGCAGAGCTTGAGGCATGGCTCCCACTGCTTGAAACTCTAGAACACAAACAGAACCTGAGACATGGATCCCACTGCTTGAAATAATTGAACACAGGCAGAGCTTGAAGCATGGCTCCCACCGGTTGAAACCCTTGAACACAGGCAGAGCTTGAGGCATGGCTCCCACTGGTTGAAACCCTTTAACATAGGCAGAACCTGAGGCTTGTCTCCCACCACTTGAAACACTTGAACATCAGGCAGAGCTTGGAGGATATTCTACCACTTGAAATACTTGAGCACAGGCAGAGCTTTTAGGTATGGCTCCAGGTGGAAACCTTGAACACATGCAGAGCTTACAAGGCATGGCTCCCACCACTTGAAACACTTGAACACAGGCAGAGCTTGAGGCATGGCTCCCACCGCTTGAAACCCTTGAACACGGACAGAGCCTGAGACATGGCTCCAACCGCGTGAAGCCCTTGAACGCAGACAGAGCCTGAGACATGGCTCCCACCGCTTGAAACCCTTGAACACAGACAGAGCCTGAGACTTGGCCTCCACCGCTTGAAACCATTGAACACAGGCATAGCCTGAGACATGGCTCCCACAGATTGAAACACTTGAGCACAGGCAGAGCTTGAGGCCTGGCTCCCACCACTTGAAACACTTGAACACACGCTGAGCTTGCGTCATGGCTCCCACCGCTTGAAACACTTGAACACTGGCGGAGCATGATGCATGGCTACCTCCGCTTGTAACTCTTGAACACAGAAAGAGCCTGAGGCATGGCTCCCACCGCTTGAAACACTTGAACACAGGCAGAGCTTGAGGAAAGGCTCCACAGCTTGAAACACTTGAATACAGACAGAGCCTGAGACATGGCTCCCACCGCTTGAAACACTTGAACACAGGCAGAACTTGAGGCATGGCTCCACCCGCTTGAAACCCTTGAACACAGGCAGAGCGTGAGCGCTTGGCTCCCACCGCTTGAAACACTTGAACACAGAGAGAGCTTGAGGCATGGCTCCCACCACTTGAAACATTTGAACACAGGCAGAGCTTGAGGCATGGCTCCCACTGCTTGAAACACTTGAACACAGGCAGAGCTGAGACATGGCTCCCACCACTTGAAACCCTTGAACACAGGCAGAGCTTGAGGCTTGGCTCCCACCGCTTGAAACCCTTGAACACAGGCAGAGCTTGAGGCCTGGCTCCCACCACTTGAAACACTTGAAAATAGGCTGAGCCTGAGACATGGCTCCCACCGCTTGAAACCCTTGATCACAGGCAGAGCTTAAGGCATGGCTCCAACTGCTTGAAGCACTTGATCACAGGCAAAGCCTGAGACATGGCTCCCACCGCTTGAAACCCTTGAACAAAGACAGAGTCTGAGTCATGGCTCCCACCACTTGAAACTCTTGAACACAGGCTGAGCTTGATTCATGGCTCCCACCGCTTGAAACCCATTATCACTGGCAGAGCTTGAGGCTTGGCTCCCACCGCTTGAAACACTTCAACACAGACAGAGCTTGAGTCATGGTTCCCACCACTTGAAACCTTTGAACACAGACAGAGCTTGAGTTATGGCTCCCACCACTTGAAACATTTGAACACAGGCAGAGCTTGAGACATGGCTCCCACCGCTTGAAGCCCTTGAACACAGACAGAACTTGAGGCATGGCTCCCACCGCTTTAAACCGATGAACACAGACAGAGCATGAGGCATGACTCCCACTGCTAGAAACAGTTGAACACAGGCAGAGCTTGAGGCTTGGCTCCCACCGCTTGAAACTCTTGAACACAGATAGAGCTTGAGGCATGGCTCCACCGCTTGAAACACTTGAACACAGGCGGAGCTTGAGGCATGGCTCCCACCGCTTGAAACCCTAGAACACAATCAGAGCTTGAGGCATGGCTCCCACCGCTTGAAACCCTTGAACACAGACGGGTCTTGAGACATGGCTCTCACCGCTTAAAACCCTTGAACACAGATAGAGCTTGTGACATGGCTCCCACCGCTTGAAACCCTTGAACACAGACAGAGCTTGCGGCATGGCTCCCACCGCTTGACACACTTGAACAAAGACGGAGCATGAGGCATGGCTCCCACCGCTGAAACCCTGAACACAGACAGAGCCTGGAGATATGGCTCCCATCGCTTGAAACCCTTGAACACAGACAGAGACTGAGACATGGCTCACCGCTTAAAACCCTTGAACCCAGATGGAGCTTTGAGACATGGCTCACCGCTTGAAAACCCTAGAACAGTTGCAGAGCCTGAGACATGGCTCCCACCGCTTGAAACCCTTGAACACAGACAGAGCCTGAGGCATCTCTCCCACCGCTTGAAACACTTGAACACAGGCAGAGCTTGAGGCATGGCTCCCACCACTTGAAACACTTAAACACAGGCAGAGCTTTAGGCATGGCTCCACTGCTTGAAACCCTTGAACATACAGGCAGAGCTGAGGATGGCTCCCACTGCTTGAAACACTTGAAGACATACATATCTTGAATCATGGCTCCCACCGCTTGAAATTTTTGAACACAGGCAGAGCTTCAGGTATATCTCCTAATCGCTTCAAACACTTGAACACAGGCAGAGCTTGAGACATGGCCCCACCTCTTGAACCCTTGAACACAGACGAGCTTGAGGCATGGCTCCATCGCTTGAAACACTTGAAAGAAGATAGAGCCTGAGACATGGTTCCCGCCACTTGAAACATTTGAACACAGGCAGAGCTGAGGGATGGCTCCCACCGGTTGAAACTCTTGAACACAATCTGAGCTTGAGGCATGGCTCCCACTGCTTTAAACACTAGAACTCAGTCAGAGCCTGAGAGATGGCTCCCACCGCTTGAAACACTTGAACACAGGCAGAGGTTGAGTAAAGGCTCCCACCGCTTGAAACACTTGAACACGGACAGAGCCTGAGACGTGGCTCCCACCACTTGAAACACTTGATCACAGGCAGAACTTGAGGCATGGCTCCGACCGGCTGAAACCATTGAACACAGACAGAGCTTAATGCATGGCTCCCACCACTTGAAACACTTGAACACAGGCAGAGCCTGAGGCATGGCTCCCACCGCTTGAAACCCTTGAACACCGGCAGAGCTTGAGGCCTGGCTCCCACCGCTTGAAACCCTTGAACACAGACAGAGCCTGAGACATGGCTCCCACAGCTTGAAACACTTGAACTCAGGCAGAACTTGAGGCATGGCTCCCACCGCTTGAAACACTTGAACACAGGCAGAGCTTGAGGAAAGGCTCCCACCGCTTGAAACACTTGAACACAGGCAGAGCTTGAGACATGGCTCCCACCGCTTGAAACACTTGAACACAGAGAGAGCTTGAGGCATGGCTCCCACCGCTTGAAACACTTGAACACAGGCAGAGCTTGACGCTTGGCTCCCACCGCTTGAAACACTTGAACACAGAGAGAGCTTGAGGCATGGCTCCCATCACTTGAAACATTTGAACACAGGCAGAGCTTGAGGCATGGCTCCCACTGCTTGAATCACTTGAACACAGGCAGAGCTTGAGACATGGCTCCCACCGCTTGAAACCCTTGAACACAGGCAGAGCTTGAGGCTTGGCTCCCACCGCTTGAAACCCTTGAACACAGGCAGAGCTTGAGGCCTGGCTCCCACCGCTTGAAACACTTGAAACAGGCAGAGCCTGAGACATGGCTCCCACCGCTTGAAACCCTTGAACACAGGCAGAGCTTGAGGCATGGCTCCAACTGCTTGAAACACTTGATCACAGGCAAAGCCTGAGACATGGCTCCCACCGCTTGAAACCCTTGAACAAAGACAGAGTCTGAGACATGGCTCCCACCACTTGAAACTCTTGAACACATGCTGAGCTTGAGGCATGGCTCCCACCGGTGAAACCCTTGAACAGAGGCAGAGCTTGAGGCGTGGCTCCCACTGCTTGAAACACTAGAACACGGACAGAGCCTGAGACATGGCTCCCACCACTTAAAACACTTGAACACAGGCAGAGCTTGAGGCATGGCTCCCACCGGTTGAAACCCTTGAACACAGGCAGAGCTTGAGGCATGGCTCCCACCGGTTGAAACCCTTTAACATAGGCAGAGCCTGAGGCATAGCTCCCACTGCTTGAAACACTAGTACACAAACAGAGCCTGAGACATGGCTCCCACCACTTAAAACACTTGAATACAGGCAGAGCTTGAGGCATGGCTCCCACCGGTTGAAACCCTTGAACACAGGCAGAGCTTGAGGCATGTCTCCCACTGGTTGAAACCCTTTAACATAGGCAGAGCCTGAGGCTTGGCCCCCACCACTTGAAACACTTGAACACAGGCAGAGCTTGAGGCATGGCTCCCACCACTTGAAATACTTCAGCACAGGCAGAGCTTTTAGGCATGGCTCCACAGTGTGAAAAGGTCCCTTAACACATGCAGAGCTAAGGCATGGCTCCCACCACTTGAAACACTTGAACACAGGCAGAGCTTGAGGCATGGCTCCCACCGCTTGAAACCCTTGAACTCAGACAGAGCGTGATTAATGGCTCCAACCGCTTGAAGCCCTTGAACTCAGACAGAGCCTGAGACATGGCTTCCACCGCTTGAAACCCTTGAACACAGACAGAGCCTGAGACATGGCCTCCACCGCTTGAAACCATTGAACACAGGCATAGCCTGACACATGGCTCCCACAGATTGAAACACTTGAACACAGGCAGAGCTTGAGGCATGGCTCCCACCACTTAAAACCCTTGAATACAGGCAGAGCCTGAGACATGGCTCCCTCCCCTTGATACCTTTGAACACAGGCAGAGCTTGAGGCATGGCTCCCATCGCTTGAAAACACTAGAAAGCAGACAGAGCCTGAGACATGGCTCCCACCACTTGAAACACTTGAACACAGGCAGAGCTTGAGGCATGGCACCCACTGCTTTAAACTCTAGAACACAGTCAGAGCCTGAGAGATGGCTCCCACTGCTTGAAACACTTGAACACAGGCAGAGCTTGAGGCATGGTTCCCACCGGTTGAAACCCATTATCGATGGCAGAGCTTGAGGCTTGGCTCCCACCGCTTGAAACACTTGAACACAGGCAGAGCTTGAGACATGGCTCCCACGGCTTGAAGCCCTTGAACACAGACAGAACTTGCGGCATGGCTCCCACCGCTTTAAACCGTTGAACACAGACAGAGTATGAGGCATGACTCCCACCGCTAGAAACAGTTGAACACAGGCAGAGCCTGAAGCTTGGCTCCCACCGCTTGAAACTCTTGAACACAGATAGAGCTTGAGGCATGGCTCCCACCGCTTGAAACACTTGAACACAGGCAGAGCTTGAGGCATGGCTCCTCCGCTTGAAACACTTGAACACAGGCGAGCTTGAGGCATGGCTCCCACCGCTTGAAACCCTTGAACACAATCAGAGCTTGAGGCATGGCTCCCACCACTTGAAACCCTTGAAAACAGATGGAGCTTGTGACATGGCTCCCACCTCTTGAAACCCTTGAACACAGACAGAGCTTGCGGCATGGCTCCCACCGCTTGAGACACTTGAACACAGACGGAGCATGAGGCATGGCTCCCACCGCTTGAAACCCTTCAACACAGACAGAGCTTGAGGCATGGCTCCCACCAATTGAAACCCTTGAACACAGACAGAGCCTGAGATATGGCTCCCACCGCTTGAAACCCTTGAACACAGACAGACACTGAGACATGGCTCCCACCGCTTAAAACCCTTGAACCCAGACGGAGCCTGAGACATGGCTCCCACCGCTTGAAACCCTAGAACACAGGCAGAGCCTGAGACATGGCTCCCACCGCTTGAAACCCTTGAACACAGACAATGCCTGAGACATCTCTCCTACCGCTTGAAACACTTGAACACAGGCAGAGCTTGAGGCATGGCTCCCACCACTTGAAACACTTAAACACAGGCAGAGCTTTAGGTATGGCTCCACTGCTTGAAACCCTTGAACACAGGCAGAGCTTGAGAGATGGCTCCCACTGCTTGAAACACTTGAAGACATATATATCTTGAATCATGGCTCCCACCGCTTGAAATTTTTGAACACAGGCAGAGCTTGAGGCATATTTCCCACTGCTTGAAACACTTGAACACAGGCAGAGCTTGAGACATGGCTCCCACCGCTTGAAACCCTTGAGCACAGGCAGAGCTTGAGGCATGGCTCCCACCGCTTGAAACCCTTGAACACAGACAGAGCTTGAGGCATGGCTCCCACCGCTTGAAACACTTGAAAGCAGATAGAGCCTGAGACATGGTTCCCGCCACTTGAAACATTTGAACACATGCAGAGCTTGAGGGATGGCTCCCACCGGTTGAAACACTTGAACACAGGCAGAGCTTGAGAGATGGCTCCCACCGCTTGAAACACTTGAACACAGGCAGAGCTTGAGTAAAGGCTCCCACCGCTGGAAACACTTGAACACGGACAGAGCCTGAGACGTGGCTCCCACCACTTGAAACACTTGAACACAGGCAGAGCTTCAGGCATGGCTCCGACCGGTTGAAACCCTTGAACACAGACAGAGCTTAATGCATGGCTCCCACAGCTTGAAACACTTGAACACAGGCAGAGCTTGAGGAAAGGCTCCCACCGCTTGAAACACTTGAACACAGACAGAGCCTGAGACATGGCTCCCACCGCTTGAAACACTTGAACACAGGCAGAGCTTGAGGAAAGGCTCCCACCACTTGAAACACTTGAATACAGGCAGAGCTTGAGGCATGGCTCCCGCCGCTTGAAACACTTGAACCCAGACGGAGCCTGAGACATGGCTCCCACCGCTTGAAACCCTAGAACACAGGCAGAGCCTGACACATGGCTCCCACCGCTTGAAACCCTTGAACACAGACAAAGCCTGAGACATCTCTCCTACCGCTTGAAACACTTGAACACAGGCAGAGCTTGAGGCATGGCTCCACCACTTGAAACACTTAAACACAGGCAGAGCTTTAGGTATGGCTCCACTGCTTGAAACCCTTGAACACAGGCAGAGCTTGAGGGATGGGTCCCACTGCTTGAAACACTTGAAGACATACATATCTTGAATCATGGCTCCCACCGCTTGAAATTTTTGAACACAGGCAGAGCTTGAGGCATATTTCCCACTGCTTGAAACACTTGAACACAGGCAGAGCTTGAGACATGGCTCCCACCGCTTGAAACCCTTGAACACAGGCAGAGCTTGAGGCATGGCTCCCACCGCTTGAAACCCTTGAATACAGGCAGAGCCTGAGACATGGCTCCCACCTCTTGAAACCCTTGAACACAGACAGAGCTTGAGGCATGGCTCCCACCGCTTGAAACACTTGAAAGCAGATAGAGCCTGAGACATGGTTCCCGCCACTTGAAACATTTGAACACAGGCAGAGCTTGAGGGATGGCTCCCACCGGTTGAAACTCTTGAACACAATCTGAGCTTGAGGCATGGCTCCCACTGCTTTAAACACTAGAACTCAGTCAGAGCCTGAGAGATGGCTCCCACCGCTTGAAACACTTGAACACAGGCAGAGCTTGAGTAAAGGCTCCCACCGCTGGAAACACTTGAACACGGACAGAGCCTGAGACGTGGCTCCCACCACTTGAAACACTTGAACACAGGCAGAGCTTGAGGCATGGCTCCGACCGGTTGAAACCCTTGAACACAGACAGAGCTTAATGCATGGCTCCAACAGCTTGAAACACTTGAACTCAGGCAGAGCTTGAGGAAAGTCTCCCACCGCTTGAAACACTTGAACACAGACAGAGCCTGAGACATGGCTCCCACCGCTTGAAACACTTGAACACAGGCAGAGCTTGAGTAAAGGCTCCCACCGCTTGAAACACTTGAACACGGACAGAGCCTGAGACGTGGCTCCCACCACTTGAAACACTTGAACACAGGCAGAGCTTGAGGCATGGCTCCGACCGGTTGAAACCCTTGAACACAGACAGAGCTTAATGCATGGCTCCAACAGCTTGAAACACTTGAACTCAGGCAGAGCTTGAGGAAAGTCTCCCACCGCTTGAAACACTTGAACACAGACAGAGCCTGAGACATGGCTCCCACCGCTTGAAACACTTGAACACAGGCAGAGCTTGAGGAAAGGCTCCCACCACTTGAAACACTTGAATACAGGCAGAGCTTGAGGCATGGCCCCACGCTTGAAACACTTGAACACAGGCAGAGCTTGAGGCATGGCTCCCACCGCTTGAAACACTTGAACACAGACAGAGCCTGAGGCATGGCTCCCACCGCTTGAAACACTTGAACACAGGCAGAGCTTGAGGCATGGCTCCCACCGCTTGAAACACTTGAACACAGACAGAGCTTGAGGCATGGCTCCCACCGCTTGAAACACTTGAACACAGGCTGAGCTTGAGTCATGGCTCCCACCGCTTGAAACACTTGAACACTGGCTGAGCTTGATGCATGGCTCCCACTGCTTTAACCCTTGAACACAGGCAGAGCTTGAGGCATGGCTCCCACTGCTTGAAACACTTGAACACAGGCAGAGCTTGAGGCATGGCTCCCACCGCTTGAAACACTTGAACACAGACAGAGCTTGAGGAAAGGCTCCCACCGCTTGAAACACTTGAACACAGACAGAGCCTGAGACATGGCTCCCACCGCTTGAAACACTTGAACACAGACAGAGCTTGAGGAAAGGCTCCCACCGCTTGAAACACTTGAACACAGACAGAGCCTGAGACATGGCTCCCACCGCTTGAAACACTTGAACACAGGCAGAGCTTGAGGCATGGCTCCACCGCTTGAAACCCTTGAACACAGGCAGAGCTTGAGGCATGGCTCCCACCGCTTGAAACACTTGAACACAGACAGAGCTTGAGGCATGGCTCCCACCGCTTGAAACCCTTGAACACAGGCAGAGCGTGAGGCTTGGCTCCCACCGCTTGAAACACTTGAAAACAGGCAGAGCCTCAGACATGGCTCCCACCGCTTGAAACCCTTGAACACAGGCAGAGCCTGAGACATGACTCCCACCGCTTGAAACCCTTGAACAAAGACAGAGTCTGAGACATGGCTCCCACCACTTGAAACACTTGAACACAGGCTGAGCTTGAGGCATGGCTCCCCTGGCTGAAACCCTTGAACACAAGCAGAGCTTGAGGCGTGGCTCCCACTGCTTGAAACACTAGAACACAGACAGAGCCTGAGACATGGCTCCCACCACTTAAAACACTTGAACACAGGCAGAGCTTGAGGCATGGCTCCCACCGCTTGAAACCCTTGAACACAGGCAGAGCTTGAGGCATGGCTCCCACCGGTTGAAACCCTTTAACATAGGCAGAGCTTGAGGCATGGCTCCCACTGCTTGAAATACTTGAACACAGGTAGAGCTTGAGGCATGGCTCCCACCGGTTGAAACCCTTGAACACAGGCAAAGCTTGAGGCATGGCTCCCACTGGTTGAAACACTTGAACACTGGCAGAGCTTGAGGCATGGCTCCCACCACTTGAAATACTTGAGCACAGGCAGAGCTTTAGGCATGGCTCCACAGTGTGAAACCCTTGAACACATGCAGAGCTTAAGGCATGGCTCCCACCACTTGAAACACTTGAACACAGGCAGAGCTTGAGGCATGGCTCCCACCGCTTGAAACACTTGAACACAGTCAGAGCTTGAGACATGGCTCCCAACCACTTTAGACTTCACTTTTTAGCGAACTAGATTACTGTAGAATTCTCACAAGCTCAGTCACAGATTCACAGTCCCACTTGGCTATGCTGGTGTTTGCAGTGCCCAATGGACATTAAGACATTTACTGGTCCTCCCAGACACTACTGTTTAATGAATAAAATGTGTTTTCTAGAGACAAGCCTTCCAGCCCCTCCACCATTCCAGCAGTGGTGGGATCTGAACCGAAAAGGTATGGAAATTGACCCTAGAAACTGATTTATAGTTCCCCCCACCAATGAGAGCTGGACTGGTAGTTGGACTAAAATGGCATTTTGTCCTGGGATTTAAAACACATTATCACATTTAAATTTAAGAGTGCTCTTTTATAATTAATTGATTGTCACCTGATTATTGTAGAGGTATAAGAGGGGTGTCATTTTGCTTTAGGTCATGCCTCCTAAGGTAGGGGTTGCATTGCCCTGAAGTGCAGAGCCTAGTCTGTTTGAGGTGTATCAGCTTGAACATCGTTCTCTTTGCATTTTGTGTTGTTTTCTATACACAAATTTGTAAGTAATAAAATAACTTTATTTATTTTTATAATAACATCTCTCACTGAATTTTCAAAGTTTGAGTGCTGGATTCTTTTTATAAAATAGCTTTCTTTGTTGTTTACAGCACCCTTCGAGATTTGCAAGTGTGGCTTTTTTGTGAAAAGTGGAATATAAATCCAATATTGGAGAGCTGCTGCTGCAGACCAGATTTACTGGTTGGTGTTGTAAACTTCACTGAACAGCCGAGAGGGCTTTTATACCTCATTAGAGAAATGCTGTTTGAAAAAACTGAATTCCAGAATGAAATATTGAAATAAAAGTGAGGACAGATGGCATTTTCACTTGCAAGTACAAGTTTGGCCAAACAAAGAGAAGCCATGGACTTTAAAGCGCAGGACTCGAATTGGGACTGAATCAACAACAAACAAGCATTTGTCAATGCCGAATGTTGCTTGCTTGTATGTGCTGTGTAGGTATTTGGAAGTCAATGGAGTGCAAATATTGAAAATTTGCAAACTTAAGAGCGTGCGTAGGAAATGCTCAACACACGCTCGTGAAACAGTCATTTTTAGGAAGTTTGTGACCAAATTTTCAACATAGTCATTTTAAGACCTCTGCTCATGAACAGTGTCACTGTGATTTTCTTAATGTGTCCCATACATTGATTTCGCAACCGACTGTGCCATTGTGCGCGTAGATGGGTGAAACACGTTGTGGGTGAGATGTGAAAATGACAGCTGTACTGCTCATTAGGAGGTGTGGTAAAATGGCAATGTTGGAAATCTGGAGTGAAAATATTGAAAAATCGCGAACTTACGAGAGTGCGTAGGAAGTGCACAATGCAGGCTCGTGAAACAGTCATTTTTAAGACCTCTGCTCATGAACAGTGTCACTGTGATTTTCTTAATGTGTCCCATACATTGATTTCGCACACCGACTGCGCCATTGTGCGCTAGATGGGTGGAAACACATTTTGGGCAAGATGTGAGAAATGACAGCTGTACTGCTCATAAGGAGGTGTGGTAAAATGATAATGTTGAAAATCTGGAGTGAAAATATTGAAAATTCACAAACTTACAAGCATGCGTAGGAACTGCGCAACGCACACTCATAAAACAGTAATTTTTAGGAATTTTTCCACTAAATTTTCAGCATAGTTATTTTAAGACCTCTGCTCATGAACAGTGTCACTGTGATTTTCTTAATGTGTCCCATACAGTGATTTCGCGCACCGACTGCGCCATTGTGCGCTACATAGGTGGAAACACATTTTGGGTGAGATGTCAAAAATGACATTTATACTGCTCATAAGGAGGTGTGGTAAAAAGACAATGTTGAAAATCTGGAGTGAAAATATTGAAAATTCGCAAACTTACAAGCATGCGTAGGAACTGCGCAATGCACGCTCATAAAACAGTCATTTTTAGATTTTTACATTAAATTCTCAACATAGGCTTTTGAGAGCTTCATTTATGAACACTGGCAGTGTCGTTTCATTAATCAGTGCAGAAAGGTGATTTCATGCAGTGACTGCGAAATCACCCTTCGGGCCCGATTAACACCATGACAGTGCAAGAATTCATGAGGAGGGGTCCCAAAAACACCATGTTGAAAATTTGGTGCAAAAATTCCAAAAAATGCCTGAGATATGCAACAAAGTTGAAAAAACCCTGTCTATCCCATTATACAGGTTACCGGCATTTCCTCAGTTCGCAGTCGGCTTTGAAGAGTGCAGACGTCTTCCCGGTCCACCGATGATCGCCGTGCCAAGCTCCAGAGTTAAGTATGGGGATGTGGGGGTGTGGGGAGGATGGGTGTGTAGTGGGTGGGTGTGGGTTGTGGGGGCAGGGAGACTGCGATGGACCGTTTTTTTATTTACAGGTTTTTTTTTGTTTTAAAAGATGATGTGGGACATTTGCCACACTGGGGTGGGCTCCCAGCATGGCAGCTGGAAAAACTGTTAAGGGGGCTGGAGCCGATGAGGGATTGGGCACCCCCGTCAGCCATAACAAGCTTTGCCACGCTGGGGTGGGCTCCCAGCGTGGCACCCGGCACTGGGTGCAGTGGAGCTGATGGGGGATTGGGCACCCCGTCAGCTATAGGATGAGTTGCCACGCTGGGTGGGCGCAAGCGTGGCATGTCCTAACTGTGTTTGGGAGGAGCACCGCTACAGCCGACGGGAATTGGGTGCCCTGTCTGGCTTTACAGTGTGGGGGTGAGTCAGGCAGTGCGTGTGTGTGTGTGTGTGTGTGTGTGTGTAGGGGAGGCGCGCATGAGCAGGCGATATCTTATCGCTGCTCACTGAAGCGTAGCTCCCCCTTTCAACTGTACTCCACTGCATTTTGGAGCTGCCATAGACAGCTCCAGCATGCATTGGAGAACTGGGGCCATGCCTCAGACACACTGACTGAATTAGAAGAGGGCTGCCACACCTCTGAAAACTCGGATGATGGCACTATGTTTCTTGCACATGCATGCAAGCAACTTATTGAAGGTAACATCAAAGCAGTTTTCAATAGACTGAAAAAGGTGGTGATTAAAGAAATAATGCTGCACTATGACATTATATCTTTAAATAAATATCTGGAGAGAGAGCTAGTACCCCGGCATCTGAGATTAACTAAATTACCAGCATGCGGCTTGGAAAAAATGTTTTATCGCAAGAAATGGGAGGATAATTTAAACCACTGTTCAAATGAGTTCGTTAAGATACAGATTGAGAAGGATGAACATGACACTGTTGAAGACACAAGAGAAATAGAGGAGTTGCATAAAAAGTTGGAGCAGTTTGGGAATATGCCTCTTATCAAAGAATTAGATGCAAAGTTAACAAATAAAGAAGCAAAGAAATGAGAGAATGAACTAATTGAATGCAAATGAATAACGTTGTTGCATGATGAGAAAGGCTATGCAAATGGTAGAATTTACAAATGAGACAATCAAGGGAGATCACTGTCAAGAGGTCTCAGTAAATCAAGGTCCTATTTTAGAAATAGGAAACAAACAGATTCTAATGATGTGTCACCGGCTTCATTCTCTCGAAATGTGCATCTTTCAAGCTCAGAATCAGCAACAGATGATAATAGAAATCATGGGTGCCCATTTATCTTCAAAAAAGAAAGAAAAAAAGTCAGAAAGAGGAAGACGTGGCAGAAGGAATCAATAAGGGAAACAAGTAGAACAACGGGACTCAAGATAGCAACAATTTAACAGTAAATTTGTCTAAACGGCATCTAATGGAAAATCAAGTTAAATTGCTGTCTAGAGGGATGTCTTTTGTGTCTACAGTATGTCAGGTTTAAATGATTTTGAAATATTTTATGACTTATTCCATCTATTTCAAAAACTTTATTTGAAAACGTGTTTTTCAGGTGCAGAGGAAACATCAGAATGTGGGTCTGAGGCATCCGAGGGGTCCTTTACCTCAGAATAGCTTGAGTTAGCAAATAATGGTGCAATTAGGTTAATTGATTTAATCACTGCAGAAGAGTTAAATATTTTATTAACAACAAATGGAGATCAGTTTAACATACGTGATTCAAGTGAACAATGAGCAGAAGTTAATGGGATAATAAGTAAAAGTTTATCAGCACCTATATCCTCTATACCCCCGGAACAATTATGTGCAATTAAACCTGTTTTTAAGAAACAATCCATGTTTGTACCACCGAGTCCAGCTAGTGATGCCATTGGAGTGTTTCAGAATTTAGTTTTGAGGGACAGTATTGTATGCTTAAAAAATAACCAAAGTCCCATTGGGATACCTTGACAAGAGGGGAGAGAGCAGCAAAAAGGGAACTAAAATAAATGCAGGATGTGGCAATTAAACCATCCGATAAGGGAGGACTATATAATAATTTTGGATAGGAACCATTATGTCTCTGAGGCTGTGAGACAATTATCTGACTCTCTTGAAATGTAACCCAATGAAGGAGTATAAGGCAGAATTAAAGCTGTTGCTAAGGTGGGCATTGGAAGAGAAGAGGATTACACGGCGTTTTTTTGATTTTTAAAATAATCAGTATCTGATTGTTCCAGTCTTTTATCACATCCCAAAGATACATAAGGATGCTATTAATCCAGCTGGCAGACCTATTATTTCTGCCTGTAGTTCCTGCACCGAACCATTGTCTGTTTTTTTTTTATAGTTATTTACAGCAGGAAGTTAAGTACTTACCCTCATATGTAAAGGATACAACCTCTATGTTACAGGACTTAGAACATTTTAAATGGCAGAGTGATTATTGACGGGTAACAGTGAATGTGACATCCTGACATACAAGTATAGATCATGCTCTGGAGGTATTAGCTGTGCGGGAAATGTTACAACAGTCTCCAATTAAGTACCCCATTGAGTTCATTACTGCAGCCTTAGACTTTATTTTGCATTTCAATTTTTTCCTTTTTAATGGCACATTTTACAAACAGGTTTGAGGGACAGCAATGGGCTTGTTGGTTGTTCCTTCGTACACCAAACTTTTTATGGGTTTATGGGGGGGGCAATCCTTGACCTTGTTGCTAACCCATTTTTTGATCATGTTAAAGTGTACAAGAGATTTATAGATGACTTGTTGATTGTTTGGCAGGGAACAGAGGAACCAATACAGAGTTTCTTGTGTACCCCCCACTGCCTCTCCTCTTGTTTAACTAGCAGGACTGCTCCTCTCACCACAAAGCATCTAGGGGGTAAAAGAGAGGAAGCTACATTTTTCCCTAGAAATTGATTTATAGTTCCCCCTACTAATGAGAGCTGGACTGGTTGCTGGACTAAAATGGTATTGTGTCATGGGATTTAAAACACATTATCACATTTAAATTAAAGAGTGATCTTTTATAATTAATTGATTAATTGACACCTGATTATTGTAGTGGTATAAGAGGGCTGTCATTTTGCTTTAGGTCATGCCTCCTAAGTAAGGGGTTGCATTGCCCCAAAGTGCAGAGCCAAGTCTGTTTGAGGTGTATCAGCTTGAAAATTGTGCACTTTGTATTTCATGTTTTTTTCTATACGCAAATTTGTAAGTAGTAAAATAATTGTATTTATTTTTATAATAATAAAATCTCTTGCTAAATTTTCAAAGTTTGAGTGCTGGATTATTTTTGTAAAATATCCTCCCAGACACTATCAGGGAAAGCTCCATGTGCATAGGGAACTCCCCATCCAATCCTTTATACACTTCCAGACAGTCACAGCATTTCACAGCTACTGGACCATTCTCTGGTCACTTGCACAGATGTTCACCTATTTCCTAATGGCTGGATAAATGCAGCATGCAGATAGACAATAGGCACTTGTGGGCCTTTTGTGCTTCTCTGCCCCACACAGTTCTCTCAATGACTTGTACTTGTAAGAAGAAGTTTACTCTCTCCATATAATTCAGAAGCTTTCCTTTTCTGGAAGTTACAGGCTTCATCAGCACTCTCACTGCTGAGGCAGAACATCTTTGCAGCTCTCTCACAGCTGCAGGCAGATGTTGGCTTCTTCCCCACATTTCCCTAATGTGGTAAGGTAAATGCTAGCCCTGGGGGACAAATTCTGGCAACCCCCAGGCCTGTGGCTTCAGTTGCTGACAGCCACCCTTTCTCTGGCAGAGGCAGAAACCCCCCCTCCTCTGTGGAGGGGCTCTTGCTTAACACACTAGGCCCATTCTCTGAAGCACAGGGCTGGAGCCCCCCTCTGAGGAGGGGCTCGCACCAGAACTGAACTCAGTCTGGAAAGTCTCTGGGTTTTGAGGAGCTCTCTGAGACTCCCAATTGGCTGAAATCACTTGTCTATCCCCAAAATTAATATTAGCCTCCTTCGATGCCTGATAGTCCCTGTCCCTGTCATATCAGATGACTTAAAGGT
Source organism: Neoceratodus forsteri (assembly GCA_016271365.2). Taxonomy (NCBI): domain Eukaryota; kingdom Metazoa; phylum Chordata; order Ceratodontiformes; family Ceratodontidae; genus Neoceratodus; species Neoceratodus forsteri. Next base: position 392,671,320 of record CM057453.1, read on the forward strand.
AGGCAAGCAATGTGAGAAGGCAATAAGGAGGACTGGGGGTATACTGAGATGCATAGGGAGAGGCATCACCAGCAGAAAACAAGAAGTTGTTATCCCTCTTTACAGACAGTTGGTGAGACCTCATCTGGAATACTGCGTGCAGTTCTGGAGACCTCATCTCCACAAGGACATAGACAGGATGGAGGCAGTCCAGAAGAGAGCAACTAAAATGGTGCAGGGTCTGCACCAGAATCCATACAAAAAGAGATTAAAGGAGCATAATGTGTATTCCCTCGAGGAAAGGAGGGAGAGGGGGAACATGTTAGAAACATTTAAGTACCTCAAGGGAATCAATGAAGTCCAAGAGGGTAGCATCCTTCTGAAAAAGAGATGTGTAAGAACAAGGGGGCACAATTTGAAGATAGAGGGGGGACGGCTAAGGGGCAATGTAAGGAAGTATTTTTTCACAGAGAGGGTAGAGGATGCATGGAAAAGACTTCTTGAGGAGGTTGTGGGGTCAAAAACAGTGGGGGAATTCAAGAATGCATGGGAAAGATATAAAGCAATTCTTGTGGGGGGTAGGAGGAAGCAGGCTATTAGTTAACAAGGATCTGCAGCTTATCCAATAGGTACGGAAATGGGCAGACTGTGTGGGCCAAGCTGTCCTTATCTGCCAACAAATTCCATGTTTCTATGTTTCTATGTTCTGGCACCTAAATTAAGTCCCTGCTTTTTCCCCACAATCTTTTGGCAAAGTCCCAGAGTTTCTTGCACTGTCCCAACAATCCTTGCACCGAAATCCTGGCTTTCTGATTGGCTGCTGGCTGCTAAATATGGCTGCTAGTGTACACAGTCCCTCTGCAGTTCATCACAGTCCCAATAACAAAATTCTGGTGCAGCCAGGTAAACTATTTAATTTACTTCTTTGCCCCACAGTTCAGTAGCAGGTATAGTGCCCTCTTCAATGCTGCCCTTTTTACACATTTACTGTATGTGTAGTCTCTTGCCTGTCGCTGCTGCTGAAATATGTAGTTCCTAGGCAGCAGAGAGGGAGCTCATAAGGGGGGTCCCAACTGTAATGGTCTGGGGTAGCAAGTTTATTTAGTTTATTTTCATTATTTCCCCCAGTTACTTAGCCCTGATAGTTAGATAGGGTTCCATGTGATAACGGCAATTGCGGAAAGGCGATCGTCGTTAGGGTTAGTGTACATCGCCGAAAATAGATTTCAGCAATGTACACACCTGGCGCACAGCAAAAAGGTGCCAGGGACTTGGAGTTTTTTTGTTTATGTGGGGGCTATGCCCCCCCCACACCTCTACTAAAGGAGTCTCAGCTCCAGGGGGTGCATGTCAGGGAGGTGCAAAACCAGATTAAAAATGTCATGGCTGGCGCAATAAAATGAACCGAGCCTGGACCCAAACATGGCACCCTCACAGCAGTAGCCTGCCACCCACCCACCCTCCCACCATGCCACTGGGCCAGCTCAGCAGCCTACCACCGCACTATGCCTCACAAACTTTCCTCCCTTCTGCCTGTCGCTCGGTGTGCTTGCCCCCTCCCCCGCATGAGTGTACATATAGCGACAGCCTGTCATTATATTCGTGGACCCCCCCATCCGGTCACCCTCCCTGCCCAGTAGCCATGTGGAAAAATGCCGCAATTGAGTCACCCTTTTTGAAAGCGCTCAATTGCGGCAGCCATTGTCATGGGCTACAGATAGATAGATAGATGGATAGATAGATAGAGAGAGAGAGAGAGAAAGAGAGAGAGATAGATAGATATTTTATTTATAAAAGCGCCCATTTCCAAGGACTCTGGGCACGTACAAAAAAAAAAACAGCAATATAATAATATAAAATAGTGAACAGAAAATTAACATAACAGTTCAACTGGGACCGGATTTAAAATTCATCTGTCTATCACTAAAACAAACCACTAATCAATCAGTAAAAGCTTGCTGTAACAGATACATTTTTAGACCCTTTTTAAAGGCTTCTACCGAGGAAGCCTCCCTCAAATAAACAGGAAGGAAGTTCCACAGGGTAGGTGCAGCCCCTGAGAATGCCCTGTCCCCTGAATGCTGCAACCTAGCCCTGGGAACTCCAAGGAGGCCTCCCCTAGCAGAATGGAGTGCCTGGGGAAGACGGTAGAGGACAAGGAGATCTTGCAGATAGACAGGTCCCCTCTCATGCAGGGTCTTGTAGGTCAAAAGCCCTACCTTGAAGGCAATCCTCCACCTGACCAGCAGCCAATGCTACAGTATGTTCATACTTTCTCACCCCAGTCAACAACCTTGCAGCCACGTTCTGCACCAGCTGCAGCCTGCGGAGGTTGCCTCCAGATAACCCTAGGTATAGGGCATTGCAATAGTCCAGCCTGGCAGTGATGAAAGCATGCACCAGCATGGTCAGGTCCTCAGACGGGATCAGGGTTCGGATTCAGGTGATATTCCTTTATTGCCCTGCTGAAGGTTGCCCTCATTTCACACTTTATTTTTCTCCTGCACCTGTCACTGCCGTCGAAAAGTACAGTCCCCCGCAGCAGACAGGCACCCTTATTAATATGTATGAGACACCTGATTAATATTCATGAGCCCCTTTTCTAGCACGTCTCAGCACTCTTTATTTACAAGTAAAAGAGGGCTCTCTTAGCCCTTACTGAGGTCACCGGTACCCTCTGTGCCTGCTTCAAAGGCCAGGACACTGGGACATCATCCATACGAACGCAATCATGGTAAGTAGCTGAAGCGCACTTTCACATATGCGTGAGCTGCCAGACGGTCATGAAGCAAATGTGGGACTGCAGCTGGTGGTTCCACAATCCACTCCAAGCCCCCTCAGGGTCAAAAACAGATAAAGAGCTGTCTCCAGATTCCTGGGGCAAAACAGAGGAACCTGGGTTAGGCGGTGAATACTCGAGGGAACATCGGGAGACCAGGAGGCAGTCGGGGAGCACTCCAGTGACGGGGCCAAAATGGGAAATTAAGGTAAGGCCCCATTTGAGTGGGGGACATTACACTTACAAAAAGTGCCTTGGGTTCTTTTACTTCCACTTGAAAACCCACCAGGACAACACCAGAGATACTAAAGGGGCCTAGTTTTAACATCTCATCCGAAGAGCAGCATACCGAGCAGTATTGCACCACATAGTTCTACACTAGAGTGCCAGCATTTTGGGGGTATGAGCCCAAACTCTGGTGTGGTACTAGAATCCAAGGCTTTATGGTTCAGAAGCAGATGTGCTACCAAATGAGCCACACTGACACCACAGGGATAAGTCATGCCTGCTGGCACATTTAGAAAGAAACACTTTGGGAAGATGATTGTTAGAGCTTGGAACTTATTGTATTTTGAAATAAAAGCATGAGATCAGATTAACATGGTCAAGACCTGATGGTACACTTGTGATGCATCAAAGCATGTTGAAATGCATCAACATACTTTTAATTGTATTGGGTCATGATAGATATCAGTGCACTACCCCTGCTTTGTAAGTTTAAATAAGGTTACAGGGGTTGATAATTTCTGTGGAGAATTTGTTACTCAAAGATGATATACATGAAAATAGTTGAAGAGTGCCTCCACCCAATGAAAGATTAAGTGGGCTAGGTAATAAGATAATACTGCATCCTGGAAAACAATACCAATGTACCATGGCCCCCACTGGCACAGCCCACCAAACTCCTACAAAGTGGAATCAATTGTTTAGTAAAAATAAATACTTTTGTAAATTACAAATGATATGTTCAGACAAACAGTGTGCTCAAGAATCAGTGATGTCAAACAAATAGCAAGGTAGTTGATTGGGAGGATAAGGGATGAGTTTCTATGAGGAATGAAAAAGGTTAGACAACAAACATCAACAACATGCAGCGACTATCTGCCCTAGGCATGGTCCTTCCCAGCCAATTCAGTATTAAGCCCAACTGTAGTGCTGGACCACTTCCCCAATCCCAATTAGCACCAGTTAAGCACTACCCATAGTCCTTGAGGGCTCACCATAGAATCCTGAGTACCAAAAAGTGTAGCATTGTAACAGGCCCAATGATGCTTTGCATGTGTTTGGCTGTTAATGATATGCTAAAAGAACAAATAGTAAACAATACGGTATTTATTATCCTGGCCTAATGGCTTAATTCATAGCCCAGTAGCACCAAAATGTCTGGATCTAGCTAAACTATGAGTTATGAATTACCCAAACGTCTTCATTGGTTACTCAAGGCTACCATGAGGCTGGCAGACCTCTGTTTCTCACTGCAGTCTTGGATGGATGTGCCTGCTTCATTCACAGTCTGATGTTGTACCTCTGACTGCTTCTTCGGCTCTCTTCTTCTGGTCACTCTGGATCAGGCACCTCATGCATGTCCAGCTGAGCTATCACTCCTTTTGTCTCTCAGGGTGTCTTGAGGATCCCAGACCTCTGCAGCTTACCTCTACAAAGCCCCAAGGCATCACCATTTGTAGGCTACACTTAGTGGTGGTGATTAGTATGTTGGCTTTAGGCCCTGGCTGATACTGGCACTTTTCAGACCACTCAAGTCAGTCTCTGGAAAACATCTCTCTAGATACATGCTTAGACTTAGCTATTGGCTATTTTACCCTTGCAAGATTATGCCTTCAGCTGCAAATGTCAGTCTCTCTCTCTTTCTCTCTCTCTCTCTCTCTCTCTGCATGTACCAGTTTCTTCTTGATGTGTTGTTGCTCAGCTCCAGTTGATGCCTTTTGGTCTCTGGCTGTAGAAGCTGCAGACAGGCTCCTAACACTGGCAAGCTCATCAGCAGCTCTGCCTTCAAGCTCTCTCTGACTTAGAGCTAAAAAGTGTGGAAAAGCTTCATCTGTTCACAGGTGAATCTAGGTCTCTCAATGAATGAGATACTCTGTCAATCAATGGGTAGGGTCTGTCTAGCTCATCCTTGATGATTTACTTGCAAACTGACTCCTGGGTAAATTAATGAGTCATCTACAGTCCCTTGAGCCTTCTCTGGCTCCCTGTCAGGCTTTTGGAGACTGAGTGGCTGTGCCAATGTCCTCTGACCTCATTGCCATGCTGATAGGAGTCAGATGGGACAAAGATGGCAGCCCTCCTTGTAGTTCTTGACACCGACCCACAAACTTTCTAGTTGGTAATTGGCTCATGTGCTAAAAACCTATATTTTCTCAAAGATGGTCTCCTGTGCAGCTGTGCATTTGTTCAGTGTCAGAGTGTCTTGTGGGGACTCTGCCCAGTTGTTGTGACTGCGATCTTCATCGGTGGCAGTGAAGCCTCATTTGATGTGGAGCTGGAGCTGCAAAAATGAAGGTTATGGTTGGTGCTAAAGAACAGACATTCCTCTTCACTTCATTGCCAATCTGAATACTAGTCGCCAGGAACCAGAAGGAAGTACAGTGATGGTTGTAGTAAGATGGGTTCCAGGAAACTGGCTTAGCTCTCTCACACTGGAGGGGGATACACTCTCTCCAGCTGAATGCTTGACATCTACATCAAGGCTAATCATAGACCATCTGCAAAGCAAACATATTTACGCTGCATAATACTATCTAGACACAGTATTTCCATATAAACAATTTTCAATAAGGCAGTAGTAGTTTATCTAGACAAAGGTTTCTACCTAAACATTATTTCAACAGAAACATTGACTTCAACAGGCTATCAAGGCACATAGATTCTGACTAAGCACTGAGGCAGGCAATAGACATCATGGGCAGGATTCTGAAAGAACAGCAAAAATTCCTTAGCTGCAGGAAAAAAGCTTGCAGCACTGCGGAAACGCAGTTGCATGATATTCTTAAAGAAAATCCCGCAGCGGAGGGAATTCTGCAAAAAGTCCTGCAGCTGCAGAATTGCAGCTGCTGCGGGAATCCCACAAGTGCTGCGAATCCACAACTGCAGATCTGCAGCTGTGGAAATGGCTGAGGAGGCACAGCAATAGTAAATCTATGTAGCTGAAGCAGCAGACTTTAACAGTGCTGCCATACTATGAAGCTGACAGCACACACAACGAGACCTGCAACAAGTCCCTCAACTGGGACCAGTGCAGCACCACAGGTACCAGCGATACCATGGTACCACAGTGGCTGACTGTCACTGCTGGTTATCCCTCCCTGACGTGTTCCTGTGCCCTGCAGGGGTAGCACTTGCTGCAGGCTAGCCAGGCTCTACTGCCTTTGGGGCTCCGTCATGGGCTGCACTGGGTCCGGTGGTTGCGGCTTGTTGCCATATCATGGCAATGTGTGCATTTGTTGCTGTACCAACAGCCACTGCTATACTATCTGGGATGCTATTACCTGTGCCTCACCTCCATCTTAATTGATTCCAATTGCTGGGGCACTACTGTAGTGTGCTGAGGAAGAGTTACACCTCATTCCACTGTGTGTAACATTCTTTCCTCAGCTGTGGAAAAAAAATGGCTGTGAATAGCCATTCAGGAGCAGTGCCTTACTTATCTCACACCTTTTTGTCCTGAGGAACTTCTGCAGCAGCACTTTTTTCCACAGTCCACAGTAGTTTTTCCTGCAGCTGCGGATGGTTTTGTGAATAGCACTTGGAGCAAACTCCCCATTTTTTCCATAGCTGAGGATGTTTTGGGAACTTAGGGAAGGTTTTGCACCTTCTGAAAGCTTTGAGAATCCTGCCCCATGTCTATACAAACGCTTGCTAACTAGTCACATTCAGCCAGGCATAATTAGGCAGCCTATATAATAAATGTTTCTATCAAAGCTTTATTCAGGTTAGCAGCATTAAAGCATTTTCAATTCATAAGAGTGTGGTATGCACATTTATGGAATACATACAAACAGAGGTGAGAAAGAAATAACTGCCTGGGAGTTGAACCCAGGCTGTCCAGAATACTCTCTTGGTTGTACTACCAGCTGCACCACCAAGGAAACTGGATCATCCCGGAGCACATCACTCTTTCTCTATGCACAGCCTGCAGAGGTCACTCTCTCTCTCTCTCCCCCCCATTTATACGTGTTCCATATATGTGCAAACTGCACTCCTGTGATTGAAAATGTAATTATGTGTGCAGCACCAGGTGGTGCACTGGAGAAAGAGTAATGTGCTCCAAGATAGCCTAGTTTCCAGTTGCCTTGAGGGCACAGTTGATAGCACAGTTGGAATGGTATTCCAGGTGGCCTGGGTTCAAGACCAAGCTGAGGCAATTATTTATTTCTCTCTTCTGTTTGTAAGCATTAACACATATAGGCTGGCTGTCTAATGGGTCAACAAGACACCACATTAACAGGCATAAGTAGGCTGCCTATGTAATACATTTCTATCAAGATGACAGCCTACATAACAAACACTTCTATCAAACCTTTATTCAGTTCAGCAGCATTAAAACATGCAGGCTGACTGTCTAATGGGTCAACAAGACCCCACATTAACATAAATTACCCAGGGATACCAGAAAGAGCAATATAGGGCAAGGATCTAGTGTGGCTATAGATCTCTTGGTTTTCCCCCTGCATGGGCAGGTCGGGGGGAGCACACATACAGTCACATTCTAGCTTGATGCTTGATGATGAGCTTCACATTAACAGAATTTTGTGGAATGTTTTACATTTTCGTATTTTTTTCATAACTGAGCTGTTTGTTAAGCTAGAGACCTCTGAAGAGGATGTGGTTATTGTTAGGTGTCCAAAGGACATACTAAATATTATGGCATTTCGAGTAACAGTTTCAATCTTATAGGGGCTTAAAGTCTGACATTTTATTTTGTTACAAAATTTTGTGAAAATATTTCTCTGATTATAATTCAGCCACCTGTACAGCTCGGTACAGTATACTAACATACTAATTGCCAGCAGAATAGGCCTTACGGTCTATCGAGTCTGCTCGAACCTCAGATCCCTAGTTGGGTGCCGAGGCCCTCCCCCCCTTGTGTTCCAGAAACCCCTATCATCCATCTGCACCCCCCCCCCGGCCAGGCTATCATCTGATACATCCACTTTCTGTGTCTGTCCCACCCTCTCTGAAGCCCTCCACTGTGGATCTCTGAACCAGCTCACCAGGCAGTGCATTCCAAGGGTCCACCACCCTCTCAGTGAAAACCTCCTCCTCTCCCCCTCACCCTTCCACCTTCCAAATTTAAACCATGCCTCTGGTGATACCTCCCTACTTTAGTTTAAAGATCCCCTCCATGTTTACCCTATTTATTCCCTTGAGGTACTTGAAGACCTCAATCATGTCCCCCCGGCTCTCCTCTCCTCCAATGAAAACAGGCAGAGCTCCTCAAGTCTGTCCTCATACATCAGATCCCCTAGTCCTCATATCATCTTAGTTGCCCTCCTCTGTACCCTCTCCAGGAGCTGTATGTCCCTCTTCAAGTGTGGTCTCCAGTACTGTACACAGTACTCAAGGTGTGGTCTAATCAGTCCATTGTACAGCAGCAGAATCACTTCTCTGATCCTAGAGGTGATCCCCCTTACGATGCATCCCAACATCCTGTTTGCCTTGTTAGGCACTCTCCTGCACTGCTCAGAGTTATTCATACATGCATCTACCATGACCCCTAGGTCTTTTTCCCCTATTGAGGTCTCCAGCGCCTCCCCTCCCAGGGTGTACCTGTGTAGTGTTTCCCTGCCCAAGATGTAGCACCTTGTACTTGGTGATATTAAAATTTAATTTCCATGTGTGAGCCCAGCTTTCCAGGGCATCCAGGTCCTCTTGCAGGGCCAACCTCCCCTCTTCTCCCTCAACTACTGCTCCCATCTTGGAGTCATCAGCGAAGAGACTCATTTCACACCCTATACCCTCCCTGATGTCTGATATGTATGCATTAAACAGGATCGGACCCAGGACCGAGCCCTGCGGTACCCCACTACCGACCTCTCTAGGGTTCGAGAGCTCCCCACCTACCACTACTCTCTGGGTGCGTCCCAGCTAGCCAGTTTTCAATCCATCTGACCATCAAAGGGCCTACTCCCAACCCCATCAGTTTCTCCACCAGACCATTGTGGGGACAGAGTCAACGCCTTGCTGAAGTCCAAGAATAATACATCCACAGGCTTTCCCGTCCAGTTCTGATGTTACCCATTAGTAGAACTCACAAGATTGGTTTGGCATGATCTACCTGGCACAAACCCATGTTGCCGACTATCCAGACCTCCCATCTCCTCCAAGTACACCCCCAATCGTTCCTTTAGTATACTTTCCATTAATTTTCCCACCGCCAAGGTCAAACTGATAGGCCTATAGTTACCTGGTACTTCCCTTGACCCCCTTTTATGGATTGGCACCACATGTGCTTCTCGCCAATCCCTAGGTACCCTCCCTGTCTCAAGCGACCTGTTGAAGAGCTCCGCCAGGGATGCAGCCAGTATGTCCGCCAATTCCCATAGTACTCTCTGATGAATGCCATCCGGCCCAGGAGATTTGTCTTTCTTTAGGGCCTTGAGGGCTAACCACACCTTTTCGGTGGAGATAGCATCATCCATCCCCTCCACCTTACTGGCCTTTTTATCCTTATCCTGATGTGACACCCCTGGGGTACCTCTCCCTCCTTCTTGCTCCATTTCTGTTGCTCCCCTGATCCCACTCACTGCCGCTTCTATCCCCATCGTGACTTGCTTTGTAGATATTCCATCCCCTTCCCTAGTGAACACAGAGGCAAAGTACTCATTTAATACCTCTGCCTGGTCCCTCACCTCTTCCACCCACCCTCCTTCTGATCTCAATCTGCCGAGATGGCCCTTCGTTTTTCTCCACTCCCCAATGTACCAGAAGAACCCCTTTTCCCCCTCTATGTATCCCCTGTGCCAGCCGCTGCTCTTTACTGGACTTTGCCCCCCTCACCACCAGGGTGACTTTTCTAGATGCAAGATGGTACATTTCCTTATCCCTATCCCCTCTTGTTGTTTTATATTTTTTGTAGGCCACCTTCTTTTCTCTGACCGCTACCTGAACCTCACTGAACCACCAGCATGGTTTATGTGACCTTGCTCCCTTACGTTTCACCTTAGCGCAGATCGTGACTGCCTCATGAAGTCACCGTTTTATGACCTCCCATCTTTTTTCCACATTTGTCATTGATGTAATCCCCTTCAAGTGATGCTTGAGAATATTTCCCATGCCCACAAAGTCTGCCCCCCTGAAGTCCACTGCCAGTGTCCTAGATCTCACACCCCCTCCCCCCATGCTTATTTGAAGCCAGATAGTATTGTGGTCGCTCCCAGTCAGGGGATCCTCTACAACCAGGTCCCTTACCAGATCCCCATCTGCCAGAATCATGTCCAGGACATGCCCCTCAATTGTGGGCTCCATCACATGCTGTGTTAAGAACACATCCTGAAAGCCATCCAGCAGCCTCTGCTCCTTGGCCACCTTAGAGGACATGGTTCCCCAGTTTGTATCTGCATATTAAGGTCCCCCATCAACACCACTCCTTCCCCTTTTTGTCCACACTGGGCAATGATGTTATCCAGCAAACCATCCTCCAGAACATCACCCATCCCGGGGGGCCTATATGCTACACCCAGCTTGACCTTATCTCCTGCTGGAGTTCATAAGGTGAGCCATAAGGCCTCCACGTTTCCCTCTTCCTCTTCTACCCTAGCAATTTCTATGTCATCTCTAATGAACATAGCCACTGCACCCTCCTCTGCCTTCCTTTCTATCCTTCCTAAGCATAGTGTACCCCCACACGTTTAGGTCCCAGTCATGGTTTTTGTTGGCCCATGTCTCCGTGACCGCCGCCACATCCACCCCCTCCCAAACAGCATGGCCTGGAACTCTGGCAACTTGTTTCCCAAGCTCCTGGTATTTACTAACACCACCCCCACCCCTTATCCTTGATCCCCTTTGTTGAACCCCACCCAGGTTCCTTATACTTCCATCCTCCTTCTGCTCCTCCTGAAACCTCCACCGCAGTCTGTTTCCCTCCCCTTGGGTTTGAAGGTTACCCCTCATCTGGAGGAGAGGGCTTCTGGTCAGCCCCTCCCTTATCCCTCCCCTCACAAGTTTAAACCCCACCTTTCTTGAATGTAGTCAGCCATCCCCTGTTTAAGAACTTCCTTCCCTAACGGGGCAAGATGAAGCCTGTCCTTGGCATACAGTCCCTTATCCTCCCAAACTCCTTTCCAGTTCCCTAACACCCCCAACCCACTCTCTTCACCCCACTTCCTGAGCCAGTCATTAACCTCTGTGATCTTCATTTTTTTCTCCACTGAGGCCTTTGGTACTGGCAATATCTCCAAAAAGGAAATGTTGCATCTATTATCCCAACAGACTCTGGCAAGTTCTTGGAACCTTGCTTGGATTTCCAAAACACTATTTCCCTCTAGATCGTTAGTTCCCAAATGCACCAGGAATTCCGGTTTCCCTCCACAATCCCTAATCAGTTCATACACCGTGAACTTTGCTCTGTGCACTGTCAGCCCAGAGATACTCACTACCTTCACCTGGCTATGGCATCCACCCCCGTCCCTCCCACTGGATACCCCTAATCATCGAGTCTCCCAATAACAGAACCTTAACACCCCATCATCCTTATGGTTACCTCCACTATGCACTCAACCCTCCCAACCCCCCCATTCATGATCTCAATTCCATGGGAGTCTTCCTGCCTTATTAGAGACCCCCTGTCACCCTCCCTTTCTGTCTTCCTTGTTATTTTGCCCACTTAACTCAGTCCCCCGAATAGGTGTTCCCTTTAATCCTCTCTTATCTGAACCACTTATCCTGGCCCTGATGGTTTCCCTTCCCCAACACCATCATCCTCCCCTTGTAATAGTACACCTACCTCCAGAGGCCCTCTGTGGGTCCCCTTTACCTAGGACCCCATCCTTGGTACAGACCCCCCTGCTGAAGGAGGGCCCCTCCCCTGCCTCCTTGTCTCCCAGTTTCTCTACAGTCATGCTCTCCTCCCTCATGTCAGCAATATGTTGCATCTCCCCCATCTGCTTAACATTTATGTTTCCCCTTCTCCCTCTGGGACTATTTCTATCCTTTCCACTTCTGGTCTGTGAAGCCCTATGGGTATCCGACTCCCTCCCCCTGGCCTCTGTATCAGTTTCCTAATTTCCACCAACCCCTTCCTCCCCCTCTAGGTTGCTTAGTAGCTCAAATTTATTGTGACACTGTATGCCAGCCTCCATCAAGTAACTTGAGTTTCCACCAACTGCCCCTCTAAACTGCCGCTCTTCCTTCCCTCTTGTTCTGTTCTCCTTAGGAGCTCCCTTCCCACAGTCTGCTCTTTTAGGCTTCCCCACAACAGCCCTTCCCTTCTCAATGTCTGCTCTTCTAGGCTTCCCCACAACAGCCCCTCCTGACTCTTCCCCCTCCACTCTCTTTATATTCGGAATGTTTACCCCGTATGCTTTCCCCTTAGCATCAACATCCCTATCTAAGGGTCCTCTGTCCCTAATATCCCCCCTCCTGCTTGCTGTAACATAACATCCTGTAATTTCTGAGTGTTGCCTCACCCTCCCCTCAGCCCCACCCTTCCGTTGCCCATATCCACACCCCTTATCCTTGGACACCCCCCCAATTCCCCCAGCTTACTCCTTAACCAATATACTTCACTTCTGATACAAGATAGCTGTCTACAGAGTGGGCAGCCTCCCTCTCTCCAGGCCCAATTGAGAATTATTGCCATCCCACAGCCTGTGCAGCCTACAACCCTTCCAAAGATGCCTGCCATGGTGGAAAATGGCCACCCTGTTTGTCCATCTCTGTTTGTAATGGCACACACCACTTTTCTCAGTCCCTTCCCCCTGGAATACAGTCTCTCTCTATACTGACTGCAGTTATTTACAAACCTAATTTCAACCCCACCAATAAAGTTCCCAAGTCACACAAACACATACAGGCCAGTGTGTATCCAGTCCCACTAACAGTGTGTGTATGCAGACATCAGGTACCGTATGATGTCATAGGCTCACCAGTTCCTGTTGCTTCAAATTTCAGTCAGAAACAGAAATACACAGCACTTCAATCCCAACCCCCAGTGGCTTTTCAGTATTTAAGAAAGCCTAAAAAACAGTGTGGTTGGGAGGGCTCTACCAACACCAGGCAAACATCACATTTAAATTTCACATTATCACTGCCAAACAAGTGTTCCCAAGTCCCAAAAGTTACAATATCACAGCCCAAGTAACAGTTCTAACTCAAAGTAGTAATTTTTAACACACAGAACTAATTTCACATACAAAACTATTCAAATAGTTCAGTTAAAACAGAAGATAAACCCAAACCTCTGTCCTTAACAGCCTCCTGCTTATGTTCCCAAGTGAACAATGAAAGACAAGATGATTCTTGCTAATTTCCCCTCCCCCTAACTCCAGGCAAACATCACATTTAAATTTCACTCTAATTATCACTGCCAAACAAGTGTTCCCATGCCCCAAAAGTTACAATATCACAGCCCAAGAAACAGTTCTAACTCAAAGTAGTAATTTTAACACACAGAACTAATTTCACATACAAAACTATTCAAATATTTCAGTTAAAACAGAAAATACACCCAAACCTCTGTCCTTAAAAGCCTCCTGCTTATGTTCCCAAGTGGACAAGTGGACAATGTTCTCAAGTGGACAGTATTTGCAGGTTATTAAGCTTAACTTTCTTGGAAGGGTCATAAAAACTATAACTATGAAGAAATTTGGTTTAGAAAATGTTTAAGTTGCAAGGGTTTATAATTTTACAATTTAATTATTTGTGAAATTTTGAGAACACGTTCCAAAAATGAGGATATTTGTCATTTCCATGTGCTTGCAGGAAAATACCTGAAATCTGACATGCATACCCACTGTCAATGATCCCTGAATCTTAACGAAGCCAGAAAATGCTGTTTAGTACTTTTAAAATTACAGTGGGACTACTACAAATTACTAATTGGCAAAATATTCTCAAAAACTCATGGTGCCCTATTAGGTATTGTTTCCAAAATTTCACTTGTTGAATTTAACTTTCACAGAGTTCATATCAGCATTGCTTCTGATAAGCTGAGCTGATCTGCTTGCACACCTGCAGTTCCATCCTTTGTGACTATTTTGCCACCCCATTTTGCTCTATACATGAATACGACCAGATGGACTCAGTATAACTGCTTGTACCCAGACAGTGATATCCTACTTAATCTCCAAATCAATACACATCTACAAAAAAATAGCAACCTTTTTTTTTCTGACAGAACAGTCCCTAGTCAAAACTCCATCTTCTTGGTGCTCTGGTCACTTTTCCCCCTATTAGAGGAGAAGTAACAAATGGAGTACCACAGAGCTCTGTATTAGGCCCTATTTTATTTAACATCCTTCTATCCACTATGCAAATTCCGTCTGGCTCTTGGTTATGCAAATATGCAGACGATTGTAAAATGGGTGGTATAGTCTATAACATGGAAACTGCAAAAATATTTCAAAATAATTTAGATCAGCTAGTAAATTGGTCACATGAACACAAATTACAGTTTAATGAGAAAAAGTGTAAAGTTATGCACTTTGGACTCCATAACCTAAATTATCAATATAAAGTTAATAACACTATTTTGGAAGTTAGTACTAATGAAAAAGATCTTGGAATTTGGGTTACCAATAACCTAAAGTTTGATTATCATACAGGTATATATTTTAGGAAATGCAATAAAGTCATACGCTGTATCCTGAGGCCCATAAGCAGCAGAGATTCTGCAGTTATTCTTCCCTTATATACAACAATTGTCCACTGCATATGGAATATTGTTCATCCTTTTGTGTTCCCTACCCTGTTCAGGGCAGAAATAGACTAGAAAGAGTTCAGAAAAAAGCCACTAGATGTATAATGGCCCTCAGAGGTCTACAATATCATGATAGATTAAGACACTTACAGCTGTATTCTATGGAATATAGAAGAATGAAGGGTGACTTATGTCTGATATTTAGAGTTTTCAACAATCCAGAACTATTTGAACTAACAGGTTTAAATAAGAATATAATGCATTATAAAGACACAAGGTTGCATCACCTCCGACTGCTTGGAGAAAATATCAAAACTATGAAAAGAAGTCAGTGGTTTACACAAAGAGTTGTTAACACTTGGAATACGCTGCCTAGACATATGGTCAAAAGTGAAAACATGATATCTTTTAAAGGAAGTCTTGATGCCTTTATGGGTGAAAGAAAGTTTTTTGTTCCACCATTTGAAAACAGAATGGTGGCAAGTTCTTTCATGGAACATGGTCTTTCTGAACTTGTTTCCAAACTATGAAACTATGAAACTATAGGTTTCTCAGTGAATTAGTACTTTTACATCATGGACTATCAAGTACATCAGGTTATCAGGTGTATCAATTTTGCTGGAGGGTAAATCTTATATAATTTGCTTTCAAGTCAGGATTGTTGTCCTTCCATGCTTCCTTACTTCATCGGGGGGGCTACTATTTTCATGCTTCTCAGCTCAGCTGTCCTTCCCTTGGTGAACCCATGCTTCTAACTCCTGCTTTGAGTGACCCACTGCACTAGTTGCTTTCTCAGACCTGATCCTTTATTTTAAATCCACTTGACTACCCTACCCTTTAATATGACCAGTACTAACTCACTTTTGGCAAACCTACATCCCACCCTGGGCATGCAGGCATAATTGGCCCCCCAATCCCCTCTACATGTCAAAAAAAGAAGACCCTTCCTCATTCGACAGAATGTTAGCAAACATTAGTGTGTATACTTTTGTCACTGTCATTCCTCAGAGGCCCCATAGCCATGGAGACCTTGAATAATATCCCTCTGGATAGTGTCCCCCTTAGAAACATCCCACATTCAACAAATTACCTCCTCATGTCCTCAGAACTTGTAATCCCTATTACAGTGTGGACAAAAGTCAGGTCCTCCCAGTAGCTGCAGCATTTGGCTTTGGATCAAACTGATCTCACCTGTATGGCAGGCAGACAAATCACCTTACCTGCACTAGCATCATGGTCCTATAATGCTCCATCAGCTCTCCTGTTACTTTTACAATAGTAACATCTATGAAGCCAACCTTATTACCACTCACTCAGATTTTTTCTTTGTCCTCCGTGGAAGATCAGGTGTATAGCTAGGACAAATTCGTGGATATGGAGTCCACAAAAATGATCACAAAATTCCACAATTTTCACAAAAATCTCATGAAATTTCACTTCAAGTACTGATGCTATTTTGTAGCCCTTGGTGGCATGTACCATGGACATCCTTAAAGCAAGAGATTATAAAGCTGGCACACACTTCCCCTTTAGGGCTTGTGAACCCACCAAACTTGGTGACAGTGTGTTGTGTAGTTTTAAAGTGGCATGGACATATCATTTTTGGAGTTTAGTACTTGAGAAATTAGAAACTTTCAGAATGACCTGCTGCTTATAACGTAGCTCCCCTTACAGCTGGAGCTTTAAAATTTGGTACACTTATATAGGGGGTATGGGACTATAAACTCTGCCATGTGTGGGGACAGTTTGATGAGTGGTTTGAAATTTTATGGAAATAATTGAAATTAAATTTTGGCAACAATTGAAAAACTCTTTGTGGAAATTAAGCAAAATTTCATAGACGTGAAATTGCAATTACTCCTAAATTCTACAAGCGATAGTTTAAATGTCACAGAGCCCAACCATTCATCCTCACTTTTCTCTGTGTTCACACTTCCAGTTAAGTATTTACAGTCTTGTTCACTGTCATTCTTTTGCTATCCAAACTGAACATTTTTTTTTTGCAGGGCTTGAAAGTAATTCTTCTTTTTTCATTTATGGCAGATTTCGAAACTCCACCATCCGAATTGGTGCAGACTGGCAATTTTGCTTCCAAAATGCTTTTTTTTGGGGGGGAGGGCATTTTGTTTTAACTTCTGAAGAATTCTGAAAAGCATTTCTGAGTGAAATGCAAAATAACTTTTTGTCGATCACATAAGCCATGGACTAGTTTCTGTTGATTATGGAAAAAGAATCCACAGTTTATGTATGTGCAGATTATTAATCCACAACAACCATTTTGCATACAAAGTGTCAAAATTCTGCTACCAGTGGAATTCTGCAGAATGTTCCAAAATTCAGCATTATTTTATTCCATCAGAATTTCCACATTGTGCACAGCCCTAGTAGACTGGTTACATAATGATTGATACTTTCTCCAGTAGAGTGTGCTTTCATGAGGAATTGGTGTCTTTCCATGGCAATATTTTTAGTCAGTTTGCAATAAGATTCAAGCTACTGTTTCAGCACCTGGATGTTATCTCATGCCTGATCTGCAAATGTGAAGGTGCTATATATTTCTAGTGCATCATCCCCAATCAGATGGAGAAGTGTTGCCCCTTGATGATACTGTGAAGATTCATGTCCTTTTATGTGGCTTGCATATGCAGCTCAAATTTCAGTAGACACTTTCTCAAATATTCAGCTATGTCCCCTTCCAAGCATAAGGGTGCTATTGCTCTCATTTGTTTAATTGTGTTTGTGATGTGATGTGTTGTTTTATTTATTTAGGTTTTGTTTACTGGGCAAGTGCACAAGACAAAAACTTGCCTATTTTCAGGCAAGACCTGGCAAAGTACATTACAGGTAACAACAATAGTACACTGATCAGAATACAATGATCAAAAACAGAAGGGAAAGAGTACACAATTGTAACGGTCAGGTAGGTACAATATAGAGACATTAGTACAAAGTTAATTAAATACAGGTGAGGACAAATAGACCAATACTAATTGACAGAGGCAAGGAAACATAATTAATGGTACCTGAGATAAGATGAGACATGAACTAGGCTTTTCACAACAGTCAAGGCAAGCTACGATTTAGGTACAAAATAGATAAAGTAGATACAAATAAGTAAGCATGCCAGGTTCTTACTCATGCAAGAACATAACTTCTTAACCAGGTAAATGGATGGGTTTGGGAGCGTGCATACCCCGGTGAATTGGTAAATCATCAGTCATGGTTTCTGAAGGTCAGTCATGACTGATCATTGTTAATCATTAGATTTTACCATAAGATCATGAAAGGAGACTGTGATCTAAGATCATCATCTAGATCATGATTTAATCATCAAACGTGAACTTTCAAATCACCAACTGATGATTATTGATTATTTTTGTAAGCTTAAATCAGCATGATGGTTGTTGATGATCAAGTCATGATCATTGATGATTGTATTAGTTCAGTATTATAAGATTGCAAGTCACAGAAGTAATGCTTAAAGTTTTATTTGTTACAGTTATGAAAATATGAATGCCACATATCAGCAAAGACAAATGCATTCTCAGTTATAATGTAAATTATGTTAAGTCAAATGTTAATCCCATTAGGAAGAGTACATGCAATGTCTGGTATAGTATACACATTTGCTTACCTAATTTGCATATTTCAGAAGAACAGTTTATGGACTAAAAGAGTGGTAATTTCTGTTGTTAAACTGATTTTGAATTGACAGTATTCATTTGTAAACTATTAAGAAAGGTTTTGAACACAAACCAGGCACGTTTAGGAACTCACCACAACCATAAAAGAACCACTTATGGAGCTATATAAACCAATATGAGCCTTTTTAATTCCAGTAAAATGTGAAGTATCAGAATAAGTATAACTGAATGTAGTGGGCTTCTACAAAAGAGGTATCATAACTGATCGTTCCAATACAGCTGTCTAAATACAAGATAAATATAGAGAAAAGATCAATTGAATTTTTTTTAATTTATTACTGTAATCTTGACCATGGGCAATCAAGAAAAATCATGATAATATGAGATCATCATTAATCAAAATCACCATTTCCATAACGTCATGGTTTTTGATTGGAAGTCTTTTTTTTTTTGCAACTAATTTTTATTCAAGAAATTCAAGAATCGGACGTAAGATCCAAGGGAAGAGATGACAATGATGGTAAAACCTTATTACAAATTAATATACAGCTTTCATTTTTGAATAGTTATCCACACTATTAACTACTATTCCATTGTAGTCAACTGTCTTTAACTCTGTTCTTAAATCCCCTATATAACATAGTCCATCTCTATATATCTCTATGCCCTTCTTACTAGGGCATTATAACAGCCATAATTAACAGACATACAAAACCATTTGAAGCTTAACATGGAATCTCACATAAATCTATAAACTTTTACATCGCCTGGAAAAGAAAAGAAAAAATAGTTGAAGGGCAAATGGAGAAATTACATTACAATTTAATCTCTATCTTACAGTAAACACTGGATCTCAGTGATCTCTTGGACGGTGGGGGATTTCTCCTGCTACTATCTATTACCTACCTCCAAGATCACGGAGGTGGAAGTGATAACTCTTGCTCTCTCAGTGGGCCTGAGGGATGTGGAAGGGACTTAATTGATCCATATTGCTTATTTATAAGGTAAGTGCGGGGATCTCCCATGAATGGCCCCCATGTTCTTCCCCATTGTACCATCTAAGCCATGGGTCCCATAACTCTCTATATATTTCCTCCTTAAGATGTAACCATGCTGTTAAACATTCCATTTCACTGATATTATTAACCCTGTTTTTCCATTCAGTGTGGGTTGGAAGGTTTACTTTTAACCATTGTGATGTGAGACATTTGAGAACTGCAACTGCGAACATTTGCAAGAATTTCCTTTGAGCCATAGGAAGTTGCACAGCTGTGGGAAACCTCAGAACCCACGTCATAAGCATGTCTGGGATGGACTCTTGAAGGATATCTCTCACTGAGTGCTGCACTGCAGTCCAGAAATTCCTGATTTCTGTGCATTCCCGGAGAATATGGGAATGGGAGCCTTTTGCTCCACAGTTCCGCCAACACTGATCTGTGTTGGAGGTATGGAAATGTCTGATAATTGTAGGCATATGTAAGTATCTTACTAGGACTTTCCAGTAATATTCCCTCCAACTTGGTGAGGAGGTAACCCTCCAACCCAGAGTTATCCATCCCACCCAACCATCCTCTTGTATTGTCTCACGCAGCTCCTTCTCCCATGCATCTTTTATGTGTGATAAGGGAACTGAGTCTTCTGTTTCCAGTCTACCATATAGGTCATAAACAATCTGTCCCTTGATTGCCTAGTTATTAGGACTAAATGTCTGGATTCACTCAAAAAATGTATTAATTGTAAATATCAGAAAAATTCTGTCCTGGGTGGTTTGAACCTGGCTTGAATTTGTTGAAATGACATGTGTTTCCCCTTTTCTACAAGTTGTGCTAAATGTGTGTGATCCTTCCATTCCCACTGAGCATATCCATGGTCTAAGGCTGGAGGCAGAAAGTCCGGGTGATGTCTGATCAGGGACAGAGGGCCCACTGTCTCCCTAAACCTCATCTTATTCCATACTCGGGACAAGACTTTCAAGGTATGTTGAACCCAAGGTTTCCTGATCATCCTGGTAAGTTCCCTAGGGAAAGTCAGGCAGGGCATGGTGAACAGCGGATGTGGGAGACCCCCACCTTACTCTATATCATACTGATTGGCGGTCATTTAACGTTGATGATTAATTATTGTTATTTATGATCATGATGATGGTTTTTGAAGCTTGAACATGATCTTTGAACATAACTGATAATGATCTTTCATTATACATCATTATAAAATCATCATCTTTTCAGCTGGGTAGTAGCAGGAGGAACAAGAAATAGGCAGTAAGCTTAGATGAAGCCATGAGCAAAAGCATTTATCAGATGATCTGAGGTAACTAAGTAAATCTTTTTTGAAACTTGTGTGGGACTTGGAGACCCTAAGGTAGTAAGGCAAGGAGTTCCAGGATTTAGGGGTGATGTGAGCAAACACCAGATCACCCATCTTGGTTGAGCAATTGGAAACTGCCAGGATGTCCTGGGTGGAAGACCATAGTTGATAGACATTGTCTGCTGAAGTAAGCATAGAGGACAATGAGGCTGGTTGGAAGAATCTGATAATGTTATTTGTTAAGCAGCCAAGGACATAGGTATGCTGGGGGGGGCAGTTTAAGTTAGAGTAGAGCAAGCAGTGGTGGGTAAAATGAGGGGCAGACAATGCAAACCTGCATACAGTGTTGTAGGCAATGTCCCATTTGGAGAAGAAGCTAGAGTTGGCCTGGAAGAAAACAGCGATTCTAGCTGCTGGGGAAAGGGCATAGTGAATGCGGTATGTAATTCCAACCTTAGAATTTATGGATTTACAAATAACATTTATGTGTTGAGAGAAATCGAGAGTTAGGTCATGTGTGACGTCGAGATATCTGAAGGAAGGGGTCACAAAGATAAAGGAGCTATCAAGACACTGGATGGATAGCTTGGAGGCAGAGTTATGAATCTTTTTTTGGGGGGGGAGACCAAAGAGCATAGCTTTGGTCTTGCCAATGTTGAGGATGAGGCAATTTAGGGTTAGCCAGGTTTAGATACTGTGGAGGTCTGAGGTAAGCTTAGAGTTGATATCATCCAGGGATCTAGAACCAATATAAAGCACGAGGTCATTATCATACAAAAGGGTACAACAATAGGAAAGGAAGTTAGGTATGTCACTGATGAAAGTTGAAAAAAAAAGTAGCAGTCCCAGTATGGATCATTGAGGAACTCCTTAGGTTATTGAGACAGAAGTGGAGAGGGCTTTGTTGAAAGAGACAAACTGGGAGTGGCTGTTAAGGTAGTGTGAGAACCATAGTAAGGTTAAGTTTGAAACCCCAAGGGACTCACTCAAGCTTTTGTAATGAGAGGGTGATTAACCAAATCAAAGACTTTGGTTCGGTCAATGAAGACTGCATCTGTGAGCAGACCTTTATCCATATTGGATTTGACTTCACTAGTGAACTGCACGAGGGCAGTGGAGGTTAACTGTGAGCAGCTCTAAAGCTGTGCTGGATGAGAGATTGTAGATTACATTTTAACAAGAAGTCTGAGACCTAGGAGTGAACATTTTTTGCAAGAGGTTTGCTGAGGGTAGGTAGTATGGCAATAGGACAGTAAATCATGGTAGATTTGGTTATCCCTTTTTAAACACAGGGATGATCCTAGCAGACTTCCAGATGCTTGGCACAGTGGTTTTATCTCTGTTCTGTTTGTTTTTTCTCTGTGGTCACTCTTATGTCTGGGAATCACAACACCATATAGCTGGTTCAACTCCTTTACTGCTCCGTTGCCTGCCTTCACATGCATAAAGGTTCCAGCATACAGAAAGGTTCCTATCATTGCACTAACCAAAATATTCCATCAGGGAACACATCTTAAAATTTCTGTATAAAATATGTGATGGTAGAGACGTGCAAATTTGCATAAATTCACTCCACAAAAAACTCTGCAAATTTCCGCAAATTCATGGATCTGGGGACTGCAATTCACATTGTCATTTACCAGGAAGATTGCTCAAAATTGCTTGGCAAATGGCCAATTTGCCAATGAATCCCAAGGGGAACTGGGTTTAACACATTGTTATCCTGCTGGCCCAGTGGTGTGGAGGGCTGAGGCATCCATGTCTTACCTCCTGCCACACCGGTGACCCGTGTCCACAGTGCGAGTGAGCTCCAGGGGTCAGCCGGGGGGGAGAGGATCGAGCATCCATAGGACAGGTCTCCTGTCCTGGAAGGGGGGAGTACAGGGTTGGCACTTTCCTGACACCTAGTGGGGACTGGGTGCCAGTGCCCCATAGTGCCAGTCACAAGCAAGGGAGGTGGAGCAGTTGGCCAACATGCTGTGGGAGGAAGTGCGCACAGCTCGGTCATTGCTGTCCTTGCACAATCCACCCAGGAGAAACTGGAAAACCAGGAAAAGTGGTCCCAGGTCAAGCAGGATGATTAGCCATCCTCCACAGGCCCCGACTCAGAATGGCCCTTCCCTGGAGTCTGGATCCAATTTGAGGTGAGTCAATTTGGGGGCTCCTCACCACCCTGCCATGGAGGGGAAACTGTAGGGGAAGATGGGGACAGCAGCTTGATGTTGGGTGAGGGACTGGGTGGGTGGCTGAGAGAGGTATGTCAACTGGTGGGGACCTGGGAGAAACAGATAAACTAAAAAAAAAAATGTTTTCCTCCCTCCAACACCCTACACTGACACCCTCCACCCTCCTTTCCTCCCTGCCCTGGTGAACATCATACTACTGCTTTCTTTCTGTAACAAAACATAGTCCATCCTCCAACTAAATCATCAAATACACTCCCCCAACCCCCCCACCAGAGCCCACTGTTATTAATAGCTACTCCCAGTCCCACCCAGCCTCTCTCTGGTCCCCACCATCCTCCTTCCCCAACCAGCACCCACAAAATATAAGCTGTAAATAAAGAAAACTGTCCCCAATGCAGAGCATCTGCTCTGTTCAGTTCTGACTCCTGTACCTTCATGACTTTAATGAATGAATGGTGATGTCTTAGCTCCTAGTAAAACCTGATTGGTTGAAAATTCAACCAATCCATTTTTACTAGGATAAAAGATGTCACTATTCATTCATGCCATTACAAAATGGGGAGTTTGCACTGAACAGAGTAGACACTCTGTAACAGGGGACTGTTTTCTTTATTTGCAGCCTAGGTTATATTTTGTGGGTGCTGATAAGAGGGTGGTGGGGACTGGGGTGAAGGTCGTTAGGGGGCTGGGACTCAGTATTAAAGACAGTGGGACTTAGCGGGAGTTGGGGGGAGACTATTTTGTGTGTAGGTGGGGGGAAGGAATTAGATTTTGTGAGGAAAGCAGCAGTGCAAGTGATGTTCGATGGGGCAAGGCAGAGGATGGTGCCAGCGTGGGGTGGAAGTGGGGTTATAATGGTGAATTAAATATTCTTGGGTGGAGGAGGTGGTGATTTCACAGCACGGTGGGTGCGGGGGAAGGTTTTTAAGTTTTAAAAAAACAACTCCGTTGATGAAGTTGGCAGGTCAACCACATAATTCACCAATTTTATCATGAATGTAAATATCGTGGATTCGTGCCAACTTCACTGGCAAATAAAATATCTGCAACATCTCAAGTGACAGGGGGATTGCAGGAGAGTATGGCAAGCCTTACAAAGGCTGTCACAGATCGTGTGGGCCATTTGCATGGAGGCTCTACTCCTTTCTTGGATGGCCATAAAGACTTTTGTGATCATGCAAGAAAGGGTTGTTGTGACCCCACTACCTTGACATAGCTTGATACCATCACAAACTCACCAGTTGTCACAGGGTTCACTTACTGTCATCTTTTGTCATTGATAATAGGGCCTGAAAAGACTTGCCATGCCAGCTCATTTTGATGTCATAGAAACAAGGCATGTGATATCACAAGTGGTCTGAAAGAAATTAGGGAACCACACTTGGAAAAAAAAGGCATTCATGTACAATATTAACAAAAAAAATACAGAAAATATTGAAAACAAATGTTTGTGCTTCCCACTTATTCCATTTAATATGACATTATTGCTTCCCATGAAGACAGTTGCTAAAGCACAGCTCATTTCCCAAGACCAAGTATTGCTTAACATGGAAACGTTTATCTACAACAAAAACTCATGTTGTGTTTCATTAACAGAGTGTGGGTGAGTTTGTCATGACTCATTGTATTGTACTGATTTCCTTTTCTATTACACTGCATGGAGATGTCATAAATCATGTTCCAAATGCAGACCAATCATTTATCTTCATCTGAAACACTTCAGAACTCAAAGTAACATTTTTATCAAACACTTTATGGACTCATTCTTATCGTATAACTATGGTGTACATAAATACATGTTTATAACCAGTTTGAAAGAGTTACATAGGCAATATGGTAAAAAGAGTAAAAAAGCTTTTCTCTTTTGTTTACAGTTTATGTTTATGCCCCTTCCATCATTGGTGCCAAGTCCCCTTAGAGTGCTTTGACACCTGTGCCCCTGGCCCCCACCTACCTGTATCCACCCTCCTACATGGGTCTGCAGCTTACCCCCCATCAAGCAGGAAGCTGGCACCAAGACCACTTTTGGTTTTCTCTCCTGGTTCCCTCTGGAAGATGCAGGCACATGATCAGAACCAGTGAGTGTGTGCATGCAAGAGGTGCACAGCACGGGTTCCTGGCCAGATCCCCCAATCAATGACATCTGCTGCACTGTCCCTTGGGATCACCCAGATGGTACTGTTACAGAAAAGATAGTAACCCTTCCTCTGCAGATGTGGAGAACATCCTCTGAGGAGCTGCATCATACTGCCTGCAGCAGGCTCTCGAGGACCCAGGCTAATTCCCTAACCAGGGTCACCAGAGTCAAGAGCAGTAGCCCTACTGCTGCGACAACGGTCAGGCCTCCAAAAGCTTTTCTCTTCTCCTTGACGCACTGTTCGGGTCTTATCAAGTCATCTGTACAGTAGAATCTGAATGCAGAGTAACATGGTGTTTGTCATACCTAACCTAGATTTGTGAATGTGTAGCTACAGAATGAATTACAAAACGACACAAGTGTAGGGCAACACTGATTTGAGTTCCATCTTTAGTATATTTCTTTTCTCTAATGGAATTCTGAAAAGATGGAAACTGAAAGACTGTTAAAAGTCATAGGACATGATTCTACTATGAACTAAGTCACTATAAACTTCTTACTTATGTAAGTTTGTTTTGCAGCCAGTTTGTAGGTCATGCCTTCACTACTGATAATCAAAGAGTAAGACAATGTTTCTGACTAGCAAGGATTTCTAAGTGATCGTAAATGTTTTATTAACTTCTATTCTTGATGTCTGACAGCACTTAAACTATTCCATCCTTACTGAAAGAATCATGATTATTCTATAAATTGATGTTTTGATTTTTGTCCCCAAGAGGCTTCCCTTATGCAGTAACAGTGTGCCCTGTCATGGACTATTTCTTACTTCCGGTACACTTATGAAAGAATGGCTGTAACTCAGTATGACTGAAAAGTTATTCTAGATGTATTATTCTGTATTGGTGAGATCCTTTGTAAGTTGCAAGGAAAACTGTTGGAGACTGGTTAAGTGTAATGCTCAGTGGCGTGCTGTTTGTTTCTGACGGCAATACCAGGTGGGCTGGGTTCGGAGAGAAATAGGTCACTCGGCACAAAGGCTAGGTTTGCCTACTCTGCACAGGGGCACCCAAGTAATTTTGAACACAGGAAGCAATAACTGTAATGTCCAATACCAGAAGTGGGGTTCTAAAGTGTGGCTTTTTATTCACAATCCAACAGAATAAACAAAGCATAGATGGACCTCCACGGGGATACACTCCTGGTAATGCAGATTAAAAGAATCAAGAACACTTACTCAACACTTTAGCCCTCAGGCTCTGAACCCACTGGGCACACAGCCCGGACTTGCATGCTGCTTTGGGTACACAGCCTGTACTTGTACACTGTTCTGGGATTTCCCAGGCTCAGCTCCCTTGCCAGCCACTCGGACACCTTCCATACATCATGGAAAAATTTTCTGGTAGCTCCCTAAACCACCTAAGAGCACCTCAGCTCTATCAGGGAATTCTCCTGTTAATCCCACATCTGGGTACTTTCCTCAGGCACTGGCCAAGTACCTGAGAGAAAGTAAAAAGTGCCTCAGAGCAAATACGTAGAGGTGAATTTGGTTACTACTGATGGGGGGGCCTCCCACCTCTCGCTCCCACAATACATACCTGGCCATTTCTCTGGACAATAAACACCTCATACTGTAAAGCTTGGCAATGTAGATTCTTGCTAAATGTATGTCACATTCCATCTACTGGTCTTGCTTATCCTTTCTGCTGGACTTGAACATACTTTTAAATGGCATAGCCCATTGCTCTAAGCCCCTCACTGATTAAGCAGTCCAATCCCCACTTTACAATTGTACTTGGCTGTCTTTTCCAGACCCCACAGTAACAGTCCCTTTAGCTTCCTTCTGTTAAGGTGAAAAAACACTTGGCCCTCTTTCACAGCGAACTGGCGGGAAAAAAAAGGCACTGCAATGGCTGGAGTGGCAGCGCTGACTACCACTGCTCTGCTTTCCATTTGGTAGGCGTGGGCACAGGGAGGTCTTTGCATTGTGGCCAATAGCACAATGGGTTAGGCGTTTGAATTATTACCCCATCTGGGCACACATAATTCACACTGTGAAAGGTTTTACGTCCCTCTCCATCCACTATTGGAACAGTGTCCATTAACAGTGTCCTGCCTCTTTTCCACTGGCTGTATTTTTCGTGAAACATTCTGTTCCTCCCTTTTTTCCCTCCCTATGGTTTGCTTTTCATATGCAGGCTTTCCTTAGTTGTGCAGAGTGGAGCTTGGGGGGGGGGTGAGAGGAGTATAGAAGGGATGGTGGGGAAGGGGTTTTGTTAGAGAGATGAATGGTTTTATGTTGAATCACTTAATGAGGGATACAGTTGAAATACCGGATAGGTTATGTCTGACTTTTCCTTATTGTATTCCTGTACTGTTGTTATTATGATGTTATATGATGGAAAATAATAAAGTATACTAAATAAAAAAAAAAAACATTCTGTTCCTGACATGCTTGTTTGCACCAGGATGCACATATTTCATTGCTTCTGCCCAAATCCAGGACTTCCTATTTTGTTCAATCTCCTCCCAGACTCTCTGAGGAAAGGCAGGAAAGGACATCACATAGATTTAATTTGCCTTCCTATGGCCCAGTCTTTCCTCTTTTACTAGCTTTGGTCAACCTGAGACCTCTGGCCTGGCTTGGGGGCAGCCAGTCCTGGTTCTGCCAGCTACTCATTCTCAAAGACACAAAAAATGGATCCCTAGCTTCTTCTTGCAGAGCCAGGGCAGTGGCCTCACCACTCTCTTCCATGCATTTCTCTGAGGCAAGAGCTTGAGGCTGTGTACGAGTTCCTTTTTCACAAGGCCACATAGGTTCCCCCTCTTCTTCTTCCTCCCTGAGAATCTGTGCCCAGAGTGAGCAGTCGTCCTCACTCCTGAAACTATCCACTCTTCGCTGGGCGCGGAGGTCAAAACCTCCCATTCAAAGGCCTCCCTCATCTCGTCTTCTCCTATGAGACTTGGGCAAGGCCCCCCTCTCCATGGGTCTACTGGTGCTCTGCCTGAATTGTCTCTCTTCGATCCAGAATCAGAAACATCAGCACATTGTTCTGTCTGTAACTCTGCACCCTCTAGCTTTGTGCCACACTCCACCGATGGGCCTTCTCCAACAGGCGCCGCCTGGTGCTGTGTGCTGCCAACTGCAAATTCTTGAACTTTTGTCCATGTGGGAGCCAAATGAATCTTGGGCACTTTAAATAAACCGTATTTCTCAAGTCACCCAGAACAGTGAGGTACCATGAAGACGTCCCTTCCAGCATTTAAGCATATTAAGCACACTTGCACTGGATATCCAGGAATCGCCATGTAAGGAGGCAGTCATCCTCTGTAGTAACATCTCTCAATGTCCCTTAACTTGTTTACTTCTACTGCTACCACAGCCCGGGCATGATCCAGGTAGCGGGCTGGTCCTGGGGCCATGACTGCAGAGAAAACCAAAAAATGCTTACTGTTATTGAAAGTCCCACATCACTGAACACTTTCTTTCACTTTCAAAATGGCTCCTCTGCTGCTGTGTTTACATTACTACCCCACCCTGTAAAGGCGGCAGCAGCACTCCTACGCATCAACATTCTGAAATTGGGTCAAGCCATTGCGCATCCGATTTACACACTCTACTGATAACTTTACTCAAACTGCACAAACTTGCACTCTTCTTTTTCCTAGCACATTTATATGATTTACCACAGACTTTTCATTTGCTGAAGACTTTGCTCTAGCTCACAGTTCCTTAAAGCCTCAGTATTTCAAGCACAGGATTGCCTGTAAATCTTGTTGCATATTGTGATACAACTCACAGTCTCTCTCATGGCTTTGAAACTTACACTGACACTGAATCCCATAACTATGCTCACAGTCGATAGCTTAAAAGGCTTGCTTTTGCTGGTAAACTTAACACAGTCCTTGTTTTCAAAGCAATTACACTGCTACACTCAGATTCAGCTGGCTTTAGGCAAAAATCACTTGTCTGAGTAATTATTTCTGTTGGTACTCACTGTTATCAGTGGCTGTTGGCTGCGATGGAAAACGGCCTGCAGCCAGTCTTGGAGACCTCTGGAAAGAAGCGGGTTGGCAGTCCTGCCGATCGTCCCTCTGAACAAGGGTTTACAGACTGCTGATGTCAGGTTAGCATAGGGGTAACAAACTGGTTACTGGATAGGTGGCAGAGGGTGGTGGTAAACGGCACTCCCTCTAATAAGGGGGGAGTGAACAGTGTGGTACCACAGGGCTCAGTATTAGGACTGGTCCTCTTCAATGTCTTCTTCATAAGTGACATCGCTGAAGAACTGGAAGGGAAGGTATACCTTTTTTTCAGATGACACCAACATCTGTAATAGGGTAGACACTCAGGAGGGTATGGAGAGAATGCATATGGAGCTTAGAAAACTTGAGGAGTGGTCAAAGGTATGGCAACTGGGGTTCAGTGCCAAATGTAGGGCATAGAAACCCAGCAGCTGAGTATAAAATGGGGGAGAGGTACTGATGATCACTAAGCAAGAAAGAGACCTTTGGTGTTATAATATCTGATGACATCAATGTGGCAGGGCAGCGTGACAAGGCAGTGGACAGAGCTGGTGGGATGCTGGGGTGCATAGGATGAGGTATCACAACATGTAGGAGGGAAGTGGTGTTACCAATGTATAGATTGCTGGTGAGATCCAACCTGGAGAACTGTGTCCAGATCTGAAGGCCATGTCTCAGAAAGGACACAGACAGGGTGGAGGTGATCCAGAGGAGGACAACTAAAATGTTGCAAGGGTAACATGAGAAGTCCTACGAGGAGAGACTGAGTGATCTCAGCATGTATGCCCAAAGTATCTCACAAGGGTGAATATAGTACAGGAGGGGAGTCTATTTCAAATGAGAAAATACACCAGGACAAGAAGGCATGCAATGAAGCTGGAAAGGTGGAAGGTTTAAGAGAGATGTAAGGAAATACTACTTCACTGAAAGAGTGGTGAACACCTGGAACAGTCTGCCAGCAGACATAGTGGGAGTGAAAACAGTGGGGGGCTTCAAGCATGCATGGGATAGGCATAGGGGAATACTGGTAAAAAAAGCAGTGGGAAGGGTCACTGGAAACCAGGTAGAATCTGTGGAGACAGAAAAGGCAGAGAACAACTGGGCAGACTGGATGGGCCAAGTGGTCCTTTTTTGCTGACAAATAGTATGTTTCTAGTTTATATGTAAACCTGTAAATGTGGCCAAACCTCAGAAACTTGATTAACCTGTCTAATGTCTTCATGAAAAAAGCAGGGCCCTGCTTGATGTCTTACATGTTGATACAACAGGTCAGGGATCCCACTAGACTATCAGCCATTCTAGATGTGGTATTCACCAACTCAGAAAGAGAAGGTGGAATATGGGTCAAGGAACCACTGGGGTCCAGCCACCACAATACTATACGGTTAGAAGTGGCCATGGACACCAGTAAGCTTTTGTCTAATGCTGATTTGCTAGGCTTCAGAAGGGTGGATTTCAACCATATGAGGGAAGTTGTGCTGAATAGGTTAGCTTGGGTAGACAGCATCAGGGGCGAAGATGAAAGATGGGGGGTTTAAAAGAAGGGGCCATTCTTGAAGCAACAAAACATGCACAAGAACAGTTATCAAGAGGAACAAGTATAAGAGACCAATTTGCTTCTATGAAAGGTTCAGAGAGGCAGTGAGGGCAAAAGAGAGGGCCTTTAAAAGGTACAAAGAAAAGTAGGTGGACTGAGAATGGGAAGAGTGCCAGGAGTAGACTAGAGAGGCCAAGAGGGCAGTCAGGATCGAAAAGGCAGACACAGAGGTATATATTACAGAGGGGGTCAAGGGAGGGCAGAAACAGGTCATTAGATATAGAAGAGAAAAGGAAAGACAGGAGGGGGAATTGTCAGGCTTATGGAGGGGGACAGGCTAATAGAGGAGTACAGGCAGAAAGCAACTGTGCTAAATGAATACTTCTGCTCGGTATTCACTATGAAGAGTAGTGGGCCCTTGCCGGAGAGTGGCATGAAGGCAGATGATTGACTGGTCCTGAAAATGGAACTACAGAAATTTACTAGCAAAACAGCTGAAAAGTGGGCTAGCAGCCCTGAAGGTAAACAAGGCATCCCAGGGTGCTAAGGGAACTGGCATTGGTGTTACCCAAACACCTGGTGGGGCTGTATATAATAGCTCTATGCAGTAATGGGTGGTTCACAGGGACTGGAGGATGGGGGATTTTGTTCCGCTGCCCAAGTTAGGGGACAAGGAGCAGCCAGGAAAATATAGACCCATCAGCCTTACCTCTGTGGTAGGGAAACTGATGGAGACACTAGTTAAAGAAGATGTGGTGGAATATCTGGAGAAAAAGTGACCAGGATAGAAAGCAGCACAGATTCAAGACAGGGAGTTCTTGTCAGACCAAACTAATGGTACTCTTTGACTGGAAAACCAAGATAATTGATATGGGCCATGAATTAGATTTACTCTGCTTCAACGTAAGCAAAGCATTCAACTTGTTGCTACATTAAAGGCTGCTGAAGAATATGGGGGATCTGGGAAAAGTTGAGAAATTGTAAGGTGGCAGGGGGTTTGTTGGAGGAGAGTTAGCAGAGAGTTATGGTGAACAGGGTCAGATCAGAGGAAAGAGAGGTTACTAGTAGAGTACAACAGGGATCTGTTTTGGGCCCAGTCCCCTTCAATGCAGTATGTTAATCAGTGACACAGGAGAGAAAATCCATCTACAGTATTTATTTATTTTTTATTTATTTGAAACTTGGTAACTGGGAAAGGCACACTGAGCCTAGGCTCATTTCCTGCTGCAGCCTGGGGGAAGGGTAACATGGGACAAGAGCACATAGCACAGTAAGTACAGTGATGAGAAATTGCAGACACTTTGATAAAAGTACGGTAACAGTGCAAACAGGAATACAGTGCTCAGTAACAATGAGGTACAAAACAATTAGAGCAAGTATGATTTGAGATTGTTGACACATAAAACATGTCAGTCAAAACAGGTGCAGTTTAACTGAAAAAGCAGTTTTAGCTGATGTCAGAGGCTTCTTATAGAGAAGGAGCGATGAATGGCATGAGTGAGCTGGTTCCAGAGAAGTGGCAGGTGAAAGGAGAAGGCAGATTGCTCAGCAGAGGAACGAGGGTGAGGAGTGGAGAATGTGCGCAGGTTTCATAGATGACACTAAACTCTGTGGTACAGGTGATAATGTGGAGGGGATAAGGGAGATGCAGAGAGACCTGTAAAGGCTAGAACTTTGGTACAAAGTCTGGCAACTGAAATTCAATGCCAAAAAATGCAAAGTTATGCATTTAGAGAACAAACCCCCCAGAACAGAGAGTATTGGATGGGGGGGGGGGAGCTGGACACAACATCAGAGGAAATGGACCAAGGAGTCATCATTAGGTACTCCCTTAAACAAAACCAGCCAGTGTAACAAGACCTTCAGTAAGGCTAACAGGATGCTGGGTGTATCGGTAGAGGGTTCAACTGAAAAAGGCAGAAGGTACAGTCCCTGTTACCACTGTATAGGTCACTGGTGAGGCAACACCTGGAGTACTATGCCCAGTTCTCAAGTCCCCACTTAAGCAAATTCTGTCCAGAGCCAGTACGGCTGCAGTCAAAGTCGCAGAGGAACACAGTACTCTCTATTGTGTCCAAGATGGCTGCCAGAGTTCTCTGCTCATGTGCAATGACTCGCACATGCACACTGAGCTCGAGGGCATGGCGGCACATTCTGCCATGTCCAAGATGGCCACCAGAGTTCTATGTATGTGTGCGACAACTCGCGCATGTGCACTGGGCTACAGCAGCCATCTTGGACATGGCGTACTGTGCCGCCATGCCCCCAGCCTCTCTCATGAACTCCAAACACCTGCTTGTTTTGCTACACTTGCCACATATGCTACTGCCAGAACTTTTATACAGGACTACAAGGGTACCACTGGATAACATCATCATTTATGCATTTCATATATAAAGCTAATAAAACTGCTTGCGAGGACAAGGAGCACCAAAAATGAACAAGCCTTACATCCATGAAAACTCTGAGGTATTTACAAGCTTTTGAGAATGATGGACTAAGGATATGAAGTTTTGTTTCCTAGCTTCAGTTTAGAACCATTTTATTGTACTCTGTCTGTTAAGACATCACTGTTGTTCTATTAACTCTTCCAGAAAATGGCTCATCACTATAGCAACACATCTCTCTAGTGAGTGCATAACGAGTCTATCAGAAATTCTGAATAATACAGTTGCCAAGCATGGACATAAAGCACTCAGGCCTTTTATCATAATTGTCACAAATTATGGGCAAAATGATACAGTTCCCTTAGAAGCTGTGATTAATTATTTTTTCAAATAGCTATTCTTGCCTCAAAATGAAGCTTTACTGTTGCTGAGAAATGCAAAATTATGTGCATTTTAAAATCTCATTAAATGAGTCACATTTTATTAAACTGATCAATGGTCTCAGCAGCTTTTAAGAGATCACAGACTAACTCCAATATACAATAACACCTAACATTACTTACTGTGCGGACTGTGCAGCCATGCCCTTTGAGTTCAGTGCCCATGCACGAGTCATTGCACATATGCAGAGAACTCTGGCAGCAATCTTGGACATGGCAGACAGTGCTGTGTTCCACCAACGGACAAAATAGTGCAGTGGACACGCAGTGATTGCCATTGACTTCCACTATTTAAAAGTCCATTCAGTGTCCAGTAAGCTCCCTTTACTCTACTGTGATCGCAAGACATCTGCAGGGCTATGCCAACTGCAGCTGTAAAAAGGACAGGGACAGACTAGAGAAGGTACATCGTAGGATAACAAGGATGATTTTGGGCCACAAGGATTGGCTAATGGCACTGAACATTTGTGTTTGCTGAAAACCAGAAGAAGAAAGGGGGATATGATATAGACCTTTTCAAGTTTCTGAAAGCAATTAATAAGGTGAACTGTGAGGTACTGTTTACAAGGAACAGGGAAGGCAGGGCAGGAGTCACGAGTGGAGATTAAGGAGGGAAGGTTTACAAAGGATTTGAGGAAGTACTTTTTTACAGAAAGAGTGTCTGAGCCATAGAATGGCCTGCCAGTAGAGGTGGTGTGTGCCAAAACCATAAATGGCTTCAAACATGGCTTGAATAGATTTAAGAAGATATTAGTTACTCAGCAGAAAGTGGGGGCAGAAACACAGATAACAAAAGGAGAAACAGTGTAAGCAAAGACCCCACAGAGTCAACAGATCCTGGGGTATGATGGGATAATATTGACAGACCGGATACATCATCCATCTTTTTCTGCTATCATCATCTATGTTACTATGTTAAAAACTGAGATCTTATCTTATCAGTAACAGTCTGATGTGTAGTGTGGATACTGTGTTTAAATGTTTGTGTAAATGTTTGTAACAAAAGTAATTCAAGGAACACAGAATAACTTTTAAAAATGTCCATCATGGTCCTGAAAGTTTTTGTCCTGTCAAACACTCAATGGGTGAGCAACCAGACATGCCCCTTCCTGAGCTATATAAGTAGTTCCTCCAGCCTCTCTCTGGAGCATTTTTCTTTGCCAGCTGGAGGCTCTGTTGGTCTTGTCTTCTCCTTGGGGCCTTGCCCCCCCTCCCCTCCCCTCCCCCGGCATTGTTTGTGCTCTGGGCTCTGCTTGGTTTCTGCTGGATTCTATTCCTGTATTTCTTCTGCTTTGGTTAGTTTTGTTTTGCCTTTGGCTACTGTGTGCTTCCTTGTGTGCTTCTTTTTCTGTTTTCCTGTGTTTGTGTTTTCTTTTTTGGGGCTTTCCTATTTTCCCAGCTTCTTCTTGCCCTTTGTTTGCACTGTGTTTCTCATGTGACTGTGCTTCAAGCTCCTACCACTCCTCAATTTTTCTGTAATTGTTTTTGTATGTTTCAGCTTCCACTGCAATTGCTGCATCCTGTGCTTTTGCTTTAATTGATTGCACCTGGTCCTGACTCTGCTGCCCATCTAGCGCCTGCTCCCTGTTTGGCAGCCCTGCCCCTGATTTTTGCAGTGCTAGCTCCACTAGGACTAATGCTGCATTGATATACTGATGCTTTCTGCTATTTCATGGCTTCCTGGTCTCATGGTGTCTTGCTCATGGCTCCCTGTTATTCCTATGGTGGAGGACTGTGGTGTCTCAGTGGTGCATCATAGTCCGGGTAGCAAAAGTGTGCTCTGTAAGTTTAATGACCTCCTTTTTATGTGCTGCTCCTTGCCTTCCTGGCTTTCCCACTATCCATGACAAGCAATATGTACCTTGCAGCTTTCATGGCCTTCTCAGATGGTATGTATTTCCTTAAAGCTTTGTCTAATTGCTACTGTATGTTGGTTAATGCTGGATAATCTGATACTTCTGATGCTCACAATAATTTGGCTTCCCTAATGGAATTTTTTGGCATGCCTTCCATGCAAGTCAAACAAATTGCTGCTATGCTCTGTTTCACAGACCACCATGCAGGTCTGATCATTTATTAGAAACACAAAGCTCTGCACTTTTTCTGCAATAATTCACCAGACAAAAAAAGTCTTAAATAAAGTAAGCACATTTATTACTGCAGCAAGGTGCCCAGGAAAAACAACACCCTACATCCCTTACACTGATCTTGGGGGTTCATTCTGTTTTGTGCTTGCTACAACACAAGTATGACCTACATGAGGGTCTCCAGCACTCACACTTCCTGTAAGCTCCCCTTTTATATTGTCTCATCCATACTTGGAGGCATGCCAACCACGTCCATTAGGTACTATGGCTCGTGGCTTGTCCTGCAGCCAGTGGTCTTCTCATCTGGCAGATAGTGGGAACGTACTTGCTCTGGGAAGAGCTTTAGCGATGCAGGTGAATCAGCGGTATCTCCTGATGTAAAATTTAAGACTCAGCTAAGAGGGATGGGGACCTGAACATAAAAGGGGCTCCTTTAGCTAGTCAATTGCTTCGGTGGCATCCTCTAGCTATTCTACCTACGACTGCTTCTGGTTCGCCTGGTTTGTTTTTTAGATCAGTAAGCTGGCTGAGTGCCTCAGCAGTCTTTGCTCTCCTCATCCTGCCTTGGAGCAGCTTGTTACAGAGAACCCTCGTAACCCTTCATGGTGTTCCCGTTTATGGGATAGAGTGAGAGCCTTCCACCAATTTGAAACATTTTCTACCCCCAATGAATTGGATTTCAAATTGCAGCAGCTGAGTCATCACTAAATGAAATACCCTAAGCCTGGAGGGAAGGTGACCTAGACTTTGGCTCCCCAGAGAGTTCCTCCTCAAAGGTTTTTTTTCCCTCTCCTCCCATGCCAAAGGACATAATATTTATTTAGTTTTTAGTAGTATTCCCTAGTTTCCTTAGGTAGGTTCCGCTGTTGGATGGAGGTGGTTGGTGACCCTACTTGCTGTCCCCTCTGTCCTTAGGAAGCCCCTTGCTGTCATCAGTGCAATCCATTTTATCCATTCTATTCTGCTAACCTGTGCATCTCATTTATGTTTCATCAAGCTGCCTGTTGTTGTCAGTCTGCTTTTCTACCTCATAGTCAATGATCACTGCTTATGTTCTTTTTGGGAGTTTCTTCCTAAGGTGCCTTTAGCCAAGAAAACCTTCCCACAGCATCTCTAGGGGTGGAACCCTCTTCAAGGGTTCCTTGCCTTTGGTACCCCTGCAGAATGGTAATTCATCATGGAATAGAGCATGCGAATGGCTAAAACAAGGTAACACAGTTGTACAAGCATAACATTATACTGGTTGCATAGGCCATGGAATTGAAAAGATATGCCTGCAGTTCAATGGGTGAGCAACCATACATGCCCCTTTCCTGAGCTATATAAGCATTCCTCCCAGCCTCTCTCTGAAGCATTTTTTTCTTTGCCACACCATCCTGCCCTCCTCATCCAGCAGCTCATCTCTCTTCCTTAGAGGGATTCTTCCTAAGGTACCTTTAGCCAAGGGAAGCTTCTCGTGGCACCTTTAGTGGTGGAACCTCTTTAAGGGTTTCTTGCCTTTGGTACCCCTACAGGGTGGTAATTCCTCATGGAATATAGTGTGAATGGCCAAAACAATGTAACACAGCTGCACAAGCATAACGCTATACTGATTGCATAGGCCACTGAACTTCTAGTACATGGTACATCCACTAACCATGATGGTTGATAAATAAAAACATTACAATTACGGGAATTGACATGGTCCGACATTTTCAAATATTTTGCAATATTTAAAAAGATTTTCCCTGATGACCCTACAGTGGTACTGCAGGCAGGAATGGAATTTCTCTAAAGATATCACAGAAGCTTCAGGAAATATCTGGCCATATCAGTTACTGCAACCTTGCTTGATAAAAATACCAGACTGTTGCTTGCAATCTAGTAAGTGGCGCTTACCTGAAGTCTCCCACTCAGACAATGCTAGTATTCTAATGTGGTGCAAAGAAGCCTTGAAGTACTATAATCAGTTACACCAGCCCCTAATGAGCTTCTAATCTTTGAATGTGGAGAGTCAGTTTTATCTTTGGAATTAACATATGCGTCTGAGCCTCCTGCTCGGATGTGTATTTCTGGCAGCCTTGTCACAAAAATGGCATCCCTCCTTCCTCAGTGAGGCCTGCAATAAGGGACCTAGGGCCAGATATTCAAAAGTGTGCATAAGCACAATGTTTGCACTGTTTTGTCTTTTGCACTTGCACCTGTCCATAGCCTGCTATATTCAGAAGCATAGCGCCAGTGCTAAGCCCTCTGAATATAGGGCATATTACATGCTGCTCAAATGACAGAGGAGTGCGCAACGACTGCAGCAGTGCAGCTCTGAATATAGCATTAAGGACAGCATGGACCACAAAGGGGGCATGTAGTGGTGTAGCCCTAAACAGAGCACCGGATATGGAGCTGCACACTGGGGGTGGCTGAGAATGGGCCAAGAGGGCACCAGTGACAGACACACAACACCTTCCATATCAAAAATAATCTTTAATGCAAACAAGAAGAAACAGGATGTACAAGCAGAATAACAAACAGCAAAGTGAGAGTGAACAGGGGTGGAGAGGAATAATGGGGAAGAAACAGTCTAGAAGTGGGGGAAAATCCCATGGGGCATTGTGATGCCTGCACTGCAGCTACACTCATGGCAATGGTGTCAGTGGTGGTAATGGTTGCGGAGGTGGTGCCTGATGTTGACAATGGACCACTGCCAACTCCTTGGCAGCCTTAGCTATGGCTCCCACCCAGCAGAGCAGCAGGCACTGCTGCCACACCAGATGTCACAGTAGATCTTCCTTCTCTTTACACGTCTCAGGTTGGTCTTGATGGCCAGCACTCATCTGGACACCTATGGACAGAGAGACAGTGAACTCAGCCAGCTATGCACATAGGTTGGGGCATGCAGGTGTTGCCTACCATATGCAACCAAGGTATACCCAGCCGATACATGCACCACAATGTCACACAGGGATGTCAGGTGTCTGACATCCACAATGATCCTGATATGGCATACCAGTAACATCATTGTGGACCCATACAATGGAGAGATGCACATGCAATGGCAGTGCGATGCAGCACCAGAGCAGGCCAGGCCATGGCACTGACACACACCATCAGTGGGCATGGCAGAGGTATACCTGCAACACATGCATCAGCAGCACCACACCAGAGTCCAATAAGCAGTGTCATGTTCCGAGTGGCAAGAAGGTGCACCCATACACCCCACAACAAATGACAAGGCATCCAGTGCACAAGTCAATCCTGGCATGCAGGGCACAGACATCCAGGTACCTCCCCAGTTCACAGCTGGGACAGGGCACATGTACACACACATTATGCACACATCACAGCTGAACATGGCTAGGACCATCTGGCAGCAATGTGTGCAGCAACTATGGTACACACGGCTGCTACGACGGTGTACATGGGAGGGTGCAAGACACATTGTGCACCAATCACCACATCATTGGTGTACACTGCACTACAGCCTGAAGGTAGCTGATGTCTCAGTGGTCCTTGGTGCACCCTATATAGAGTGTGGCCAGAGTTGGACTGAACCACCAGGATACCCAGAAATGTCCAGGTGGGCCCCTCCTGTAGTGGGTACCTGGCTAACCTACATACTCTGACATTCACTGCATGTACATGAGGCTTATGGGCCACTGTAGGTACTGTTACAGTTCAACCACAGCAACACAGTAGCACATTGACATCAACCAATGATATTACTGTGTCACCCCTGGGCCCACCTCCATGCCTTCCGCTGGTGTACCCCTGTATTCACTGTCCAGGTGGGCACCCTTTACCCCAGTCAGACCCTGGGTATGTCCCCAACAGGAGGCCTGTGCAGGTCATTGGTTGCATGGTCCCATTGTGTCCAGCTGTATGGCTGGCCCTGCTCATGTACAGTAGAGTAATCATATCCAAGTTAGTACTGCGTTGGTTAGTCACTGCCAGGGCTGCAGCCTAGTGCACTCACACATGGTCCCCTACATGTACTACCCACCAATTGCCCCACAGGCTACCACCCTATGCCACAACTGTGGGCCATCGTTAAATCACTGGGGCATGCCACACAATGCATGTCGCACTGGATATGCCACCAGTGCAGGTGGACCACCATGGTGGCCATCTGAGGCACTTGGCTGGTCATGGTGGTGTACCGACACTACACTGATGTATGCCAGCCATCTGCTGACAGCCAGCATGCACATTCCCAGTCACAGGGAAGTAAGGTACTGACCAACTCTTGGGGAGCACACCTGGGACTGTGTGCAGTCACCATCCTCTGTGGCAGCTGTCCAGTGACATAGGATGCTCGCAGCTGCATTTTGTGGGCCATGGCATGGTAGACAGATACAGGACAGCATATCAGTGGCACCTAGGTACACCATGGTAGATTGCAGAGACCATGACTTAGCACAGTGGAACTGCTGGCCCACTGCCCCATGTGAATGATGAGGGTCCCCCACCACAACTCCTGAGGTGATGCCCCCATAAGGGATGCATCAAGCATGGTGGTCCACACAGAGATACCCATTGCTAGCCACAGACACATGCAGCATAGTGTAGATGGGACAGGTCAGCACACTGTCATGCCAGGGATGTAAGGGGTGCATTCTTCCTCACTCTGCCTGGGGTCACCAACACCTATAGAGCTACCTTGAGCAGTTGAGCAATAGTGGTGCATATCCACACACCCACGGACAGCATTGTCCTGTGCCTTGTACCTCCCAGAGGCATGGCATATCATTAACACTGGTAACAGTTGCCCACAGTGCCATGTTGCAGTGGGACAGGACCTTGCCTGCAGTCAGCTGCAAACCCAGGGGTGCCACTATCCCTTATTCCACTGACACCCAGTCATGCCACACAGCCAGTCCTGTGTACATAACCCCCTGGACTGCATATGTGGATATATCAAGGCACACCCCATCAGTGTCAGACATAGCAATGAGTACAACAGAGAGAGCCAGGCCCAACACCTAAGACAGTGGTAGGACCATGGCCTCAGCAACGCCACCTATACCTGCACCTATACATGTACATGTGTAACCCTGGGTGCCACACAAGGTGCCCACCTGGACTCTCCTCTTATGTGGCCCCATCATGGATCCCATCACAGCCTGGCAAGGAACTCTGTGCCTCCCTCTGGCACAGCTGCCCCTGTGGCTGCCATTCCCTGTCTGGGGTGGGTTGGGAATTGAGATCTACATATGAGGAAAACAGAAGTGTGAACAGTCACCCGCAGTGGCACACAGTGCTCTGTTTAGAACACACTATCCAGTATAACTGCCCATATGCCTGTACAGTGCACCAGCCACCACATATACATGCTGCAATTGGACAAGTTAACAAAGGCTGCAAGGTATCTGTAGCACCACCTGTGACACCACACACATGTGGTCTGATACGCACGCTTATGGCATGGTACCTCTCCCATTGTTGGGTAGGGTCTACCACAATGTACATCATCCTGTGTAGTGCCCACAACCTGCCATTCCCCCAGTCCCTGTATTACAGATCATACATGCTGATTCCAGACCCTCTCCAGGCATTGTAGGCATGGGTATGAATGGTGCACCAGGTAACATATGTCTTGGGCAGGAACAGCATACCAACACAACAGCCAGGAGGCCTGGATACAGTAGGTGTGTGACCACACAGTGGCCAGTACATGTCCAGACCCCTGCACAGTACCACTGCACCCCATGCTGACCTGTGGCCATGTGGCCTAGTATGGACAGTGTACATGACAGTGCTTGAGGCTACTGCCATATCCTTCTGAGGACAGCTCCCAGGATAGCCACACATACAACACATGTGACTCTTGTCCTAGTCATACATGGTGACAGGCACTGATATGTCAGGGTCACTGTAGCTACAAACTGTCAATGCCTTTCATGCAATGCACTATACAGAGGCCTGTCATGCTTGTGATACTGCTGCCAAGTTCCTGAGTTGGCCCACCACAGTGTGGCCAGGACTGGTGCATGCCTCAGGCATCCATGGCATCTGGTCATTCAGATGCCACAAGGACATCCTGAGGATCAAGGAGCCCAGACAGCTGCATGCTTCAGGCAGGACATGCAGTGGGGCAAGTCCCATGGCACAGAGGTGAACACTGACAGCATACAGGTGATGTGCACAGTACCTCTGGGGTTGTATACCTAATGCACAGTACCATGTCACAGGTCTGCACACAGGCCAGTACACACAGCAGCCATATAACCATCTATACTCACCTGGTTTGAGCACAGTGCCACTGTGTACCATAGCCTACAGTTCATGCAGGCGGCACGTCTCCCTCCATCACAGGTCACTGAATCTATGCCTGCACTGGATCCTGGTGTAGGTGACTCCTATCCTGTGCATCAGGCACTGCCCCACCAATGTCCACACCTCACTACAGGGCCTGTCCACCCCTGCTGCCTCACCCAACAATTGTTCCCCCTGGCCACAACAAACTTGACCAGGCTGGCCACGACTGATCACCTGTGGTCATGCTGGAGGGCCATTCTGTGTTACCTTGCTGACATCATGTTGCCAAACAGTGTGCTGAACAGGCTGAAACCATGCTGCTTCCTGTTATGATCCTGTTTAGATATTGTGCAGCATGTTGTCATGGTTGTGCTGCACTACAGTGCGCTGTGCAGCATGCACATCCGTGGGCAGGGGCAGGCCTAAGGGCATGCAGCCAGCATGGGGTGGCATGTGTGCAGGATGTGCGTGCACTGTACTGTGCAACGTGGTTGCACACTGTTGTGGCACATGTGGCTGAGCAGTATGATGATGTCATAGGCAGCACGTGTCAGCATGCCTGTGCTGCAGCCTTAGGATGTGCAACCACAGGGGTGGCACAATACCAGCGTGCAAGTGCAAACTGGATTTGCGTCCCAGGCAAAACTGCAATATTCAGCTAGGGAATGCACATAAGGTCATTATGCAGTCCTTCAGCAACAACCACATTTGCAAACCATTATAGGCAGGTCTGCATACATTAGCATGTCTGACTGTGCCTGGCATGTATAAGGGAGGATATTGCACCACCTAGACACCGCAGTGGAACTGCAAGTGAATGAAGGTAAGTGTCCTGTGGAATGGCCAAGAAAGGGATGGGTGGGCAGTGGAATGTGTGTATGTATTGCCCTCAGTATTTCCCCCAGATGCATGTGGTAGGTACTAGGAAGGGCTTCCAGATCTACAGGGTACCATGTACGGTACAGGGAGATGGAGCCATGTATATGACACTTGTCTCCCTAGCCATGCAATGGTCCATGGGACAACAGAGCCTGCATGTTTCCATGGGCCATGATATACACTACAATGAAACATGGGACCCCTGTTATGGAGCCACAGGGAACATGCCATAGCGATTCAGGAGCACTGTCACTGTGTCTCCAGGGTAGGGTCCACAGTGTTTCAGAACCTTCCATGTTATATGATGGTGGACATTGTCATCAGTTTACCCATATATCCACTGTACCACCATGGACACATTGTCTATGTACATGTTCCCCTTGCCCTGTGCTATATGGGATGACCAGTACAGCTGGGGGCCCTGCTACATTGTTACTTCTTAGGTGGGGGACACTTCACATCCTGATTTCTAAGTGGGTTGTGTACTATGAGGTTGGTGGTAGTCAACAGTAGGATTACGTGGCAGTGGATTATGGCGGCAGTGAGCCTGTCAGACATGTGCTGGGGACGTGAATGGACAGAAGTCCTATGACTCCTGCCCACTGTAACTCCTGCATATATGCTGTGTGCAGTTGCACTGTGGACATATGGTGGTGGTGACCAATGGTGCTCACATGTAGTGATGGAGGTGTTGCTGTGTCTGGGAGAAGGCACCCACTCCCATGATCCATAGTGCACACTGACAGCGGGGTCACCCCTCATAGACATGCATCCATGGTAGCAGCACAGGGGTCTGTGCACCCATTCTCCTGTTCACCCTTGCCTGTCTGTGCCCATCACAATGGCTTGGGGCATGCATGGACAGCCTGATGTCAGTCAGCATAAGGTTGGAGGAAGGAAGGCATTGCTAGGACTCCTAAGTGCTTGGGGGTAGGGGTCTACCACTCTGTCTTATTCATCTGTATGCCACTGTGTGTATGCCCTGGTCACCTGTCTTGCACTCCCCTGTCCAGCAGGTACCATGGAGGATACCGACAGGCTTTAGGCCCACCACTTCACTATGGAGGAATTACATGCACTGGCAGAGGCACACAAGGCCAGGGAGGAGGTCATGTCCCAGTGCAAGAGCAAATATGCCCAGGCCTGTGACAAGATCTCCTGAGGAGTGCAATGCAATTGTTGTCTGAAACAGGCTTGTGGATGTGATGAGAAAGTGCTTCATGGACATAAAGAGGCACATGAAGGAGGACATGGCAATGGAATACAGGGAGCTGCAGGCCATAGGCAGGGCCCACGGGCATCAGTGGCTACACATACCCTGAATCCTGTGGAAGAGGCCACAGCATCCACTCCATGGCTGTGGAGGTGACAGGAGTGCCAGGTGGTGGCTACAAAAGCCAAGTTGGACCAGCCCAGCCACATGAGTGACTGCCAGTGTGATGTCTTGTAGGTCATGTCTGTACGTCAGGGTGTCTATAGGTATGGGTGCATACATATGCCAGTGCTGGGTAACACATTGGGTGTAGGCCACTACTCTTTCCCTGTCATCCAGTGTGTGGCCTTCTGTGTGCAGGTTCATGAGCATGCTCCATGTGGTGTTGCCTGTGTGCTCTCTGGTGATGGGATGTATGCTTCTGGAGAGGAGGGTTTGCTTGATGCTGCTGGGGGATGTGTCCATTGGTGCTGATTATGTGTTCCCTGGTGTTGGGGTGTGTCCCATTGGTGCTGAGTGTCTGTACACATGTGTAGAGATGTAGGCACACTGCTGCTGGGCTGTGTGTACACTGGTGCTGGGTTGTGTGCCCCCTGGTGATGGCATTTGTGCTCAATGGTGTAGTGGTGTGCTGGTAACTGCAGGGTATATACAGTGCACTGCACACACAACTTGTACAACATGGCACCGTATGCTGAGTATGCATGCTGCCTCCGCCTGCACACTGTTCCATCCAGTACAGTACTATACAGTATAACTCCCCTCTCATCTCTCTACAGCACAGCATATGGCATTGAATACAGAGGAGGACACCCCTGGACCATTATGTTGTGTGTAACTCCTGCCTCCTACCTGCTGTGTCAGGCGATGGGCAGCAGCAAGGAGGACATGGTATAGGACAATGACAAGACATACAGTATACTGAGAGCTTGGAACAGGAAGGGCCCACCCCAGACCTGGTGAGGCTGTCTCCCCACCGGTCCCCATACGAATGGGACACAGCCCCTGTCCCCATGTGGCTCAACAGTCACAGGGGCGCAGCCCACCACTGTTCCTGGCACAGCCACTGCTGTTTCACCCCAGTACCCCAACCACGGCAAAGCCATCACCCTACCACCTCCAGTGACACTGCAGGGCCAGCCATGACTGCACCTCCCCATGATGCATCCACCGGTGTGACTACAGCCCTGCTGCCCTGTGCGCATCGCACCATGCTGGCCACAGCTAGCCTGCAGTACCCACCATGGGCTGCTGCACCT
This sequence comes from Neoceratodus forsteri, assembly GCA_016271365.2. NCBI lineage: Eukaryota > Metazoa > Chordata > Ceratodontiformes > Ceratodontidae > Neoceratodus > Neoceratodus forsteri. Next base: position 392,716,223 of record CM057453.1, read on the forward strand.
ACTGCAGTGCAGATCCAGCACATACAGTGTTCATGAGTGCAGCCTGATCCTGTCTTGATGGATAGTCCATGGCAACAATGGGATATGGCCAAGAACCGGCAGTTGCTGTGGTCCACCATGGGGGCACAGAGTTCTGTGCAACAGGAGCTGACACATGCCTGCCAAATGCTGCACGAGGAAATGCAGCATGCTGAGCAGTGAGCAAGGGCACAACACGCGGAGAACATGGTGGTCCTATGCAACCTGTGTGCTACTGCGCGGGAAGCAGTGCCATGGTGGCAGGCACTGTGAGGGTGGCCATAGACCCAGCCTGTCCAGTGGGAGTAGTGCCACCCCACAACAGGCACCATGGTGTATGCCAGTGCCACACAGTGCTGGGATGAGAATGCCCAGCACAACTGGACTCCCAGGTTACTGAGGACACAGTACACATCCGGGTTGTGACCTGCATCTCCCTGGGAGCAGTACCTCACAGGACCAAGGCCAGGGGCAGGTTACAGCATCCCCATGCTTATACCCCATACTGTGGCTGAGGTACCCCTACCAAACAGGGAACTGTGCAGGTACACTATCCATACTCAGGGTGGTAGTAGGGGACAGATGTAGACTGCTTATTGTCAACTCCAGCCAACCTGGTTTCCCGGCTACCTCCACTGTACCCTTGCAACACACCATCTGCCTTTGTTACATAGCCCAGGCAGTCCTAAACCCAGCATGGATGACCTGTACTATAGTTCCCATCCCACCTGGTTAGAGGATATCCCTGTGTAGATCCTGTTGCCCTTCCCCCCACATGGCCTATGTTTGTGTGCACCCCATGTGCTACCCTCATGCATGGCAGACCTCTTCTGCCATGCACCCCCCACCCGTCCACCTGGATGGCATGCAGCTCTGCTGACACCCCTTTGGTACCACCTGTTAACATGGACTTATGTTTGTGTGTACCCTATTTGCAACTCCCCTTGCCTGGTAGCATTGTATTTGTGTTCTACCCATCTTGTTATTCCTCCTGCCAAGCATATTACACTTTTTGCACTATTGCTGAATGTCGATACTACATTGCTTAACCATATTACAGTCTTGTGTGTGGTCTGTACTCACTCAGCATGTCTGTAGATATCTCTTATGATTTGGGCTCAGTACTTCTGAGCCCTTCTGGTCATTCTGGGATCACACCTGTTGAGCTGCTCCAGTATCTCCTGGCACCCTGGCTCCATATCCAGTGCAGGGTGTTCCCCTGTGGCTAGCATATGTATCCCATGGTTGAGTGCCATGTTGTGTAGTATACAACAGTCAAGGGATATAGCACAGGCCTTCTCAGGGGTATACTGCAAGGCACCACCAAAATGGTTAAGGCACCAGAGCTACATCTTGTGCATTCCAAACACACACTCAATGATGTTGCATGTGGCGGTGTGAGCCGCATTGTACCAGTCCTCTGCAACGGATGCGGGGTGGAGGACAGGTGAGAGGAGCCAGGGATGCAGGGGTTACGCATTGTCTCCTATGTAGTAAAAGAGCGTAGGTTAGTGTGGTGTAGGAACATAGACACATAGGCATTGACAACAGGAACAGACCACTGGTCCATGCTGTCTACCCATAATCCTTTTTTTTTTGCAATTAACATTTTATTAAGCATTTCCACATACAATTGCGGGGACAATATCAAGGTAAACAGTAGAATATAAATAGCCTCATATACTCAACAGTCAGGATACCTTATAACAAAGAAAAGAGACAAATAATTCCTGCAATCCCCCAACCCCCGTTCCCATCCCACCCCCCATAAGGCACTGCAATTAATGATTACATTAGAAAAAGAAAAGAAAGAAAAGGGGTATCTTTAGCATAAATTCCCTATGAGTAAGCAATTACCAGAGGAGTCCAGATTTTCTCAAAGCGGGGCAACACATTGTGCAGTATAGCAATCATCCTCTCAGTTCTAAGAAGCGAAGGAACTCCGTCAACCATTCAGAGTATGAGATAAGATGAGGATCCTTCCAATATCTCAACACCAATTTCTTAACTACACAGGCAATCATGGATATGTAAATTTCCTCTGCTTAACCATACAACCCGACATATCACCTAATAAACATACTTCCGGATGAACAGATCTTCTAAACCCAATAATGGATCTGTTTTATCTTTGATTTCATTCCACAGAGGAACTACGTTAGGGCATAACCAGAAAATATGGAAAAAGTAGCCCCCTTCCTGCCGCATCTATAACACAGAGATTCCTGTGCTAACTTTAAGTCCTGTAATTTCTGAGGTGTATAATAAATATTATGCAGTATTTTGAACTGTATTAATCTAAAATGATCTTGTTGGATCCATTTATGCAGTATGCCAGATGGCGTCAATTCCACGAAATATTAGGAAATACTTTGGCCCAATATGAAGTAGGTGCTAGTTATCTTTGAAGGCCCAGTTAAACAATGTTAAGTAAATCTTAGAAATAGCTTGTGGGGCACCAACAAATGCACGAATATCTTCCCCAAAAAATACAAAGGCGAATAAACCGACTTATTACCAACTCTCTGAATCAAAGCATGGCCTTAATTGGTATATTTTGAAAATGTCTCTCTGAGGTAAATCAAACTTCACCAAAATCTGCTCTGTCGAGATACACTACCATCCGTGTTTATAAAATCTTTCAGGGCAAAGGGCTAAAATAGGCAACCAGTTCCGTTTAATAGTCCGATATCCTATCCACATTGTAGGTTCCCCAAATAGGTTGCCCCAATCCCATAAATGTTCGTACTTCAAAAATTACATAATTTGTTATGTATTCTAAGAGAAAGTCCAATAGGGAATTTTTTCAATAAAGAAGGGAGCATACGGGTAGGAGCATAGGGTAGAGCCTTCGGGTTAATACCTACACTTTTAATGCGACTAATCTCCAAATGAATCCATAATGGAATATATCCCGTATTCATATCAGCGTCATCATAATACATTCATCTCCCGTATTTATTTAAATGTGCCGCCCAAAAATAAAGCGTGAAATGAGGCATTCTTAAACCACCGAGAATCTTGGGAGCTGCTAATTTAGAATACGACATCCTGGCCTTCTTATGACCCCATACAAAATCAGCCAGTTCACCATGAAGTTTCTTAAACCAGGAAAGGAGAATCCAAATATTTAACATAGATAAGGGGTAAAAGAGTCTGGGAAATATATTCATTTTTATAATATTTATTCTCCCCCATAAAGACAAAGATAATTGTGTCCATCTCCTGAGGTCAAGTTTAATAGTGTGGAGTAAAGACTCTAGATTAAGTTGACGCAATCTAGCTTGAGTGTTAGTTACGCAAAGACCTAAATATCTAAAAGATTTAGAGTCCCAGCCTAAACCAAGTGTAGTAATGACTGGTTTGAATGCTCTGCTATTTAAGGGGTAGACAACAGTTTTGTCCTGATTGAGTTTATAATTAGATAGCCTGCTGAGTCTACCCATAATCCTAACAAACCTGGGACCTACTGGTCATACAGGGTTTTAACCCATCATGTACCACATGGGGCGGTGGTGGGTGGGACCTGTGGGGTATCTTCACCGATGAGGTGGCTACTAGGGATGTCCCCCACATTCAAAAATCAGGCACAAGATGGAATTGTGCTATATGAAGGCATCGTGGGCGCTTCTGGGGTACTGAGCCAGGACATTGATGATCCACCCTGTTGCATCACATACAATCCAGCAATTAATGGAGTGATACCACTTTCTATTGAGATAGGCCTCCACTCCTTCACCGGTGGGTGCCTGGATGGCAACATGGATGCGGTCAACGGCACTGAGTACAAATGGTATGTGCCCAGTTCGATGGAACTGCTGCTTGGTTGCTGTTTGCTCTACTGGGGTGCTAGGGAATACAATAAATTCATCAGCATGGTCCAGCAGAGCGTCCAGGAGCTGGCCTAACAGGTGAAAGGTGGCCAACTATGAGATACCAGTGGTGTCTCCCACTAGTGTACGGAAGGTTCCTGTGGCCAGAAAACACACTGCAGTCATCATCTTAAGCTCTACAGACAATGAATGGCTGTGCTGGGTGTCTGTCCAGAGCTGGTCATGCAGCAGCTCACACAGCTGCCTGAGCATGGGCCTGTTAAGCCAGTACCGGCCCATGAGTTGGTCATCACTGAAGACATCATATGTGACTTGTTGATGATACTGTCTGTGTGAAACATAGTGCCTCTGTGACCCATGTATGGGCCCAGGTCGGGCATCTGCCCTCTCCTCCTCCTGTACGGCCTGCTGCAGCATGTAGGCAATGCACTCCCCTGAGTGCTATCTTGCACTGGGGCCTGCAGTGTCTCCCCCCCCCTTTGGTTTGCCCTGGTTTAAGTCAGTCTTTTGATAGGCAGTAATTGTGTAGAACTAAGTGGCCTGTGCTAACTCCTTTACGCAGCATTAATGCACTGAATATCATGCTGTGACGGTATGCATGGGCCTGTCCTTCTCTTTGCATGCTGCATACATTTTCTTTGTGTGCATGCACAAATGACTAGCGCATGCTACATGCCCCTTTGAATATGGGGATGTGGCGCAAACCACAGTCACTTTGCACCCAGTACAAAGCTTAGAATATCTGGCCCCTGAAGTAGTTGAGTTTGCAACTGTTGGGCCTTTAGTGTTAATTTTTCTGATGTTGCCAATGCTTGACATTACTGCATTATCGAGTATGTATGGAATAAACATAAGGGTATATTGCACCAGAAGCAGGGAGGGTAGCTGGAGACCAGTTTGGGTCTGCGGAAGTACAATAGGCTTACATAGTAACATAGTAAGTACAGATTACAAAGGGCTGTAGGTTTATCATGTCTGCCCCCCCCCATAAGACTTACATGCTGGTGCCATATGCTGGACACTCCAGTAGTCCACAAGAGATCCCAGATTTAATAGATTTAAAGAGGACAGGAAATCATTTCTAATTGGCAGCTGATTATAAGGTGCTTATTTCCAGAAATTATATTAATTTCCATAAAATATCTATATTAAACTGTAGGTGGATAAAAAGTGACATGTAAAGCTGTATTTTGCATTGTTATGTTTTTATGGGCAGCATTCTGTCACAGTTATCTTCACGGAACCTGTGATCTGGAGTTTTAACTACATCACTGTTTGTGCACACAACTCTCAACAAGATTCTGACAGGTCAACAGCCTGTAATTTGCAATCCGTATACATATCGTGACACTGTAAAAAGTACAAAATACTGGTTCCATGAAAAGAACTGTGTATCATGTTGTCCATAAGAAAGAAAACAATTGAAAACACAGTTTTTCATATCAGTGTTTATTCAGGTGCAGTTTAATATGGACCATTTGGAGGTATGAATGTCATTGCTATAAACAGAAGCGTTATTAATTGCAGCCAATTAGCATGGATTTCCTGTCCCATTTAAGATCAGTTCCTTTAAAGTGCCTAGTTTGTTTGATTCTATGTGTTTGTTGCTTTGAAATATAAGCCATATCTAAATCTCATTATTTCTGACTCCACTGTAAAGACTAGAACTCTACTCTTTGAATTTTGGTGACATCCAGGTCTCAAGCTATTCACTGGCCAACCTGTTAACTGACCAGAAGGTGATCTTCTTTAGGTAGATTCAGACCAAGGGATGCTGGGCACTTGAGTGTGAAAGCAATGAGAACTCGCTCTTTAATTCAAAATATAGTAAGCATTTATTTACGTCCAAAGTATATAAATACACATTGGACGTGGGCTGGTGAAAAACTACTAGACACCCACCGGGACACCAGCTCACTTTCAATGTGTATGTATGTACTTTGGAGTTCGGAGATAAATAAATGCTTACTATATTTTAAATTAAAGGAGAAGACTCCTGTATATTTATGATTTGGATATGTCTGATGTATTTATTATACATTAAATCAATTACTCTACATATGTCAATAAGAGATCAGTCATTTCTTCTGTTGCAACACGCATTTAGAGTCTGAGGCTCTGACACAAGGTAGTAAAGTGTTAAGCAAGCCTCCATTTACATGCAAATGAGTCACTTGTAATATAACCCCTCCCATTCCTTGATGTCACTGCAGCAACAGTACAGAAGAAAACATAAGGGTATCAATTCTGTCTATCCTGATTTTAGTTTAAGTTTGCAATGGCTTAAGACAGTTTGGTCATGCAACTCACACAGGGAGTAGTGCTTGTAGCCTTAATACCGTATGTGTAGAACAAACAATACATCTAATAGTATTTCATTCACAGGAAACAGAATCTGTTCTTTGTACTGCTCCTTTCTCTCTGTGAGACAGTTGTAACATGTTGTGGAGAGCAGAGTAGACTGAATCAGTCAATCAAGCAGTCAGTCAGTCAATCTGTACTGAACCAGGTGAACTCCCTTGAGATGATTCATTTACGAGGTGGACCTAAGCAGTTTCCCAAAGGATCACGCAAGACTAGATTCCTCCTTTGCACAAATGATACACATCCACTTTCAGCAGCCTGAAAGTGGAGAGCTAGATCACTTACTTTATAAAGTGTATTGTTTTACATTTCAAATGCTCCTTAAATCTGAGTTTCTGAATGGAAATACCAAGACACAGAATGCATATGACATGGGAGGAATGAACTAAGCAAATATAGAGCACTACAAACACTAAGGCTGATTAGTTTCTTTGCCTACAACAGCTGAACTTAGTGTAGCATCTGATTTGTGAGGGACATCCTACTTCAAAAGCTGGCAGTACAAAGCAGGGGAGCCTGTCACAGCTTGCCCTCAGTACCTTCAAAGTGAAGTGCTGTAGCTCTCACATCATTGCTAATGATTTATAATGGGAATGGGGGCACTTTTAAAGCCATCACAGTTCACAAGGAATTTGGGGGAACTTGTTAAGGGTTCGAGAGTGAGGGACTCTAGCAGGATTTGAACCAGAATCTCCCAGTTCTTGTGCCTGTGCTTTAACCACTAGATTATCATTGTTCCATATGCTGCAGCAGATGATGCTTTCCTGGTAACCTATTCCTTGTTATAGTTGAACTCTTTATTGCCTTACAGCAGCCATCCAATCACTGACTGCCTAGCTACAAAGGGAAAGGGACGTATTTGCAAGATTGTTTCTCACTGCTGGTGTCAATCAAAACAGAGAATGCTAACACATACAGAACATAATACAACAGCTGTATAATACCACTTAGGACTCTTGTTGTACAGAGCCATAAACTGCTTTTGCTATCAGAAACACAACACATACAGGCACTTCCTTATATGAATACTGTATATACCTCAAATCAGTGCTCATCACACTCACTTGGTCCTAGTCCCTATTAGACCTGCACTTCAGGATGTGCACAACACTTAAAGGGTTCCTCCATTACTCAAGTGGAGAACCAAACATTGTGGGTTTGGTTTACTGGTGGAACTGCATTTAATGCAGCACCATTATCTGTTACTCTGATGACATCATCCTCCAGCAACAGTTACGGTAAAATGGAGGACAAACACATTAATAACTTCTAGGGGCTGTATATTTTTATTTATAATCTAGATTTGGACAGCAATAGGACTGCTGGCAACTGGAGGAGGCACACAACAGTTACACATAAGGAGTTGGGAAAATATTGGTGTGAAACTATGGGAGAATTCCCCTTTAAAGAGCAGGTTCTCATTGCTGTCACACTTGAGTGCCTGGTCTGAATTTCACATAAGCAGGGGTTAGACGTTCCAGCGCAGCACTGGGATTCCTATTTTTGCCAGAGCACACCATTACTTTTGACTTGCTCTTGTCTAGGTGGAGCCTGACATAATAATGAGGATTAAGATCCAATTGCAGGTCACCGTAGAAAACTGAGGATGTAGTTGTAGCTCTCTCTTAGGTGTTGAGGACTCTTGTATTTAGGATTGCAAAGTTAATGCTGACATACTGTAGCAAATTCAGCTCAAAATCTTCCGGAAGGATTTCAGAAATGTTACATGGCAGGCAACAATGATGACTGGTAAGTACCAGCACTAAATTGATGTTTCAGAACTGAGAGACTTGGACAAGCTTATGAACGTATAAATGGCCCAACACCCTATCAGCAAAGCTATTCAGGTCAGCATACTTAAGAGCTCAAGTCAGTTTGTCAAAGTCTATGTCATTGGTCAGCTTTTCCAGAATCCACAAAGTAGTTATGCTTCGTATTTGCCTTCTAGAATTCCTCTGGGGGCCAGTTCTAAACCTAAAACTTTTGAATGCATACATACTGTTAAGCCTCTGTAATAACCAGATTTTCACCATTTTCAAATGCTATAATTACCATTTTCCCATAATACACAGCTGGTTATTACAGCATTCCTATCAATCAAATAAATTCTGGTGTGAAAATCAGTGTTTTCCTTGTGCACTTTGAAAACATATGAATACATTGCTATTTTGTTCTTTATGTGCTACACAGACATTTGCTCCAAACAACAAAGCAATGAAAACATACATTTACCACAGACTTTGTGAACAACCACTTATTTGGCTTTTTACTGTATGTGTACTGCTAAGGGGAATCCTTAAAGGGAAAATAATGTTTGTGTGGCATTCCTACTGTGAGTACCACAGTCCCAGGTCCATTCCTCACAGTATTCCACCTTTTTTCTTTCATTTTGGATGTTTTAGCACTTTTTAAAATGTTTTAATAATCCACCCTAAATCACCGACTTTGAAAGCATCATCTTGCGCATGCGTGATCATGCTGTGACATCGGCGATGGGCTTACCGAAGCAGCATTACCGTGGGAAACACTTCATCTCGTGTTTGAGCTGTCAGCTATCTATTTTGATAGCTAGTGCAAACATCCGATATTAAAGTTTTAATCCTGAAGTACAGTAGTTGCTTACCGGCACAATGGTTAACTGCTGTGCAGTGGTGTGTTTCAATGCCTCAAAGAAAACAGAGTGCAGAGGCATTTCTTTCTTCAGATTCCCCAAAAATAAGGAGATGCTGGCTAAATGGAAAGCTGCTGTAGAATGAGACAATCTGTCTGATGCTGCCAGCAGAAACACAGTCCTATGTTCAGCTCATTTTCTTCCCGATTGCTTTGCACTGAATTTAAAGGTACATACTGTATATGTTGAATACTTTTACTTCACCTGGTTTTTATGATCCCCAGTCAGTCTTATTTCTGTGACAGGACAGCATGGTTGGGGGGGGTGCAGTAGATTGACACAGCCATATTATATCCTGATAGTCATCGTCCCAAAATCTGATAAGCAAAGCACTGTGTCTGTTCTAGAAGCATCAGGCATGTTAACCGTTTTACAGCAGTCTTCCATTTGGCCACAGTCCCCTCACTGTATGACAAATGCAATAAATAAATTAATCTGCACTCTTTAATTTTGTGAGTTGAAATAACACTGCAGAGCACTTCAACATGCTCTCAGTACTGACCAGCTTATGTGTTTCATTCTGTAACACTGCCTTGCTGATCTTATCAGCCACATAAATCCTGTCTATATGATTTCTGTCTGTTGTTCAGTGGTGTAGGTGACCCTGTATATTCTACATACCATGGCCCATTATTTTGTATTTTTTTCCAAGAGTGTATTGGTTATATCTTTGGAGCTTTATGCACAATACAGTCAGGACTGGTGGTTGAAATGGAATTGATGTGTCCCATACCCCAACCTTTACACAGTGCAAGTATTTGTCAGGTGCTATGGGTAGGTCTTATTGGAATATGATTAACAGTAGATTGACAGCAACAGTTTTTGTTTGCATACCATAAATACCCTCGGAACACCCAACACATTAGAATATGGTGTTGCTTGGTTGTGCGGTGCTGTGGTGAGTAAGTTGTATTGTTGGTATTTATAGTGTGTGACCAGACAGTTGTGGGTGTTCATCTAATGTAATTCATATGCCCACCCAGACCTACCACAGAACCTGCCAGATCCATGCACTTTGAAATGGTTGTGGTTTTTGGACATATCCAGTTAAGACCAAGTTCAATTGCCAATCTGTAAAAAAGACACAATCACAACACATTTGAAGCAACTCAGGGTATGTGGCATTTACCTTCCCAAAACCTGTCACTTCACAACTTCAAAGCAATACACACTTGAAGGAGACTGCAAAATAATCCATGCACTGTTAGTCAGGTTTGTGCACAACACTTTTAACCATGACATACTGTGTGTGTTCCTCTAATGTATATTCTGTGGCGAACGCCTTTGCAGTTGACAGTATGGAAGCCCATGTCACCTGAGTGCGACCATGCATGTGTTCCCCACATATTTACACTTCTCCCTCTCACACTGCCAGTTCCACTCAATTTACTTACTATACCATCACCCCATCCCCCACAATAAACCCTCACCATGGCACTGCAATTTTTATAACAAAGTGAGAAGTAACTGTATAACAGGACCATCTTGAAAACAGGCCCTATGGACCTAATGATGTTGAATGTCAACTTGCTGTACAAAAATAAAGATTTTACTACTACTACTACAATTTGTTCCTGCCAGCAGGGCTGCGGTCATGTGGTGACAAGTGTGTATTGTTGTCCCATCCCACAAGCTCATGGGGGCCCACCATATCAGCTTGCATATACACCCTGCATTACCTGGCTTGTCACACAATGACCCATCTCAGATGCATTGTCATGTGCCCCAGAATTATTCTCTGTAGCCCTGCCCATCATTGGCCAGCACTGCCATCTCCCACTTTCAACCAATTACTTGTCATTTGTTGTGCAACACCTGTGCAATAAGACACAACAGGGTGTGGGTTATTAGTGGATTTATGCTTGCATTGTGTGTTGTGTCACGAGACATGGCCGTGACTTAACCACACAATTTTGTACTTCCACCAATAACCAACACCCTGTTGTGCCATATTTTGATTAGCTAGTTCTGGGGACAGGGACCCATGTGAAATGCCTTTTCATGGGCACCAAAATTATTATCTGCTGCCGTTCCTGTTGGTGGACAGCATTTCCATTCCCTACTTTGACTCTGCCCCTGCACATGCAATCTGATTGATGATATCCATGCCCTCCATCCACTTTTCTCACTCTCCCATGAAGTGCTGCCAGCTTTTCTAATCCCCGAACACATGCCTGTCGCATGTTCCATTCCAGTCACAGCAGTCTGCAGCCAGCTAGCCATGCCAAACCATCACCCCCCCACTCACACACCTTTCCCACTTTCCATGCAAGAGTAACCTTACATTGGCTATCCGTGCACCCCCTTCTTCTTTTCAAGCATTGCCATCCCCCCACCCCACACCTGTCAGATGCTCCATGCATGTCACTGCAGTCTGCAGCACATCATTGCAACCCCCTTCCACCCTTACCCTGCACGTGCCCGCCCAACAACTTTCATAGTCTCCCTGCAAGACCCACCTTACAGTGTATATCCATGCCTGATCCCCCACCCCATGGCTCTTCCATAGTCAACTAATGCTGGCGATCCATGGCCACCCCCCCTCCAGCCTCGCCATGCAATAGCCACTTAAGGGTTGTAACCAGTGTCTACATGGAAGGACCTTGTCATGGTGACACTGCTTTTAACTAACACTTCCATGACGTACTTTTTCTCATATCTCAGTTGTACAGCTTTACTTCTCCAAAGGTGGTACCCTGATAGAGTTGTAATTGTTAATTGTGTTTGTATATATCTGACTTGTCATTAGCTGTGCATCAACTGCAGAATTAAGCAGTAAAGCAACACATGGTTTGCATTATTGGTGGATTTATCCACGCATTGCGTGGAGTGTCACGAGGCTCAGCTGAGTGGCTTAACCACACAAGAACTGTGTACTTCCAAAAATAACCCACTCCCAGTTGTGCCTTATTGTGATGAGCTGGTTTTGGAGATATGGACCCATCTCAAATGCCTTGTCATATGCCCCAAAATTATTAGCTGCAGCCCTGCCTGTCAGTGACCAGCATTGCCATCCCCCACTTTCACCTTTGAACTTATCATTTGCTGTGTAACACATGCAGAATTAAACAATAAGGCATGGTTCATTTTTGGATTATGGATTCAGACAGTTGACACACAGTTTATAATTTTGACCCACCTAATCTTCTACCTTGGGTTCATCCTTAGCACACAGTTTTTAATGTTGAGCCACCTTATCTTTTACCTTGTGGACAACTGTAGCACACAGTTTTCAATTTTAAGCCACCTTTTTTTCTACCTTTGGGACAACCTATTCACTGTTAAATGTTTTAAACTTGCCATTTTATTAATCTGGACATGGCTGAACAATATGACCCGTTGTTGTAGTCATTTGACACTTACTTTTTATATCCAGTGGGCACATGTCACACTTCGATAAATATCTGAAATGAGCCATGAATAAGGCACAACAGGGTGTTGGTTATTGGTGGATTTATCCACGCATTGTATGTACTGTAAAGAGGCACAGCTGAGTGACTTAACCACATAATAACTGGGTACTTCCACCAATAACCCACACCCTGTTGTGCCTTATGGTGATTAGCTGATTTTGGAGACAGGGACCATTGTACAATGCCTTGTCCTGGGCCACAAAATTATCTGCAGCTGTGCACATCAGTGGCCATCATTGTCACCCCACAGTTTCACCCTGTCCCTGCACGTGCAACCTCAATCATGATATCCATGCCCTACAACCATGTTTCACACTACCCTGAGAAGTGGTTAATGTCTGCTACCAGCACTGCCATCCCCAAAACCAGTGCTGGTCACATGCTCCATGCTAGTCGCAGCAGTATGCAGCCAGCTAGCCATGCCTCCCCCGACCTGCACTTGACACACCTTTCACACTCTACCTGCAAGAGCAACCTTACAGTGGCTATCAATGCCTGCCCACCTACCCCCATCATTGTTCAAGACCCAACTCAGGCCTTTTATCCAAGTCCACACCCCCTTTAGCCTTCACCTGCAAAAGCCACATGAGGGCTGAAACCAGTGTCTATATGGAAGGACCTTGTTGTGGTGACACTGCTTTTAACTAACACTTCCATGACAAAGATTATTATCAATGAAATTTGTTAAAAGTATATTTTTGGAATGTTTACCTCATTTAAAGATAGTTTTGTAATGAAATATTTCAGCCACCAACAGTTTAAGAATGATGGTTCATGCTACATCTCACACCACACCCTCCCACAGGGGTTCAGGAATTAACCCGGGCCTACGGTGATCATCAGGGGACAGACAGGATTGATAGTCACAGAGAACTGCTCAGCTATCTCTGTGAGGGAGGTTTTGCCATCCACCTCATTGTTTGTCCTCTGGCACCAGCCAGTCAGAGATGCGGCAGTGATGTCACCGCCATATGCCGTTGGTGGGTAGGGGAGCGGGAGAAAACTTGATGAGAAAAGGAACTGGAAGTTTCAATGATGGCTGCACGAGCACCCTGGTTGGCCCCTGATGTCTGGATTTCACTATGGCGGTAGAGGTAAAGCTTACGCCCAATTACCTGGGACCTTCAAACAAGGCTGAAAACCGTGGTGGATTTTGAGGTTGTAGGACCATAGAACATTGCACGTGAGACAGTCTACAGACTACAAGGGAGGAACCGGAGCCACCTGTCAATCTCAAGAAAAATAAACACATATTAAAAAAAAATGAATGCTGGTTCAAAATCAGAATGCAGCATTACAGTAATTCAGCAGTGTTACATGAGGCAATGCTGATAGGACAAATTGATGTGCCATGGTGATCAGGCAGTACATGACGGTGTAACATGGAATACGTAAGGGTGTTGGAATCCAAACGACAATCAGATTGCAGCATTTCTGAGATCCTTTTTATAAGACATATTCTTTGTCTTTGTTGAGATTATAGTAAACAGAGTATAATTTCAAGCCTCCATCATCCATCCAAGTTTGTTCCTTTCACCAACTGTTCTATGTGAACATGTACCCAAAAACAGTGGCTACTTGGAAGGACCATGAGGTTGTGGCACTGCTTTTCAGTACTGTGAAAAATTTTAACATGCAGTGATTGGATGTCAACTTCAATGGTACATACATTTCTTATTCTGTATAACCATTACATATCTGCTTAGTAAAGCACACCGTTGTTTCCGGTTTGACACTACCCTGTTTATTTCTTATCCTCAACAAGCTGAATTGATGAACCTTAAATGACCACCGATTCTTAAAGGAATGCTGTTCCAATGCTTTTTGCCCATAACACCAATGTTCAGCAAAAGAAGCAGCCTTGCAGTGAGTGTTGAGCTGCGGCAAAAATATAGGAGAGAGGTAGGTTACCATGGTAATGCTACAAACATTGTTAATCATCGTCATTAACTGTAATACTTGTCATGCATTTACTTAAGGCCACATTTCTCATCAGATTGTAGATGAAGCAGTGAAGACCTCAAGACTTCAAGATGCATCTGAAAATGATGATGAGGATCTATTTGATCCTCCCGATTTCACAGTCATTGAAAATGAAACATCATCGGTAAGTAAAATTTTAGCATGTCAATTTTTGTATGCTCAAAGTACTGCCTATATGTATTCATAATATTCAGAGATATAGGAATTACATCTGTGTTTCACAGTATGTTGTGTCTGATGCTGCACCCCTAATGCAGAAGACTTACTGCTCCGTTGGTACCCAAACTGAAGACATATCAGTCAGCGACGTTGGATGCCAATGGCCAGAATACAAATTTAATTTTACAGGAGACATCCAGAAGGTCACTACGGGTTACACATACCCTACCGCTTTTAATGAGTTGGCTTACACAACTCCAGCTACATCACAGAGTCATGTACAGCCTGAGGTGGATGAATTGACCTCGTCTGAGTCAGAAGGCTACAATAACAGAGATGAAGCTGATTGTGAGCCACATACCTCAGAGAGAGAGTCGGATGATGCAGATGATGATTGTGACATCAGCACTGATTCAATCAGCTGTCAAAAGAAATTTATTATACAGTATGAAAATATAAAACAGCTATTCAAACGTTGCATCATCCGTGGAGCAGTTGTAGCTGACACAACAACACATATCCAGGGATCAGTGCTTGTGGTGAGAATGTATTGCCAAAACAGTCATGATACCAACTGGTTCTCTCAGCCCACCCTACGAAAGATGGCATCTGGAAACCTTGACCTTGCAGCAGTGATCCTTTATCGTGGGAATTCGTTTAGCAAATTCAAGACTATGGCCAATATCTTGAATCCTCAGTGTATGTCAATGGTTACATACATGATGATACAGTGGAAGTACCTTTTCCCCATGATAAACAAAGAGTTTGTAAGGCAGCAGAAAGACATCCTGAATGGCATGAAGCATAAAGGAAATCTAGTTTTGTGTGGGGATGGTAGATGTGATTTGACAGGGTTCTTGGCAAAGTACAGAATCTACACTTTCATGGATGAGGAAACCTCCTTAACATTGGATTTCCAAGTTGTGCAGGTCACGGAGGTGAAGTATTCCACCAACATGGAGAAAGAGGGTTTCAAGAGGTCACTAGAGTACATTATCAGCAAGGATGTGGAAGTTGGCACAATCACAACAGATCGACACATACAAATAAGCAGCATGAAGAACAAGGTGTATACACCACAGCATAAGATAAATCGTCAGTATGATGTGTGGCACCTGGACAAATGGATGAAGAAGCAGCTGTTCCAATGTGTCAAACAGAAAGAATATGCTCAACTCAGGCCTTGGATCCAGTCAGTATCAAACCACTTCTGGTGGCCTTGTGCAAATTGCAATGGGGATGCCGAAACACTGCAACAGATGTTCACATCAGTGATCCATCATGTTGCGAACAATCATAGCTGGTCTGGGAGTCCAAAATTCAGGAAGTGCAGCCATCCCAAGATGATGAAAGTGGACCAGTGTAAGAAAGTGTGTCAGAAAGAGGGACACAGCCATGCATAATGCATTAAAAAAGGTCATTTTTAATAAGAAGTTCTTGAATGACCTGTCAAAGTCAACCATGTTTTGCCACACAGGAGACCTTGAGATGTACCATGCACCATGCACTAGTATTCAAGTACTGTCCAAAGTGGCATCACTATACCTATGAGGGAACGCTGGCCCAACATCAGTTGGCTGCAGTGGACCACAACAATAACGTCTGCAGAGGTACTGCATTGAATGAGAGTAGAGAGGAGAGGTACCGCATTGTTTATCCCAAAAATAAGAAGGCCTGGGTTGCCAAACCTATCAAAGAGAGGAAGAGGTACGAGTACTTGGAAGAAATGCTGAACAATATCATGGATCGTATGAGACATAATCTGCCTTCAACCCCTGTAAAACACAGAGAACTGGCGAGAAATATAGCTGCGCACCCAAGACCAGACAAGTCTGAAGTGATACGCACCCATGTGTCAAGATTCAATAAGTGCTTCAAAAGAAACATGCCACAGAACTGACCTTCAGCAGTTTTGCTATTTGCATTTTGTAACCAGCCATAAATGGCATACATAAATTTATATGAATATGCTATGTCTAACTGTTCAATGGGTGTGTTTATTCCATTTTCTATAGTTGTATTACAACAGTGGTGGCAAATGGGCAAGAGACATGCAGAGACCACAGGTTGGGAAACCATATGAGCTTACCCCCCATAACAGTGACAAAGGACAAATGGCAAGTATTATTGGTGATGCTAGTAAAGGAGGGCAGGATGGGATGGGGTTGGGGGAAGGGTGGAAGGTGGTTACCCTCAATGCTAGGAGCCTTGGGAGGAAAACTGCAGAGTTACAGATGCTCATGGCAGAGGAAGAGGTGGACATTGCAGCCATCACAGAAACATGGGTCACCCAATTCAATGACTGGGACCTGTCTGTACCAGGGTGCAGGTTATTGCATAGGGACAGGGTGATTGGGAAAGGGGGGGTGGCATTATATGTGAAGGAAGGACTGAAGTGTGTAAGGGGGGAAGGGGAAGAGGGTAGTAAGGAGTCACTTTGGATGCAAATCCAGGATTCCAAGACTAGGATTCTCAGAATGGGAGTGGTGTACAGGCCGCCTTCTCAGATGGAGGAGTTAGACAGGGAACTAGCGGGACAGATCAGGAGGACCTGTGAGAAGGGTAGTGTGGTGATTGTGGGGGACTTCAACATGCCAGGAGTGGACTGGAGTACCCAAACAACGAGGAATAGAAGGGAGCAGGTACTGCTGGATGCCTTCCAGGACAGCTTCCTGCTGCAAATGGTCAGTGAACCAATCAGGTTAGGGAATACCCTTGACCTTGTGTTGGAAAATGGGGAGTTTGTGAGAGAACTTATAGTGGAAGAACCGCTGTCAGAGAGTGACCACCACTCAGTATGGCTCACATTGGATATGGGCAATGAAGGAGTGGAATCTGGCACAAGTGTGCTGGATTTCAGGAGAGCCAACTTTGGGAGGATGGGGGAAGTGGTAAAAGGGCACCTGGCCAGAATTCAACTTAGTATGGGCACTAACCAGAGATTGGAGCTCATAAAGCTGGGGATAGTGGAGGCAACCAAAACCTGCTGCAAGGCCCAGAGCAAGAAGGCTAGGGCTAAGAAACCAAGCTGGTTGAGCAAGGAGGTCATGGAAAACGTAAGGAGAAAAAGAGCTGCCTTTAGGAGGTACTAGAAAACAGGGAGGGGGGAGGACAGGGAGGAGTACCTGACAGAATCGAAGGAGGTAACATGGGTAGTAAGGGGAGCCAAGGCATCTACGGAGCTCAGGCTGGCACAAGGCATTAAGAAGGGGGAGAAGGACTTCTTTAGATACATCAGGGAGAAAAGGAGCTGTAAGGACCACATAGTAAGGATTAGGAAGGAGGGGGGTTGGGTGGAAGCAGGGTGCTATAAGGCAGAGCTGAATGATTACTTCTGCTCGGTATTTACTAAGAAGAAGAGGGTGATACCCAAGGGGAGGAATGGCAGAAACAGGGAGGGGTAACAGATGGGAAATCATGGAGGGCAGAGTTCAGGAGGATTTGAAGGCACTGAGGGTGGACAAGGTGCCAGGCCCAGATGGCATCCACCCCAGGGTACTGAAGGAGCTGGCAGAGGTCCTTGTGGGACCTTTGGCAGACCTATTTAATGCCTCACTACACTCAGGGTGTGTACCTCAGGATTGGAGGATGGCTCATGTGGTGCCCCTCCACAAAAGTGGCCCCAAGGAAGAACCAGGGAACTACTAACTGGTGAGCCTCACATCCATCATGGGTAAGCTGATGGAGACTATCCTGAAGGAGAGGCTGGTGGCCCTCCTAGAGGCCAAAGGACTACAGGACAGCAGACAGCATGGCTTCATATGTGGCAGATCCTGCCAAACCAACCTGGTGGAGTTCTATGGCTGGGTAACTAGACAACTGGACAGGGGCCATACAGTGGATGTCCTGTATCGGACTTCAGTAAGGCATTTGACTCGATGCCGCATGGGAGGCTGGGAAGTAAGTTAGAAGGCACAGGGGTGGGTGCAAAGCTGGTGAGATGGGTAGGGAACTGGCTTCAAGGAAGGCAACAGAGGGTGGTGGTGGGTGGGGAGCTATCACACCCAAGGGTATTGACGAGCAGTGTTCTGCAGGGTTTGATGTTGGGACCAGTGTTGTTTGGAATATTCATTGCAGACATATCACTGGACATCAAGAGCAAGATCAGTCTGTTTGCTGATGATACCAAGATGGGAGCAATGGTGGATGACCTAGGGGGGATGGCAGGGGTTGCAGGATGATCTGGCAAAGCCTGAAACCTGGTCAGACACCTGGCAACTGGGGTTTAATGCAAAAAAGTGCAAAGTGCTGCATTTTGGGGTGAAGGACCCAAGGAGGAGTTACCAGCTGGGGGGAGTGCAGCTAGCCCAGACAGAGGAGGAGAAGGATCTGGGGGTGCTCATTACAGGGTCAATGAACAACTCAGCACAATGTAGAAAGGCAGCTGCAAAGGCCAACAAAATGCTGTTTGCATTGCAAGGGGTATATCCTCTAGGAGGGAGGAGGTGATTCTGCCACTGTATAGGTCTTTAGTTAGACTGCACCTGGACTACTGTATGCAGTACCGGTACCCGTATCTGAAGAGGGACATTATGTTACTGGAGGGGTTGCAGCACAGGGAGACAAAGATGATCAAGTGGTTGGGGGACTTATCATACAAGAGGAGGTTGAGGGAGTTGAACATGTACTCATTGGAGGAGAGGAGGGACGGAGGGACATGATTGAAACCTTTAAGTAGATGAAAGGAATAAACAAGATGGGTACAGAGGGGCTGTTTAAAGTAAGGAAGGGGAGGGACACTAGAGGCCATGATATGAGACTGGAGGGAGGAAGGTTGAGGAGGAAGATAAGGAGACACTTTTTTACAGAGAGGGTGGTAGCTGGGTGGAATGCAATACCTGCAGAAGTGGTATCCTGTAGAACAGTGGACTGCTTCAAAAGGAGATGGGACAGGACAAGGGGGAGGGTCAACAGAGGGGAAGGGTGGAAGAGAGGGGCAGCTGCAGAATAAGGGGTGCTAGCTGCACATTCAAGCAGACATGATAGATCTCTAGGCCTTTATCTGCTTTTGTATGTTCATATGTTCATAACAGACATGTACATAGCAATTGACATCATATTGTACTTAATACAGTGTCTGAAATGCTAATATACTCTGTCTATACCATGACCTTTGCTATCTTCTGCTGACCATCTTGTTCCTTAGCTGCTGGATATCCCTACCCCATCTGGTATTCCCTTGTTCCCTTGTGACTATTCAAAGCGAGGTCTCACCCATGTGATGAACAGTCCCATTATGACTTCCTTCCGTCTGCGTACTGCTTCTTCTACCCATGCCCCTGTCTGTGCATCCATGCATACAACTGTCTTTTCCCAATGCTTTGGAACATTGTTTGGCCACCTTTAGGTTATCAGATATGATGAATCCCACATCCTTTACAGTTATATATCCAGTTTAATAGGTGCAATAGCATACTTGCACCACATAGTCAAATACCTTATGGCAGTGCAAGCTGATTTTTTTCAGAAAATTCAATATTTTTGGACACTCTATGCATGTACTGAAGGCATCATAGATAGTGTCATAGGCACCGCCAGTTGTTCACTCCAAGCTTCACATTGGCTGTGCTCCGCACCCACGACTGGTGCTTTTGTGAACTGTGAGCATGGAGAGAGAGCTGGTGCGAGCACTACACAAGTATATGTAGTTTTTTATAAGACACATGTTATGAATATGTAAGAAATGTAAGAGTGAAATGAAAGCCACCACAATAGTAATCAGGCCCTTTTAATATGTCACAAAAACACCAAACATGGGGCTTAGTAGAGCCAGCAGGAAGCTAGAAGGGACTTGCTGGCACTGGCAAAGTAGCCAGCTACGATACCTTCAGTAGGTACACATAGTGAGTAGTCATTGTAATTTTTGGAAAAAAAATCAGCTCACAGTGGCAGAAGGTATTGTGCTAAGAATAGCAATACTTTATGCCAGACACATTCTTTAAGCTGGTATTTACTTCAGTTGTTGTAAATATTTAAAAGTTTATCTGCTATCAACGCTGTACACAGTTCTGTTATTATTGTACGTCAGCATGTACATCAAGCATGTATTGGTAAATGAAATATATTGCTATTAGTGCCAATTGTTACTGAAATGTTTTCATGCAGAGCTGTACAGTAATGACCTACATAATAATTTGATTATAAAGTTGACACAGAAAAGACATTATTTTAATGAATTAAATTGTATTTATTTTGCCACTCATCAAAATTCAGCTGTAATGCAGGTGGTAACAAAACAAGTACAGAAATATGTATGTAATGAACATGCTATCTATGCTAATAATCAAAGCGTGGTTTGTCTGCCTCATAGTAGCCGACATAGTTTCCAGACTCTTCAGGTAACTTCTTACGGATTGCTCACACGGCACACGATGGTATGACCCATCGAACCTTCTTTCCCAACCTTTGGTGAATCCAGAGGGTGAACTGTGTATAATCAGCCCATCTTGAAGTTCAAGTGAAAATGAAAAAGATACATAAAAAAGAACAGAGCTGTGTGCACTATAGTCACCTGGTAAGTCAGAGTAACAGTGCGATACAGTGGCATTAATACATTGACAAACTGTGATCATATAGAAGGGCGCTGTCAAACAACATGTACCTTAAATTGTCCCTAGTTTAAAAAAAAATAATTTGTCATGGTTCACATTGTACAGAAACTGTTGATGCACCAGGTAGTTTAATTCCACTACCTTTATTTATTCTGAAAATCATAACACTGAGTGGTCATCATATGGGAGGATATAGTATTTTATGTGCATTTATGAAAGGTCAGATTATTTATTTATTTATTTGTAAAGGTTTCACCAGGAAAGACAACATGAGCTGTGGACAGCTCGTTTCCAGAAGCGTCCTGAGGGGAGGGGTTACAAAAGATAGGGAGAGTAGGCAACAATATGACAATATAAAATACATCACAGTGCAGTTGAGATACATGAAGTGTAGAGTAGGCAAAAAAAAAACAACATAATAACAAAAATGCATACAGTGCCACTCAAAACATGAAGTGTAGTCCAAATACAGTATATTTCAGTCAAAGACAACAGACAGTATCTTATAAAAAGTGTGGTAGAGTAACTAAGCTAATGGAGCTGACATAGGAAGAGACATACCAGGGTAAGCAAAAACTATATGTAGTTAGGACATACTGTAGTGATAAAACCAAGAACAGGCAACCCGGTAGAGGTATATGCAGAAGATGGAGTGAACCTAAAGGTGGAAGAAGTAGCAGACTGAGCATCAGGTTACTAAGTGCTAGTTGAGGTCTAAAAGAAGGCAGTTATAACACAAATGGGGGAGATGGGGGCAAAAGACAGGGTGAGTGGGGGAGGGAGGGAATGAGGGAAGAAGAGGCAAGTCAGGAACTATAACCCTTCAGGATGCAGAGAGCCTTGCAAGGGACATGACCTGGCAGATAGTAGGTGAGGGAGAGGGGAGGACAGAGGAGAGTGGGGGAGGGAGGAAGAGAGGCAAGTCAGGAACTATACCCTTTCAGGGTGCTGAGAACCCTACAACGGAATAGGGCCCAGCAGATGGGAGGTGGGGGGGGCAGAGGGGGAGAAATGGGGGGAAGGGGCCTCCTAGTGGTAGCCTAGAACTTCATATGGAAGGCATAGAGAGTAAAGGACGGTAGTGATGAGAAAGCAGTAGTCATAGGAAGGTATTAGGTGCAGTTACAGTGATGAACAGTATGCTTATGGAGGAGGCAGGATTGAGCAGAGCGAATTTCTAGCGGGAGGGAGTTCCAGATATCAGAGAACTTATATAAGAAGTTGGCATTGCCAGAGGAGGTTTGCTGTGATGGGAAGGCAAGAGTTTTATGTGTGGAGGAGCAGAGGGTATAGCAGGAGGGGAGTGGGGGTCGATAGGAGGAAGGACAGATGGGGAGGCAGAGAACCATGCCAGAACTTCCCAAATAAGTTGGCGATGTGAGACAAACACCTGGCATGGAGTGAGGGGAAGGAGAACTAGGAATAAAGGTCACAGTGATGAGTACATTGGAGACAGCCAAGTATGAAGTGACAGAAAGAATTGAAGAGAGTGTCCGGTCTGGAAAGGGTGGTTCTGGGGGCATAGCTGTAGACAATGTCCCCAAAGTCGAGGACTGGAAGAATCATCTTTTGGATGATATCTCTCCTGGTTTGCTGTCAAATGCTGATGTTATATTGGTCAGAACATGTCAGCTGACCAGTCATTAATGCTGTGGTAGACGAACAGTTGGCATGAGTATCTTTTCATGCTGGCGTATCAATCCGAGTGTCAAAATATAAAAATCAATGCCTTCACACTCACTCGCTTTAACCACCACCATTTACAATAGCAGGTGAAGTGAGAGAATGTAAAAAGATGGTGCAAGCACAAGCAATATGCACATAATGTGACCTTTTTGAGTGTCTGATGGCAGCTGTGAAAAGTAATTACAACCGCCGGCACCACAGCGCAGTGGTACTGTTACTGCTTGCAGCACCAGCAACCCATGTTTGATAATGAGCCTTGGGTGCTGGACGGCCAGCAGGAGGGAGAAGGATTGAACACCAGGAAACCTGCTCTTCTTCTCCGGGGTGAGAGGGCTGCAGTCCCTGCTGTTATACCTCCACCTGTGTGACCATGAGTGGAGGTGTAGCTGGGGACGCAGTAATTCAGGTAGCGGTGGATGTTAGCCAACAGTCCAGAACGAGTCTCATTTGCTCTCCCTGTGTGCTGACGTCTGCAGTGGTGGGATCAGAAACAAGGAAAAGTCACACACCTGTGCCTGGAGATGGGCCTCGCGCTGGTTACTGGGGAAGCAGTGAGGACCTCCAGAGTGCTCTCTCCAGCTACGGAAAGGAGGTGCATGAGGGGTTCCCACCTCCGCCCTATCTAGGGGAGGGGGCAATCTGGGCACTTGAGGTTACAATGGATGGGCACTTGTGGGTGATGTCCTCCATCTCTCGGTATAGATGGTTCTTTGAGAGCCCCATGGATAGGTGCAGGGGTGGTGTCGGAGGGGCATAAAGAACAAGGTAAGAAAAAAAAAAGAAAAACAATACTTCCTGTGTAAACTCTCTTGCTTAATGAGCAATATGACCGCCATTTTTTTAAAACACTCATACACACTCACTTGCAACCAATGAGAGACAGAGCTAGATGAGAAAAACCCTATTCTGATTGTTACATAACTGCACCAACCCTGATCCTACACCAGGAGATGGTCAGCAGCGGGAGCAGCAGGAGCAGCTGAGTCCACACACAAGAGGGGACAGCTGCCTTACAGCTGCTCTGTGTCTCCCAGCCTCCCACCCCCCCTGCCAACCCCAGACAGACCTGATTCTTGACCGAATCCATGGGGTATACAGTATAGCTTTTAGTATGTTAAGCACATTATGAAATTAAATTGAGGAAATTAAATTATAAGGTTCTCACTTACTGGGTATTGGTTGCTGGAAAACATGGCGCACCTCATGTAGTTGAACTAGGGCACACCACGGGACTTCCTCATCAAGACATACATTCATAAAGTTCTGCCTTTGTGTCACACATTGAGCATCTAAGAAATAACAGTTGTTAGACAACATTTTCAGTCAGTGAAACAACAACATATAAAATAGTGTATGGTTGCCCATATACAACAAGGCTATGTTGTCATCGAGAAGATGTGATGAAGTCATACAGACCTCGAGAGCGAAGCTCAAGAGGTCCGTATGATGACATCACATCACCAAGATGGCAGCATGCCTCGTTGTGTTTGGGAAACCATATACTATTTTATATAGAATATGGTTCCCCAAAACGTAGAAAGTTTAATTTCACAAGGTGATGTCATACCTTGTGTTCATGGTACCGCTCCTCGATGGAATCCTGCTCCACACCCATCTCTGGTCCTTGCTGCAGTTCCTCTCTGCTGACCTCTATGTTTTACTGTGCCAGTAATTTAAAAGGAAAAAGAAAATTGCCAAACTGGTAGTTTGGACACACTGAGCGGACTATGGCAGTCCATGTCCAAACTCCAAACTATCTTAATAGCTCTGTCCTTCGTCTGTTCACTAACTGAGACCACCATTTTAACCTGTTTGTTTTGGGAACTAATGCTGTTTCCGCCAATCAGGTAACAGTTCAAGTAGGAAAAGTTGTAGTACTATTGATATGACATCAGAACGATAATACAATTTTTTAGACCTTTGAACTGTCCTACAACAACATTTGGAAAACCATTGTTTTCCATACACAATAAGCCCTAACCACATGCTATAAATCAATTATAATTAATTCAACAACTGCATTCCAGCATGCTCATACATGCAATGCAGCTGTCCTTCGGACATCACCTCATGAACACAGTCACTGTTATTTTGTTATTCGGTCCCTTAAGGTGATTTCACGGTCACTGTGCAGAACCACCTTTCAGAACTGATTAATGGAAATGACGGTGTCTGGTCTGGTAAACTCAAAACCATATGTTGAAAATTTGGTGAAAAAATTCCCAAGATGACTGTTTTGTAAAGTGCGCCAGTAAATTCCTACGCACGCTTGTAACTTCGAAAATTTTTAATATTTTCACTCCAGATTTTCAAAATTGCCATTTTACCACACCTCCTTATGAACAGTATAGCTGTCATTTTTCACATCTCAACCGAAATTGTTTTTGCACATGTAGCACACAATGGCGCCGTCGGTGTGCGAAGTCAATGTTCGGAACAGATTACAAAAATCACAGTGACACTGTTTTTGAGTGGAGGGCTCAAAATACTATCTTGAAAATTTGGTAACAAAAGTCCATATATTGACAGTGTTATGAGCGTGCATTGCACAGTTTCCACACACACACGTAACTTCATGAATTTGTAATATTTTCACTCCAGATTTTCAACATTAGCATTTTATTACACCTCCTTATGAACAGCATAGCTGTCATTTTTCACATCCTGGCCAAAATGTGTTTTCGCACGTCTGGCACAGAATAGCATGGTCACTGTGGGAAATCAGTGTTCGGAACAGATTAAGAAAATCACAGTGACACTGCTCATGAGTGGAGGTCCCAAAATGCCTATGCTGAAAATCTGGTGACAAAAGTCCATAAAATGACTATTTTATGAGCGTGCATTGTGCAGTTTCCACACATACTCGTAACGATGATTTGTAATATTTTCACTCAAGAGTTTCAACATTGTCAGTTTTGCACACCTCCTTATGAACAGTACAGCTGTCATTGTTCACATCCTGCCCGAAATGTGTTTTTGCACATCTGGTGCACAATGGCGCGGTCGCTGTGGGAAACCAACATTCAGGATAGAGTAAGAAAATCATAGTGACAATGTTCATGAGAGAAGTCACAAAATGCCTATGTTGAAATTTTGGTGAAATTATTCCACTAAATGACTGTTATGAGCATGCATTGTGCAGTTTCCACATACGCTGGTACGCTCGAGTATTTTTAATATTTTCCCTCCAGATGTTCAACACTGCCTTCTCTTCACACCTCCCTATGAATGGTACAGCTGTAATTTTTCACATCCTGCCCAAACGGTGTTTTCACATTTCTGGTGCAGAATGGCACAGTCGCTGTGAGAAATCAATGTTCGGGACAGATTAACAAAATCACAGTGCCACTGTTCATGAGCAGAGGTCCCAAATGCATTCATGAGGTGGGGGTCACAAAAGGCCATGTTGAAAATTTGTAGTGCAAATACCAATAAACGTCCAAGGTGTTAGGGTTTCTAACCATAAAGTTCCCCCCCACTTCCAACCCATGGTGGGGCTCCAGTGCCCTTATCTTCTCTAAACAGCAGACACATCATCACTCTTCAAAGCCAGATCGCAAATTGAGGAAACATTTATGCACTTCATTGTATTTCAACAGCAATGTGAACTTGGTGGCATAACTTGTCTGTTGTGAACTGTAGTCCTGCCAAACAGTGCATACCAACAGCAATCCCAGCGATGAACTCCGGCATTGACAAAAGCTTGTTCTGTTTTTTTTTTTAAATCCTGTAAAAATAAAGAAAACAGTTCCTCACTGCCTGTGGAGCCCCCTCGCCTAACCCATGCCCACCCTCTTCGCACCAACCTTCCCACACTCCCCTCACCCCATACTTACCTCTGGAGCCTGGCGCGATGATCTTCGGTGGACCGGGAACACATCTGCATTCTTCAAAGCCGACCACAAACTGAAGAAATGCCGGTAAGCTGTATAATGGCATAAACAGGGTTTTTTCAACTTTGGTGCATATTAAGGCCATTTTTTGGGAATTATTTCACCAGATTTTCAACATGGGGTTCTTGGGACCTCACCTCATGAACTCAGTCACTGTCATTTTGTTATTCGGTCACAAAAGGTGATTTTTCGGTCAGTGTGTGGAACCACCTTTCAGGATGGATTAATGAAATGACAGTGTCACAGTTCATGAGGTAGGTCCCCAAAAACCCTATGTTGAAAATTTGGTGAAAAAATTCTCAAAAATGACTGCTTTTCGAGCGTGCATTGCGTACTTCCTACGCACGCTCGTAACTTCGAAATTTTAGTATTTTCACTCCAGATTTTCAGTATTGTTATTTTACCACACCTCCTTATGAACAGTACAGCTTTTATGTTTCACATCTTGCCCAAAATGTGTTTTTGCACATGTAGCACACAATGGCGCGGTCGGTGTGCAAAATCAATGTTCGGGACAGATTAAGAAAATCACAGTGACACTGTTCATGAGCAGAGGTCTTAAAATGCCTATGTTGAAAATTTGGTGGCAAACGTCCATAAAATCACTGTGTTATGAGCGTGCATTACGCAGTTTCCACTCACCCTCATAACTTCACAAATTTGTAATATTTTCACTCCATATTTTCAACATTGGCAATTTTCCACATCTCCTTTTGAACAGTACAGCTGTCATTTTTCTCATCCTGGCCAAAATGTATTTTTGCACTTCTGGCAGAGAATAGCATGCTTGCTGTGGGAAATCAGTGTTTGGGACAGATTAAGAAAATCACAGTGACACTGTTCATGAGCGGAGGTCCCAAAATGCCTATATTGAAGATGTGGTGTAAAAATTCCCCAAAATAATTAAGGGTGTACGTTGCACAGTTTCTATGCATGCTCGTGACTTTACCAGTTTTACTCCAGATTTTCAACATTACCATTTTTTTACACCTCCTCATGAACAGTACAGCTGTCATTTTTCACATCCTGTTCAAAATGTGTTTTTGAACCTGTCGCGCCAAATGGCACAGTCACTGTGCAAAATCACCTTTTGGCTAACAAACTAATAGTGTCACTGTTCATGAGGTGGGGTCACAAAAGTCCATTTAACTTGCAGTAAAACACCAAGAAAGCCCAGGGCATTAGGGTTTCCAACCATAGCCCTACCCTATAGGGACTGACAGGCATCAGGCGTGTGACTTGGGATTGTCGACAGTAATGCTCGTACCATTCCACCCCCACTCCCACCCCCACCCTGCAGCCAGTGATAGGCATTGAGTTGCACCTTGGACTCTTTGGCCACAGAGTTCACCCCATTCTCCTATACTGCACACAGTTCAGCATATTTCCTTATGGAATGAGGTGAGTGTAAAGCCCAAACACCCCAAGGCACACCTCAACACTTGTAAGAGTCTGCAGGGTAGGGTGAGGTGAAATGTCGTGACCATTATAGACAACAACCCAAAGGCACACTCCAATGCCTGTCCCTCTCTTCAGAGTGGGGTTGGAGTAGGCATCTGTTCAATACTTCACTGCCATCCCAATACTGCATCTGTCTAACTCCTGCACTTCCACTGCTAATGCCAGCAACCAACCATTCAGCATTGACAAATGCTTGTGTTCATTTGCAAGGCAAGCAGACATACTGGTATTGGTCTGAACTGTGAGGTGGCTTCGGGGGTGGGCCTTCCCCCTCCTCTACCTATCAAAGCTTCAGATTACTGAATCTACTCCCTAATTGCATCCACTGTCTGCCTTTCTCTTCCTTTTTGTGTTGCTTGCACTTGCACAAGAAATGTTTTGTTACAGAGAACGACATTGCAGAGGTGTGTCACTGGCTAGCCCAATGTAGGTCGAGTTGCACTGGGCTCATCCTTGACAGACCAATTATCAAGCAAGCTAAGTATGACAATGGTTTACAGTTTATGAGCAGAAACTTTGTGTACTTGAAACAAATGAAGCACTCCAATGAGAGAAAACTTTTTCTGTTTCATATACATAAAGCTGTCCCTCCTCCCCTCCATCGCTCCATTTTCTTTGCTGTCCCTCCCTCCCTCCTCCCTTGCACACACCTTTTGTCTCATGTGTTCCCCATACCTCATTTCTCCCTTTTTGTCCCTCTGACCCTTCTGTCTCCTCATGTTTTGCATTTCTTTGAGCCAGGCTCCAATGACTGCTAACGTGACTGGCTAAGCTGTGCTGTTATAAGCCTCACAAATTACAGGAGGACCCAGAGAAGCTTTAGCTTAAATGATGCACCACAAAGCTGCGTAGTGCTCTGTTGGACAAGCATTGTTGTAAGAGCTGAAACCTGATATGCTCAGAGAGCCAGAGAGGATGGCTGACTCAGACTGTGCATGCATTTTGTGAATAGCAGAATACTCCGGTAGCACTCCAGATATTCCCTCGGCTGTAAGAATACACTTTTTTTCTTAAAGTGAATCCATTCAATTCTTCTTTTGAATGGATTTGATTGACTGTGTCGCAGCACCTGACAGCATGATAATGCAGACCTCCGTGTGACCAGAGCACAGTTAACAACTTCTATGTACACACTCAGCCACCCTGCGGACCATGGGGCACTGAGCCCATGGTGAAATCAGTACCGTCCTACACAATTTGTAGTTTCTGAGGCCCCAGTCCATGCTGTGTGCAGTCAGATTGCATTTTCAGATGCAGTCCAGTGGCACAGACAGATTGTGTCCCCAAGTTAGTGAAGTGTAATGGGGACAAGCCGGATGAAGTGATCCCACTATGCAGTCTGACGCAGAGAGAGAGAGAGAGAGAGAGCAACTGAGACAGAGACAATGTCAGGCAATGGTATGGCAATCTCGTGTCTGTGTGACAAGTTGTGGCTAGGGGACACAGAAACACCACAGAGTGCAAGACAGAGAGATGCACATGGCAGCTGTGTAGCCTGTGAGCTCAGAGACAGAGCGTCTGTGTGTGTTCCACTTGCCACTACCCTGTCCAGTTTGCAGATAATCAGCAGTTTGAGTGGGCAAGGAGGTAGTTGAGAGTGACAGCTGCTCTGTGGTCTGGTGTGTAAGACAGAGAGAGAGAGAGAGACACATACACACACAGACAGTGGGAGACAGTAGGTACCAAAGTTGCGGCAATGTGCTGCATCTCTCTCTCTCTCTCTGTCTATGTCTTTGTCCACAGAAACAGTGGAAACAATGATTAGCAGTATAGAGCCATCTGACAGGCTGTAACACAGGAGAGCAGAGGAGAGAGTGAGTGTGACAGTGGCCACCCAGAGTTTCCTTTCCTGGCACCCCCCCAACTGTGACTGCCCCATTGCCTGTTCCCCACCCTCAGAGTGCAGATGATAGAAAGAGTGAGAGACAGCATCATCACTCTTCTGCACCTGCACCATGGCTGAAATGTCCTGTGAGACAGCAGGAGAGAAAACATTGGGATGTTGTTGTCTGTGGCCTCCCCTTGCTTCCCAGTACAGAACAGTGCTACAGTTTATGTGCAGAAGAGACCTGTGTATTTGCTGTCTCTCTCTCTCTCTGTCTCTCTCAGTGTCTTTTTCTTTGGGAACCTCTGTGCTGCTTTCCCAGCTCCCATACAAGTTCTCTGTGTCCCATTCTGCCAAACCCCCATCATCCCAGTGAGAGAGAGTGAGAGCACACAACCGAGTTTTTTCCCCCCGACGTTCAAGAACAGAGCTCAGTGCTTAGAGAGACAGTGACATACAGAACGCGAGACAGGGAAAGTAACAGTGAGAGACAGAGAGACAGAGACACTGGAGGAACAGCATTGAAGAGACAATGTGTGCTGTGTCCTCTCTGTGTGTCTGTGGATAGTAGTGTGTTAGGAAGGACATAATGGAGAACAGCACGTGCACGCGGCATATATATATATTTTTTCCAATTATTTAACCAGGTGAGACACACTAAGCTGAAAGCTTGTTTACAGGTGCAAGCTGGGAGCACAAGGAAGTTAAGTGACTTGCTCAGGGTCACACAGTATGCAAGTGAGGGGCTGTGGGATTCAAACCCAGGACTCTATGTTTGCAACTCAGAGCCTTAACTCACTGCACCGTACTGCCTCCCCATATTCTTGTGTGTATCTCTCTCTCTGTCTGTCTGTAATTCATAAGAGAAAGAGACAAAGACACAGAAACATAGAAATTGTCAGCAGATGAGAACTGCCTGCCCCATCTAGTCTGCCTGTAAGCCCTTGTACTGGATTACTGCTTCTGACCCACTCACTGCTGTACCTCTATGGTTCCCCTATGCCTGTCCCAAGCATACTTGAATCCATCCACAGCGCTCGCTCCCACCACCTCCTGAGGCAGACCATTCCACACGTCCACCACCCTCTCTGTGAAGAAGAACTTCCTCACATTCCCTCTTAACCTCCCACCTTCCAATTTCATGTCATGCCCCCTCGTCTTGTGCTCCTCCTGTATTGGAAAATGTCTCCCCCTGCACCTTGTTTATACCCTTGAGGTACTTGAATGTTTCTATCATATCCCCTCTTTCCCTACTCTCTTCCAGTGAGTACATATTGAGGTCCCTTAATCTCTCCTCATAAGTCTCTTATTCGCCTTTCTCTGGGCCATCTCCAGCCCGTTAATATCCTTACAAAGGTGTGACCTCCAAAACTGCACACAGTACTCCATGTGAGGTCTGACCATGGTTTTATATAATGGCATCACTACCTCCCTCCTTATGCTGGTGATACCCCTGCCTATGCACCCCAGCATGTCACTGGCCCTCCCAGCTGCCTTAGTACTTTACTTCGATATTTTCAGGTCTTCTGAAATAAGAATCCCCAGGCCCCTTTCCTTCTTTGTGACTGTCAGCAACTCCACCCCCTCCCCATCCTGTAGCTTTCCCCGGGGTTTCTGTGTCCCAGGTGCATAATTTTGCACTTTTTGGAATTAAACTTCAGCTGTCAGTCCTCAGACCATTTTTCAAGCGTCCCTTCTCATTTTCTTCACCCCCTTTGGGGTATCCACTGTGCCACAGATCTTGGTGTCATCTGCAAACAGGCAGACCTTTCCCTTCAGCCCTTCTGTAATGTCACTAATGAAGACATTGAACAGGACTGGCCCCAGGACCGATTTCTGTGGGACCCCACTGGTCGCCCCCTCTCCCCAGACTGCAACCCATTTACCACCACTCTCTGCCTCCTGTCTGTTAACCAGTTTCTAACCCAGTTTACCACCCTTTCCCCCATACCCAGCCTACCCAACTAGTTTATCAGCCTCCTATGTGGGACAGTATCAAAGGCTTTGCAGAAATCAAGGTAAGCGTTGTCCACTACCCCACCCTGATTTACTTCCTTTGTCACCCAGTCAAAGAAATCAACCAGATATGTCTGACATGACCTCTTCACTGTGAATCCATGTTGCCTATGGTCCTGGGCTCCGATGGCTTCTAGATGCTCCACTATCCGTTCTTTAAGCAATGCCTCCATGATCTTCATTACTACTGAGGTGAGGCTGACCGGCCTATATTTCCCCGCCTCCTCTCTGCTGCCAGATTTGTGTAGAGCGACCATATGTGCCCTCCTCCAATTCTCTGGTACCACCCCTGTGTTGAATGACTCAGTGAACATGGCTGCCAGAGGTACTGCTATCTCCCTTTGCAGCGCTTTCCTTGGATGTATGCCATCTGGTCCCATCGCTTTGTCCACTTTCAATTTAGTGAGCTCCTGCAGGACTCTTTTGCCTGTGAATGGATTATCGTACATCTCTTCACCCCCTTGGCAACTGCTGTACTGCTGTGGCTCTTGCCTCTCCCCCTATTCTGTGAATACTGAACAGAAAGACACAGTGGATGTCTTGGGAGGGGCACATGACAGTTCTTAGGCATGGTACTATCACTTCCAAATACCTAAACAGCACATACAAGCAAGCAACATTTGGCATTGACGAATGCTTGTTTATAGTGTCTAATATTTTGAGTAATATGTGCATTGTGTGCTTTTTTTTCTTTTTCCAAATGAAACTGAAGTGTGCAATCTCCATAGGTTATAGAATGATGTTCTACCACAGAAGGGTACAATCAGATTAAGTGACCTTTGAACTGTAGTACAGAAGTATTTTAGAAAAGGATAGTTTTCTATATACAGCAATGCCCTACTATACATGAGTAACAACTTTGAAAAAGTTCAGGTGTACGACTGAGATGTAAGAAAAAAGTATGTAATGGAAGTGTTAGTTAAAAGCAGTGTCACCACAAGGTTCTTCCTTGTAGACACTGAATACAGCCCACAGGTGGCTCTTGCAGTGCGAGGCTGGGGGTGGGCCATGGATAGCGGCCTGAGTTGCCTCTGGAAGAGCTAGGGATTGGGGGCAGGCAAGGACAGCACTATAAGGTGGTTCTTGCAGGGAGAGTGTGAAAGGTGTAGGGTGGGCATGTGCAGGGCACAGGTGGAAGGTGGGGGTAGGAGGAAATGATGGCTGCAGATTGCAATGACTTCCAGGGAGCACCTGACAGATGTGGGGTGGACTCTGACTCAAAAAAAACAGCTAATCACAATAAGGCACTCCATGTTGTCGGTTGGGTGGATTTACCAGCTTCCTGTGTGGTTCACTCACTCAGTCTGGGCTCATAACACACCACACAATGCAGCAAAAAATCCACTAATAACCCTCACCCTGTTGTCAGTGGTGATCAAGTCAAAACTTTTAGGACTTGCACAGCCATGACTGTAGCTGAATTTTCACTTGCCACTATTCATTACAATGAAATTAGCTCCCTTTTTTGTACTTGCCCATCAAGGAACGTTACTTGTCCTGGACAAGGAGCAATGGGATTTGCACACCCCTGCCTGTTGTGAATTATGGCTTAATTAGGCAGGTGTTGAAAATCGAATGACAATTATAAAATGGCCATTAACAAAGTATGTTATAACCCATGACAGACCATGGGTGTATCAGGGCATTAATGCACACCCCAGCTGCATTGTGAGGCCCAAAAGCTTGCCCGAGTGACTTTAACCAGCCGGGAAGTACATTAATGACCTGATATACCCATGGACTGGAGTGGGTTATAACACTTATAAAATGGGCTGGCTAATTGTAAAAAGCAAAAAATCAAAAACTTTTTACAATCAGCAAGTCAACTGGGGCATTAATGAATGGTCAGGTGACACTTTCTGCCCAATGGCAAGTCATCATTTGACCTTTCATTATTGCCCATTTTATAAAGGTCAAATGATGACTTTCCATTGGTCAGAAAGTGTCACCTGACCATGCATTAATGGCCCGGTAGAACAACAGTTGGCATGCCAATCCGAAAAAGCTGTTTATTTTTAGCTTATTACAGTTACAGTTAGTCAATTTTACAAGTGCGATAACCCATTACCGCCCAATGGTGTATCAGGACATTAATGCACTTACAGGCTGGTTGAAGTCACTCATGCCTCACAACACATCCAGGGCATAAATTAATGCACTGATACACCCAAGGGTCTGTCATGGGTTATAGCGTATGTCAGAAATATATGAATACAATTAAACAATTTCAACTGTATAAGGGTACGATTTGAAGAACTACAGGTGTGCAACTGATATAGAAGCAAAGCTATGCCATGGAAATGTTAGTTAAAAGCAGTGTCACCATGTCAAGGTCCTTCCATGGAGACACTGGTTACAGCCATCGTGGTAGCTATTGCAGGGCGAGTGTAAAGTGGAGGTGGCCATGGATAGCCAGCCCGAGGTTGCTGTTACAGGGTGAGGGGGTTGGAATGCATGGATAGCCACACTTATGTGTACGTTGCAAAGTCGAGTGCGAATGCTGGGGGTGGGCATGGTTATCCACAGTCTGTAGGCACTTGCTGGGTCAGCGTTCAGCAACATGTAAATTCTGAGTGCATATACACGTTTACATGTCTGAATGGAATAAATATGGTGGTGCAGTGGGTGGATGTTGTTATTGGTGGAAGGCCTTTAGGTCTGGAGAGAAGGATTGAACAAAGCCACACTACCTGCTATAGGAAGACACTGTAAGACATCATCAGATGAAAATAAAGCTAGTATGTGCTACATGTCTTGCAACACACCCACCCATCACAGCAGGCCACTACATTTATTACAGCCACCAATGAAACATGGTAGCAGTTCTCAGAATTACCATGATGCACACCATTTAGTGTTAAAATAGGATGGCTGCATAGCAATAAACACAATACTGTCAGTCTGCCTTGCTGATAATCAGGACCTCCAACCCCCACAAAAAAAATCCAGTAGACCTATTCTCAGGGTACCCTCTTCCAAGGTGCATTACAGTGTGAATAAGCAATTAGTTGCAAACAACCTCCACTGTCAGTGTATTAGCAGGTTGCACATGTGACTCTAAGGCAGGAAGAACCAAAGGTTGTGGGTTGTATCACCACATCAGGCACTCGGGGTACCTGCTAATAGTGGCACTGTAGTGCATCATGAGTTGGATGCTGCACTAATGAGGTGCAGTGTTTCAGATGAGATGTTACACCGAGGTCCCATGTGACTGTTCTGGTGACTGGCTAACAGTTCAGAGCTGCACTGCGGACCCATGGTTCAATGTGACAACCAAGCTACAGCACAGACTTCACCTCACCAATCACCAGAACAGCGCAGATACAAAGTCACTGAACTCACCCTGGCACAAATAGCCACTGTCCACTCGATACTTGTAGTTGGGCTCCATAGTTTTACTTATGACCCCCTTCAGCTGAGGGCTGTTGTAAATCCTCCTTTCTTCACAAGTAAAACTACGGAGATCAACTACAAATATTGTGTGTACAGTGGTTATTTGTGCCGGGGTGAGTTACATGACTTTGTATCTGTGCTGTTCTGGTAATTGTGAGGGGAAGTCCAGGTGGATGGCAGTTCTCCTAAAGAGTAGGGGAATTTCAACAGTGTACTGGAACAGTTACCACCATTCACTCAAAACAAAACCAACTGCTACATCTGGTTCAACTGCAGATCGTTACCATCTGTACCCCCCACTGAGACAACCATGAAAAGGGGAATTCTACATTCAGTGAACCAACATAGTCAGCAATAATAATAACAATTCTGTGACAGCTTTGTAATGCCTTATCCATGCCTCAGTTCAGTGGGGGGGGGGGGGCATGAGTTGAGTGCAGTGCATTTTCAGTGCCATGTACAAAGGGTTGAGCAGGGAAAAATCATTATTTATTATCCATGTCAGTGGTTAGGGTGGAGGACACTGAAAGCACATCACTTACGTGTACACATGAGGGAGGGGGTGGCTATTGACAATGTGCCGAAATGTGCACCACATTGCTCATATGCTGTTGAGTCAGATAGGCTGATGAGGCATGAGCTAAGGTGGGGAGGCAGTGTTGTGAGAGGTGGGGTGCTCATGTCACTATATGCTATCTGTGTGTGTGGGGCCAGGATAAAAGAGGGTGTGTAAATGTCACTAACCAGATTCTTTTGTGGGGTAAATTACTGTTGACATGGCAGTGGACTCCTATATCATTGCATTGTCCTTACTGGGGGTGAGGGTCTTCTCAGCTGTATGCCAAAATGTACATTCATGCTTTCAAGAAATACCCCAGACAATGCTGTGCAATGTAATTTGTGTTACAACCTCTGTTGTGCTCTCACATAATGTTATTACAGAACTTCTTTCTCTGCATTTGTAATTGTTTCTATTTTAAATTACTTATTTATGTGGTCAATACATCACTTTTGGACTGCCGTTCTGTGATGTGGACTGTGAGGAGACAGCAAATACAGTACTTGGTCTGTCGCACAGTCACATCGCAATGTAAAATGAGATTAATGCAAAAGAACTGCAGAGATCCACGATTTGCAGGACAGGACTTACTAAAACACTAAAAGCCATGCTGGTAATGTAAAAAATTGTAAATGCAGGCAATAATAAAATGGCAAGCCTCCCATTCAAACTCCAGTTACAGTGCTGCAACATATGAATACATCCAATGATGCAGCCCATCGATCGCGTCACTTCCAGTCACATGCAGGCAGTGAATGAGCAGAAATGGAGGTGGGATGGGGAAGGAACAAAAACAAGATTTAAAAGTAAGCAATTCAATATTTTTTTTCTTTCCATTGCAATTACGGTTAGAAATACCCCTTACAGTGTACTGTGTGGTCAGATACACAATAAAATAGAGTTTGTCTGTGAAATCCAAACCTGTGATTATATAAAATAAACTGTGGTTTGTTAACATTATTTGTTTTGTTACACACACTTGGTGTGTGATACCATCACAAACCACCCATTCTTTATACTCATGGTTTGTGTGGTATAACACACTTAGAGTATGTAAACAGACTCATAATGTACAACACACATTTTTATGTTTGCTTGCATGCATGTGCAAGAAACATAGTGCCATCATCTGAGTTTTCGGAGGTGTGTCACCCCCTCCTCCAATTCAGTCAGTGTGTTGGCAGGCACGGCCTCTGTCCGACAATGCATGCTGAAGCTGTCTATGACAAGCTCCAAAATGCAGTAGCATACAGTTGAAAGGGGGAGCTACGCTTCAGTGAGCAGCGATAAGATATCGCCTGCTCATGCGCCTCCCTACATCTGCCTTGCGCAGCCTGGTGCTTCCCCCCATTCACACTCTATAGTTGTGGGGTGCCCAACCCGTCGGCTGTGCTGCACTCCCCACCAAAGCCTTCCAAATGACACGCTGGGTGCCCACCCTAGCATGGCAACTCAATGGTATAGCTGATGGGGGTGCCCAATCCCCCGTCGGCTTCACAGTCTTACCCCCCCAGTACAAGGTGCCACACTGGGAGCCCACTCCAGCGTGGCAACATATGCCATGGCTGACGGGGGTGCCCAATCCCCCATCGGGTCCATGCCTCCCCAGCCGTCCTTCTGCCATGATGGGAGCCCACCCCAGTGTGGCAAACGTCCCGTGTCGTCTTTTTTTTTTGTTTTAATACCTATAAGGAAAAAACAGTCCCGTGCAGTCTTCCTGCCCCCCTCCCCACAACTTGCACCCACCTACTGCGCACCCTGCCTCCCCACACCCCCCCTCACCCCATACTTACCTCCAGAGCTCGGTACAACGATCTTCGGTGGACTGGGAACACGTCTGCACTCTTCAAAGCGACCGCAAATGGAGGAAATGCCGGTAAGCTGTATAATGGGATAGATAGGGTTTTTTCAACTTTGTTGCATATCTCAGGCATTTTTTAGAATATTTGCACCAAATTTTCAACATGGAGTTTTTGGGACCTCTTCTCATGAGTGTTGTCACTGTCATGGCGTTATTCGGGCCCAAAGGGTGATTTCGCAGTCACTGCGTGAAATCACCTTTAGGGACCGATTAATGAAATGACACTGCCAGTGTTCATAAGGTGGGCTCTCAAGAAGTCTATTTTGAAAATTTGGTGGAAAAATTCCAAAAAACGACTGTTTTACGAGCATGCATTGAGCAGTTCCTATGCACGCTCGTAAGTTCGCAAATTTTCAATATTTTCGCTCCAGATTTTAACATTGCCATTTACCACACCTTCTATGAGTAGTATAGCTGTCATTTTTCACATCTCACCCAAAACATGTTTCGCTTCATGTACCGCATAATGGCGCTGTCGGTAAGCGAAAATCATTGTATCGGGACAATTAAGAAAATCACAGTGACACTGTTCATGAGCAGAGGTCTTAGAATGGCTATGTTGAAAATTTGGTGAAAAAATTCCTAACAATGACTGTTTTACGAGTGTGCGTTGCGCAGTTCCTACGCACGCTCATAAGTTTGCGAATTTTCAATATTTTTACTCCAGATTTTCAACATTGCCATTTTACCACACCTTCTTATGAGTAGTGCAGCTGTCATTTTTCACATCTCACCCAAGATGTGTTTCCACCCATGTAGCGCACAATGGCGCAGTCAGTGTGCGAAATCAATGTATGGGATAAATTAAGAAAATCACAGTGACACTGTTCATGAGCAGAGGTCTTAGAATGGCTATGTTGAAAATTTGGTGAAAAAATTCCTAACAATGACTGTTTTAAGAGCGTGCATTGCGCAGTTCCTACGCACACTCGTAAGTTCGCGAATTTTCAATATTTTCACTCCAGATTTTCAACATTGCCATTTTACCATACCTTCTTATGAGTAGTACAGCTGTCATTTTTCACATCTCACCTAAAACGTGTTTCCACCCATGTAGTACACAATGGTGCAGTGTGCGAAATCAATGTATGGGACAAACTAAGAAAATCACAGTGACACTGTTCATGAGCAGAGGTCATAAAATGGCTATGTTGAAAATTTGGTGAAAAAATTCCTAAAATGACTGTTTTACGAGTGTCGTTACGCAGTTCCTACTACGCTCA
Organism: Neoceratodus forsteri; assembly: GCA_016271365.2. Lineage (NCBI taxonomy): Eukaryota > Metazoa > Chordata > Ceratodontiformes > Ceratodontidae > Neoceratodus > Neoceratodus forsteri. The sequence continues at coordinate 392,755,132 of CM057453.1, forward strand.
TAAGTTCATGAATTTTCAATATTTTCACTCCAGATTTTCAACATTGCCATTTTACCACATCCTTATGAGCAGTACTGCTGTCATTTTCACATCTTGCCCAAAATGTGTTTAGCCATCTAGCGCACAGTGGCGCAGTCGATGTGTGAAATCAATATATGGGACACATTAAGAAAATCACAGTGACACTGTTCAAGAGCAGAGGTCTTAAAATGGCTGTGTTGAAAATTTGGTGAAATAATTCCTAAAAATGACTGCTTTATGAGCGTGCGTTGCGCAGTTCCTGTGCATGCTCATAAGTTTGCGAATTTAATATTTTCTCTCCAGATTCTCAACATTGCCATTTTATTACACTTCCTTATGAACAGTACAGCTGCCATTTTTCATATGCCACCCAAAATGTGTTTTTGCACATGTAGCGCACAATGGTGCTGTTGGTGTGCGAAAGCAATGTTTGGGACAGATTAAGAAAATCACAGTTACACTGTTCACGAGCAGAGGTCTTAAAATGGCTTTGCTGAAAATTTGGTGACAAAAGTCCATAAAATGACTGTGTTACGAGTGAGCATTGTGCAGTTTCCACGCACCTTCGTAAGTTCATGACTTTGTGATATTTTAAGTCCAGATTTTCCCCAGTGGCATTTTTCCACACTTCCTTATTTACAGTACAGCTGTCATTTTTCACAACATGGCCGAAGTGTGCTTTCACACTTTCAGCGCAGAGATGCGTGGTCGCTGTGGGAAATCATTGTTCGGGACAGATAAAGAAAATCAGTGACACTGTTCATTATCGGAGGCATCAAAATGCCTGAGATGACAATCTGCTGTAAAAGAAAATCCCCAACCTAATTATATTACGGGTGTGCGTTGCACAGTTTCTATGTCTGGTGACTTCACCAATTTTTTAAATATTTTTACTGCAGATTTGCAACATTGCCATTTTTTACACCTCCCCATGAACAGTACAGCTGTCATTTTTTACATCCTGTTCGGAATGTTTTTGCACCTGTGGTGCTAAATGCCGTAGTCACTGTGCATAAGCAGCTTTCGGCTAACAAACTGATATTCCCCCTGTTCATGAGGTGGGGTCACAAAAAAACCATGTTGAACATTTGGAGTAAAAATAGCAATGAATGCCTGAGGTATTAGGGTTTCCAACCATAACGCCCAACCCTGTAGAGAATGACAGGCATCAGGGGTGTGACTTGGGATTCTTGCCTGTAATGCTCATACCATTCCACACCCTGCAGCTAGTGAGAGGCATCGAGGTATGCCTTGGACTCTTCAGCCCCAAAGTTCACCCCATTCTCCTATATCGCACCCATCTCATTGTATTTCCTCATGGAATGGGGTGCGCATAAGGGCCTAAAGACCCCAAGGAACACCGTGACACTTGTCAGTGTCTGCAGGGTGGAGTGTGGTGAAATGGCATAGCCGTTATGCCTGACGACCCAAAGGCACACCCCAATGCCTGTCACTCTCTGCAGGGTGGTGGTGGGGTTGGCTTCAGTTCAATACTTCACTGCCATTCCTATTACGCAGCTCTGTAACTTCTACAATACCACTGCCAATGCCAGCAAGCAAACATTCAGCATTGACAAATGCTTGTTCTATATGTAATAGTCAAATCAATCAAAATAAACACCTTGAATGGCCAGAAAGTGATGACCTGCAAAAGCTGTAACATAGAAACATAGAAACATAGAATTTGATGGCAGATAAGGACCGCTTGGCCCACCCAGTCTGCCCATTTCCCTACCTGATGGATAAGTTGCAGATCCTAGTTAACCAGCAGCCTACTTCTTCCTACCCCCACCCCCTAGAATTGCCTTATGACTGTCCCATGCATGCTTGAATTCCACCACTGTTTTTGACTCCACAACCTCCTCTGGAAGGCCGTTCCATACATCCACAACCCTCTCTGTGAAAAAATACTTCCTTAAATTACCTCTGAGCTGCCCACCTTCTATCTTCAAATTGTGCCCCCTTGTTCTTGCACACCTCTTTTTTTGAAAGATGCTACCCTCTTGGACTTTGTTGATTCCCTTGAGGTACTTGAAAGTTTCTATCATGTCCCCCCTCTCCCTCCTTTCCTCGAGGCTATACATATTAAACTCCTTAAGTCTCTCTTCATATGTCTTCTGGTGCAGACCCTGCACCATTTTAGTTGCCCTCCTCTGGACAGCTTCCATCCAGTCTATGTCTTTACGGAGATTGGATCTCCAGAACTGCCCGCAGTACTCCAGATGTGGTCTCACCAGCTGTCTGTACAGAGGGATAATAACTTCTTGTTTTCTACTGGTGATGCCTCTCCCTATGCATCCCAGTATTCCCCCAGCCATCCTTGCTGCCCTCTCACATTTCTTGCCCACCTTTTGGTCATCTGATATGACTACCCCCTGTAGCTAAAAGATTACTTTGCAATGTTTATATCAATGTCTCCAGTATTTGTATACTATGTAAGTTTGAATATAGAATTTTTTTATTGCTTCTCCCAGTATTACTATGGTGATGGGTGCTATCTGCAAGTAGTACTGGGAAACCACTAAATTAATTCTTCATTCAAGCCAATGAAATATCAGCACACAGCAACCTCTAGTTTGAGCAGGAACATGGCATACTGGTAGTCAAACTGAGTTGGTTGGCAGGTAATAGAAGTGCCTGAGGTAATAAATTCATGGTCAGATCCTGTCTTTTTACACAAAAGTATGATCTGTTCTTCATCTGTACTGTACTCATTCCATCCAGTGTGGCCATATTGGGTCGGGTTAAGCAGTGAATGGTTCTGACGCCATATGGTGCTATTGAAAGGAACGGATTAAGAGTGGTGTCGTTCCCATCTGTGTTTGCTACCTAATATTTTTATTTATTTGTGGATAATCAAAGTTCCAAATCCCGAGTGATTAAGGTAAATTGTTGTATCCTGCCATTTTCCACAATAGTGTGATTTGTACTGCCACTGCTGCATATTAATTCAGAGTGGTTCAGATTATTTTCTGCTGGCTAACTAAATTTTTCTTTCTGTGGGTAATTGAAGTACCAGATCCTAGGCTGAGTGACTGTGATAAATTGTCAAATCCAGTCATTTTCCATAACAGTCTGATCTGTACTGCATATCATACTGTTGTGGAAAACGGATGGATTTGACAATTGACTTCAGTCACTCATCTGCTGCCTATTAAATAAGAATGGTTTTGATTTGTGTTTGCTGTCTAATATCAGGTTTTTTTTTTATTTGTGGGTGTTTGTAGACAGTGGCTTCATGTGGCCTTGGAACTTACTTTTATTATGTTAAGCCCTCACACCTTCCACACATTGTGTTTCATGCTCAGAGCACGTTTAGCTGTAAAAAGAGCTCATTTTTGTGGTTTGTAATGTTTGTGAACTATAACCTGTTCAGTCTGGATGTATTGGTGGGGTTACTGCAGCAAACAACTCCATGTGACCCACTGCCGAAGGGCTAAAATGTAATGATTATTGGTGGTGCAGACAGTTGATTAGCAGGTGTGTTCACTAATAGATATTGCATGTGTTAGTGCCACTCTGGAGTGAGAGGGGCTGCCTTTTTCATAATTAAGGAAAAAACAATCTGACATGATTGCTGGCTTTGAAGCACCCCTACCCTCCATCTTCCCCTTGAGGCACATTATGTTGATTGACGCCAACTGCCATCATTGTATATTTATCTATGAGTTTACTGTTTCAACTGTGGTGTCCTTCAAAAACAAAACTGAACTGGAGACAGTTTGCAGATTTTTAACTGTGGCTGTTGTATATGCCCGTTAAATGTTAAAAGCTCTTCTTGCCATCTGGCTGTTGTGTGTGGTATCTGATAGCATTTTTTTTTTTTTTAAGACTGATGGAGTTGGGAAACTTATGATTTATTTCTTAATGTCATTGTCCATTTTCTTGTCTCTTCACTGCCCCTGCGCTCTCCACCCTTTCCCCTTCCATTGATTGGCTTATGTTAGTCAAGTCCATCGACCACTCACCCCCAATCTGGTCTGTGATCTGGTCTCAAAATATAGGTATCTTGAACTTAAAAGAGGGACAGGAAGGGAGTATGTGTTAAGAAATACATTGGCTCTGAGACATTGTTGAAGCTCGCCAGCTTGTCTTCTGAGCACCTACTATAAAGACACTCAACCTGGCATTGCTGGTCTCACCTAGTACAAGAGTACTGCAAGCAACATCAAATTACATGCTGCAGGGGTGATTATGTGAAACAGCATTTGTGCATGCTGGGCACAAGAAAAAAGTTACTGCACAGCACCATTCAAGGTAATGAGTCTAATTAGATTATTTAAGAATAAATTCTTGACATGGTAGTGTATTATTTATTTATATGAAGTAAACACTGTGAAAGATAAAAAAAGACACCAAAACATTTCAAAAAGTGTAACATTTTCTGGGGGCCTAGATGGCCCCCAGACCCCTGCCACTTCAGGGAAAATTCTTTGCCCCACACCCATATTGAACCTAGTTGAACCACCGCTGAGCTTTCTGAATTTCTTTAGAATAAGTCAGGCTTACTTCATAGTGCCTTTTCAGCTGATACCCTGCTGTACTTTAGATTACTCAAATGAGCAATACATATGTAACCCTGAGGGCTAAGGGCCACTGAACTTCAAGCTGAGTTGACAAGGATCTGGAGGACCTCTTGCCCCTCCCAGGGACCACTAAGTTAACCTCCTTTGCTTCAAACGATGTTTAGGCAGAGGAAGGAAGGCTGGACCTTGGTGGGTTCCAGGAGGGTGGGGTGTGGGGTGTGGAGTACACAGTCCTCAACCTCTGCCACTACATAATTCCTTTGCCATTCTGGCAGGAAGTGACAGCTGGGAAGAAGCACCTGAAGTGGTGGCAAGGGAGAAAGTGGAGGACTCCAAAGGGGAGGTCCCAGGATGGGTGAAAAAGGCTCCCAACAGAAGAGGAAGCAGCTGCTAGCAGGGGACTTGATTTTGAGAGGGATAGACATGGGAACAGGTAATGGAGAAGACAGGGAGGTAAAGTGCCTACCTGGTGCCCTGACCCAGAGGTGAAGATCCTAAGGATCGCTAGGGCAGCAGGCTATGAGAAAGATCGAGATGTCAAGAGTCCACCTTGGCACTAATGAACCAAGGCAATTAACTTTCAGTTTTTATTGGAACCCCCAGCAAATTTCTGGCATTTGAATTGCCTGCACATCAGTAAAAATGCAGAATTTTATAGAATTTGACATTTTATACCAGATCAGTAAATCTACACAACTTGTATTTTTCTTACAATTGCTTCCTATACTATTTTTAATTTGATTCATTTGATGCTCTGTATATTGAGCTTTTTTAAATTTTGATTATTTATACACATTCTAAAAGAATGACAATAGAATCCTGGTAAAATCCAGAAATTAGACTTACAATCATGAATGCAATTCCCAGAATTTCAGGTCTTGGAAATATAATTTCATTACTTTAATCACTACAAATCACTGGCCTTGCTAATGGCCTGGTGATGGAAGGAGTGTTAGTTGTACAGGGGCTGTTCAGGGAGCTGGGGAGGAGTTTAAACAGATAGCAAGAATGGTGGCATTCACAAAAGTGCTACCTGTGTATAGCAGAGGGGAAGTTAGGGCACTTCCTATCAGAAACTACAACAGCTGGTTGAGGGCATGGTACAGAGAAGAGGGATTCAGATTCAGTGGGGACTGGGTCTTGACCTTGAAGGATGTGGGCCTATGCAAAAGGTGAAAGCCTATATCCTTTTGTGAAGGGAACCTCAGTACTCAATGGGAGATTTAAACATCACATGGATGAGCATTTAAACTGACAGTGTGGGAGCCTGTATTACCGAAGGAGACATAAATTGAACCCCCCCCCCACCACCATGCAGGTTAAAGTAAAAATGAGGGAGTGCCTGAAGGGAGAAAATCCCCCAGGGCAGGGAAGCAGGATGAGAGGAGGGTGCGAAGGGTGGTGGCCAAGGGTGGTAAAAACAAAAAAAGCAGAAACAGAGGTAAATTGGACAAGAAACAGAGGGAGCAAAGAAGAGAGAGGGGTGTTAGGTGAAGTCACAGGAAGCATCACAAACAGGAAGAGGGGGTAAGGGAGGCCACTGGCAGGGAGACAGCAAGATTTGAAGAGCCATGTGTGCCAACATAAGAAGTCTAGGAAATGAAATTTCAGACTTGGAAGCCATCATAGTGGAACAGGATCTGGAAATAATGGTCATAACTGAGAAGGGTGCACTGAAAAATCATGACTGGGATATGGGCATATCAGGATACACTTAACTCAGAAGGGATAGGAAAGGGAGGATGGTATATGGGATTATCCTGTATGTGAGGGAGGGTACCAGGGCTATGGAAGTGCAAGTGAACCTAGAGGAAGGAGAACAGCTGGAGGTACTGTGGGTCACAATGGAGGCAGGAGCAGGGGCCATTATTTTCAGCGGGTAGTATACAGGCCTCCAGCACAGGTGGAGGAGATAGACAAGGCATTAAGCGAAAAACATTGGCAAGATGGCAAATAAGGAAAGGTGCTGATGGTTGTCAACTTCAGTCCCCTTGATGTGGACTGTAGCCTTCTAGCATCAGTTTTGACTACAAGCAGGACAATCCTAGTTTCTTTACAGGAGAGCATTTCTCAGGCATTTAGTAAATGAATCTCCAGGGACGTGGCAATACTGGACAGAGACAGAATAACAGATGTCTCAGTGGGCAGTCCTCTTGGGGCCAGAGATCACCATACAGTGTGGTTTAGTATCAAGATGGGTACAGAAGCAAACCACATGAGGAGGAGTGTTCTAGACTTTAGAAGGGCAGACCAAAATCATGGGAAACTGCCTTAGAAACAGCCTAGCAATGGTGGATGGCCAGAGTGAAGTAGAGGAACAATGGAGACAAATTAAGGAAGGTATAGTGAAGGCAACCAGCTTTGTGTGAAAGAAGTGAGCAAAAGCAAGATGAAAAACAGGCCACTGTTGTACTCTAGGGAGGTGGTCACAAAAGTGAAGATAAAACAGATAGCATTTAGGACGTACAAAGAAACACAGAGGGAGGATGATTGGGAGAAGTACCAGGTAAAAAACTGAAGGAAGCAGGGAGGGCAGTGAGACAAGCAAAAGTGCAAACAGAGGAAAAGATAGCCAAAGGAGTGAAAGAAGGGACAAGACTTTTTTAAGGGGCACATAAGTGAGACGAGGAAGGCGAAGGGAGGGAGAGTAAGGATAAGGAGGTTGGTAAATGGAGACTTCAGAGAGCATGATCATGAAAAATCTGACATCCTGAACAGATACTTTTGTTCAAGCTTCACAATGGAGAGGGAGGGGGACAGATCAAGGAGTAGCAGGTGCCAGGAACACAGAAGGGGGGGAGGGAAACACAAGTCCATTTATAGAGCAAAAAGTCTTGAAGGGACTTGCAAACCTGAACATGGACAAGGCCGTGAGACTGGATGAGATACATCCAATGGTGCAAAGAGAACTTAGGGAGGAGCTTGCTACACCATTGGCAGCCTTATTCAACATATTGCTGGAAACGAGAGAGGTCCCATGGGATTGGAGGAGAGCTGATGCAGTTCTGCTCCACAAAAGCAGCAGCAGGGAAGAGGCTAGTAACTGTAGACTAGTAGACCAATCAGTCTCACAGCAGTGGTGGGGAAATTAATGGAAACCCTGTTAAAAGAAAGGCTAGTAAACTATCTTGAATCCAGGGGTTTGCAAGACCAAAGATAGCATGGATTCACAAGGAGGAGGAGGTCATGTCAGACAAGTCTGATAGATTTCTTTGACTGGGTGACCAGAGAAATAAATCAGGAAAGGGCAGTTGATATGGCCTGTTTGGACTTCAGCAAAGTCTTTGACACTGTACCACACAGGAGACTGATAAAGAAATTTGGTAGTCTATCGGTGGGAGCCAAAGTTGTAAATTGCGTAAAACATTATTAACAGATAAGTGGCAGAGGGCAGTGGTAAATAGCACTTATTCTAATGAGGGGGAAGTAACCAGCGGGTGCCACTGAGATCAGTACTGGGGCCGGTCATGTTCAACATCTTCATAAGTGACATCACAGAAGAGTTTGAAGGGAAGGTATGCCTTTTTGCAGACAATACCAAGATCTGCAATAGGGCGCATACTTAGGAGGGGGTGGAGAAAATGAGAAGGGAACTTACAAAAACTGCAGAGTGGTAAAGGGTATGGCAGCTGGGGTTCAATGCCAAAATGTGTAGAATCATGCCCCAGAGGGGGAATAGTGTGAGTCACTAAGAAGGAAAGTGACTTATGGATTATATTATACGATAACCTCAAAGTCACAGGCAGTGTGGCCAGGCCAATGGAATGGTGGGGTGCATGGGGAGAGGTATCAGAAGCAGAAAGAGGGCAGTGATATTACCATTGTATAGATCATTGGTGAGATCACACCTGGTAACTAAATATTGTGTACACTTCTGGAAGCCACATCTCAGAAAAGACATGGACAAGGCAGAGGCAGTCCAGAGAAGAGCAACTAAAATGGTACACGAGTTCCATGGGAAACTATACAAAGAGAGACTGAGGGAACTCAATATCTACACCCTGAAGGACAGTAGAGGAGGGAGGGAAGGGACATGATAGAGACTTGCAAGTACCTCACAGCAGTGAACAGGGCACAGGTGGGGAGCCTGTTTCAAAGGAAAAAGAGCAACAGAACAAGAGGCTACGCAACAAAGCTAGAAGGAGGGAAATTTAGAGGGATGCGAGGAAATACTACTTCACTGAAAGAGTGGTGGATACCTGGAACAGCCTGCCACGAGAGGTAGTGGGGCAAAATCTGTGTGGAGGGGGTCAAACATTCATGGGACAGACATAGAGGAATACTAGTAAATAACAAGCATGTGTCAATGTTGAATGTTGTCTTGCTGACTTTGGCATTAGTAGTGCAAGAGTGAGAGAGATAATAATAATAGTAAGTTTATTTTTAAGGTGCCTTCCAAAATGTCAAGGCGCCTAACAAATTTTAAAACACATCAATTATCCAAGTCATAGAGTAATAAAACAAATAAAACAGATAAAACTTTACAGAGTTAACCTTCACCAAAAGCCGAGCCCACAGATACATTTTTAAGGATTGTTTGAATCCCTCCACGGTGCACTCCCATAACCAGCGGGATAGAGAATTCCAGAGGGTCGGGGCCATGTGCACAAATGCACAGGCCCCAGAAGATTTCAAGCAAACCCTTGGGATCTCTAGCAACCCCTCGTCAGCTGAGCGAAGCAAACGTCCAGGGCAGTAGGGGACTAGAAGCTCTTTCAGATAATCTGGCCCAAGTCCCTGTAGGGCTTTAAAAGTCAAAAGACCAACTTTAAAGGTGATCCACCACTGTACTGGCAGCCAGTGCAGTCCATGCAGCACCGGTGTAATATGACAGGATCTAGAAGTTCCCATCAAAAGCTGGGCCACAGCATTCTGCACTAGCTGCAAGCGGTGGATTTCCACCCCAGGTAGCCTTAGATAGAGGGAGTTGCAGTAATCCAGGTGTGAGGACACAAAGGTGTGAACCAGTGTAAGAAGATCATTGGACGGAATGAGGTGGTTAACCCTGGAGATATTCCTCAAATGGTTAAAAGAGGATTTGACAATGGCTGACATGTGCAAATGTAGAGTCAGCCCCTTGTCAAAAATTACCCCCAGGTTTCGCACCCATTCAGAGGACAGGAGTGAAATGCCCCCAAGAAAAAGCCCAGAGGGTGAACCCACCCCTGACCCACCTATCCGGCATGCCAGATCCACAACCAACATCTCAGTCTTATCCGATTTCAACTTTAGCCAGCTGGAATCCACCCACTCCTGGATTTCTGTGAGACAGCTATTAAAAGCTGAGAGAGAGCTCTATCTGGGTCAGGTGCAAAAGATAGGTAGAGCTGGGTATCATCAGCATAGCAATGAAACCTCAGCCCATACCTTCTTACAATGTCTCCAAGGGGCAGCATGTACGCTGCAAACAACATGGGGGACAACACTGAGCTCTGAGAGACCCCAAAAGACAGAGAAACTTGGTCCGAGGAATAAATTCCAGACACCAGTCTCTGAGTTTTTCCAGTGAGAAAAGATGAAAACCACCTGAGGACTGTCCCCGACATGCCACAGATGAACCTCAGGTGATCAAGTAGCACCCCATGGTCCACAGCATCAAATGCTGATGAGAGATCCAGAAGAACCAAGATGGAGCAGTTTTTCCAGCCTCTAGCCATCAGGAGATCATTGAGCACCTGAACCAATGCTGTCTCAGTATAATGTCTCTCTCGAAATCCGGACTGGAGGGGTTCATACAGTAGATGTCATGGATGGTCAAATGGTTCTCCAGCTGCACAGCCACTACTTTCTCAATCACCTTCCCTAAAAAGGGAAGGTTAGAGATTGTTCTGTAGTTTGCACGGCAGTCTGGGTCCAAAGAAGCTTTCTTTAAGAGTGTTGTTACCACCGCCTCCTTCAGGGAGCCAGGAAACTCACCTGTTTCCAAGGAGCACCAGACTATCTGTGCTAGGCCTGGACCGATAGAATCAAGACAACCCAAAATCAGGGAAGTTGGTCCCGGATCCAAACTACAGCACATAGGGCAAGCACCTTGGACAATCCACATGACATCCATGAACTCCAGTCGGTCAAAGGTACTCCAGAAAAGCTGAGGAATAGCTGCCTCGGCCCGATCAACAGCACCACCCATAGAGTGTGCCGGCTGGAGTACTGCTGAGACAGACAGAGAGAGAAAGCAGCCAAAGCTTTCTTATATCAAGGAGGTTATTTTCTAGATTTCACTGAATTGAATTACTTTTTGTACCTGTATCAGTAACTAGTATTGATTCTGTTTTTGGGGTTGACTTTTCTTAGTTTAACTTTAATATGCCAGGGAGGAACTGTAGCTGGGAGATATTTGCAGTAATTTGTGAATAGATCTGTTACTCTTAACCTCTGTGAAATAGGTGTCTATTAAGGGGAGGAGCTGAAAGAGGCCTAGATGAACTGTGGAATTAAAACCGGAGTTGTTTGAGGTCTCTGCTGAGACAGACAGAGAGAGACAGAAAGCAGCCAAAGCTTCCTTATATCAAGGAGGTTATTTTCTAGACTACACTGAATAGAATTATTACTTTTTGAACCTCTGTAAGTAACTAGTATTGATTCTGTTTTGGTGGTGGACTTTTCTTAGTTTAACTTTAATTTGCCAGGGAGGAACTGTAGCTGGGAGATATTTGCAGTCATTTGTGACTAGATCTGTTACTTAACCTCTGTGAAATAGGTGTCTGAAAGGAAGGAAGGCACTCCCCAGGATGGAGGGTCAGAGTTGTAGTTGATTGTTTCTGGAGGGCATAGGTTTACTCCCACCCACCTCCCCCTCCCCCACCCACCCCAAGTGCATAACTTCCTTTATAGCAGGGGTTCTACATCACTTCCCCAAAATTGCTAACAACATACACCTGTTCATATCCTTAAAGGCACAACACACTGAATAGGAGGTAGAGACACTCACAGGCTTGCACACACTAAAACAAGAACAAAAAAAAAAAGAAAAGCATCTGTAACAGGAAGGGACATAGACATGTGGGGAGTGGTGCAATGCACTGGCTGTGGAACAGCAGTCTTCAGGGAGCATTCTGGAGACTGCATTGCTGTCCTATTTGCAGGCATCTCTCTGGTCTGAGGGAGGAGGTTGTTCGTCTCCATGCTGACCTGACAAGGATTCCGGAAACCTGCTCCCCCACCCAGGGACCACCCACGCCACTGCTACTACCTCAGAGGTTGCCAAGAAAGAGGAGTGGTTGGACCACAGTGGGCTCAGGGAGAGTGAGGGTGGTGAAACAGAGGCACATCCCTCCAGTTGTGCCTCTCTACAATTCATTCACCACCCTGGCAGAGCATGGTTCCTCTATGGAGGCACCTGCAGTGGAGACCAAGGAGGATGCTGGGAACCTCCACAATGGAGACCCACAGGAGGGTGGCACAGGACCCCACAGGGGAGGGAAACTACTCCTGGTGGGGGACTCAATTGTTAGGGTGGTAGAACTGGGGGAGGGAGGGGAAAGGGGGGTAAGGTGTGTGCCTGACACCATGGCTTGGAGGGAAAGGAAACTAATCCTCAGGATCATGGGAGCAGCTGCAAGGGGGAGTGAGATGGATGTCATTATCCACCTAGGGACAAATGACCTGGCTGAGAATGGGATCAGAGCAGTGCAACAAGAGTTTGTGAAGTTGGGGAGGGGCCTTAGACAAGTAGCACACACTGTAACATTCTCAGAAGCGCTACTTGTCTATGGCACGGATGAGGCTAGAGTACTCTGCACCATGGGATTCAATGACTGGTTGAAAAACTGGTGCAGAGCTCAGGGATTTGGTTTCATTGGGGACTGGGGCTCCACCTGAAGGGATGCAGCCAGGCCTATACAGGCACGATGGTCTGCATCTATCCAGGAGGGGAACCAGGATCCTATGTGATAGGTTTAAATGCTTCATTGGCAAGCATTTAAACTAGCCAAGGAGGGAGGCACTGAAAAGGAGAAGGGAAATCCTAGCCCCCCCAAATAAATCAGGGTAGTTAGTGAGGTAAACACCAAGATGGAGCAGTCGATAGGGAAAAGGGTGGGGTAAATGAAGAAAAAGACAAAGGCAGTAAGGAAAGGGATGGGCCAAAAAGAAATAAAGCCATAAAAAAAATGGTAGGTAATGAGTACCAATGCCTGTAGTCTAGGTAAAAAGCTCCCTGAAATGGTGGCCTTGATGGAAGAGGGATGCCTGGATATTGTGACAGTCACAGAAACATGGTACACAGAGAACCATGACTAGGATGTCAACATACCAAGGTACACAATCAACAGGAGGGACAGGGAGGAAAGAAGAGGAGGAGGAGTAGCTCTCTATGTAAGGGAAGGGATCAACGCAACAGAACTAAAGGGTAAACAGGGAGGAGAGGAGTCTCTCTGGGTCACCCTGGAGACTGGAAATGGCACCACAATCCACACAGGGGTTGCATACAGACCCCCGTCTCAGGGGGAGGAAATGGACATGGAAATGCTAGAAGGCATCCTTGGGATGGCAGAGAAAGGGGAGATATTGCTGATGGGGGACCTGAATATGCCAGATGTTAACTGGAGCACCTTTGCTGCAGCCACAACTAAGAGCAGGGCCATTCTCGATTCCCTATAGGGGGCATGCCTCAGACAGCTAGTTTTGGAACCCTCTTGGGAGGGAGCAATCTTAGACCTGGTACTCTCAAATAGGGACGGAGAGATGATCTCCGATCTTGAAGTGGGTAGCCATCTCCGAACAAGCGACCACCAAACAGTGTGGTTCATGATAAACTTAGCTGTAGAGTCAAGCCATACAAAAGTGAAGGTACTGGACTTCAGGAGGGCTGATTTTGTCAAAATGGGAGAGTGCCTCAGAAAAGCACTAGCAAACAGGCAAGAAGGTGGGGTGGAGCAACAATGGGGAAACATCAAAACCGCCATCACAGAGGCAACAAGCCTTTGTGTGAAGCAAATAAACAATCAAAATGAAAGAAAGAAACACTGTGGTTCTCAAAAGAAGTGGTGGGGAAGGTAAGGGAGAAAAAGACAGCATTCAGGAAGTATAAGGAAACGCAGAAGGAGCAGGACAGAGAACTGTACCAGTTAAAGCAGAAGGAAGCGAGGAAGGCAGTTAGAATAGCAAAGGACCAAACTGAGGAAAAGATAGCTAGCTCAGTTAAGAAGGGGGATAAAACCTTTTATAGGTACATTAGGGAGCAAAGAAAGACTAAGGCAGGGATACTGAGGCTGAATAAAGAGGAAGGTGGTTGGGCAGAGAGCGACAGTGAAAAAGCATGGATACTGAATGAATACTTCTGCTCAGTATTCACAATGGAAAAGCAGGGGGAGATACCTAATCCAGTCAATAGAAGCACTCTGAATGGGGGGGGGGGTGATATTAGTCCTTTCACAGAAGAAAGGGTTCTGAAAGAACTCTTACAACTGAAGGTGGATAAAGCAATGGGGCCTGATGGGATTCACCCCAGAATTCTAAAAGAACTAAAGGAAGCACTAGTAACACCACTGACTACCCTTTTTAATAAATCATGGGAGGATGGTGTGGTACCTGAAGACTGCAAGAGGGCGGATGTGATTCTCCTTCACAAAAGTGGGAGCAAGACAGAGACAGAAAACTACAGACCTGTCAGTTTGACCTCAGTGTTAGGGAAAATGATGGAATCACTTCTGAAGGAAAGACTAGGTGGGCCAGGTGGTCCTTATCTGCCATCAAAGTCAAAGTCTATGTTAATTGTTGAGTACCTAGAGGCCAGTGGGGCACAGAACCCAAGGCAGCATGGATTCAAAGCAGGAAGGTCATGTCAGACAAATCTAAGTGATTTGTTTGACTGGGTGACCAAAGTAGTAGACCAGGGAGGGGCTGTGGACATGGCCTACTTAGACTTTGGCAAGGCATTTGACACAGTCCCGCACAAAAGATTAATAAACAAATTAGCTAGCCTGGGAGTGGGTCCCATGGTGGCAGCCTGGGTAAAACACTGTCTGGACAACAACAAACAGAGCGTAATAGTAAATGGAGTCCACAGTGAAGAAAGGGGGGTTACTAGTGGGGTACTGCAGGGTTCGGTACTGGGGCCGGTCCTTTTTAATGTCTTTATAAGTGACATTGCAGAGGGACTGGAAGGAAAAGTATGTCTCTTTGCAGATGACACAAAGATCTGCAACAGGGTTGATATGCAAGGTGGGGTGGAAAGGATGAAAAGGGACTTGGCAAGGTTGGAGGAATGGTCAAATGTATGGCAGCTTAGATTCAGCGCAAAGAAGTGCAAAGTAATGTACCTGGGAAACAAAAACCCAGGGGAAGTGTACACAATGGGGGTGAGATACTGACAACAACAAAAATGGAAAGAGACCTGGGTAGTCATATCAGATGACCTAAAGGTGGGACAGCAATGTGAGAAGGCAGTAAGGAGGGCTGGGAGGATATTGGGATGCACAGGGAGAGGCATCACCAGTAGAAAACAGGAAGTTGTTGGCCCTCTGTACAGACAGTTGGTAAGACCACATCTGGAGTACTGTGTACAGTTCTGGAAACCCCATCTCCGCAAAGACATAGACAGGGTGGAGGCTGTCCAGAGGAGAGCAACCAAAATGGTTCAGGGTCTGCACCAGAAGACATATGAAGAAAGATTAAAGGAGCTTAAGATGTATAGCCTCGAGGAAAGGAGGGAGAGGGGGGACATGTTAGAAACTTTCAAATACCTCAAGGGAATGAACAAAGTCCAAGAGGGTAGCATCTTTCAGAAAAAGAAATGTGCAAGAACAAGGGGGCACAATTTGAAGATAGAGGGGGGGATGGCTCAGAGGTAATATTGGGAAGTATTTCTTCACAGAGAGGGTTGTAGATGCATGGAATGGCCTTCCTGAGGAGGTAATAGAGTCAAAAACAGTGTGGTAATTCAAGAATGCATGGGCAGACATAAGGCAATTCTAGTGGGGGGTAGGAGGAAGTAGGCTGTTGGTTAACAAGGATCTGCAGCTTATCCATTAGGTAGGAAAATGGGCAGACTAGGTGGGCCAAGTGGTCCTTATCTGCCATCAAATTCTATGTTTCTATGTTTCTAATGTCGGCCACCTTAGCTGCAAAGAATCGAGCAAGGTCATTGTGCTCTATTTGCGAAAAGTCTTTTTGAACTTGTAGACAGGCTGGGTTATACAGTCTGTCTACCATTCAAAAGAGCTGAGCTGGTCGATTCTGAGCAGCAGCAATCTTCCTTGACAGGAACTCTGCCTTCTTATGGGTGATTGCGGATTGATAGACTTGATAATGATCCATCAATCTAAGGCGGTCGGCATCAAGGGCGGATTTCCACCAGCAACGCTCTAACCTTCGTCCTAGTCACCGCATCTCCTTCAAAGTGCCATCAAACCATGGGGACCGAGGGCAAAGGGAGAGAGGGTGAACTTGGAATGGAGCAATGACATCCAGGGCTGCCAAAATGGCCGAATTATAGGCCACCACGAGGGTCTCTGGGTCACTGCTTGTCACTGGGAGGGACGATAGGTCAAGTACCGCCACCAGGCCTTCAGAGCTTACATCTTGTAAAAGACAATACCTGACCATCTCCACAGGGGCAGGCCTACGGGGGGGGGGGCACTAAAACTAAACCCCACAGTGTAATGATCGGACCATCCAACTGGTTCTACCCCAAATCAGAGGCCTCGATCCCCAGGAGGAATACTAAGTCAAGAGAGTGACCGTGTTTGTGGGTAGCAGTGGTAACTATCTGTGTAAGGCCCAGAGATGTCACCAACTGGAGGAAGTGCTGTTCAGACTGCGAGAGTTCATCATCAACCCAGGCACTGAAGTCACCCAGGACCATCTGCATGGGTGACTCAAATGCCATAATAACGACGAAGTCCACGACTTCCTGAAGGAACCGCTTCTCATCGCTGGGTGGACGGTAGATTAGGGCGAATCTACAACCTACACCTGCTACCACGGTACACTCAAATGACTCAGCCTCCTAAACTAGTACATTCGTGAGGTTAAGTTCGGTCTTGAAACAGACCGCAACCCCCCCATCCAATCTCGGGCGGTGAATCACCGAGTATCCAGCTGGAGTTAAGGCCTCCAAAATGGGGCCAGAGTTCTCATCCAGCCAGGTCTTGGTGATGCAAGCCAAGTCCACAGTTCTAACAAGATCTGCAAAAATTGCAGAAGGAATGGGAGATCCTAGAACTCTCGAGGGGGATGGGAAAGGAGCGGATGGATTGAGATAGTGAGGATCAGGAGGCACCCTGGGGCAAAATGGAGACAGGGACAAGGTTTTCCTTGTCTTGTGCCCATACCCAAGGGTTCTGATTTGATCAGACAGGAAGTGGGGTCACCCCTGGACTCCAGTCCCTTTTGGGCGGTGTTAAGCAATGCCAGGTCAATGAAAAATGAAACAGCAGTTATTGCCAATATCGTGGCTTCTGCAGACCTGGCTTGTATCACCGAGACCTGGCTAGATGGAAATGCTGGCCCGATTTTGGAGTCTGCGGTTCCGGCCGGGTTTTTGGTGATTCACTGCCCGAGAGTGGATTATCAGGGTGGGGGGGTTGCTGTCTGTTTTAGACAGGAACTAGTTGTCGAGGAGGTGCCAGTTGAGGTTACCAACTCCTTTGACTATATAGTGGGAGCAGGTGTAGGCTACAGGATTCTTCTCATTTACCATCCACCAGGTGATGGGAGGGATTTCCTGAAGAAGGTTGCACACTTCATCACCGACATGGTGTTGGAGTCCCCCACATGGCTGATTTTGGGGGATTTCAATGCCTGGGTCGATGATGAACTTTCACCATTTGGACAAAACCTCCTCCAATTGATGGATTCATTGGGCCTAACATGGGTTGTTACCACTGCAACACACAAGAAAGGACACTCATTGGACTTGGTATTTCACCTGTGGATGGAGACTTCCAATGTGGAGGTGGAGCCCGTCAGATGGTCTGACCATCGTGTCCTGAGATTCAGTTTCATCACCCCCCAAAATAGGCATGCCCCAAGGGAGTTGGTACAGTTCCGCCCTTTAAGAGGAGTTACCTGAGAAGGCCTAATGGAGGGCTGGATCTCTCGGGATTTCCAGAGGATAGCACTGATCTGGGGCCTCTTGTGTCAGCCTATAATAGGGCTGTTACTGAGGCACTGGATATTATTGCTCCTTCTCATGTTCGCCATCTTACCTCTCATCCGGGTGCCCCTTGGTTTAATGGGGTAATCCATGAATTAAAGAGGCGGGGGCGAAGGTTGGAAAGACACTGGCGGAAAACTCACCAGGAGGTGGACAGACTTAGATTGATGGACCATTATAATGTCTATCAATCAGCCATTTCTCATAAGAAGGCAGAGTTCCTGTTCAGGGAAATTGCTACAGCAAGGAACAGACCAGCTCAGCTCTTCTGGACTGTGGACAGACTGTGCAATCCAGCCTGTCTTCACTCTGGTCAAGCATTGTCACAAAAACAGTGTGAGGAGTTTGCACAGTTCTTTCCTAATAAGGTGTCCACCATCAGGAATGAGATCAGCCAGTGCCTTCCCATTGGTCCTTGCATTAATCAATTGGGTGGTACTAATGTCCAGCCGATCGGGTCCACCTTTAGCCAACTAGTAGTCGTGGATATAGTGAGTATCATCCAGAATCCGCGGCCAACCTACTGTAGTTTGGATCCGGGTCCTACATGCCTACTAATGGGGTGTGTAGAAGTTATTGGCCCGGTTCCTGCTGGGATACTGGAAGTTTCATTGGAGAGAGGGATCTTTACAGATCCCTTAAAGGAGGCAGAAGTTCGCCCCCTTTTAAAAAACTCTCCCTTGACCCCGACTGCCCTGCTAACTACAGACAAATCTCAAACTTACCCTTTGTTGGGAAAGTTATCGAGAAGGTGGTCGCACAGCAGCTGGAGGACCATTTGACCAACCACAATATCTACGACCCTCTCCAGTCTGGCTTCAGGAAAAGGCATAGCACTGAAATGGCCCTGGTGAGGGTACTTAATGACCTTCTGATGGCGAGAGATCAGAGAGCCCATTCAGTCTTGGTTCTCCTTGATCTCTCAGCGGCATTTGACATTGTGGACCATGGGGTACTGCTCGAGCGCCTGTGGTTTTTCTGTGGACTGAGAGGGGTGGTCCACAGTTGGTTTAAGTCCTTCCTCGGCCCCTCATGGACTACCCTGTGAGGTTCCACAGGGCTCAGTGCTGCAGTGTATTTGCTTCCATTAGAGGACATTATAGGTGGTACGGATTGAGTTTTCATTGCTATGCCAATGATTCTCAACTGTACATGTTCTTTGTACCCAATCAGGAATTAGATTCCATTACGGTGTTTAATAACTGCCTACTGGAGATTCAGAACTGGATGAGTGCTAGTTGGCTTCCGTTGAACTTGGAAAAAACTGAGGTATTGGTTGTGGACCCTGGTTACAGAATGATAGGGGCACGGGCGGGAAAACCATCAGGAATAAATCTTAGTGGGATCCCGCTTATTGCCTCTGGCTAGGTGCAAAACCTGGGCATTGTTTTTGATGAAGGCCTGACCCTGAGGGCGCAGGTTTCGGCTGAGGTCAAATCTTCCTATTACCATCTTAGGAACATAGCCCAGGTGAAGCTCCTGGTCCTGCCTGAAGATCTTCTGACCTTGGTCCACGCCTTTGTCACCAGCCATCTTGATTATTGCAACACCCTTTACCAAGGGCTACCGGGGGTAGAAATCCACCGCTTGCAACTAGTGCAGAATGCAACGGCCAGGTTGCTGACTAGAGCTTCTAGATCCACTCATATTACACCTGTGCTGTGTGAACTGCACTGGTTGCCAGTACAGTGGCGGATTACCTTCAAGGTCACATTGCTGATCTATAAGGCCCTACATGAGCAGGGTCCTCACTACTTGAAAGAGCTCCTGTGCCCTTACAGTACCCCCCCCCGCTCGCTCCGATCCTCTGGCAAGGGATTGCTAGAGATTCCCAGGGTATCCATTAAAACATCGGGAGGAAGATCTTTCACCTTTATGGCTCCTACCCTGTGGAATTCTCTACCTTGCCAGATATGAAAAAGCCAGACCGTAGAAGGTTTTAAAAATCTGCTAAAGACATATTTATTTAACCAGGCATTCTCAGGAATGTATTGAGTTCTGATTTGATATGGATGTGTTTTAATATGTTTTATACCTGTTTTATGACATATGGTGAGTTTTAATGTTATAATGTAAAGGCGCCCTGAGCATTGGAAGGGAGCCTTATACAAATAAACATTTGATTGATTGACTGATTGTTTTTAGTGGATCTGGCATTGCATAGCACCGCTCGAGTTGAATGAACCTCCCGGACCGCCCCAACCACCTTCCCACCAAAATTGGTGGTGCCCCTGGGTATGGAGACCAGACATGGTGGACCACGATCCTGGTTCCATTTCACCCCTGGGCATCTTCTGGATCCTACAACCCCAATACGATGGCTCCGCTCATTCACCCTCCACTGTTTGTAGCCCCCTGCCCTCCTCTTCCCCTTCGAGCAATACCCAGCACCCTACAGCACTGGTAAGTTGTAGACTCAAAGGGGGGGGAAGGGACAGAGGGTGCAGAGAGCAGAGGGTGAATAGCGCACAACCATGAGGGCAGGGCTCCAACACATTCTGGTGACTAAAATATCAACCAACACTCCCTCGACAAGTCTATTATCAGCCTAAAACAGCGTACAAAATGCCTAACAATAGAATAAAATTACACAAACCACTTACTAAAAGAAGTATCCCTCAGAGATCCAGCCTCCATAAAATTGAAACTAACCATTCATAAAACGAAACTAATCAAAAGGAAAAGAAAACTACAAAATAAATCAACAAAATCCTCACCTCACCAGGCACTCCCACAGCCTCAGGAGATAAATAACAATATTAAACTTTAAATCATGAAATCCAAAGCAACATTTTAAAAACAATATCAGTCAAAATGAGTATGTTAGTGTAACCCCCCTGCAAATGGGGGTTCCCAAAAGACTTCCAGGAGCTTGCTTGAATGCTCCAAGCCTGAATGGTGTTTGGCGTTTAAGCCATTTATCAGTGAGTGTTTTTAGAACCTCTGGTACTGTCTCTTTAAGAGCTGTCTGCTTGCAGACATAATTAGTTTGTATGGGGGACTGTGTGTTTCTTTGATTGAGTACCACTCAAGCTGCTGCCAATTCACCCCATTTTGCAGTCACTAGGAGTGCAAAGGAACCTGTCTGAAAGATGTAACTGATTGCCAGAAATCATTTACAGTAATAATAAAATTACAGTTTGTCTAACCTGCTTTCTTTGCAGTCAGAACTGTCTGCCTAGTTCCCCATTCTGGTTTTGAACTGCTGAACTGGACCAATCAGTGTGGGGTAAACTAGCTCTAAAATGATGCCTTGACGAATCAGAACTTGGGACTCATAATCTGAGCCAGCCACAAGAGGATTGTATGGGCAGTGACTCTGGGAGATGTAGTTTAGACTCGGTGCCTTTTGGACCAACAGCAGCAGTCTATTGTGAGTGACAGCCAATCCAGTCAAGAACTGGGAGGAACTCAAAGGAAGTGCCCGGTTTTGTCTGTTGGGAGTTTCAGTTTGAGATCTGAAAGTGAAGGGAAAGAAACCCTGTGTCCTTCAGTGCACAGTTTCAGTCAAAAACGTGTGCAAGGCCCAGAGTTCCGGTCTACAACTTGTGTAACTGCTTGTTAGGACTGAATCAGTCCTGTGAAAAGAATCAAAGGATCTCTGAAGAGTAGAAACCAGGCTCACCCTGTAGAAGACTGAAGAAATTGTTGAATTACACTCGGTCTGTCAGGAACTGAATCTGCTGTGTGTTCTCCTGGTTATTGTGCAGTAATTACGATTGGGATACAGATGCAGCCTGCCTGGTATAGTGCTTTCTTTTTTACCATATAAATGTGTGAGAGTCTCTTGGAGATCAAAAGTAGCCCTGCTGACATTGAAGGACCATATCTTCTTTGGAGGTCGTGAGTACTAATTCGGGTCGGCCCCTGTTGAATTGCCACATTAAATCCAAATGGAATTACTGTACTGCTGACTGTTTAATTTTCCTTTTCTCTGTGTGAAAGGCCCTACCAGCTGCCACGGTTTGGACTAGCCACTAGGGCCTGGGTACCCAGGGACAGTAACTGGTAGGGATAGGCCTGTGCACAGAGCCATAGGTAGATAGTAAAGTGATAAGCTAATTAACCTGATTTCCCCCTGTCCTTGTTATATCCCCCTAAATAAATCAGAGCTGTTTGTTTCAACAAAGTTATCTGCCTGAGGTATTTGTCTATGTTAAAGTACTGTACTGTGATTGTTGCACTGTATCTTATTTTACAGGATGTCCCGGTGCCTGAACCAGCCTTGGGGGTAAGTGTATACTGTGAAGGTAATTCTGCTATATTGTGTGGGCCACTAGTGGGAAGAAAGGGGTTGCAGTGTCCCAGAGGGCTGTGACCAAGTAAGTTTAACTATTGCAACCCTGACCTCTGGGTGGAGGCACCCCGCCATTGGATCCAGGCCTCAACCTGTTAGTGGCAAATCAGCAGGGGTAGTAGCCCTGGGATAGCGCCATCTAGGGGTTACATTTTGAGGCTCACCGCTGATTGTGTGTCCTCTAGTGGCCATATTTACAAACCACTGTTAAGGAAAAAAATAAATAAATAAATAAATGGGTACCCGACAGAAGTGGCTGTGCACCGGCTGGTGGAGTGGTGTACTGGGAGGAGATCGACCCCAAAATGCTATGCTTATCCTGGACATCCCCGGGTATCAATACGGACACTGTGCAGGAGTACTTTCCAAGGTGGAAGGTTTACAAAATCCTGTGGTGGTGGGTCGCACGCTAATCTGCTCACCCACACTTTCCTGGCCCTAGTAGAGTTTAAGGATCCCATAGATAGCTCCAAAGTACCACAGACCATTACCCCAGAGGGAGCCCTCACTGCTTGGAGAGTGATAACTAAGGACAGTAAAGACCCGGGGGGGAATGAGCCCCCACCACTATCTGAAACTTTTGAGGAGAAATTTGCTAAATGGTTGCTGGGAGAAGGAAAACTGTGGAGGACTTGAAGAAACTATTCTTGCCACCTGGGGTGTTCCTCCAACACCCTCTCCTGCTCCAGTACCCGTAATGGTGGCTGAACCAATGCAGACTCCTATTTCTGCACCTGCCATTAGTCACGACTCTTACCAAGGTTGAGGATCTTCTGGCACCCTCCCACCCCCAAGGGGAGGATGACTGGAGACCTGGATAGACTATGTTGCCCCCAAGTGCTAGAATGGCAAATGCTCGGAAGTCGTAAAGCGAAAGAGGGTTAGTGAGAGCCTCCGAGGTCCTGCCCTGGCTACCATCCGTGCTAAACGGGCCAGTAACCCTGAAGCGACTGCACAAGCCTCATCTTGAGGCCTTGAGAATGTGTAGGAGCCCAGATTCTGATGAGGACCTATGGTGGAGAGTAAGAAATGCACAACAGTACCAAGGGAGTTGTTGTCTGTGTATGTCTCCGGCTGGAAAATTGTTGCAAGAATGCCTCAGAAAGGGTAGTTTGCCAGCGATTGAACTGGACGAACCAGACTGGACAGAACCTTAAGTCTGCCCCTTCTCAGAACTGCTGTTGCTCCAGTTACGCCTGGCAAATCGACTGGAATCCCACCTCCCATGATGAGTTAATGAGAGAAATTCGAGGAGTTGAGAAAAGGCGACCTCGGGAGGGATCTGCACCAATAGCTGTGGCTATGACCCGAGTGACTGAGGGTGGCCCATCAAGTGAAGTTCAGGGGCAGAGGTTGGCAGTCAATGAGTGCTCTGATAAGGAAAAAGATATGCCACAATGGGGCGAACTGTTGAGAGAGATCCGGGAATTCAAAAACAGTCCCTTTATGAAGGCCACGCCTGCAAGTACGGGCCCCGACCTATATCCGACTGCATCTGCTATGGGGTGGGGATACCCACCCATGTATCTCCCTGCTGATAACAGCTCGAACTCGATTCCTTGACCATGGAAGTGGAGAAACTGACGAGATGTCTCCAATGCTTATCACGCCACAGACAGAGATGGCACCAAGGTTTCCAGTTAGTAATACCCCGCCCTGGCTCCCAGTGTGGCACCTCGGCCAGCTCAAACTCCAAAAGTATGTTTTGCTATAATTGTGGGAAGGATGGGCACATGAAAAGGAATGCTAATCCCAAAAGACACTGACAAAGTTGCATATAGGCTACAAGGAGAGCTTGGAGAACAAATCAGTGGTTAAGAGGTGCAGAAATGATCCCAGTGAGGGCACCAAAAATGCTAATTCACGCCTTTGTGGCAAGGTCAGTTGCCCAGGCCCCACTACCGCCTTCCAGACTGGTCCAGAATAGTGGGTCCCTCCATGGAGACCACTGTAAAGGTAAATGGAGTGTCTACAAGAGCTGTATTAGACAGTGGCTCCCAAGTGACAATTATGTTTCAAGATTGGTATCAGAAGCATTTGTCAGACGTACCCTTACAACCATTAGAAGGACTGCATGTATGGGGTTAAGTGAGAAGGCCTACCCCTATTCTGGGTATATCCGAATTTGGCTGTCTTCCCCACCTCCGTGGCTGGAGTGGCTTGAACAAGTAGAGACCCTAGCCTTAGTGTGTCCCCCCACTGGACTTGTATGATGGTGTCCCTTTGTTGATTGGAACAAATGCTCATATGTTCAGAAGGCTGGCACATTTGTGTTAAGGAAAACAGGGGTCAAAGACTAGTAGAGCTTTAAGAGTTCCGCTTTAATTAAGAAGGCCTATGAGGCTACAGAGAGATGCTGAAATATAGAACCAGAGGAACCGGTCGGAATTGTATGGAAGAAGGATCCTGAGTCTCTGATCCTGGCACCAAATGCCCAGTGTACCTTACAGGAGAGGTCCGTATCAGAAAGGATGTTAAGAATAAAATATTAATGTTGGATGCACCAGGCGATGGAAAATTGCCAGAGGGACTGCTGGTCAAGCTTCAGTATTTTGCCCGCTAGAGCCCATGCTTATGCCAGAAGGGTAATGGTCCAAGTTCATAATGTGTCTGAAAGAGACATTCGAGTAAATAGAGGTTGCATCCTGGCTAATGTGCATTGTGCAGACACTGCAGTGCTACCCAGCAGCAAGAGTTCAAGGAAGAATGACAGAGTACGCCTGACTTGTTTGATTTCCGGCAACTCCGCTGCCAGCTGAATGGAAAAGTGAGGATCAGTGAGAAGCTTGCCCATGAGACCAGGTGTTTTCTTTAAAGGAATGGGACGTGAGGATGCGTGCAAGGAGCTGAGCACAATATCCAGCTGCATGACGAAAGACCATTTCGTGAGAGGTCTCGACGCCTGGCACCTGCTGGATATAGATGATGTGAGACGGCATCTGCAAGAGATGTTAGCGGTTGGTGTAATACAAGAATCCAGAAGCCCTTATGCTTCCCCATTGTGGTAGTGAGGAGGAAAGAATGGGACAGTAAGGATGTGCGTGATTATCGCACTTTAAACCGCGGACTATCCCTGATCAGTACACAATGCCCCGTGATTCAGGATGCTTTGGACTGCCTAAACGGGAGCAAGTGGTTCTCTGTGCTGGATCTCCGCAGTGGGTACTACCAGATCCCGATGGCCCCAGAGGACCGTGAGAAGACAGCCTTTATCTGTCCGCTGTTTCTATGAATTCATGAGGATGCCTCAAGGATTTCAGGTGCCCAGCCACTTTTCAACGATTGATGGAGCTGCAGTGGGGACATGAACTTACTAGAGTGCCTGGTATACCTAGATGATGTTATTGTGTTTGGCAGCTCACTGGAGGAACATGAGAGCAGATTATTTAAGGTATTGGATCGACTGGAGGACTTTGGCCTTAAACTGTCCATTGATAAGTGTCAATTCTTTCAAACATCAGTAAAGTATGTGGGACACATAGTATCCACCGAGGGAATAGAGACCGACCCAAGTAAAGTTGAGGCCTTTGACCACCTGGCCACAGCCCAAAAATCTAAAAAGAACTGCAAAGATTCCTGGGATTCTGTGGTTATTATCGGCGTTTTCATCAAGGACTATTCAAGAGTGATCCGCCTTTACTTAACCTTACTCAAGGGTATCCCCAACCCACAAAAATACCAAAAGTCAAAGGCCCTCAAGACTGAAAGAGTGTATTTTCATCCGAGTGAAGTATTTGGGCCCGCTGGACTCTGATTGTGAGACTGCTTTTCATGAGATCATATATCAACTTACCCATGCTCCAGTGCTGGCCTATGCCGATCCAAGAAAACCTTACGTCCTGCACACTGATGCTAGCTTGCAAGGGTTGGGGGCTGTGTTGTACCAAGAGCACGAGAATGGCCTGAGACCAGTGGCCTTTGCCAGTAGAAGCCTGACCCCATCCGAAAAAGAACTATCCTGTACATAAGTTAGAGTTCCTAGCTTTGAAGTGGGCTATTGTTGACCAATTCCATGAGTACTTGTATGGGGCTAAAATACTAGTAAAACTGACAATAATCCTTTGACCTATGTGCAGACCTCAGCTAAGTTGATGCCACTGGCCAGGTGGCTTTTGCATTATCTACATATGACTATGCTCCTCGAATACCGAGCAGGTCTGAACCACATAGATGCTGATGCTCTCTCCCGGAGGCCTGTTCCCCAGAATGATTGGGTCCGATTGGCAGAACCTGACATTCGGGCACTCTGTCGAAGTTTGACAGGGAGGAACAAATGTCCACGGACGCAGTGGACTCATGTGGATTGCTTGGGACCCTCTGAGAATTGCATACCTGCTGCTTATTGCCACTTTTCTGCAATAGACATTGGTGCACGCCTCAGCTGGACAATGACAGTATTCATGCGCTCAATCTCACGATCCTATGATCAAATCAGCTTTAGAAGCCCTCTATGCAGGAAAAGATGTGTCCAAATTACGCTCCACTGATTTGAGAACTGCACTGTTATACAAAGAAGGTCCTAAGTTGAAACTGATCAATAAACTGTTATATAGAGAAACAGTAGACAGAGGGGGACAAGTAGACAAACAACAACTGGTGCTGCCCACTGCCTTTCGAGACTCAGTATTGAGGTCCTTGCACAACCACTGGGGCACCTTGGTATAGACAGAACACTTGACTTGGTGAGATCCAGATTCTATTGGCCTAAGATGGGGCTGATGTGGAGCAACACATACGAACTTGTAGTCGCTGCTACAGAGGAAAGCTTTGCCCCAGAGGGCTGCCCCCTTGTTAACATAACCACCAGTGCACCCATGGAGCTGGTCTGTATTGATTTTCTGAGTTTGAGTCAGATCAAAGAAATATCAGTAATGTGCTGGTGGTCACTGACCATTTCACGAGATATGCCCAAGCTTTCCCACCAAAGACCAGAAAGCATCCACTGTAGCCAAAGTACTGTGAGAAAACTTTTTGTTCACTATGGGGCTCCACAAAGAATCCATTCTGATCAAGGGAGAGACTTTGAGAGTCGTCTGATCAAAGAGATGCTTTCTCTGTGGGAGTGAGAAAGTCCAGAACCACTCCTTACCACCCCAGGGGACCCACAGCCTGAACGTTTCAACCGCACTTTGCTAGATATGCTAGGCACCCTGCACCCAAAGGACAAGCCTAGATGGAGCCAACAAATTAGCACCCTGGTACATGCTTATAACTGCACCAAAAGTGATGCCACTGGGTTCTCCCCCTACCGCCTGATGTTTGGAAGAGAAGCTCGACTACCGGTAGATGTGTGTTTTGGGGCTCTCCTGATGGGGTTCAAGCTGACAACTATTTACAGTATGTGCAAAAGTTAAAGGCCCAGCTAACTCATGCGTACCAACTGGCTCAAACCATGGCTGCCAAAAGAAATCTGGCCAACAAAGAAAGGTATGATAAAAGGTGAAAGCACAGGAACTCCAGGAGGAGATCGGGTATTGCTAAGAAATCTGGGACTGCATGGCAAACACAAGA
This sequence comes from Neoceratodus forsteri, assembly GCA_016271365.2. Classification (NCBI taxonomy): domain Eukaryota; kingdom Metazoa; phylum Chordata; order Ceratodontiformes; family Ceratodontidae; genus Neoceratodus; species Neoceratodus forsteri. The sequence goes on from CM057453.1 coordinate 392,782,586, forward strand.
TTGCTGACAGATGGCACCATCTCCCACATTGTAGTGGGCAAACTAGATGATCTGCCAGTGTACAAAGTAAGGCCTGAGAACAATTCAAAAGATGTAAAAGCAATGCATAGAAATCATTTACTACCCATTGGACAAACCTGATTGAGTCTGAGCCCCCAGAAGATGCCCCTCTGGACCAGTGACTAGAGCTGCTGCTAAGAAAAGATCAAGGAAGTCTGCACCTACAGAAGCAGAGTTAAAGTGTTCCCTGCACAAGTCCCAGTTGAGCATGACTGTCAGTCCATATCAGAAGAAAGTGAGAGTGACTTTGAATACTATCCTTCTTACGAACTGAGTCAATTGTTTCGGGCAATCCCTAGTCAATACTGGAGACAAAGCTGGGCCTTCTGGACTGTCTATGCCCCAGCTTCATCCCTGGAGCCAATGCTCCCAGAAAGTGAAGTGCAAAGCATCAGATCAGATGAAATGGAATCATTGTGCATGGTTGAACTGTTTGAGCTTTCAGGGAGGAAATGATAGATTGGGGCAGACTGGTGATACACCCGAACAAGAAGAGTATTTTGAGTGCCCTGACAGTCCACTGCCAGTGTCTGAAAGCTCTCCATGCAGCAAATGTTGTGGACTCCAGAAACTGTAACTCCTGGAGCTGAAAGTGCCCCAAGTTCTAGCCTCTACCCCCATGGAGACTCCCCTGACAAGTGAGAACAATGCTGAAAATGAGGCTCAGAGTGCAGAGACTGTAACAGCTCCCCTAGAAAGACTGGTCGAGCTGTAAAGCCTGTGGTGCACCTCAGTTATGATTCCTGGGCCGCCAGTGGACCTGCCTCTCAATGTTGTCCATAAAGGGTGTATGTGTCCCCGAGCTCATTGCCCAAACTGAGCGTTAGTGCTAACTCAAGTTACTTGTGTTGCCCTCTAAGTATGGTGCCCTTGCCCCGTCCAGCCCCAAGGTAACTGATAGGAAGGTCCCCTCTTCAGGTTTCATGTACAAGAGGTAATAACTTGAGTTATGGTACAATGTGTGTGTTATACTGTGTAAAGAGTGACGTACTGCAATGTTTCAGAAATGGTTCTTGGTAAAATGATGTATTGACTGATGATTACATGTGTGAGCCTAATGCAAATGTATATGGTTGCAGTTGAAACTTATGGGTACTTTGCTTGACGCTGGACGCATGCTTTTCCCAGGCCAGGAAGGGTGTAACCCCCTGCAAATGGGGGTTCCCAAAAAGACTTCCAGGAGCTTGCTTGAATGCTCCAAGCCTGAATGGTGTTTGACGCTTAAGCCATTTATCAGTGAGTGTTTTAGAACCTCTGGTACTGTCTCTTTAAGAGCTGTCTGTTTGCAGACATAATTAGTTTGTATGGGGACTGTGTGTTTCTTTGATTGAGTACCACTCAAGCTGCTGCCAATTCACCCCATTTTTGCAGTCACTAGGAGTGCAAAGGGAACCTGTCTGAAAGATGTAACTGATTGCCAGAAATCATTTACAGTAATAATAAAATTACAGTTTGTCTAACCTGCTTTCTTTGCAGTCAGAACTGTCTGCCTAGTTCCCCATTCTGGTTTTGAACTGCTGAACTGGACCAATCAGTGTGGGGTAAACTAGCTCTAAATGATGCCTTGGACGAATCAGAACTTGGGACTCATAATCTGAGCCAGCCACAAGAGGATTGTATGGCAGTGACTCTGGGAGATGTAGTTTAGACTTCGGTGCCTTTTGGACCAACAGCAGCAGTCTATTGTGAGTGACAGCCAATCCAGTCAAGAACTGGGAGGAACTCAAAGGAAGTGCCCGGTTTTTGTCTGTTGGGAGTTTCAGTTTGAGATCTGAAAGTGAAGGGGAAAGAAACCCTGTGCTCCTTCAGTGCACAGTTTCAGTCAAAAACGGTGCAAGGCCCAGAGTTCGGTCTACAACTTGTGTAACTGCTTGTTAGGACTGAATCCGTCCCTAGAAAAGAATCAAAGGATCTCTGAAGAGTAGAAACCAGGCTCACCCTGTAGAAGACTGAAGAAATTGTTGAATTACACTCGGTCTGTCAGGAACTGAATCTGCTGTGTGTTCTCCTGGTTATTGTGCAGTAATTGCGATTGGGATACAGATGCAGCCTGCCTGGTATAGTGCTTTCTTTTTTTACCATATAAATGTGTGAGGAGTCTCTTGGAGATCAAAAGTAGCCCTGCTGACATTGAAGGACCATATCTTTTGAGGTCGTGAGTACTAATTCGGGTCACTCTGTTGAATTGCCACATTAAATCAAATGGAATTACTGTACTGCTGACTGTTTAATTTTCCTTTTCTCTCTGTGAAAGGGCCTACCAGCTGCCACAGTTTGGACTAGCCACTAGGGCCTGGGTACCCAGGGACAGTAACTGGTAGGGATAGGCCTGTGCACAGAGCCATAGGTAGATAGTAAAGTGATAAGCTAATTAACCTGATTTCCCCCTGTCCTTGTTATATCCCCTAAATAAATCAGAGCTGTTTGTTTCAACAAAGTTATACTGCCTGAGGTATTTGTCTATGTTAAAGTACTGTACTGTGATTGTTGCACTGTATCTTATTTTACAGGATGTCCCGTGCCTGAACCAGCCTTGGGGTAAGTGTATACTGTGAAGGTAATTCTGCTATATTGTGTGGGCCACTAGTGGGAAGAAAGGGGGGTTGCAGTGTCCCAGAGGGCTGTGACCAAGTAAGTTTAACTATTGCAAACCCTGACCTCTGGGTGGAGGCACCCGCCATTGGATCCAGGCCCCTCAACCTGTTAGTGGCAAATCAGGCAGGGTTAGTAGCCCCTGGGATAGCGCCATCTAGGGGTTACATTAGTATAAAATGTTAGTATAAAATCAACAGATGAATGTCACTGTAATGGAAAAATCAAAGTATTTGGGAAAAAAAATCAGTTTTCCAGGCCCCATTGAGTCTCCCACCACCAGTGGAGACTGAAAAAAAAACCTTCAGGAGCTCCCACCTCCTGAATGGACTGATGGAAATGTCTTGAAGATTTCACCCTCAAATGAAAAAGTAAATTCCAGACTTCAGGTACTCTCACCAACTGCGTTTTAAGGAATGAACATATTTCACTGTCACTGCTAATCGAATAAATAGAATAGGAAATCAAACCATAATCAAAAAAAACAGGGAAGGTAATCCAACAGAGGCCTCTTCTGAAAATAGATCACTCTGGGCTGGGAGTAAACCCCCCAAAATCTGAGGGTGGCTGATGCTAGTCTGCAGCAACTAACACCGGTCCCCAAACAAACCCACTAACAAGTAGATCCCTCAGGGATCCCTAGAGGCCAACAACCCCAACCAACAGATGAGGTGCAGACCCCCGCACCACTATAAACCCACGCCCAGCCCACCCAACAGATTGAGCTTACAACACCTGGCAGCAAATCAAGCCAGTCATTTACCATCACTCAATCGATTTAAATTTGACAATCAGCTTCTTCCTTAGCAGAAAACCAAAAGTTATACTTCCCAGTCTTCTCTTGAAGTATTGACCAACCTTGAACACTCCTCAGCCTCCCAGTAGGGTATTCCCCTTCCATTTCACCTCCAGCTCACTTGAGGCATCCACTGATATAAACAGCCAATCCCAATAGTAGGGGAAATAGCAAGACCAACTGCCAGAGATGTAAGCGGTTGCAGGGGCCGATTAAAAACAGCTCCGGTACACTACAAGCGTGCGCAACTAATTTCTCCAAATAAATCACTATTGCAAACAATACGGGGGTAATAAACAAGTGGCCGGCAGCAAACAAAGTCCCAAGGAGTAATCCAGGAATCCAACACACGAAGCAGAGAACTACAAGTGTGTGCAACTAATTTCGCCAAATAGATCACCACCGCAAAGAATACGGGGTAATAAACAAGGGGCCAGCAGCAAGAGAAATCCCTCAAAATAATCCAGAAGTCCAACACACAGAGCAGAATTACAGTCAAAATAAAATGGTACCAGCACGCCCACATAAATAACAGAACAAAACAAAATAAAACCACAAACAAACGTAAACGTAAAAGCTTTAGAACTGCTGGAAAGCTATTACGGAACAGCTAACGGCTAATACGGAGCACTAATGGCTCACCCAGCCTGGTGGCCATCTTCCTTCCATCTTCTTTTTGGTAGATGCATAATAGGAATGGCAGTGAAATATGGAAGTGATGCCAACCCCACACCACCCTGCAGAGACTGACAGTCATTGAGGTGTGCCTTTGGGTCGTCGGCCATAATGCTCATGCCATGTCACCTCACCCTACCCAGCAGATTCTGACAAGTATCGCATTGTGCCTTGGGGTCCTCGGGCCTTATGCTCACCCCATTCCATAAGGAAATCTATTGAGATGGGTGCACTATGGGAGAATGGGGTGAACTTTGGGGCTGAAGAGTCCAAGGCACACCTTGATGCCTGTCAGTGGCAGCAGGGTGGGGGTGGGGTTTGAATGGCATGAGCATTATAGCGGACAATCCAAAGTCACACCCCTGATGCTGGTCAGTCTCTACAGGGTGGAATGTTATGGTTAGAAACCCTAATGCCCCAGGCATTTGTTGGTATTTGCACTCCAAATTTTCAACATGGGCTTTTCATGACCCCACCTCATGAAAGCATTTGTGACCTCTGCTCATGAACAGTGGCACTGTGATTTTTCTAATCTGTCCCAAACGTTGATGTCCCACAGTGACCGCGCCATTCTGTGCCAGATGTGCAAAACCACATTTTGGGCAGGATATGAAAAATGACAGCTGTACTGTTCATAAGGAGGTGTGAAGAAATGGCAATGCTGAAAATCTGAAGTGAAAATATTTAAAATTCTTGAAGTTATGAGCGTGCTTGGAAACTGCACAATGCACGCTCATAACATAGTAATTGTGTGGAATTTTGTCACCAAATTTTCAACATAGGCATTTTGGGACCACCACTCATGAACAGTGTCACTGTGATTTTCTTAATCAGTCCCAAACATTGATGTCCCACAGCGACTGTGCCATTGTGCGCCACATGTGTGAAAACACATTTTGGGCAGGATGTGAAAAATGGCAGCTGCACTGTTCATAAGGAGGTGTGAAAAAATGGCAATGCTGAAAATCTAGAGTGAAAATATTAAATATTCTCAGAAGTTATGCGTAGGAACTGCTAATCTGCCAATCTATAAACAGTTATGTTTGGCAATTTTTCACCAAATTTACAGTATAGCCTTTTGGGAGCCCACCTCATGAATGCTGACACTGTCATTTTATTATTTGGTCCCAAAAGGTGATTCCGTGCAGTGACCATGAAATCACCTTTCGGGACCGAATAATGAAATGACAGTGACTGAGTTCATGAGGTGCGGTCCCAAGAACCCCATGTTGAAAATTTGGAACCAAAAGTCACAAAAATGGCCGACATATCCACCTATGTTGAAACCCCCCCATTTATGCCATTATAAAGCTCATCAGCATTTCTTCAGTTAGCAGTCAGCTTTGAAGAGTGCAGACGTGTTCCCGCTCCACCAAAGTTCGGGCTCCGGAGGAAAGTATGGGGTGAGGGGGGTTGCGGGGAGGTGAGCGAGCAGAGGGTGGGTGTGGGTTGGGGAGGACTCCTGACAGTGAGGGACCATTTTCTTTGTTTCAGGTTACCAAAAAAAAAAAAATCAATAATCACCGCCGACCATTTTCTTTTTTAATAGGTGTTGGGCACTCTGGTGTGGCCTCCCAGTGTGTCCCATTTGTTTGGGGGGTCGTGTTAGCCACATTGCGGTGGACTCTGAGTGTGGCACACAGTTGGGATGGGGGCAGGAAAATGCTGATGTGATGAGGGGGTTAAACATGCCAACAGGGAGATTGGGCCCCCCGTCGGCAAGCATGCCTCTGTTTGGGGGGATGATGCTGAGGGGGATTGTGTACCCCCTCAGTAGACAAAAACAGGAAAGGGGGCACATATGCTGACAGGGGGATTGGGCACCCCAGTCAGCTTCTTGGGGACTGTGACAGGTGGACAGCGACTGCCGCGCCCGCCATGTTTATTGAAATGTTACACCAGGCAAGGCATGCCCTGCAATGATGGGTAGCTCTCTCATTGCAGCGGTGAAATTGTTTCAAGTTGGTGGCACGCTGTTGCACTGCTGTCATAGACAGCATGCTATTTCATTTGTGCCACAGAGCACAGCCTGAAAAAGCAGTGGCACCATTTTATTTATTTATTTATTTGCTTTTGTTAACCAGGTTAGCACACTAGACAGCAAGTGCCTATTTTCAAGTGCAACCTGGGAGGTTACAGAGTACATAGGAGACAAAATGCAGGGTCAGGGTACATTCAGGCCCACGTACAAGTGGGTGGAACAGCAACATGGTACACTGTCATTACATGGTAAGGTAAGGTATACAGCAATCAGGATATAAATCATCAGTAGGGAGGTGGGTTAGCCCCAGGAAACCACCATGACAGAGAGTACAACAAAATACATGACATTACATGAGCACCTATCATTAGAGAGAAACGCTACACTCCTTGAGCAGCTAGAGGCAGTAGGGTGCTTAGAGAGGGACTCTCCCCCTCCAGGAGGGCTTAAGTGCATTAATGCAGGTAACCATCATAGAATAGCGGCAGGCAGTGAATCAACCAACAGTCTCCCAAGAGTATCCGGAGTAGGGGGAGACAATTCTGGAACTATGTAGCACAAAGACAGGCAGCTGCTGATTGGAGGAAGTTCCAGAGTGAGATTTTGAAGCAGCGATGGGAGGGAGATGCACGTACAAGAGCGGGAAGGGAGTTCCACAGTCTAGGAGCACAGACTGAGAAGGCCCGGTCGCCAGTGAGAGTGCAGGTCTTAGGAACCAGGCGGACCAGTGTAGTGCTAGATCGTAGGTGGTAGGCAAGGGTATCATGCTTGAGGAGGAGGGCTAGTGCAGGAGGAGTGGATGTTCTGACTATGTTGTCAACAAAGTTGCCAAGGACAAACGCACAGTGTTTTTCTGGGGGGAGTCATTCCAGCCTGGAATAGAGCTCACAACGATGCATGAGGCAAGGAGCGGAGAGGGCGAAGCGGCAGATGTTGTTGTATGCAGTATCCCACTTAGCTAGGCTAGAGTTCGGGACTGGGGCAAAGGCTATGAGCCCGTAGCAAAGTGTGGGAAGGAGTATCCCCCTGGCTATGGTGAGGCGAACAGCCAGTGTGAGGCAATTTTTGGCCCTGTATGCAAGTCCAAGCTTCCTGTTTGTGGCCTTACAGACATTCCTAAGGTGCTCTGTGAGATCCAGCTGTGGATCGAGGATAACGCCTAGGTACTTCATGGCATCGATGACCGGCAGGAGGGAGCCAGTAGCTCCATATATCATTAGGGGAGTGAGGCGGGCAGTGGTTTTGGCCAAAGACCCAAAGAGCATGGCCTGGGTCTTATCCAGGTTGATGGTGAGTTTGTGTCCCTCCAGCTAGTTCTGGATATGAGTGAAGTCTGAGTTCAGGTGTGAGTTTATGCTAGACATAACCGGAGAACTGTACAGTATGACAAGGTCATCCATGTATAGGGTTATGCGCCCATGGGTAGCAATGGAGGGCAACCCATTGTTGAACAGGGAAAACAGAATGGGTCCGAGGATATATCCCTGGGGGACCCTGAGGGTGACGGGGGAGAGGGCAGAGAGGGCACGGTTGAAGCATGAATATTGCTGCCTCCCCCCAAGGTAGTCAGAGAACCATGCAAGGGCACGGTGTGAGAATCCGATGGACTGCACCTCCAAAACCTGCTATTCCAAGCTACCACAATATGTTGCTTGCACATGTGCAAGACAACATAAAAAGGGGAAGAGGGTCACTGAAGACCAGTTTGGGTCTGCTAGGACAGAATAGGTAGAGAAAAAACTGGGCTGACTGGGTGGGCCAAGCAGCCCTTTTCTGCCAATAAATTCAATGTTTCTGTGTAACTCCCACCCATTAGATAAATTGTGCAGCCCTTCTCTAGAATTGGAGACCTTCACCTTTAAATCCTTGGTGAATGACCCTACCACCCTAGATCCCGTGTTACTCTTGGCTTGGGATGTGATACAAGCTGACATGGTACCTCCATCTGGGGATGCCCCCTACAGTACCTTAGCATCCGGTATAGTGCTCCTCAGGAAAATTAAATAACAGTAAAAATACTCATTAGACCCTCCCCACTATGCATATAGTAACAGGTAAGCATGGCAATGGTACACAGTAATTAAAATGCAAAAACAGGGATGAGATTTATTTGGGAAGAAAGGAACAACATTTTGGGAAAGGAAGGGTAAAGGTCAATCACAGTGATAAACAATAATAGAAATAAACAATCCCACATAGCCCTCCTCCTGGCAGTCCCATGATGTCCTGAACTAAATTGGTGCACCAGCAGGGTCCCACGATCCCTTGAGAAATCCCTTGTAATTTACAGGGGTACTACACTCTAGTTGAAACATTGCAGGACCAATGCTAGGTAAGCGAGGGTGTCGTTATACTGTCACAGCAGTAAAGAAACTGCAAAAGCAACAAACCAAATTATTTGTAATCCCAGGCCTGATGGCCTAAATGCTAGTATTCTGCCCTGGCTGTCCCAAAGGCATAGCCCCTCTCAGGGCTTCCAATGTTCTTATATCCTATCTAGCTATCTAACGAGTGAACATTGCAGGATCAAGGCCCTATTTATTATAGTTCTACTGTTCCTTGGGCCATTGGGCCTTCAACAGTAGGATAGGTCTACCCTCTGTAATTCAGCTACAGCCAGGATTCTGAAGCTGAATGCACATGGCACAGTGGTCACTGCAGCACTTTTGGTGGCATGCAGAAGCTAGCTGTGGAACAAGCATCTCCACCTCACTGGCCTTCACCCCCATATGGGACCTCTGATCTTCCCCCATTAGAAAGAGCCTTTACTTTCTCTTCTGCCCCATGCATGAACTGCTCAGATGATTACGTTTGTGGGCTGAGGTAGTCTGGAACCTACAGGGTCTGTTCTCAGTGTTTGCTCTGGCTCAAAAGCTGGCTTCTCTTGAAATCCACATTTTGCAGGTGCTGCCTAGCAAATTTCTTTTGACAGTGATTTGGAATTAATGCCCTATACAGGGTAAGTCTTGTAGGATGGCTGACAAAGTCCACGCTGTCTTACTGCCTTTCTGTTCAAGCTCCATGCAGAAACTCCATCTCCCACTCTCACTAGCAGGTCTCTCAAACACCTAGACGAAGTCTGGTGAAATCAGCGTCTTCTGCAGTGTATACATGTAGAGTCCCCAGCCCACTGGACTGGCCCAGTTCTGCATGGAAGTGGGCAGTACAAACAAATCTAGGCATCTATTTGGCTTGCCTTTCATGAGCAAAATACTGAGACTTTACTCCCAGGATTCAGCTTTCTGCTTCTTTGCCTTCATTTAAAGGTGCCCTGCAGTCTGAGTGACTGCCAGACACCAAGCAGGACTGCCCCTTGAGTCAAGGGGTGAGAATCATGGCTGGCATCATGTTTATTTTTACTCTTTGGTCCCTCATAGGCAGCTCTGGCCATGATCCAAATGTGCTCAATAGTGTGGTGAAAATGTTTAAAAAGTAATAATCTAGTGCCCATGGTTAACTGAATAAAAATCAAAAAGTAATTTTTATCTACTTCAGAGTCCTTGTTGTGCAGAGGGTTGGAAAGTAACTATAGAACAAAGGTCAGCTGCATACAATTATGGCTAAAAATAACACCCTAGCTGTCTAAAGAGTCGGAATGCCAAGGTTTTTTTTTATCTGATAGGTAATTATCAGTAAATTATTAGTGAAAAATGCAGTCACCTGTTTTCTTTATCTTGATCTTGGAGGTATTCTAAAGGTTTGCACCAGGTTGATCTGAGGTGCAGTATCTGAAATTACAGTATTATAATTAGTTAAAAATCTTGGAAACCCAGCATGAATTTTAAAGACAATCTACATTCATTTGCATATCACCTTGCCTTAGAAATAGGATGGTTTTAAATACTTATATCAGAACTGTACTGTTCTATTTTACATTTGCATTTTCATTGCTTTTCTCATTAAAGAGCAAACATCCACATCAATATGTACTTTCCATAAACCATATCCACGCAGCTGTTGCAGTTTATTAAGGAATACTGTTTTTAATGTTAAGATGTCTTTCCCAGGAGGATATATAGTACATCTAACCAATGTATTCATGAAGTTTTTAAAGTTTTAATGAGCCTGTGATGCCTCTTGGATAACTTAATTCTAGATTATTTCCCATATTTTCTGCTTTTGCCATCCTACTAATAACTGCCTACTACTTGTCATGGGCCACACCTGAAAACAGGCACCACTGTATTTAGTGTACCCACCTGGTCAACAAAGGCTAATAAATAATAAATGATAAATACAACTAAGTAACCAGGATCTTTGTCATATGGACTTCATTTCATTTGTTCCTCTTGAGTTTTTATATATATCATAATCTCTAGCTTGTGACATCATACTAATTTCCAGAGCAATCAACTGAAATTCATAAACAGGATTATAACATTGGGTATTGAGAGGCACCATGGGCAGATGAAGTCTTAGGGACAACAGCAAGGCAATATGGTCTGATGGAGTGCAGCCAAAATTCCAAAAAGAATTATCCAAGGAACTATCAATCCAACTGACAATAATATTCAATGAATCAACGAGTCACTAAAAACTGCATACATGCTTGATGACAAAAGGAGAATCCATGTGATACCAATACTCAAAAAAGCCTCCAGGGCTGAACCAGGGAACTATAGGTCACTCAGCATACCATCAATACCAGGAAATCTGCTTGAGACAATCATAATACACAGAACTGTTGAGCAGTTCCAGAAAAGCTGATGGTTAGAGAAGCAGAGACCACATTTTATCACACTGATCTGGATTCTGCTGCCAAGAGCTCCTCTAAATTTTGTAAAACAATCAAGGACCTGTCTCGGCATATGCCTGGAAACTCCCTTCCAACTAAGATCAATTCTGGTAGTACCACCATGTGTGATAGAATGGAAATCCTGGATGCTTTTAACAACCACTTTGTGACTGCAGGTTTAGCATTTGACAACTCTCCCTTGTGTTCGCTACGCTCTCAGCTTGGCTTGCAAAACCATGAGTGCCCTGTCCCTAACTAGGTATTCTCATTCCAGCCTGCATCCCTAAAAGAGGTCAAAGATCTTCTGCTACAGCTGGATAGTAAGAAAGGTGCTAATGCTGACTTCCTAGACCCCTGTTTTCTAAAGATTGCCTATCATGTTTTAGCCATGCCAATTACCCATCTTTACAACTCATCATTGTCACAGGGGATCCTTCCTCTCTTATGGAAAATAGCCCATGTTATTCCTCTACTTAAATCTGAGGACCCCGTGACCTTAACAACTACAGGCCAATTTCCCTTCCTCCTGTTCTATCTAGATTACTGGAAAAAATATTGAGCACCCAGCTCAGAACTTACCTAGAATCTATGAATCTGTTAAACCCTGTGCAATCTGATTTCAGAGCAAAACATAGCACCATATTGGCCCTTGCCAAAGTGACCAATGGTTGGCAGCATGACCTGGATAATAGAAACTTTGTCTATGCTGTGTTTTTGGATCTAAGCAAGGCTTTTGACACTGCTGACCACAGCATTCTTCTATCCTCTCTGCAGAGTATAGGTCTGGACCCACTATCAATGCGATGGTTCGCTGATTACCTTTCAGGCCAGCTTCAGTAGGTTAAGGCAGAAGGTGAACTTTCTCTTCTTAAACCTCTACAAAGAGGTGTACCTCAGGGATCCATCCTTGGTCCCTTAATGTTTGCTATCTACATTAATAACACTGATGACAGCATAAACAAGGCCAATATACACTTGTTTGCAGATGACACGGTACTTTACCTAAGCTGCCTGATGCCAGAAGCTGCTCGTGGAGACCTCCAAGGTGAATTTAACCTGTTGCAGAGCCAGCTTCTAAACAAAAAGCTTCTACTAAATGTCACTAAAATTAAAGCAATGTTTTTTCTCCTTTCATTCATGCGGTGAACCCTGCTAGTGCTGGAGTAATTCTACAGATTACCACAATTCTAGGTAAAAACTCAAAATTTGTTACTAAATTTAAGTATTTGGGAGTGTGGCTTGACCATAGACTGTCATTGACTGAGCATATCGAGGACCTGCTAAAGAAATTAAGGCAGAGGCTATGTCTTTTCTTTAGAATTAACAAATTTCTTACTAGAGATGCTAAGATGTGTTTGGTCCAAACGTTTCTTTCTCTGATAGATTATGCGGATTTCCTTTATGGTCAGTGCCCTGCCTTTTCTCTTGTAAAATTGGACACTCTTTATCATAGAGCACTTAGGGTTATAACTGGTCTGCATACAGGGAACAATGATGAGTGGACAGGGGAAGACCAGTTATAAACCTAAGTGCTCTATGATAAAGCGTGTCCAATTTCACAAGAGAACAGTGTACAATTAGACAAATTGCAATAGCACATCAAAAATAAATGAAGCTAAAACAAAGGTAGAGTGTACTGCTTTGATATGCAAACAATGAGACAAAAGCTGGTCGAATAAATGACAGTGATGATGCAGAAGACAAAGGAGCCTGATACAGACTGAGGTAGAGCTTAGGAGGAGGCCCAACAACAGGGATGGTGGGGGCCCCAACAGGGGAGGAATCAGAAAGGGGAATGACAGGAGGAGGTAGGGGCAGGAAAAAGTTTTAGCTGGTGTCTGTGGTGGACAGGGACAGTGGAGAGATGAAGAGAGGAGGGAGAGCAGGTTCCAAAGGGAAGGAAGGCAATAGGAGAATGCTGACTGCCTAGAAGACTAAAGGCGGGGAAGGGGAAAAGTGTGAGGATTCCTGAAGCAAAGGGAGTATGTGTTGCAGGGAATGAGAGAAAAGAGTGAGGACAGGTAAGAGGGAAGGGACTTAAACCAGAATTTAGAGACGAAGGTCTCAGTGGGACTGACAGCATAAGGATATGGGGAGAATGGATAAATAGGGATATAGGGAGTAGTGGTGAGTACAAAAGGGAGAACTGGTAGCAAATCAACAAAAGGTGTTACAGAGGGTGTCCAGTCTGGCAAGGGAAGAGGAGGGGGTTGTCTAATAGACAACATCAGTATAATCGAAAACTGGAAGCACAATTTTGATAACGAGCTCCTGGTGGACCTTAGGAAACAAGCAGTCTTTATCTTTTTTTTTTGTTTCTTGTTCTTTCCAACCCTATTTATTCTCTTGCTGCAGGTGGGGTACTTACCCCATCTCTGTCTGCTCACCTCTTGATGGCATCCCCGTTCAGCTGCCTGGGTCAGGGGTACTGTAGTTTGCCCCCTACAGCAGGGCTCCCAAGGGAGAGAGCAATCCATCTGAGGCCTGGTGGAGACTTATGCTTCCCAGCATCATTCGGTGGAGGATGAGGGCTGTCATGAAGTGCTGCCACACAGGGTTGTACCTTGTGTCAGTTCCCCAATGGCACAGATGTGCAATGACATCAGCACATGGGCATACGTGCTCCAATACATGCCCTGCAGATGTGCACCGCTGCCATCACACAGACGCATGTGGTACTGAAAAGATGTAAACCCAGCCTTGCTGGGTGTCACTTAAGTACCGGGTGCCACCAACCCTCCCCCCGGAGGTGGAGAGCAGTCCATGAGATGCTCAGCAAGCCTCCCCCATCCCCTTGACACACCAGGCTCATTCCCGAACCCCGGTCATCACAGCATCGCAAGCGGTAGTGCTATCGGTGTGCTAGTAGGCCTGCAAAGAAACAGTCTTTATTGTGGTACAAGGTGCTGAGTTTGGGGTAGAGCTTGGAGTGGATGGCATCAATGTGGAAAAAGAAGTCATGCTTACTATCTAGCCACACACCAAGATACTTGAAGGAAGAAACCACTTCAAGAGGAAAGCCATCAAGGGTAGAAATGACAGGGAGGGGGAAAGCCTGGACAATTTCTGTCTGGCACCAAGGCATGGACACTGTTTTCTTAGTGTTGACCCAGAGCTTGTTGGAGCGGAACCAGCGCAGGTCATTGTGCAAGTCTTGCTAGAGCAAGCCTTCTACCACTGGTCAAAGGACGAGAGATGTAAATAACTGTGTCATCTGCATACTTGTGAATATGCAAGTTAGCACAGACACAGGGAAAAGTCATTCAGGAAAATGGAGAAGAGAATGGGACCCAGGATGGAGTACTATGGGAACCCAGCCTGGATGGGTAGGAGAGGCGATAGGATGCCTCCTACCTGTACCGACTGTTGACGGCCCATAAGGTAGCAACGGAACCATTCAACAGTGAGAATTGACAGACCAGCAGAGCTCAGCTTGTCCAGGAGGAGTGGATGGACCAACAAGAAAAAGGGTTTGGCCAGAACAACAAAAATGACTGCCATGATGTGCCCCTGATCCATCCTAGTGATAATGAAGTCAGTGGTGCCCAGCAAGGAGGAGACAGTGGAGTGGTGCTTCTGAAAACCAGACTGAAAAGAGCAGAAGAAGCTGGAAGAGTAGAGAAAGTCAGCAAGCCTAGAGTGTCTCTTGCAACTTTGCAAGAGAAGGGAGGAGGGAGATAGGACAGAAGTTGCCAGGGAGGACAGGTTACCCCCTTTGTGAAGAGGGAGAAAATTAACAATCTTCAATAACTGAGGAACATCACAGAGGGATAAAGAGAGGTTGAGTGGGTGAGTAAGATGGGAGGTGATAGCAGCAGCTGAGAATTGGAGAAGTTTAGGATCCCACCCATCAGGGCTAGTTTTAGACAGGTTGAAAGAAGGAAGGGCTAGCAGGATTTCCTCAGTGTAACAGGGGGAAATGAAAACTGAGGGGTGGGATGGGTAGAAGGGCAAAGCGGGAGGACAGGAGGCAGGGGAGAGGGGAGAGCACAAGTAGTGAAAAACTCATTGAAGTGAGCAGCTACAGAGAGAAGGTCAGAGGCAGGTGAACCATTAACCCCATTGACCATGAGGACTATGGGAGCGGACTGGGCAGGAGGGTCATAAAATGGAGTGAGTCACCTTCCTGAATTTGGCTTGGGAGTTAAGATTGTTGTGGAGGTTGGCCTTAAAGCAGAGGGATTTGGCAGCACGTACAACCTTTGTACAAGAATTTCTAAGTGCCTTGTAGAACAGAAGAAAAAACACTCACTGTAGTCATGTTGTTTCTTCTTGGGGATCCCTCACTATGGTTATACTCTAAGCATCATCTCCTAGAAGGCTGATGCCCCAGAGAGAGAACCTAATTCGAATCAATAGAATTCAGAATATTGGTTCAAAAAAACTTTGCAGCCACCTTTCATTCTGGTAGTTGTCGGTTTGTTTCTCTGCCTGGGGAGAACAGTCACCCTGAGTCAAGGTCCAGTACTACTGGGACTCCAGTCCTTTATTTGTTTAAAAAAATGTAGTTAGTGTAATTATTTAACTATTTAAGTTTATTCATTTATTGCATTAGTTAGGGTTGGTTGTCTGTATCAGTGGTCCTCCCTGCTAGACCCCGGAGTCAGTTGAATTTCAAATTATGATCAACTTGCACAACATCTGACTGACTTTTTCAACTAGTTGCAAATTTGTGACTTCAACTGAATAAAGACTGTTTAACCATTTTTTCAGCTGGAAGCCATTTTGTCTTCTGTGAATGTATGCTGTGTCCCCCAATTGTGGGCTTAGTAGCTGGCAAATCGTACCAGTGGGTTACCCATTAATGAGCCACTCCTAAATATAAATAAATAACACACAGACTCCCTTATGCCCAACCTTGGGGAAACTGTCATTTGAAATTCTAAAGTTGTGTCCTGTTCAAAGTGTTTATGACAGGTCAAAATCCCTAACCAATCTAGAGGGGTCCGGGGCATGCTCCCCCTATAAAATTTTGAAAAAATGGTTGAATATGGTACATTTTAGAGGGTTTCCTTACAGTTTTCTGATTTTTTTTCTACTGTAAAAAGTGAAATTTTATGTTGGAAAAGTACTGTACTTGTCACTGCCTCAAATCATATATTGTATGTTTTCATATTCACATATCTGGATAGTGCAAATTTGTATGTAATTTCAGGATATGAATATGTAAACATACATTGGTTATTACTACAGATATAATATTTGCATTAACATGGTATGTTTCCTGGTGGGAGGAAGGGGCTCAGGCTGAAAACTAAAACAAGTGAGACAGTGTAGGGTAAGGGCTGTGTTCAAACTTTGGGGAGGTCTGGTGGGGGGGCTTGAGTCTGGAAGGTGTGCACTACTCCCTTCACAAAAGAAAGGGTCCTACAAGAGCTCGCTAAGCTCAGGGTGGACAAGACAATGGGACCTGATGGCATACATCACAGGGTACTAAAGGATCTAAGGGTGGAGCTAGGAGAGCCATTACCAGAACTGTTTAGTGAGTCTCTGAGTACAGGAGACGCCCATGATTTTTTTTTTTTTTTGAGAGTGTCATCTTGAAGGAGTGCCTAAAGAATTGCTAGTACAGAGAGAACTCAGCAGCTGAGGACAAGTGTAAAGATGATTCACTGTCCACTGAGGTGGACGTCGATGGGGATAAGGCACTGACTCTAGAGTCTGTTGGTGCCAGAGCCTCACACCACCTCTGCTGGTGCCAAGAGAAGGGCCAGAACTGGGCCACATCAGAGTCCTTATGGAAGATATCTAGGGCACCAAAAAACTCTCTGTATTTCTCCTATATTAGTGGTTCATCAGGGTCTGAATGTGGGCATCCTCTCTAAAAAGCGGTGAGGCCCCAGAAGAAGATAAGACTCAGTGTGTACATCGGGGAGAAGAAAGGGGGAACCTAGATGAATATGGATTTGCAGGACTGGACTGGACAGTCCAAGGTAGTAGAGATGTGTTCATCTCCCTCAGCACCATTATAGGTAGTGGGCAAATAGCCCAGTTACACAAGAATGAAAGGGGCATACCAATCAAGACAGTCTGACATAATCAATAAGAAACAATTTCATCAAGGAAATGGGCCAGCTTCTCCAGCAACCACAGGGATGTACCCTGTGTAAGAGCTAGTGTAGTCAATCCAAATAGGTGCATAGCACCTCCCACACATGGAACAACTTCCAAGCAGAGTTAGACTGAATAGTTCACAGGGGCATGTGCTGCATTTAGTAACTAATAGGGATATACCCCAGGCAGGGAGAAGGAGGACAAGAAAAAAAAATGGAGAAATGAGCTGCGTTCCAGAAAATCCCTTGTTTTGGTTGGTGGAATGGCCCACGGGATCCTCACCCCGGACAGTTGGTTGATTGTCACCCCATTCTCTATTCAGCGTATTTTCCCCAATAGAAAATCAATTTATGCTAGAAGAACATGACATTTGCGTGACTTAGCAGTTGCAAATGTATCAATAATGTCATCAAAGCTTATTTGTCGAAGTATATCACTTTCAGTACTTAGAAGAGTGAGTGCACTCAGATGATCATCTCGCATTGTAGATCGCAGTTTGTTTTTAATGAGGTCCATTTTGCTGAATGAGTGTTCACCATAGCAGTTAGTCACCATCAGTGACAGGCACATGCGAAGAGTGACAGAAACATTCGGAAAGGTCTGTTGGAGTTCTTCAGTATGCAGTAGTGATGCTCGAGTTAGTGGTGAATCTCAGCCTCTTACCTTTGCAAAGGTGATGAACTGAGACATTTCACCAGGGAAGACCTCTGCAGATAAGTCTGATGGGCATTCTTGAGCTAATTTATGAGCCTCAAGATGTATTGCCTCATCAGTTAAGACGTCAGAGTCCACTATAACTTTGAAGCGATCATAGATTGTTTGGTAAGCTGAAATCCTGTGATTGAAAGCCATAATGAGGCAATCAATTATAATCAAGTAGGTTTCAGTCCAGAATTTCTCTCTGCCAGTTAGAACTCCCTCAGATTGCAGGTCGTCATACTGCATGATTCTTTTCCTTTTCCTTGAGTGATCAGTCCTGTAATTAGAGGAGCCAGATAATTCTTGTGCTCGCATTTCAAATGAATCAAAACAATCACGCAATGTGTTGACAAAGCTTCCAAGAGACATCAGTAATTCAACAGCTGATTTAAGATCAATTTTGCTATGTTGTAAAGATTCACTTGTCACATTGAATCTGACAAGAATGGTATTCCACAGATCACAAAGAAATGCTGTTTTGACTAACTCTGTTGTTTGGGACAAGGAGTCTGCCTCGTGTCTCGAGGTGCCATTCTGATGTTGGTCATCAGCGATTTCCTCCAGAGCAGCTTAGATGTCAGGGAAGCTGTCAAAGAGTGCCTTGGTTACATCAGCACCTGCAGAGTGTAAGACAATGACTTCAATGTTAATCCACCACTTTTCTCCTTTAAGTGTTTCATCAACACTGACCAACAGGGAGTAGATGCAGAGAAGAAAGTGTATAGTTTCTGCAGAAAGCCAAAGAAGCTGACTGCCTTGATGCAGCAATTGACAGAATTAGAACCAACAAGGTTCAGAGACTGGGCAGCGAAAGGTACGAATATTGCGGGGGTTCACTTGTCTGAGTCGTGCTTGCATGCCAGAGTATTGTCCAGCCATGTTGTTCGCATTGTCATAAGACTGGCCACAGCAATCCATGAAGTCAATGGCTTTACTCTTCAAGTAGTCTAGCAGAGCATTTGCTAGGTCTTCAGCCATATGACTGCTGATCTGCAGGAAAGTCAACAACTGCTCAACTGGCATACCATTTAACACATACCGAGAAATCTCAGTCAGCTGATCAACATGAGTTAAATCAGGCATTGAATCAACAGATACTGAAAAATACTTGGCCATTGTGATTGCTCTAACAATAGTGCTTCTAACATGATTTGCCATGATTTGAATGAATTCTTCAAAAATAGTTGAGGACAAGTAAGCAGGCTTTCCTCAATCAGCATTACCAAGGTTTTCTATATGTGTGGCCAGAAAGGAATCAAACTTCGCTATCAATTCCATGCAACCGAGGAAGTTGCCATTATGTTTTGATCCAATTATCGCATCATCTCATCAGAGGGCCAGGCCTCTCTCAGCCAGAAGAGTAACAACAGCCACTACCCGACATAATACATCACGCCAATACTGCTTTCTCTCCTGACACTGCTTCTCCAAATTGCGGTCAACATGGCAATATTCTTTGAGACGGTTGCAAATGCTGAGAATGCAATCTCTGTGCATGTCACTTTCTTCAAGGGTGTGGATTCTCTTTTCAGCTTTTTTCCAGTCACTAAAACCTACTCAACTTGTGAAAACTGATCTTTCTGACTTGTCATCAGTGTGCAGAAGAAATAGTATAGAGATCCTTTGGAAGGACTATATAGCATCCATTTCCGCAGATGCATCTCACCATTCTGCCGCCTGGCATAGAACATGTGATTTTTCATGACACAGAAATGCCCCTTTGGTTGTCTCTGTGTCAGGTTGTAGTAACGCTTTGACTTCATGTAACTGTCAGAGTCAGTCTTATTCTGGCAACTGTCTGGTCCTTCCTCAAGCCAGAAGTCCACTGTGTCGGAACATATGGATAACCAATCCGCAGGATCTGTTGATCAACATTCACATTCATCATGTATTGAGTGTGATGAATCACTGGTAGGCTCCTCCTGAACCAAATACATGTCATCATCATTTTCATTTGTGGAAGTGGCAGTCAAAGGACACTGGTGGACAACCATAGTAGTGTCTTCAAAATGTTCTAAATCAGATTCCACATCAGGATGTGCCTGTGATACTTCAGAGTTGATAGCATTCACACTTGCTAAGGGCTAACTAGTTGGGGTGACAATGACTTCAGTTGACGCAGAAGCATTAATTGCAAAAAAATTGACCTAGTCGAGGAGTCTTTGCCAACACTGAATTCAGTTTATCTTGCTTCTCCTCTGCAATGCGACGTTTCAGAGCACCTGATTGCAAAACCCTTCAAGGCATTTTCTTTAATCTTATACACACACTATTTCCACACGTCCCAGTCAGACCTGGGGAACAAGATGAGGGACTGGAAAAGCACTGCATACAGTAGTACTTGTTAGTAATCATACAGTTCACTGGCAACTTAGTTTGAATCCATAATACTGTTAGTCTCTGACAAAAATTTTAAGACACACATTTTTCTTTTCTTTCATTCTTTAACCAAAATACTACGGGATAAAGTTTTTAAATGTTTCTTCTCCTGAGTCATTTCCACCGTATAAAAATGAAATTGACATCCTTAGTTCAGAATTAAAGCAGCAGTGCAACAATCCAATGAAATTTTTACCTATACTTTTTTATGCTATTTTAGATTGCCACTCACCTCCTGACTTGTATGATACCCTTCTTTCCACAATTTGAAGCTGCCTTAGTACTTTTTTTCATGTTTGAAATAATAAAAGGAGTTCCCTTTTTAATATGGCTCAGACTAGGACTTCATCAGTATTCTCTGCTGTTTTTGTCCACCAGTTGTTTAAATGTTACTTCTGTTGTGTCTAAAATGAACTATCATGCCATAGGCAGTGCTCCCTGACATTATGGAACAATAGTTGTTCAAAAACAGCTGAGAATATTGATGAAGACTTGGCCCAGGGCATATTGAGAGGAGCACTCTTTTTATTATTTCAAACATAGAAAAAGTACTAAAGCAGACTCACATTGTGGGAAAAAAGGGTATCATACAAGTCAGGAGGTAAGTGCCAATCTAAAATAGCATAAAAAAGTATAGGCCAACATTTTCACCAGATTCATGCACTGCTGCTTTACCCAAAATGATCAGAAACATGTGGAGCACCGTTATTCATCCTCTCAAGCTCCCACACATAGCATGTATCAAGCACGCTTTTACCTGAAATTGCAAGGCATGATGTGACTCTCACACAGATACGTGCTGTACACTATTCTCATCCATTTTAGAACAAAATGATGATGAAAACTAAAAGGCAGTCTTACTTACCTCTGATAAACTCTCCTCTCAGCCTGAAAAAGAAAGAACTACTCGAGTTGGCCAGGCTGTCTTCTCTTTTTGTAGTCAGACTCTGTAGCAAAATGCACTAAAATAGAAAAACATAAAAATAAATACAGTATATTTTAGCCAAATAAAGCACTCTGAACTCTAAAGGCCATTACAGCACTTGCTGCTAGGGACATTGATCATCTGGAGGAGGAACTGTGTGATGTTTAATATCAAAGACAGACACACTTTTTTTCTCCTCGATGTACACTGTCCTATATACTTGACTTTTCAAGCAAACTAAGATTTGTTACATTGCTTGTTGCTTTAACTTGATTATTC
This sequence comes from Neoceratodus forsteri, assembly GCA_016271365.2. Taxonomy (NCBI): domain Eukaryota; kingdom Metazoa; phylum Chordata; order Ceratodontiformes; family Ceratodontidae; genus Neoceratodus; species Neoceratodus forsteri. The sequence continues at coordinate 392,803,761 of CM057453.1, forward strand.
AGTTAATATTTCATCCACTTCAGGAAAATTAACTTGCAGTTTCTTTCACGCACATGACAGAACATTTGATTTTAGTGGCAATTTGTAAAACCACCAATAAGTACTTGATTGCATAACGTACCTAGTCCAGTTTCACAAAACTGCAACAAGGACTTTAGTATAACTTTCCAAAGAACAGTCACAATAAATACTTAAATGCAGAAAGTGTCCAATATCAAAAAAAGAGCAAAAATGATTGTAGTGCAAATGTCCAAGTACAATGACTCCAGAAACATCAACAAAGTACATGCCTAACTGCAGAGGACTACAGAAAATCCCAATACTGCAATATAGCAAAACTGATTTTAAAGCAAATGTCCCAGCACAACAACAAAGTGCCGCCTAGAAAGTGCCCAATATTACAAAAGTGCAAAACGTTCTTTTTTATTTTGTTGACCGAGTAGACTGACTGAGACTAGAAGTCCCTTTTTCAGGGGAGACCGGGGGGGGGTACAGATGGTAACCAACTGAAATTGCTGCTGGTGGTATTTTGAGTGAATCTGGGGAATTAGGCCTGGGCTGTGGGGAAATTCCCTTACTCTTTTCAAGAAGTGCCATGGGATCTTTAATGGCCAGCTGAACAACCACCAGAACAGGCAGATGGGACCTCAATTTGACGTCTCATCCTAAAGTCGGCACCTCAGAAGTGCAGTCTTTGTGCAGGTACCCTAGCAATAGGTAGGAGAAGAACAAATCCAGAGATCAAGTTGGGTCTTTAGGTTTTGCAGCAGGTAGGGCAAATGGGCACATGCACATTGACTTGAGTCCACACCTTAATTAAGCCAATTTTAGTCTGATGTACCCAATATAAAGGAACCCATCTGAGGCAGATGCAGTTTAGAGTAGGGACCCAGCTTATGGGTGGTTTACCTCAATGTTGGTAGCTGGGTGACTTTACAGCAGGGGCCTGAGGTGAATACCAAGAGATGCCCCACTCCTTTTGAAATCAAATTAGTAAATTGCCAATCCAGGCTGAAAAAAATATGTTTATTGTTACATTTGACCCTTTTGTGGGGTTGGGGGGGTCAAGGTGTGCACTGCCTTGCTGTTTTTTTGTTGATGTATGCCATATGCAGTAGCAACCCTCATTTAGAATCCCATTTATAGTTTGTCAATGAGCAAGGGTGAGCAGCTAATATTGAATAAAGTTTGTTAACGTAAAAGTGTGACTTTCTGTTTAGCTAGCAACACACCAGTTACCTGCACATTGACTAGGGACCACACCTTAATTAAGCCAATATTAGGCTAATGCACCCTATATAAAGGAAACCATTTGAGACACATGCAGCTTATAGTAGGCACCCAGCTGACTGGTTGTCAAGTTCGATGTTGGTAGTTGGGTCACCTCACAGCAGGGCCCTGAGGTGAATACCAAGAGACTCCCACATTGTCCATTTTTTTTGTGTAATGGTATGCATACATGGGAGCAAAGGCCCTTCAGACCCTCCCAATGCTCCCACTTACACTTAACTATGGAGCCATACAGCAGCCCTATAGGGCAAGGAACACTTGTAACACAAATCTGCCAATATTTCAGCAACCATAGCAGCTATGAAAAAAATTTAAGTACCGTTGTAATCATGACAGCATAACCTCCATGACAGATAAGGCACCCTTGGAACACATTTCTGCCAACATCTCCGTAACCGTAATTTTCCATTTTTCTAAAATAAATAGTTAAATGCACACCACTAGGCTTTGCCAGGTTTCCCTTATTTTTGTCAGTTCTATCACCAAATCATCCTGCATGTCCTTACTGAACACAACCAGACTTTGCCAGGCTTCCCTTATTGCATGCAGGGCTACCATACACTTGACCACTTGCGCTGAAAGAGGGTTGCTACAGAATGGTGACCTACTCCTGATCACCAGCAACACTGTCCTGGTTTGATGCCAACAACAGGAATGTTGTCAGTATGTCAATTTTTCCAAGCCATGCAAACAGTTTTATTTACTGTATCTCCCAACTGAAAACTTCAACTTGTACAAAAGGAAAGGCAGTAATGCACATAAGGAGAGCAGATGGTGCTGTCATTGAAGGAGCAGCAGACACAAACAGGCAGCAATACATAAATGCTGATACTCACAAGGCACAGAGTACTACAAGTTGCAGATGGTGTGATTCCAAATTTATTGAAGTGAAATAACCACCAATGATGATTTAAAATGGAACAGCACAGCACTAGCAGGGGAAGGGGGCTGGAACCTAATCCAATATGACTGCATGCTGCTTTGCTGACATGACAGCATGCCAAAAAATGGGCAGCATGCTGACATCTCTGGCACCTTGGCATGCAGCTTACTGATATCCTGTAATGCCAGCATGCCTGAAAGGGAGGGGGTGTTGCTTTTTCAGTGTCAGTGTTGTATCTGATTATGCCTTGGTATTAATAAATTAATTGTGTTCAGTCTTTCTAGAAGTTAGAACTGACAGCAATTAACTGAATAAAAAAAATGCATGCATAATCTAACACCACACTGCCAGCATCTAAGAATGTAGAGCAAGTGGCTTGCTAGTTGTACACAGACCCCCAGCCAATAAGTTAACCTTCGCTGCATATTTAAGTGCTTTAAAAAAAATGACTCGGAACAAAAGATCAGTCATGATCAATGTCACCACTCAGCACATTTAGGTCAAGTTTTTCCCTGAACAAAAGCATTTTCAGATGAAACCAAACAAAAAGACATTCAATCCTTCTTTTTTCAGTATATTAGATGTAACCCCCCACCACCCGGGGTTACTAGAATCCCACTTAGATCTAGTGGCAGGCAGGGAAGGCAGCTTGTGAAACACCAGTTAAATGGGTTTCACACTGTCTCACTCTGTCCTCAGTCTCAGCTGAGCAGGAGGGATGACATCATATAGAATTCTCATAGCAGCATAAGCCAAACTGGAATGTTGCAGCTGAGAGTTAGGTTAGACCGTTGGGGTTTTCAAAGTCAGTCTGTAGTGAGTCTGTGGTGGAGGGAGAAGGTGCACTGCAGTTGGTAGTCCCTCAGAGCCCTCAGCTCTGTACAGAACTACCTCCGTAGTAGGAGTGTGTTCCTGCCCTAGAGAAGGACACAGAAGAGTACTTTTTGAAGTGGTTGAGACTGTCCCCCAGTTGTTCCAGTGCCCCATCCCTGAGAGGGATGGAGGGAAACAGACCAGCTCTTCAGAGGCAATTCCTCTGGCCCTGCTGGAAGAAGAGAAGCTGCCTGTGAAGAAGATTTGTGCTGAGGCAACAAGAAGTACATTTTTTTTTTTCCTGAGAGAAGCCTGTGGGCACCTGCGAACCAGGGTGAGTCTGCTCTGCCAGAGAGACTATGTCTTCACCGAGACTGTTGTGTTAAGTATCTGCTACTGTGGGTCAGGAAAGGACAGCCAAGTATAGTACTTAAGTTTGTGTATGGCTTGAAATGCATCTAATCAGTGGGGGTCTACAGGGATGGACATAGCCACTTAAAGAACATTACAAGTCAGGACACCATTTATCAGAGACAGTAGATTGTTAAACGTGATATACATTTTTGAGATAGCAATCTACAAACAGAGAGTTTCAAAGGAAAGGTGTTGACTCTAAATGAATGGCCTGGTATGAATTTGGGGACAAAAGGTGGGAGATCCCCCCCATCTGGAGAATCCAGATTTACCTCTATGGATTCACTTTGGGCACCTATAGCTTTCTCCTGGGCACTTGGCCAGTGTTCACAGAAAGTACCCAGATGTGGGATTAGGATATGTGTTTTCCCTAGAGCTTGGAAGTGCTCATTGGTGGTAGAGGGGGAGCCACCAGCAGAAATGTCCATGCCCTATGGAAATTGTGTACCAGTGCTGGCCAAGGGCCACACCAGGGAATCCAGGATAGAGAGAGTATCAGTTCGGGCTGAGAGCCCAGTGTGTTCAGATCCTGAGGGAAAAGTTGTTGTGATGATGAAGACGATGTGTTCTCACTTCTATACTTCTGCACCTCCAGTGAGTGTAGCCTCATGGTTGTCCATTCTGCTTTATATTCCTGTGTGTAAGTGAATAAAAGCCCAACTTTAGAATCCCACTCCTGGTTTGGACATTCACAGTTCTTGCTTCCTGTGTCCGGAGTTACTTAGGTGCCCCTGTCCAGAAGTATAAACCTAGCCCTGATGCCGAGTGAATGTTTTCTTCCTGAACTCGGGCTCACCAGGTTTTGGGTTACATAAATGGAGGCACTGGGTGCTAAATAACATCAAACAACCCTTTAAGATCAGGACCTGGTCACAAATTGGAGGCACCGGTGGGATTTGGGTTTGGAATCTTACGAGAGAACAAGAAATATTTGCTCAGATTAGGGCTAGCGTTTTGGAGGTCTGGCAGTAAGTAGCCCAAAAAGTAGAAGCATTGCCACCTAAATGTCTTGCTGTGTGCTGCTGTAATTGTGCCACCAGTTTACCGAGGAGCAGTAAAGCCCAAGATTGTATGCTCCTTGTCCTGAATCAATGTTATAACATTTGCCAACTTTTTAAAGTAATGTGTGACAAGAAAAGTGTGGAAAACTGTGGGAAACAAACAGAGATTTGTGCCCCAGAGGTTGGATGAGTTTGTTGTATGGACAGAGAGAGTCGCTAAATGAAATGCCATGAAAAATGGTTGAAATGATGCTCCCACCGAGGAGCTACAGTTGAAAAAAAAAAGTGTGTTTTGCAGTTTAAATTTTGTCTGCTCGACGATTGTCATAGAGGAGAAGAGCATGAGAAGAAAGAGGCTCATTTGCATGGCGTTGAGTGATTGGTGAGACTGCAATCAGTCCTGCCCCCAAGCCAGCTCTAAAGTGACTGCACAGTGTTCGAGAGGGAGAGAGAGAGAGATTGTGCAAACTGGCTTGCCAGGAGGAGCATCGCGGTGACTGAAAATGTTATAAAAGTGGTAAAATCGGACTTTTCCATTTAAATCAGGTTCAACCCACATTCCAACTCATCTGGGAAGATAGTGAGGTGTTCAGAGGGACAATCAGCAGGACTGCCAGCCTGCTTCATTCCAGAGGCCTCTAAGACCGGCTGTAGGCTGAATTTTTTCAATTGCAACAACCAGCTGCTGATTAAGTGAGTAACAACTGAAAAGCAACTCAAACTATGTGTGATTTCAACTAAAGCCAGCTGAATCTATGTGTAGCAGTGTGATCATTTTGCAAAGAAGGACTGTGTCATAATTGTGGGTTCAGCAACAGTATAATTTTCAAAGCCATGTGAGAGACTGTAGGTTGTATGAAAGATGCAAAAGGAAATACAGGCAATCCTGTGTGATGAAATACTGAGCTTTAGGGACTTTTAAGCAAAGAACTGTGAGTTACAGCAAGTAGAAAGTCCAGTAAACATCATATAAATGTGCTAGGAGAACAGACAGCGCAGTTAACCAGTTTGAGTGAACTTTATCAGTAAATTGTGTAAATCAGATGCACAGTGGCTTGAGTCAGAAACAGAACGTTGATGTGCAGGAGTACTGCTGCCGCCATTACAGGGTGGGGTAGTGAAGTAAACACAGCAGTAGGGGAGCCATTTTGTAAAAGTTTTTCCAAAAGAGTGGGACTTGAAATAACAGTGAGCTTTTGTTTTTCTCTGCAGTCATGGCTTTAGGATCAACCCGCTACCCGGATCATGCCTGGGCTATGATAGTAGAAAAAGTAAATAGACTGAAAGATATTGAGAGATGTTACTACAGGGGATGGTTGCCTCCTCATGTGGCGATTCCTGGATATCCAGTAAAAGTGTACATAATGTGTTTAAAGGCTGGAAGGGATGTCTTTATGGTTCCTCATTGTTCTGGGTGCCTAGAGAGACATGGCCTAATCAAAGCACCCAAGATTCATTTGGCTCCCACATGGACAAAGATTCAAGAACCTGCAGTTGGCACTAGCACACAGCACCAGATAGAGCCTGTTGGAGGAGGCTCAGTAGAGTGTGGCATGAAGCAGAAAGGTGCAGAGCTAAAGGCAGAACAAAGTACTGATGTATCTGAGTATGGGTCACAGAGAGACACAACAGAGGGAGCATCAGCAGACCCTTGGAGAGAGGGGCCTAGCCCAAGTCTCATAGGAGAAGATGAGATGAGGGAGACCCTTGAATGGGAGGTGTTGACCTCCGCACCCAGCAAGGAGTGGATAGTCTCAGCAGTGAGGATGACTGCTCACTCCTGGGTTCAAATCCTTAGCGAGGAAGAGGATGATGGGGAACAGATGTGGCCTTATGAAGAAGGTGCAGATCCACAGCCTCGAGCTCTTGCCTCAGAAGAGTGAATGGAAGAATGAGTGGTGACTCCACAGCCCTGTCCCCACAAGGAGGAGTCAAAGATCCATTTTACATTGCATTAAGTAGGCATAGCTGGCAGAACTAGGACTGGCCACCCCCCAAGCCAGACCAGAGGTCTCAAGTTGACCAAGTGTACTAAAGAGGAAAGACTGGTTCATAGGAAGGCATATGAGATCTATGGGATATCCTTTCCTACCTTTCCTCGGTGAGTCTGGGAGGAGATTGAAAGAAACAGGAAAGCCTTGGTAGTGGAGGAGGCCACAAGATTTCTGCACCCTGATGCAAGTCGGTATGTCCGAGACAGTGTTCCAAGAAAAGTTCAGATAATGGAAAGTGGGCAGAACACTGCTTATAGACACTGTTTGGATCATGGATGCAGCGGGAAATAAAAGCTTCTTGAATATGAATTATGAGCACCCAAACGGGGTAATAATTCTTGCACCTGACCTGTTGTGCTATTTCCCACAGAGCAAGCAATGTCCTGTGAATGTGCCCATGCCTACTAAGTGGAAAGCAGAGCAGTGGTAGCCAGTGCTGCCATCCAGCTGTTGCCATACCTATATTGTTCCACCAGTCTGGTGTTCCAGGAACTAGGTGCCCCAGATTCATCAGCCTTGCAGTGTACTGGCTTTCCAGATTCCATCAACTGGCCTACCAGATGACTTCATATCCAGAGAGGATACCAGCCCAGCTGTATCCTGATTCATCACCTGGGATTTTAGATGACTTCAGACCAGCTGTTTCCTGTCCTGTTTCCAAGGTTTCATCTCCTAGATGACATCAACCCAGCAGTTTACAGATGTGCCATCTTGTTGTTTTTCAGAAGATGTCCTCTCAGCTGTATCAGAAGAATGCTGCCAGGGAGAGTCTTCGGCTGGAAATCCAGGTTTTGTATTGATTTCATTCTTCAAGGGACTGGTAAGTCCAGACTTTTCTATTTTAATGACACTGCAGTACACACCTTGCACTTAGCAGACTTCAGACTGTTTGAACTATCCTCAAAGTCTCTCCCCTTCAGGATTACAGTCCTACCAGAACTGTGCTTCACTGGGCTTTGGCCCAGGAGAGACTCTTTCTTGGACTTGCCTTTGGGCACTGTTGTCACTAGATGGGAGTTTTAGGGCACTCCATCCCCACTAATGTGTATTGTAAATAATGTCATTGTTTTTTTACTGTTTCTGTTGTTTATACTGTTTTTCTACTTTTCTAACAAAAATATTTTTGGGGATTCTTCAGTGTTTAGATGGTAGGGGTTAGATAGTACTGTGTTTGCAGAATAGGGGTTGTTTGTCTTTTTTCTTGCATGTGTTCCTGAAGAAGACAAGAAGAAAAGGCAAGAAGAGGAAGAGGGACTCAGCGGAGTCCTTATTGTGTTTTAAAAGTAGTAGTGTCTAAAGTGCAGTGTTGTTGATTGCTGTGTTTAACTTTTCCTCCACAGGTATGGCTGTGGGGAAGTGTGGAAGTAATACCTGGGATATAGTATTAGCTCCTTGTGTGTGTCTGGTTGCAGGTGTCCAGGGTTGGGGGGAAGTTCCCCTGTGTGTTTTGGGGTAATTTGGGTTTTTTGGTCAGTCAGATTTTTCCTAGAGGGCTAGGGGGGATAGACAGGCTGTGGTCCTGACCTGTAGTAGGGGCCACAGTACTGATCTATTAGGGCTATGCTCTGGGCAATTCTACCAGGGCCACTAGGTATCCAGAGCAAGAACACAGAGTAGAGGCTGATGCATTGGCCGATGGCCTCTGGGCCCTTAGTGTTGTCTGCCTATGCCTGGCACATGGTAGGGGAGAAGGAAGCGCTACCTCCCCATAGTTAACACATAGGGTAAGATGGCCTAGGCCAGGTAAGTAATGACTGCGGACAGTCATTTTCCTGGTCAAGGGTGGGTGTAACCCCCCCGTAACCCAGGGTTACTAGAATCCCACTTAGATCTAGTGGCAGACAGGGAAGGCAGCTTATGAAACACCAGTTAAATGGGTTTCACACTGTCTCACTCTGTCCTCAGTCTCAGCTGAGCTGGAGGGATGACATCATATAGAATTCTCGCAGCAGCATAAGCCACAGTGGAATGTTGCAGCTGGGAGTTAGGTTAGAACGTTGGGGTTTTCAAAGTCAGTCTGTAGTGACTCTGGGGTGGAGGGAGGAGGTGTACTGCAGTTGTCAGCCCTTCAGAGCCCTAAGCTCTCTTCAGAGCTACCTCAGTAGTGGGTGTGTGTTCTCGCCCTAGAGAAGGACACAGAAGAGTACTTTTTGAAGTGGTTGAGACCGTCCCCCAATTGTTTCAGTGCCCCATCCCTGAGAGGGATGGGGGGAACCAGACCATCTCTTCAGGGGCAATTCTCCTGGCCCTGCTGGAAGAAGAGAAGCTGCCTGTGAAGAAGATTTGTGCTGAGGCAACAAGAAGTACATTTTGTTTTTTCCTGAGAGAAGCCTGTGGGCACCTGTGAACCAGGGTGAGTCTGCTCTGCCAGAGAGACTATGTTTTCATTGAGACTGTTGTGTTAAGTATCTGCTACTGTGGGTCAGGAAAGGACAGCCAAGTAAAGTACTTAAGTTTGTGTATAGCTTGAAATGCATCTAATCAGTGGGGGTCTACAGGGATGGACATAGCCACTTAAAGAACATTACAAGTCAGGACACCATTTACCAGAGACAGTAGATTGTCAAATGTGATATACATTTTTGAGATAGCAATCTACAAACAGAGAGTTTCAAAGGAAAGGTGTTGACTCTAAATGAATGGCCTGGTATGAATTTGGGGACAAAAGGTGGGAGACCCCCCCATCTGGAGAATCCAGATTTACTTCCACGGATTCACTTTGGGCACCTATAGCTTTCTCCTGGGCACTTGGCCAGTGTTCGCAGAAAGTACGTAGATGTGGGATTAGGATATGTGTTTTCTCTTAGAGCTTGGAAGTGCTCATGGGTGGTAGAGGGAGCCACCAGCAGAAATGTTCATGCCATATGGAAAGTGTGTACTAGTGCTGGCCGAGGGCCACGCCAGGGAATCCAGGATAGAGAGAGTACCAGTTTGGGCTGAGAGCCCAGTGTGTTCAGATCCTGAGGGAAAAGTTGTTGTGATGATGATGACAATGTGTTCTCACCTCTATACTTCTGTACCTCCAGTGAGTGTAGCCCCGTAGGTGTCCATCCTGCTTTATATTCCCGTGTGTAAGTGAACAAAAGCCCAACTTTAGAATCCCACTCCTGGTTTGGACATTCACAGTTCTTGCTTCCTGTAGTTACTTGGGTGCCCCTGTCCAGAAGTACAAATCTAGCACTGATGCCGAGTGAATGTTTTCTCCCCAAACCCAGGCTCACCAGGTTTTGGGTTACATAAATGGAGGCACCGGGTGCTAAATAACATCAAAAAACCCTTTAAGATTAGGATCTGGTCACATAGAGTAAGAAGCTGTGAATGTGCCTTGTACATTCCGCAGACCTGGGTTTGATTCCCACAGCCTCTACTTGTATACTGTGTGGCTCTGAGCAAGTTACTTAATCACCCCTGTGCTCCTAGGTTGCCCCTGAAAACAAGTACTTGTACCCAGTGGGCCTTACCTGGTTACTAAAGAGTTAAAAAAAATTAGACTTCTGCAGAACTAGTTCCTGTTTTGTTAATACACTTGTATTGACTTTTTAAATTTTGACACATTTTTTGCAAGCTGCAAAATCTTTGAGACTCGATAAAGCATGCAGTAACTTATCTTTGACTCGCTACTCTGGCACTGGCATTGCTTGCTGACATGATGGTCCAGATGCAGGTGACTTGATAACACCAGCTTATTTGCACCTATACTGGCACGCTGGCACCAGGACAGGTGCCAGAAACAATGTACTTACACAGGTACGTAGTATCATTGGAGGAACCTTTCCTCACTTTGATAGTACTACTGTTAGATGCTAGTTCATATTCCAGCAGTGCTGATGGTGGTGGGTAGGGGCTTACATTGTAGAGAGTTTCTGGATTTCTGCACTCTTGGCATGGAGTGCTATCTGCCATAATGGGCATAGTACACAATGCCCTGTAAACATGGAAACATACAAAACCTAGAATTTGTCAGCAGCAAAGGACCACTTGCATCAACCAGTCTGCCCACATGTCCCCTGCCTAATCTGTCTCTGCAGACCTTATTTGGTCTCTGTCGACCATCCTGCCTATTTTCCAATATACCCTTACTGTATGTCCATCCCTCGCACGATTGAAGTCCCCTATTGTTTTAGCATATACCACTTCTGCTGGCAGTGTGTCTCTTCCAAGCGCCTACTGCCCTTTCAGTGAAGAAATAGTTCCTTACATCCTCTTAAACTCCCCCCCAGCTTCATTTCATGATCCCTGATCCTGGTGCGTCACCTCATTTGAAAGAAACTCCCTCTGCACTCTGTTCACTTTCTCAACCCCCTCCTCTCTTTGAGTGTGTACATGTTGAGATCCCTCAGTCTCTCCTCATAGGGCTTCTAATGCAACCTCTGCACCATTTTAGTTGCACTCCTCTGGACTGCTTCCACCCCATCTATGTTCTTTCTGAGGTGTAGTCTCCAAAACTGGACACAGTATACCAGGTGGGGTCTCACCAATGAGTGGTACAGTGGCAACACCACCTCCCTTCTCCTGCTGGAGATGCTCTTTTCTATGTACCCTAGCATCCCACTGCTTTGTCACACTGCCCTGCCACTTTGAGGTCCTCAGATATGATAACCCCAAGGTAGCTTTCCTGCTTAACGACTGTCAGTACCCACCATCTTATGCTCAGCTACTTGGTTACTGTGTCTTGGGTGCATGATTTTGCACTTTTTGGCATTAAACACCAATTGCCATGCTTTTGACCACTCCTCAAGATTCACAAAATCCCTGCTCATTCTCTCAACCCCCTCCTGAGTATCCACCCTGTTTTAAATGTTGGTGTCATCTGCAGAAGTGCATACCTTCCCTACCAGTTATTCTGCAGTGTCACCTATGAAGACACTGAAGAGGACTGGTCCCAGTCCTGAGCCCTGAGGTACCCCACTGGTGACTCTCCCATTATTTGAAAAAAAACTATTTGTCAAGCATGGGCTTTGAACCAGCTAGACATTATAATAATCTGCAGTGAGAGGCATTTGCAGCTGAGGTGCATGGCTAGAGGGTAGAGGGAACAAGAGGGTGGAAATTAGGTGTGCAGCCAGTAAACATCCTGCTTAGCCCCCAGGCAGAGCACTGGAGCACCTGAGAAGACAGACTTTGAAAGGTTATATGAACAGCGCTAAAAAGATAAACCAAGTTGGAATTGCACTGCTGTACCAGTTAAAGAGCACCTATGTACTTCAATATGTAGTTTTATTTAATACTTATTCAGTTATCACTGTTTACTAGAGAATACATTTTCACCTTTCCTTTCCATATTTTGGAACACATCTTAATAATCTATCCAGAAAGTCCATCTATAATATTTCCTCAGCCACTCACTGAATCTCACCGCTGCTCTTCCTTCAGGCTGTAACCTTGACATCCCCTCTCACACATGTACTAAAACAACTTGGCTCCCATTCAGAATGATCTTGCTTACCTATTATGGGGTTCAGTGGTTTGCCCCCATATGGCAGGACCCCAAACAGTCAATATATGCTAGCTGACCACTCTGGAAGAAATCCTAAGATGTTAGAGGTGGCTAGGAGGGTCAGCTGGCTTTCTACGGCCCCTGAGGTGGGTGGGGAGATCAGCCATCATGCACATTGGGGGTGGGTTTTTGTACATGTAATGCCCTATGACCTCCCCAGTTACTGCCTTTGGACACCTGCTGCATCATTCTGTAGGTGGGAAGGTGGCTGGCATCATGTTACTATGATGTCTGTGCCACACTACAGCAGGCAATAGTACAGAAGGTGGACCAACACCATTGCCAGGGCTTGAGCATGATGCAACTGCATAATGCCCCCCCCCAGCCCAGGACTGGGGATTCAGGAAAGGGACACAAATTCAGGTCTTCCACGTAGCAGCGCAGTGCTCAACCAGCCAGAACCATTGGGCCGGGTCAGAAAGTAATTTAAAAAATAATTGACTGTTCCCAACTTATTTCATATTGCCTTTGTTAATGGCAGCATAGTGCATGACATGACCATGAACTGTAATATCCCAAACACTGCAATTGTGAGGTCCCAGTGCCCAGTGGACATAGTTTTATCCTATCTGGCATCCTGCATGCCCTCCAAGCACTGTCCTTTAAAGTATCCCACCACCACCCTAACCCTTCCTGGCATTGTATGTTCTATGTGCCAGAGGCCCAGTGGAAGTAGTGTTCACACTCCAACCCCCAATAATTCCCCCCCATACACACTCAGTGGTAGATCTCAGTTTGTCTGAAGCATTGGGGGGTGAGTGATCTGCCTAACATCAGAAGTGACTATAAGCAGACAGTGACGAAGAACACTCAAAGATTGGCAGGACTGCTCCCCTTGGGCCACCCCCGGTGATGGATGGTGCTGCAAGGAGGGTGTACTGACTAAGTTGCTGGGGGAGGGGTTGAAGTCTGCCACCACTAGAACTTTGACCCGTAACATACAGGGCTGGGGGATGCTTTAGAGGAGGTAAGGGGGTGATAAGATAAAAGATGAGGGGAAAGCAAGCAGGATTCCAGATAGTATAAAAACTATTCCTCTGAGAAATGGAGCACCTGTCGCTGACACCCCTCCTACAGGTATGTCAGAATTTGGTTCTGGCATGTCGGTGTAGGTGCCAGGTTTCTGGCCACAGGACTGGCATACAAGCAAGATATACCAGTGCTAGAAAGGGCTCCAACCACTACTTCTAGCAGGAGAAACTCACAACCAAGCTAATTCCCTAAAGTTTCACCTACCCCCCCCCCCGAAGTCTCAGTTAGTGCAAGGCAAAATGTTAGAGAAGTTAGTCTGGTTGTGAGTTTCTCCTGCTGGTACTGTCACCATGCTGTTCTATTGGAACTTGTCACTGAATCTGACTTACAGTATTTCACTTCAGTAAATCTGGAATGCAACATCTGCTACCTGTAGTGCTGAGCTGCGGGAGTATTCAGTTACACCCAGTTGAGGGAGACAGAGAAGTTTATCTCCAGTAAGTAAGAGTGGTCGGGGCATCAGTGAATAAGAAACTCTCAGGGTAAGGCAGCCATGGTTATGAACCTCTGGCTGAATGCCACAAGTTCATTGCATTTTTTTTTTGAAACTCCAAAGTGTATGTAGAGCTTGCTGGGATCCCCTCGATTCGATTTTTAACATCAAAATCAGGGAGTTTTTCACAAGGTTCTAATTTATGAGGTAGTAACCCAGTGGAAAAAAAATCACTTCGGATGCACCTTTCTTGGTGGGTGCTTGCCAGTTGGGCCCACTGGCAGGCTGAGTTGCACAATGGTGCTGAGTTTTTTACTTCCAGTCCTCAACACAGAGTGAGAGTGTCTGACTCGAGTTAACAACATTTGGCAAGTTGGAGTCAGTGGTGAGCTGAGCTGGGCACAACTGAGTCAGTGCTGGTTTGTGAGGATCGAGTTCCGATGCGCTTGCTGCTCTCCCAGTCTCCCCCCAGTCCCCGCTCAGTCAGCATACCTACACCTAACCATCCAGGCCGTAGGCCTGACTTATCCCTCTGTCTCCCAACACAAGTTTTTTGCTTAAAAATTGATTTTCTCGCTCCGCTTCCCACTTGCTTCATGTACCTGTGTGTATGAGTGACTTCTGTTATGCAAATTGAAGTCTGCAAACACAGCTAGTTTATTTTTTTTATATGTTGTAAAAACGGAACCTGCAAACCCACGTCTGCTCTGCTCTCCTCTCTAATAACACTGCGATGGAGACTATGCAGCATGTGCTTACATGTGCAGACTGTGCGTACCATGTGACCCCCCTCTGTTCTCAGAGTTTCAGAGGCGAGTCGGGCGGCACTACTGATGAAAACAGGAACAGCAGGGGCCGTCGGCAGTAAGTTATTTAAAGCAGCAGCTTTTAAATGATTCAGATATAGATATATTCCACTGTTTCTGCCATAATATTAGCACGCAAGTGCTGGTGTTTTGGGGGCCCCCTATGGTGGGGGGCATGGGGGGCATTTGCCCCATTTGCCCCCTCTTAATCTGGGCCTGCAAATGAGCTTCTGCTACCTAAACTGGAAGAAGAGAAAGAGGCAGACAGGAATACATGTTACTTATAACTGAATATCTGCCTGTCTCTATTGTAGCTATTGCTGTAACCCTATACTTCATGTCTGCACATCCTCTGTAACCAGAAGCAGTGTTATGCACAAGCGAACCAAGCGGCCTCCTGGGGGGCCAGCGTAGAAGGGGCACACTGAAGTAGAAAATGTTAGAAGAGATAAGCTTGAAATGCAAAAAGTAACAATATGAGAAACAAAATTGTTGTAGTTCCCCTTGTATTGATAGAATTCTTACCACTTTTTGAATGTGGGATTAGGCAGAAGGGAGAAGAGTGAGCAACAAAAGTGGTGAAGGGGGCACCACAATTATTTCTGCTTAGGGCACCATTAGGTCTAAAACTGGTATTGTCTGTAACAAACAATGTCTTGCCTTATAGCTCTAGTGGTGCCTAAAAATGTACCTACCCACTCACGGAAAAAAAAAATAACCTCCGCCTTTATTTTGTATGCCCACAAACCCACTTCCCCAGGCCGTGATGACTGTCACATTCTGCATGGCCCAGTCAGTCATGTTCTCAGTGAATGAAGAGCAAGTGTGACAGTCAGAAAGCAAAAGAATGCAAAGAACATGTTGACCTCTGTGGCATTAAAACAGTACATGGATTAAAAAAAATGCAATAAGATTAGAAATTGAGTAATACTTCTTACAAAATGATCTCTCAAAAAATAAGCATTTTTCCAGAACTTTGCAGGAAACATATCAGAAAAGAAAATGCAGTCTCCCTTATGTAACTGGCATTTTCAAATATTTAGAACAACAAGCAGCAAGCAGAGTGCAAAAGCAACTGACAGGCACTGTATGTCTGTGATCATCGCATCTTGCACCACAACGGAGGTACACTAATACCCTTACTATTATGAATCCTCATGTCCCAAAACTGTAGTCGCTTCCTTTTCCCATTTTCTGCACACTAATCTTGAGGTAACATTACAGCCACTCATAAATGTCAAAAAAAAAAGCTTTCCATAAACTAATTTCCTGTAACCCCCCTCCCCCCCAAAAAGCCAAGACAGACTGACGACTCTGCTGTATATGTGATATCAAGGGTCACATTCCATGGTAAGCAGTTCAGGTCGTATGAAACAATAGGACAACAGTGGGCGTTGAACACATATAAAAATTAATTTGACAACACTTCTGTGGAGACTGAGTCTCATCTATTCTTGCTTTCAAAGTTGAACTTGGTTGTAGGATTGGAACTCTCCTATTATGAACTGCATTTATCATAAGGGGACTAGGCATCCTGGACATTTCTTAAACAGAATGCTAGGCATTTCCAGGGATATTTTGCCCATCCTTTTCTTCTGGACCTGCAGTCAAGTGACTTACATTACTGTAACTCTAAACTGCAATTCACAGCAATGGAAAGCCTTGCACACTATGTAATAGGGATAACAAAACCACGTTTAAAACAAGACTGGATAACATCATGGATGGCCACACATCAATTATTGTCACTGAGAAGTGTGTGTGTGGGGGTGGAGTGGTTGGGGTGGGGGTGGGGGAGCAGTCACAAATGGACTTGATCTTCTGCTGTCTCAGTAGTCCTAGTGTGAAAACAATTACCAGGTTATTATGTTTTCAACTTGTTGGTAGAGCACAGGTTTGCTCACAGTTCTCCTATGTACTTCTAATCTAGGGAGACTGAGTCTTGTTCTTTCTTGTCTTGCATGCCATTTTTCCCCATAGGTGTTTCAGTGGGGTGACTGCATGTTTTTTTTCCATTTAGGTCTGATATGGTTCACTGCAGCCCAGGACCAATCCCACTGACTACAACATCATTGTTCCCAATTCTGCTGCCCATAGGCCCCCTCATTCAAACTAGTTCTTGCCGCTGCTGCCCGCTATACAGCCAGGACCCACCCTATCAAGTTTCAGTCCTGATCTCTCAACACAAGACAACAACATAGAAACATAGAAGTTGATGGCAGATAAGGACCACAAGGCCCATCCAGTCTGCCCATTTCTTTTTCTACCTTATAAATGTGCCATCGGCCTTTGCTCTGTCAGTGGCCTATCTAGTCATAGTCATTTGTATTGCTCCCTTATGCCTATCCCATGCCTGTTTGAAGCCCTGCACTGTATTCATAGCCACCACTTCTTGTGGTAAGCCATTCCATGCATCCACCACCCTTTCTGTGAAAAAGAATTTCCTCACATTCCCCCTTAATCGGCCCCTCTAATCTCATGCTGTGTCCTCTTGTCCTGCTATTTTTCTTATATTTAAACATGTTAGACTCTTTCACCTTGTTAATGCCCTTAAGGTGTTTGAATGCCTCGATCATATCACCTCTCTCCCTCCTTTGCTCAAGGGTATACATATTGAGCTCTGTTAATCTGTCTTCATATGTCTTCTGATGCAGTCCCTGCACCATTTTGGTTGCCCTCTGGACTGCCTCAATTTGGTTAATGTCCTTGTGAAGGTGTGGCCTCCAATGCTGCACGAGTACTCCAGATGGGGCCTAACCAGTGTCTTGTAAAAGAGATTATTACTCCTCTTACGACTTGTGATACTCCCTACATTAATACACCCTAACACCCCCCTAGCCTTACCTACTGCTTTAGAGGTCTGCTTGATGATTTCAGGTCATCAGTGATGATGATGCCCCCAAGTCTCTTTCTTCCTTGTGACTGCTAGCAACTCCCCTCCCAGCCTATAGGTGGCTTCAGGGTTTCTCTTCACTATGTGCATGATTTTGCACTTCTTTGCATTAAATCCCAGTCGCCACTCTTCTGACCATTTTGCTAGTTTATCCAGATCTCTTCTCATTCTGCCCACCCCATCTGGATCATCTACTCTGTTGCAGATTTTGGTGTCATCTGCAAACAGACAAGCGTTACCCTCTAGTCCATCTGCAAGGTCATTAATGAAGATGTTGAAGAGGACTGGCCCCAGGACTGATCCCTGAGGTACCCCACTTGTGACTTGCATCTCTTCTGACTGTATACCATTTACCACCGCTCTCTGTTTTCTGCCCGTCAACCAGTTTGCCACCCAGTTGACCAACTTCTGACCCACCCTGAGCCTACCCAGCTTATTTATCAATCTTCTATGTGGAAGTGTCAAAAGCTTTGCTGAAGTCAAGGTAGGCAACATCAACTGCTCCCCCTTGGTCCACCACTCTGGTTACCCAGTCAAAGAAATCTATGAGATTAGTTTAACAGGACCTTCCTTTTGTAAACCCATGCTGTCTTGGATCCTGTGCCCCTATGAATTCCAGGTGTTGCACTATCCTTTCCTTAAGCAGTGCCTCCATAATCTTGCCCACTATTGAGGTAAGACTGACTGGTCTGTAGTTCCCTGCCTCCTCCCTGCTACCACTCTTGTGGAGTGGGATCACATGAGCCCTTCTCCAGTCTTCTGGGACCTCTCCTGTGCTCAGTGACTCACTAAACAGTTCTGCTAATGGCTCTGCTAGTTCCACCTTTAGCTCCTTAAGTACCCTGGGATGTATGCCATCAGGTCCCATTGCCTTATCCACCCTGAGCTTAGCAAGCTCTTGTAGGACCCTTTCTTTTGTGAAGGGAGTAGTGCTCACCTCCCTCCCCCCTGTGTCCATGATGCTGAGCTGTGGGTCCTGCCCTACCATCTCTTCAGCAAATACTGAGCAAAAGTATCTATTTAGGATAGATGCCTTTACAGGGTCCTCCTCTTCACATGATCCCTTTTCTCCATTAAGCTTAGCAATACCCCCTCTGGACTTTCTCCTTTCGCTAATGTATCTATAGAAAGTCTTGTCACCTTCTTTTACTGTTTGCGCTAGTGTTTCCTCAGTTTGGGACTTTGCCTGCCTTACTGCCTTCCCTGCTTCCCTTAGGGAAGTTTGGTATGCCTCCCTATCTTCATCCCGGTGTGTTCCCTTATATTTCCTGAAGGCAAGCCTTTTGGCTGTGACCTTTTCTGCTACTGTATTTGAGAACTAAAGTGGTTTCCTTCTTCTTTTGCACTTCCTTTTCTGTCTAACACAACGGGATGTTGCTTCAAGTATTGCATCCTTAATGCTTGCCCACTTTGCCTGTACCCCCTCACCTGTATTTCTTTTTGCCAGGGCTAGCTTAACTCTGTTGGCCATCTTATCAAAGTCAGCTCCTCTGAAGTCCCATATTTTTGCCTTGGAATGGGATGATTTGTATAAGCCACATGTACATCAAAGGAAAACGAAAGCTTCTGGAGGACTCATGTGGCTGATCGGCAGTGCCACCCATCCCAATAGTCACCCACTCACCTCAGTGCAGCAGCAGGCCATGGCCATATGTGTACCAATCACTCCTCAAGCCCTGTTCCATGCAGCCCAGCGCCCTGGCCCCGAGTGTTATCTTCTGTTTCCCAACTTCTCTATTCTCGCAGTCTGTACTCTTGCCATCCCTGATCAAGCGATCTAGGGAGGGATCTTGACTCCGCAAATTGCGCAATAACTGCCATCCTGACCCGGATTCATCTCTGACCTCCATCTGCTTTGTTCTATGCTGCCCCGGCCCTGCCAACCAACAAACCGGCAGCTCATGTGCAGTGCGCACATTCTGCACAACTCCCTGGCTCCTCCCTTTCTCATATTCAGAAGAGGATTGGTGTCAGTGGTTAGTGGCTGAGGCAGCACTTAGCATTGATCGGAGGGGATGGAAGGCTGTGTGCTGGCAGCCAGGGCAGGACTTGCAAAACACAAATTATGCTCCTGCATGTCTGCCAGTGCTGGGCGTGCTTTCAGGGCAAGTGGGGGGGGGGAGGAATCCCTCAGCAAGTGGAGGAGTCATCGACTTAAGCAATTATGGCTGCAACTCAGAGCAATTCCAGATAATTGCAACTCTCCTGAATTGTGGCCCATGATTCTGACAGCTGACGGCGACTCTGGGATCTACTTCCTGCTCCCATTTTGATTCACGGGAACCAGAGACGACCCTGTGGCTACCTTTTTGTTTTTTAGCAGTTTTTAATCATTTTAATGACTTACTTTTCATTTTTGCTAAGTGGTTCCGTTTTCATAGCCACACTTTACAGAAAATGGAAGTGCTTTTACTTTCCATTTCTGCCTGTACCCTTTCAGCCTAATTAATCGGTTCGTGTACAGGAACCAGGACTTGACCTTTGACACTGGTTTTGGAAGTAAGAGGACTCTTTACCATTGGCCTCTTACTTTTTTTTTATTTGTAGGACTCACTTTGAGTTTTAAGTTAGGATCTCTCTAATTTGGCATATTAGAGAGATATAAAGGATCCACAGGCTTTTAAATTAAAACAAAAAAAATTGTTTCCAGCTCCTGGCAAAGGCAGATTGCTACATGCTCTGTGTAATGTGCCTGAGAACCGGACCACAACTTTATTAACTGTGTGTCCTGCACTGCTTTTTTCCCAGAAACCTTAAATAAAAAGGCAAATAAGTTTAAATTCATTATGAATTCTCAGTCTGTCTCCTTGTCACCAAAAATAGTTAAAAAAGGCTTTGAAGGTGTTCACAGTGATGATGGAAAACACGCATCAGAAGATTCTGTCTCTTTATGTTGAACTGCAACATCAAAAAAATGAAAAGGATGTTAAGAAAAAAGATAAAGCTGCTCAGCTATCTGAAAGGCATAGTATACATGGAACAGACAGCAGGGCATCTGAAAGGTGGAACCCTGAATCAGTTGATGGCAAAAATATAAATAAAAGAGCTTCAGAGCAGACACTGGAATTGAAGCATTTAGTATAACTATTTAACTAATCAAGTTATTGCTTTTATTAGTCCACATTAGTTAGGATATTGTATCTGTATCACTGGTCCTGTTTTGATTCCCAGGAACTGGACATCTCCCTGTAACTACCTTTTTGTTTTTTAGCTGTTTTTTTATTTATTTTAATCACTTACTTTTTAATTTTTGGCAAGTAGTTCCATTTTTAACTGTGCCAAAGGTCAAATCGTGGTTTACTGTGCAGGAACCAATTAATTAGGGTGAAAGGGCACAGGCAATACTGGAAAGTGAAAGTGCTTTCATTTTTTGCCTAGTGCTGCTATGAAACTGGATCCACTTAAAAAAAATGAAAAGTAAGTGATCAAAAAAATAAAATAAACGTCTAAAAAACAAAAAGGTAGCCATAGGGTGGTCTCTGGATCCTGGGAATTTAAACAGGAGCTGGAAAAAAACACTCAATATAGACAAAATACCCTAATGCTGAGTAACAAAAGAATATACTTAAAGAGCACCTTTCTCAGTGCCGCCATGAATTAAGAGAAAGCTCCCTTACCTCCGCGGGAGCTCCTCTGTAGCAAAATCAGCTTCTGTAATTATAGCCCTGAGGGAAGGGAAGGGATCATAAATTGCCCCTGGTGGGCTAGCAGCGTGATCCCTTCCCACTTCCCTGTTGCTGGCCATGCTGCCACGTTCTGACATTTTATGACGCTGCAATAGGGAGAGTGTGGGGGAGCACTCCATTGAGGCGTATGGAGCGTCATTTTTAAAATACAGTTTTGCCCATTTAGGGGGCCATTTGGTAAAACTGGAGCCAGAGTTCAACTAACAAGACTCATGACAACTGAGCATACTAAGGCATATAACATTTAGGTAAACAGGGTAAGGTTGCTCCATCATGCAAGAAAAGGAATAACAATAGTATTCGGGGGGGGGAGAGGAGAGCGGAGCACTAGAGGGGGGAGGGGCAAAGGTGGGATGCAAAGGAGGTGCAGATGTGCTAGTGGGCTGTGGGCAGACGCAGGCCATGGAGGACAGAAAGTGTGTTTGTAATAGGGAATTTAGATTTAGAGTGGGGTTGGGGGAATGTAGGGAGGAGGGGCGGTCATTCCATAGTGAGGGTCCGACTGAGGAGAAAGCTCTTAGGTCCATCCTCTTAGTTATGTTAGGATGTTCTGGTTGGAGGTGGAAAGACTGACGTAGATTGGCTGTCAGGGTAAATCCCTCACAGTGATCTCTGTGTACATTACACTGCATGAACTACCTCAACTCATCATTCTTTGACCTTAGTGCAGTACTCCCAAATAACTTCTTCAACCCCAGTCCTGCAACTCCACCCCCAAACACCCAGTATCCCCCCTTCCATCTCAGGGTGATCTTTACGAATGAGGCAAGGCCTTTTCTCATGAAAGCACTCAGTGGCTCTTGCTGTTGCAAAGATTCTTTTGATATGAGAATCCTACATCTAGTACTAGATACAGTCTTCTCCCCACTGACTGAACTCATTAACTACTCCCTAAGTCTGGGGCAGTTCCCCGCAGCCTGGAAGACTGCCACAGTTACCCCAATACTGAAGAGTGGTGACAGCACCTCCCCCAATAACTACCATCCCATATCCATTCTCCCACCACTCTCGAAAGCCCTCGAAAAAATTATAGCCACCCAACTCACTGAGTACCTACTTGCTAATAACCTACTTTGCAGGGAGCAGCATGGCTTCAGATCTGGGCACAGTACAACTACGGCTCTCACTGAGTTCTCTAATTTTATTCACTCTTCCCTGGATAGAAAACACCTAGCTGGAGCTGTCTTCATCGACCTGTCAAAGGCCTTTGATACAGTCTCCCACCCCTTACTCTTAAGCACACTCCACCACATACTGTAGGTCTGTCCCAAGGACCCGTCTCCTGGTTTACCAGTCACCTCACAGCTAGATCACAATGTGTCAAAATGAACAACACCCTCTCAACCACCCTGCCAGTCTGCTCTGGGGTTCCTCAGGGCTCCATCCTCGGCCCTCTATTATTCAGCATCTACCTAAACACCTTGCCCAATTCCTGCTCCGCAACCTACTACTCTATGAGGACGACGTGGTTCTTTTTGCCTCACACCCAGATCCCACAGTATTGCAGTCCTCCCTCCAACACGCATTTAACCAGATTGAAAAATGGTTCATAGACCAACGAATCGCGGTCAATGTAAAAAAGACAAAGACTATGCTCTGTGCCCATCGACAGAATAAGGCCAAGAATGCACAGCTAACAATCCTCTCTCACTCTCTCCTTCCTCTAGAACAGGACCATACATATAAAAACTTGGGACTTACATTTGATTCCAGCCTCTCCTTCCATTCACACATTGACACTCTTTTATCAGCCATAAATGTCCGTATAGGCCTATTGTATTGGCACAAGGATTGCCTACCTCCGGAAGCCCTTAATCTGGCTGTCACCTCCTCAGTCCTCTCCCTAGTCGATTTTTGGGGTCACTATCTACTGGACTGCTGACTACACAGCCCTTAACAAAATCCACCTTGCCATAAACAAAGCATGCAGACTCCTCACCGGGGCAGACAAGCGTACCCACACCTGTACCCTATATGCCCTAACAAATCTCTTTACCCTGGATGAAAGGCTATTTATCAAACATGTCTCCTCATAACGAAAATACACCTGGGGCTTACCCCTTGGGGGTTTCTGCCTCTCTCCTATCCTCCCATGCCTCAGTGAACACCAAGACTGCTCATCGGCAGCTATGTGGTCCATCCTAGGGTTAGAACCTCCTTAACCCAAAGGTCATTCCCACACAGGGCCCCAGCCTGGTACAATGAACTCCTCTCTGACATCTCCTCTATCTCCAAATTAAGACCTTTCAAGTCAGCCCTCAAAGAGCACATTCTTGTTTCACGGCACTGCCAATGTACCAGCTAGTGCTGGGTCATCTATCTATCATTTTACTGGATCACCCCGCCACTGAGCTCCTACCAATAGGGCTACCAAACATTACCTATTAACAATGCCTCCTTTGGCTGAACTCACAAGCTATCTGTCTAATTCTCTACTTCACTATAAATATCAAACCTGTTACTCCCTCTATCAGCAAACTTATTGTTCTCTTGAAAACTGCAAAATACGGCTCTCGGTAACACATTCAATACAATGTATAGCTGATCTTGATTCTGCAATATTGTATAACTAAAAAAAACTGTAACCTTTAGCTGTCATTCTATGTCTATCTGTATCAAGTGTTTATGTTTCTTTTTCTGACGCGGAGTCTTTGTAAATGAGTCCCTGACTCAAAGGTTGTAATCCTAAAGTCTGTTAAAATGAACAAGTAACAGGCTTCAAAATGGTCACTGACTTAATTGAGAACAACCACCTCTGTGGTGAGTCTATTGTTATGGACGATCTCAACATTAACTGGCTGGCCCCTGATGCCAACCAGTATAAAGATGCCATTGCAGCCTTAGCTCTAACCCAAATGATCACTACACCCACTAGGGTTAACTATAAGACTGGCAGTAGCATGCTGCTTGATCTTATCCTCATCACCCATCCTAACAGAATCATTCATACAGAAGTGTTACTGGATGCACTAAGTGATCACTCTCCTGTCATCTGCCTTTGGTCCAACAAAGCACTTAAATCAAAATCTCCTTTCTCGTACAAGCAATCTCCTTTCTCATACAAGCAATCTCTAAAAAAAGATAAACTTCCCCAGTTCTTTACAGCCCCATCAATGATTGACTGAGCTCCCCTTTACTCTTCAAACATCATTGACTATGCCCTAAATTAATTCATCACCCAGTTTAATGAAGTTTGCAACAACTTTGCCCCCTAAAAAAAAGAAAATCAAGATCTTCTGTTAACCCCTGGATTACCTCCAAGCTAATCACCATGATGCAAAACCAGGATAATCTCTGGCACCAAGCAATGTCCTCAGGGTATCAGCCTGACTGGCAGCACTATAAAACTACCAGAAACCAGTGCACCCAGGTAATACACAGTGCCAAACAAGCCTATTATAAGCAGGAGCTTACAAACTCTTGGGGTAACAGCAAATCCTTCTGGGAGAACATCAAGAACTTTACATGGAAACCTACCAAATCTGTCCTGACTATGCTTGAGGTTAACGGTACCACTATCCAAGACCCCAAAGATACTGCAAACACTTTCAATATCGCTTTCTCTGATCTCAACAATGTCCTCCCCCCAATTTCTTTGATGACTCCACCCTACCCAGCCCCAATGGTAGTTCCCATCTCCCCAGGAATTCCCATACCTTCTACTTTAAGAGAATATTCCATGCTGAAGCTTGGGGCTACCTTCAAAAGTCCTAAGCAAACCTAGTTTCAGTAGCGACTCCCTGAATCTTAAACTTCTCTCCCTCTCACTTGATGTCATCTTACCCCCTTTACTAAACTCCTGAATCTTTCTCTCACCCTTGAACAGTTCCCCCAGCTCTAGAAGTCAACCATCATCACTCCCGTGAACAAAAATGGCACTAGATCTCATCATGTAAATTACCGCCCCATTTCCATCCTCCTGCCACTCTCCAAGGCTCTTGAACGTATTGTCATGGACCACTTGTCAGAACATCTCCATAAATATAATCTAAAATGTCCTCAGCAGCACGACTTTAGAAAAACCCACAGCACTACCACTGCCCTGCTTGAATTCACTGCCCATATTCATAACGCCCTAGATGCAGGCAGGCTGCTAGGTGCTGTTGTCATAGGCTCTGGGTGTAATGATGGACACTGACACAAAAAGGTAATGTGGCAAGGCTAAAAAAAAGTGCCAAGCCTAAAGCTTTATTAAAGTAACAGCAAAAAAAAAAAGAAAATATAAAACTATTAACTTTGCAGGAATACAGAAAGAAACATAAAAGGTACAAAAATAAATGAATGTTTCCACAGGCAATATCAGCAAACAAAAAGGCAGCCTGGGATTTCAGTTATCTTAGTCTGTAAGTGCAGACTCCCAACTGGATCAGTACTGGCTGATCCCAAAACGAATCTGAAGGTATCACAAGAATGAGTCTCCTTTTATCCTAGGGAATCATCAGGTGATCACTCCAGACTCCGCCCCCTATACTCTTCAATACAAATTTTCATTTATAAAACATTTTTATTTCATTCTAAGCCAAGGGACATTCAATATATCTTTATTACAAAACATTGACATCCCTGAAATGAAATATAATACAGGTTTAACTAAAAACAGTACTCATACCTCTCAACCTTCTGCCTCATAAATCAGGGACAAGGCTTAAAAAAATCAGGGACAAAGGCCCAAAATCAGGGACACAGTTTTAAAATTGGTGCTATCCACTCAGGAAGCTGGCAGAATAAGGGACTCATTGTATAATACATTTTCTGAAGAATAAGAAGTCTGCAACTGTATTGTTTGACATAATTTTATTCTTACAATCATCACTGTTTAGTCAGGGGAACACAGATTTTAGGAGGGACAGAGTAAAATTCTGAGGTAAAATCAGGGACATCCCTGAAAATCAGGGACACTTGAGAGGTATGACAGTACTCTTACCAAGTTTAGCCCCTCCCTCAACCTATCCACAGTATAACTATAGTGAGAAATGGGCGGCTGCCTCCTAGAGAAACAAGCAAGAGCAACAAGTGCAAATGGCTGCAAGGACTACCTCTGGCTAAAGGCCTGAATATCCATTATGTGGTAAGCTTTACTCTTTAATATTAACAGGAGCCAGACTGCTATGAAAAGGAGTAAAACTGAAAAGAGACCATTATTTATTTTACAATATCTGAAATACTGCATATTTTTGTTTAGGAGTTTCTTTTGGGAGTGCTAAACACATTGCAGCACAAGCAAACAAAAGCAGTCCCTTTAATTTCAAATCTGCTTATGTTTAAAACCATTTGTGCTGCTGGCATTTTGCCTTTCCATGTCACCTTACCAAAAATAATAAAGTTAAACAGTAAGGAAAAGTAAACTGTTTTGGGGTCAAAATAGTGTTGCTAAGGCATATCTAGGGAACCTTACAACAACACACTAAGGGATTGGGTGACCAGCAGGCAGACTCTGAATCCTTTTACTATCTTTATTTTTCTCTGCCTAAATAAACTAAGTGTTTGTACTGTGAGGAGAATTCCCTATATTTGGCATTCACATTTGTTTCCTGGGCATTGCTTAAACATGAAGAGGAACTACTAGCCCAAATATGCTTAACCCCAGGTCTATACACTGTAGCCTATCATTGGGGGTACTGAAGCTCCATACCTGTCTTTTAATGAAATGAAAGTGATAGAAAGGGCCTCTTATCCAGGTGGCCTGCCTGGAAAAAGGGAATTAAAAAGGGGGAAAGTAAAGGAAAGGACAGTAAAGATATTCAGAGAGTGCTACTGCAGTAGACTTGTGAAACAGAATTAGACAGGTATTTGGAGATTTAACAGCACACTTTCACAGCTGTGTTCATTGATCTGACACTGTGAATCATCGGCTCCTGCTGCACTCCCCATCTAAATCACCAACTCTTTCTCGCATAGCCTTCCTGTCCTTTCAAGTGTCCCCCAAGGCTCCATCTTTGGCCCTCTATTTTTTAACCTGTTTATCAATAATCTTCCTGCAGCCTGCAATAATAATATGATTCTCTATGCAGATGATACTGTCCTGTTTTCCTCCCATGCTGACCCCGTCCCTCTCTCCCAAGACCTGCAGATTAATTTCAGCCTAGCTGAGTCCTGGTTTAAACAACACAAACTGTTGATAAACTACAAAAAAACAAAGTCTATGCTGTTTTGCGGCTTGCACAGCAAATTTAGAACTGCTAACCTCGCTATCCTCAATGAGAACCATCAGCCAATTGATAAAATGCATGAATTTAAGTACTTGGGTATTATCTTTGACAGCACAATGTCTTTCAACCAGTGATGAAAGTGAGCCGGAACGCACAGGAACAGCGTTCTGGTACTTTTTCTGTGACTGGAACGCCGTTCAGTACTTCTTCATATTCAAGAAAAAATTGTATTTTATTGATGTGCAGAATTGCATTAGGCATGGACATCATTGCCAAAAAAACATAGTGCGTTTTTTAACTTTGTTTGTTGGGGGTGGGGGTCAGGAGTGCACTCACTAGCCTACAGTCCCCTACATGCCTGCCACCTACTTGAAAAAAGCTATCTGAGTGCTGCTCAGAAGAGACTGGTGTTCGTGGGGTAGTTTCCACCAATCACAGATTATGTTGTTGATGTCGTTCTGTCCAATCGCTCTACAGAATGTAGTTGACGACCTGCCACGTGGCAAATAGCTCTCTCTAATTGCCATCTCGTCGACAGTGTGTGTGAGGGGAAAAGTCAGGGCCATGGGCCAGCCACCGATCCTTAAACTGAGTGAGCGACAGTGGGAGTAGTTGCTGTTTGCAGGCTGCTTGACAGGGTCGCTGGTATGTCTATTCCAACAACTGTGAATGTAACTGCAATTTTCTTGTCTCCCTCACATCTTGTCATTTCGTCACTCCGCATGGTGACAGGCAGGCAAACGACAGAGTAACTGATGGGGATAACGAGTGGCACACAAATCGGCATGGCAAGTTCTTATTTACATGTGACTGGTCCTGTGTCATGCTGTTAGCCTTTTTAATGGGGTGTTGGTAATGCAGGACAGCATAGAGAGAGTGACAGGCATCAGTACTGTCTCTTGCCATCTGCCTTTCATCTGTGGCTAGAGAGAGAAAGATTGTGGGGCCCGGTGACAAGGGAGCATTGGGGCAATTGTGCCAAGTCGTTGAGAAATGAAAGCCGCATATTCCCTTTGAATGTTGTGATTGGTGTGCCTACATTGTGGCATGCAGATAGCATGAGCCCAGGTTTGTTTTTGCTTTTTTTGGTTATTTCATCTTACTCATTCAGCCTTACACCTGTACACCTCCGTGTGAACAGTGACATGAGTCAGAGGGACATTATAATATACATAGGCATGGTAGCGTGTGTTTTCTTGAGAACGTCCAGCTTCCATCCCAAGTGGGAATGCTGCTACATCGGGTGTGTCAAGCTGTAATGTGTCAGAGTGTGTGTGTGTGTGTGTGTGTGTGTGTGTGTGTGTGTGTCTCTTGGCATAGTTATTAGAATCTGTTATAAACATTTGTGATTGTAAATATAACAATCTCCTGGCTGTCATTATTTTTTTTTTCAAATATCTAAGCAGGTTTGTAATACAGAAATGTGTATCTGAATGAAGGCACTGCAAATTACTTAGCACCATCCACTAGACTAAAGTCATGGGTCACACTAAGATTTCTTGGATGATAAATGGAAGGTCTCTCACATTATGTGACACCCCATTTTACATTATAGATTGATACTGTTCACTTTGAGACCCTCAGAGGCAGTCCTTGCCAAAAGGTGCTTGTGGTTCTGCTTGTAGCAACCATGATGCTCTGCCGCCTAATCAGCACCCTTGCTTCTTGGCCTAGTCTCAGTTGCTATTGAGAAAGCCCAGCCTTAGCAAAACTAGACTATTTGACAATGTTCTCCATGTCTAATAAACTGTAGCATGTAAATGTGGGCCAAGTGTTCTATGCCAGTGAACAGGATTGTCAAATTTTAATTTTGATCGTAGTAGTGCCGTTTCTTTGCTCCCTTGAAAATACTGTCAACCTCCTCGCATTGCCGATGTCTCTGCAATTGGATCATGCAATCCTTGGAGGCATTTTTTTATTTATTTTTTTTGTTTGTTTTTATGTGTCATGAACTCCTTTCTCTTTCGATGTTTGAGGTGGGAGAGGACCTTTTTTCTTTTCACGGGGGAATTAAGACCCCTCACATTCCAGATTTGCATTATGATCTCACCCATTCTGCTTACAGGAGAGGGTCTATAGGCTGACCTACATCCATCCACCACTTTTGAGGCAATTATCTGCAAGAGTTTGCACCGTGGTCAGGCACCTGAACTGGATTGGGGACGAGTACCTGACGGTGGGCCCTGCATGAGTGTGCAGTGCAAACGCACCTCGGGGGACCAAACAGTGGGAGACAATAGAGCTGGGGATCTTGTGTAGTTACTCAGGAGTACAAAATTACAGTACCTAAGCAGTGTGACTCTCAGTAGCAATACCAGTTAAAACAACAAGGAAAAATAGTTAAGCTCAATTAGTAACACCAATTGAAGATTATTTGGGGGCTTTGGTCTGGACTATAGCCAGCTGCACACGCAACCAATAGCTGGCCCAACCTGCCCAGAAGGGTGGCTTACCCCAACAGTTAGGCAAAGTACTTGCTCAGCTGTGCTGTGCACCCTAGGGCCATAGTGTTTGACCCGAGGTGTTTAAACCTGAGATCCAGTGGTCTTATAGGGGCACTGGACCTCTGTTGTAGTCTTCTGGAGGGTAGCAGAATTTAGATCCCGGTCCTGGTGTATCTCTCCAGTAAAAAAAGGGTGCATGAGCCTGGCAGGCCCTGTCTGACAAGTGATCACTCTGAGTGACCCACCACATCTGAATTCAGTCCTCTGGAAGCAACAGATAGAAAGTGAAAAGGCACAGGAGACAAGTTTGCACTCAGCTATGCCCGAGTGCAACAGACAGCCCTCGTGTCAAATGGTTGCTCAGCATCTCTGCATGGCAGGCTCAAGCGCAGGGTACAATTCACAAATCAGGGTGAGAGAAGAGGACTCAGGTGGGTAGGGTGGCAATCAAGGTGTCATGGGCATAGCCCTTAGCCTGGGTATCAGGTACCTGGGGAGAGAAGGCAGCAACAAGGCCTCTATTGCTCCAGCAGAGGAAAAGTGAAAAGGGGCAAGTTTCAGGATCACACACAGAGAGCATTCATGGTAAGTGGTGGCTGTTCCTCTCCTCATGGTAGACTTGGGGAACAGGGTGAGAGTCACAAATCACGGTGAGAGGGGAGGACTCGGGTGGGTAGGGAGGTGGACAAGGTGGCATGGGCATAGCCATCAGGTACATGGGGAAATCTACAATTCCTCTATTCTTCCATTGCATACTCACAAACCGCAAACACACACACACACACACACACACGCACACACGTCCACAATAAACAGAGTACACAAGTCCTGCTGGGAAGCCATCAGAGGAGGGGACAAGACTGGATACTGTCCTGTCCTTCACTTAAAATCCTCTAAGTAACTAAGAGGAGTGGGGAGTTGGGAGCGAGAAGTAATAATAAATTTAAATCATGGACTTGCACTCTGGACACCCCTGGGCTACCTCCTCAGTCCCGAAGCACCATTCCCACCCTTATTCTCCTGTGATCTACGACCCAGCAAAAATACTGCACTTATCTGAAAGCTCCTATTTCAGGAGCACAGCTGCAGGGGATGTTCACTCGTCTTTGGTCCTCGGGCGCTCAGTCACCCTGTGGGTTGGCGCTCCAGGTCTGCAATAGATCTTGGGGCATCCAGGGCTAGGGCAGACACTGGGAAGTCTGAAATAGCCCCCAGTCTTGCGCATGTAGGTCATCGATCCCCGGGGCCCCTGTCAGGGTGTCGGTGTCCATATCTTTGCAAGTCGGCAACCTTGGTGGGTGGGGTGACTGGTGTGAGCAAAGAATATCTGTTATTTGTGAAGTATGGGCTGGTCCCCACAGGTTCCTCCTTATCCTCTTGTTGGCTGGGCAGGATTTGGTGTAGGCCTTCCTCTACGTGGTTATTCGGGTGATTCCTTCTGGTGTACACCGCCTGCTGCAGCCACTTCTTCAGGTTTTGTGGTCTGGGCTCCCATAATGATCATTGAGTCTGGGGAGCATTTTAGGGGGACTGTTGGTCCCATTTGAGTGGAGAGCAGCGATCAGCGTACTCCTTGGAGTGAGCTATAGCTATGTTCAGGGCTGCCCCTCTGGTTGTTGTTAGGGCCTGAAAAGTTTTTCTCAAGAAAGTGGGTGCTGCAGAGTTTGGCATCTGGAAGGTGAATCCCTAGAGCAAATTACACTCAACTTGCTGAGGGAATGCAGTAAGTGTTCTGATATCCTCTGGTCCCTTTTTGGTATGTACTGCTTGCTGGAATCACAGAAAAAAATGGGTCTGAGGCTCCGGTTGGCAGCTGCGAAAGACTTAAGCCGCTATTTTCTTTGCCGGCTAAGCCCCCAATATTCTCATGTTTTTTTGGAGTTTATTACAGAGTTGAGTAAGTGCATAATTTATTGAGGCCCTGCCAAAGCGTTACTTGATTTGAGGGATAGAATAGTGTGGTCAACATGACTGAAGACCTTAGTCCAGTCTATAGACAAAACTCATTTGTACATGCCCTGCCCAAAGCACCTTTGGCATCATTAGTGAACTGGTTGAGAGCTGTACATGTCCTATGAGTGACTCTGTCTGAAACCATGTTGGGCAGGGGACATTGCAGAATCAAAGCAGAGTGCTGCATTTAAACATTAGAGTCAGTGCTACATGGTTTACTTTAATGCCACAGGTTCACCAACACCAGTGTACAAAGACACTTTGTGCCATCAGTGAGGGCCAGACAAAAGATCACCTGGCAGGCGAGTGCCAAAGAACTGGTCACCAGGTGGAAGCCCGTGAACTTGGGAAACAAAACCCAGGGAAGAGTACCCATGGGCGGGGGTAGTAACAAGAACAAAATAGAAAGGGACCTGGGGTGATCACAAGTCTGTCAGACACTATCCCTGCATGCCAGCTGGTAAACTGGCTTTTAAGATAATCCTTTAACGTTTGTTTACAGAAACAATCAGTGGTTGCATGGCATCATTACAGGAGGTCAGGACATACACAGAATGATGTTGTTATCCTCAAGATGCTGAATTACTGCCTCCATGGTGCGGGGCCTGTGCAGATCAAGAATTAGCAGAGCCTGTTGTGTGTGTGGTAGTGCCAGTGTTAGTTTTTGGGACTGGACATAGGGCACCAGCACATTAGTAATGAACTGAAGGGTTGTTTCTACTTATGCCCAGTGATTATCTGAGTGTGTTACGTGCCACTCACTTGGAAATTTATGTTTTGGATGACATGCTAAACTTCTCAGTTTGTGTATGGCAACAATGGCTGCATGTCCCCAACCAGGGAGCAGGCTAGCACAATGGAGATCTGCCTTTTATCTCAGAGACCAGTTACTGAAACCTGGTTTGCCCCAGTAGCCTCCATAGTCCATTCTGAGACAGGGATCATGTTAAGCCCTGTCTCATCCATACTGATGAATAGCTGGGGATGGATAAGATCCTGAGCACTAGCATGGGCTATTTGTGACATTGTATTTGTCGGTATCACAGGGACCCCATCTGCCTATGGCACCCATTACCAGAGTTATGAGGGTGTACATATCTGTTCGTTTATTATGCCCCTTTTAACAGGACTATATGATATAGTCCTGTTAAAGGGCATAGTAGGCAGACAGGAGTCCATGTGGCACCCATATGTATGTGTCACTGGGACCCCAATCTTTCCTTTTTTTGCCCATTACCAAGGCTATGTGTGGATCTCACTGGGACCCACATCTGCCTTTAATTCTTAACCGAGTTGGCTATCTTTTCCTCAGTTTGGGCCTTTGCTATTCTGACTACCCTTCCTGCTTCCTTCTGCCTTAACTGGTACAGTTCTCTGTCCTGCACCTTCTGTGTTTCCTTATACTTCCTAAATGCTATCTTTTCTCCCTGACCTTCACTGCCACCTCTTTTGAGAACCTTAGTGACTTTTTCTTTCATTTTGATTTGTTTATTTGCTTCACACAAAGGCTTGTTGCCTCTGTGATGGCAGTTTTGATATTTCCCCATTGTTGCTCCACCCCTCCTTCTAGCCTGTTTACTAGTGCTTTTCTAAGGCACTCTCCCATCTTGCCAAAGTCAGCCCTCCTGAAGTCCAGAACCCTCACTTTTGTATGGCTTGACTCTGTAGCTGAGTTTATCGTGAACCACACTGTTTGGTGGTCACTTGTTCCCAAATGGCTACCCACTTCTAGATCTCGGATCCTCTCATTGTCCCCATTTGAGAGTACAAGGTCTAAAATTGCTCCCTCATGAGTAGATTCCAAAACTAGCTGTCTGAGGCATGCCACCTGAAGGGCATCGAGAATGGCCCTGCTTTTGGATGTGGCTGCAGCAAAGGTGCTCCAGTTAACATCTGGCATATTAAGGTCCCCATCAACAGTATCTCTCCTTTCTCTGCCATCCTAAGAATGCCTTTTCATATCCTTGTCCTTTCCTCCCTGACATGGGAGTCTGTATACAACCCCTAGCGGATTGTGGTGCCATTTCCAGTCTCTAAAGTGACCTACAGTGCCTCCTTTCCTCCTTGTTTACTCCTTTGTTCAGTTGCTTTTATTCCATCCCTTACATAGAGAGCTACTCCGCCTCCTCTTCTCCCCTTCCTGTCTCTCCTGTAGGTTGTGTACCCTGGTATGTTAACATCCCAGTCATGGTTCTCTGTGTACCATGCTTCTGTGACTGCTATGATATCCAGGATACCCAGTGAGTGTACCAAAATGGTGGGTGGGAGGAGGAATATGATGTACTTGCAGAATGGAAATGTGAATCTTAAAACCAGCTACGCACATCCCATTTCATGTTAAATATGTTGTATTAACCTATATCAACTTTTTGAGGAAATCAGATTGCTAAAATATGACTTGAAAGTATTCATTTTTAAAACAGATTGTGATCCAGAATTCTCTAAAATGCACCAAATCGACTCATTTTTTTGAAAATTTTTCCGGGGAGGCATGCCTCTGGGCCCCCCAGTAGGCTGAATTTTCCAACTTGAATATGGTTCCTGTACTTCTTTTGAACTACTTTCATAACTGCTTTCAACTCACATGTCAACCATGTCTCAAAATCTATAAACTCTAGAACTGGGGTCCTCTACCGCCATGGTCACTACCTTACAAACGAAACCATGCCTGCTGCTATAACCAGCTCTATCTTGTCCATCATTGACTATGGGCTAATTTTTATGGAGCCGCCACTGATACCACTTCTTGCTGAATCAGGACAGGCCTCAACAAGTGCTGTAGACTTATCACTGGTGCATGAAAGTGTACATATACCTGTACTCTCTACAAACACTCCAATTGGCTCAATCTTCAAGGTGGACTGGCTTACCAGTCAAGCCTCATGGCAAAGAAATCTGCTTTAGCCTTACACCACTATCTACACATGACTTAATGTTACTTGCTGCCAATTCATGCTTCACACGTAACGCCTCAAATCACCGTGATATCATCCCATTCTGTCGCATCTCCCAAGCTCAATGTGCCTTCTTCACCAGGGCCCCATTGCTATTGAATAGCCTTCCTCCTGAAATTACTGCTGAGAACAAGCTTTGCCCATTCAAACGTAAGCTTCCATCAGCCCTCACTGATCTCAGCAACTGTGACTGCTCCACCTAGGTCTGCATGCTACCATCCCCATCCCTCCTCTACCCCTCCTTCCCTTCCTCCCCACCCCTTGGCCCCTCCCCTTCTCCTACCTTCCAGCCCACCTAGCACTTTCCAAACTCTTGCTCTTGTGACAATGTCAACTCCTTGACTGCAATCTCGTCTCTCCTCCTCACTTGCTTGGCTCCCCACATTCACTTAGGTTAGTATTTCTTTACCTGCTTCCTGCACACCTGTCTCTTTTCCCCTGCATTAACTTTATTTTCTTTGTTATTGTATTATTTTGTAAACTTACTACTGTATTGTACCACCCACTGTTTGTTTTTTACTCTCCTGCTGACGAGGAACCTTTGTAAATGATCCTCTGGTTAAAAGGTATTTGTAATCCTAGTACTCAATAAATAATAAAAAGATTGTGGCAGTAGGTTCTGGGCTGGATAAGAAGGAAGGGTGGACAGTAGGAGGGATTGTGCAAGGTATCAGCAATGGTCTGGGCCAGCAGGTAGGAGCACCACACTTATGGAGGGAGCCAGTTAAGGGACTGGTAAAGAGAGCAGTGATGAGTGAGGAGAGGGTGCGCAGAGGGGAAGGTGGCATATGCGACTGTAGGTAGCATCAAGATGGTTCAGGTTGGTAATGGAGGTGAGGGGGTACACTGCGCAGCCATAGTCAAGGAGGGGGAGGAGGCTGCCATGGGCAATAGCAAGGTGGGCTTCGAACGAGAGGTGGTTGATCAGGTGATAGCAGAGCACTATCTTCTGGTTGATGCACCTGATTAGTGAGGTAATGTGGCCAGTGTAGGTTAGGGACAGGTTCAGGACTACCACCAGATACTTGAAGGTGGGAACAGTGTCAACATAAAAAGAAGAACATGACCGCCATGAAATGCAGTGCATTAGAAACTGGCTACAGGGCAGGGAACAAAGGATTACAATAAATAGCACTCTAGCCACATAAAACAAGTGACCAGTGGAGTGCTGCAAAATTTTGTGTGGGGGGCCGATTGTAATCTGGAGGTGGGTACCAGCAGCAGGGTGGCTAAATTCACTGATGATAATACCAAAATAGAAAGGGTAGTTATAGCACAGAAAGAGGTTAATGAATCACAGAAGGACCTGGACACTTTTGGGAAATGGGAGGAAAAAAGGCAGATGAAACTCAACATTGAAAATGTAAAGTGATGCATCTTGGTCAGAACACATGAAAGGAAGCAGCAAAGCAAAGCAAAGAAAGGCAACTTTATTTGTAAAAGCAACTTTAATAGCCAAGGTGCTTTTACAACACAATCAATAGATAAAATACATCAATAAATAAAAATACAACAATTTAAAATCTAGTAAATGCAACAGCAGCTTAAAAATCAGAATAAGCTAGGCTAAATAAGAAGGTTTTAAGATCAGTTTTAAAACTTTGGACGGTCAGGCAAATATTACCTAAATAACAGAGAATACTGAAACTAAGCAGGAAAAAGACATGGGTGTAATAATTAGCAACAACTTTAATGGGAGGCAATAGTGTGGGACAGCAACTAGCAAACCAAATAAAACCATGGCATGTGTCAAGAGAAACTTTGTAAGCAGACTGAGAGATATAATAATGTACAGATCCCTGGTCAGACCCCATCTTGAGTATAGTTTATATTTCTTGTTCCCTCATCTGAGAAAGGATATTGACAGGATTGAGAAGTTCTAGAGGACAGTGTCCGAGGTAGCTGAGGGCTTGAAAAACACAGGCAATGAGGACCACCTGGCAAAACTGCAGCTGTTCTTCATGGAGAAGAGGAGACTCAGAGGTGACATGACTACAGTTTTCAAAAATTTAAAAAGGATATCACCATCAGCCCAAATGCAGTTCTTCCTGATTTGCAAGGATGACAGGATCTTTGAAAAGAGGACGATTCAAGGTAATAGCAGGAAGAAGTGCTTCACAGAATGAGTGGTGAACACTTGGAACATATGGTACGAGTCAGCATTGTTTCAACCTTCAAGATTAAACTAGATTCCCACTGAGTTACTGAGGGAAAGAACTGATGAACTAGAAGTCTTCTTTCTTCCCTGCATTTGTTAGACTACAATCCTATTTTCAAGCATCTTTCTTTAGTAATAAAGACAAGTGAATATCAACTGCTGTACAATAACTACATGAACTACAAACAGAATTGTGTAAATATTATGCTTATTAACGATTTCCGGAGATATCACTGACTCTTTAGTGACATTTCTTGACACCATTGTTTACTTATCTATGACAACACAGTCCTTTGCATGACAACAGAATATGATGTCACAAAAAGCAGTCGATTGGCAAGTTCTGAGTCTGTTGACAATCAGATGCTTTGAAACAAATAATGGCATAAGTGTAGTTCACAGTACTACAGTAGAAAAAGTTGAACTAGACAGTGTTATGTCTAAATATAAATGAAGTATAGTGTGTGATTACATCTTGTGGGCAGTTGTAGTAACCTAATTGTACTGTGGAGTTCCTATAAATCCCAAGCACACTCTGTCCCGAATATAACGTGATGCTTGGTTGCTTTCATATTCTGCAGTTCAGTAAAACAGAGGGAGGGTAGGGGATCACCAAGGGCAGGAGACAGATGCAGGCGATCACTTTGGAAAGGACAGTAGAGTAGCAGAGCACCAGGATGGGAGACACTGGGGACCCATAGAGGGGCAACTGACTGCACTCAGTAAAATAGACAAGGTGAGGGCATAGTGCACTTTATAGAGATCTGCTGGGGGGATTTGGGATGTTATAATAGAGGACAAGCCATTGTAAATCAGCCTGACAGAAAGGTGGTGGAAGGGTGTCTCTCTTAAAGCAGCAGTACTACATAATCAGGAAGTGAGTAGTTTCCAGTTTTGTACAGTAAATATGGTGGCTGCATTAGCTGCCTATCTAGTACTGCTGCCTTCAACATGGCAGGTGGCAGAAATGTAAACAAAAACAAAGGACAACTGAGCAAATTATGGAGTGATAGTACAATGCCAGTGGGAAAGATTGCCAGGTAAATGCTCAACAGAGCACAGGGAATAAACTGCTGCAAAGGAGCAGATTTTTTTTTTTATCTTGTACTGCTGCTTTAACAAGGGAGTGAGTCACTGTGGAAGACAAGAAGGTCATTGGGGCCAAACAGTGCTAGGGATTCCATATGGGCCAAGCTTGTGGAAAATGGAGCAAAAGAGTTACCCAAGAGATATGCTACATGCCTCAAACAGCTCCACAGAGCATGATGCTAAGCTGGTTAGGGAAATTGTTAGAACAGTCAAATCAGAGGCAATGTTAATACTGGGGGAATTCAATCTGACTGGCATAGATTGGCATGTTGAATGGGCTAATAGCAGAGCTGGGATCGAGTCCCTATCCACCATTGAGGACTGCTTCCTTGAGCAGCATGACCAGCTGAACACTAGGAGTGTGGCCACCTTCCTTGTTCTCAGCAAAGAGGATGAGGTCTCTTCCAGTGTGAACATAAAGGAGCCTGTTGGAGACAGTGACCACAGCTGTGTAACTTTTTTTCTGTTGGTGAGAGGAAAGACTAGTTTAGTCCCAGCCACCAGAACCTAGAACTTCAGAAAAGTGGACATTGCCAAGATGAAGAACCTGTGTCTCTAAAGGTCTGGAGAAGCATTATGATTATGATTAAGACTGGTAAATGAGAGTACATGTGGGGTTTGTTGAAGAAGGTACTCGAAGCAGCCATAGAGATCTGCTTCCCTGTAAGAAATCAGGGAAAAACATTAAGAAATTACTTAAGATAACTGATTCTGAGCAAAAGAAAAAGCCTACGGCCACTTGAAAGGGATGGGTTGCATCTAGACTTAAAAAGAGTACAGAGCAACACTGAGGAACTGCAAGACTGGAATTAAGAACACCAGAGAGGCGCTGGATGTCAGGATAGAAATGGGAGTTTTGGACAACACCATGGCCTTCTTCAAAAACATAAATGGAAGGATGAAGGTGAAGAAGAGGATCTAGCCTTTGAAAACATTTAAATAAGAGAGGAACTTGTTAGATAGCCAGGGGTGAAGGCTGAGATGCTGAATAAATACTTTGCCTTAGTGTTCACCAAAGGGCCTCGTAAGGGAAGGTGCTCACTGGGAGAGCCCATGGCATCAGGAGTAGCCATAATTAAACCTGCAGATATTACTCACTTGCCCTGGTTGCTGACTGCCTGGTAAAGATCACACCAGGTCAGTCCCAAAGGGTGGACAGAATTCACCATAGGATCATAGTGGAGCTAAGGAACATTTGGTACAATATGTCTGCTTGCAGTAATATTT
Source organism: Neoceratodus forsteri (assembly GCA_016271365.2). Lineage (NCBI taxonomy): Eukaryota > Metazoa > Chordata > Ceratodontiformes > Ceratodontidae > Neoceratodus > Neoceratodus forsteri. Next base: position 392,842,477 of record CM057453.1, read on the forward strand.
CATGGTTTTGTCCAGACAGCTGTCATGCCGAAGGACAAAGAAGTGGCCAGTTATGTCCCCATCCTTGATAATGGTGCAAGGTCAGTCTCAGCAACTATAAGGCTGATCTGCCTGGTGTTAGTGCTGTGCCTGGTCCTGAAGCCATTATCAAGCACAGAAGAATGGAGCACTTGGTTGTCAACAAGGTCCCCCCCCCCGCCAGCATGGCTTTAAGAGGTCAGATCCTGCCAAACCAACCTGACCACCTGCTTTGAGGGGTTGACCAGGGAGGTGGATGGTTTGGGGCCATATTCTGTATAGTACAGTAACTATCTGGACTTCAGCAAGGTATTTTTTACTGAGTTTGTGTATTAGAAGCTTTTGGGCAAGGAACATCAGAGTGGAACACATGAGGCATACACAAGGTGAATTACAGCTGTAACTGACTTGGAGGTAGAAGACAGAGGGCTGTGGTGGATGGGCTCTACAAGTTGAGAGGGATGTTCAGCAGCTTCCCTCAGGGATCTGTACTGGGGTCACCTACTGCTGTTCAATATTTTTGTCAATTATCTGAAAGCTGGGGTCTCTAGAAAGCTGCTTAAGTTTCTTGAGGACACAAAGCTTGTCAGAGTGGTGTACTTCTTTGAGGTTAGGGACAAGCTTGAGGAAGACCTGAGCAAGTGAATGATGGACCAGACTCTTGGAGTCTCAAGATCAATGTAGCCAAATGCAAGGTGCTACATTTGGGGATGAAAAGCAGAGGTAAAGGAGGCCTTACATACTGCGTGGAGTTCTCATACACCGGTGGAGAAGGAGGAACTATTCCTGGAGGTCATAATAGGCAAGGGACTGAATCATCCCATAAAGTAGTAGCACCCCTAATGAAAAAGTTGTTTAAAGTTTATGAATGGGCAAGGGTTGAGCTGCTAATGCTTGGGAGGCGATGGTTCTTAGGTCCTTACCAATTACCTGCCTGTTAGTTGGGACTATACCTTATTAATGAAAGCCAATTTAAGCAGTGCACCTATGTAAAGGAACCCAGTTTTAGCAGTTGCATTTTAGAATAAGGACCCAGCTGATGGGTGGTCTACCTATACATTTGGTAGCTGGGCAATTTCCCAGTAAGGCCCTAATGTGAACATCAAGAGACCCCCATTCCTATTGCAGATAAAATGAATAATTAACCAATTAAGGCAGAAAAAGTATTATATTTGTAAGATTTGCCATGGAGGGAGGGTGTGCACTGAATTTTCTGTTTTACTGGTAAATTTAGGAGGAATTTTTTTATCCCAGAGGATGGTAAACCTATGGAACAGATTACTAGCGGAGATAGTGGACATGATGACAGCACTGGATGTCAATGTAAGCCTTGACACATTTTTACTTACCAAGGGAATCCCAGTGTACCATGTGTAGTAGAGTGGGTAGGGGATGCCTATAAATCAGCACATGTTTACACAACATGCTTATTCAAACTGCTTACAAAGTGGTGGGCAGACAAGAGTCCCTTCTCTTCACAAATTCCTATGTTAGTATGTAAAAAGCAGATCATCAACTGGTATACATGTCTCTATGTTTTCTTTTTATGACTCAGGAATAAAACAATACTAGTTTATGGGAAAGTTGATAAACGACCCCTTCCACTGTGATACTTTGCCTTGCACCATACTGATGAGCCTCGAGGCCTGCCTGACCCACTGGGATTTTTATCTCACACAGCTTGCGTGTTGATGTATGTTACGATGATTCTGCTCTTCCCAGCCACCACCTTTGAATTTTCCCTGTTCTTTCCAGTTAATCTCTGCACTTTCTAACTGCGATCCTGGTTTTCAAGTATAAGTTTACCTTGTGCCGTTACTTGTTGCTTGCCAAATATTCTGCCTTTGTTAGAGTTTATATCTTGGTAACTAGTGGTGGAACACTGTTATTTATTTGTGGAACACTGTTATTTATTTGTGTAACAGTGTAATACTGTTATTTATTTGTGGAACACTGTTATTTATTTGTGTATAGTATCTGCTGTTTAATGCTCCTCTGTATCCCTTCTCCCAGTACACATCTGGAAATGACCTGGTGTCAGCTCAGTGTAATTTAACTTTCCTGGCAAAAGCTTTTAAATAAAATAAAAAGCCAGCCTGCTGGCGCTGAAGGCTGAGGCACTGGATGCCTTACCCCATGCTACGTTGGTGACAAGGGTTCGAATGACCTCAGGTCACTGGGGTGCCAGCACGGGTGGGGGAGAGGGGAGCAGGATTGAGCACTGGCTTTCCTTTCCCGGGAGGGTCACCCACCCATAGTCCTGACATCACTGGATGGAGGTCCGGTGACAGGCGCAGGTGGTAATGGCATAACAGGTAGGGTGGGGCATCCCATAGTGCATGGCATGCACGTGCCTCCACATACGCTCGTGATTCCAGGACTCACAGGGTCAGGGAACAAATAAAAAAGTAATCAAGGGGTTAACTCAGAAACCTAAAAGCATTACAATTAATACAATTGTTGTATACACTGTGCTCTTTAAGGGTCTGTCTCTCTCTGTATACAGTACGTATATAAGGTATGGTAAGGTCAAGTACGGACAAGAATTCAATGTAATTGTGCTCTGTGCTGTACTTGATGGTAAATGTTAGAAAACAAACTAAGAACTTGTGTGATGAATTTCAGATATGCTATTCTCTTTTTTTCTTTTTTTGAACAAAAATAGATAGCCACAGAAAATTTATGGTCAGGAGTACAAGTCCATTAGGTCCCACTTCATAAGCAAGGAATAAATATGCTGTGCAAACATATTAATTTGGAATTTATGAGATCCCTGCACTGTCCATCTCCCTACAACTTTAGGTTTGAGTGGATTGCCTAATTAATGTGTTCTGAGGTCAGGCCTTCATCTACAGTATCTTCATAAAGAAAGGAGATCTTAAGAGGTATTGGTTTCAAGGGGAGAGCTTTTAAAATGATGCAATCAGCAGTGAAGGCCTGCTCCCTTGTGGCTAAACAAAATAATTACTGAACCTGGTGATTCTGTTTCACAAAGTGAGTTAGGACTTCAAGATAAGATAAAATGCTGCAAAGAAAAAGGACCAGACTGAGTTTTGTGCATGCACAAGTACTGTATACACTCTTTGGAGCAATATGTTTCAAACAGAACACCCCATCAGTCAGCATATTTAACAACAGAGCCTGTGCTAACATTGAGATTTACCCCAAAACCTATGAAAGGCCATGTAACCAAGACATTGGCTGAAGCAGCTGTTTTCTTCAATAGTTTTACCAACATATTCCATATTTTGTCATGGGTAAAAACAGTGAAAGTGTAGTAATACTGAATTTCTTTCCCGTGTATTGATTGGACAATCCAAAGGTGCCCAAAGTTGAACTGAAAAGAAATCCAGCCATTGCAACTTTGCTAGATGTGAACTATAAACTTTTGTGTATCCTAGTGATCGGTACACAAAGCTCTAAACTTGAAGAGCCTCATTTATCCTACCCAAGCCACTCACTGTGTGATCCTCAGCAAGTCACTTAAAGCAACAGTGCAACATGCAATGAGCCCAGTCCCGGTGTGGGACATGAGATCAGTAAAAGGATGCTACAAGAGAAGAAATGTCCAAATTTATTTATTTATTTATTGAGAGTATCGGATTACAACCTTTGAGTCATGGACTCATTTCCAAAGGCTCCTCATCATGGTACACAACATAGAAGGAGGTAGACATTTATACAAAATTACAGTTGGGCAGGTAAGAGATAACAACAGGGTTAACAATGCATGACAAGTAGTAGGCAGTATACAAATTACAGTGAGTGTAGGAGACAAGGCAAACAGCAAGGAATGTGAAGTTGCTAATCCTATACATTTGGGTTTGCTTGTTTTTTGTACATCTCTCGATACCATGCCATAACATACCATACATCTACTCTCAGCATATACTGGATCACATGTACAAGCCTGTTTAAAAGGTGATATCTATTATGGTGAAGTCTAAATCAGCCTGGCTTGAAAAAGGAGTTTTGGGAGCGAAAGTTCTTTAAATTTGATGGACTGCATCTGACTAAGGAGGGAGTCAGTGCATTGGGGCAGAAGTTTGATGACTTTGCAGAATATTTAAACTAGCAAATGGGGAGAGGGGCGCAGCACCCCATACGTCAAATGAGAAGAACACCCCTCCCCCCTCAGCTAGTGGTCAAACAGGAGTTCAGCATGTTTGTAGTTCATCTGCATCACCAGGTAAAGAAAAAGGTCCGGCTCCCCATGTGATGCACAGGGGAAACGTCAGACCTCACCCAACAACTAGCACACCAAAATCTGGCTAATGGAAAATCACGTACACAAATGCTCATAGTCTGGGAAACAAGATCCCAGACCTGCAGGCAATAATGATAGAGGTTAAACTGGACATAGTAGCCATTAGCGAGACATGGTTTACCAGTAACCACACTTAGAAGACTTCAGTACCTGGCTATGTACTGTTCAGAAGAGACTGAGGTGCAAAAGGGGGTGGAGTGGCCCTTATGTCAATGAAAATATCAAAGATACAGAAATTCAGAATACACATAAGAGCCAGAAGAACTATGGGTCACCCTGAAACAGGAAATGGGACAGCCATATGAACTGGGGTTATGTACAGGCCTCAGACCAGGGGAGGACATAGACACATAACTGTTAGAAGATATACAAAACATGACAGCTAAAGGTGAGGTTCTGATAATGGGGACTTCAACATGCTAGATACAGATTGGTCAATACCAGCAGGGACATCTGCCAGAACTAGACACATGGTGGATTCCCTGCAGGAGAGGGCCTCAAACAACTGATACAACAACTCACAAGAGACAGGGCTATCCTAGATCTAGTACTGACTAACAGGGAAAAGATCACAGATCTCCAGGTAGAAGGTCACCTGGGTGCCAGTGACCATCACATGGTATGGTTCAATTTGCCACTAGAACAAAATCATCCCATTCCAAGGGAAAAATATGGGACTTCTGAGGAGCTGACGTTGATAAGATGGCCAACAGAGTTAAGCTAGCCCTGGCAAAAGAAATACAGGTGAGGGGTATAGGCAAAGTGGGCAAGCATTAAAGATGCAATACTTGAATCAACATCCCATTGTGTTAGTGAAAAAAGGAAGTGCAAAAGAAGAAGGAAACCACTTTGGTTCTCAAACACAGTAGCAGAAAAGGTCAGAGCCAAAAGGCTGGCCTTCAGAAAATATAAGGGAACACAGCGGGATGAAGATAGGGATGCATACCAAACTTCCCTAAGGGAAGCAGGGAAGGCAGTAAGGCAGACAAAGACCCAAACTGAGGAAACACTAGCACGAACAGTAAAAGAAGGTGACAAGACTTTATATAGATACATTAGTGAAAGGATAAAGTCCAGAGTGGGTATTGCTAAGACCAAAGGGGATAAGGGGGCATGTGAGGAGGAGGAGGAGGACAATGTAAAGGCATCTATCCTAAATAGATACTTCTGCTCAGTATTTACTGAAGAGAAGATAGGGCAGGGCCCACAGCTCAGCACCATGGACACAGGGGGGAGGGAGGTGTGCACTAGTTCCTTTACAAAAGAAAGGGTCCTACAAGAGCTCGATAAGCTCAGCGTGGACAAGGCAATGGGATCTGAAGGCATACATACCAGGGTACTAATGGAGCTAAGGGTGGAACTAGCATAGCCATTATCAGAACTGTTTAGTGAGTCTCTGAGCACAGGAGAGGTCCCAGAAGACTGGAGAAGGGCTCATGTGATCCCACTCCACAAAAGTGGTAACAGGGAGGAGGCAGGGATCTACAGACCAGTCAGTCTTACCTCAGTAGTGGGCAAGATTATGGAGGCACTCCTTAAGAAAGATAGTGCAACACCTGGAATCCATAGGAGCACAGGATCCAAGACAGCATGGGTTTACAAAAGGAAGGTCCTGTCAAACTAATCTCATAGATTTCTTTGACTGGGTAACCAGAGTGGTGGACCAAGGGGGAGCAGTTGATGTTGCCTACCTTGACTTCAGCAAAGCTTTCGATACTGTTCCACATAGAAGATTGATTAATAAGCTGGGTAGGCTCGGGTGGGCCAGAGGTTGGTCAGCTGGGTGGCAAACTGGTTGACGGGGAGAAAACAGAGAGTGGTGGTAAACGGTATACAGTCAGAAGAGATGCAAGTCACAAGTGGGGTACCTCAGGGATCAGTCCTGGGGCCAGTCCTCTTCAACATCTTCATCAGTGACATTGCAGATGGACTGGAGGGTAAGGTTTGTCTGTTTGCAGATGATACCAAGATCTGCAACAGAGTAGGTGATCCAGATGGGGTGGGCAGAATGAGAAGAGATCTGGATAAACTAGCAAAATAGTCAGAAGAGTGGCAAATGGGGTTTAACGCAAAGAAGTGCAAGATCATGCACATAGGGAAGAGAAACCCTGAAGCCACCTATAGGCTGGGAGGGGAGTTGCTGGCAGTCACAAGGGAAGAAAGAGACTTGGGCGTCATCATCACCGATGACCTGAAATCATCCAAGCAGACCACTAAAGCAGTAGGTAAGGCTAGAGGGATGTCGGGGTGTATTAGTAGGAGTAACACAAGTCGGAAGAGGGAGGTAATAATCCCTCTTTACAAGACATTGGTTAGGCCCCATCTGGAGTACTGCGTGCAGTACTGGAGGCCACACCTTCACATGGACATTAACCAAACTGAGGCAGTCCAGAGAAGGGCAACCAAAATGGTGCAGGGACTGCATCAGAAAACATATGTGGACAGATTAACTGAGCTCAATATGTATACCCTTGAGCAAAGGAAGGAGAGAGGTGATATGATTGAAACATTCAAATGCCTTAAGGGCATTAACAAGGTGAGAGTCTAACATGTTTCAATATAAGAAAAATAGCAGGACAAGAGGACACTGCATGAGATTAGAGGGAGGCTGATTAAGGGGTAATGTGAGGAAGTTCTTTTTCACAGAAAGGGTGGTGGATGCATGAAACAGCCTACCTCAGAAAGTGGTGGATATGAATACAGTGCAGGGCTTCAAATAGGCATGGGATAGGCATAAGGGAGCAATACAGATGAGTATGAATAGGTAGGCCATTGACAGAGCAAAGGCCAATGGCACATTCATAAGGTAGAAAAAGAAATGCGCAGACTGGATGGGCCTTGCGGTCCTTATCTGCCGTCAACCTCTATGTTTTTATGTTTCTATGAGTTGCTTTGTAACACGTTATGCCATGCATTGGGATTAAAGCAGCAGTGCATGCTATGGTGAACATTTTGACGTACTGTACACATTTTCATTTTAGAGTGCTTTTGTTCCCTTCCCTTGTAAGATGGCCCACTTCCTTGTTTTGAGTTTGCTTCAGTATTTTTATTACATTTCAAATAATTAAAAGGAGTGTTCCGTTTAATGTGGCTATCCTCATGTGTTAGTGAGTGGCTTCTGCTGCATCCTGTTTCACTTTAAACACAAGAATGGTGATGTTAAACAAAGGATGGTTCAGAATAGCAGGGAGCAGGGGCTGAGGAGGATGTTGGGGTAGCTGGACAAGTTTGTTGCAGCGCAGGGAGCCATGGTGACTGCTGCCAACACCGTGCCATCCACAAACCCATGAGCGCCACAGCAATTAGTGCTTGGCACTAGCCAGGTGTACACCAGGCACACAGTCATGATGCAGCTTTGTTCATGTAGTTATATAGTCTTTTTTTGTTCATGTAAATAATTATGGAGTTTTTTGTTCTTGTATTATAATTATATACTTTGTATTGATCTTAATTGTTATATAGTATATGGTTTGAAGTGATTATGTATAGAAATCAGTACCTGCTGAAATGTTGTTGTGCATGTTCTAAAAGTTGCTGTGCATATTCTAAAAGTTATTGTGCATGTTCTACAATTAATATTCAATAGTTCCTACTTAATATTCATAAGTCGTGTCACCTGATTGGTCCCAATGGATCAGCTCAACGAAAACTCAAACATACATGGCAGTGCGGTTAGTGACGGCTCACCAAAATAGGATATGGGCAACTCAACTCTGTTTCTAAAACAAAGTAATGTGACCGTTTTTTCTTTTAATGTACTGGTTCCGTGACTCTCTAAACTTTTATGAGTGACTGCACCAAATAACTTCGGCACACAGACCTGCCAACAGCAAGCGGAAGGGCAACAGACTCTGCAGCAGACCCAAACACAAGGTATGAAACCCTGCAACATAAAAATGGTAGCAAATTTTACTTTTTTTTCATCAGGAGGAACCATATACTATAAAAATAAAATAAGGGTGAGTATACACAACTAGCTTTGTGTTTCCATCTTGGGTTGAGATACAGCATGACCTCTGGAGCTCAGCCCCCGAGGTCCATACGTAGGCATCGCGGACCCCTTGATGGAAACACAGACTAGTTGTATATGTTCACCCATACTTTATTCCTTATGTTTTTATTGTTTGCATGGTTGTTGATACAGCAATTATTTATATTGAAACCATTTACATTTACAGTAAGATCCAAGCATTCTTGCGTGGTTGTAAAGTGCTGCTGAAGGGTCCATCACATGAGTCTCATGCGGGTTATATTGATACTAGTGACACATCTACTTTGTGGGAGAAGGCAGACACAGACAAAGAAGCAATTATTTTAAGACCACCAGCCAGTGTTACTTACTGGTCTATGTCTAAATAAGGTGAAATGCAGCACCGAAAATATGGACAGTAATATTATATATCTTTTGTATCAACAACAGAATCCAACTAAGGGAAGTACTATAACTAAGTAATGTTTGTTTGGTACTTTTCAAAAAGCAATCATGCTTGCTAACGCCAAGCAACAACATAATTTGTGGCTGTGAAACATGTGACTGGCAATGAGGTTGAGGCACTTAGCATATTTGCTTTGAATTTGTTTCTAACTTCTGTCTGACTCTGACAGTGACTGCAGGATGAGATGAGGAGTAGCTGTTTTCCCACAGTCTTTACAGTAGCTTTCCAACTGTTCTTCCACAAATTCTGTGCAGTCACTGCAACAATATTTTCATTTTGTTTCTGGATCTCATCCCAGTTGGGTACACAGTATGCCAGACAGATTACATTAAACTATTTAAATCTGTGGGAATGCTTGTGGATTAGTAAATAAATGTGTGTGGAGACTGGAGGATTGCATCCCGGGTCAGTATCATTCACATTAATTCTTCCTTCTCAATATAATTACCCCCATTGTTTAAGCAATCATTAAAATATTGTACATTTTATTCTCCACCATCACACATCCTCCATCAGCTAGATCTGATCCAGAACTATGCAATAACAGGATTCATCACCCAGGTGAGAAATACCTAAAATGGCAGAGAAAGGGACAAAAAATGCTTAGAGACTGGTTGACACAGAATCAAAGATAATGTGATACATGTCCAACATACAGTATTATGTACCCCTCACCCACGCACCCCAACCCCAAAAAATACCCACAAGTATTTCCTTTGTTGGTAGGAGTGTGTTACTCGAAGATCATCACCCTCTGGATCTGGTTCAGACATCAACATCATTCATCACCTCACATCATCTGTGTGACTAGCTGTAGTATACAGTACACTTACTGACATTATCATCTTCATCATCATCATGGTCAACTCATCATCATCATCATCATCATCATCATCATCATGGTCACTGTGTCAGATCATCGTCATGGGTGATATTTCTTATCATCATCTGAACTGGAAGCATCACTGTAGAAGTAGAATCCGTGCTTCATTCAGCAAATTTCACCAGTACAGGGAAAATTCCACTATTCTTTAAATAAATGCCCTGGGAATGGGACCTGTAATGTCCACAAAAAGAAGCAGCAGAACAGGCAGATATGACCTTGTTTTAATGCTTCAATGATCCAAGAGAATAAGAAGTAACATTTTCCAGATGTTGCTACATTTTGAAAAGAGGGAGGCTGTGTCAGCAGCAAAATGCAAACTGGAATATTTATGTAACCAGGTCACCGTGGATGTTATGGTTACTACCCCTGTCTAGTGGGATCAAAGAAGGTTGAGGGGCCTGGGCTCTGTTTTTCCAGAAAGGGGGATTCATTCCCAACAGAATGAAAAATAGCATGATGCCTCCACCCAGAGATAAATTTAAGTGGACCTGATGACAAGATGGTACAACCCCATGGGATGCTGTACCTCCCTGCAGTCACCCCACACATGGAACACCAAAAACAAATGCAATATTTCAGAGTACATGCAATTACTAGCTACCTCTAATAACAGAATAACAAACTTTTTATTAAACAGGGTAGGTACTGGAGAAAAGGGTGCAAAAAATGTGTAATTGTTCAACTGTATCAACACAAATTAGAAATAATAGTGCCCACCCCCCAACAGCAACACAAACAGTACAGCCCATCTCCCAACTGATACCAGTTTCCCCAGTCAGCTAATGAGACCTCCCACTGTCTTCACTGGGTACGGTGGAGGCCAGATGGAGGTGCAGCTGGTTGGCTGGCATTGGTGCACTTTTTAACACAAACAATAACTTTTGGTGGAAGAATTATTTACTGCATCCCCAGGTGCAGGGCAAGACCTGAAATTGCTCACAGTTCTTGAGATACCAGTCTCTGAGTTCTTTCATGCTGCAGCTCTGGGATGCTCTAAACCTGGATACAGGTTGTGACAGTCTAGAATCTAGATGGCAGACTCTCTTGACAGGCTTGTCACCTCTTTCAGCTTCTCTTCCCGCTCTGGATGGACCAGTCTTAGGGCCAAGGCTGCACATCTCACCCACTCTTCCAGGCATCCAGCCCTCAAAGTGCAATGATACATAGCGCCTAGCTGTGACAGTGGCCGGCCGATCCCCCAGACTGCCTGCTGGCTTATCCCCTCCTCCTGGAGCTCAGGAATGCAGTCTTCACTCTGTAGGCTAACAGCTGTGGATCACTTAGTCCAAAACTGGATCACCCCTCTGTCTGTTGGCAGGATTCAGTCCCTCAGTGGCTTGGCAGGTGTATAGGCTCTGTTCACAAAACAGCACTTTTCACTTTAAACACTGGCTTTCCAGATTGTGAAAAACTTCTGAGACACCTCCTGAAATGCAACTGTGGAAACCACAGGCAGTTCTTCATGTTTTAGTAGGCACACAGTCCAAGCCCTCCTTACCTAATAAGAGGTCAAGGCAGACCGCCCCTAGCTGAATCTGCCCCGGGTCTGATGAAATCACATGCAGCCTCACTGGTCCATCAGGCTGTCATTCCATAAAATTAGTATGTGTAATATTCACTTGATGCCTGATTGACTGGATGAAAAGGCATCAAGACACAGTCCTCTCCTTTCCCAGAAGCCCCCTTGCTTAGTCTTCTGGGTCCTTGATCTCCATTGGCTGCTTAAGGTCCAGCAGTGACAAAGATGGCTGGATCAAAACAGTTTAAACAGAGTCCCAACTTTAGCTTTATTTCTAGAGGGCTCTTGTATTGTTTTCAGTTCAACTGCCACTATGGTCTGGTAGCGGCCCCTCTGCCCTATGTTTTGTGGCAGGGTGGGTGCTGGCAAGGGCTCCCCCTGCCTGTCACAAGCACTGTGGCACTCTCCCCCAGGTGGTAGGAAGGGTTACACAGAAATAGCAGTCAGGCTGCTTTCAGTTACAACACTTAAAACACTTTGTAGAGTTTTGATTGTCTTCTTCCCCACCCTAGTGCGCCTCTGGCCTCGCAGTGCTGCTGCTTTGTCTCTGGGGCCAGAGCACACAAAGGGAACCACTGAAGAGAGCCACCAGAGTAGCTTTGACACACTCAAGCACCGTAGCATTAGCAAAATCTGTGAGCTGACTGCTGCAACTCACACATTCGAGTAGGTGCCAGCTGGAACATGCCCACACAGAGCTGCGCAGTGCTCTACTAGACTACGCAGCACTCTAATGAGCTGCACCACTGAGCTGGCAGTTTTAACATTTAACAGTGCTCCCTTGATCCCCCACAGCACTGCAGGCACATGAGAGCCAGCAGAAGCACTTTAGGCAGCAACCGGGACTGGGACTGGTGGGACCAGGTGGCAGGGAGGCAAACTAGGTAAGTCACACCTGTGTGTGTGTGGGGGGGTGTTACATAGAGATAGAAACATTGGGACCTGCCAGGATGCAATGCAGAATACTGCAGAATTCTGCAGAGCTACTGCAGGAAACAAGCCAATTTCAATGGAAGTTAACCTCTTTTTTTCTTGCAGGAATCTCTGACATTGTGTTGCATCCTGGTGGGATCTACTTTACTGTATTTACTGTAGAAGTGCTGCCTGTTGAAGTTATAGAAAATATACTAGACAAATATGGATAGAACATGAACTGATTAACAGACAGACATATACCTAATTTGGTTTTGAGTTACCTGGACAAATTAAATCCATGTCCATCCTATGGAATTGATGGTCTAGATTTTAAGATTATCAAATAGGCAAAATATAGTATTGTTTTTCCCCTTACAAAACTGTTGAACTTTTCACTTTGCCAAGGAGTACTTTCTGCAGTATGGGAACATACACAAATCTTGCCAAAAACAAATAGTTTCTAACTATAGGAATATTTCTTTGTTAGACCCCATGTCAAAACATTGTGAGTATGTAGTAGTGGACCAAATGGTGAACTTTTTTGTCAAAATATTGCTTGCTGACTTATGCCTAGCATCATTTCCATGCCTTACATAATACAGAGACTACCTTGGCGAGGTTTACGAACTATGTTAATCAGGCCATGGATTCTAGGAATCTTGTGGCTTCTGTGTTCAGAATCATGGACCTCACTAAAGCATTCGACCTAGTTGTCCACGGTCTGCTGTTGCAGTCATTGTCACACTGTAACTTTCTAATGATGATATCAGTTGGTTTGGAGACTGTCTCCCAGGCTGTGAACATAGAACTGTTATCAGAATGATTATTCTGGTTTTCTATAGTCAGTTGTGGTATACCACAGGGTTCTATTTTGGGACCCTATTTTCTCCCTTTTCTTTAATGACACCCTCAGTTTGTCCTTCTTCTGAAATGCTTTTATGTGCAGATGATGCAGTCATTTTAGAGGGAGAGGGATGTGGGGCCTTAAATGACATCTTTCAGAAGGAGTTCTTAGTTACAGTCTTGGTTCATTGCCTGGGGATGGTCTTTAATATCAAGAAAACTAAAATCATGTTTTTAGTAGAACAAAAAATTAGGAAATAGTGAATTTTGCTGAGAGCCCTTGATGGTGTGCATATCAAGACCGTTAATTCAGATATCTGGGACACTTGACAGTGCTCTGACTTATGAATTTCATGTACACAGTATGATAAAACTATACATCAATGTCTGTTTCTCATATAGGTCCAGAATAACCTTTTGCCTGAAACTCGTACTCTTCTGGTGAAGAAATTACTGTTACCAGTTTGGGATTATGGAGTGTTCAATTATTCAGGTGCAGGAAGTGGGGTACTAACCAGGGAGAAAGTTGTTTACAATTCAATATGTTGTTTTATAACTGGACTTCCTTTTTAACACTCTCCGTTGTTTGCTGTATCAGGCTGCACAGTTACCCTCATTGGATGGCTATGTGAAAATTTTTTTTACAAGGTCATCCTGGGCAAGGACCGTCATTCAGTATTAGAATTGTTTCCAACAAAAAGTTTTTGACTTTGTTGGACCAAGTAGCTAGAATCATCTTCCAGAATCAATTAAGACTTGTAGATCGGTATCTGTTTTTAAGAAACAATTCTTAAGTATTTTAGATGGTCAGTTTTCCTGTTGCTGTAAGCGGGCATGTGCAAAAAAAAATTCCACTGGCGGAATTTTCCACGGAAGGCAAATTTTCACTTCTCGGAAATTCCTAAAATATTTCCCAACTTCCACAGAATTTCCACCTGAGAGCGGGATTTTGTATTTGATGCAGCTTTTTTATTTACTTGTGGAAAAGTTCCTAAGTCCAAATTGTTCAGTTTCTTAGAGATGCAGAATAATTTGCATATTATCCATGCGTCATATGGGGAGCGGACCTTTTCCTTATCTGGTGATGCTAATGAACTACAGACATGCTGAACTCCTGTTTGATCACTAGCTGATGGGGAGCGTGTTCTTCCCATTCGACATATTGGGTGCTGCACCCTCTCCCCATTGCTAGTTTAAATATTCTGCAAGACATCAAACTTCTGCCCCAATGCACTGACCCCCTCCTTAGTCAGATGCAGTATATCGAATTTAAAGAACTTTCACTCCCAAAACTGTTGCCAGTTACCTACAAATTTATGTCCTTTTTCCTGGCACCAGCTCTTGAGCCACATGCTTAGCTCCCTTATCTCCCCTTCTCTGACCTTCCGTCCATCTGCCCCCCTTTTTCAGACTGGCAGGATCTCAGAGAAGTAGATGCCGGATGAAATGGATGACAGTTTGTCACCCAGCCTGGTCAGGTGTACCTTGGTCTCCACAACTGACCGGCCGGCGAGATTGATGGTCACTATGTGTACCAGGACATCAATGTTTTCTCCTGCTTCCTGCACAATTTGTAATGTGGTCAGTGTCTCTCCATGCTGATGTACCTGGAAGACATCTGACCGTACCTAACTGGATGTGGTATCAACTCCCGAATCATGAGTCTCCTATGATCAGAAGTGTTTGGATTTCCTTTGCTGTTTTTGTTTTGGTCCCTATTTTGGGCGAGTTTTGTTGTGCTAGCTCCTGTGCTGCAGTGTCCTGCTCTGCAGTATCCTCTGCCTCTTTGTTTGATTTTGGAGATAGAGGCAGATACCTGTTTGTAGTTTTTATATGGTTTGTGGAGGTGATATGTTGGAGAGCACTGAGTGATGGGGCACCTGATTTGCCCCTCCTAACCACCTGCCAACCTCTCAGACCAGCTGCCCTCTGCAGTCGAGGTGCTTCTGTTGGATGCTGGGGAAATGGCGGGCAGTTCTTATAAATCATTTCTTCCTGAATATGTGATTTGAAGTACACAATCTCTGCCCTTGCTGCTTGGAATTGAGCCCTTAGATCTCCAATGGTCCAGCATGTAGGACAGTGTCCTAAATCCTGTATAACTGCCCTTTTAAAGTGTTCCGCAGTACCTGCAGTTAATAATATCCATTCGGATGAGTTACTAGGTTTATAACCTAGTCAGAGTAATTAGAAGGAGGAAAATGAAAGCAAAAATGTGATTTTGTGTTTTGTTTGTTTTTGCATAACTTGTTATAACAAGTTAAATTACTTGTGCCCCTGTAAATGAGGTCACTGTGTTGATACTGCTTTGATCCTCCCCTTCCTGCTTTGCTACAGGAAATGTCACAACTGTGCTACCCTATAAAAGGAGTGTAGCATGGGATGGTTGGGGATAGTGGTGGGTGGCTGGGCCCTTCCTCTGCCAAAAAGAATAACCACAGACGAAAGAAACAAGGAGGTAAGAGCAGAAACAAACGACCAACAACAAATGCAGTAGCCCTGAAAGCTTAGCCTAATGAATTTCCCCACTTCTACTGTCATACTGTTTGATCTTACTTTGAGACGGCTCTTGCAGTAGGTAATTACATATAGGATCAGGCCATCAGGTGCCAGGACCCCAGGAAAAATTTCAAGCTAGCAGTCTCTGGGGAGGGACTGCCCCCACCTCAGGTGACCAGCATCAGGTGATGTCAGTATAAAGAGGCTGTCTCCACGCCTGCCTTCCAGTTCTTTCCTGCCATCTGCTTGCCATAGTGCCTCGCGATTAAGTTCCTACTGCTCATCAGTCAATCATCAGTCTTTTAAACAAATTTTTCTCATTTTCAATTTTTTCCAGTCAAAACATTGTATGTTGTCCCTACACCATCCGATTTACATAAAAGCAGTGCCGATTCGTCGACGCCCAACTCCATAAGGATGGTCATTTCCTGTACTCTTCTGCCTGAGGCATGGATCACCCCATGGAAAAGTGTCAGCACTGCCTGAAATTGAAAGCTGCCACCCGTAAATGGAGGCAGCAATCTCTGGAGGCCCATATTTTAAAGAAGAAGATGGCCTCTATGGAGAAGGAACTGAAGAAGCTAAGGCAGGCCTCCACTTTGCCTTAGGGTCACCGTAAGAAAAAGGAGAAGCACCAGGACCAGAACTCCACTTCCACAGCTACTGCAACTTCAGCCGGAGTCGCCGTACTGCAGGTAACATCCCCCCCCGAGGACCGATCCTCAACTGCCATCTTGGAGGCTTCCAAGGTGGTGGTGTCCCTCCTATCGGGCTTGCGCTTGGGCCCTTTGGGAGCCTCCAGAAAAAAGGAGGTGACTGCTCCCAGGAAGGCCAATGTCTCACTGCCATCCCGGTTGAGCGGGTCCGGTAAGTCAGATGCTGGTACAACCGATGTCCACCTGGACAGGGCTGATAAGTCATTGACCCCTTCGGGGGAGTGCACAGCTCCTAAGCCACCCACCAAGGATGATACTCCATCGTGGCCTTCATGAGGTGCGGGTTCCGATAAGTCAGACGCCGGCTCATCTGACGCCTGCCCGGATCCTGCCAGTAAGACGGTCATCAGCCCCTCCAATAATCATGTGGCAAAAGCCGACGATGGAACCCTCTGATCAATCTGTCATTCCTGGCTCACCACAGCGCTTCGCCACTGCGTTCCGAGGCCGCAGCATCTCCCTTGCTGGACCTCGGGATTTTAGGCCTCCTTCTCTGGGCAACACAGTGGACATTGGTACGCTGCCATCAGGTCTCCCTCCTTTGGGACCAGATCCCCTAACACCGACCCTTGGACACCGGCTCTGACACCTGCCTATCAGACACCGGGTGATATTCCATTACCAGATGCCATCCCAACACCGAACCCAATGCCTGTGGGGCCACCTGTTCCGGGCCTGGCCGCTGGGCCTCTTCCAGGGCCTCTGCACCGACAGAGCCCCTGGTTCCTGGGTACCCAACTTCATCTTATCTGATGCCGTCCTATCCGGGACTGTAGTATCCCGCGTTGCAGTACCCAACGTCATCCTACCCGACGCCTCAGTACCTGACGCCAGGGTTCCCGCCGTTGGGTTATGGATATTCGCTCTACGGATACCCCAGTACCCATATCCCCCTCCTCCTCCTCCACTGTGCCCTCAGCTGCCGGTGGATTTGAAGGAGACTCTGGCTGCCTGGTGGGCTGAGGCCAAGGCTCAGCTCACCAGGGAGGTGGAGAGCCATCTACTATCGATGGACCCAGTACCGAATCCCCTTCACTGGAGATGAGAGACTCCCTTCCCCTGCCTGACACCAGAGATGAGCCCTCAGGTGCCAGGGCCGGGGAGAATATGCTTCCCCTTGGGCTCCCCAAGGGGTCCATTCCTCCCCTGCGCAGAGAAGAGTCTTCTTCTCAATCTTCTTCAGAGACCTCCAACTCAGATATCGTGGGGTGCTTCGATCCTACCGACGAGTCTCGCTCTCTAGACCGTTCCAGGCCAAGGATTCCTCTGAAGTCTCCTCCAGAAGATCCTTCCTTTCTGGAGCTGCTGAGAAAAATCCAGGAGGTCCACCAGTGGCAATCTCTGGAGCTAGAACCACAGCAGAAGAAACTTGCTGCCCATTTGGATCTGCCCACAACAGTTCCAACATTGATTCCACCCTGGATTGAGCCTCACGCTGACCTTGTTTCCACAATTTGAAATGACCGTCTGTGGTGGCCCCCCTTCCAAGGAAGGCAGATAGGCTATACCAGGCTCCCGAGGGTGTGGATTTATTGAACACACACTCAAAGGCCAATTCAGTTGTGATTAGCGCCGCTCACGGCCGGTCGGCTAACTCAAAGCACCTTAGCTCGTCTCCACCAGACAAGGAATCCCATCTTTTGGACCAGTACGGGAAGAAGGTGTACGCTTCTTCCACACTGGGAATCAGAGCCCTGAATTATGTCACACATATGGGGGACTACCAGAAGGCTATCCTGAGTCAGGTGGAATACCAAATTGGACTCCCTTCCAGAATCTCAAACCAAGCAGGAAGTGGCTGATCTAGTCCGATCTGCTCGTTCAGCCAGTCGGCACATGCTATGTGCAACGTATGACGCAGTGGACACTGCTGGTAGGAGTTTGTCTTTTGCTGTGGGCCTTTAGCATCATGCCTGGCTCTGGGTGTCAGGACTGGTCCCTGAAGTGCAATTCACTATTCAGGATGTGCCCTTCAGGGCTTGGTTCTGTTTGGTGGAGATGTCAAGGACATCATCACCGACCTGCAAGAGAAGGGCACTGCACTTAAGTCTGTTGACTCTTTGTACAAGCCCCCTCAGGGACAGCATTTCCTCTTTTGCAGACATTCTTGGCCAAAAGCAAAACCTCAGGGCAAGCGGGCCAATAAACGTTGGGCCCCTATGGCAGCCAAGACTCCACCACCCAAAAAAGCTACAGGAGCCTCGGCTGCCATGCTGCCTCACACTTCCTGACTCCTTTCCTCTCCCACAGCCTCTGAACTCTCCAGAGGAACCAGTAGGAGGGAGGTTCTGCTTCCATCTACTGAGCTGGGAGAGGATTACATCAGATGCTTGGGTGCTCCAGCTGATAGCTGAAGGGCACTCAATTGAGTTTCTTCAGAAACCACCAAGAAGACCACCCCGCAAGTCATCTTACTCCCCAGAACATCTTCCTCTGGTTCAGGAAGAAATATCCTCCCTTCTCCTGAAGGAGGCGATAGAACCAGTCCCCACCCACCTTTGGGGGACCGGGTACTATTCCCATTTCTTCCTAGTTCCAAAGAAACCGGGAGATGTGAGACCTATTTTAGACCTCAGCTCCCTGAACATGTTGGGGAGTACAAGAGTTTCAGAATGCTCTCCTGCAGAGCCTTCTGTCAGCTTCTTCTGCCGGGACTGTGGCTATGTGCTTTGATATGCAGGATGCCCACCTGCATATACCCATCCACCCTTCCCACCAAATTCCTTCAGTTTTCATTTCAGGGGCTACTACCAATTCAAGGCTCCTCCCATTTGGTCTTTCCTCAGTCCCCTGAATATTCATCAAATGTCTTCAGTGGGCGGCCCACTCATGTATCCAGGAGTAATGAGTTTTGCCGTACCTGGATGATTGGCTGCTCGGTGGCCTCATCCAGGGTGGAACTCCAGCACTCTTTCCTTACCTGGCAGGTTTTCACCAGCCTGTATCACCATCAACCAGGCCAAGTCCCATCTGGTCCCTTGTCAAAGACTTCCAGTTCATTGGGCGATCCTGGACATGACCATCGGCAAGCCTTTCTGCCGCTGGACAGAGGAGACACCCTTCAGGTGCAAGTAAGTCTGTTGTCAAGCTGCAGAAGGGTTGGCACCTGTCAGTCCTTTGCCACCTTGAGCGAATGGTGGCTATGATTCTGACAGTCCCTCGTGCTCAGCTCTCTCAATGGATGCTTTGGTCTCACTGGGACCAGACTTTGGACGACTCTAGACCAGGAGGTTCTGGTCTCTGACCCCTGATCTGGGACTTGCATTGATGGATGGTTCAGGAGAACCTTTGCTGGGGTGTTCCATTCTGTCTGGAAACTCCCTCCCAAATGGTGACGACAGATGCCTCTGGAGAAGGCTGGGGAGCCCACCTGGGACCTCACAGGACTCAAGGCTCCTGGTCCAGTCTCCAGCGCACGCTACACATCAATGTGCTCAAGCTCAGAGCCATTCTGTATTCTCTTCAAGCTCTCTGCTCTTGCATTCTTCCCGGTCATCCAGCAATCCAGACAGACAACATGTGCATAGTCTGATACATCAACAAGCAGGGAGGAACTCATTCCTACCCTCTGTGCAGGGAAGCAATGAGAGTCTGGGGTTGGGCAGCTCAGTACAACCTTCACCTGATGGCAGTTCACATTCCAGAAGTAGACAATACGCTGGTGGACCACCTCAGTCGGTCATCATCCACGCCCACAAAAGGGAGCTGGACCAGGAGGTACTAGATGAAGTCTTCCAGCATTGGGGAATCCCTAAATTAGACCTGTTCGTGTCTCCTCTAAATACAAAACTTCCTGCCTTTTGCTTGCTTGCTTGAGGGTGAGACTTTTTTTGGTGGGACACTCTGTCTCTCGATTGGAAGGACAGATTCATCTATGCCTTCCCTCCGATTCTCTTAATCTCGAGGGTCTTACACAAACTCCAATCAGAAGGAGCTCAAATGACACTCATCGCTCCATTCTAGCCCAGGCAAGTTTGATTCTCTCTTCTGCAACAGTTTTTGGAGGAAACTCCACTTCCTCTTCCTCTGTCGCAGCACTTGCTGACCCAGGACCGGGGGGCCCTGGTCCATCCAGGTCTCAGATCCCTTCAGTTGCATGCATGGCTCCTGCAGACGTAGTCCAAGCCCATTTTGGAGTTTCTTCGCTCGTCGCAGAAATTTTGGTGGAGGCCAGAAAGCCTTCCACTAGAGTCACCTACGACATGAAGTGGAAGCATTTCTCAATGTGGGCCGCTTCAAAGGACTTGGAGCCCTTCTCTTGCCTGGTTGAGAGAGTCCTGGACTACATGCATCACCTCTTTGACCTGGGTCTCAGTCATTCCTCTTTGAAGGTTCATATGTCGGCCATTTCGGCTGACCACATCCCTTTTGGTGACAGGACTTTTGTGCAGTTGGAAGTTTCTAAGACCTTCCTCAGAGGGGCTCTTCATTTAAGACTCCCCATACGTGTTCCTGCGCCACCTTGGGATTTGAACTTTGTTCTCAAGAATCTTACTCTGTCTCTCTTTGAACCGGCAGCTACAGCAGACTTGAAGTTCCTCTCTTGGAAGACCCTTTTCCTAGTGGCCATTACTTCAGCGCGATGAATTTCCAGGCTTCAGGCCTTGATGTACAAAACCCCTCATTTGATTTTCCACAAGGATCGTGTACAGCGCACTCAACCCTAAGTTTCTCCCTAAGATGGTAGCGGAATCTACACTG
This sequence comes from Neoceratodus forsteri, assembly GCA_016271365.2. Taxonomy (NCBI): domain Eukaryota; kingdom Metazoa; phylum Chordata; order Ceratodontiformes; family Ceratodontidae; genus Neoceratodus; species Neoceratodus forsteri. The sequence goes on from CM057453.1 coordinate 392,863,277, forward strand.
AACCAATCCATTGAGCTGCCTGCTTTCTTTACTCAACACTCCAATCAAGGGGAATACCTCTTGCATACTTTGGATGTTCACAGGATACTGAGATACTATGCCGCTAGGACTAAGGATCTCAGGAAGTCGGATCAGCTCTTTGTTTTGCCCACAAAAGAGAGGGCAGTGCTGTTTCTAAACAATGGCTATCGAAGTGGTTGGCTCACTGTATCACTTTCTGTTATGACAAGTACCTCAAGACCCTGCCGGGTCAAGTCAGAGGTCACTCTACCAGAGGAGTAGCTGCCTCTGCTGCTTGTTTCAAGAATGTGTTAGCTGCAGACATCTGCACAGCCACAACTTGTACTTCTGTCTATACCTTTACAAACCACTACAGTTTGGACATTGCCTCTCATGGTAGAGCAGGCTTCGGGTTGGCTGTTCTGCAAGGTCTCCTTTCTTGAGACCCTTACAGCCAGAGATTCTATTGGTGTGTAGTTTTCCTCCTCCTCCGTGTGTTCTTCCTTGTACCAGACTGCTTGGGACTCAGTCCATATATAATTACCTACTGCAACAGCCCTCTCAAAGTAAGATAGTACAGTTACGTAAGAACTTACCATAACAGTAGATCTTGAGGAGAGCTCTTGCAGTAGTCTGCCCCGCCTCCATCTCCTTAGCTTTTCAGCTCCTTTTCCAGGAAGGAAATATCTGCATCTCTCATCTTGCCTTTTTGGCCTTTGGCGGGGAAAGAACTGGAAGGCAGGTGCAGGGGACCACCCCTTTAAACCGGCGTCACCTGGCGCTGGTAACCTGATGTGGGGGTCCCTGCCAGAGACCGCTAGCTAGAAATTTTTCTGTGAGATCCTGACACCTGACAGCTTCAGTCCTATATGTAATTACCTACTGCAAGAGCCTCTCTCAAGATTTACTGTTGTGGTAAGTTCTTACGTGAATTACCGACTTATTCTGTATATTTTCCCTTTAAACATGTGCTGCCTCCTGTGCCTCACTTCTACTCATACAGTATCTGTGGAATGTTTCTTTGGATTATGTCCCCATTGCTGTGACACTAAAACTGGAAACAGTACTGTACTATGAGTACTAATGATGATTGAACTGACAGTCCATCACATTTACATGGTGCAACTGCAGTGTGCTAAAACTGCATATCTCTTTCTGTACTGCAGAACAAACCAGCACAGTGCCAGGGATGGTACCTGCCCAGCAGGAGACGGACAGGAGCAGTTACCACAGGAGAGGAAGATTACCAGCACACGCATATGGAATGGTGTGCTGAAAATTCAGAGGGAGCTAAAAAGATCACAGACAGAGAAACCAGCAGGGCCCTCACAGCAAGGGAATGTCAACCAGGGCTACCAGCCATCTGTGGCCTCACAGATAGCAACAGGACCAGCAACCACATCAGCCACCACACGTCCCACCACTGGCCCCAAAAAGAAGGGAAGGGGGAGGAAGGACATGAGTGTGCTCAGCAAAAATTGATGGACTTGCTGAACACCTCAGTCAGAATAGAGGACAACATGGCCCGGATGATTTACCTGTTGAAGAGTATGGCAAAAAGGTTGATGCCAAGGAAGACCAGGCCATCCCTTGTTAGCCATCAATGACTATAACATTAAATTTTGTATTTTTTTGTTTATGGAGTATTATGGAGACAGGAGTGTGTTGTTTATGTCTCTTAAGTTAAACTGTAAGTAATTGTTGTTAGTCACCTTTCTGTGTTTAGTTTCCTTCACTGTTTTAATTAATATAGCACTATAATAATAATAATAAACTTTATTTATAATGTGCCTTTCTAAATCAAGGTGCAGTACATAATTAAAACAGTTTCACAATACAACATCATTCCAAAACAACCAAACTATTACAATCAATCCATATCAACACCGTCCCCATACGCCCTATTCCACAAGTACGTTTTCAGTGCTTGTTTAAGGCCCCCCACAGTCATGCACTCCCTAATCCAATGGGGTAGAGAATTTCAGAGGGTCGGTGCCACAAACATAAAAGCTTGGGCCCCAGAAGATTTTAAACACACCCTCGAATCTCCAGCAACCCCTCATTGACCGGGAGCTGAGTGGTCGCCAGGAGGTAAGGAACCAGGAGCTCTTTCAGGTAGTCAGGGCTAAGTCTATGTAGGGCTTTATAAGTCAGTAAACCAACTTTAAAGGTGACCTGCTGAACAGGCAGCCAGTGTAGCTCCATGGCACAGGGGTAATGTGGGAAGATCGAGGAGTCCCCATCAACAACCTGGCTGTGGAATTCTGACCAGCTGCAGGCGGCAGGCAGATATCAACCCCTGGAAGCCCAAAGTACAGGAGTTGCAGTACTTCAAATACGAGGTCAAAAGGCATGAATCAATGTTGGCAGGTCCCCGGATGGAACAAGGCATCAGGTTCAGACTCAGGCGTTGGCTCACTGACCCGGATGCAAGGCTCTTTTACTATTCTGGTATTGTAATTGAAGACACAGGGTGTTAGAATACCTCACAACACAAATTATGCACACAGCACACATGTTCTGTGACTCTGTCTCCTACTCAGGAGAACTCAGACCCCTCCACTGTGTCTTCATCAGATGGTACTGTCACACTCTCCTCATCCTCTGATGAGTCCTCTGCTCAGAGCCGTGTTCAGCAGGATCCTGTGATGTTGTTGTTGACACAAAGTACTGCTTGTTAAAGAAATGGAAGCTCATTTTAACAAATGTTAGAAAGTCAACATTCCAATCAGACATGCGACTTCAGTGGTCAGTTGCAATAGCACCTGCAGCACTGAAAACCCTTTCTGAACTTACAGTTGTAGGTGGGGCAATAGCTGTCAGGGCAGGCCAGATTTCCAGTTTGCTACACCAATAGTCCAGCAGCTCATCATCAATTCTTAGCTGCTGTGGGTCATCCATATATGACTGCACCATATGGTGTGCAGACAGCTACAGTTCTGTGTCTCCTCTTGAGGGTGACAGGTAGACACACCAATATCCTTCAGCATGGACAATAAGGGGTTGTACGCACCAGTGCTACCACACAATGATAAAGGTGATGGTGCAGACACTGTACTGGTGGTTAAGAAGGATATAGGGTGAGGGGCTGTTGTTGCTTGTGGTTTCTGTGCTGTGCTGTGCCATATTTTCCCACCCTTACCTCCGAGTGTGTCATCCAGTTTTGGACCTTGCCCCTCAGGATGGCCACAAAGTGATCAAGATCATCCTTCCCACCTGGAAGAAGTGCCATCATGCCATGCTTGTACCTGGGGTCAAGCAGGGTTTGTCAGGATTTATGCCTCCAACTACCATCTTTGACTACTGTGATGTAGTCTATGGTGCTGCCCTAAGTCCTCCCTGGCCAGAATAGATACCCTCTTCATCTCCTTTTGCCATTTTTCCCCTTGACACCCCCGCTCCGCACTCATCACTGTGATCTCTACCATGCCCTATCCTTCCCTTCTCTGACAAACTGACGTCTCTTTCACTGCACAAAATTCACCTCCAAGTACTGGCTGGGTGAACTTCCCTCCTATCTCTCCCCTGCCTTTACAACCACCCCCTTCCCACTTCCTAAGATCTACCGACTCATGAACCAGGGTGGTCCCAAGCCGCTCCACCTGTATTTGCCAATCAGTTTATTCTTATTGCCTCCCAAAAATCTGGAATTCACTTCCCCCTCAAATTCACCACTCATCCTCTTGCTACTCCATTAACTCTGCCTTCAAGAACTTCCTTGCCACTTCCTATGCCTGCCATGATCCTCCCTAATCCCCCTGCCATCTCTCCTAAGCCCATATTAGCATATGACAACTCTCTACCACTCCTATTTCCCCCTGATCGTGCTCCTTCTTGTCCCCTACTCTCCTCCTCCCAAAGTATTCCTCCCTTCTTTCTCACTCCTTAATCTATCTCCTCCCATGAGAGCTTGATCACTGCCTTGTGCAGGCAGGATCTAGGCGATGGTGGGAAACAACTTTACCCCTGCTCCCCATGTCTCCTTTACTGCACCTCCTCAGTCACTGCAAATCACTGCCTTGTGCAGGCAGGGTGACCCAGACACTGGTGGGGTTCTATCCCCTACTACAGTAGACCTCTGCTCAGGCTCATATGCCAACTCTCCACACTCCTATTTCCCTCAGATCATGCTCTTTCTTGTCCCCTACTCTCCCTCCTCCTAAAGAGTTCCTCCCCCTTCTTTCTCTACCCTTAATCTATCTCCCTCCTGTGAGCTCGATCACTGCCTTGGGCAGGCAGGATCCATAGCACATGGTGGGAAACAACTTTCCCCTATTCCTCCTTTTACTGCACCTCCTCAGTCACTGCTAGATCACTGCCCTATGCAGGCAGGGTCATCCAGCACACTGGTGGGGTACTACCTCCACTACTATAGTTGACCTCTGCTACCCCTCCCACATCACTCCTCCAACACCCCCCCTCTCGTATCACAGTATATAAATAACTCTCATCACCTATAACTGGTGTCCTGCAAGTAGGGCTGTCCACTGCCCTGCCCAGATAGGGATAAAGGACACTGTTGAATTTCAACTTCCCCTTGGATACCCCACCCACAATACCTCTCTCTCATCACCCTACCACACTCTACCTCTCCTCTCCTCCTAACTCCCTTCCGATTAACATAGCCTAACACTGGCCTACCCCTACACTCAATTAAGCACTTATAACCTACCCCTATAACCCTCTTATATGCACTTTTTAGTCCACCCTGTCATCTGTGTTTGTCTCGAAAATTGTGTTCTGTCTGCATCTCTCCGTAAATTTCCTTTCCCTTCTTCCATTCTTCACTCTGCAATTTTTCATTCCCTCCTTCCATTCTTCTTCGCTTTACTGCAATCACTGTAAATCTTGAATATCTATGTTACACTAATGGCTACCAATTTCTATTGGGTCACCTTACCATCTAGTGCTACATAGTGTTGCTAAGTTATTATATGTGTTCCAGTGTTACCAACTGTCACCAACTGTAGCCAATTTGCTATATGTGTCTTCATATCTACTATACTTAACTGTTGTATTGTTAGCCAATGTTATCCACCTGTAATCCCTCCTGCTCTCATTGTATGCAAGTAAGCAAATTGTATGCCAATATTGTAATGTTTCTCTGTATTCTATCCCATTGTTCCCTACTTCCCAGGTCACACCGGGAGATGAGGAACTTGTTGCTCAGCGTGCCTTACTGGTGAAACATTTCAATAAATAAATAAAATATTTATGTGAATGACCCTGGGATCATCATCAGACAGCTGCATGGTGTTGTCAGCCAACTCTACTCCAACAGAGTCTGCAGCCACTTCAAATTGCCCCCTTACATTGACAAGTGCCTGATATAGTACCCGCAGCAATGGTATCACCTGCCTCAAACATGCATTTTCAGTACTCACAACCTGTGTCACCTGTTCAAGAGGACAGAATACTTGGATAATACTGTCCATCAAAAACCACTGGAATGGACTCAGTGACATGGCTTCCTGTGCTTCACCATCACACATGTACATTATGTACTCACTGAGTGGCTTGTACTGTTCATACAGCCTCTCAAGCATATAGAGTGTTGAATTCCATTGGGTTGGCACATCAAGCCTCAAGTGGTGGGGTGGTACATTATTGGCCTTCTGTAGAGCCCTGAACTCTGCTCTAGCCAGTACAGAGCAACTGAAATGGCTGCAGATTTTGTGGCTGGCAGCCAACATGGCACTCACTTTTTCGTGATCCAGAAAGGACTTCACAATGAGATTCAACACATAAGCAATATAGGGGACATGATAAAAGCAGCCATTGGAGATTGCTTTGATGGCATTCTGGGCATTGTCACTGGCAATATACGCAGCCTTGAATCCATGTGGTTTTAGTCAGTGTGTAATGGCCTCATTAATGCATATGAGAATTCTGTCAGATGTGTGTGACCCATGCTTACTCTTCATGCTCAATGTGGCATGCTGTCGACCAACAGTAATACTGGGGTGGAGCCTTACTCAAACTGCCTGCATTCCAAAGTGTTTCAAGTGGTGGGAGATGCCTTAACCTCTGCCTCTCTCAAGTGTCTCCAAGCGGTGGGGCCATTTCTCAGCTCGATTCTGTTCTAGTGTTTCAATCGGAGGAGTCCTCAAATCTGCCTGTGTTCAAGTGTTTCCAAGCGGTGGGTGCCATGCCTCAAACTGCACATACTAGGAAGTGTTTTGGAGAGGTGGGGCCTTTCTTCAAGCTCTGCCTGTTTCCAAGTCATTTCAGCGGTGGAACCATGCTCAGCGTTGTCTGTATTCAAGTGTTTTAGCGGTGAACCATAACAATGTCTGTGTTCAAGCAAGGGTGAGGCCATGCCTCAAGCTCTGCCTGTGTTCAGGGTTTCAAGTGGTGAGGAGCCATGCCTCAGGCTCTCCCGTGGGCAAATGTTTCAAGCTTTGAAGCCAGCTTAACTCTGCCTGTGTTCAAGTGTTTCCAAGCGACGAGCCACACCTCAAACTCTGCCTGTGTTCAAGTGTTTCAAGCGGTGGGGCATATCAAGCTCGTCTATGTTCTATTGTTTCAGCGGTGAGTCTTGCCTCCCAAGCTCCTTACTGTGTTCAGTGTTTCAAGCCACTGGGCGATGCCTTAAGCCACCTATTTTCAAAGTGTTTCAAGCGGTGGAGCCATGTCTCAGGCTCATCTGTGTTCAAGGGTTTCAAGCGGTAGGAACCCTAGTCTCAGGCTCTGTCTGGTTCAAAGGTTTCATCCGATGGAAGACATGCCTCAGCTCATCTGTTCAAGTGTTTCTGAAGGTGGGAGCCATTCCTCAAGCTGTCTGTGTTCAGGGTTTCAAGCGGTGCAGCCACGTCTCATACTCCGTCTGTGTTCAAGTGTTTCAATGGAGCCATGCCTCAGCTCCACCTCTATTCAAGTGTTCAGCGGTGGGGCCATATAAGCTCCACCTGTGTTAAGTGTTTCAAGTGAGGCCTAAGCTCTACCTGTGTTCAAGTCTTTCCAAGGGTGAAACCTTCTTCAAGCTCTGCCTGTGTTCAGAATGTTTAAGCGGTGGGAGCCATGTAAAACCTCTGTGTTCAAGTGTTTTAGTGGTGGGAGCCAGCCTCAGCTCTGTCTGTGTTCAAAGCAGTGGGTCATCTCAAGCTCCGTCTGTGTTCAAGGTTTCAATGCAGGGGCAGCCATGCTTAAGCTCTGCCTGTGTTCACGTGTTTCAAGCGGTGGGGCGGTACACGCTCTGCCTGTTCAAGTGTTTCAAGCGTGGGAGCCATGCCTCAAACTCTGTGTTCGTGTTTCAAGCGGTGGAAGAGCCTCCCTGTGTTCCAGAATGTTTCAAGAGGTGGGAGCCTTTCTTCAGCTCTTTGTTAAAGTGTTTCAGCGGTGGGAGCCATACTCAAACTCTCGGTGTTCAGGGTTCAAGCGTGGAGCCATGCCTCAGCCTGCCTGTGTTTAAGTGTTTCCAAGTCCAAGGAGCAATGCCTGGCTCTGCCTGTGTTCAAGGGTTTCAGAGGGGGAGCCATGTCTCAGGCTCTACCTGTGTTCAGGATTTCAGCGTTGAAGACCATGCCTCAAGCTCTGTATTAAGTATTTCAAGCGGTGGGAGCCATGCCTCAAACTCTGCTGTACTTCAAGTGTTTCAAGGGTGGGGAGCCTTTCTTCAGCTCTGCCTGACTCAATATTTCAGTGGTGGGATCATGCCTCTAGCTCTGCCTGTTAAGGGTTTCAAGCGGTGGAGCCTGCCTCAAGTATGCCTGTGTTCAAGGGTTTCAACGGTGGAGCTGTCTCAGGCTCATCCATGTTCAAGGGTTCCAAATGGGTGGAGCATGTCTCCGCTCTGTCATCTTCAAGTATTCAAGTAATGAGGCCATGCCTCAGAAATCTGCCATTACAATGTTTCAAGTGGTGGAGCCATGCCTCAAGCTCTGTCTCGTTCAAGGCTTTCAAATTGGGAGCCATATATGAGCTCTGCCTGTGTTCAAATGTTTCAGTGTGGGGCAAGCCTCAGCTCTGCTATGTTCAGTTTCAAGAGGTGGGGAGCCTTGTCTCAGGCTCTATCTGTTTTCAAGGGTTTCAGAAGTGGGGCCATACCTCAAACTCTGTCTGTTTCAAAGGGTTTCAAGCAGTGAGGCCATGTCTCAAACAGTCTCTGTTCAAGGGTTCAAGCGGTGGGAAGGCCATCATCAAGCTCTTCCTGTGTTCAGGGGTTTCAAGCAGTGGGAACAATACCTCAGGCTCTGCCTGTGTTCAAGCGGTGGCAAGCCATACCTTGAAAGCTCTGACTGTGTTCAGAAGTTTCAAGCGGTGCTTGCATGCCTCAAGCTCTGTCTGTATTCAATGTTTCAAGGATGGGGCCATGCCTCAAGCTGTCTGTGTTCAAGTGTTTCAAGCGGTGGAGCCATGCTCAGGCTCTGCCTGTGTTCAAGTGTTCAAGCCACTGGGCCGTGCCTTAGCTGCCTCTTTTCATAAGTGTTTCAATGAGGTGGGGCCAGCCTCAAGCTGGGTCAGTGTTCAAGGGTTTCCAAGTGGTGGGAGCCATGCCTCAGGCTCTGCCTGTTAAATGTTCAAGTAGTGGAGCCTTGCCTCAAGCTCTGTGTGTTCAAATGTTTCCAAGCGGTGGAACATATCCAAACTCCGTCTGTGTTCTGGGGTCTCAAGCAGTGAAGCCTGACTCAGCTCTGTCTGTGTTCAAGTGTTTCAAGCGGTGGGGCCATACTCAAACTCTGCCTGTCTTCAAGTGTGTCAAGCGGTGGAGCCTTTCACAATCTCTGCCTGTGTTCAAGTGTTTCCAAGCAGTGGGAGGCGTGCCTTCGCTCTGCCTGTCTTCAAATGTCAGCGGTGGGAGCCATGACTCAGCTCCATCTGTGTTCTAGTGTTTCAATCGGTGGAGCCACACATCAAATCTGTCTGTGTTCTAGTGTTTCAAGTGGTGAGCCATGCCCCAGCTCTGCCTGTGTTCAGATGTTCAAGTAGGAGCCATATAAACTCTGTGTTCAAGTGTTTCAACGACAGGAGCCATGCCTTAGCTCACCTGTGTTCAAGTGTTTCAAGGGTGGGAGCCTTTCTTCAGCTCTGCCTGTGTTCAAGTATTCCAACGGTGGAGCCATGCCTCAAGCTCTGCATGTATTCAAGGTTTCAAGCGGTGCAATGCCTCAAGCTCTGCCTGTGTAGGTTTCAATCATAGAACCCATGCCTCAGCTCACCTGTGTTCAGGGTTTCAAGCGGTGGAGCCATGTCTCAGCTCTCTCTGTGTTAAGGGTTCAAAGTAGGCATGTCTCAGAGCTCATCTGTGTTCAAGTTTAAACGATAGAGACATATCTACTGTCTGTGTTCAAGGGTCTTGGCAGTGAGCCCTGCCTCCAAGCTCTATCTATTATTTCAAAGGGTTTCAAGCGGTGGGAGCCATGCCTATAAGCTCCATCTGTTCAGGAAGTGTTTCAGCGGTGGGCCATAAAAACTCTACCTGTGTTCAAAGGGTTTCAAGCGGTGGGGTCATGTCTCAGGCTCTTTTCTGTGTTCAAGGGTTTCAAGTGGGTGGAGCCATGCCTCAAAACCAGTATATTCAAGGGTTTCAATGATGAGGCCATGCCTCAGCTCTGCCTGTGTTCAAGGTTTCACACAGTTGGGCCATGCCTCAACTCACCTGTGTTCAAGTGTTTGAGGTGGGCCGCACCCAAGTTCTGCCTGTGTTCAAGTGGGCAAGCGGGGGGCCATGCCACATTCTGCCTGTGTTCAAGGTTTCAAGCGGTGGGAGCCATGCCTCAGCTGTCTGTTTCATCGGTTTCAAAGCAGTGGAGCATACCTCAACTCTATCTGTGTTCAAGAGGGTTTCAGCGGTGAGCATCTTAAGCTCCGTTTCAAGTGGCCGAACGAGCCAACCTCAACTCTGTCTGTGTTCAATTGTTTCAATGATTGGGAGCCATGCCTCAACTCCGCCATGTTCAAGTGTTTCAAGCGGTGGGAGCCATACCCCAAAGCCTGCCTGTGTTCACGTGTTTCAAACCACTGGTGATACGCCTCTGCCTCTTTTCAAGTGTTTCAAGTGGTGAGGCATGCCTAAGTTCTGCCTGTGTTTAGGGTTTCAGCGGTGGGCCATGCCTCAGGCTCTGCCCGTGTTCAAGTGTTCAGTGATGAGCCACTCAGCTCTGTCTGTGTTCAAGTGTTTCAGCGGTGGGAGCCATGTCTCAAGCTCCGTCTGTGTTTAAGGGTCTCAAGTTGGAGCCAGCCTAAGCACTCTGCCTGTGTTCAGGGTTTCAGCGGTGGGAGCCTTGTCTCAGGCTCTGTCTGGATTCAAGGGTTTCATCGGTGGAAACCACAAGCTCCGTCTGTGTTCAAGTGTTTCAAGTGAGAGCCCATTCCTCAAGCTTTGTCTGTGTTAAAGGGTTCAATTTGGCAGCCATGTCTCAACTCGTCTCAGCATTCAAGGTTTCAAGCGGTGAGCCATGCCTCAACTCACCTGTGTTCAGTGTTTCAAACAGTGAGGCCATGCCTCAAGCTCTCTCTGTGATCAGGTGTTTCAGCGGTGGGTGCCATGCCTCAAATCCTGAATATTCAAGTGTTTAGCGGTAGAGTCATATCTAGCTCCATCTGTCAAGGGTTTCAATCGGTGAACCACACCTCAGCTCACATGTTCAAGTGTTTCAAGCAGTGGGGCTGATACCCTACATCTGTGTTCTGAGTGTTTTCAATGATTGAGCCATGCCTCCAAATCTGTCTGTGTTCCTGATGTTTCAAGCGTTGGGGCCATGCCTCAGGCTCTGCCTGTGTTCAGAATGTTTCAGTAAATTGAGTACCATGCCTCAGCTCTGTGTTCAAGTGTTTCAAGCGGTGGGAGCCATGCCTTAGCTCTGCCTGTTCAAGTGTTTCAGAGGTGAAGCCTTTCAAGCTCTGCCTGTTCAAATGTTTCAAGCCACTGGGCGTGCAAAAACTCTGCCTCTTTCAAGTGTTTCAAATGATGGAAACCATGCCTCAGCTCTTCTTGTATTCAAAGGGTTTCCAACGATGGAATATCTCAGGCTCTGTCGTGTTCATTTCATCGGTGGAGCCATGCCTCAAGCTCTGCCTGTGTTCAGGGTTTCTGACGGGGGCCATCTCAAGGCTCTGTCTGGGTTCAAGGGTTTTGCTGACAGAACATACCTCAAACTCCGTCTTTGTTCCAAATGTTTCAGCGGTGGGAACATGCCTCAAGTTCTGCTGTGTTTAGGGTTTCAAGGGTGGGAGCCATATAGGCTCTGCCTGTGTTCAAGTGTTTCAAGTGATAGGAGCCTTACCGCTCTGTCTGTGTTCAAGTGTTTCAAGTAGTGGAGCTTCTAATAGCTCATTGTTTAGGGTCTCAAGCGGTTGGGCCATGCTCAAACTCTACATGTGTTCAAGGGTTTCAGCGGTGGGGAGCCTCAAAAACTCTGTCTGGGTTCAAGGTTTCATCGTTGGGGCCACGCCTCAAGCTCCGTCTGTGTTCAAGTGTTCCAGAGTGAGCCATTCCTCAAGCTTTGTCTGTTCAGGGTTCAAGCGGTGGCAGCCATGTCTCCAAGCTCACGTCTGTATTCAAGGTTTCAAGCGGTGAACCATACCTCATACTCTGCCTGTATTAGGTGTTTCAAAGAGGTGGGACCTTCTTCAAGCTCTGCCTGTTAAAGTGTTTCAAGCGGTGGGAGCCATACGCAAGCTCTGCCCGGTGTTCCAGGGTTTCTAGCGGTGGGAGCCATGCTCAAGCTCTGCCTGTGTTTAAGTGTTTTCGTGTGGGAACAGCCACAGCTCTGCCTGTGTTCAAGGGTTTCAAGCGGTGGGGCCATGTCTCGAGCTCTGCCTGTTCAAAGTTCAACGATGAGCCCCAAACTCACAATATTCCAAGTGTTTCAAGCGTGGGGCCATGCCTCAAGCTCTGCCTGTTCAAGTGTTTCAGAGGTGGGAGCCTTTCTTCAGCTCTGCCTGTTTTCAAGTGTTTCAAGTGGTGGGATCCATGCTCATCACCTGTGTTCAGGGTTTCAACGGTGGAGCCATGCTCAGTCAGTGTTGGGTTTCAAGTGGTGGGCCATACCAGGCTCTGCCTGTTCAAGTGTTTCAAGTGGTAGGACCTTGCCTCAAGCTCGTCTGTTTAGAGTATTACAAGCGGTGGAGCCATATCTCAAGCTGAGTCTGTTTAAGGGTCTCAGCGGTGGGCCATGCCTCCAAGCTCTGTCTGTGTTCAAGTGTTTCAGCCGGTGGGAGCATACTCAAACTCTGTCTTAAATGTTTCCAACGGTGAGACCTTTCCTCAATCTACCTGTGTTCAAATGTTTCAAACCAGTGGGAAGCGATGCATACGCTCTCCTGTGTTCAAATGTCTCAAGCGGGGGAGCCAAAACAGCTCCATCTGGCTCTAGTGTTTCAATAGGTGGGACCCGCCTCAAATCTGTCTGTATTCCAGTGTTTCAAGTGGTGGGAGCCGCACCCCAGGCTCTGCCTGTGTTCAGGTGTTTCAAGCGGTGGAGCCATGCCTCAAGCTCTATGTTCCAGTGACTCCAACGATGGGAGCCATGCCTTAGCTCTCCCTGTGTTAAGTGTTTAAGAGGTGGGAGCCTATTTAGCTCACCTGTGTTCAAATGTTTCCAAGGATGGGAGCCATGCCTCAAACTGCATGTGTTCAAGGGTTTCAGCGGTGCCTCAAGCTCTGCCTGTGTTTAAGAGTTTCCAAGTCATAGGGCGACAAGCTCTGCCTGTGTTCAAGGTTTCAGCGGTGGGAGCCATCTCAGACTCTCTCTGTCAAGGGTTTCAAGCGGTAGCCATGTCTCAAGCTCTGTCTGTGTTCAAGGGTTTCAAGCAATAGAACCATATCTCATGCTCTGTCTGTGTTCAAGGTTTCAATGACCCCACCTCAAGCTCTATCTGTTCAAGGGTTTCAGCGGTAGGAGCCAAGCCTCAAACCATCTGTGTTCAAGTGTTTCAACGGTGAGCCTCAAGCTCTGCCTGTGTTCGAGGTTTCAGCGGTAGGAGTCATGTCTCAGGCTCTTTCTGTGTTCAAAGGGTTTCAAGTGGTGGGAGCCATGCCTCAAGCACGGTGTATGTTCAAGGGTTTCAAGCGGTGGGAGCCATGCCTCAAGCTCTGCCTGTGTTCAAGGGTTTCACACAGTTGGAGCCATGCCTCAAGCTCCACCTGTGTTCAAGGGTTTCAAGGGTGAGCCATGTCTTAGCTCAGCTGTGTTCAAGTGTTTCAGCGGTGGGAGCCATACTCAGCTCTGTCTGTATTCAATGTTTCAAGCGGTGAGCCATCCAAGCTCTGTCTGTGTTCAAGTGTTTCAAGCGTTGAGGCCATGCCTCAGGCTCATGTTCACGTATTTCAAGCCACTGGAGTGATGCCTTAAATACCTCTTTTCAAGTGTTTCAAGTGAGGCCATGCCACAAGTTCTGCCTGTTGGGGTTTCACGGTGGAGCCATACCTCGACTCTGCCTGTGTTCAAGTGTTCAAGTGATGGGGCCACTCAAATGTCTGTGTTCAAGTGTTTCAGCGGTGGGAACATGTCTCAAGCTCCGTCTGTGTTAAGGGTCTCAACGGTTGGAGCCATCCCTCAGCTGCCTGTGTTCAAGGGTTTCAAGCGGTGGAGCCTTGTCTCAGGCTCTGTCTGAGTTAAGGGTTTCATACGATGGGAACAATGCCTCAAGCTCCGTCTGTTCAAGTGTTTAAGTGGTGAGCCATTCCTCAAGCTGTCCATGTTCAGGGTTTCAAGCGGTGGCCATGTCTCAAGCTCGTCTGTGTTCAAAGGGTTTTCAATGAATATGCCTCAAGCTCCCACCTGGCTGTTCAAGTGTTTTCAAGCAGTGGGGCATACCCAAGCTCTCTCTGTGATCAGGTGTTCCAACGATGGGTGCCAACCTCAGCTCTTTATGTGTTCAGTGTTTTAGCGGTGGAGTCATGTCCCAAACTCCATCTACGTTCAAGGGTTTCAATGGTGGGGCCATGCCTCAAGCTCTACCTGTGTTCAAGTGTTTCAAGCAGTGGGAGCCATGCCTTCCTTCACATCTGTGTTCAGTGTTTCAACCAGTCCGAGCCATGCCTCAAATCATCTGTGTTCTAGTGTTTCAGAGGTGGGAGCCTTTCTTCAAGCTCTGCCTGTGTTCGTGTTTCAAGCGGTGGGAGCCATGCCTCAAGCTCTGCATGTGTTCAAGGGTTTCAAGCGGTGGGTGCCTGCCTCAGCTCTGCCTGTGTTTAGAGTTTCAAGTCACAGAGACTGCCTCAAGCTCTACTGTGTTCAAGGGTTCAAGCGGTGGGAACATGTCTCAGGCTCTCTGTGTTCAAGTTTCAACGATGGGCAATGTCTCAGGCTCTGTCTGTGTTCAAGTTTCAGGATGGGGCCATGTCATGCTCTGTCATGTTCAAGGGTTTCAGCGGTGAGCCTGCTCAAGCTATATCTGTGTTCAAGGGTTTCAAGCAGTGGGAGCCATCCTCAGCTCATCTGTGTTCAAATGTTTCAACGATGGAGCCTTGCCTCAAGCTCTGCCTGTGTTCAGGGTTTCAGCGGTGAGTCATCTCAGGCTCTTTCTGTGTTCAAGGGTTTCAGATGGTGGAGCCATGCCTCAAGCACAGTGTATGTTCAAGGGTTTCAAGCGGTGGGGCCATGCACTGCCTGTGTTCAAGGTTTCACACATTGGAACATGCCTCAAGCTCCACCTGTGTTCAAAGGGTTTCAAGCGGTGAGCCATGTCTTAGCTCTGACTGTCTCAAGGTGTTTCAGCGGTGGAGAATGCCTCAAGCTCTGTCTGTGTTCAATTGACATAGTAGGGCCATGCTCAAGCTCTGTGTTCAAGTGTTTCAAGGGTGGGAGCCATGCCTCAGGCTCTGCCCATTCGCGTGTTCAAGCACTGGGTGATGCCTTAGCTCTGCCTCTTTCAGTGTTTCGTGGTAGAATACCTCAAGTTCTGCCTGTGTTTAGGGTTTCAACGGTGGGAGCCATGCCTCAGGCTCCTAATATTCGATGTTTCAGTGATGGAGCCTTGCCTCAACTCTGTCTGTGTTCAAGTGTTTCAAAGAGGTGAGCCATGTCTCAAGCTCGTCTGTGTTAAAGGTCTCAGCGGTTGGAGCCATGCCTCAGCTCTGCCTGTGTTCAAAGGGTTTAAGCGGTGGAGCCTTGTCTCAGGCTCTGTCTGATTCAAGGTTTCATGGTGAGCCATGCCTCATCAATCTGTGTTCAAGTGTTTCAAGTGGTGAAACCATTCCTCAGCTTTGTCTGTGTTCAAAGTTTCAACGGTGCGTATGTCTCAGCTCCTCTGTGTTCAAGGGTTTCAGCCGGGGAACCATGCCTCAACCCACCTGTTCAAGTGTTTCAAGCAGTGGGAGCCATGCCTCAAGCTCTCTCTGTGATCAGGTGTTTCAAGCGGTGGGTGCCATGCCTCAAGCTCTTTATGTGTTCAAGTGTTTTAAGCGGTGGGAGTCATGTCCCAAGCTCCATCTGTGTTCAAGGGTTTCAATCGGTGGGAGCCATGCCTCAAGCTCTGCCTGTGTTCAAGTGTTTCAAGCAGTGGGAGCGATGCCTTACGCTACATCTGTGTTCTAGTGTTTCAATCGGTGCGAGCCATGCCTCAAATCTGTCTGTGTTCTAGTGTTTCCAAGGGTGGGAGCCTCAGGCTCTGCCTGTGTTCAAATCATTTCCCAGTCAGTGGGTGCCATGCCTCAAGCTCTGTGTTCAAATGTTTCAAGCGGTAGGGCCATGCTTAAGCTCACCTGTGTTCAAGTGTTTCAAGAGGTGGGAGCCTTTCTTCAAGCTCACCTGTGTTCAAGTGTTTCAAACCACTGGGCGATGCTTAATCTGCCTCTTTTCAGTGTTTCAAGTGGTGGGGCCATACCTCAAGCTCTTCAAGGGTTTCAAGCGGTGGAGCCATATCTCAGGCTCTGTCTGTGTTCAAGTGTTTCTGCGGTGAGGCCATACCTCAAACTCTGCCTGTGTTCAAGGGTTTCAAGCGGTGGGGCCTTGTCTCAGGCTCATCTGGGTTCGTTTATGTGGTGGAGCCACTCAAGCTCGTCTTTGTTCAAGTGTTCCAAGCGGTGGGAGCCATGCCTCAGTTCTGCCTGTGTTTAAGGGTTTCAGCAGTGGGAGCCATACCTCAGACTCTCCCTGTGTTCAAATGTTTCAAGTATGGGGACTGCTTAAACTCTGTCTGTGTTCAAGTGTTTCAAGTGGTGGGAGCCATGTCTCAGCTCCGTTGTATTTAAGGTCTCAAGCAGTTGGAGCCATACCTCAAGCTCACATGTGTTCAAGGGTTTCAATGATTGGGAGCCTTGTCTCAGGCTCTGGGTTCAAGGTTTCATGCGGTGAGAACCATATAAACTCGTCTGTGTTCAAGTGTTTCAAGTGGTGAAACCATTCCTCAGCTTTGTCTGTGTTCAAAGTTTCAAGCGGTGGCATGTCTCAAGCTCCGTCTGTGTTCAAGGGTTTCAAGCGGTGGGAGCCATGCCTCATACTCTGCCTGTGTTCAGGTGTTTCAAGAGGTGGGAGCCTTTCTTCAAGCTCTGCCTGTGTTAAAGTGTTTCAAGCGGTGGGAGCCATGCCTCAAACTCTGCGGTGTTCCAGGGTTTCAGCGGTGGGAGCCATACTCAATCTGCCTGTGTTCAAGGGTTTCAAGCGGTGGAGCCTTGCCTGGGCTCTGTCTGAGTTCAAGGTTTATGTGGTGAGACCATACCTCAAAATCCGTCTTTGTTCAAGTGTTTCAAGTGGTAGAGCCATTCCTCAAGCTGTCTGTGTTCAGGGTTCAAGCGGTGGCAGCCATGTCTCAGCCTCCGTCCTGTGTTCAAGGTTTCAGCGGTGGGGCCATGCCTCGCCTCTGCCTGTGTTCAAGGTGGTACAAGAGGTGAGCCTTTCTTCAGAAATCTGCCTGTGTTAGTGTTCCAATGTTGGGAGCCATGCCTCAAGCTCTGCCGGGGTTCCAGGGTTTCAAGCGGTGGAGCCACACCTCAGCTCTGCCCATATTTGAAGTGTTTCAAGTCATGAGAACAATACCACGCTCTGCCTGTCCAAGGGTTTCAGCGGTGGGGCCATGTATCTCAGGCTCTGCCTGTGTTCAAGGTTTCAATGGGAGCCATACTCAAGCTCTGTTCAAGTGTTTCAAGCGGTGGAGCCATGCCTCAAGCTCTGCCTGTGTTCAGTGTTTCAAGTGAGAGCCTGTTTAGCTCACCTGTTTTCAAGTGTTTCCAAGTGGTGGGATGCCTCTGCTCTGCCTGTGTTCAAGGTTTCAAGCGGTGGAGCCATGCCTCAGCTATGCCTGATCAGGGTTTCAAGCGGTAGGAGCCATGAGCTCTATCGTGTTCAAGGTTTCAAGTGGTGAGCCATGTCTCGGCTCTGTCTGTGTTAAGTATTTCCAGTGGTCAGGAGCCCTCAGGCTCTGCCTGGCAAATGTTCAAGTGGTGGGAGCCAGCATAGCTCTGTCTGCGTTCAAGGCTTTCAGCGGTGGGAGCCATACCTCAGGCTCTGCTGTGTTCAAATGTTTCAAGTGCTGGGCAAGCCTCAAACTCTGCCTGTCTCAAGGGTTTCAGCGGTGGGGCCCTGTCTCAGCTCTATCTATTTCAAAGGGTTTCAGCGGTGGAGCCATACCTAGCTCTGTCTGTTTTCAGGTTTCAAGCAGTGGGAGCCATGTCTCAAGCTCCGTCTGTGTTCAAGGGTTTCAAGCGTGAGAGCCATGCATCAAGCTCTTCCTGTGTTCAAGGGTTTCAAGCAGTGGGAGCCATGCCTCAGGCTCTGCCTGTGTTCAAGTGTTTCAAGCGGTGAGAGCCATGCCTTAAGCTCTGACTGTGTTCAAGTGTTTCAAGCGGTGGCAGCCATGCCTCAAGCTCTGTCTGTGTTCAATTGTGTCAAGCGGTGGGAGCCATGCCTCAAGCTCTGTCTGTGTTCAACTGTTTCAAGCAGTGGGAGCCATGCCTCAGGCTCTGCCTGTGTTCAAGTGTTTCAAGCCACTGGAGCGATGCCGTAAGCTCTGCCTCTTTTCAAGTGTTTCCAGCGGTGGGAGCCATGCCTCATGCTCGTCAGTGTTCAAGGGTTTCAAGTGGTGAGCCATGCCTCAGCTCTGTCTGTGTTCAAGTGTTTCAAGCTGAGGCCATACTCAGGCTCTGCCTGTGTTAAGTGTTTCAAATGGGGAGCCTTGCCTCAAGCTCTATCTGTGTTCAAGTGTTTCAGCGGTGGGAATGTCTCAAGCTCCGTCTGTATTTAAGGTCTCAAGCAGTGAGCCATACCTCAAGCCCTCTGTGTTCAAGTGTTTCAAGCGGTGGGAGCCATGCCTCAAACTCTGCCTGTCTTCAAGTGTTTCAAGCGGTGAACCCTCCTCAATCTCTACTGTGTTCAAGTGTTTTAAGCAGTGGGAGGCGTGCCTTCGCTCTGCCTGTGTTCAAATGTCTCAGAGGTGAGCCATCATAAACTCCATCTGTGTTCTAGTGTTTCAATAAGTGGGAGCCACATAAAATCTGTCTGTGTTCTAGTGTTTTCAAGTGGTGGAGCCATGCCCCAGAGCTCTGCCTGTGTTCAAGTGTTCAAGCGGTGGGGCCATGCCTCAACTCTGTATTCAGTGTTTCAAGCGGGCCAGCCATAAACTCTGCCTGTGTTCAAGTGTTTCAAGGAGACCTTTCTTAGCTCTGCCTGTGTTCAAGTGTTCAAGCGGTGGAGCCATGCCTCAAGCTCTGCCTATATTCAAGG
This sequence comes from Neoceratodus forsteri, assembly GCA_016271365.2. NCBI lineage: Eukaryota > Metazoa > Chordata > Ceratodontiformes > Ceratodontidae > Neoceratodus > Neoceratodus forsteri. Next base: position 392,881,882 of record CM057453.1, read on the forward strand.
GTTTCAGCGGTGGGTGCCTTGACTCAGCTCTGCCTGTGTTTAAGAGTTTCAAGTCATGGGAGCCATGCCTCAAGCTCTGCCTGTGTTCAAGGGTTTCAAGCGGTGGGAGCCATGTCTCAGGCTCTCTCTGTGTTCAAGGGTTTCAAGCGGTGGGCGCCATGTCTCAGGCTCTGTCTGTGTTCAAGGGTTTCAAGCGATGGGAGCCATGTCTCAGGCTCTGTCTGTGTTCAAGGGTTTCAAGCGGTAGAGCCCTGCCTCAAGCTCTATCTGTGTTCAAGGGTTTCAAGCGGTGGGAGCCATGCCTCAAGCTCCATCTGTGTTCAAGTGTTTCAAGCGGTGGAGCCTTGCCTCAAGCTCTGCCTGTGTTCAAGGGTTTCAAGCGGTGGGAGTCATGTCTCAGGCTCTTTCTGTGTTCAAGGGTTTCAAGTGGTGGGAGCCATCCTCAAGCTGAGTATATGTTCAAGGTTTCAGCGGTGGGGCCATGCTCAAGCTCTGCCTGTTCAAGGTTCACACAGTTAGACCATACCTCAACTCCACCTGTGTTCAATGTTTGAGTGGTGGGAATATGCCTCAGTTCTGCCTGTGTTCAAGTGTTTGAAGGTGGGGCCATGCCAAGTTCTGCCTGTGTTCAGGGTTTCAAGCGGTGGGAGCCATGCTCAAATATCTGTTTCAAGGGTTTCAACGATTGGAGCCATACATAATCTGTCTGTGTTCAAAGGGTTTCAATGGAGAGCCATGTCTTAAGCTTGACTGTGTTCGTGTTTCAGCGGTGGAGCCATACCTCAAGCTCTGTGTATTCAATTATTTCAGCGGTGGAGCCATGCCTCAGCTCTGTCTGTTCAAGTGTTTCCAGCGGTGGAGCCATGCCTCAGGCTCTGCCTGTGTTCAAGTGTTCCAAGCCACGGGCGTGCAGCAAGCTCTGCCTCTTTTCAAGTGTTTCAAGTGGTGGGAGCCATGCCTCAAGCTCTTCCCTGTATTCAAGGGTTCAAAGCGATTGAGCCATACTCAGGCTCATCTGTGTTCAAGTGTTTCATGCGGTGGAGCCACACTCAAACTCTACCTGTGTTCAAGGGTTCAAGCGGTGGGAGCCTTGTCTCAGGCTCTGTCTCATTCAGGGTTTATGTGGTAGGGCCACCTCCATCCGTCTGTGTTAAGTGTTTCAAGCGGTGGGGCCACTCAATTCTGCCTGTTTGGGTTTCAAGAGGGGAGCCATGCCTCAGAGCTCTGCCTGTGTTCAAATGTTTCAAGTGATGAGCCTTGCCTCAAGCTCTGCTCTGTGTTCAAGTGTTTCAAGCGGTGGGAGCCATGTCTCAAGCTCCGTCTGTGTTTAAGGGTCTTAAGCGGTTGGAGCCATGCCTCAAGCTCTGCCTGTGTTCAAGGGTTTCAAGCGGTGGGAGCCTTGTCTCAGGCTCTGTCTGGGTTCAAGGGTTTCATGCGGTGGGAGCCATGCCTCAAGCTCCGTCTGTGTTCAAGTGTTTCAAGTGGTGAGAGCCATTCCTCAAGCTTTGTCTGTGTTCAAGGGTTTCAAGCAGTGGCAGCCATGTCTCAAGCTCCGTCTGTGTTCAAGGGTTTCAAGCGGTAGGAGCCATGCCTCAAGCTCCACCTGTGTTCAAGTGTTTCAAGCAGTGGGAGCCATGCCTCAAGCTCTCTCTGTGATCAGGTGTTTCAAGCGGTGGGTGCCATGCCTCAGGCTCTGCCTGTGTTCCGGTGATTCAAGCGGTGGGAGCCATGCCTCAAGCTCTTTATGTGTTCAAGTGTTTTAAGCGGTGGGAGTCATGTCTCAAGCTCCGTCTGTGTTCAAGGGTTTCAATCGGTGGGAGCCATGCCTCAAGCTCTGCCTGTGTTCAAGTGTTTCAAGCAGTGGGAGCGATGCCTTACCATACATCTGTGTTCTAGTGTTTCAATCGGTGTGAGCCATGCCTCAAAATCTGTCTGTGTTCTAGCTGTCCAAGCGGTGGAGCCATGCCTCAGGCTCTGCCTGTGTTCAAATGTTTCAATAGATGGAGTGCCATGCCTCAAGCTCTGTGTATCCAAGTGTTTCCAAGGAGGTGGAGCCATGCCTTAAGCTCTGCCTGTGTTCAAGTGTTTCAAGAGGTGGGAGCCTTTCTTCAAGCTCTGCCTGTGTTCAAGTGTTTCAAGCCACTGGAGCGATGCCTTAAGCTCTGCCTCTTTTCAAGTGTTTCAAGTGGTGGGAGCCATGCCTCAAGCTCTTCTGTATTCAAGGGTTTCAAGCGGTGGGCGCCATATCTCAGGCTCTGTCTGTGTTCAAGTGTTTCATGCGGTGGGAGCCATGCCTCAAGCTCTGCCTGTGTTCAAGGGTTTCAAGCGGTGGGAGCCTTGTCTCAGGCTCTGTCTGGGTTCAAGGGTTTTATGTGGTGGGAGCCATACCTCAAGCTCCGTCTTTGTTCAAGTGTTTCAAGCGGTGGGAGCCATGCCTCAAGTTCTGCCTGTGTTTAAGGGTTTCAAGCGGTGGGAGCCATGCCTCAGGCTCTGCCTGTGTTCAAGTGTTTCAAGTGATGGGAGCCTTGCCTTAAGCTCTGTCTGTGTTCAAGTGTTTCAAGTGGTGGGAGCCATGTCTCAAGCTCCGTCTGTGTTTAAGGGTCTCAAGCGGTTGGAGCCATGCCTCAAGCTCTGCATGTGTTCAAGGGTTTCAAGCGGTGGGAGCCTTGTCTCAGGCTCTGTCTGGGTTCAAGGGTTTCATGCGGTGGGAGCCAAGCCTCAAGCTCCGTCTGTGTTCAAGTGTTTCAAGTGGTGAGAGCCATTCCTCAAGCTTTGTCTGTGTTCAAGGGTTTCAAGCGGTGGCAGCCATGTCTCAAGCTCCGTCTGTGTTCAAGGGTTTCAAGCGGTGGGAGCCATGCCTCAAGCTCCGACCTGTGTTCAAGTGTTTCAAGCGGTGGGAGCCATGCCTCAAGCTCTCTCTGTGATCAAGTGTTTCAAGCGGTGGGTGCCATGCCTCAGGCTCTGCCTGTGTTCCGGTGATTCAAGCGGTGGGAGCCATGCCTCAAGCTCTTTGTGTGTTCAAGTGTTTTAAGCGGTGGGAGTCATGTCTCAAGCTCCGTCTGTGTTCAAGGGTTTCAATCGGTGGGAGCCATGCCTCAAGCTCTGCCTGTGTTCAAGTGTTTCAAGCAGTGGGAGCGATGCGTTACGCTTTACCTGTGTTCAAGTGTCTCAAGCGGTGGGAGCCATGTCTCAAGCTACATCTGTTTTCTAGTGTTTCAATCGGTGGGAGCCATGCCTCAAATCTGTCTGTGTTCTAGTGTTTCAAGCGGTGGGAGCCATGCCTCAGGCTCTGCCTGTGTTCAAAGTCTTTCAATCGGTGGGTGCATGCCTCCAAGCTCACATGTCCAAGTGTTTCAAGCGGTGGGAGCCATGCCTTAAACCTGCCTGTGTTCAAAGTCTTCCAAGAGGTGGGAATCCTTTCTTCAAGCTCTGACTGTATTCAAGTGTTTCCAAACAGTGGGAGCCATGCCTCCTTAAGCTCTGCCTGTGTGTTCAAAGGGTTTCAATGATTGGGAGCCATGCCTCAAGCTCTTTAATAATGCAATTTCAAAAGTGTTTTAAAGCGTTAGGAGTCATCTCAGCTCCGTCTGTGTTCAAAGGTTTCAATCGGTGGGACCATGCCTCAGCTCTGCCTGTGTTCTAAGTGTTTCAGCAGTGGGAGGCGATGCCTTACATACATCTGTGTTCTAGTGTTTCAATCGGTGTGAGCCATGCCTCAAATCTGTCTGTGTTCTAGTGTTTCAAGCTGGTGGGAGCCATGCCTCAGGCTCTGCCTGTGTTCAAGTGTTTCAATCCGTGGGTGCCATGCCTCAAGCTCTGTGTTCAAGTGTTTCAAGCGGTGGGAGCCATGCCTTAAGCTCTGCCTGTGTTCAAGTGTTTCAAGAGGTGGGAGCCTTTCTTCAAGCTCTGCCTGTGTTCAAGTGTTTCAAGCCACTGGAGCGATGCCTTAAGCTCTGCCTCTTTTCAAGTGTTTCAAGTGGTGGGAGCCATGCCTCAAGCTCTTCCTGTATTCAAGGGTTTCAAGCGGTGGGAGCCATATCTCAGGCTCTGTCTGTGTTCAAGTGTTTCATGCGGTGGGAGCCATGCCTCAAGCTCTGCCTGTGTTCAAGGGTTTCAAGCGGTGGGAGCCTTGTCTCAGGCTCTGTCTGGGTTCAAGGGTTTTATGTGGTGGGAGCCATACCTCAAGCTCCGTCTTTGTTCAAGTGTTTCAAGCGGTGGGAGCCATGCCTCAAGTTCTGCCTGTGTTAAGGGGTTTCCAGAGTGGAGCCATGCCTCAAACTCTGCCTGTGTTCAAAAATGTTTCAAGTGATGGGAGCCTTGCCTTAAGCTCTGTCTGTGTTCAAGTGTTTCAAGTGGTGGGAGCCATGTCTCAAGCTCCGTCTGTGTTTAAGGGTCTCAAGCGGTTGGAGCCATGCCTCAAGCTCTGCATGTGTTCAAGGGTTTCAAGCGGTGGGAGCCTTGTCTCAGGCTCTGTCTGGGTTCAAGGGTTTCATGCGGTGGGAGCCATGCCTCAAGCTCAGTCTGTGTTCAAGTGTTTCAAGCGGTGGGAGCCATTCCTCAAGCTTTGTCTGTGTTCAAGGGTTTCAAGCGGTGGCAGCCATGTCTCATGCTCCGTCTGTGTTCAAGTGTTTCAAGCGGTGGGAGCCATGCCTCAAGCTCCACCTGTGTTCAAGTGTTTCAAGCGGTGGGAGCCATGCCTCAAGCTCTCTGTGATCAAGTGTTTCAAGGCGGATGCCATGCCTCAGGCTCTGCCTGTGTTCAGTGAGTCAGCGGTGGGGCCATGCCTAAGCTCTTTATGTGTTCAAGTGTTTTAAGCGATAGGAGTCATGTCTCAAGCTCCGTCTGTGTTCAAGGGTTTCCAGCCGGTGGGGCCATGCCTCAATCTCTGCCTGTGTTCCAAGTGTTTCAAGCGATGGGAGCCTTTCACCAAGCTCTGCCTGTGTTCAAGTGTTTCAAGCAGTGGGAAGCGATCGTTCAATTTACATATGTTCAAGTGTCTCCAGCGGTGAGGAGCCATGTCTCAAAGCTACATCTAACCTAAGTGTTTCAATCGGTGGAGCCATGCCTCAAATCTGTCTGTGTTCTAGTGTTTCCAAGCGGTGGGCCATGCCTCAGAGCTCTGCCTGTGTTCAAGAATATTTCAATCGGTGGGTGCCATGCCTCAAGCTCTGTGTTCAAGTGTTTCTGGCGGAAGAGAGCCATGCCTTAAGCTCTGCCTGTGTTCAAGTGTTTTAAAGGTGGGAAGACTCTTCAAGCTCTGCCTGTGTTCAGAGTGTTTCAAACAGTGGGAGCCTCAAGCTCTGCCTGTTTCAAGGGTTTCTAGCGGTGGGTGCCTTGCCTCAAGCTCTGCCTGTGTTTAAGAGTTTCAAGTCATGGGAGCCATGCCTCAAGCTCTGCCTGTGTTCAAGGGTTTCAAGCGGTGGGAGCCATGTCTCAGGCTCTCTCTGTGTTCAAGGGTTTCAAGCGGTGGGCGCCATGTCTCAGGCTCTGTCTGTGTTCAAGGGTTTCAAGCGATGGGAGCCATGTCTCAGGCTCTGTCTGTGTTCAAGGGTTTCAAACGGTGGAGCCCTGCCTCAAGCTCTATCTGTGTTCAAGGGTTTCAAGCGGTGGGAGCCATGCCTCAAGCTCCGTCTGTGTTCAAGTGTTTCAAGCGGTGGGAGCCATGCTTCAAGCTCTGCCTGTGTTCAAGGGTTTCAGGCGGTGGGAGCCATGTCTCAGGCTATTTCTGTGTTCAAGGGTTTCAAGCGGTGGGAGCCATGCCTCAAGCCCGGTCTGTGTTCAAGGGTTTCAAGCGGTGGGAGCCATGCCTCAAGCTCTGCCTGTGTTCAAGGGTTTCACACAGTTGGAGCCATGCCTCAAGCTCCACCTGTGTTCAAGTGTTTGAAGCAGTGGGAGCCATGCCTCAAGTTCTGCCTGTGTTCAAGTGTTTGAAGTGGTGGGAGCCATGCCTGAAGTTCTGCCTGTGTTCAAGGGTTTCAAGCGGTGGGAGCCATGCCTCAAGCTCTGTCTGTTTCAAGGGTTTCGAGCGGTGGGAGCCATGCCTCAAGCTCTGTCTGTGTTCAAGGGTTTCAATTGGTGGGAGCCATGCCTAAAGCTCTGCCTGTGTTCAATGGTTTCAAGCGGTTGGAGCCATGCCTCAAGCTCCACCTGTGTTCAAGTGTTTGAAGAGGTGGGAGCCATGCCTCAAGTTCTGCCTGTGTTCAAGTGTTTGAAGTGGTGGGAGCCATGCCTCACGCTCTGTCTGTGTTCAAGTGTTTCAAGCAGTGGGAGCCCTGTCTCAAGCTCCGTCTGTGTTCAAGGGTTTCAAGCAGTGGGAGCCATGCCTCTGGCTCTGCCTGTGTTCAAGTGTTTCAATCGGTGGGATCCATGCCTCAAGCTCTGCCTGTGTTCAAGTGTTTCAAGCGGTGGGAGCCATGTCTCAAGCTCCGTCTGTGTTCTAGTGTTTCAATCGGTGGGAGCCATGCCTCAAGCTCTGTCTGTGTTCAAGTGTTTCAAGCGGTGGGAGCCATGCCTCAAGCTCTGTCTGTGTTCAAGTGTTTCAAGCGGTGGGAGCCATGCCTCAAGCTCTGCCTGTGTTCAAGTGTTTCAAGAGGTGGGTGCCTTTCTTCAAGCTCTGCCTGTGTTCAAGTGTTTCAAGCGGTGGGAGCCATGCCTCAATCTCAGCCTCTGTTCAAGGGTTTCAAGCAGTGGAGCCATGCCTCAAGCTCTGCCTGTGTTTAAGTGTTTCAAGTCGTGGGAGCCATGCCTCAAGCTCTGCCTGTGTTCAAGGTGTTTCAAGCGGTGGGAGCCTTGCCTCTAGCTCTGCCTGTGTTCAAGTGTTTCAAGCCACCAGAGCGATGCCTTAAGCTCTGCCTCTTTTCAAGTGTTTCAAGCGGTGGGAGCCATGCCTCAAGCTCTGCCTGTATTCAAGGGTTTCAAGCGGTGGGAGCCATGCCTCAAGCTCCACCTGTGTTCAAGTGTTTCAAGCGGTGAGGCCATGCCTCAAAGCTCCACCTGTGTTCAAGTGTTTCCAAGGGTGGAGCCATGCCTCAAGCTCTCTCTGTGTTCAAGTGTTTCAGCGGTGGGAGCCATTACTCAAGCTCTGTCTGTGTTCAAGGGTTTCACGCGGTGGCAGCCATGTCTCAAGCTCTGTCTGTGTTCAAGTGTTTCAAGCGGTGGGAGCCATGCCTCAAGCTCCGCCTGTGTTCAAGTGTTTCAAGCGGTGGGAGCCATGCCTCAAGCTCCACCTGTGTTCAAGTGTTTCAAGCGGTGGGAGCCATGCCTCAAGCTCTCTCTGTGTTCAAGTGTTTCTAAGCGGTGGGAGCCATGCCTCAGGCTCTGCCTGTGTTCAGGTGTTTCAAGCGGTGGGAGCCATGCCTCAAGCTCTTTCTGTGTTCAAGTGTTTTAAGCGGTGGGAGCCATGCCTCAAGCTCTGTCTGTGTTCAAGTGTTTCAAGCGGTGGGAGTCATGTCTCAAGCTCCGTCTGTGTTCAAGGGTTTCAATCGGTGGGAGCCATGCCTCAAGTTCTGCCTGTGTTCAAGTGTTTCCAGTGGGAGCCTTTCCTCAAGCTCTGCCTGTGTTCAAGTGTTTCAAGCGGAGGGAGCGATGCCTTGCGCTCTGCCTGTGTTCAAGTGTCTCAAGCGGTGGGAGCCATGTCTCAAGCTCCATCTGTGTTCTAGTGTTTCAATCGGTGGGAGGCATGCCTCAAATTTGTCTGTTTACAAGTGTTTCAAGCGGTGGGAGCCATGCCTCAGGCTCTGCCTGTGTTCAAGTGTTTCAAGCGGTTTGAGCCATGCCTCAAGCTCTGTGTTCAAGTGTTTCAAGCGGTGGGAGCCATGCCTTAAGCTCTGCCTGTGTTCAAGTGTTTCAAGAGGTGGGAGCCTTTCTTCAAGCTCTGCCTGTGTTCAAGTGTTTCAAGCGGTGGGAGCCATGCCTCAAGCTCTGCCTGTGTTCAAGGGTTTCAAGCGGTGGGAGCCATGTCTCAAGCTCTCTCTGTGTTCAAGGGTTTCAAGCGGTGGGAGCCATGTCTCAGGCTCTGTCTGTGTTCTAGAGTTTCAATCGGTGGGAGCCATGCCTCAAATTTGTCTGTTTTCAAGTGTTTCAAGCGGTGGGAGCCATGCCTCAGGCTCTGCCTGTGTTCAAGTGTTTCAAGCGGTGGGAGCCATGCCTCAAGCTCTGTGTTCAAGTGTTTCAAGCGGTGGGAGCCATGCCTCAAGCTCTGCCTGTGTTCAAGTGTTTCAAGAGGTGGGAGCCTTTCTTCAAGCTCTGCCTGTGTTCAAGTGTTTCAAGCGGTGGGAGCCATGCCTCAAGCTCTGTCTGTGTTCAAGGGTTTCAAGCGGTGGGAGCCATGTCTCAGGCTCTCTCTGTGTTTCAAGGGTTTCAAGCGGTGGGAGCCATGCCTCAAGCTCTGCCTGTGTTCAAGGGTTTCAAGCGGTGGGAGCCATGCCTCAGCTCTCTCTGTGTTCAAGGGTTTCAAGCGGTGGGAGCCATGTCTCAAGCTCTGTCTGTGTTCAAGGGTTTCAAGCGATGGGAGCCATGTCTCAGTCTCTGTCTGTGTTCAAGGGTTTCAAATGGTAGGAGCCCTGCCTCAAGCTCTGTCTGTGTTCAAGGGTTTCAAGCGGTGGGAGCCATGCCTCAAGCTCCGTCTGTGTTCAAGTGTTTCAAGCGGTGGGAGCCTTCCTCAAGCTCTGCCTGTGTTCAAGGGTTTCAAGCGGTGGGAGCCATGTCTCAGGCTCTTTCTGTGTTCAAGAGTTACAAGTGGTGGGAGCCATGCCTCAAGCCCAGTCTGTATTCTAGGGTTTCAAGCGGTGGGAGCCATGCCTCAAGCTCCGTCTGTGTTCAAGTGTTTCAAGCGGTGGGAGCCATTCCTCAAGCTCTGCCTGTGTTCAAGGGTTTCAAGCGGTGGGAGCCATGTCTCAGAGCTCTTTCTGTGTTCAAGTGTTTCAAGTGGTGGGAGCCATGCCTCAAGCTCTGCCTGTGTTCTAGGGTTTCAAGCGGTGGGAGCCATGCCTCAAGCTCTGCCTGTGTTCAAGGGTTTCCACAGTTGGGAGCCATGCCTCAAACTCCACCTGTGTTCAATGGTTTCAAGTGGTGGGAGCCATGCCTCAGCTCTGCCTGTGTTCAAGTGTTTCAAGTGGTGGGAGCCATGCCTCAGGCTCTGCCTGTGTTCAAGTGTTTCAAGCGGTGGGAGCCATGCCTCAAGCTCTGTCTGTGTTCAAGGGTTTCAAGTGGTGGGAGCCATGCCTCAAGCTCTGTCTGTGTTCAAGGGTTTCAAGTGGTGGGAGCCATGCCTCAAGCTCCACCTGTGTTCAAGTGTTTCAAGCGGTGGGAGCCATGCCTCAAGTTCTGCCTGTGTTCAAGTGTTTCAAGTGGTGGGAGCCATGCCTCAAGCTCTGCCTGTGTTCAAGTGTTTCAAGCGGTGGGAGCCATGCCTCAAGCTCTGCCTGTGTTCAAGTGTTTCAAGCGGTGGGAGCCATGCCTCAGGCTCTGCCTGTGTTCAAGTGTTTCAAGCGGTGGGAGCCATGCCTCAAGCTCTGTCTGTGTTCAAGTGTTTCAAGCGGTGGGAGCCATGTCTCAGGCTCTGTCCTGTGTTCAAGGTGTTTCAAGCGGTGGGAGCCTTGCCTCAAGTCTGCCTGTGTTTAAGTGTTTCAAGTCATGGGAGCCATGCCTCAAGCTCTGCCTGTGTTCAAGGGTTTCAAGCGGTGGGAGCCATGTCTCAGGCTCTCTCTGTGTTCAAGTGTTTCAAGCGGTGGGAGCCATGTCTCAAGCTCTGTCTGTGTTCTAGTGTTTCAATCGGTGGGAGCCATGCCTCAAATTTGTCTGTGTTCAAGTGTTTCAAGCGGTGGGAGCCATGCCTCAGGCTCTGCCTGTGTTCAAAGTGTTTCAAGCGGTGGGAGCCATGCCTCAAGCTCTGTGTTCAAGTGTTTCAAGCGGTGGGAGCCATGCCTACAAGCTCTGCCTGTGTTCAAGTGTTTCAAGGGTGGGAGCCATGTCTCAGGCTCTCTGTGTTCAAGTGGTTTCTGCTGTAGGCCCATGTCTCAGGGTCTGCCTGTGTTCAATGGTTTGCAAGCGTGGGAGCCATGTCTCAGGCTCTGTCTGTGTTCAAGGGTTTCAAATGGTGGGAGCCATGCCTCAAGCTCTGTCTGTGTTCAAGGGTTTCAAGTGGTGGGAGCCATGTCCTCAAGCTCTCTCTGTGTTCAAGTGTTTCAAGCGGTGGGAGCCATTCCTCAAGCTCTGTCTGTGTTCAAGGGTTTCAAGCGGTGGGAGCCATGTCTCAGGCTCTTTCTGTGTTCAAGAGTTACAAGTGGTGGGAGCCATGCCTCAAGCCCAGTCTGTATTCTAGGGTTTCAAGCGGTGGGAGCCATGCCTCAAGCTCTGCCTGTGTTCAAGGGTTTCACACGGTTGGAGCCATGCCTCAAGCTTCACCTGTGTTCAAGTGTTTGAAGTGGTGGGAGCCATGCCTCAAGTTCTGCCTGTGTTCAAGTGTTTGAAGTGGTGGGAGCCATGCCTCAAGTTCTGCCTGTGTTCAAGGGTTTCAAGCGGTGGGAGCCATGCCTCAAGCTCTGTCTGTTTTCAAGGGTTTCAAGCGGTGGGAGCCATGCCTCAAGCTCTGCCTGTGTTCAATGGTTTAAAGTGGTTGGAGCCATGCCTCAAGCTCCACCTGTGTTCAAGTGTTTGAAGCGGTGGGAGCCATGCCTCAAGTTCTGCCTGTGTTCAAGTGTTTGAAATGGTGGGAGCCATGCCTCAAGCTCTGTCAGTGTTCAAGTGTTTCAAGTGGTGGGAGCCATGCCTCAAGCCCAGTCTGTATTCTAGGGTTTCAAGCGGTGGGAGCCATGCCTCAAGCTCTGCCTGTGTTCAAGGGTTTCACACGGTTGGAGCCATGCCTCAAGCTCCACCTGTGTTCAAGTGTTTGAAGTGGTGGGAGCCATGCCTCAAGTTCTGCCTGTGTTCAAGTGTTTGAAGTGGTGGGAGCCATACCTCAAGCTCTGTCAGTGTTCAAGTGTTTCAAGTGGTGGGAGCCATGCCTCAAGCTCTGTCTGTGTTCAAGTGTTTCAAGCGGTGGGAGCCATGCCTCAGGCTCTGCCTGTGTTCAAGTGTTTCAAGTGGTGGGAGCCTTGCCTCAAGCTCTGTCTGTGTTCAAGTGTTTCAAGCGGTGGGAGCCATGTCTCAAGCTCCGTCTGTGTTCAAGGGTCTCAAGCAGTAGGAGCCATGCCTCAAGCTCTTTCTGTGTTCAAGTGTTTCAAGCGGTGGGAGCCATGCCTCAAACTCTGCCTGTGTTCAAGTATTTCAAGCGGTGGGTGCCATGCCTCAAGCTCTGTGAGTGTTCAAGTGTTTCATGGTGGGAGCCATGCCTCAAGCTCTGTCTGTGTTCAAGTGTTTCAAGCGGTGGGAGCCATGCCTCAGGCTCTGCCTGTGTTCAAGTGTTTCAAGTGGTGGGAGCCTTGCCTCAAGCTCTGTCTGTGTTCAAGTGTTTCAAGCGGTGGGAGCCATGTCTCAAGCTCCGTCTGTGTTTAAGGGTCTCAAGCGGTGGGAGCCATGCCTCAAGCTCTGTCTGTGTTCAAGGGTTTCAAGCGGTGGGAGCCATGCCTCAAGCTCTGCCTGTGTTCAAGTGTTTCAAGCGGTGGGAGCCTTTCCTCAAGCTCTGCCTGTGTTCAAGTGTTTCAAGCGGTGGGAGCCATGCCTCAAGCTCTGCCTGTGTTCAAGTGTTTCAAGCGGTGGGAGCCATGTCTCAAGCTCCGTCTGTGTTCTAGTGTTTCAATCGGTGGGAGCCATGCCTCAAGCTCTGTCTGTGTTCAAGTGTTTCAAGCAGTGGGAGCCATGCCTCAGGCTCTGCCTGTGTTCAAGTGTTTCAAGCGGTGGGAGCCATGCCTCATGCTCTGTCTGTGTTCCATTGTTTCAAGCAGTGGGAGCCATGCCTCAAGCTCTGCCTGTTTTCAAGTGTTTCAAGAGGTGGTAGCCTTTCTTCAAGCTCTGCCTGTGTTCAAGTGTTTCAAGCGGTGGGAGCCATGCCTCAATCTCTGCCTATGTTCAAGGGTTTCAAGCGGTGGAGCCATGCCTTAAGCTCTGCCTGTGTTCAAGGGTTTCAAGCTGTGTAGCCATGCCTCAAGCTCTGTCTTCGTTCAAGTGTTTCAAGCGGTGGGAGCCATGTCTCAAGCTCTGTCTGTGTTCAAGTGTTTCAAGCGGTAGGAGCCAAGCCTCAAGCTCTGTCTGGTGTTTGATAAAGAATCGTGCTTTAAGCTCCTGTGTATCTTCCTTTGAGAAAAGAGAGTGAGAGAGAATCTGCTTTTGCAAGGACTGTGTGAGTTCTGAGTCTGCCCTACCCTTTGGGTAATAGTACCCACCAGTGGGAACCTGTGATGTTAAAGCTAAAATGACCACATTGGTCATGCTGTCACATGGTTGAAGTGATTTTAACCACTGCAAACTATTGAAGTGGCCGACTATAAATGTGCTGACTGTAAGTGTGTTGAATGCAACAAGACTGTTTCTGATCGGCCTGGGAGACAGCCTGGTAGTGTGCTAGCTAGGCACCGCCATATGCACTTCCTCCTGAGAGGTACAGCCTAAACATGGGGGTCTGAAGTGTGCCAGCCCCAGTCCCGGCCTGGTCTGCATTGAATATGACCGTAAGCCCAGTGAGAAGGGGTACCAATTTTCAAGCTGAGAGAAGTTTCTAGAATTGCAAGCTGCAAGAGGCTTCAAAGCCAGCGGGCACCCACAGCTCCTGCCTGCATCCTCGGCAACACTTCTCAATACCAGATGAGGTCTTCTAAAACTTGAGTAGGCAGACTCACTCTCTGCCAGTCAAGTGGGTACTGTAAATAGTTATTGCAAGTGTTGTCAAATTTTAGTAATCCTCAGGCCCTAGCTAGCCAAGTAAGAGAATGCCAATGTTGATCTACAAAGATACAGTCAAGATGATGTTGTCTCAGGATTAAAGATAAAGTCAGTCTGCTTTCCTTTTAAGGGCCCCAACCAGCTGCAATGCTGGCCACCTCAGCTGCACCGATTATCAGGCCTGCAACTTTAAGAACTTAGTACTGGGCACCCAGAAAATTATTAGAATTGCGGGGTTCTAATTCATACTGGGGACTGGTACCAGTGTGGGCATCTAACATAGGTTCTGCCCTCTATGCAGCTAGATAGACAGCACTTAATAGAAGACTCCATCAGAAGATTGGTGGGTGGCTAAAGAGTTAAAGGAGTTTCAATTTAAAGTGAAGAATGACTACATTGATTTTATTGAAGAATACCACTAATGATGATGCCAATCAATGCAACTGTTCTTTAGTCTCCAATTCCACTTACCCTATCCTGACCCCTTACCCCTTTTGTAAATAAATGTTGGCTAACCATTTTATCTTGGTGTGTGAGCATATTATTAGTGAGAGTCAATAATTCCTGAAATGGTAAATGTGGGGTATCAGTTAGTGGGTCATGTGTGGGGTGACAATTAAGCAATAATGCATGACAGGGCATATGTTGTGCTGGGATAATGTCATGCCTGGGATGGTTGGGCACGAGACCGCAGTCTAAGTGCGTCCAACCACCCCAGAAGTGATGTTATCCTAGCATAACACACACTTGTCATGCATTATTGCTATTAAACAATGGTTCACTTGTAAAAATAGAAAAAAAATATGAAAAATATTTATTCTTTTACATTTTCATTTCATGTTTTTGTATGTGGAGGTACAGCTTATTAAAACAGCAGTGCAATGAAAAAAGTTACTTCAAGAAGCTAATTTTCTGCTATGGTTATGAAAAATATTGGCAGAACTGTTGATTTAGGTTTTTTGGATGTTTCCTGTGCTGTGTACTGTGCGTTTGCAATTTTGCCTAGATTTTTTACTCTCCTCAAGTCCCCAATATTATTCCTATGCAAAAATTAGGTGGCCATCATTTTATAATTATTTTAAAACATTCATAAAATTCCTAAATGATGACAGAAACTGAAAATGTTATCACCAGCATAAACTGGAAGACATCTGGCATCAATTAGGAAGAAAAAATAGTGGGGTCAAATTTTAACCCATTTTCATTGCACTGCTGCTTTAATTTTAAAAAAGTGTACAGTTTTCATTGTGTCCAGAAGGTGGTACTGTTGCTATGTATTGGTGCCCTTTTGAGACTGTTGCTGTGCCCCAGTTGCCATCCTCTGTTGTCTGGTATTGGTGTTTTTTTTTTCAGATGTGTGAAAAATTGAGACAATCAAGAGGGATATGATGTGTTAGATAAGAGCAGCCAACTGTACAGTTTTTAAATGTGAGTTTGATTGTGAGATGCGCTAAAAAGTAGGTTCACAGAGCGGGTACGGAGTTTTATTTTTTCTGTTCCTTAGCCGACCTGGGTCAGGCAGAGCAGGTGTTGCTGTACTGAGTCAGGGGCTTCATTGTGGTTTCTTTTTAATTTTCGTACAGCCGATTTGTGTGGCTTTCTATGTCAACGTCTGAGCGCATCACTATGGTAGTTACAGTGAAGTGAGGGTGTATGCAGTGGCTGTTTTGGAGCAAATGTGACCTAAAGAAAAGAGATGATAGAAAAAAAATATTTTTCTTTGTTTCTGCAGAGACTTGGTGTTTGGATCGGGAAAATGGTTGTGGTGGTGGGGTTACGAGGTGTGTTGTGTTGTGGGTATTATGATTGAACTTCAGACCGAAGCAGTAAAGGCTCTGTATAGAGGAATAATGGCTAGGCAGTGGTGTATTATGATGTTTTTTTACACACCCGAGGTGAGTGATGAGCCATAAACCTCGAGAGCGAAGCTTGAGAGGTTTATGAGCTCATCAGCTACTGAGGGTGTGTAAAAAAAACATCATGAACACACCACTGCCTAGACTTTATTTTTTATAATTGCTGGTGCAAGTAGTTGGTGCTGGGGAGTGTTTCCTCACAAAGTCAGTGTCACTTCTGCTCCTCAGTCACACACACACACACACACACACACACACACACACACACACACACACACACTGAAATAGCAAGATGTTTTCTGCTTTTTTATTACAAAAAATGCTACTGCTGCTGACCGTGAGGAAACGGTCTCCTTAGAGATCACGCTTGGTCGAACAGACACCCCGACCGAAGAACGACAACGGCAGGATCAACCAGATAAATTTATTTATGGTTTTCCTCAAAAAGGCAGGATTAACCAGATAATTACAAAAGAAAACAATAGCTTACTGCAGCTGGGTATCTCGCCTTGGAGGAGTTATCTGGTCGTTGTTAGCGGGACATAGCAGCCGCCATGTTTTTTGAGCTGTTTGACCTGCCCACTGACAGTAAGGGCCAATAACATGGCACACTACAAATGAGTGACAGTGATGGTGAGACTAAATTTTAAGAAACGCCGTAATAACCCGCATTTGAAAGGTACCATAATCCATTTGATAAATGGGGTCACCAGTAATTATAAGAGGAAAGGGTGCTTGTGGAGTGATTCCATTCATAGTTGATGCAGTCGCCTGTGTACTGGGACTAGACCCGTGATGTTGTACTGGGATAACATCATGGGTCCAGTCCTGCAGTGACCAATCAGAGCCCAAGATGTTTTTCTGCCATTATATAATATGGCGTTATAGGTGGGTGCAGCATCCAAGGGGGTGTACCAAGTATTATTTTAGCCCACTAAAAGTATACTCTGGATGGAGGTTCTGTGCAATAATGTGATCTTTGGGAAAGAACCAGTTTAATATCAGATATGGGAACCCAGGCCCCTCGACCTGGATCCTGGGCAGCAGGCGGGGTAGTAGCCCTTGGATATATGGCACCAGGGTTACAGAAGAGATGGGAATTTTCCCAGTGACATGACCAACATTCTTCTTCCCATTAAAATATTTCAGGCAATTGTCCATGCTATGTGTGGGTGTTAATGAGCAGAATGTCTGCTGCTATAAATTATAGTAGCTTCACTACCGGTCTCATTGCTTGTAAGTTTCTTTGAGATACAATATGTATGAAAAGCAAAATAAATGCAACTTATTCCACTTTTTCTTCAATGGCATTGTAGAATATCATGGAAAGAAGACATTCTTTCTGACTTAGCATCATTTCTTTTTCTGTGAATTCCAATGTCATCACCTTACCACACCTAAGAAAACTGCTGTACTTCTTTTCTCCATGAGAATATTTTGTTAGTGTAGTGTAGAATCCTAATCAACGGGTTATATGAATATAGCACGTCATGCACATTTTACTGTTATTCAGGCACTGAATGACCGTTGTGCCTGTTTTGCTTCTTTCAGATGTATTATACCTGATGCTGAGAAAAGTTATATGGTTGATCAGTATGTGCTTTTGAATTTTGCATTCCAATATGTATTGCACCTGCTGTTGAGAGAAGTCATATAGTATGCACTGCTGGATCATGGGTCCCCATACAAAGAGGTTTGGAGCCAACATATTTTTATCAATCTTTGAACCTTCTAAAGGTAGGAGTTGGAATTTTGTAAATGAAAGAGCTAAGAAATGATTGCCATGCTGCAAGATTCCATGGGGACCATGGGGCACTGCTACTAGATGTCCACATGCACACACACACACACACACACACACACACACACACACACACACACACATATACCAACATTACCTCAAGACACACTTCTGTCCCTGCACTCCTTCCCAATTACGGTCAGCCAACACATCCGCCATAGTTATTTAGTGGCCCATCCACTCAGTCCCCCAAACCCTTATTTTTTTCTGGTGTTCAGTGCCCCCATTTTATTTACCAAACAGGAATCTAACAGCACAGGTCCCAAACCATCTTATGATGATCAGTCTCTCGCTGGTTTCATTGAACTTGATTGTAGCTCTTTGACTCCCCCACTGCGGCCTGCGTATGACAGCTCTACACCAGCTTTGCAGGTGGCGGGAGGGGGGTGCCACTACAATGTGAGAGTCTGTGATGGTTGCCAGTCTTTGTGAATACTCTGTGTGATACAAACACAGCAGCCCTAGCAGGAGCAGAGGGAGTATTAAAAGGACATAATCTTGACAGTTTCGAGGAAAAACAAGTTACCTCACCTACAGGATGTCTCCCAAGATTACTATTCTCAGCTTGCCTAGAAACAGGAATCACTCAAGATTACCTTTGAGGACTGGCTCCCTGATGTTGGATCCACTAGCATCCCTAGTCAAAGCTGAAACCTGTCTGTGAGTGGTTGTGTCCAGTCATTCAGTAGTAGTGGCAGGGCAGGGGAAAGGGGCAATGGGGGTGAGGCAAGGGCAAAAGCCCTAACTAGACAATAGGTTTTGGTGTAGGGTAGAGCATAAGTAAGCAATAATACCCAACAGGGTGGGTGGTATTGAGCTATACTGGACTGTCCAGGGGCGTAATGAGGCACGACACTGCAGGTGGAGGGCCTTATAGCCCCTGGAAGGTCCGGTATAACCCATACCACCCACCCTTGGAGGGTATTATTGCGCTTAGAAAATGGGCACTGTAAAAAAATTAGTTTCATTAAAAAAAGTTAATAAAAAATATGTTTAAAATAACGTTTGAAATAAAATAGTTCCTTTGCCTGTATTATACTGATGTGTTTTTGTCCTAAAGGAGCCTCCATACTTATGACTGGAGCTGGTTGTCATGGTTATCCTCTCCCACACAGAGGTACACACACAGGCAGGCAACACAACACAACACACTTAAAGACATACAGGCTGTAATCCTTTTTTTTTTTTTTATACTGGTGCTGGTCTCTTCATGGCACCCCCACCACACACAGGTGACTGTGCATTCATTGCCAACAGCCAAGGAAATTACGAGGACAAGACAGAGAAAAGTTACCTTTCCATCTTTTAATAAAAAAGGTGAAGCCGGCATGTTTTTTCCCTTTCATTTTCTTTACGAGCAGGGAAAGCAGCAAGAGAAAGGCGGTAATAGCGCAAGGCAAGGGCTGTGAGAAACGGCCAAAAATGCGGCTCAGGCAGGAAAATGGAGGTGATGAGCAGTAGGCATTTTTCCTAGTTTTCTGCAGTGAGCCTGGAGGAGGTAGGGTAAGCCAGAAAGTACATAAAGTGAAGCTGTATAATAGCGCTGAGCATGCAAATGTACCTGCGCTATTAATTTAAAGATAAAAACTTGGTTTACTTTTCTAGTTAGTGCAGAGAGGAGAGTGAGCAAAACTTGGTTTACTTTTCTAGTTAGTGCAGAGAGGAGAGTGAGCAAAACTTGGTTTACTTTTCTAGTTAGTGCAGAGAGGAGAGTGAGCAAAACTTGGTTTACTTTTCTAGTTAGTGCAGAGAGGAGAGTGAGCTTACGCTTTGCCTTTTTTTAGGAGGAACAGGACTGGCAGAGTGGGTACAGGGAATCACTGAAGAAAGGGAGCTGTTACATGCTTTGCAATGTTGGGAGAGTGAGGGTAGTGGGCTGGCGGTTCTTTACTTCAAGCCGCAGGTGAGGTGTGTGCTGGAGAGGAGCGGTGTTCTCTTCATTTCCATACCGCAGACGGATGTCCATCTGAGGTATGGAAATCTAAGAAAATACCGCTGTTCTCATGATTGGTGATGGTATTAGAGACAGCTACCTCTCCTACATAATACAGTATACAGTTTAAAAACCAGAAAGTAGGCTTAGCTGCCCACAGTCATTTGCTGTTCAAAGAATTGCCTTTTTCCCCTGCTTTCAGTCGGAGGAAGAGAATGGCCTAGCTGTTATTTTTTCAGCTAGCTTTACGAATGGGGCATAAATGGTGGCTGGCTCTTCTGAACATTCGGGGTACCCAAGGACCAATGAGTAATAGGGCACCCCAAGGAGGCTCTAGTTTTGAAGCGGGCTCTATTGGAAAATTAATGCCTCTCTTGTCAGACGTTTCAACCAATGAGATTCATTTATTTTATGACACCATTTTCTAAGAGTGCAGACTGGATGGACCAATGGTCTTTTTCTGCAACATTGTCTATGTTTCTATGTTGCTGAAGAGGAGCCATCCCATTCAAAACCCGAGGATCTTCTGGGAGGGATGGTGGACTGAGCAGCTGAGTGGGACAACAGATTTGTGAGTCTGCCAGAGTTAGTCAGAATATCTGAACTCAGGCCTATTATTATGCCTACTGTGACTCTCATATTAGATTTGTTTGCTGGCTGTATACTCTGAAAACATTTAAAGGAGTAGTAGAGTCAACATTTGCAAAAAACTATGTTGTGGAGAGTTTTGATTTGTGTGATTAGTCCCAGTGTGTCCTTCTCTTTGTCTGATATTAGGGGTTTTCTCTAAATTAGCCTGCTAGCTTTATGGTAGTCATATAGCCCCTGGGGATCTCCATCTTAGCATGGTTTATTGCTCTTCTTATTCCTACTATGCCTCCTGACCCATGTGACAGATTCAGCAAACACTGGTTTAGATTCAGTTTTACAACAGCAGAGCTGTGACATTAAGTAACTTTCCTTATCCAGTGAGCACTAATGGCTACATTTACAATTTTGCAAAGACACGAGGGTTCATTGAGTGGATTATTCTGTAAGAAAACATCAAGAGTCTTTACTAATGATAGCACTGATGATCTGGAGTGATTTGTGTGCTATTTGTGCCTGTGTGTAGTTTGATGAAATAAAAAGTTCTAAAAGCAAAACATTTTGTCCTGTTGGTGAGAACTGACACACACATAGAAAACAAATATATTAAATTAGAGCTATTTAGTGGAGGCCAGAGTATCAGACTCCTGTCTCTAGTACATGCTGAATCAGTGGTCTTGAACGTATCACTGTCACATGGGACAAGAGGCATTATAGGAAAAAGAAGAGCAATAAACCTTGCCAAGATGGAGATCTGCAGGGGCCATATAACTACTATAGAACTAGCAGGATAATCTAGAAAAAAACTCTTATTAGCAAACAAAGGGAACTAGTGTTACCATTTCCAAATTATTTTAATGCTGCAGGCATTATTCTGCTGTTTCTCATGGTGTGGAGGTAATTAGTGGGAACTTTGGAATCAGGTTTTAAACATGTTTTGCTCCTAGTCTTGTTAATGTATTTTGTGTGGGGGCCTATTCTAAACAATGCCTTACATACCCTTTGTCTTTAAAAAAAAAATTTCACAAATTGCCCACTTTGCTATTTGCCGCTTCACAAAGTATTTTCCTGGTGAAGTGGCACTTTTTCAGGTGAAGTCATAGTGAAGGTGCAACATTGACAGTGAATTTGCATTACTTCACTTGTAAAAGTGAAATTTCACAAAATCAGCACTTCGCACTTCATGAATTTGGCAGACTTTGCGAATTAATTAATGAAGCAAAGTCTGCACACTTAGCACATCTCTACCTAACATCACCAGAGACTGAACTGTTGCTGCACATATGAGTCTACTGTAAAGGGTATCACTGGATATTCTATGCAGAAGATTACCTGGACCTGGCTTCCATGATCCTGTGTTATAAGTAAAAGCCATGAATGATGCCCAGCTCTGACTGTGGTCCAAACCTCTGAATATTCTTTGCAAAAGATTACCTGGACATCTGTGTCAATGATCATGTGCTATATGTAAAAGCTAGGAATGGTGTCGGACTCTGACTGTGGGTTGGATAATGAACTGAAATTAATGGAATAAACTGCTTGGCTCTGGTTGTGGTTGAAAACTGAATATGGTGTGAAATAAAACTTTGCCTGGCATAGCCACTAAATGAGAACTAGGCATTGTTTAACCAGATGCTATTAAGAGATGCTATTAAGAGTCCATGGTGTCTCTTACCTGGCTACAGTGGTGGGGTGAGGGATTATGTTCAAAATGAATGCAGTCTCTCTGAATAATTTTAACCATACCTAATGCACATGGGGTGTAATAAAGAAAGGTGTTACTTGACTCTTGGACACCAATAAAAACAACGGACTTTTCCTTAGTGCCCCTTCCAACACTCATGCTTATTGTCCCAGAACTTGTTTTTCATGTGACGATCCATAGCCTGCCTCTTCCACATAATGGCATGACCGTGTGTCTTGGCAATGGCCTTTAGGAAGTGGATGGTACTTACACAAAACACAGTTCACTTACATGAGCTTGTGTTGCTAGAATGCTGGTGGGAGGAAGGCCAAAGAAGGCTCAAGCATCCCATGGGACACTGTCTTTCTCTGGGCAACAGTTGATGCTAGTCTCTACCACAAAACTGCCACCTGGATGAGAGCAGGTGGAAATGCAGGAAAGTATAGCTGGGGAGGAAAGGACATTGTCTGACTCAGTGTAGCATCATGCAACTACGTGTGTGCATGTACATTGCAGCCCTCGTTAACAAAGTCCTGGGTTGGGAGAGAAATTCCCTGGTCTGCATGGATGACACCTGGTTCACTTCAGCCCTGTGCAGACTCCTGTACCTCTCTACTCATATGCACTCTGGAGGAGGGGGTATGTGCTCTCTTGGAAGGAAGACCACAGGGAGGGGTTGCCCTGGGACTGTTAGGGGGTATGGTCATAGATACATAGCTACATACAGTAGACTCACAGATTCTGAGAGCAAATAAATAACCATTATTTTCTATCAGGTTTGCCTACTTCCTACCTAACTCTGCATTCTTTCTTATATCAGGCCAGAGTTAATGGGCCTCTTGTTCTTTCAGTGCAACAGTGACCCCCACCCCTCATTGCCCAGCTTCCCCCCCTCCTCTAGATCTTGCTATTGCCATGTGTCTATCCCATTCATGTTTGAAACAGGTCACTGATTTGGCTTATATAACTGGCTTTGGTAGACTATTTCCGGCATCCACCTCCAACTTCTCCTTGAAAAAATGCTTCCTAACATCCTTTTTAATTCTCACCCTCAAAAAGAAAAAGTTCCACCCATGTCCCCTGGTTACTGTGTTATCATTCCCTGTATATTCATAAATCCTTGCAGTCTACCCTGTAGATACTACTCAAGAACTTGAAGGTCTCAGTCATGTTCCCACTTTTCTTTCTGTCCTCGAGAGAATTCATGTTCAGGTTCTCCAGTCTTTTCTCACATGTTCTTCTCCAATGCCCCTGTATCATTTTCATAGTTTTTCTCTGAAGCTTCTCAAATTGGTTCCTGCTCTCCCTGAGGTTGGGTTGCCAGAAATGGGCACAGTACTGCAGGTGTAGTCTCACCTTGGATCTGTAGATGGCAGTATCACCTCCTTCCTTCAGCTGGTGAATGCCCTACCTATGCACCCCAACATTCTGCACTTCCTCACATGTACCTTATTTCACTAGGCTGAGGACTTACTTACAGTTGTCATTGATAATGACTCCCAGATCTCTTTCTTCAGTAGTCTTAACAGCCCTCACTTCCCCATCCAATATAGAGGATTGTGTATGACTGAGTAACCATACAGAACAAAGCTGTGCTTGATTCAAGAGATTACCATGGTATCAAGAGACCTTGAGAGCACAGCTCAAGAGATCACTTGTTACCATGGAAACCTCACAATTCAAACACAGCCTTGCATGTGTATGGTTGCTCATACACAATCTTTTATAGTTTATGTGCAAACATAGAATTCAAATCTTAAAGAAATAAACCTGAAATACATTTCAGTGGTGCCATCATTTTTCAGCGTTTGACTCTGGATCAGCCCTCCTGTGCACTACAGTGACATACTTACTCTGTGGAACTGCTGTTGCTTGGGGTTTGCATGAGATGCCTCTTACCACATCCAGAGGACAGATCTGCTACCCAGAGCCCCATGCTGAGGGTAGTTATAATGTGCAGTATACCACAGACCTGGGCCAGCTGAGCCTGCTGCAGCTTGCCTGCATTGCTGAGGCAGTCCTTGTCTGAGACAGTGGCTTCAGCTTGTGAATAATCTACCGTATAAATGTTTTCTAATCTGTTGTGCTGCAGTATGAAGTCTCTAGTGCAGTACAACAACACTGTGTCATCGCTTCTGCAGCACAACAAGGGAATTCTAGTAACTGCATTCCATATATAACAATGCTCTCCCATACACTATACAGTATTTGGGGTGTTCCTGCCAATATGCATAACATCACATTTCATGGAATTGAATTTAATTTGCCACACTTAAACTACTTCTCCATCCTTTCTAGATTTGTTTTCATGTCCCTTATTCCCTCCTCTGTTTCCACCCTTCAAAAGATCTTAATGTCATCAGCCAAGAGAAAGACCTTGCCCTGTACACTGTCTCCTATGTCACAAAGAATATGTTGAACACCTGCCCCAAGACAAATCCCTGTAATACCCCACTGGTAACTCCCACAGCCCTCAAAGAATTTCCTGTTAACTATTACCTCTGAGTTCTGCCCCCCCACAACTAGTTCTTATTCCATCTTGTGAGTATGTTCTCTACACCCAGGTCCTCCAGTTTTTATGTTTGCTTGCACGCATGAGAAAGAAACATAGTGCCATCGTCCGAGTTTTCGGAGGTGTGTCCTCCCTCTTCAATTCAGTCAGTGTTGTGTTGGCGGCAGCCTATGGCCAATGCATGCTGGAGCTGTCATGACAAGCTCCAAAATGCAGTGGCATACAGTTGAAAGGGGGAGCTACGCTGCAGTGAGCAGCGATAAGATATCGCCTGCTCATGCGCAGCTCCCCTTACACACACACATACACACACACACGCACGCATACTGCGTGCTGCCCCCACGACACTCTATAGCTGACGGGGTGCTCAATCCCTGTCGGCTGTGCTGTGCTCCCCCAAAGCCTTCCAATGCCACGCTGGCTGCCCACCCCAGCATGGCAAGTTATCAGATAGCCAAGGGGATCCACTGTCCTCCCCCGAAGTACTGGGTGCCACGCTGGGAGCCCACCCAGCGTGGCAACTGATGCTATGGCTGAGGGGGTGCCTAATCCCCATCGGCTTCACCTCCCAAGCCGTCCTTGTGCCATGCTGGGGCCCACCCCACCGTGGCAAACATCCCTAGCGTCGTCTTTTAAAAAAAAAATCCTGAAAAGCAAAACGGTCCCAGAGTCTCCCTGCCCCACAACCCACACCACCAACTGTGCACCCTGCCTCCCCACACCCCTCACCCCATACTTACCTCCGGAGCTCGGCGCGATGATCTTCGGTGGACCAGGAACACGTCTGCACTCTTCAAAGCCGACCGCGAACTGAGGAAATGCCGGTAAGCTGTACAATGGGCTAGATGGGGTTTTTCAACTTTGTTGCATATCTCAGGCATTTTTTGGAATTTTTGCACCAAATTTTCAACATGGGGTTTTTGGGACCCCTCCTCATGAATTCTTGCACTGTCATGGCGTTACTTGGGCCCGAAGGGTGATTTCACAGCCACTGTGAGAAATCACCTTTCTGGAATGATTAATGAAACGACACTGCCAGTGTTCATAAGGTGGGCTCTCAAAGAGCCTATTTTGAAAATTTGGTGGAAAAATTCCTAAAAATGACTGTTTTCTGGCGATAGTGCGCGTTCCTGCTGCATTTCGTAAGTTCGCCAATTTTCAATATTTTCACTCCAGATTTTCAACATTGCCATTTTACCACACCTTCTTATGAACAGTACAGCTGTCATTTTTCACATCTCACCCAAAATGTGTTTCCGCCCATGTAGCGCACAATGGAGCAGTCGGTGTGTTAAATCAATGCACGGGATACATTAAGAAACTCACACTGACACTGTTCATGAGCGGAGATCTTAAAATGGCTATGTTGAAAAATTTGGTGAAAGAATTCCTAAAAATGACTGTTTTACGAGCGTGTGTTATGCAGTTCCTATGCATGCTCGTAAGTTTTCGAAATTTCAATATTTTCACTCCAGATTTTCAAAATTACCATTTTACCACACCTTCTTATGAGCAGTACAGCTGTCATTTTTCACATCTCACCCAAAACATGTTTCCGCCCATGTAGCGCACAATGGTAGTCGGTAGTATCGTAAATCAATGTCAGGACACATTAAGAAAATCACAGTGACACTGTTCATAAGCAGAGTCTTAAAATGGCTATGTTGAAAATTTGGTGAAAAATTCCAAAATGACTGTTTTACTTAGCGCAAGTGCTGCAGTTCCTTTACGCACGTCAGAAGTTCGTAAATTTCAATATTTTATTCCAGATTTTCAACATTGCCATTTTACCACACCTTCTTATGAGTAGTACAGCTGTCATTTTTCACATCTCACCCAAAACGTGTTTCTGCCCATGTAGCACACAATGGCGCAGTCAGTGTGCAAAATCAATGTACGGGACAAATTAAGAAAATCACAGTGACACTGTTCATGAGCAGAGGTCTTAAAATGGCTATGTTGAAAATTTGGTGAAAAAATTCCTAAAGATGACTGTTTTACGAGCGTGCGTTGCGCAGTTCCTACGCACGCTCGTAAGTTCGTGAATTTTCAATATTTTTACTCCAGATTTTCAACATTGCCATTTTACTACACCTCCTTATGAACAGTACAGCTGCCATTTTTCATATGTTGCCCAAAATGTGTTTTCACACATGTAGCGCACAATGGTGCTGTTGGTGTGCGAAAGCAATGTTTTGGGACAGATTAAGAAAATCAGAGTTACACTGTTCATGAGCAGAGGTCTTAAAATGGCTATGTTGAAAATTTGGTGACAAAAGTCCATAAAATGGCTGTGTTACGAGTGAGCATTGCGCAGTTTCCATGCACCCTCATAAGTTCATGACTTTGTAATATTTTCAGTCCAGATTTTCACCAGTGGCATTTTCCACACTTCCTTATGAACAGTACAGCTGTCATTTTCACAACATGGCCAAGTGTGTTTCACACTTTCAGCGAGAGATGCGTGGTTGCTGTGGGAAATCATTGTTCAGGACAGATAAAGAAAATCACAGTGACACTGTTCATGATCGAGGCACCAAAATGCCTGAGTTGACAATCTGCTGTAAAAAATCCCCAACCTAATTATATTACGGGTGTGCTTGCACAGATTCTATGTACTGCCATCATTCACCATTTTTAAATATTTTTACTGCAGATTTGCAACATTGCCATTTTTACACCTCCCCATGAACAGTACAGCTGTCATTTTACATCCTGTTCGAATGTTTTGCACCGTGGTGCTAAATGCTGTAGTCGCAGCAGTAAGCAGCTTCGCTAACAAACTGATATTCCCCCTGTTCATGAGGTGGGGTCACAAAAAAAACAAGTTGAAAATTTGGAGTGAAAATACCAACGAATGCCCAAGGTATTAGGGTTTCCAACCATAATGCCCAACCCTGTAGAGAATGACAGGCATCAGGGGTGTGACTTGGGATTCTTGCCTGTAATGCTTATACCATTCCACACCCTGCAGCCAGTGAGAGGCATCGAGGTATGCCTTAGACTCTTTGGCCCCAAAGTTCACCCCATTCTCCTATATCGCACCCATCTCACCATATTTTCTAATGGAATGGGGTGCACATAAGGGCCAAAGACCCCAAGGAACACCGTGACACTTGTCAGTGTCTGCAGGGTGGGGTGTGGTGAAATGGCATGGCCATTATGCCTGATGACCCAAAGGCACACCCCAATGCCAGTCACTCTCTGCAGGGTGGTGGTGGGGTTGGCCTCAGTGCAATCCTTCACTGCCATTCCTATTAAGCAGCTCTCTAACTCCTACACTACCACTGCCAATGCCAGCAAGCAAACATTCGGCATTGACAAATGCTTGTTTAACAAGCCTTTTAGCAGTACACAGCTGAAAGCCCTGCTGAAGTCCAAATATTGCGCATCAACTGTTTGTCAACTTGGTCAGGATGGTAAAAGTACAGATAGAAAAATAGTTGGTCTCCCCTCTTTACCCCAGATCTACAATTTCAGGGGTGGTTAAGCCAATAGTACTCATGAAAAGGCTGGCTCAGTCAGGTCCCCCCTTCCCTACAATGTTGGTAGAAATGGAATACCAAGAAAACCAGGCACCAACTAAAACTCTAGAGACATGCTGAATAACTCAACACTTGAGACTTTAGCTTCAAATAGGAAACTATTCACAGTACCTGTGTTTAGACAGTCAAGCCTTCTTTATTCAATGTGCTGAGTGCAGGTACAAGTGATGCACTGTGATCCTTAATCCATGATTTGAGGGGGGGCAGTTGTAGCAACACAGAAACATAGAAAAATAATTTTTGGCAGACAAAGACCACTTGGCCCACCAAGTCCGCCCATTTTATCTCTACCTGTACTGTCACCACAGACTCTAACTGACCTCCTGCTACTCCCTCCTGCTTTCTTATCAAGATTCCTTTTTGCTGATCCCATGAATGCCTGAAACTCACCACTGTTTTCACCCCATCACCTCCACTGGAAAATTATTCCAGGTGTCTACACTCTTTCATTAAAGAAGTACTTCCTCGCATCTCTCCTAAATTACTCCCTTCCAGATTCACTGCATGCTTCCTTATTCTCGTGTGCCTTCTCTTCTGAAAATTCTCCTCTCCTGTACTTTATGAGCCCCAATGAGGTACTTAGAGGTCTTTATCATTTCCCCCCTCTCCCTCCTCTACTCCAGGGTGTACATATTGAGAACCCTCAGTCTCTCCTCATGGGGCTTATGAAGCAGCCCCTGCATCATTTTTGTTCCCTTCTCTGGACTCCCTCTACCCTATCTATGTCCCTCCTTAGATGTGGTATCCAGAACTGGACACAGTAGTCCAGGTGGAGTCTCACCAATGGCTGATACAGAGGTAACACCACCTCTCTCCTTCTGTTGGTGAGTCCTGTTGAACTGCCCAGCCACCTTAAAGTCATCAGATATAAAAATCCCAAGGTCCCTTTCTTGTTCAGTGACCGTCAATACCTCTT
The DNA here is from genome assembly GCA_016271365.2 of Neoceratodus forsteri. Taxonomy (NCBI): domain Eukaryota; kingdom Metazoa; phylum Chordata; order Ceratodontiformes; family Ceratodontidae; genus Neoceratodus; species Neoceratodus forsteri. Next base: position 392,909,533 of record CM057453.1, read on the forward strand.
CCTCCATTTTATACACTGCCCCTGGCTTCTGTGCCCTGAAACATTGGTAGGGAAGGTCAGTCAATTTCCTCTTCCTAACCTGTGGCATGTGCTAGATCAAGTTGTACACTGAGGACATACTCAGGAGGGAGGGTTAGGAGCAGCAGCTGCATCATTAATGACCCTCGACAGGCCTAGCATTATCAATGATGCTACCTGTTCTGTCCCTTCACACTCAACCAAGTACACACCTGAGGAATAGGTCTAGCACTCTCTGTGGGTTAGGAAAGGGAACCAGCTGAGCTAGCCTAACTGTGAGCACAAATGTCCCCAAATCATGGATTGGTGGTCATGAGGGGGCATCCACAAGAATATGGTATGCTAGCACCTTGGGGGAGCTGGGGGAGGGCAATCAGGGACAGTTATAGTGTAACAGGTGTCACCTTCTGGCACAGTGCCAGGAACCAGGGAATTATTTTTTTTTTCCTATCAACACTATACCAGAAGGGGAATCTAACTGAGCTAGCCTGGTCTTGATTTCTATTGTCCCCACTCTCAGAATCATGGATTGGGTGTAAGGGGGGCTAACTATTAACTGAACTGTGTTTTAGGAGCTGGGGTGAATTGACTGGGGGGGTACTAATTCGATGCCAATATAATTAATGTTTTTAAGGCACCATGTTATGGGGTGCTAAAAACCTTTCTGGAAAATAATGGTATGGTTAAAAACATATTCATTTTAAACTTAATTAGCACTTGCTCTGCACATTTTTTTATGTTGGCGTGCTTGTGCAGCCAACACTGTGGGACAGTGCAGCTTTGGAGGTGGGTTCGCTGTTGTGCAAATGCAGGGCACGCACCAGTAGGTGCGTCCCAAATTCCCCAATTAGCATGCATGCCAGCACCACACCATGCATGCATAATGTGGCAAGCACATCTAAGAAAAGGTCTGCTGCAATCCGAGCAAAGCTCGTCATATGCAGCGGTCCTTTTCTTGCCATGCTTGCCACCATTATGTGCATGGTCGGTGAGCGGGCGGCTGCCTAACTACTGCTGACTTTGGGGGTGCCCAATCCCACTGTCGGTTAACCTCCCCCCTGCTTTCTTTGTGTGCCAACAGGGGAGCCCACTCCCCATCGGCATAAACCCCCCCAATTGTTGAATGCCAAGGTGGGTGTCCAATCTCCCTCGGCTAGCCCCCACTTTCTTCATGTGCTGACTGCGGTGCATAATCCCGTCAGCGCTTCACTTCTCCCCGTGTTGTGTGCGGCGAGGGTGCCCAATTCCGTCGGCTACAGACACCCCAAACAGTTAGGTGACATGCTGGGAGCCACCCCAGCATGACAAATCCTACAAAAAAAAAAAACTTGTCCTGTTTTTTTCCATTTTTCCTGTAAAAGAACGCGGTCCTCGTAGTCTCGATGCCCCTTCCCCACCCTCACCCACCCCTCGCACCTTGCTGCCTCTCACCCTCACCCATGCTTACCCAAGGAGTCTGGCGATGATCTTCTGTGGACCGGGAACATGTCTGCACTCTTCAAAGCCGACCGCGAACTGAAGAAATGCTGGTAAGCTGTATAATGGAATGAATAGGGGTTTTTCAACTTTAATGCATATCTCGGGCATTTTTGCAAATTGTGGCCCCAAATTTTCAAAATGGGTTTTTTGGGACCCTTTCTCATGAATTCTTGCACTGTCATGGCGTGATTTGGTCCTGAAAGGTGATTTCACAGTCACTGCGCAGAATCACCTTTCGGGACCGAGTAATGAAATGACAGTGCCACTGTTCATGAGAGGGGCTCTCAAAAAGCCTATGTTGCAAATTTGGTGGGAAAAATCCAAAAAATGACTGTTTTACGCACGTGCGTAGCAACTGCACAACGCACGCTCGTAAGTTAGGGCATTCGCACTATTTTCATGCCAGATTCTCAACACTGACATTTTACCACACCTTCTTGTGAACCGTATAGTGTCATTTTTCACATCCTGCCCGAAATGTGTTTTCACACTTCTGGCGCAGAATAGCGCAATCACTGTGTGAAATCAATGTTCAGGACACATTACAAAAATTACAGTGACACTGTTCATGAGCAGAGGTCCTAAAATGCCTGTGTTGAAAATTTGGTGACCATACTCCATAAAATGACTGTTTTTCGAGCATGCATAGCAACTGTGCAATGCACGGTCGTAAGTTAGCGCATTTGCAATATTTTCACACCACATTCTCAACATTGGCATTTTACCACACTTTCTTGTGAACTGTACAGCTGTCATTTTTTACATCCTTGGCAAAATGTGTTTTCGCACTTCCGGCGCAAAATAGCGCGGTCGCTGTGCGAAATCACTGTTCAGGACACACATTATGAAAATGACAGTAACACTGTTCATGAGCAGATGTCCTAAAATGTCTGTGTTAAAAATTTGGTGACAGTACTCCATAAAATGACTGTGTTACGAGTGTGCATTGCGCAGTTTGCACGCACGCTCGTAAGTTTACAAACTTATATTTTCACTCCACATTTTCAACAGTGCCATTGTTCTACACCTCCTAATGAACAGTACAGCTGTCATTTTTCACATCCTGACCAAAATCTGTTTCGCAGTTCAATGCACAATAAGCGGTCGCTGTGGAAAGCCGTGTTCAGACACATTATGAAAATAGCAGTGACACTGTTCTTTAGCAGATGTCCTAAAATGCCTATGTTGAAAATTTAGGGAATGAAGGTCCAATAAAATGAGTGTTTTCAGTAGCAGCGTTGAGCAGTTTACTGCACCTTGTGACTTTGTGAATTTGTAATACTTTCACTCCAGCTGTTCATCATTGCCATTTTTCCACACCTCCTTATGAACAGTACAGCTGGCTGAAATGTGTTTTTGCACATCCAGTGCAGAATTGCACGGTCACTGTGTGAATTCACTTTTCGGGACACTTTCAGGAAGTGATGGTGACACTATTCATCAGCAGAGGTCCTAAAATGCCTATGTTGAAAATTTGGTGGCAAAAGTCCAGACAATGACTGTGTTGCAAGTGTGTGTTGTGCAGTTTCCATGCACCCTTGTAACTTTGTCAATCTGCAATATTTTCATGCCACATTTTCACCACTGGCATTTGTGCACACCTCATTATCAACAGTCCAGCTGCCATTTTCCACAGCGCGCCCAAAACGCGTTTCCGCAGCTGTGCCTCACAGTGGCGTACTCGCTATGCAAAATCACCTTTTGGAACACATTAACAAACTCATAGCGCTATGCCTCTCCACCTCCACCACTGCCAATGCCAGCGCGACAACATTCGGCATTGACAAATGCTTGTTTAAGATTGTTGTGCCATGCTCATTCTGTTTGCCTTCTGCTTGGTTTGGAACAGCAACACAAAGAAACGTTACAGGGTCCAGAAAAAACATGGATTCCATAAGTTCATGAAAAACTTGCCACTGCACTATAAGATAAACTGCAGCATTTTGTCCCTCATTTTGATTTCTTACTATAATTAAGCTGAGCCCAATTTAATGAGTCTATGTTATGTCAGTTTACATAAATAAACCAAGTTTGTATTACCTTTTATGGGTTTTATTGTCTACATTTTGCCTGACTCTCTGAGCATAAAACTTTCACTGCTGGCAGCCAGAGGGAGTGGAATGAGGCATACATCATTTTTGTCAGGGTCTGATTACTGCCAGTATGCAAATGGACTTTTCAGTAACCTTTAGTATTGGCAGAACCACATACCTTTCAATGTCTTGCCTAACAAATCAGTTACAAAGCTTTAAAATGGCAATATTAACTAAGGAAGCATATAGAATACAGACCATAGGAAATGCATTTTCTAAAACAGAACTAGTCGCTAGCTTTAATGTCTAACATTGTTTTGTGCTCCTTATTCTCAGTGACAGAAAATACAATATCAGACTGGACAAAATCATTTTTTTGGTCAAAATTTAGTGTGTCCCTGAAAATCAGGGACAGCAGAAAGGTATGGAGAACAGTATACTCCTAATGTATTTACTTAAAAAAAGTTAATTGCAAAGGCATTCTTTAGGCATCCTTATAGTTTTTTTTACATAATCAATAGGCCCACATGGGCAATGGTTGGCATGGAATAAGAAATTCTCTCAGTTTTGTGACCCTGTTTGGCTACGGTTTCTTTTTGCTGGCTTCTTTGTATGTATTAATTTAATTCTTAAAAAATGCTAAGAAAGTAACTCTTTCTTAAAATATTAAGTGCCAGAGATTTATTAAAGAATGTGAAGCAAGTTGATCTTTGCTTTAACACATAAATTGGCTTATGCAGTACAAATTGCAGTAGTTTGCCTATATGAGTTAAAGCTACACAATACAATCTGTCACCAGCAGTTTAGGATTTTATTTCACATGACTAATAAACACTGACAACTGAGCAAACTGCATTTCTCATTATGCATTTAAAATTAACACCCAGTACTGTAAATTAAAAAAAAACATTTGTCAATGCCAAATGTTGTCTTGCTGGCATTGGCACTGGTAGTGCAGGAGTTAGAGAGATGCATAATAGGAATGGCAGTGAAATATTGAACTGACACAAACCCCACCCCTAAATTGCAGAGACTGACAGGCATTGGGGTGTGCCTTTGGGTCATTGGCCATAATGCTCAAGCCATTTGTCCTCACCCTACTCTGCAGACACTGACAAGTGTGGTGTTGTGCTTTGGGGTCTCCAGGCCTTACGCTCATCCCATTCCATAAGGAAGTACACTGAGATGGGTGCAGTATAGAAGAATGGGGTGAATTTTGGGGATGAAAAGTCCAAAGCACACCTCAATGCCTGTCACTGGCTGCAGGGTGGGGGTGGGGGTGGAATGGCATGATCATTACAGCCGACAGTCCCAAGTCACACCCTTGATGCCTGTCAGTCTCTACAGGGTGGGGTGTTATGGTTAGAAACCCTAATGCCCCGGGCATTTGTTAGTATTTTCACTCCAAATTTTCAACATGGGCTTTTTGTAATCCCACCTCATGAACAGTGGCACTATCAGTTCATTAGGCGAATGGTGATTTTGCACAGCGACTATGCCATTTGGCGCCACAGGTGTGAAAACACATTTCAGGCAGCATGTGAAAAATGACAGCTATACTGTTCATGAGAAGGTGTAAAAAAATGGCAATCTTGAAAATCTGGAGTGAAAATATGAAAAATTGGTGAAGTCACGAGCGTGCATAGAAACTGTGCAAGACATGCCTGTAATGCAATTACTTTGGGGATTTTTTTAACAAATTTTCAACATAGGCATTTTGGGACCTCCACTCATGAACAGTGTCACTGTGATTTTGTTAATCTGTTTTGAACATTGATTTCCCACAGCGACTGCACCATTGTGCGCCACATGTACCAAAACACATTTCAGGTAGGATGTGAAAAATGACAGCTATACTGTTCATAAGAAGGTGTGAAAAATGGCAAAGTTGAAAATCTGGAGTGAAAATATGATAAATTGGTGAAGTCATGAGCATGCTAGAAACTGTGCAATGCACACCTGTAGTGCAATTGTTTGGGGGATTTTGTTAACCAAATTTTCAACACATGCATTTTGGGACCCCTACTCGTGAACAGTGTCACTGTGATTTTGTTATTCTGTCCTGAATATTGATTTCCCATAGTGGCTGCGCCATTGTGCACCACATGTGCAAAAAGACATTTTGAGCAGGATGGGAAAAATGACAGCTGTACTGTTCATAAGGAGGTGGGAAAAAATGGCAATGTTGAAAATCTGGAGTGAAACATATAAAAAAATTGTCGGAGTTATGAACGTGCGTGGAAACTACACAATGCACGCTCTTAACACAGTCATTGTTTGGAATTTTTTCACCAAATTTGCAACATAGGCTTTTTGGGACCCTACCTCATGAACCGTGGCACTGTCATTTCATTAATTGGTCCTGAAAGGTGATTTTGTGCAGTGACTGTGAAATTACCTTTCGGGACCGAATAACAAGATGTCAGTGCATGTGGTCATGAGGTGGGGTCCCAAGAACCATATGTTGAACATTTGGAGCCAAAATTCAGAAAATGGCTGAGATAGCCACCTATGTTGAAACACCTCATTTATGCCATTATACAGCTTACCAGCCTTTCTTCATTTTTCAGTTCGGCCTTGAAGAGCCCAGACGTGTTCCCGATCCACCGAAGATTCCAGTGCCAGACCTCCAGAGGTAAGTATGGGGTGACGGGGGCGGTGTAGGGAGGTGGGGTGCACAGAGGGTGGGTATGGGTTAGGGAGGGGTGCTGTGGACAACAAGAGACCGGTTTCTTTTTTTTCAGGTACAAAAACCAAAAAAAACAACAGACCTTGTGGGACCATTTTCTTTCTTTACAGGTGAAATAAAACAAATGTTGGGCACACTGGGGTGGGCTCCTATTGTGTCCTATAACTTTCAGGGGGGTGTGATGTTGGCCACACTGGTGTGGGCTCCCAGTATGCCACACAATGGGGGTGGGGCGGGGGCAGGAACATACTGATGCAGTTGGCTTTCTGTGAGCGGCGGCATACTGGGGTGGGCTCCCAGTGTACCACACAATGTGGGGAGGTGGGGGACATACCGAAATGGAAATTGCACCCCTGACGTCAGCTGTGTTTGGGGATTGTGTGGCAGCAGCTTCTGCCACCATGTTTATTTAAATGTTTCACCAGGAAAGGCACATATGGGAGGTGTGTCATCTGTGCCTCTGCATGACGAGCTTGTCTCTGATTGCAGTGGCACATTTCTTTCAAGTTGGTGGCACTTTAGATAATTCTTGTGTCAGTGCTAGCATGCTGGCTAATTAGGGAATGAGGGACACACCCACTAAATCATGCCCTGCATTCAACAGCACTGACACACCTCTGCATTTCTGCTACTACCAAAAGATGTTGCTTGTGCACACGAAGACAACACAAAAAGAAACTAATCTCAGTCCTTGACAAGTCATTACTGCCCAGGTGACCAATGATGCTAAACAAATATGCATGCAGAGTGTCTTTCGTGACCTAATTGCCTTTACTCAATTCATCGCCTGAACCAAACAAAACATATGAATCATCTATGTAATGCTCTTCGGGCCTAATCCACAATGGGCACACAACCACTCCTCACTTCCAGATAGCAGTGGAAAGCCTGGCGTGCCACCTACATGCTGGTTGCACACCTTTGGGGCACCCCATAGCATCCACAGCAATGGCTGCATGCCTGTTCTATGTCTAATCCCAGCAGTGTAGCCATCTCCATGTCAGGCTGAGTCAGGGGACAAGGGGGTGGACATCCACATTATTCTGAGCACTGCTACAGTGGTGATCATGGCTGACAGAGAGTGTGGACACTACATGACCCAAGGGGCTGCAGTAGTGTTGACATGCCCCTCTCTGTCTAGCCAGCTCAGTATAACTGCGGCCCAAACTGCCTTAGCTTTACCAACCTCAGCTCCAGGAGCATTGTTAGGAGACTGGGGGTCACCACCAACGCCATCTGGTGATGCAGGGCACAACAGCAACAACTCTAACAGGGAATATGGCAGCCCATGGAGGACTGACTCAGGCTGCCATATCCCATGGACCTGCATGGCCAACCCAGATATCTGATTGGATGCCGGGGGATCCTGACCAGAATGACTCTGTGCCACCCACCATCCTTGTGCAGGGGCTGTGCTCTGGCAAGGGGTGGGGGATGGGACTGTGGATTGCACCCATCCAATCTTGGTCAGATGGCACGTGGCAGTGTGGTGGGGATACATTAATATCAAGCCTATCTCTGCCTTTTTTCTGGATCAGGTCCTAAGTCAGAAATCTCATTATTTCACTTAGTGACTCAAAAGATTCACTTTCACAGCTGACTAACGGTCCAATCCACAAAGTGTCAGGAATCCTTTCAGCACATGCACAGGGTTGGCACAAATTCTAAACTGCTCCCTCTGCACCTGCAGAGCACTCTGCTGCACCAAAAGCATGGGTTGTACCAGCACTCTGCACCCCATTGGGTGGTCAGGTCAGGGGTGAAGACATGAATATACAGTATGTTACCCGCACTACCAAAAACATATCTGACAGTGTGTTAGAATTATGAACAGGGGAGACCCTGTAGTAATGCCATCCTACCCTCCTTACAACTCCCTCCTAGACCTCCCTGGATCTTTCTGAATCTTGACCGGTCATGCAGCATGTTGTATCGAGCCTTCTAAGTGAAAAGGGTAGCACAACTGCTCAGTGAGCACTCTTACTGTGCAGCACTTACAGTACAGTGGAAAGCACATAAAGCATCTCAGCATCAGTTGAAAATGAGCAAATGTGTGTACCATGAATGGGGGGCTACAACTGCACAAGTTGAGAAAGGACACAGGTGTTACAGCTTTGCCCTGTACGCTGAGATATGTGCAATCTTAGAGTTGGTTATATTTATTTACTGGGAGTTCAGGGGGCAAAGTCCCCCATAAAAACAATAAAAAGAAGGAGACAAATCAGGAAAATGAATGGGGAATGTGTGTTTTACAAGTTGGGAACTTGTAGTTCTGCAGTGTTTCTGTGCTGTTTCTGTGTTGCCATCCTGGGTTTCTGATGTGTTTCAGGTGCTTGGGGGCTAATTGCTTTTTAGAGATGTATGAAGTCTGTGCTCCATGCAGAAATTTGTGGTGAAATTCGTGCAATTTTCACGAAGCTGAAGTTTGCCAGACTTAATTCCCGTGAACTTCTCTGGTGAATTTTTACTTTGCAACATCCCTAAGAGGTGTCTGCTTTATGGTAAGCATGGAGTGGGTTACAATTTTCAACTACAGGTTTGATTTGCTGCTGGAAGATGAAATCAATGTGTGTGGTGAACTGACTTAGTTGTTGTGCTCTCATTTTTTAGTAGGTGTGCAGTATTGTTTTCATTCTGTGGTTCTGGATACTATGCGCTGATATTTCTTTGCGCCAATTTAGTCTTCGATGTGTTATATCAGTGCAGTACTGCAAGATGTTAAATTCCCTGTGCTACTTTGTACCACACTGATATAACATTTCTTTGGTTGTCGTAGATCTGTGGAAAAGTAAGACTGGGGCTTTAACTTTAATATGTTATTTCTATCAAAAAAACAGGGGTGATATAGTAGTCTTTGAAGGACTGACATATTGCATAATCTCCTTCTTTATGCAGAGCAGAGGATCACTCTGGCACTGGTATAGGCAGGTTGATCCACTGACCACTGATCCACTGAAATCCAGGCAATATTTGTGGATTGAACCCTAACTCTGAACGTTCCATACAGATACCAGTCTGCCTGTTCTGACATCACAGGGTCATGTTTCTTACACAGTACTAATGTTGTTTTTGTCTCACTTTGTGTTTGTTAATTAATCTCGGGGTTCGCCAAATTAAAGGACAAAAAATGTAGATACTTTAGTAATGCAAAAGTCATCAATATAAAAACAGCATGAGAGATCATAGCATGCTCTAACTATTCCTACTCTCACTTATTTTACCAGCTGCACCTAAAACCGCAGTATCTGTTACTCTGCAAAAACATTTCATCTTATAGTTTTTTTTTGGCAAAACCTTATTTCTAACATACTTATTAAAATGTATTTTTTATTAGTTTTTTTTCCTTTACTATTACATGTATATCAGGAGACATTTTACAAACAGAAGATTTTCTATGATTACTTCAGGTTTGTTATTGTACAGGAGAGCAATGCATATATTTCTTTTACTTTGGAAACACATAGAGACCAAAACCAAACTTTCCTTAAGTGATCTAGAGTCGAGTCTGTCCAAGCCTCCACTCCCTCCTCCCCATCCCTCTCAAGGACCCACTCTCTAAAGGCAGAAATTGGGGTCAATTCTCGCCTGATTGTCTGACCATCTCTGCCATAGGGCGACAAAACCATCCATTTGATTGTTAGTTTTGCTGTAATGTTTTCCATCCTATATATACCATACATAATTTGTCTCCAATCTTATATACTTGGTACAACTTTCATCATCCATTTTCTTGTCAACGATTTTTTCGCCGCCAATAGCAGAATGGGAAGCAGAGTTTTTGTCCAAGGGGGGAAGTGATCTGGGTAGACGGCCATAAGCACCATCTCAACTGTAAGCTCAACTTGTTCAGCTAGGCCCTCACTAATTTCGTTTTGTATAGTTAGCCAGAAGAGCATTAAACATGGGCAAAGCCACATTATATGTGCTAAGTCAGTTAATTCTGCTCCACACTCCCTCCAACAAACCCCATATTCTCTTGGAAGATATTTAGTCAGGGTCAGTGACCTGAAAAATCTTGATCTGCACTTCCAGGAGTATTCCCTCCACACATGTGATTTTGTGATTTTGACCAGTCTCAGAGATGAAGAGGACCAATCTTTGTTAGACACTTCTAGGTCCAAATCCTTTTTCCAGCTTTCTAAGATTGAGTTTGTTGATTCTTTTGATTGATCTCACATCATTTTGTATAAGTTACCAATTAAATGGTTCCAATGTTGCCCCTGAGAGTGGTCAATAAATAATTTTAGAAGAGGAGGATGGGGAGGCTTCAATTTGACCTGGATAATTCTATTGTGTAGAAGGTGGTTTCTAATTTGGAAATATCTGAATTGGCCAAGACTTGGGAGATTAAATTTTGATTTTAAGTCTTCAAATGATAGGATTCCATTTGGACCCAAGAACTGGAACACCTGCTCCAGTCCCAATCTGCGTCAGTGGGAGAAGGCTAAATTGCTGTGGGATGGGGCAAAAAGCTCATCTTGTGAAATTAACTTACAGTATTCATAAATTAATTGGAGTGGCACATTTACGCACATTTTAAACCATATTTTTAAGACCTATGAGTTAATGACTGCAAAGTCTTTTAAAGGAAGAGTTCTCCCTGAGGATGAAAAGATTATTTTTTTTATATCGTACATGTCGTTCAAATGAAATTCCAGCCTCTTCCACTGGGAATTGAACTGATCAGAGAGCCAAAGTAAAAGAATTTTTAAGAAGGTGGCCTCTGCATATTTTGTAAGGTCTGGCAGATTAGTTCTGCCCTGAGCTAGTGAAAGTTTTAATATGGAAAGACGAATTTGTGGTTTCTATTTGTTCCATATGAACTTTGATATCATGTTGTCCCAAGATTTGAAAAAATAATGAGATGGGAAGTATGGTATGTTTTGGAATAAGTACAGTAGGCGAGGTAAAACGTTCATCCTAATGGTTTCTATTCGTTGGGAAACAAGGATAATGGGAGATGGATCCATTTGTCCAAGTCTTTATTGATTTCTATAGCGATAGGCTCATAGTTGATTAGTTCAATTGAAGGAAGGTTGTAAGAGATGTGTATTCCTAGGTATTTTATTTTGTTTGAGTGCCATTTTATTGTAAGACTTTGTTTTAGAGTGATTGGGGGATATAGTTGTATAAATGGGCTTTTGTTTTTGGTACATTTAATTTAAAACTGGCTAATTCTTCAAATCAGGTCAGTATTTTCCACGTCTCTGTGATCGAATCCATAGGGGATAAAAGGGAAAGGAGTATGTCATCTGCGAACAGGTTGATCTTGTTTTCTGACTGCTGCACTGGTATACCCTCTACATTTCTCGAATTTCTGATTACGCAAACTAGTGGTTCAAGATATAGTACGAACAATAGCGGGGAGAGAGGACATCCTTGCCTTGTGCCCTGGCCTATTGAGATCGGGGAGGATAGTCCCCCGTTTATTCTAATATAGGCTTTTGGTGAGGAATATATTTGGGTCAACCAATGCAGCAGTGAGTCAGGGAAGCCAAAGGTTTTTAATGTGTCCCATAGAAAGGGCCAATATACCTTATCGAATGCCTTTTCGGCATCAAGGCTTAAAAATGCAGATGGAATCTTCCGTGTTTGAATATATTCCATAAGTATTAATGTTTTTCTAATAATATCTGTTGTTGAGCTATTTTTTATAAAGCCGGCCTGGTCCGGGTATATTATCGTTGGGAGGATTTTTTCTAATCTTTTGGCCCAGATGGCCATGAAAATCTTGTAGTCCAAGTTTAATATTGAAATCGGTCGGTAGGCAGAGAGGTCTAGTTTATTTCCATTAGGTTTGGGAATAGCTGCAATTGTAGCATAGTCCCATGATGGGGGGTGTGCTTGGCCAGTGGCCGTTTCTCTGAACAACTTGAGGAGTCTTGGTGTTAATTCTTTGTTAAAGATTTTATACCATTCGTTGAGGTATCCATCGGGTCCGGGGCAACAACCTGAGGATTGTTTGGTAACCGCCATCTCTATTTCTTCAGTTGTTATAGGGGCTTGTAGTTTCTGAACCTGTTCTGGTGTAAGTTTTGGTAACTGAGTTTGAGATAGAAATGTTTGTCTATCCTCTTGAGAAGAGGTGTTATGTGTTGTGTAAAGACATTGGTAATAGTCAGCAAAAGTTTGTCTTATATCTTCTTCTTTATGGGTTACCCTACCGGTTTGGGGATGTTTAATTTTTAGTATTGTTACTGCGTTTTTCCTTGCTCTCAATTTTTGTGCCAGTTTGCGGGTTCCCCTAGAGCCTCCCTCATAATTTGTTTGTTTTAAGTATATGAGGGACATTTGAATTTTTTCATCCATGATTTTTTGGAGTGCTGATTTAGTTTCTCTGATTTTGGCTTGTATTACCTTGTTCCCTTCTCTATAAAGTAGTTGATAAGTTTCTAGGTCTTGGTGAGTTCCTGATATTTCTTTTCTTTCTTTTTTTTTTTTGAGGTAAGCAATGATCTCACCTCTTATAGTGGCCTTCTTGGCTGCCCCATAATATAGCTTCAGAGATGGCTGATGGTGCATTTTCTTCAAAGAATTGTGGGATTCTTTTTTGATTTGATCGGTAAATTCTCTATCCTTTAGGAGATAGGGGTTAAGTCTCCAAAGAGTTTGTTTTGTTTTTTCCCATGTTCACTTTTAGCAGCAGAGGATGGTGGTCAGATATTATTTTTGGGTATATTGTTATGCCTCACACTGTGAAGAAGTGTTCACAAGAGGTGAAAAAATAATCTAGTCTAGAGTATGAATTGAATCTTCCTGAGTAGTATGTATACCCGGGGTCTGAGGGAAAAAATTTCCTCCAAATGTCAACTAGGCTGAGGTTTTCAAGTTGTATTTTGAAGAACTTTGCTGGAGTGGATTGGTGGTAGACTTTGGGATTAGATGAGTCTAAATTTGGGGTTAGTGTCATATTAAAGTCTCCTACCAGGTGTCAGTGTGGCTCAGTTGGTAGCACATCCGCCTCTGGACCAGAAGGTCGTGGGTTCTCGTCCCACACCGGGATTGGACTTGCACCTAAAAATCACTGGCATCTGAGTGCAGTACTGGGGGGTGCTGTACTGCTGGGGTGTGCCGTCCTTTGGATAAGACGTTAAACCGAGGTCCCTTCTACCCATCCTGGTGTTGTCCTGGTGGGTGTCCAGGTGGAAGTAAAAGAACCCAGGGCACTCTTCGCAAAGAGTAGGGAACATTCCCGGTGTCCTGGCCAACATTCCCTTTCCCATAAACTGGTTCATGCAATTATCCAGGCTGTGTGTGGGTGATGATGTGCGATATGGCTGCCACCACACATTCAGTCACTACCAGTCTAGCTTTGGATGTAAGAAAAGCACTATATAAATGCTGATTCTTCTTCTTCTACCATTATTAATTGCCCCTTGTGAAGGTCTATTATTTTGTTTAGGATTTGCCGTATTGAGGGTGATTTGGTCTGTGGTGGTAGACATATGTTTGCTAGGGTAACTTCCTGATTATATAGGTGACCTTGTATTATGATACAACGTCCTAATGTATCAGATTGTATATTGTTTATTTTAAATTGTGTGGTTGATGGTATCAGTATTGCTACTCCTCTTTTACGTCCACTTGGGTGAGATGAAGAGTAAATGGCATAACGGCCCCCCATTTAAGTTTCTGATGCTCAACATCTGAAAGATGGGATTCTTGTATAAATATAACATCTGCCTTCTGTTTATTTAAGTGCTGCATTACTCTCGAACTTTTGATGGGGTTGTTAAGGCCGTTCACATTTATTCAATATATTTTCACCGGTTTGCAAGCCATTTAGATTTGTTGTTCCTTACTTTGTTTTCAGCTATTTTAAGTATGCTATTGATTTCTTGCATTTTTTTTTCATAAATTTTGGTCACCCAGATATTTCACCTTGTTTTTCTTTCAGGTCAACCAGGACAAGGTTCACCCGGATGGCCCCCCCCCCCCCCGACTACACAAAGAGGTCCATTAATCATGATCAGTTTTCCCTGTGGACATCCATTAAGACTCACCAACATAGTATTCTGAAGTTTCTATAATAAACAATACTTTGAAATGTTGTATCCTGTCTCCTGTGTCTCATTCCAGTTTTAGAGTATATACTAAGGTTAACTTTAACGTAAACTATAGCTATATAGCTGACTATGAGAAAAAAACTAACCAATTAACATTAACATTAAAACTACTAAAACATCTTAACTTACTGTAACTTTTCTGTACTTCCATTGTTGGGGTAGGAATAAGTTCCACCCTTCCGTTATCTCAAGCTGGTTCCGAGAGGGAATCAGTGTTGATCGAGGAACTCTTTAGTAAGAGAATCCTCCAGGGATGCCTATCTGCACCCTTAAGGTTCACTGGAATGGGCAGCAAGGGCTCCCAAAATTCCCTATGTAGACAGGTTCCCTCTCCACTCCAATATTGGAGAGGAGTAAGGGTGCCCTGAAACCGATCCCTCGTTTCCCCAGGCCTTCCCCCCAAGCTTTAAGGCCAGACCCTCCATACCCCTCTCCTCCCCCCGACAACCCATCCCTTCATTCTTTGGAGGATTATCTTCTTGAAGAACCCGGCTGACGGGGATGGAAGGGCTCCCCAAAAAAGGGGAAGCCACTTCCCGCTGGGTTACACCCTGCTGTGAGAGGAGGAGGAAGGAAGAGGAGAAGGGAAAAAAAGGGGGGAAAGTTTACCCTCTCACTCTCTCCTCTCCTCCATCTCACTCCATCTCTCCCTTCCTCCCTCAACCTCCCCTTTGCCCTCCCTCTCCCCACATGGGGGGAGGTAGAAAGGTCATCTGTTTGTTACGCCCGCCTACCCCAACTGCTTTAAACATTGGGTCGGGGCTGGAGTGAATGATTTCGCTGAGGATGACACTGTCAGAGCTTTTAAGTGAGCTCCATTCTTTAATCTATGGGAGGGGCCCCCTGTGTTAAACCTTGCCCTGGTAGAGAGACCATGGTTGGTTGATCTTGAGGGGGTTGGGGAGTGGGGACAGTTATTTATATGCAAAAGAAAGAAAGAAGGAAAAAAATTTAAAAAGGGGGCAGGTAGATTCCCCCAGCTCCTGCCATCCAAACATACAAAGAGCTCCAGAAGTACACTAAAATCCGTGTACATAAGAGTAAAGAACCAGGCAATTAAAGTTTATGTAAGTAATTTCCAGTCTACAATGATTTTCCTTGTCTCAGGACCCTTGTTTCTTCTGTTTTTTACCTGGGGGGTGGTTCTCGTTGAAAAGACACTGCTTTTCAAGAGGAAAGGAAGCCTCAGGGAGTCTCCCCATGGCCTAAGCCTAGAGGTCACCCAAGGCCCAGGGAGGAAGGGAAAGGATGAGGTGTTGCCCCAGGGGGGATCGCCTGGCAACCTGACTAATATGGGACCTGTTACTCCCCTCAGCTAAGCGTGGAGCCCACCATCAAGGGGAACTACATTTCCCCCATCACAGCAAGGTAGAGGGAAATAATTTTATTAGTCATCCCTTTGTTAAGATGCTGGACTGGTGGGACGGGACCCGAGAGCAGCCATACCTCAGAAGCCCCCCCAGCCAGCCCACCCCCACATCCACCCCCCTCCTCCCCAAGAAAAAGCCTAAAGGGACTCGCCCACTACTAGGACTTGTTACAGGTCCACTGTTATTGTAGGGTTTCTGAGAGACCAGTTCTTCAGAAGCATCTCGTCCAGATTCATGTTTGGTTGGTGTGGTTCATGTAGCAAGGATTGTCCTTGAAGCAAGGTCCTGGAAGAGCTGGGTCGGTTCAGCGGGCGTTCCTTGAGTACCCCTTTTTTAAACAGATCTTCCTGGCTTCCAAAGCAGAAGAGTATGAGGTGGGGCCTTCTGGCAAGAACACTGTAAGTTTGGCTGGGTAGAGAGTGCGAAATCTGATCTGTTGTGATCTTAAAATGGGAAACAGCGGAGCTTAGGCCATTCTCTGACTTTGGGTGAAGGGAGCATAGTCATTATCGATGATGATACGGTGAATTCGATACATTATTTTCCCTTTCTGCCAAGATTTTTTAAGGAGTAGTTCCTTAGTCTGGAAACTTTGCATCCTTACCATAAACGATCTGGGTCTGGCATCTTTAGCCCTTGGTTTGGGTCCCAGAGCCCTGTGGGCATGTTCAAAATCAAGGGGATAATCCAGACCCAAGTCAAGAATGGATCTGAAGAATTGGTCTGCAAAGGCCAAGGGGTCAGACCCTTCATCGCCCTCTGGCAGGCCAAAAATGTGAAGATTTTTCCTTCACCCTCTGTTCTCTGTGTCCTTCTGCCTGAGGGAGCAGTGCAACTGGGATTCCGCTAAAGAGAGAACTGCTGACTCTAGGGCATTTATTGTTGTAGTATTTTGAGATATTTGCTGATCTGCCTCATCTGCCCGGGTCTGCAGGGATCTCAAATCACCCTTAACTTGATTAAGAGAATCCCAAATTTCTTCTCTGAATTTGGAAATGGCCTGCAAAATATTCTGTTCTGACAGAGGGGACGGTAGGGCAGGCAGAGCTGGATGGGGTTCATTACCCCTTCTTTTCCCTCCTTTTGTGGCCATTAAGGTGGGGGGAGGGAGAATTGGGTCAACCAGAGAGGTTGCAGGTAAACTTAAATTGACTCTTGAGTTCACTGTAGACAAAGTAGCATTTCCCTCCTCTGTAGATAAGCCTGAAAGTGGGGAGAATCTGTTTTGCAGAGCAAGTTCCATAGATTGCAGCCACAAAGCTACCAGGGGTAGTTATTATTGTTATTATTTTTTATTTTAATAGTTTATATATATATATATATATATATATATATATAATTCCCTTTTTCCTTGTCACCCTTATTCTTCTTCTCCTTTGCTCCCCCTCCTCTCTTTCACCCTTCTTTTATCCCTTCTCTCGCTCTCCCCCTCCTCTTTATCCTTCTTAGGTTTGTTGCAATTTATTGTGCATTGTTCCTTTATGTTTTTATTTATATTTATATTTCTCTAGTTGTGTAGAGCCTTTAGACTGATGAGGATTACCAGAGGATGCCTTGAAGGGTAACGGTTGCACTCCTAAACTGATCCGGGCAGGATTGTGCTCTTTTACACTCTGTAAGTGGTTTACCTCTGTTTTGAAGCACCACCCTTGTGAGGAGGCTGCTAAACCATGAGGTCCAACCTTGCTGGGGTGGATCCTGGTTTTTTGAGCGCTACCGGTACTGCAAACGGAGTTGGGTGACTGAAGAAGCCAGGAGGCACGACAGCCAGGTGTGGAGGCAGATGGAGGAGGAGAGGAGCTATCTGGATACTGCTGTTAAGAGCCTCCAAGTGTAAGTAGCAGGTGATCACGGCTGTTGGGGCCTAAAGTAGTTGCCCTTCATCCATGCAGCCAGGGAGAGCCATGGAGGGGGGAGCTCTGATTGTTGTTGGTGTACCTCCTGGGTCCGTGGACAGTGCGATGCGGTTTCAGGCATTGCTGGGGTCTCTCCTCTGTTTAGATAAGTGATCCTGTTCCTGTTTGGTAGATTTTTTGGAGGTAGGAGACTGTTTAATTATATTTATTTAGGGAGCTACCGCATTGTCCTTCTCACCACGCCATTACCGGAACCAGAAGTCCTTCCTTATTTCTGACATACTTAGATTCATCCTTGGTGGATTTTTAGTTTTCTCCAATATTTGTAAAACTGCTTTTCTAGCTTATTTTGTAAATAATGACACATCATTAAAGATATCCACCACATGCAGTTTTTAAAACTCACTTCTATGGAGGTTACCTGTTGAATGCACAAACTAGATTCATATTGGGGGGGTATAAGGGATGGCACTAGCATGTATTTCTGATGGCAAACAGCACAGCACTGTACCAAGATATTCGATTCTTTCATAGCAGGCATGGCACAGTAACAGGACATTTTAAAAATGTCAAAATCTCTTATCTTGGTTCAGGAATGAAAGGAAACAAAATGAAAAATGTGTATACTGATATTTTTGGCAGAAAAACATTGTTGTCAAAACAAAACTATGCGGTGACTAACAAACAGAGCTGAGTTAAGTACTGTTTCATCAGGTTAACATTTTTTTATTGAAACGTACATTCTTAAAATGAACTCTCTAAGACTGCCGTGAAATGACCATCCACATTGTTGTGTGATGACATGAACAGAGCAACAGCTCTCAAACTGTTTGATTAGTCGCAAAAAGTCCATATCTAGCTTGTATATTAGACAAAGATACGTAGAATAGTTATGCCTTTTGCGACTAAATAAATAAAACAGGGCGATGCTATGAATAATTTCCCTATACCATAAGGGTATAGTAAGACATCTGGAGCACTCTTGCTCCATTTATATCATCATGTGATGATGTCAGTGGCAATTTCATGACAGTCTCTGAGGTTTAAGTTTAAAAAAAGTCTGTTTCATTTACACAATTAAAACTAGATGAAACAGTACTTTTTTTATCATTTAACAATTTCTCCTTCCCTTGCAACCACAGTCCTGCCTTACCTCCAGCCTCCGCTCCTTCCTTCCATCTCTGACTCTGAAGCTCCATGCCCGGCTGGCAGATGTATCTCTGCCTGCAAAGCGGGCCCCCGAAGCCCCCGCGACCGGCAAGGAACCATTACCGGCACATGTCCAGGCATCGTTGGCCTGTGAAACTGTGGCTATCAAGCTGCCATGGATCTGTGTGTGTTGCTTTTTCCTTCATTGGTTCCCTGGAAACACAGACGTGCAAGGACATCAGCGCACTAATGTGCAGACATCTGCCGTGCTTCCCACCCCACTAGCACCCACACTACTACGGTACCACTGGGCATCCCCAGGGGCCAGCAGAGTGCGGCGTGCATCCCTGCCTTCTCCCTAGGGCTAGGAGAGCTGTTGTCAGATGCTTGATCCTAGTCCTCCCCTGCCATCCCCTGATGACCCAGGCTCATTACCGAACCCGGGTTGCCGGCGTGGTGCAAGGTGTGACATCCAGCGCCTCAACCCTCAGTGCCACCGACTGGCTTATGAAACAGTATTTAAACACAGGTGGTAAAGCAGGTAAGGGCAGTAGTGCCCTATGAACTCTGTTGCTATGTTGTAAGGTAATATATGGCTAGAAAGAAATAATACATCAGTAAAGCATTCAAAGAAATCCAGCTAATATCACAGTAGTAAAGTGATAATACCATCTCATTTCTTTTTTTCAAAGTGAGTAAACTTTATTATAAAAGAAAACATTTAATCGTACACTTACAACACTGTTAAAATGTATAAAGATATAACAATTAAAATTACTATACAAAACTAACCAACCCCCTGCCCACCCACCTGTAAAATATAAACAGGTCATATTCAATTGGACTACACAGGGGAATAATACAATTAGTTTACAAATTATATAAACCAATTATCCATAACAGACAATGTTACAAACCTAAAGTAGATAGCCAGGATTCTAAGTGTCCCTATCAGCGAACGTAATTAGGGAAGATATTCCTTATAGATGCCAACATTCTTTCCATCCCTAAAATCTGGAGTATCTCTCTGTACCATTTTATAATGGACGGAGTATTCTGGTCCATCCAGTGTTGTAGTGTAACCCCCTTGTTACCCGGGGTTACTAGAATCCCAGTAAGACCTAGTGGTAGGCAGGGAAGGCAGCTTGTGAAACTCCAGTTAAATGGGTTTCACACTGTCTCACTCTGTTGTCAGTCTCAGCTGAGACTGAGGGATGACATCACCAATAGAACTTTTGCAGCTGCATAAGCCACATTGGAATCTGCAGCAAAGGGAGTTAGATAGAACGTTGGGAATTTTAAAAGTGAGAGTCTGCAGTTTGGCTTGAAGGAGTGAAGTTTGTACTCAAGTGGTGGAGACCGCTGTTTTCGGGTCTCAGTGCCCCCTTCCTCCGGGGCTGATGTAAAGATTCCCAGCAGATTCCTGGGGCAATCCCCTTAATCCTGCTAGTGGAGGAAAAGCTGCCTGTTTTAGTCCAGGATTTATTTTGGAAGATGGAAGATTTGTGAGTCGCCTGTGGGGCACCTGCAACTTAAGGGTGAGTGTCTGCTCTGGCTAAAAGGTCATATGTTTTCTTCACACTGGGACTTGTGTGAAAATCTAGGGATTGATCTACATATTGGAAGCCTAGAGAAATGGGCCAAGCAAGTAAAAGTAGTGTCAAATCCTAGAGTTTTGTGAGATGCAAATAATATGTAGAGGAGATGTGACAGACGTCTACCTTTAATCTACATTTAGGAGTTCAACAAAGGAATTGTTCAGTTTTCCAGAGAAATGGACAGGTATGGGCTGTGGGAGCTGGAGGTGGGTGGTCCCCCAACTTTAGTGACCAGGTTCACCTCTACGGATTTCTTCTGTGGTTTCTACTTTGCCTCAGGCACTTGGCCAGTGATGGAGGAAGTACCCAGACATGGGATTGTAAGGAAAATTCTCTCTAGGAGTCATAGACTCTAGTGTGGTGTGGGGAGCCACGACAGGATAATGGGTTCATTCTTCCAATGGACCGTGAATGGGATAATTGGTTCATTCTTCCAATGGACTGCGGATCAAGTGGCCGGCGGGGAAGCCGGGCTAGTGGGGAAAACCCAAGTGTGTACAAGTCGGGCTGTGTACCCAAAGCTGCGTGCAAGTCCGGGCTGTGTGCCTGGTGGGTTCAGAGCCTGAGGGCTGGAAGTGGTGATAAAGTGTTCTGTAGTCTCTAATCTGCATTACCAGGAAATGTAGCCCCATGGGGGTCCATCTATGTTTTGTTTTGTTCAGCTAGTATGTGAATAAAAGCCACACTGAAGAATCAAATTCCTGGTTCTGGACATTACAGTTATTGCTTCCTGTGTTCGGATTTACTTGGGTGCCCCTGTGCAGAGTAGCCAAACCTAGGTCCCCCTGTGCCAAGTAACCTCATCCTCCCCGAACCCAGGTCCCCACCAAGTACTGCTGTCAGCTTCAACAGCATGCCACCTGTCATTTTACTAAAAAGGCAGGGGTGAGGGGTTACAAAAATGGACGCACCGCTGGGATTTTGTTCTGGGAGGAAGGTGCTTGGGAAAGGGGCGCTAGTGTTTTGGCTATCTGGCAGTGGGTAGCCCAAAAAGCTGAAGCAATTTCCTAGTGTGTTGCTGTGTGCTGTGGATCTTGTGCTGCTGTTTAAAAATGCCAACTGTTTACCAAGGAGCAGTAAAGCCAAAGAGTGTGCCCTTGTCCTGCATGAAATTGTTTACAGCATTTTTGCCTGCTTGTTAAAATGAACTGTGGTAAAGAAAAGTGTGAAAGACTAGGGGTAGCAACAGAAAAATTGTGCCCTGGACATTTGAAATGCTTTTAAAATGAACTGTTGTGAAGGAAAGTGTGGAAGACTAGGGGTAGCAACAGGAAAATTGTGCCCTGGACATTTGAAATGCTTTTAAAAATGAACTGTTATAAAGAAAAGTGTGGAAGACTAGGGGTAGCGACAGCAAAATTGTGCCCTGGATATTGGAAATGCTTTTTAAATGAATGAGAGACTTGCAGGTGTTAAATGGCTATGTTAAATGCTGAAATGGGCTCCTGCCATGGAGTCAGTTGGAAAAGAAAAAAAGTTGCATTCTGCAGTTTAAATTTGACTGCTCGATGATCGCCGTGAGGAGAAGAGCCCTCACGAGGAAGAAGAGGCTCATTTGCATGGCGTCGTGTGGTTGGTCAGGCTGCAATCAGTCCTGCCCCTCAGCCAGCTCTACAGAGACTGCCCCAGCATTCGAGAGGGAGTGAGAGTGGAGTGCGTGTACTGGCAGTGGAGGAGCATCGCAGAGTGTTAAAATCATTATAAACAGTTTAAAAATAAATTTTATAATTTAAAATCGGGCTCAACCCGTTAATCGATCGTCAGAATTGCAAGTTTGGTGGTTGAAAAGACGATCGGTAGGACTGCCTGTCCTTTTCTGTTCTGAGGCCTCCAAGAACTGGCTGCAAGCTGTTTTTCCCCATTGCAGAAAACTGCTACTGATAACAGTAAGTAACCATCCCTAAAACTGCATAAACAGTGATTTTCAGCCCTATGCAGTGTTTTGATGGTAGGGGTTTAGGTAGACTGTGTATGCAGATTAGGAGTGTGTTTTGTCTTTCTTTTTCTTACAGGTGTTCCTAGCTGAACAAACAAAGCGTAGACGGACCCCCATGGGGCTACATTTCCTGGTAATGCAGATTAGAGACTACAGAACACTTTATCACTATTTTCAGCCCTCAGGTTCTGAACCCACCAGGCACACAGCCCAGACTTGCACGCAGCTTTGGGTACACAGCCCGACTCGTACACATTTGAGTTTTCCCCACTGGCCCAGCTCCCCTGGCGGCCACTTGATCCGCGGTCCATTGGAAGAATGAACCAATTATCCCATTCACGGTCCATTGGAAGAATGAACCCATTATCCTGTCGTGGCTCCCCACACCACACTAGAGTCTGCGACTCCTAGAGATAATTTTCCTTACAATCCCACGTCTGGGTACTTCCCCCATCACTGGCCAAGTGCCTGAGGCAAAGTAGAAACCACAGAAGAAATCTGTAGAGGTGGACCTGGTCACTAAAGATGGGGGGGCCACCCACCTCCAGCTCCCACAGCCCATACCCAGCCATTTCTCTGGAAAACTGAGCAATTCCTTTGCTGAACTTCTAAATGTAGATTAAAGGGTAGACGCCTGTCACATCTCCTCTACATATTATTTGCATCACACAAACTCTAGGATTTGACACTACTTTTACTTGCTTGGCCCATTTCTCTAGGCTTTCCAATATGTAGTTAAATCCTTAGATTTTCACACAAGTCCCAGTGTGAAGAAAACATATGCCCTTTTAGCCAGAGCAGACACTCACCCTTAAGTTGCAGGTACCCCACAGGTGACTCACAAATCTTCCATCTTCCAAAATAAATCCTGGACTAAAACAGGCAGCTTTTCTTTCACTTAGCAGAATTAAGGGGATTGCCCCAGGAATCTGCTAGGAATCTTTACATCCCCCCTCCCGGAGGGAGGGGGCACTGAGACAGTAGTATAACCTTCTTAGCTACCATAGAAATTAACATAAAATAAAAATGCCTATTCCCTGTTAGGTTATGATCGACTGGGCTCAAAACACAATTGTGTTTAGAAAATGATTCTATAATTCCCATATCAGGATCTAATAATTCCATTATTTTTGTACATAAAGGCTTACTTTAGGGCAATCCCATAGAATGTGTGCAAGTTTACCAGAATCTTGATTATATCTAATACAAATGGGAGAAGGTAAAATCCCCCATTTATGCAGATTAAAAGGAGTATTATAAATCACATGTATTATTTTATATTAGGTAAAATGATAACCATCAAATTTTATAAATCTGTGAATATTTAACCAAATAGATTGCCATTGTTCCTCGGTTATACTGTAGGTGAATTCAAAACTTTAGTCCAATACTGGGATGAGGAGCCATATCTACAAGCTCATAGTTGCTGTATTTCCTTATATAACTTAGAAATGGCATGTTGTTCTACAGATAAATTTAAAAAAAAAATAGATAAAAAAGCATGTTGACCAGTATTACAGCCTGGGTTGCCTAATATAGAAAAAAGCATATGCCGAATTCAGTGGTAAACTAATCAATCTTTGTTGGTTAAATTATACTGCTCCCTTAATTCAAAAAAGAAATCCAGTTTTGCCTGCGGATAAACTGTATAGGACTTTCTTTGCCATGTGATTGCCAACTAGTGCTATTTAAAATGTTCTCATGTAGCTTGAAGTTCGAGTTTGACCAAAGAGGTTGCTCCCAGGAGTCACAAAGAGGAGTTTTTAGACTTTTTTGCAATTGTTTAAATATTATCAAAGAACTACCTATAGATAAATCTTTAAGCTGCAAAGAGAGGTTAGAAAATTTAAGAAAAGATATGACTTTAAGTTGTATACCATTTTTAAGACATAAATCTTTTTCCAGTTGCAACCAAAGTATAGTATAAAAAGACAGATGAGCCTGATTCTGGGCTACCTAGCAAAAATATTTCGAACCTTGTGCAGTGTGATAATAACCATAAAAGTCTGGGGCAGCCAATCCTCCTAAATGCTTATGAGCAGCCAGGTTAAGATAATGCAGTTTAGGCTTGTACCCTTGCCATAAAAATTGTGAGAGCAATTTACGCAATTCAACAAACCACCTAGATGTTAAATGGATTAGAGACTACAGAACACTTTATCACTAAAGTTATAGGATAAAGTATTCTTGGCAGTATATTCATCTTCATTTACCAAAGGGAAAGGGGTAATGTATCCCCTCTATACAAGTCTAATTTTATTGACCGTAAAGGGGTAGTTAGATTTTTAAAGGTCATTACAGGATCAGATATGGAAATATAAACTCCAAGGTATAATGACTCTTTGGTGCCCTTTGCAGATCTCAGAAGAGAAATATCACTCCGGGTCATATATTTATTAAGGGATTACATGATGGCTAGGTGTGTGATACAGAATATATCTGAATGAGTGACAAGTGATCTTGGGGAATATCACGAGTGGTGGAGTGCAGTGGAACCATGAGTGATGGTTCCCTGAGCTCACTTACCACAAGTTCAGATATATTCTGTATCACACACCTAGCCATCACATATGCCTTTTATACAATAGGACTGTTTTGTGCTGTTTTGTTTTGTTTGATGATGTCACCACAGTGTGATATCTGGAATTATCACACTGTGGTGATGTCATCACAGTGTGATATTCAGAGTTATCACACTGCAGTGAAAATACATGTTTTTATCTAATGAGTTATCTGCTCACTCCTACTGTATAATTAGCAGTAAAACTTGTATTTTATCTATATTTAGTTTGCAATTTGATATACATAGAGCTAAATCTTGCAGTCTCTACTAAAATATGAGCTACGAAAGTATATGGGTTCTGCAAATGCAGCAAAAGATCATCAGCATACACAGAGATCGTATATTGCTGGGATCCAACATTAATGCTTGTAATATGTGAATTAAGTTTAATGCGCCGGATAAAAGGTTCAGTACATAAGTTAAATAAGAATGGTGAAAGGGGACATCCCTGACGTGCCCCATTACACAACTGAAAGGGAGATGAAAAAACCTTATTACTTCTGACTTTAGCAGTGTGATGGGTATATACTAGTCTCAGCCATTTAAAAATTCCACAGGAAAGCCAAATCTTTCCAAAGTATGAAAAAGATATAGCCATGAGACTCTATCAAAAGCTTTTTCTGCACCAAGGGAGGCAAGAACCACAGGGACTGTTGCCCCACTCAACACAGAAATTGTATGTTGAACTTTCCTGAGGTGGTCAGAAGAATGTCTGCCAATCATACAACCAGCCTGTTCTGGACTTACTAATTTAGACCAGACTTTCTGGACCCGAAAAGCGAGAACATGCGTAGAATTTTAAAATCTATATTCAAAAGGGATATGGGTCTGTAGTTATTGACACTAGTAGAATCTTTCCCTGCTTTCAGTAAAAGTGAAATAATGGATTCTTGCATAGACTGGTCTAGATCACCCAGTTCATATGCTTCTTCAAAAACCCAAAGAAGAGCTGGCCCAGTAGCGCAGAGGGCTGAGGTACTGGTGCCTTACCCTACGCTACACCAGGGGACCCGGGTTCGGGAACGACTTTGGGTCGCCATGGGGCCGGCTCAGGGGGGTTGGAGAAGGATTGAGCCTTGGCTTTCCCCTCCAATAGGGTGGATGCCCACCAGTCTGTAGTCCCGCTCCCACCGGGTGGAGGTCCAGTGGGTGCATAGGTGGCAATGGGCAGTGATATAAGTCAGGGAAGAGGCGGAAGGGGCCATCAGATCCTGGCATGCCTGTGTACACCGTGGCCCCTGGGGCCGAGTGGGAACAAAAAAAATAAGAAAAAAAAATTCCATAAAATATAAATGGAAAAAACAAACAAACAAACAAAAAACAAAAGAAGTTAAGGCAATAAAAGCTTGGAAAAAGGTCTTATAGAACAAAACCAAAAATCCGTCAGGACCTGGGGCTTTATCAGTTGCCATGAAGTTAAGTGTGGCTTGTAATTCAGCCACTGTAAAAGGGAATACCATCATTTCTGTGCTGTAATATTATCCTTCAGAGCCCACAATCACACAGTATCTAGTGATAATAGCGATTGTATATGGGTGACCATCAAAACAGCAGCCCATATTATGGCGCTGTTATCATGGGTGACCTGAAAGGGTAGCTTGGACTGTGACTGTGAAAGGAAGGAAAGGCGAGCTGAAAAAGAAAATAGCAGGAAGGGGAGGGATAGAGAAGTGGGTCATTACCCTCTAGTGTGCCTGCTTCACCGAGCCAACCATGTGGTATGGTGGGTAGGGAGGCTGGCTCTGACATAGCAGGTCCTGGGTTCAGGGCTGGGAGCTGGGAAGATTTTTGTTTTTGTTCATGTGGCTGTGGGACTTACATTTTTTTTAAACCAGGCAGTGCCCCTCCATGACGTGCACCCACCTAGAGTTAGCAATCCTTAATCAGGGGAGTGTGGGGGGCAAAGCCCCCCATGAGGGTGGGTGTGGGGGCCCCTCCACAAACACAATTAATGTACTGTGTTTTCCCGGTCGCCTGCAAATGTATGTCACTGAACTGCTTTTCGGCGATATACACTCGCCATAATAGTGATCCCTGTAATGCATTTGCTATTATGACATAGAACTCAATCCTATAGTTTGGAGCTCTGAACAATAGCATTATCACAGAAACAGAAGCGTGCAAGGGCACGACTGTCTCATGCAGAGCTGGAGCTGGCTTTCACTGTAACTGTCACATATAGTAAAAGGCAGCTTGCTGCCCACCAAAAACCAACAAAATAACCAAATGGCTGTCTAAAAACAAGCGACCAAATTCTGTCCCCAGTCTGTCACCTGTACCACCATCTCCTCTTTACTTCAGTTCCTGCCTGCCAAATCAGCCAATAGCTCACTCTCTATGGAGCTCCTTCTTGACCCCCTTGCATAAGTACACTGCCATTTTCTATAGATTATTATATAAAAAAAATGGTATCAACCAATCATAACACATGCTGAGAGCTTTAGAGGCATGTTGACATTGCAACGTCCATAGTAACAGCCTGGCAACCATGAAAAAAAAAATGGCTCTGCTAGCAAACACATCACCATTGCAGCACATTTTGCAATATACTTGCAAGACCTTAGATCCATATCTTACAAAAAAAATAACAGATAGGGGACTGTGATTGCTCAGCTATAAAATCATCTTGAGGTTCTGGGAACATGTTGGAACCTCTCTGGCTTCACTCTCGAGAATCACATGTCCCCAGAACCTCTTGATGGTATTATAGTCTTGCAATGCACAGTCCCCTATCTCTTATTCTATTTATTAAACATGTTTGCATTAATTAGTAACTTGTTTAGGTGTCCATTAAAATGTATTAATTTTTAAATTATATTTACAGACACACACAACCAGTAAAAGGAACCATCAGCCAGCACTAGTTACCAAATTAAGAGAAGCTCTTATGCTATGCCTACTATTGTCTCTGTTTCTTTTTGTAGGGTGTATGTATTAAACTTAGGGTTGTGCAGAATTTTCAACTTCTGACAAAATGGAACTGTGCAGAATTTTAGAGCATTCTGCCAAATTCTACAGAATCCTATCAGTAATCGAACTCCAAAAATTTCAAAAGCAGAATGTTTTTCACGGATTAGTAATCTGTGGTTTACATAAACTGCGGATTCCTTTTCAGCAGTCTGCTGAATATTATTCTGCATTTTACACAGTCCATGGAACGTTATTCCTCGGTTAACACTGAAATGCTTTTTGGAATTCTGTGCATACCTCTCAAGTGTCCTGATTTTTACGGGACATCCCATTTTTGGTCCCTCTGTCCCGATGTCCCAATCACCCTGTTTCAGATCCTGAATGTTGGCCGACCACTCACTCTCTATAGGCTCACTGTGTATTAATGTATGTATTGTGTTGCTGTTTTTGAGAATATGTGGCTGTCAGAGTGAGAGACACATCTGACATCATGCAAGGATCGGGTATGCTCATCTGTACTCAGGAGCAGCTCAGAGCCTTGGATAGCATGCGCAGCTTAAATGCAGTAGAAAGTAATCAGTCAGCAGGGACTCATAGCACCTGTTTCCTGCCCATGCCAAGTGGCAAAATGTACTACTTGCCTGCTACCTCCCCCTCAGGTCTGTCTCCAGAGAACAAAGGAGACCATTGCCCCAGCCATTTCAAATATAGAGCCCCCCATGTCTGTACCAGTCAGTGCCGGCCTGTGAGCAGCATCCATCTGAGGATCAGCAGGGAGCCTAGTGATATCCCTGTCATTTCGAGGACAGAGTGAATGAAAAAAGCGGAGACCAGAAGAAGCCTGCTAGCCTGAGCACCGCAGCACACAACTGAGGAGTGGACTAGAAGAGAGGCCTGATAGTCTGAACAGGGAAGCACCAAGATATCCCGTCGGTGAGAATGCCGACCTCTCCCACAGCAACGGCTCAATACCGATGCAGGTATTGTGCCACCTTTTGCTTCACTGTTTTCTGTGGAGACTGTGGCCCCTACACCCCCATGCAGGAGGCTCTGCCCCCCACACCCTCCGGACTCAAGGATTCCAACTCCAGGTCTGAGTTGGTCCGGGAAGGGGGCGGAACACTGGGGGAAGGTGAAACACAGAAAAAAGACCATTACCGCGAATGTCGCCATAATGATCTTTTTCTGTGTTTCGCCATCGGAGTGTCGACCACAAGGGGTGATACGTGTGAACAGCACTAATAATAAAAAATATTCACTTTCACAAAACAGCTTAATCACAAGTTTTGCAACTTGTTGGTTATACAGTAGTTAATACAGTAGTGAACATAATTAATATTTGTTGCAGGCAGCTAGTAGATAACATTTTAAGAATTCAGACAGCCTAAGCCCAGAGTCTCCTGAACTGGATCAACTAAGAGGATCCTTCCCCCCAGGCCAGAGAAATAACTAAGGTAAGCTTGATCAAAACTTATTTTATTATTGTTTATAGGTAAGTTAGCTAGTGAATGGCATTAATGGAAACTATATACGGAGAGGCTAGCTAAAGGCTAGGTGAGTCAAAAAGGAGATAAGAAGCAGGATCTGAGTGGGAGACTGAGTAATCCTAAACCATGAATGAACAACTTAGTTAATTTCTGAGGATAATGTAAAGAATCCTTGCTGTATAGCTAGCTACTGATATGTACTGTAATGAGGATCAGATCAGAGTTTGAGGACAGTATGTATTTTTTAATTGTTGTAGTTTAGTAGCAGGCAGTATTGTGCAGCAGTAAAAGTATTCCCCCACCCCCACCTGTGGGGTAAATGTGAGGAATTATTTGGGGATGTCAGCATCTTTCCTGCCCCATGGAGTTGTGATTTCATGTTGTTTCACAGCCCCACCCAGCAGGCTTGTTTCCTGGGGCATTTTAGATGGGGTTTTATAGAAGATTCAGACCAAAACTAGTCCCCACAAGGTGGAGCACTTTAGTAGTTAGGGACCTGGGGCAAGTCATTTTTTAACCCCCACTAGTCCCCGAGGTAGGGGGATCGGGGTTTACCTTGACTGCTGCATTATCTCTGGTATTCATGAAGGGGCCTACATTACTGAGCTCTCCTGAAGTACAATTCAGCGGAAACTGTACTGCCTTTTGTTTTGGGGAAGAACAGACTCATGCCTCCCTACCCTCTCCCTACAAAATATCATGTGGAAGGGTTTCTGTTTAAAAGCACAGATGCAATGTAGACACTTGCCATACAAAATTTTATTTTTAGGGGCATTAATTTAAATTTCATTTTGTATCATGATGCTTTGCTAAACATTTTAAGAAATTGTAATTAAGTTATGCTTCATGCTGGACTCAGACAGGAGTGGGAGGCTCTCTGTATAATTTCTGCTCTATGTTGTCCTTGCAGTGGTTTTCAATAAATTGGATTTTTTGAAAAGGAGCTGTAGATGTAGTTCAACTGCACAAACCCTTATGCAAACTAAAGAAACAAAAACTATTTGCTATGTTGTGTTCTATGTGTCTGTGGGTTCATGTTGTGCTTTTCTGTTCACGTAATTTTATTCAGCATTTTGTGCAGAGCTATGGACTATGCTAGTTACACTATATGTACAGTATATGTTTGTATCATTTGATCAGTTTGTTTCAGTTGTGGGGCTCTGCACCCCTACTCATCCCCATGTTTGTTTGTTTTTTTTAACACAGAGGGGTTGGGGGTGTAAGAGACAGTGGGAATGGACGGACACAGACACAGTAGTATGGTGTAGCAGGGCTAGCTAAGCCAAATTTGTATTTACAAAACAAAAAGTGGATTTCATATGACAAAATAATAAAAACAAAATAACACATAGCTTCATAAAGCAAAATCACAGTTGAAGACACCATTGAGGTCCAGAAATAAGCTAGAGTTCTGCAGGCTGGGTAGTTATCCCACCTGCCCTTAAGGTCTGAATGGGGTTCACAGACCTCACTGGATCAGTACGAAACTGATCCTCCAATGGATCTGATCTGGACATCAGCTGGAACTCCCTTTATACCTGGAGTCCATCAGGTGACCACGTCAGACTCTTCCCCTTTCTCCCTAACAGCATAATTCTTATTTAAACACAGCTTTAATTATATATCAGAAATAATACATAATTTACATAGTCATATTCACCCACCTAAATAATAGTTATGCAAAAAACATTCTTCTTAAAGGTTTTTAGAAGATTTTTTGGAAGCAGGCTCCTCCCCTCGGCTGGCCAGAGGGTAAATACAGAAGGAATAGGGGGGCCAGCTCTTAACAAACTCTAGGCATTCTTATGTCAGGACCTTGTGAAAAAAGTTTCCTGGCTATTTTGCATACTGCATAAAGGGAGTATAACAAACAAAAACAATTCATTAGACTGTATTCTATACTGTATTTTCAGGGACGGGAGGTTTTAGGAGTGCATTTCACAATTAATATATTTCAGTATATATTCAGGATTTTATTCATCAGATACACTTGTCTGCAAGAAAATGGAGCAGCACCCTTTGGTATTTATGTGAGTGGACGTGAGGAACAGAGTGGCAAATTAGCGAGGCATGGGAAAACCGCAAAGCTGACTCTGTTACCTCACATACTAGAGGTATATAGTACTTCTTTGTATTTAGAGCTCCTGACAGACATTGTTTTTCTCTTGAAACCATATTGTTTCTCCAGACTGCTGGGTTCTATACTTTGAAATATTCCCTGTAGGAAATGACCGATCAGGCAGATGTTGCCTAGCAAAGTACAAGAACAAGCGCTTTTCACATTCTGCTTCAGTCACTCCACTATTGTGGGGATACTAATTTGTTACTGTTTTTACTGTATGCTGGCAGGGAACCAGACAGGCAAGGTAAGGCTTTTCTTTACTATTGCCTTGTCTGCTCTCATTCACCCGGCTCCAAGGGACACAAAATTAATATCTATTTTGCAACTCTTGAAACGTGCTTTATTCCGGGGCTTCGGGCTGGCAAGAGCGAGAACAGGTACACCCCAGCCCAATTACTTTGCCCTAGGTTGCATATGCAATTAAACTTACATTTATTTACATAATGTACATAAGCCCCTTTTTAATTTCACAAGCCGCATTTGCCAAATGGCTGTACAAGTAACACAAATACTCCGTAATTAGAATGGCTATGTCAGCTGTATTACTTTGGTTATTTTGCCAAAAGTCAACCATTCAGGTTCATATAAAAACACGGTCTCATAGACTGTATGCAGTTTTAAACTTAAGCACATTGAGGTTTTTTTTAGGCAGGAGGGGGTTAGCAGACTCTGTGATGCTCTGCCCTCTGCTTATGGTTATTGTATGATAGTTATATTATAAATAAATGGTCTGTGTGCAAAATGTCAGTATATGAGAAATCTGGCCTTTAACTTTAAAGGTTAGTAGCTGAAACCACAGGATGTCATTAAACTGACCAGGGAAACCATTTAATTAAGACTTCCTTACAGAAAGGCATTTTATTACCTTTTATGGCCTGCCTAATCTTTTGAAGTTGAAACTAAATGTGAGTTTTATGGCATTACAGGAAGAAAGGTAATTAGGGTGGCTCCTCTCATTTTAGCACATAGCCAAAGTGTGTGGAGAGTCATAAAACCCTTATATCACACTAACAGCAGGAAATAAGGAGAAGGGACATCAAACAGAAATGTTTGATTAAAGACTGTCATGTTTAGGAAAGTTACAGGCTAGTTACAGATTTCTCAAAGTAATGACTCACATCCCCAGGGATAACTATGATAGAAATTAAAAGATAAAGGAGGCTGTAGCTGAACTCATCAAAGGGGGTGGGGTAGTAGAGTTAAAAATTGTATTTGGGAATTGTGACACATGATTTTTGGGCTCTGAGACAGAAGTTCTTTAACTTATACAGCACTTACAAGATAATACTTAGATAGAAGAACGTAAGTCTTTGTGGTAGGAGTGTTTTGTTCTGTAACTTCCTTCTTGTTTTACGTGATTGTAAGAGGTATAATATATTGTTCTGTATTTAATTTTATCTATTTTTATCATATTTTAGTAAACAACCTTTTCATTGAACTACTGCCTGGGTGTCTTCTCAGTTTCTTTTTGCATGTGAGGTATCTGTGTTTAAGTCTGACAGCTGCTGAAAAGCTTGATTGTGTTACTGAGCTTGCTTAATAAGGTAAGAAATACCTAGGTCTCTTATAGAGTTAAAAAGGGTTCATTTTGGATACCTGGTTAGGTGCCCTTAGGTGAAAGATATATTGCATCCCCCTAAAGAGAATATTATCTGAGCCTGTACATTTGGGTGTGGTAGCATAAGGTTCACAGTCTGAATCCCTCCTGAACTTGAAGCTAAAGGTGATTCGGACCCAAAGCAGACAGGAGGGTTACCCTGTTTGTTACCTGTTCATGCTATTGCACTCTGAGGTTGGCACTGTGGGATCAGAGTGCCTGACCTGCGGAGTGCATTTGTGACAGACTCTATTCCAGCTAGAGACTCAGAAATATGCAGGGATAGAAAGGAGGACCTTCTGCAAGTGGCCTGCCTGCAAAAGGGGTAAAGAAAAAAAAATAAATACATAGTGAAGCAAGGGAGAAAAAAGAGTGCTACTGCAGTTGTCTTAGCAGAAACAAAAGGTCTTGAAGGGGCTATACTAGTCCACTATGACAGGGGGCAAAGTCTCCAAAATGAAATAACTTGATAACACATCATGACTATGCCAACTAATCCTACATAGCGTACGTAGCATAGTGCACTCGTTTGGTTCTAATGCTATTTAGCTGATGTGCTGACCTGATGATCATAGCCCTGTGAAAGGGCAGACCTTCACTTGAGGCTACTGTTCGCTTGCTGGGGACTTGCTCCTGAATGAACAATGTGTTCTAACTCAACTGCAGTTATAAAAGAAACAGCAGTGGCAGGTTAAGAGACAACAGGGAATAATTAGGAAGATTATTTATGCTTTTTGCTGGAAGCTAAGACAAATTATTTTAATTGCCCACATAATGTATTGTGTCCACTGTCTATAGATATATTGTTCTTCTTTCATTGCTTACTACCCGGCTGCATGGGGCTTGTTGTACACTAGTATTGTGGCCTGCATGGGCATGGCTGTTTTTGTCACTGACATTTTAAACATTATTGCATAACCATAATCATGGTAATTACAGACATCTGGGGGGATGAGTCCATATGGAGAAAGCCAAATCTGGAGTGTAATCTGTATGTATATAGACCGCAGGTTGGTTTTGGGCCATTTAAAGCTATATTTCCAAATTAGGGAAGGGGGTTAGTCCAGTGGCAGCATATGAAACTTGGATTTGTAAGTTTGCTATTTAAATAATTTACATACCTGAGTTTCACACATTGCTACTGGACTAAAATCCCCCCCCCCCCAAAAAAAAAGGCAAAACAGCTGTAAATGCATACAAACCCACCTTGTTGCACAGGTTTACAGACCTATGTTTCTGCTTCACACAATGAACTAAATGGCTATTTTTGTGTGGTAAAATATTACTCAACTATAGCATGCTAACTGCAAATGTTATTCCTTTGTTTATGATGGGGAGTTAGTCAATTGTGTAAAATGTTGATATGCAAAGTTTTTTGAGGGGGGATTGCATTTCTGCTCTATATATTTAGCAATAGCACAATTTAAAACTGTTATGTGGAAGAAAAGAAGGAGTAAGAAGCCGCTCTGGTTCACTGGTGAAGTGAGGGGAGGCAGTTGGGGAAAGGATAGGGCCATCAGAGCATATAAAAGGTCACAGGAAAAGGAGGACAGGGAAACTTACAGGGAGAAGCTGTGGGTGACAGGGCAGAAGATGAGGAGGGCAGAAGCAGAAACGGAGGAGAGAATTGCTAAACAGGCAAAAGGAGTGATAAAACTTTATTTTGGTATATAGGAGAGAGGAGGAAAGCTAGGTAGGGGATAGTAAGGGTGAAGGGAGAAGGTGGAGTACTAGTGGAGGGGGACTTCAAGAAGCAGAGGTGCTGAATAGGTACTTCTGTTCAGTCTTCACGGTGGAAGGTGAAGGGAAGGGACCAATGTTAAAGGGCTGGATCCTAGCTCGATCAATGAGAACAGGGTAAGGGAGGAGTTAGGTAGGCTGAGGGTGGACAAGCCTATCGGGCTAGATGCCCTGCATCCCAGGGGTACTCCAAGAACTAAGGGAGGAGCTGGTGGCACCTCTAGCAATGTTGTTTAACTTGTCCTTGGAAACAGGGTGCATGTCAAAAGACTGGAAGAGGGCAGATGTGGTTCCCCTTTCACAAGAGTGGCAGCAAGGAAGATGCGGGCAATTATCACCTGGTCCGCCTCACCTCAGTGGTGGGTAAGGTGATGGAAGTGAAATTAAAAGAAAGGTTGGTCAACTACTTGGTGGGCAGTGGGCTACAGAACACCTGTCAGCATGGCTTCAAACAAGTGAGATCATGCCAGACAAACCTGATTGAGTTTTTTGATTGTGTGATGAGGGTGGTAGATCAGGGAGGGGCAGTGGACATGGCCTATCTGGACTTTGGGAAGGCCTTTAACACTGTCCCCCACAGAAGACTGGTAACTAAGCTGGAAAGTTTGGGGGTGGGACAGAGAATAACAAGGTTGGTGGAGAACTTGTTGATCAGCAGAAGCCAAAGGGTGGTGGTTAATGGGGTACATTCCAAGGAGGAAGGGGTGACGAGAAGGTTCCCCCGGTGGTCAGTGCTGGTGTTCATCCTGTTTAACATGTATATCAGCGACATAGCAGAAGGACTGCAAGGGAAGGTCTGCCTGTTTGCAGATCATACTAAGATCTGCAATGTGGTGGACACCCCAGAGGGACTGGAGGCAATGAGGGAAGATTTAAGATTGCTAGAGGGGTCATCAGAAACCTGGCAGCTGAAATCTAGTGCCATAAAGTGCACAGTAATGCACAGGGGGAGGAATAACCTGCAAGCGAGTTACACACTGCGGGGGGGGGTGGGATGTAATTAAGGCAACTGAGCAAGAGAGGTGATCTGGGGATTATAATTTTGGATAACCTTAAGGTGGGGAACCAATGTAGCAAGGCAGTGGGCAAAGGGAATAGAATACTGGCATGAATAGGGAGGGATATAAAGAGCAGAAGAAGGAAGGTGCTGATGCCACTTTATAAAACCATAGTGAAGCCTCACCTGGATTACATGGTCCAGTTCTGGAGACCTCACCTATGCAAGGACATAGATGGAATTGAAAGGGTTCAGAGAAGGTCCACTAAGATAGTGTTCGGGAGGCATGGGAAGCCCTGTGAGGAGAGGTTGTCGGAGCTGGATCTGTACCCGCTAGAGATCAGGAGGAAGAGGGGGTACATGATAGAAATGTTTAAGTACTTGAAGGGGATCAATAAGGCAGGGAGCATATTCACAAGGAAAGAAGGAAGGAGCTAAATCTAGGGGCCACAGACTAAGGTTAGAGGGAGGAAGGTTTAGGGCCAATCTGAGGGGGCAATTCTTCACGGAGAGGGTGGTGGTGCCCTGGAACAGTCTGCTGAAGGAGGTGGTGTGGGTCAAAAAGGTGGAGGGATTCAAGAGGTCATGGGATGGACACAAGGAGTTAACCAGGGGGCACGGGAGGGGGCTCTCTGCAAGAAGAGGGCAAGTAGGGAGGAGGAGGAAGGGGCAGAATTAATGAGCCAAAAAGGTCCTTTTCTGCCATTACATTTCTGTGATTCTATGATTCTGTCTGGGTTGTGCTATGGCCTACAGGAGACAGACCTCTCACTCTAAGGCACTGTGGATGGATTAGGGAGTGTTGGTGAAAAGCAGTGCGCTACATCAAAGCCCTCTCCAATGGGCTCTGTTTAAAATAAAACTGTTATACAGTGTGAGAATGGTTAGGTGACAGGTCACTAGTTTCCTTATACATAGGAAGAGAGGGTTTCATTTTTGATGCTGCAGATATCACACAATACCTTTTTCCTATCATCACTAATACACTGTATGACTTTAGAATGACCTCAGTGATTCAAAGAAGCATAACATTTCTCAGTAGAAAAGGACCAGTTGGCACACCCAGTCTGCTCAGACTGATTTTCCCTTCCAAATCTGTCTCTAATTCCTGGCAATGTTAAACTGAGCCAGTCTGTCGTGACAGGCACTAGTGCCACCTACTTAAAGGAATACCCTTGACCTGAAATTAATTCTATTTTTCTCAAATTCTCCCTGTAATAGGAAATGGATTGTAGAAATAGGATCTATGACAGTTGGTTGACAATTTCATTGTTGACCACCATTACACGACTCCTTTATCTTGACCGCATTTGCGGTTGGCATAAAGGGAGTCACAACAGACTTTGTTTTCTTCAAGGGCTCTGTCCTCAAACACCCCGCTACATAAATAATCAACTCTGACTCAGATTTGCTTTGGGGAGGGGGTGCAGTACCCCCAGAAAGCAGTATCAGGGTCCCACACCACCACTACAGCGAACTGGCACTGTTATAGCTGTAGTGTCAGTCATGGTAAAGTTGTTGAGGTAGCGATGGTAGACTGTAGAAATATATTTCCTGAAGAAATCTGCAGAGGTATCAACACAACTACAAGCAAGAAAAACAAGAAGAATGCAGTATTTCAAAGTTCTTGGAAGACTTCCTTTGAGTGGGTAGCAACCAGCAGGAAAGGATCCCT
This sequence comes from Neoceratodus forsteri, assembly GCA_016271365.2. Taxonomy (NCBI): domain Eukaryota; kingdom Metazoa; phylum Chordata; order Ceratodontiformes; family Ceratodontidae; genus Neoceratodus; species Neoceratodus forsteri. The sequence goes on from CM057453.1 coordinate 392,946,818, forward strand.
TTATGCCTTTTGCAAAACATGCGTTACTGACATCAGTGTAAGCCATGGTGGAAGGCATGATGTACAGTGTCATGAAGCATCACAAAAGCACCAGATAAATATGAAGCATGCTGCAAGGAAGAAACTGACACACATTTTCCAAGATAAGAGTACAGCACATTAAAAGTTGTTGACACAGAGGGCAGCCTTTGTGAACCTGTTAACAGAGCACAACTTGTCATTTTCTAGTGCTGACCACATTTTAAAATTTATTAGAAAGCATTGCACAAATCAAGAGGTGGTGAAGAAGATGACCTGCAGCCCAACAAATTCAGCATGCATTGTATGGGAGGTCCTTGCTCCAAAAGAGCAAGAGGATGAAGCTGCTCAGTATCGCCAGTTGCCATTTTGCTTGTTCATTGATCAGAGTGTAGATATGGGTGATGAAAAACTGATAATTATCCTGGTTGGTTTCTACTACCTGTATATGCACACGGGAAGAAAAAAATACTCACCATAGTAATCTTGTTTCTTCAAAGGGATCACTGATTATGATTAAACTTAATGCAGTCAGCCTCCTGTGTTGAACGGCCCAGAGAAATGGAATTTTATGCAAATTATGGAATTCTCAAGTGGCTCATGCCACTTTCAAACTGCTGCCCTAGCAACTGCTGCACTCTGAGTGCTTCAGATTCTTACCAAACCTAACTGGATAAAAGATCCACTAGCTAAAAATTAACATTAAAATAAAATTTTTGCCCTTTCAGGTCAAAACATCCTTAACCAACAAACCTAAGAAACTTTAAGACCACCTGGACACCAACTAGTTAAACAAAGTGAGTCTCTACCTTAACCAATATATGAGAAAAGAAAATACCCCAATGCAGGGCTGCAGAGGAACTTCTATAGATTCTAGTAGGGGAGGTAGGTAGGGTTTTTAATCATAATGAGTCATCCCTTTGAAGAAACAAGATTACTATGGTCAAGGCCCCTAGAATTCTGTGGCTGCAGAATTTTGTGCAGAATTTGCAATCTTCTGCAGAACTTCTTCGGTGCCACAGAATTCAGTCTTCTTGGCAATTTTTTATTAATATTTCTGTTTATACATATAATCTGGTTCCCTTCCCCTCTTTTTTATATCCAAACCCCTCCTATATGTTCAGAATGTGATGTTATCATTGTTATATCATACATTAGCAAATGAAATGGCTACATTCTGCAACAGAAATTAACAGTCAGTTATCTACCATAGCTCCCACTGCCAGAGACGGTGGCAGAGCACAACATGCATGGTGATATTTGCTCAATTTGCACTACAGCCTAATACAATTTTCAGTCTTACATTGTTGCACTAGGGCCAACCTAAACAAAACCTTGTCAATAGCACAGAACTGTTAAGTCCATATCTCACTTTGTACAAACCTATTTGTGCCTTTAAGATATAGAGATGCTATCTGAAATGAATAACTGGTAAAATGAATTTAACTGTCCAAATTTTTAAGAAAAATAATTATGCCTAGAAAAGTGAAATACAAAAATGTGTAGACCTGTTGAAAGAATAGACCTGTTACATAAATAATTGCACTGTACGCATTTTTTGCCAGGGTTACTGATTACATATTGTCATTGGTTGATAGAATCACCTAAAAGTTATTGAGAAATGTTGTGTGCAAGGACAGCTGTTGGGCCAGAGAGTAGCATGCTGTGTTTCCATGCTGGCAACTCAGGTTCAGAGATTAGCTCTTGGAGCTGGCTGGGCAGCACAAGGATTGGTGGAACACATCACTGCTCGGAGCCTAGGAAGGTATGGTGCAGTGTTCTGTCACATGGTGGACATATTCTGATGGTCCGGAGAGCTGTATCTCACAATTGATTACCACGATTGTCATGACCTGATGGTGTTACGCAGTGTGTCAGGGAAAGCAGGTTGACATGAAAAATGAGTTTTGCAATACTCCTCTATTCCATTTCCAATGGGACCTGTATGAATGAGGATGCAAGTCCATGGACATTAAAAAATACATATATATATATATATATATGTATGTATATATATTAGAGGCAAAAACTCTGTTTAATGCATTAGTTAGGAGTTGTTCCACTCGACAAAAGTGAGGAAATTCGCAGTTAGGGTTGCTTGTGGATCCCCGCTCACCCCCAGCCAGCATTGAGGTGCGCATTGGGATCATCAGCCCAACTCTCACCCCATGACATGTAAAGCAGCAGAAGTATAGGAGAATGGTAGAGTTAGGACCCATGATCCCAATGCGCACCCCAATGCCGCGTTGGGGGTGGGTGGGGGTCCAAGGGGGTCTAAGGGGGTTTCAACCCTAACAGCGAATTTCCTCACTTTGTCGAGAGTGGAACAACCCTAACTAATGCATTAAACTGAGTTTTAGCCTCTAATTTCCTTCTTTTGAGAATGATAACTAGAAATAGTGAATGTAATGCAGCGTGCAGGAGCGCCGGCCGGCGTGTTGTGGCATACTAACAGGGACAGCAACGCAAACAGAAATGCTAACAGTGGTGCACATGGTAACACAAGCATGAATGAGAACAGAAAGGGTAACGACATGGTGGCGATACGGAATGGTCTGCCACGTGATGTGTTGTCACATAGTAACATGGTGCCCGCAAACAGAAATGTCAATGGGCATGGTGATGTAAAGTGAAACAGTAAGATAAACAGTACTGTAGACAGAAATGGCAAAAAATAACAGAAACGCAAGCGCAAATGAAAACGCAAAGGATAACGCACATGGTGGCGCAGACGTCAATGGTAAGTGAAACGGGTACGGATCCACAAGCGGAAAGGGCAACAGTAACAGTAATGTAAGCGCACAGGCTGGTTTTCCCCAAAACCTGCATTGAGAAAGACAGTGAGTACAAATAATGTATGCAAAATAATGAGTATCGGCGCAGAAAATGAGATCTTGGAATACTAAATACATTATATCTCAGGAACCGTACGACGTAGAAAAAAAATTTAAAAGTCATATTATTTACAACTGCCCTGGCTAATTTGAACCTTAGCCCCTGTAGGGGGCTAAAAAGTTTTCTGATGAAAAGTCCGTATCTCGCACCGTTTCCGAGATACGGGCCCTGAAAGGCGCGGCGAACGCCGTAATGTTATCCTATGGGAAAAAAGAAAAGTTCAGAGCGCCATAACTTTGCCTCCTGTAATGTTTTTCACCAAACTACTGAAAGGCACATCTGTGGGCTGTTGGCTGTCTTCCCTCCAAATTTCAGGAAAAAAGACCAAACCGTTATTTTGCAGCAGGGCTCCAAATGATTTCTGTTAAGTGTCGGTGCTGTAATGTTATCCTATGGGAAAAACTGTCAACTTTGGAGTGCCATAACTTTGCCGCCATGTAATATTTTTTCAATACAACACTGAAAGGCACATCTGTGAGATGTCGGCTGCGTTCCCTCCAAATTTCAGCCCAAAACTCCCAATGGTTATTTTGCAGTGCAGTGCCAAAGAATTGCTGTCATTTTCCCACAGACTAGAAAATTACTGTCGCAATTTTCGAAAGCTTTCGCAAAAATTTGTGACACTTTCGTGAGCACGAAAGTAATTTGCGAAAGTACTTTTTCCAGAAATTTGAAAAACATATTTCTGGGGTGTTTTACCACAAAATAAAGACATGGCAAGCATCCTCAGGGCCCGACTAGGTGAATACAAAAAAAATTAGGTTGCTAGAGGGTCCCAAATTTAAATGCCAACCATTTTTCTGATCACCAACTGAAAACAAAATGGCCAATTTGCGAAAGTAACAGGCCCATTTGCGAAAGTAAAAATGCATTTGCGAAAGTGTTGAACTTTTTGTTAACTTTTCCCATTGACTTATAATGGGAAACTGTTTTTTGAATAACTTTTGAACCGTTTAATATTTTTTCACGAAATCTTTGAAAGGCACATCAGGAACCCTGGCCGCACATTCCCTGAAGATTTCGGCCGTCACGCAAACCGTACGATCTGTAGGCGCGACCACAGAATTCCAGAAAAGCCGCAAAAGCGCACAGATCACACTTAATAACTCCACAGTCAGAGCAATGACCAGTACAAAACTTGGCAGATCCCAAGGCCTATGGTTCTTGATCATAAATTCCAAATTTCAGGCAAATCAATCAAACAGTTGCAAAGTTATTAAGGTGCAAAGTTTTGGGGTTTAACATAGAAATAGCTCCTCAACCCTAACTATGGTAGCACTACTGTGCTACCATAATATATATATATATATATATACACACACACACACATACACACAGTATCTCTGTCTCTCTCACCACACACACACACACATATTTGTATGTATGTTACAGACTGCATATAAATATATAAGTGATGCACAGTGGGAACCTCAGGAGTGGTGTAGAAAGCACATACAAATATATAAGTGATAGACAGTGGAAACCTCATTAGTGGGGTAGATAGCATGCATATAGAAATACCTTATTTATCATATAAGATCCCCTCTGCATATGTCATTTATGCAGCAGGCTAGGACCTTAAGAGAGAGACATTTGTTTTGCTGTTTTAGGCATAAAATTATTTTTATAAGTCTGTTATTTTTTGAATTAGTGTTACTGTGCTTTCCACCGTCCTGATTACTATAACCACTGCCATGAAAGTGAAGTCAGGATGACAAGCTGACACTGTGATGTGGTACTTGGTTAGTGCTGCAGAACTTCCTCAGAAATTACAAACCACTGCTGCAGAAGTTCTGCGGCAAATGGTAGTCTTGCCGCAGAACTTGGTCCCACTGTGCCACAGAAAAGTAGGGGCCCTCATTATGGTGAGTAATTTTTTCTTCTAACCCCAGGAATCACTCATTATGATTAAATGTAATGCAGACTACCAAGCAGTACCTTTTTAGGTTGGGCAGAGAACCTATTTTGGAAGCAGGCTCTGCTGTACTGCTGTACCAAACCTAGCATCACCTCTGGATTGCAAGTCTAGGCTGTAATGCTTTGTGAAGGTGAATACTGTTTTCCATGTAGCTGCTATACAGATTTCCAGTAGTGGAATTTCTCTTGAAGCTGCCACTGAAGCAGCTGTGCCCCTGGTGGAGTGTGCTCTCAGGCCCAGAGGTACCTGTTTACCCACCTTACTATAACAAAACTGTATACATGCCACTATCCAGCGAGCAATTGTACGTTTTGTTGCAGCTCTGCCCTTACCAACTTCACCATATGTGAGAAAGAGCTGTGATTAACTTGCCTTGTAGGACTTGGTTCTGTCAATGTAGTGGCTAAGTACCCCTTTGACATCAAAGGAATGGAGTCTCCTTTCTGGAGAACTGGAGTTGTCTGTAAAGAAGACAAGTAGAATGATAGGCTGATTCAAGTGAAAATCAGATACCACCTTGGGAAGGAATTTTCTATTAATTTGAAGGGCCACCTCCACCTTGTCCCTGTGGAATGAGATGTAGTCCACATCTATGTACAGGGCTTGTAATTCACTGATCCTTCTGGCTGAAGTAATGGCAACCAGGAGAACAGTTTTCCAAGTGACATACGTCAAATCTGTGGTTGCCATAGGTTCAAATAGTGCATCCATGAGTTTAGCAATGCAAACATTTAGATTCCAGGTCAGAACCGGAACCTTAGGGGAGGTTGTAGAAGATCAAGGCCTTTAAAATATTTTCTAAATACTGGATGAGAGGCCATAGACCTCTCCTTACCAACTGACAGGTAAGCAGGGACTGAAGCTAAGTGGACCTTGAGGGTGGAAGGCTTCAGACCTAAGGAATGTAAATGTGTACGGTAATCTCGAAGAATAGCCAAATCAGCCCTGACAGAGCTCACACCCTTACCTGTACACCAGAAAGTAAATCTTTTCCACTTAGAGGAATATGTCTTCTTAGTAGAAGGCTTCCTGGAACCCCTAAGCACTGTCAGCACCGGTTCTGATAGGTTTAGGTTAGCAAATTCTAAGTCCTCTAGAGCCACGCCTTGAGCCTCAGTGATTTGAGATTGGGGTACAGGATCCTGCCCTGAGAGGAGGTTAACAGGTTATGCGTCCTGGGCAAGTGGATAGGGAAAGCCACTGACAGAGACAGCAGAAGAGAGTACCAGTGCTGTCTCATCCAATCCAGAGCCACCAGTATCATTTTTGCTGGTTGGGACTCAATTTCAGTAGGGTTCTGAAGATCAAAGGAAAGGGAGGGAATGCGTACAGGAACTTCCCTGTCCAATCCAGGGCCATGGCATCCAGGGAAATTGTGCCCCTTAGAGGAGGCCTGCAACAGTACATTGGAAGCTGGTGGTTTTCTGTGGAGGCAAAGAGATCCACCTCTGGAATGCCCCATTTCCTGAAAATTGTACTGAGTATCTGAGTATTCAGGCACCACTTATAGTGGTCTTGACTTATCCTGCTTAGAGAGTCTGCCAGTACATTGTCTTTCCCTGGAAGATGTATGGCTGACAGGGATACTCCCATAGAGTATACCAGGTACCACAGTCTCATTGCTTCTGTGCATAACAGATTTGACCTGGTACCTCCTTGCTTGTTGATGTAATACATGGTTGTGGTGTTGTCTGTTCTGACTTGCACCACTTTGTTTTGTAGGTAAGGAGCAAATGTTTTTAGAGCCAGATAAACAGCCCTGAGCTCCAAGAGATTTATGTGCAACAGAGACTCTTGGGGGGACCATGTGCCACTAGTTGTATGTTCTAACATGTGTGCCCTCCAACCTAGAAGAGAGGTATCTGTTGTCAGGATTACAGAGAATTGTTCCCTTATAAAAGGTACACCCACCCTGAGGTTGTGCTCATCCAGCCACCATTGTAAAGCCTGGACTAAGCTTTTTGTCACTGGAACCAGTTTGGACATAGGATCTGTCCTTTGAGACCAATACTGTCAGAGATGGAACTGAATATCTCTCATTTGAAACCTGGAGCCCATTACCACTGCAGTGGCAGATGCCATGTGGCCCAGTAGCCTGAGAAATTCTGTGGCTGATTTGGGTCTCCCGGACACAAAGGATTTTGCAATCTGCAGAATGCTTGCCATCCTGTCTTGTGGCAGGAGGGCTCTGCCTTGTCTGGTGTTTAGTTCTGCTCCAATAAACCCCAGCACCTGAAGTGGTACCTGCTGAGATTTCTCTTCATTTATCAGAAATCCCAGGGACTCCAGTGTAGATTTTGTTAGTGCCAGAGACTGAACTGCATGCTGTAGAGACTGTCCTACTACTAACCAGTCGTCCAGGTAGGGGAAGACTGTTACCCCTTGTTTTCTCAGAAACTCTACCACCACTGATAGGCACTTTGTAAAAACCTTTGGTGCCAAAGTTAGTCCAAAAGGGAGAGCTGCAAACTGATAATGGTCTGAAGCCAGTCTGAATCTCAAGAATTTTCTGTGAGATGGTTTGATGGGAATGTGAAAATAAGCATCCCTTAGATCTAGGGAAGCTAACCAGTCTCCCTTTTGCAGTAAGGGAATGATTATTACAAGAGTGACCATTTTGAACCTTGGTTTCATGATGTGCTTGTTCAGATGTCTTAAATCCAAAATAGGTTGCCAATCCCCATTTTTCTTCCTTATGAGGAAGTACCTGGAGTAAAAACCTTTGCCCCTGCTTGTTAGAGGCACTACCTCTATTGCTTTGATCGCTAGCAGGTGCTTCACCTCTGCCTGCAACAGAATTCTGTCTGCAGCTGTTGTTGGAGCAAAGGTTCTTGTCCTCAGCTTTGGAAATGATTTGAAACTGAGTGCCAGGCCCTGGCTCACTACCTCCAACACCCACTTGTCTGTGGTGATGGAATGCCAAGCGTGAAGGTAATGAGCCAGTCTGCCACCTACTGGTGATCTTGCAATAGGGGCTGCAACCTGCACTAGCCCATCAGGGGTTCTGTGAGGGCTGTGCCTGAACCTGTGGTGCAGGAGCCACTCTTCTCTTGGCTCTCCTGCCCCTTCCTCTAAAATAATCTCTGGCCTGCTGCTGAGGCTGAGAGGCCTGAGCCAGAAAGAAGGGTTTGGGGTAAAACCCCCTACCCCTACCTCCCCTACTCTGGGGTGTATAAGAGGCGGAGGGCCTATTTTTGGAATTGCTCTGATAGGTGGATTTATATTCCTCCACCTTCTTCATGTATGCCTCTGTTTTATCCCCAAACAAAGAGTCATTTTCCAGGGAGAAAATCCATTGCTTTGGCCTAAGTGTCTAAAGTCAGGTTGGTGGCTCTAAGTCAAGCAAACCTCCTGAGTGAAACAGACAAAGCCATTAACCTGGATGCAGTATCATTGGCATCCACTGCCATATGAAATTGGTACTTGGTAGCAATTAAGTGCAGCCCTTGCTGTATCTTGTAAGTCTACAGCCACTTCACCTGGGCCCTTATCAGCCAAAGCTAGAACAGTGTTCCATAGAGCTTTTTGGTACTGCACTGAATATGCCATGTAATTGGCCTGTCTAACTAATAAAGAGGCAGCCATGTACCCTTTCTTTCCCATAGCATCCATTTTTCTTGAATCTTTGTCTGGTGGATGGGTAGCCAAGGGGATCCTGGCCTTGTCACAGGCAACAGCTTGTACTACTCCCTCAGGATCAGGATGAGTAAACAGAAAAGCAGATCTAGTTCTGTCCAGCTAATATTTCTTGCCAGCTTACTTATCCACACCAGGGATAGAGGTTGGATTTTTAAAAATCTGCACTGCAACCTTTTTTAAGGATTTATGCGTGGGCAGAAGCAAATGTTTTGTGGGGGTTAACCCCATCATCTCCAGAAAATCTGCCTCCTCCATATCCTCTTCTGTTTCCTGAAGAGGAAGGTTCAGGGTTTCCACCATGCTCTTAACAAAAGCATAGTGGGAGGAGTATTCCTCAGGATCCCTAGGAGGGGACCCAAATTCTTGCTCAGGGGAAACCTCTGGATCTATAGGTTCCCCTTCCAAGTCATCCTCCTCCTCTTCCCCATACACTTACAACACTTATTGCCTTGCTGGGCTTGTAGGAGGAACTGATGCAACTGTCAAAGGAACCAGGATTGCACCCTGTAGGGCTTGTAACACTTGTAGTGCCTTAGCAATGTCCTTAGCCGAGGGCACAATGTGCTTGTCTGCTGGGAGCTCCTTAGCCTTCTCGGTTGGAGGTGCAGTGACATGTTTTTCTTTACACTTTTTCTTTAATGGAACAGGTTCAGAGCCTGTTTCCACAGCCCTTTTTGTTTTACCTTATTCAGATTTATCTGAACTCCTGTCAGGATCATTGGCTTTACCTCCATCCTTTTTGTGGGAAGAGGAAGAAGCAGAATTATCCACACTAGAAGCAGAAGTCATCTCATCTAAAATTTTAGACCTTTTCTTTAATGTTTTAGGGCAAAGGGTCTTACAAATATCACAGTTGGCAAAAATATGACTTGTACCCAAACAAAGAAATACACAGAGGGTGTCTATCTGCTTTCACTATAAGTTGCCCACAAGACTCAAAAAATTTAAAACCCGTGGGTCCTGTACATTTTTTAAGTTTATCTAAATGGACTGCTGACATTGATAGACAAAAATATTACTTCACCATAAACCGTTATTTAAAGCACCTCGGAACCAGAGGATTTTTAAAATAACAACCGCTATCGGTTCCTGGAACCGATCACAGTTCGGTTCCTGAATAAAAAGGGAACTGATAAATACAGTAATTTAACAAAATTAAAGTGGTTCAAGGAACCGATCGCTAAATATATAAAATAAAGAAAAACTGAGGTAAAAACCTCCCAAATAGACGCAGAACCCTCGGTTCCAAGGAACTGTGAGGGAACCGTGAATAGAGACAAAAAACTACTACAATAATATTAAACTGTACTAAACAATGTTTCTAAGGAAGCAATTTAGATATAAACTACAATGAGTACTTATCCACAGATAAACTTTATTCTGAAGACAGTTCAAGGAGAGCTCTCTGGGACGTCCTTACTAGGCAGGCGGAGTAAAGAATCTGAAGAACTCAGAGTGCAGCAGTTGCTAGGGCAGCAGTTTGAAAGCGGCATGAGCCACTTGAGAATTCTGTAATTTGCATAAAATTCCATTTCTCCGGGCAGTTCAACACAGGAGGCTAACTGCATTAAGTTTTATCACAATGAGTGATTCCTGGGGCTAGAATGAATGTTATCCACTTTCTGGATCTGCCAGCATGTGTGTCTGGGACTAGGCAGTCAATATTTGAGACTGTAATGAAAATCCTGAAACAGTTTAGTATCCCACTGCAAAACCTTGCTGCTTTATCCTCAGACAATGCTTTTGTAATGACTGGCATACACAACTCTGTGTTTTCATGGCTAAAACAGGTCAACCCAAACATTGTAAACATGGGATGCCTTTGTCGCCTAACATATATTTGTTCCAAATTGGGTGTCAAAGCAGTATCATCACCTGTGGAGGAGCTAATTTTGGTTATTTATTGTCCCTTTCATCAAGCTCACAGCAGCAGCAACAGTTGAAGGAGTTTGCCATTTTTGTGGACACTGACCCCTTCAGAATAATCAAACATATATCTACAAGATGGCTCCGTTTGAGCAAAGTGGTTCAGCGAATGCTAGATATGTGGCCAGCTCTACTCTCCTATTTTATGTTGTTAAAGCTTAGAGGTGCCACGGTGCAATTAATTGCTAAGTGTCTGAGCAGCCATGAAATAAAAATGACTTTTCTGTTTGTAAAATATGCAATGGAACCACTTTGCCAGTTTAACAGAAAGCTACCCATTGATGAATCTTCATGGGAACATTTGCAAAATCATTAAGCTGTATGCAGACATACTTCTCCAACCTGAGGTGGCAGCCAACTTGTTCACTGAAAGTAAAGCTAACTTTCTGGAGAACTTTGGCAATTTCCTTCCCGTTCAGGAAACCCATGTTGGACCAGAAGTACAAGATTACATCAAGGAAAATGAAGACAGTGTTGTGTGTACTTCTGCTGAGCTAAACATTGGGAGGGTTTAAGCCTAAAGTTCAATGTGGGGGAATAGCTCCTCCTACATCCAATACAAAAGTTTGCCTTTTCTGCAGCCAGTGTAGCTGCTTGAGGCTCTAGCTTGGCGTTTTCCACCTGAGCTCCTGCGTGGCATGGCCTGTGCTTCCTCTGCTTTCTTTGCTGTATTCCTTATCTGTTCTGCTCTTCATTCTGTTTCTGTTTCCTTCACCTTTCCCTCTTGTTGTTTGTCTGTTGGCTTCCCCACCACGGGGTCCTCTCATGGCTGCCCCTCCCACTCACTGTTCCCCCACCCTTTCTTGCCTCCGTCTCCTTGCTCACCTGTCCCTGTATTCTTTTTTGGGGCTTTTACTCCTTACTCAATTTCCACATTCCATCCTATGCTCTATCACTTTAGTTTCTACCCCAGTCCCAAGCACCTCCAGCTCAGCTGCAAAACCACCACCGACTGACATACAAGTTTCCATACCCACACAGTCAAACAATGCCACTGTCTGTTGCTTCAGCTCCAGTTTAGACCCAAATTCATTTTATGTGCCATTTTCTCTCCTGCTAAACCACCATTCTTACTGGCATCACAATTATTGCCAATCACCACACCAATCCCTCCTCATTGACTCCTGGTGCTGGTACAACTCTGCTCCTTCTCCTGGCACAGACTTTACTGTCTCCTCCTCCTGCTTCCTCATAATTTACCGTGTTATTTATTTTGTTTCACATTTATAGGACCAACATTGAAATCCATCTAAGGGTTCTGTGGATCTCCCAATGCAAGTCAATATTTCTGGATTTGGGAGTGCCCGGTGCTCTCAAAGAGACAGGTACTGCAGATCCACTAACCCTAGACATTCGCATACTTAACATATAAAACCTACAATATGCACAGCATGGTGAGCCTCTCCATTTCATAACCCTACAATTTTCTCATTTATCCTCTGATCCTTATTCCATTCATTCTCACCATTCTACCTTATTATTTACTCCAGTACCTCATCTAATGTGTTTATTCATACTTCCTAACTCTACCTAGCTGGTATGGTGGCATGTGATTTTGGTGACTCTGGAATGGTAAGTCCACAAGTCAGAGATGCAATTATGGTGAGGACAAAACAGTGACATGTTTTACCCCCTCTCTGAGGTGCTATGACATCGGACTGGGTTATTTAAGTAAGGGGGGTGCAGGGGGGCAAAGCCTTCTGCAATGGGGGGTGTAGGGGGAAAGGCCCCCTGGAAAAAAAGTCATCATTTGTGTCCGTGTTGAAATTGCTTCATGATTTGGACTCACCATTCTGGAGTCACTATTATCACATAGAACTGCTGGTATTGAGTGCTATTAGGCTTGTGCTGTCTACTGGAGATGGAAGTCCTGTTCTAAAAGTATTCCACATATCATTATTCTGCCAGTCTCCAACCTTAATTCAACCTGGAGGTATCGAATGAAGGCGGACTTGCCTTGTTGGCCAAGGATGGGAGCCTGAGCCACTCACTCCAATCTACTTCTTTCACCTCTACAGTCTCTGTCCCTAACTCATACCTTGGCAGTATTTTAGTGCAGGTAGTGCTGCCACATCTACCAGGGATAGGAGTTCTGTTAATCCATTCCATCTCCGATAAAATCCATTTCCGACTATTTCAAACCTAGATGGTCTCCATCCCTACCTCATGCCTACATTGGTATCAAGCACTGTGGACTAACCATAGCTGCCTAGATTGGGAGTTTGTCTCCTTTCCATCATCCATTCTACCCATCACCAATATGTCTCCAATTAACAATGCAGCATCATTGAATTGTGCTTTTCAAGTCCATCCAGGATACAAGTGTTTTCATCATCATTATAATCTCTTTCAGTGCCCTTCCTCCTAATTTTATTATCTCAGTTCCATAGGACCTTTAGACTGACGTGGCTCCTCCTACTCCACCGGACATGGCACCTCCTCACCTACAAGTCAATCCTCCTCAGTCTCCTTGACCTCCTTCCCCAACTCTCATGGGCCATAAGCACACTTCCAGGACTAAGCATTCTATAAAAGACTGGACTGTGTCACACCTGGTGGTCAAACTATCTTGATGAGGTATCCACTAACCAGCTTCTGACCTCAAGCAAGAACTGTATGACCTATTCCTTGCCTTGTTGTCTCACCCAGCTGAGAACCCGAGCTCCAGCCAACCCATTCCTGAATTCGAATCCTCACAGATTGCTAAATTCAGAGATTTCATGGCTCAGATGCCATCATCCATCTCGGATCTTCAATCCCCCATGATTTCACTCGAGGCTCGCATTCCAATCCAGCCTCTTCCACCTGCTGCTCCATCAATTCCTGATGCTATCCATCTACAAGCACCAGTCCTACTCTTCCTCCCCCTCAGGATACCATTTCTCCCATCGATACTCTGTCTCCTTCAATGCCACTGCCTCTACTTACTTCAGGTACATCATCCTCCTCATCTCCTCCATTCATTTCACCCATTCACCTCATGCCAACTCACCACTGCAAGGACATTTTTGATGGAAAGGATGTGAACTTAGTCTCCCTTCTTATCTTGTCTCATGACATCATGGACAATAGAATAGTTTCCTGTAGTTGTGTCAGTTATATTTAAGTCCAAGGACCCTCATCTCCTCTGCAGATGACAGTATGCGAATTTGTCTTGGTGTTTAGCCTATTCTGTGACATCATTTGTTCAGCATTTCTTGTATGACATGAAGATTTGGACACCTATTCATACCTTTTGGTCAACCTAAGCATGCACTATGCTGGAACTCGTTTTTATGACTATCACTGATCTTTTTCTGCTAAAGCAATGTCTACCTTTGCCCACTATAATATTAAATTGAACTGGGCTATACTGGATAATGAACTCTTTTGTTGTCACTTTGTTAGTCAACAGCCCTATTCATGTTCCCTTTGTATTTCATTTAGTCATTTTGGTCTCCTTTGTCCATTAACAGTGACCACATCTTCTACCTCCACCTATCCAACCAGAATAACTCACCTTCAAGTTCACCTTCACATTCACTCTCTGGATTAACTTGCATGATTTCAAACCCTTATGCTTGCATGCATAAGCATGGACGTCCCATTAAGTCTGTTGGGGGTACATTCCCCTGCAATAACTTCAATGAAAGGGGTTGTGCCTCTACTGGCTGCTCATTTATGCATGTCTGCAATTTCTAAAGTGATGCTCATGCATGCTATATTTGGGGCTCCCAAACCTTCCCAATGACAGATAGTTCATCTTTCAACTCCAGTCAATGTACTGGTCCCTGTCTAAGCTTCCTGGCATCTGATCTCTCTCATGTATTTGTGCAGCATCTCCTGCTCGGGTTCACCCATGGTTTCCACACTGGTATCTCCATGCTTCCCACTGCCTCCTTTCACTGCAGTAATCTTCAGTCCACCATCAAAGCACCTGATGTAATTCGACTCCTACTGCAGAAGGAACTTCAAAAAGATTTCGACCTGGGGCCTTTTTCATGCCCGCCATTTCCTACCTACCACATCAATCCTGTGGGCATCATAATCAGAAGATTTGCAGGTAAGAAGTGCCTCATCATCGATTTGTCCACTCCTTGATACACCGCAGTGCCTAGTATTATTTCCCTGATTCCAGCTGATGAGTATTTTCTGTCATATGCATGCATAGATGATCCTATCACAATCATGAAATGCTTTGGCCCTGGCTCCTGGCTCTCTAAAGCTGATATAACTGACATCTTCAAAGTACTGCCCATTCATCCTTTGCTTTGGCACCTGCATGGCATGTTTTGGGACAACCGTTATTAATTTGCTGTCCATCTTATATTTGGCTGCTGCAGCAGTCCCAAACTCTTTGACATATGAACATACGAAATTTGCCAGCAGATAAAGGCCTAGACGTCTATCAAGTCTGCTTGAATGTGCAGCTAGCACCCCTTATTCTTCAGCTGCCCCTCTTTTCCACCCTTCCCCTTCATTAACCCTCCCCCTTGTCCTGTCCCATCCCCTTTTGAAGCAGTCCACTGTTCTACTGGATACCACTTCTGCAGGTAACGCATTCCACCTAGCCACCACCCTCTCTGTAAAAAAGTGTCTCCTCATCTCCCTCCTGAACCTTCCTCTCTCCAGTCTCATATCATGCTCCTGGTGTCCCTCCCCTCCCTTACATTGAACAGCCCCTCTGTACCTGTCTTGTTTATTCCTTTCATGTATTTAAAGGTTTCAATCATGTCCTCCCTCTCCCCCATCCCTCCTCTCCTCCAGTGAGTACATGTTCAACTCCCTCAACCTCCTCTCGTATGATAAGTCCCCCAGCCCATTGATCATCTTTGTTGCCCTGCGCTGCACCCCCTCCAGTAACTTAATGTCCCTCTTCAGATACGGGCGCCAGTGCTGCACGCAGTACTCCAGGTGCGGTCTAACTAATGACCTATACAGTGGCAGAATCACCTCCTCCCTCCTCGAGGATATACCCCTTGCAATACAACCCAGCATTTTGTAGGCCATTGCAGCTGCCTTCCTACATTGTGCCGAGTTGTTCATTGACCCTGTAATGAGCACCCCCAGATCCTTCTCCTCCTCCTCTGTCTGGGCTAGCTGCAGTCCCCCCAGCTGGTAACTCCTCCTTGGGTTCTTCATCCCAAAATGCAGCACCTTGCACTTTTTGGCATTAAACCCCAGTTGCCAGGTGTCTGACCAGGTTTCAAGCTTTGCCAGATCATTCTGCAACCCCTGCCATCCCCCTAGGTCATCCACCACTGCTCCTACCTTGGTATCATCAGCAAACAGACTGATCTTGCTCTTGATGTCCCATGATATGTCTGCAATGAATATCCCAAACAACACTGGTCCCAACACTGAACTCTGTGGGATGCCGCTCGTCACTACCCTTGGGTGTGAGAGCTCCCTGCCCACCACCACCTTCTGTTGCCTTCCCTGAAGCCAGTTTCCTACCCATCTCACCAGCTTTGCACCTGCCCCTGTGCCTACTTACTTACTTCCTAGCCTTCCATGCAGCACCGAGTCAAATGACATGTTTGCCAAAGCCCTTTTTTGGGCATTATTTAACGTCTGTCACTGATCATCAGTTGTCCACTTACTCTATGATTTTCCCTGATCGATCCACCTAATTCCCCATCCAGCAGGTGGTATTTCTGCTCTCATTCAGCTCTTCCATGAACTATCAGTTCCTTTAACTGCAGAGAAAACAGTAGGAACCACAACATTCCTAGAATTCCCAGGCATAATCTTGGACACTGACCGCATGGCAGCCAATTTACAATACCGCTTGGCAAACTTTCTAGAATTCAAGCACTAGTGAAGTCCTTTTCGACTAGATCCTTATGTACAAAATGAGAACTTCTTTCTCTACTAGGATATTTTAATTTCATTATGAGACTAATTCCACAAGCTTGATTCTTTATTTCATACCTCTGAACCCAAGCGACATCAGTTTCAGAACTTCATCACCATGTCAAAATCACTGCCACAGCGAAATCTGATCTAGCCGTGTGGTCCCTATTTCTAGCCAGATGGAATAGCTGTTCGATGAACCACAAGGACCGTTCTCCAGACTTGCAATCCCAGAATATATACCAATGCTTCCCCTACTCATGGTTATGGTGCCATATTTCAGCATCTCCGCTATTCAAGATATACTCAATAGTAGCAGCTGCATTCCTCTGGGGTCACCTTTGGTCCATTCAATCAGTATCCATCCTTTACAATAACCAAACAACCATGGCCATCATCAACAAAGGACAACCCTCATCCCATTCCATCATGCTGTTCATGCAGAGGCTAACCTGGCTATCACTTATTCATAATTTTACATTCACGTTTCCACATTCCAGGCTTTGTAAACAAAGCAATTGATGCTTTATCTTGTTCTCAATTCCAGGCATTTCACTGCCTCCTTCCCTCAGCAGATTCAGTAATAACTCCTCCACCTTCCTTCAGTGACCTAATAATGAGATAGAGTATTATTGCCAGCAAGCTACCTCCATCATGTGGGCTACTCTAGCTCTGTCCACCAGAGTTACTAATACAATAGCTTGGAAAAAGTACTCTTCCTTTTGTGCTTTGCAGTCATCCCATCCAATTTCCATCTCAGTGGACCTTGGTTTAGCATTTCTGACATAATGCCATCAAGCGCTGAACTTATCTCATGGATCTATCAACCAATATCTGTCTGGGGTTCAATTCTTTTACTCACAGTATGCTCCATCCTCGCCATCTCTATTTTCTAACCCCCACAGTCAAACTCCTTCTACTGGGTGTCCAAAGATTATCCATTGCACATCTGCCTCACTGTCTTCCCATAGATGGATCCATAATTAGGGATGGGTGAACCAGTTCATCCAAAATACGAACTGACCGGAACATGCCAAAGTATTCATAAATAAATGACTTCTAAGCACTTTTGGCTGTTTGGATCAGATTGGACAGGTGTTGTATCTTGGGAAATGCAGCACGAGAAGCACCAGAGCAGGAGGAACCCACAGGAGGGACCAGAGATAAGACTCTGGTTCCTCATTGAATGGTTAAGCTGTCTGTCTCTCTTTAGGGTGGCACCTGATTGGGCTGCTGCTCTAGCAACCCACGTGGTCCACCTTAGAGCTATGAAGAGGAATCAGGACATAGAAGGAGCAGCAGCTTTTGTAGGCTGCTCCGTGCTGAGTCAGATTTTGTGTGCTTGACTTGTGCTGCTTGCATTTTTTTTGCCCCTTGGGCAACAGAGGAATAAGTCAACTCTCAAAAAATGAAAGACTAATATGCATATTTATACAACGGGGTGAGCTGATAACACATGAAATAAAAACACATATGACTCACCCCCACTGAATAACTAGACAATGACGTATGCAATGTGATACATTATTACAAATATACACACAGTGCATAAGTCAGCAGGTGATATTCTCACTCTGCCTACATCAAGAGAACCACCTCCCTAACCGAACTACTTCTTAGTAGAACTAATTGATACAAAAATAAGGTAGCATAAACTACAGTACCAAAAAATACCTCTGTAGCTCAATCAAACACAGCATTTATAAAACAGAAAACCGCCTATGTTAAGTAATGCAGCGCAAAGTAACATCCTCCACAATTACACAGTGCACTGTGAGTGGGAGCAGTAACACCAACCGCAACCAACAAGCCTGTTGTGTGCTATACTGCAACTCACACATAAACCCCCCCAAGTCCTCACATTCACCACATTTAAAAAAATACCACCAGTAAAACTACCTGCCAGGAATATGCAGTCCATGTTCGTCAGCACTGCTCTAAATCACAGACACCCCATAAGAAATTAGCGAAATCAACTCAGACTGCTGGTGAAAACAACCCATATGGAGGAAAAAATAAAATATCCAAACAACATACGCAGAAGCACAATGTTGCAAAGACCAGTTTTAAACTGCAAAAATGAAACGGCAAAACACACTTTGAACAGCAAAAACTCTGTGCAGAACAACCTACAAAAATCCCGCCCACAAACACTGGTACACCAATCAGAAAGCACTACACGTCTGAACAACCAATCAGAAAGCAACCATTCATAAAACTAACCAGTGAAACACCACAACCTTCCCAATCACAACCTAACACATAAACTCCATTCATGCAAACTTGATACTACCAAATAAACCTGCAGCTTTTGACCACTCATTATAAAAATAAAACTACTTAATAAATAAACTTAAAAACAATGCCCTGTTGTATAAATCGCACACATGATGTGCAGATCATGAGATATGGGACAATATTCACACTCCTGCATCGTGAGCTCTAGATATCTCACTTGTGCCTTTGGCACTCATAAGATATCCAGAGCTCACTCTGTAGGAGTGTGAATATTTTCCCATATCACGCTCCTGCCCATCATGTATCCCCTATATATACAATGTATGTTTTGGTATAAATCTCAGGATAAAATGTTGTATCTCAGCCAGGATGTGGAGATATCAATGATATCTCGATGTTCCTATAGGTCATCACATTGAAAGTGAAATTTTTTCACTGTTGTCTAGCTTTTCCATACGAGCATGAGCCCCGGCAGCTTTTTCTTTACCATCAGAACCCCCAATGCATCTCTCACATCTCCTCTTTTTTTGCACAAAACAATATTTAAAAACATATCTGGTTGATCCTGTGACTTCTCTTTATCTACACGAAAGCTCGAGCATGTGTTGCTATGGCAACATATGCTCACACTTTTGTCTGCTGTTCTGAAGCTGCTGATTTGCTTGTTCTCCTCTCAGTACTGTCGGTAGTTTCTTTTCACAAAATACTGCTAAAATAAAAAAAATGCTTTTCTAAACCTGGCAATGATGGGTCCCTCATTCTAAAAGGCACACCGTCTCTCATATTTTGATACTTATAGTGCTCTGCCACACTACACTTCTGGGGATAGGTGTTCAGTAACATTATATTCGAGGAGGAAGATAAAAAGAAGTCGCAGGATCAACCAGATATGTTTTTAAATATTTTTTTTGTGTAAAAAAATGAGGAGATGTGTGTGTGGGGGGTTCTTATGATAATGAAAAAGCTGCAAGGGGGGGTCATGCTTGTATGGAAAAAGCCAGACAATAGAAAGTGGAAAAGTTTCACTTTCAAAGAGATGACTTATAGGGACATTTAGATATCAATGATATCTTTACATGTGAATATATCATTGATATCTCCACGACCTGACTGAGATACAATATTTTATCCTGAGATGTATATCAAAACATACATTGTATACATACATTGTATACATACACATATATATATATATATATATATATATATAGTGATTGCTACAGTAAAGTTGTACAGTAGCGTAGTGTACTGAGCAGTGCACAATTGTGGTACCCATTGAATAACATGTATACCTCTAACGTGCAATTTGCACTGTACTGCATTACCTCACAACTTTTCTGTAGCAACCACTTGCATACTGTCACATTATGTGAAATAAATAAAAAAAATAATAAACACTTTTTGACGCTGGACAAGAGACAGACTGGCATTATAAGTACACCAGAAAATACTAAACCAAAAGCCGTGAGCAAAGGAAGTAATAAACATAAAATAAAGTTTATTCAAGAGCCCAGAAAGAAGCAGCCCAAAAAGCAGAGTACAACAACAACAAGCACTACAGTCTGTTGAAGGGGCTGAATTAAATGCTATTACTATCCACGTGCAGGCTAACTCTCAAAATACTGAAAACTCAGCAAGGGTTGGTGGACTGTCTATGTCAGAAGGGGTCAGTAGTACAGCAAACAAAGTGTTGAAAGACTGTCGCAAAAGCAAGGCATCTGAGAAAAAAAATCGCAAAAACAAAGAGTATGCCAATTGTATATAAAGTTAAAGCACGTACAGGTACAACTCGCAGTGGAGTTGCTCAGTTTGCAACACAAGCATATCGAATAACTCAATCTGTGACTGCAAATGTTAGCTCTACTGAGCCTGATGATGATGGTGATGACCATGGCCATGGTGAGACTGATGATGATGAGCTTGTGACTTTACCTGTAGCTATGTCTCGTCTGGTTCTGACAGTGACAATGTGGATACAAATAATGACAGTAGTAGAGTGCCAAAAGGGAAAAGGAAAAAGTCAAAGGCACAAGCCACACAAAGTGAAACAAAGTCTGACAGTAGTGCTGATGATGAAGGCAATGGTGCTGCAGAGGATTCTGATTGTCTCACCTGATAAACCCGAATCTTCCAGTGATATGTCTTCCCCACATAAACCCAGCCACTCGACTCCTAATCCTACTGAGGTGGTTACTACTACAAGAAATAGACAGTCCTCCTCTACTGTTTGGAATCATTTTTAAGTAAACCCCAAGGATGCTTGCCAAGCTATATGTGTGCATTGCAACACGTGTTAGTAGGGGAAAAATAAAGGGCATCTTGGAACCACAACAATGATGTGACATCTTTCACAAATTCACCCTATCATTGTATATGGTTAAAAAAAACAGCCTAACATTGGTGGCTGGAAATCTAGCAGGGCTCTCAGTGAACAGGAACATTCCTCTGAAACAGTGAGAGACGAGTACCAGGCAAGATCCAAAAGTCCACTTTTGCCTCACGATCAGGGTCACGATAATTCTATAAAGTCCTCTGTTTTACCAGGCACAGCATGTAGTCATACAACACCCCCAGTCAAATGTAACTTTACGCTCCCCAATATGAGGCAGTTGAAGTTAAAAGAAGCTTTTGAAAGAAAGTCTAAATATTCATGAAACTATTCCATAACACTGGCAATAAATTGTAAAATAGCAGAAAAGACTGTACTTGATTTACAGCCATACTCTGTTGTGGAAGATGTGGGTTTCAGAAGGCTTATTGAATATTTAGAGCCACAATATTTAAAGCCAAGTAGAAAATACTTCTCAGTAACCACTGTGCCCAGGATGCATGACAGCTTAGTAGTTCAAATAAGACATGCTCTCCGATAGGCTGAGGATAAAGTAGTTCACTTCACTACTGATATGTGGACCAGTAGCCAAACCATTGCCTACCTTTCTCTTACTGCACACTGGATCACTTTTGTGGGCAACTCATCATCATTCTCATGTACAACTAGTCTGTCTGCTACCACTTCAGCCAGTACTACTGCTACTACCACTACTATCTCTCAGAGCTAAAAAAAAAAGCATCATGTTTCAGAAAATGTCAGTTCTCCATATGTCACTTTCAAGACACACACACAGCACAGCACATTCAGCAAGAACTGGAAAGACTACTTACTGCTTGGTTCACTTCACATGGTTTGACAGTTGTTTTGTTTGTTGCTGAAAACAGTTCAAATATTTAAAAAGCACTTCACAATGACAACTACTGTATGTACATGTACTTTGTTTTGCCCATTGTCTTAACCTTTTGTTTTTTGTTGCAGAGCCCCCAATCCTCTGTTAATCAGTCAGACCTGACCCACCAGTCGTCCCCACATGCCCAGGCTTACTCCCCTAGGCAGGGCTGCTGGGAGCCCCCCCAACAGACACTGTGTGTGAGCCCTGGCTTACCCCCCAGGTCAGAGCCATGGGAGTAGGACCCCCCCGGTGGATGTCGGAAGGCAGTGGAGATGGCAGTAGGGCAGGCCATCATGCTGGGGGGCTGGCATTTTCCAATGCTTACTGCATCCTGGGGCAGGGACATGCCATGATGTTCAGTGTCTTCCCCACCCCCTAAGGTGATGACTCTGCTGCAATGGTACACCCAGCCTCCACCAGGGGTCCAGAAGGCACTGGACACTCTTCCCCCTCTCCACAGAGAAGGACAGCAGTCCTCAGGATGATCAATCTTTCTCCCCCAAGCTGGTCCTCCAACTCCCAGGTCCATTCCCAAACCTGGGTCATCAGCATTGCAAGTGGAAATCTAATCACTGTGCTGGTGGGCTGGCTTGCCCATTATCTTAATGTACTCATTTGAAGCTTCCTGGATAATGACAGGCAAATATCAACCACTGTGCGTACAGTGCACAAAGTGTGTGACCACTTCAACCATTCAGTAAAAGCCTGTGGCATCCTTGCTAATATTCAGAAGAACAACAGTGTTTCTTGTCTCCAGCTTGTTCAGCATGTAGCAACAAAGTGATATTCAACTTACTTTATGATTGAACTCATCCATGACCAAAAGGTAGCTATCATTGGGTATATCATGTACAATGATATCAGGGAGGGCATTGTACTCCATTCTACTCAATGGTCTCTGCTGGAACAGTTGTGTTACATTCGGAAACCACAAATAGTGAACACCTGGATAAATAAAGATTTATTTGATTGACTGATTGATTGATTGATTGATTCTTGAGTGCTACAAAAGAGGTCAGTGCAGAAAAAGCATCCCTTAGCCAAGTTATTCCACTCATTCTGCTTCTCAAAAAAAGGTTGGAGAAAATGAGGAGCAACTTAAATATGAACCAATCTCTAGTTAATAACATGCTTACCAGACATAGCAATGATGAGAAATTATTAGCCATGACATGGAGCAAGGAGTATCTCTTAACAACATTGCTAGATTAACGATTATGGAACAGACACCTTCCTGATGTTGTTTCTGATGAAATGGAAGAGTTGAACTACAAGCAACTTTTTGATTAATGCAGCAGAAGAGGTTTCATTAGGAGGACTGGCAAGCAGTACTACAATGACATCACCTCAGACTCAAAAGACTGCTCCAAATACCAGTACTGAAGCAAACAATGAGGATGATGACATTTGGTGCCAGCTGCAGGACATTGAAATTCCACAAAGAGAAAATGCATGCTCAGTAGTAGGCATGGTACAGTAGATGCATATCTGTCTGAGCCAAACATTAGTATTAAGGATGACCCTTTAGCTCACTGGCAAGAGAAAAAATCATGCTGGCCAAAGCTGGCTGCCCTGGCTTTGAAGTATATTGGATGTCCACCCTCCAGTGTCTGTTCCGAGCATTTATTTAGCTCTGCTGGGAATGTTGTGATGGATAAACAAAAAAGATTAACACCAGACAATTGGAGAAACTAACATTCTTGAAGGTTAACTTGCCAAATTTTGGCTATATATGTAATGCTGATCTTGAAGAAGGTGACACTGACAGCAGTACCTGTGTTGCAGCTGTGGAGTGACACATCAGCTTTCAATTTTAAAACTCACTTGACTGCTTGAAAATAGGGATCTGGGACTTGCCTGCCTCTTGACTGCATCATCATCATTCTGGGGATGGGTGGCAGGTGCAGCCAGTACATCATGTTCATGTAATCATGTACTGGTAGCAACTGTAGCAGACAAGTCCCTGATCTCATGCACAGTCGCTTTCTCATTCTGACAAGATCATTTGTTTTATTACCTAATGCACATTATAATAATTACTTCTTACATAACCATAGCTCTGTTTTTCCCCAATAGTAGTGGTAGTAGTAGTAGCAGTGGTGAAGTGGTCATTTCGTACTGCCTGGTGCTCTTGTTCTTTCACATTGCTCCACTTTGCATTCCATACCAAGACCTGTTGTTATGCTAAAATAATTGGTGACATACAAAAAACACACTGACTCCTTCTACATAAAGTCACACTTAGGAGACTGGTTTAAAAAAAATAGAGATCTGAGACTTCACTGCCTTTCGACCACATCATCGTCATCCTGGGGGTGGGTAGGAGTGCAGCCAGTACATCACATTCACGTCATCACATACTGGTAGCAACTGTGGCAGACAAGTCCCTGTTCTCACACACACAGTCGCTTTGTCATTGTAAGGAGATCATTTACCTAAATGCGCACAATAAATAACCACATTGATAAATGCTGCTAACTCTGTTTTTTACCAGTGGTAGCAGTGGTAGTACTATCACTAAGTACAATTATTTAAACACACTATTATCCCATTGTGAAAAATCAGACTCGGGAGGAAACCAATTATTTACAAACTAGAGATCTGGTCTGGGACTTTCTTGTCATCGCAGTCACTTTCTCATTCTTTTCTAAGCAGTCATTTTTAGTAAATGTGCCTTAACCATATTGATTTCAGTGCTGGTAGACTACTTCTGGTTTTCCCCTGATTGTAGTAGGTGGCGGTAGTAACAGACTGCAGTCTTGAAGTGGTAGCTAGTTGACTGGCTCTCTCTGACTGGCTCTCTCTGATTGGCTGCCCTCTGCTCTGGCCTGGTGCTGTTTTTGTGCTTCTGGCTTCTTCTTCATCGCTTAACTGTCTAAAAACATGTGGTGCCTGCCTGTACCTGTTTAGAAATACAAATCACTACTGTTAATAATATAACTTTATACACTGTATTAGTATTACTTTTCTAAATGTCAGAAATGGAAGAGTGATTAGAGTGCATTCTCTACTACTAAACAGTGATTTAATTGTTTTTTCCTACAAATATGTTGATTAAAAGCAGTTTAAAATGATTTTTTAACATACGGTTACCATAAAACAATAAAGGTCATAAAAGGTTCAGATAAGGATCCAAACCTTTTTTTGCTTATCAGAACCTTTTAGAACCTCAGAACCTTTTGAGGTTCTCCCATCCCTAACCATAATGAGACATATGCTGGATCTATTGGACTTGGGACCAATCAGCTTAGCTTTCTACAGATTCCTCCATCCAGGAGAATTCAACGTGCCATCATCCCACCCAACTAACTTTCTTAAGGTTAACAATTTGCAGAAAAGATCTGATCATTATATTCTGGAGCTACCGTCATCGAAACCTGATAGATACTGATAGACTGCAGAGCCCTCATCAAGTATCACCCTTCATTGAATGCTTGGTGCCCAGTAGCTTGACTGGAAAAGCTCTTGCTCTTCTAAGCAAATTCAGATCCACTATATCCCTTGTTTACTCTGGACAATGTCACCCATGACTACAAGATGGCTCATAGATAATATAACAAATCTTCATCAAATGCTCCGACTCTTTTTATATTTATACTCAGGTCACTCATTCAGGATCGGAGCAGCAATGTCAGCACTGAGAAATAACATTCCCGTCCATATCATTGAGAGATTCAGAAGATGGAAATCATCAGCCTTCGAATCTTACATCTTGAACCCAGACATCGAACTCAGACAAGCATTTTCAATTATCTCCTCATAGTTTGCTCAGAGGATAGGCAGATCACTAGCCATGGATCCTCAGAGGTTTCCCCAAGGCATTTTTTCCTCTCCTGAGTGCTTCTGATCATACTGTCCATGAGTTGGAGGAGGTAATATTTTTGGGCCCTCTACCCATCTTAAAATCTACCAAGGGTGGAAATAGAGAAAGGCCAAATGACCATAAAGTATACATAAGCACTACGTATTCACCAGACATTGAATGGGAGGGCTTAAGCCCGAAGTTCAATGTGGAGAATAGCTCCTCCCACATCCAGTACAAAGGTCTGCCTCTTTCTGCAGCCTAATGCTTCGTGCATTCGGAAACATCCACCCTCCTCCTCCAGCACTCTGCTCACCCTTGATGCTGGGCCCTCTATTCCCTACAGCTACCCAGCCTACAATCTACTAAGGGTGGGAACAGAGAAAGGCCAAAGGTTCATAACTTATACATAAGCACTACATATTCACCAAACATTGAAGTACAGGAAGGCAAGGGCCTTCTACTCCACTGTCCTTAAAAAAGATGCTGACAAAGTTTCCTCTAAAGAAGAAGTTACTAAAATGTGGCCACACTTCTTAATCCATGCTTGAAGCTGAAGATGTCTGGGACAGCAGTAGTAGACTTGGGAAGGCAGCTTGCTATTTGCAGTTTACCTGCTGAATGTGACCAGCTGCTGGACGAAGTTGGCACATATCAGTTTGCAGAGACATTACCTGAATGATACCAGCTAACATTTGCCTCAGTTTCTTCTTTTCTTCAGTGCTGGGGGAAGGTGCTTTGCCAGCTGAGTGGAGTGATCGGCCAGCTGAGTGGAATGGGATGTGAGCAAAGTGTACCACTGTTCAGACAGCTCTTGAAGACAGTCCTATGCCTTCCACACTCAAATTCCAAGTAAGAGTGTGCATTCAGCATGGTAAGGAAGGTCAAAACTGAGCTTAACAGTAAGGAAGGTCAAAACTGAACTTAGGCAATCCATGCACATAAAGACCTTGAATTCCTTAATTGCCATAAAGGTGAATGAAGACAGGGAATGTTTTGAGGTACAACACACCAAGCATGTCCTGGAAGCAGCAAAGAAGACAACACTTTTATACATCAGAGACCATTCCACCTCAAAATAAAGACTATATTTACATTAATAAAGACAAGCAGCATGTCTTTTTAACATATATTGCAAATAAAATAACATAAACACTGCATTTACATTAATAAAGACATGAAGTAGACATCTTTTTAAACTTTATCACAAATAAAATAACAGAAAGATGCCAAACATTGTCTTTTTTTAATTTTGCTTTTTGGTAACAAGTCACATAATGGCGTGGCATGGTGACGAGACACCACCATGCTGCGTAAAATATGGTGTCCCTGGTTTTGGTCATTTGTCCCAGATTTTTGAGGGGGGTGCCCCTGATTTTGGCCCTAGCAGGCTGAGAGGTATGATTCCATGGAATTAAAAAAGAAATTTTGCAAAGCATTTTGGAAGTGGAATTGCCATTGTGCACAAATTCCACTGGCAGAATTTTGCATTCTGCGCTGCTCCAATAGAATTATACGACTGCACAAAGAATGTCCTTGCAGATTAATTGTTTTTAAATTGCATAGGCCTGCACAGTTCTGCATAGCTCTCAGCTGTCCCTGATTCCCAGGGATATCTGTAATATTGCCTCAAAAATGTTCACTCTGCCTTCTGATACTGGAGTTTTCACCACTAAAGCAGCACACAAAATGTAAAACATCAAAGTTACAGACTCAGTCTCCTTCAGAAAACAAGTACACAAGATGCTTTATTCTATGTACTTCCTGAACTGATGTTACTAGTTGTACAGCTTTGTACTTGATTTGTTAAAGGATACCTAAACAACATTTTGACAACACATTATTCAAAAATCTGACTTCATAGGTGACTAAAGGAAAGGCTGCTGTATTCATTAAGGCTAAAACTACATTTATATAATTTACCTAAATGTTGTTCCAGAGCATTTGAATATTGTAAAATCAGCCTTCTAATTTCAAAAAATCTGTCTTACCTGCTTCTTAAAATGGCCGCCAAATGTGTTATGTGTTGACATCATTTGAGCCAAAGTCAGAAAGATATATGGCTCTCTATAGTGCTAACTAGTTATTTTTTCCCTTTGTATAGAATTGTTTCACCCAAATGGTCAAACCATGTGCATTATTTTGTATAATACATGTTAGGCTATGGTTCTGTTCATTTTGTGAGATTGCCACCATGGTAACCCATATCTTCAATCTGTCCCTGTCGTCTGGTGTCATTCCAGAAGTATGGAGAGTTGCCAGGGTGGTCCCAATACTTAAACAAGGAAACCTCAAACTCATAGAAAACTACCGTCCAATATCCATACTGTCAGCAGTCAGCAAACTTCTCGAGAAGGTCATGGCAGGGCAACTCTTGGAGTACTTGCAGTCTCATGACCTGTTGTCCCCTGAGCAGCATGGCTTTAGGAAAGGGCACAGCACAACTTCTGCCCTTGTCATGGTCTCATCTTGGATCAGAGTGGCTATGGACCAAGGCAAACTCTCTGGAGCCATCTTTATAGATCTCTCTAAGGCCTTTGATCTTGTTGATCACACTATGCCCTCCACCCGGCTCAGCTGCTATGGTCTATCACCTGAGGTGCTCAACTGGTTTTCCAACTATCTAAGCGGCAGACAGCAACTTGTTAAGTATAGGAAGGAGTTCTCGGACACTATCCCTGTTACCATAGGTGTCCCACAAGGCTCCGTCTTAGGGCCCCTGCTTTTCTCCATATTTGTGAAAAAACTCCTGACTGCTGCTATCCACTGCAAGCCTATCCTTTATGCAGATGACCTGGTCATCCTGACTCACTCCCCTGAGATAGGGGTCATAAATCACCACTTGAGTGAGGACTTGAGGAACATCCAATCCTGGATATTGTCACATAAGTTGGTTCTAAATCTCAGGAAAACTCAGGCCATGCTCTTTGGGTCTCAGGCCAAGATTAAGGCCGCCCCTACTCCACTATGTGTTTTTGGTGTTGATGGGGTCAAGATCCCAGTTACTGACAACTTTAAATACCTTGGGGTGATGCTGAACCCGCAGCTTGACCTTGGCCGCCACATTCAGAATACTTGCAAGACTATAAACTGCAAACTGGGTCTGGCATACAGAGCAAAAAGTAATCTTACTCCGGCAGCTCGGATTGTACTTGCCAGAGGGGTGCTCCTACCCTCGCTCTGCTTTGGGCTCCTTTTGTTTGCCAGCTCATCCAAAGTCCACCTCACTAGGTGGTCCACTGCCTACAATAATGTCTGCCACTTCACGCTGGCTGCCCCCTCCACTCATCATTGCGACCTCTATAGCAGGCTAAATTGGCTTTCACCCGCTAACCACATAGACTTTGTCTTAGGGTGCTTCACTGGAAAAGTCCTTGGCATTGGCACCCCTCCAGGGCTTGCAAAATTTCTTGTCCCGTCCGTCTCCTCCTCCTACTCCCTCAGGTCCCAGAGACAGGCCCTCCTCAAGACACCGGCTACACGGACTCAGATGGGTGGGCGGGACTTTGCTGCATTCGTTCCCAGACTGTGGAACTCCTTCCCTGCCCAGGTCCATGCCACACATTCACAGATCTGTCTCCGTTCCTCCCTATGGAACCATCTTAAACCTGCCTCAGCCTGTGGCTGCCCCAAACCCCAGTGAATTGATCCATCACATCACTCCTCTGCTCTGGAGCTACTCCTGGACAAAAGACCAGACTCCAAGAGGTTGCTAAGCTATATATAGTATCACATCTGAAGGATTTCAATACTGTGCCCTTGGAACTGCTCTTGACTTCCATAAGGTGTTTATGTTGTTATGTTAATACTGTATAATCTGTGCCTTACCACGCTTGTACGCTGTGTTGAATCTGTAACATTACTGCTCTTATCTCCCACAAGGTGTTTATATTTGTTATGTTAATACTGTATAATCTATGCCTTACCATGTTTCGTATGCTGTGTTGAATCTGTAGCCTCACATGAACTGTAACATGTCTAATTTGTACAATGTCGTTGTATGTACCTAAATCTATTATCCCTGTACTCTCCCGGGTCGTACCTGAAAATAGGCAATTGTCTTGTCTAGCGTACCTACCTGGTTAACAAAAGCTAAATAAATAAATAACATGCTGAAATTGTGTTTTAATCCAACCGACTTTCTCTGTTGCAAACCACAGTGCAGTACAAATCTTGAATAACCTGGTGGTCTAGTGGTTATGGTGGATCCAAGATGCTACAGTGGGGTTGCTTTATATTTTCTGCTATTCTTTTCTAGTACGTTTTTGACAGAACCTACAAATGTAATCCATAGTTTTAATGTAAACATTTGTACAGTCAATAAATCAGACTTCTTCAACAAAGTGAAATGCAGCAGCAGCACACAAATACATTACTATGTGTGTGCGGGGTGCAGCCACACCCTTCACCACCCCCTAGAGCCACCACTTTTTTGTAGCAAAGTTCTTGTTCAGTCCAATGTTAGAGTTCATACTTTCTTGAAACTCAAATATATGCTTGTCTTGTATTCTTTTTCCTTGGGAAATAATAATAATAAGAGGAATCAGCATTTATATAGTGGTTTTCATACACGTTGTATCCCAGAGTGCTTTACAAGCAATACTAGACTGGTAGTGAAATGACTGAACATGTAGTGGCAGCCATTTCATATATTAATATCCACACACAGCTTTGGACAATTGCATGAACTGGTTATATGGGAAGGGGAATGATGCCCAGGATAACGGGGTCAGGTAGTGATCAAGGTGCAGGCAGCCTACATCTTATTTGTCACAGTAATCTGCTCATAATTCTCTCCACTGTCTTCTACCTTCCCTGAATATAGCAGTACCTTGCAAGAGTGACCGTCTCAGTCCCTCTCTGGTATTCATTCTTCACTATTCCTCCTCACTCCGAAAACTGGTGAGCTCATCACCCTTCTGCATCATGAATGCAAGTAGTAGAGTCCCCGTTTTGTTTTGACATATCAAATATAAACATATATTTCCAGTAAGTCAGGCTGATAGCAGCAGGGAACAAGGGGAATGATGGACTTTCCTATCCTTAAAAGATCTAGGCTACCTTTGATTAGGCACTGCTAAATTATGGGTGTGCACATCATTATGCACATAATTTAATAGTGCTTAATCATAGGTGGCTTAGATCTTACATGGGTAGGAAAGCCTATTTTTCCACTTGTGCAGTGCAGCTATCAGCCTGGCTTACCAGAAAATCATTTTTGTTATTAATATGTAAAAATAACATGGGAGACTGTACTAACCACATTCATGATGCAGAAGGGTAGTGAACTCACCAGTTTTTGGTGTGTGGTGCAGGTGAGAAGAATGAATGCCAGAGAGGGACTGAAGAGGCCCTTCCAGCACGGTATAGCTATATTCAGGTTAGTTGAAGTCATGAAGGAGGACATTGAGCAGATCACTGTGAGATCTGAAATGTGGGGCTGCCAACATCGTGATCACTACCTGACTGTGGATGAGAGTAGCCAGTGATGACAAATACTCAGAGTGGCAGGGCTGCACCTAAACTGTTACTTGAATTCAGTGTAGGGAGATTACCCTCAGGTGGGGGGGGGGTGTTGACGTTTGTTAGGACAGTATTGAGGGAGTTGTGTATAGCTCATTCAAGATTCGGAAGGGTGGTAGCCAGCCAGCTTGAATTGTAGAGTAGAGCACAGAAAAGTACTGGAGAAGAATTGTTGGGAACTGTCCTGCAGGGTTCTGCAGATCACAGGTAAAGTAGACTGACAATAGAAGTCGGTGGATTTGCTTAAGGTATTACTATGCCTCTCCTGCTAATAATATTGTTACCCATTCTAAGTGCAGCCCTTATGAGGGCATGAACAGCAGTTTTTCTGGTGGGTCATGATGCTTATTGCTTGGCCCTCCAGGAAGACCTAGTTGTTGGTTTATGAGGTGGGAAAAAACACAACAGGGCAACTGTACATACTACCGTCACTGTGCAGAAGGGTGGAGATCCACTCAATGTTTACTGTGGGAGCAGAAGTCAAACACTGAGAATGTGGACTGGAGAGTGATTTGGGAGGCATTTTTTAACAGTGCCAGCTGATGATGCGTATTGGTATAGGTGTGCACAACTCTCTGAGGTACAAGATTACAATCTGAGGTATGATAATTTTTCTTCATGAGACCATTGACATATGCGGCACCAGGCCGATACTAAGGACAGGGTATGGATGGTGGGGTGTGCAACAGAAGGCAGGCTAGATGCAGGAGGTTCACATGGAAAAAGAAAGCCTTATTTGTGGATTAACAAGGGAGCATGGGCTTTGGAACTGAACCAGACCAGTACTTTGCTCTGTGACTCTGAGCAAGTCATTACACTTCCTTGTGATCCCAGGCCACACCTGTAAACAAGCTTTCAGCTTAGTGTGTCTCTCCTGGCTATCAAAAAACAAAATTCAGTGCATCACATAACCACTAGATCATCAGGTAATTGAAGTGTTGTTCTGTAATGCAGTTTGCCAAGGAAAAAGTCAGCTGGATTGCAAAACATTTTCCACAAGTTAAAGTAAACTAAATGAACAAAACCATAGCCTAACATGTGTACTGATCAAAATAATCCATGAGTTAATACATGGTGTTGATCATTCTGGTACAACAATTCAAAACAAAGAGTGAAAGTAGAACTAGTAAGCACTATAGAAATATATGTGGGACTCTGTTTTTGACTCAGATGATGTCATCATGACTCATCACTTAACAGACTTGGCAGCCATCTTAGGGAGAAACCAAGGCTGTTTTTTGAAAGTGAATGGCTGATCATACCTCTCAACTGTCCCTGATTTTCAGGGATGTCCCTGATTTTGCCTCAGAAATTTCTTCTGTCCCTCCTAAATTTGGCATTCCTGTCACTGAGGAGTAGGGATTTGAATCACAAAATAATGCCAGCCATTGGTGTTACATTCTAGTTCTCATTAAGAAAATGCTATTCACACTAAGAAGCATGTTGTACACAGCTTCTGGAACTAATATTATTATTTTTTCTGATGTGTCCCTGATTTTGGTCATTTGTCCCTGATCATTTTAAGCCTTGTCCCTGATTTGTGATGAGGGAGGTTGAGAGGTATGTGGCTAATGTTTACATTTTTCAAAAGCTATGAAACTGCATTTATATTATTTACATAAATGCAATTTTAGCATAAATGTAAACAGCAGCCTCTACTTTACCTTGTTATGAAGCCAGATTTTGGAGTTTGCAGTTTTAAAAAAACTGCTTGTTTAGGTACCCTTTAAGCAAGAGGGTACAAGGTACAGCATACTTTGTTCTGTCAGTACAAAAGGTTATTGGGTCAGTTTGCAGTTTGCATATTGGCTGTAATCAAACCCTGACAAGAATGATGTAGTAGCTCTCCATGCTCACTGACTGCCAGCAATGAAAGTTGCTGACTGATATGTGGAACCAGCCAAAATGTAAACAGATCAGAAACTCAAAAGATTGTACTAAATACAGGTATGTGATTTATTTATGAAAATGACACACCATTTACACATTGCTCCAGGCTGCTCAAGTAGACTATAGCAGATAAACTAAGTGCTGTAGTTATTTAAAAAGACAAGGGCACCAGGCACTCTTGTACAAACAGAACCACAATAGTGTATAGTCAGAAAGCACTAATGGGAAAATAAACTCAGTATTTATCTTGGGAGCAAACCCATGTTTTTTCTTCGATGAAGAAAATTAGATGACGTCCCTTGTCACATTGGAATCATTCAATAAATAGGCCAGGGGTTGTGCATTGGCCTGATTCAAATGCATAACTTATCATCAAGTGTGTGTGTGGGGGGGCAGGACCATAACCTATGAGTGGAGTTGACACAAGCAAGTTATGAAAGTCCTGCCCTTCACAAGTGATGATAAGCTGCGTATTTTGAGTCAGGCCATTGCATATTACTTTGTTCCCCATCCATTCTTATAGCCACACTTGGTGGGGGGCAGGTAATTGCTACTTCTATCTTGCTCAACACAAGCAATTATATTTTTCAGCCATACCTTGACTATCTTCTAGAGCTGGAGGCAACTCTTAGTAAGCATTTCTCTCATGTATACAGAAAAAATGGACATCACACTGCCTTTACATTAGCAGAATGGGTAGACTTGATGTGCTAGCTGTCCAAGCTTCTCCCATCACAAATGCGTTCTATGTTCCTGTTAAACCATCACCCATTTTGATGAATATGCAGTTATCTGCAGAAATATATGGATGTCTTGGGTGTGTTGTGAGGCACAAGGCAAAAGTGAGTGTCTTACACCACCCAAGAAGTCTGTATATTTCTGCTTGTCAGTACCTGGGAAGGTGTTATTGCACACACAAAATAATCCTAAAAATTTAAAAATAATGACGAACTACCTGCAAGAGCTGAGCTGTATGATTATGCTGGAATAACTGGGCACCATATGACAGTTCTTAACCAATAAGATTGTTTGATTTTTCAGACTTGTATAAGAAAATGTATACAGTAGATGCTTTTTTTTTTTTTTATTAATTTCACTTTATTGAGACATCAATGTTACATGAGAATTTGTGGTCTTTATCAGACCCTGGTACTTATACAGTAGGGAGTCCAACATTAGACTACAAGTAGAAAGCATTGATGAACAACGAAGAAGTAGTTATTAGCATAAGCAAGTAACATATACACTTAATAAAACTTTTATTTTAATCCCACCCCATAAATCACTTTCCCAAGCAGCATTTACTAGATTACAAGAACTACTCAGACTCCTCCGCTAGGAGAAAAGAAATAGGGCTCCAGAGGTGCCTCGGGTGAGCAAGCGGTATTATAAAAATTAGAGGCTTATGTATTCCAGGTAGTTAGGGTTGCGTCTAGCAGACCCCATCTGGCGTTATAAGATTGCATTCTATTGGTCATTCTAGCTATATGTAGTTCCACTTATAAAGCCAGCGTAATCTCCTTTTACCATTCACGCACTGAAGGTGTTGTGTCATCTTTCCAATGTCTTAAAATGACCACTTTAGCTGCGGCTGATACCATTGCCATATAATACTTACATTGTTTACCCATATCTATAGGGAAGACATTCAGCAGACAAGTTTCGGGCGTGAAGTGAGATCCTAGGCCTGTTATGGGTGGCAAGGAGGTTTGAATTGTCTTCCAGTAAGGCTGGATCTTGGGACAGGCCCACAGCACATGATGTAAGTCACCTTCTCCAGCCTTACATCTATTGCAATTAGATGATGCTAATCTGCCCATCTTATGTAGTTTAGCAGGGGTGTAGTACAGATTGTGCATAATGTTGTATTGTTGCAGTTTATATCTGTCTTGCCTTACGTATTTATGGTTATTTTCCCATATTTGCTCCCATGCCCTATCATCAGCATTTATCTCTAATCTCTGCTTCCAATAGTGACTAACATTAGAGAGCCTTTCATCACCTATCCTCTGTAGTTCGCGATATAGTCTGGAGACGGAGTGGGGTTGGTCTGCAACTTTAACAGCCCTGACAGTTCAATCCTGTTGTCTGCCCCTGTTTTCGTGTAGCAAGTAGGCTTTTACAGAGTCATAGATTTGACAAAACTTGAAGGATGGTTTCTCAGACCCGGGATTTGGGAGCAAATCTGTTCATGGGGCAAAAGCTTGCCCTGTGTTACCAGGTCCCCAAGCCACAAATCAGCTATCAGATCCCAGAATGTAAGGGGGATTGGGGTTTGTTTTATCAGAAAGTGGCTGTTGAGTGCTATTGGCTGCTCTGGTGAATTCTGCCAGTTAACTTTTAGAAACCTTTGGACTTGCTGTAGGGCTTTCAATGACCAACCAATGGGTGTATTCTTGAGAGGCTTGGGGAGAGACTTTAAGGAGGCATAAGCAATAAACTTAAGGGATAGTGAGTGTTTCACATCTAAGTCACTCTCAATGTGGACCCAAGGGGGCACATATGACGAGGTGTCAGTTGGGGAATTAGGTCAGTTCCATAGGACTATTTTACTGAGATGTGATGCTATATAGTATATAAAGAATGAAGGTAGTGCCAGGCCCCCTGCTTTCTTTTGTCCAGTAAGCTTCCTATATGCTCTTCTGACATTCTTTCCTTTCCATAGAAAAACACTAAATAGCCTGTTTAGTGTTCCAAACCAGGTTTTAGGTAAGTAGGGCCCCAGCATGTTTAAAGGATACAGAACCCTTGGCAAGATGTTCATTCTCACTATCTCTATTCTAGCCCAAAGTGAAAGTGGGAGCGAACTCCATCTGGTCAGATCTTGTTTAATTGTTTTAATTAGATTATGGATAATTTCTCTAATCATCGTAGTCATCTCCTTAGCAACTTTGATCCCAAGGTACGTTAGCACCTTTGGTTCCCAGCTGAGCCCCAGGTCTTTCGCCACTTTCGAGTAGCATCTGTTATTGAGTGGAAAGAGCTTTGTCTTGGAGATATTAAGCTTGTAATTTGAGACTTTGGAAAACCGTGCAATGTCAGACATAACTACAGGAATGCATGTTTCTGGGTCTTCTAGGTACAGGAGCAGGTCATCAGCATAGGCTGAAATTAAATACCTTTTGCCACCTACCAGCATTCCTCTGATTTCTCGCTCAGCAAGTAGTCTGCAGATCAAAGGCTCCAGGTATAAATTGAATAGGAGCGGGGAGAGCGGGCAGCCCTGTCTTGTGCCACAGGTTAAGGGGAAAGGATCCGAAAGGATGCCATTACACCATACCCGTGCCTTTGGCGACCTGTAGAGTATCCGAACCCAATTAATGAAACCATCTGGAAGACCTAACCTATCTAACACTGCAAATAAAAAGTCCCATGAGACCTGGTCGAACTTTTCAGCATCCAGTGCAAGCAGGGCAGCGGGATCTGTGTATTAGTAGTATGAATTATTAGATGATGGAGTTTTATGAATGGTCATTAGACGCCTCTTGCTCATGAAGCCAACCTACACATCGCTAACCATTTTGCCCATTAAAGGGCTAAGCCGGTTGGCTAGCACTTTGGCTAGTATCTTAATATCAGCATTCAGGAGTGATATCGGTCGATAACTGCAGGGAAGAGCGGGATCTTGCTCTGGTTTGGGAATAAGGGTTATGAAGGCCTCCAGGAAGCTCCCAACCGAAAGACCTTCATGAAACCAGTAATTATATACGTTTGTCAGAACCAGGCAGAATATCTCAGCATAGGCTTTATAAATATTGGTGGACAGACCATCAGGTCCCGGAGATTTATCTGAGGTAAGTTGGGCAATCGTATCCTTCACCTCTGACTCATGTATTAATGACTCAAGCTTAGACCCCTCCTCCTTATTGATTTTGGGTAGAGTAAGTGTGCTTGAAAAGTTCTGAATTTCTTCAGGTTCGGCTCTATCCGCGTTGGGGATGGCGTATAGTTTGTGAAAATATTCCCTAAAGATTGCAACAATTTCTCTAGGGTCTGTGGTTATTGTACCTTGTCTATTATTCTGCAGGACAGCTACAAATCTATTGGAGTCAAGCTGTTTGAGTCTTAACGCTAAAAGTTTCCCAGCTTTCTCACCGGATTCAAGATATTTAATCTTGGTTCTCCATAGAGCAAGCTCTGCCTTTTGCATCATTATTGAGGAGTATTGAGTTTGCAACTGATGTAACTTGATCCAATCAGCTTCGGATGAGGTTTGGATTATGTTATTTTCACTATCTCTAATAGCCTTGGAAATTTCCTTAAGCCGACATTTCTCTTTCTTGGCCTTATTGGACGCTATTCTAATGCACTCCCCCCTCAGCTCACACTTCAAGGCTGCCCAAACTATATCAATCTTAGAGACAGAATTTATGTTTTTATCAAGGAAAAGGGATATGAAATCTTTCAACTGTTCCTTAATAAAGGGATCATGAAAGAGCTGGTTGTTAAATCTCCACATGAAATCTCTCTTGGTGCCTACATTGGGCTCAAATAGAACAGATACGGGAGAATGGTCTGAAATAACTCTGGGATGTATTTTTGTGTCTATAAAATGGATAAGTGATTTCATGCTGACAAGGAAATAGTCGATCCTTGAGCATGTCCTATGTGGTGCCGAAAAGAAAGTGTATTGCCTAACCCCCATGTTATTCATTCTCCATATGTCTACTAGGCTTAAGCCTTCCATTAACTCCTTCAAGGCTCTCTGGGCGGGGAACAAGCCCACTCATCTGTTGTCTGATCTATCTAATTGTAATTGGGGAGTTATATTCCAATCCCCTCCAATAAGAACTATCCTAGTGGCATAGGTGTTCAACAGGTCTAGGAACTGCATGTAAAAGTGCGGGGAATCTACATTGGGACCATAGATCGAACCGATAACCTCCTGTTGTGTTCCCAGAATTCCGACCAGAAAGAGGTAACAGCCCTGCGCATCCCATATTTCTTTTTCCAACTGGAACCACACTTTTTTATGTATTAGGATGGCTACACCACTCCTGTTCGAGGATATACCCGCACCAAACACCTGTCCCACCCAATACTTCTTAAATAGCAGAATGTCTTCCCTAAGAAGATGGGTCTCTTGTAGGCATGCCACATCACACTTTAAAACCACTAGATGTTTCAAGACAATTTGTCTTTTGCATCTGTCCTGGGCACCTTTAATGTTCCAAGACAACAGATTAATGCCCCCTGTTGTCATTCTCTAAAACATATCAAACTGATTATTTTCCATTTAGTCGTGTATGCGTTTGCAACTGAGCTAGCTATGATGGTTCTTGCTGTCTTATTTCTAATTCATGTATGCTGCATCCACCCCATCCCCCCTTACCCATATATCGCTCCATTCCCCCTGTTAACCAACCACTACCCCCAGTTCTGATAACTGTACCACCATTCCAACACGCCATGTGATGTTATTGCTAACCCAAATGAGCCAGGTCCCCATCTCCAGCCATAGCTATAAAGCTAACAATTTACATTGATTTCG
Source organism: Neoceratodus forsteri (assembly GCA_016271365.2). Lineage (NCBI taxonomy): Eukaryota > Metazoa > Chordata > Ceratodontiformes > Ceratodontidae > Neoceratodus > Neoceratodus forsteri. Next base: position 392,985,217 of record CM057453.1, read on the forward strand.
TAGTATCATTTCCCTCACCTATCTTAACTCCCAATTATGAAGAATCAGTATTTTTCTAACCATTTCCCTTCTAACTAAACTCTAAGTTTCTATAGGGTAGCAGTATTTCCATTAGGGAGAGCGTAATATTTTATCTCAGACCTTAGCACATGTTGCAAGGATTCCCTATGGAGTGCAATTAAAGAAACCACAAAACCCATCTGTACTAGCCTCTGCTCCCCTCTAGTGGGGAAAAGAGAGTATGGCATATGACTGAAACTATAATTGCAACCTTATAATTGCAACCCCCCCCCCATCATACGAATGATAACCTTATAATTAACCTAACTAACAGATGCTAACTTATATGGAACTCGTGCACACTTCTATGTTAAATGCTGTGTCAAATACCTAAAATGTGAAATAACTATCTCTATATCAAAACATAATTAGCTGAACAGTATTGCAATCAACCCTTTCCCAAAAGCTGTTTATTGGCTCTGATCATAGTCAATTCGGTGAAGTTTCAAGCTGCTATTCGTCCTACCCTGGTCACCGTTTACAAAACTGTGTATTGGAACAAGGTCGACTATTCCCCGCTTGATGTCATTGTTGCTGAAGCTGGATATCAAAGTTGGTCATGCGGTGACGAGCTCCCATACGCGATCCATTAATGTTGCCTCTCCCTCTATTCTCGAGCAAACAAAAAACGGGCAGGTGCTGACCTTGTCAGGAACGTCCTTGCATCAGTAGCGGTGCTTATGTGGAGCGAAGCACCCTTCTTCCGGTACCCTGAAAATATCATAGATTTCTATGAATCGCGCTATGATAGTGTTTCTTTCCCGGCATAGCGGCGAGTTCTGCGGGAGAGAACATGAACACCAGAACTTGGGAGAAAATCTTGAAGCAATGCTGGATCCCAGAAGAGCATCGGAACTTATTGAGCTCCTGTAACCACTTTGCTTAATCTATGTCTGCAGGGAATGGGTAGGATTCTTGTCTTGATTATTAGAGAGAGGAAGGGGAGTGTAAGTTTGAGTTGCCATGTCCTAGGGAAGAGCTGCTAATACATCAGGGAGGACCTTTGTTAGTATCATTTAAACTGATAACAAGCAAAACAAAAAGCCAGGTTGGTGAAACGTGAGCTAATAGATATTTCAGCTTTCAGGAGTCAGTTAAATTGCAACCCTTATTACTCTTAATCAATGACTTTACAGCAGTGAGTTTGTCACTTGAATAAATCATGCAGCAGCTTGGTTAATTCCTGTTGTGCCATTTCGGCGTTGTCATAAGAGTGCCATTGATCTTTGATTTTAGCTTGTAGGATAGCCGGATATTTAACCCGTATTGATACCGCTGCAATCAGTTTTAGACAACTGGGTGCAGTTCTTGACGTTTGAGCCGCAATCGACTGGGGCAGATCGTGATGATTTGACTGTCGTTCCATGAGATTTCTTTGCAGAGACCTGGTTTTACTTAGAATATATTGCTTATCAAGGTAGTTCAGGAGTTTGCAGATTATTGGTCTTGGTTGCGCTCCGGGCAGGGGTGGCGGGCGGAGAGATCTGTGCGCTCGTTCAACTATGTAGCTTGTGTTGTTTGGAGAAGTACCAGCTACCTTTTCGAGTAATTTTTGCACGAACTGAATGGGTGCTGTGCCCTCCTCTTTCTCTGGAATTCCGATTATAACAAGGTTATTTCACCTACTTCTCCCCTCTAAATCCTCAAGCTTGTCTTCAATTCTTTTCAGTTTTTTGTTAATCGACACATGTACAAGCTCGTTTTTGTCATGTTTAGCCTCCAAGGACCTAATTCTGACTTCATTGTCTCCCACTCGAGCGCCTAGTGACAGTAGATGCTTTTAAATAAGTTATATTGTGGTAATAAATTCATATTGGCAAACCAATATTTATATTAATACCACTGATGAGACCACTCTTATGGTTGTAAGAGTGGTGTCATGTACATTCTTAGGATATGAGAACTGCACACTAAAGATGAATGATTCTGATACACTATGGAAGTAAGTGAGATCACTCTTACAACTGCAAGAGTGGTCTCAGCAGTGGTATTATAGGGGTGCAGTAGTGTCCCTATAGTTAAGGTTGAGTAGCCTGTTTATTGTTAAACCTCAAATTTTGCACATTAGTATCTTTGGCTCTCTTTGACAAAATGAGCTGAGATTTTGTATGTGTTCTCTAGGAAACAAGGTCTTGATGTGTGGAAATGTCTGGGACGGCAGCTTGTGCAGTTTCTGAGATCCACATGCGTCATTTCTTGTAAAAACTAACTTTTTCGCTATACAGTACATGTTTTTTTTTGCTCTCCCCTACAGCCTACACGGAACAAAATTTTTTCCCCAAACTTGCAGGGGACATATGTCATGTCCCGAGGTAGTGCCTTTGATAGGTCTGGTGAAAAAATATAAAAGAGTTCCCTAGTTATAAGTGTTTAAATTTTAGTGTTTTCTGACCTGCACATGCACAGTAGGGTTTTTCAGATAATCTTCTGTGGCAAAAGTAAAAATTTGATGCTGCAAATGCTGGTTTTTGCTTTTGTGCCACTGAACTGGCAGGGCACCAAACATTTTATGTGCTGCGCCAACCGTTGTCTTGTTCATTTTTTCCAACAACTGACAAACTTTGAAAATACAGTACATAAGAGTGCTGGGATTTTTTAAAACAAACATCAGAGCATAGCTAAATGGGAGCCCTTTAGCTAGATTCTGGTGTTTTTTTATTCAGATTAAGGTCAGTAATATATTTTCTGGGCATCCAAAATCCTGGGTGCTCAGCTTAGCAAGAGCAGCGCTTCCCCTGTGTTCTCTGTATGAGAACAGTTGGAATTTCTTCCCTTCTGCAGCTGCAGATGAACTTGTGCTGCCGGCTGCAGAGTGAGCTGTGACCCGCCCTTTTCCCTGGTATATAGTGGCACTCCCCACCTGCTGATCACAGTCCACATAAATAAATGTATTCCCTGGTGTCTAGTGGCACCCCCCACCCACCAATCGCTGTCCCTGACTCCCCATAAAGATATAATTGTATTCCACTGACTATGTTATAATTTGCCTGGATATTCATCAGTACTAGATATAATTTCATATCACAATGCTTGTTATGAAGATTAGTGCTAAAGATATGAGAATAGATTATCTCAACACAACAGAATTAATGTATGCAAATGATCTATAATTGTGCTGAATCTGAGCAAGTATAACAGTGAAGGTGGGAAGCAAGACTCCTCTTTAAAGCACAATTCATAAGGGATGTATTGCTAGGTGGTATAAATGGTAATGTTAATAATAGTGACTGATGTCCAGGATACTTTCATGTATATATACTGTATATGCTGTCTCTCTTTTATCTGCAGTATTTTAGGTTATGTATTGTGTTTATGTTAAACCAATAAAAAATGTTTAACTTACAAAAATGTATTCCCTGGTGTCAAGTGGCAGCACTCTCCTGCACACTGATCACTGTTTCCTACTCCCCTATATGTATTCCCTGGCATCTAGTGGCATCCCCAACCCACCCACCAATCAGCATCCCCATTTCTACTTCTTATATTCCCTGGTGTCTAGTGGCACTACCCCCCACACACACACTGATTACCTTTCTGGCTTTCCCTGGTGTCTAGTGGCACCTCCCCACCCACGGATTGCCTCCCTGTCTTTAATATTTATATTTCCTGCTGTCTAGTGGCACTGCCCACCCTCTCTTTGCAGCCAGATGAAAAGATGAACTAAAGAAAATGGTCCCTCGATGTATTTTTGTTTTTCCAAACCTTTAAAGAAAATGGTCCTTTGCTGATCAGCCCCCCCACCTTCCACTGAGCACCCACCTCCCCACACACCTCAGTACTACACTGCTACACACCCTTACTCACCTGAACAGATCCCAGGTTCGAGATCCACTCTCCAATCAAAGACACGTCTTGCTCCTGGAACCAGTGAGTACAGTATGAGAAACTAAAGTAAATGTGGTTCAATGTATTTCAATGGGAGTTTCAACTTTTATTCATAGCTCAGCCATTTCTTCACATTTTGGCACCAACTTTTCAATATGGCCTTTTGGGGACCCCACCTCATAAACAATAGGACTGTCATTATGCAACTCCCACCCAAAATGTAATTTTGCAGTGAGTTGATGAATTCACCTTTTGGGCAAGACTTGCATAATGAACGTCCTATTGTTCATGAGGAGGAGTCATAAGAAGTCTATGTTGAAAATTTGGGGTCAAAATATGTAAAAATGCCAAAGTTATGACCATTCATTGCAATTTCACTACACATGCTCATAACTTTAGAAATTTCAATATTTTGACCCCAGCTTTTCAACATGCCCTTCTTATTAACCAACCTCATTAATGTCACAGCTGTCATTTTTCAAATCCTGGCAAAAATGTGTTTTTGCAGCTGTGCCACAGGATGGCATTGCAGTTGTGCAGAATTACATTTTGGCAGGGATTTGAAAATTTTATGTACTAGGTACATACGGTGGAGTCATAAGAAGGCTATGTTGAAAATTTGGGGTCAAAATATGTAACAATGCCAAAGTTATGACCATTCATTGCAATTTCACTACACATGCTCATAACTTTAGAAATTTCAATATTTTGACCAGAGATTTTCAACATGCCCTTCTTATTACCCCCACCTCATATATGTCACAGCTGGCATTTTTCAAATCCTTGCCAAAATGTGTTTACGCACCTGTGGTATGGAATGTTGTTGCAGTTGTGCAGAATTATGTTTTGGCAGAGATTCAAATATTTTCTGTACTGGGTATATGAGGTGGGGTAACAAGATGACAATGCTAAGTGTGCAATTATACTATCTCAAAAAGCAAGGAAATAAATAGCAAAAAACATTGTTAGTGCTCCAGTTAGCATTAAAGCCACAAAAGTAGGGAAATGTGGCGTTACAGTTTCCAAACCTAACACCCCACCTCTACACTGCACACACCAACAGGTGTCAGAGGGGTGCATTGGGGTCATCAGCCCTAACGCTCACCTCATTCTCCTATACTGTACTCATCTTAGCTTATTCACTTATAGAATGGGGTGAGTTAGGGCTGACGACCCAAGGCACACCACCGAGGCCTGTAGGTGTATGGATCATGAGGGTGGATGTTAGATTTGGAAACCTTAATGCCACATTTCCCTACTTTTGTAGCTTTAACCCTAACTAGAGCATTAATGCAGTTTTTAGCAATTTATTTATATATTAATGATCGAGGTTGCTCAATAATATATTAAAATGTTAAAAAAAACTTCCCCGAACTTGCCCATTTTCAGGGCAACTGCATGTTAGACACTGTTCACAGAATAAGAGTATCTCACAGACTGAGGAAAGGCATGATCTGATTGGTCAGAAGCACTCCCTCAGTCTATAATAAAATATATGTTTCAAATAAACTGTAATGATAACTGCTAATATTGTATATGTTAACTTAAACATTTGGGGCCTGATTCTAGAAGGGTGGTGCAAGTCGCCGCCAAACATAACTTGCACCACTCCAACTGTGATATTGACCCTGCACCCTATTCTAGAAGGGGCAGGATCTCCGCAGCTAAGTCCTGCAACTTGCGACATGTGGCCAGGTACCCTGAACTGCGGGTGCACCTGGCAGGCATGTTGCAAGCCCACAAAATGCAGGTCAGAAGTGCACCCCCCTGCCCAGTAAGCCACAATAGCCACCCCACAGGGCTGCCCACACACCCAGCCCCCCAAAACAAACCTACAGAGCCCTGCAGGGTTGGCCACACCAACTGCCCCCCAACACCACCAGTGATATGCCCCGCAGGGCTGCCCACACCCCCAGCCCCCGAAGTGTGCATATAGAGTCCTGCAGGGCTGCCTGCACCCCCAGCCCCCTGAAGTGGTCTGAAAGAGCCCCACAAGGCTGCCCATACCCCCTGTCCCCCGACTCCATCATTCCAATAAGCCCCACAGGGTAGTGCAATCAACCTCCCAACCCGTGTCCCGACTCCCGAGTCACCGGCCGCAAATGTGACAAATACTCTGCCCTAGTAGTCTAGTGGCACCCCACCCAGCCACGCCATCCAACCCAGAACCCCCCACCCATCCCCAGCTGGTGACTGGCACAGCCCACCTCTCACCTCCATGACTAGCCGCTGACTGAGTCCAATGGGGTATTTGCTGCATTTGCGGCCAGCGACTCGGGGGGTCACGGCACAGGTGGGGGGGTTGATTGTGCCACCCTACAGGGGCTTATCGCAATGATGGTGGAGTCGGGGACAGGGGTGTGGGCAGCCTGCAGGGCAGTGACACACAGGGATATGGGGGTGGTTGGTGTGGGCAGCCTGTGGGCTGTTACAATATGTGGGGTATGGGGGCATGTACAGAATGGGGGATAGGGTGGGGGTGTGCGATGCCCAATGGGGCAACAACGGAGGTGGTCTGAGCATGGGGGGAGGGCACATGGACAGGGTTCTACAGGACCCTCAGAGGACGGATGTAAGTTACACCAGCTAAATCCAGGTGTAACTTACATTACTGGTTCTCCTCCATGGGTTCTTGTAGAATTCCGACATTGGGGACTTTGTTGCTGCCCTTCTGGAATGGGGCGCAACTGCTGCCGTAAACCCCCAGTGCCATGTCGCAGGGGGTTTATGACACAACTGCCGACGTAACAGCTGTTTAGCACAAGTGGCCTGCGACATATCGAAGGCCACTTTGTAGAATAGCACAAGTCACAACTGCTGGCGTAAGTTGCTACTTGCGCCATTCTACTTGGTGCAAGTGCTGCTATGCCAAGCGGTTCTTTTCTAGAATTGGGGCTTTGGAATATAAATTACTAAAATGACTTGAAACTATGTGTATGATAAAATTATTGAAAAATAAAGAAATAAACAATGTATTAAAGATAAAGCAATCCAAATATGCAAGTAGTATTCTGTTGTGGAGAACATACCTTTTATTTTTGCAGTTTAAAGCATAAACCAAGTCACCCCCCTGCACCTAAACATAAGTCACACAATCACCATCCTGGCTTCCAAATATAACCCCTAGTCACCACCCCCAGCCCAGTCCCTTGTCCAGGCTTTACCATAAAAATTTCTAAGACAGTTGTCTTGTTTTGTGACACCCGCTCAGTGCCTGCATACACCTTTAAAAATCCTAGTTAGCAAAATTATTAATTTCTTGGTGCTAAAGTCTTCAAATTTTGAGCTGTCTATGCAGTTAAACTTATCTTAAGTGCTCCTTCCTCCTACCTCCACACACGCACTGCAGAACTGGCCATCAAATTCTCTTAGCAGTGAAAGAGGGAGCAGCAGCATGTACAGTGTCAGTGCCTCGATGCTCATCCTGTAGACCCTTGATAGAGTTCAAAGACATTTAGTCATGTGCTGTGCTGTGATATTCTCCATTCTATGTTCCACCACTACCCCTCTACTAATACTGGCATTCCGTGGCCAGCCAAGGAGCTAGGTGGGGTAGTCTTCAACTCTTTCTAAGACCATAGAGAGTTAGAAGATTGATGATGTCACACTCCTCCACTCATACCAGCATTTGGTAGCCAGTCATGCATGGAAGTGGTTCTTTTTGAGCTCTGTCCAAGCTCACAAAGTGTTCAAGGATATTATAAAAATGAGCATTGTCTGGAGTTTTCTTTAGGATCCTCCCAACCAATAGAATTTCCTGCTCCTGAAGTGTAACTATACAAGATCAAACAGCTGTTGGTTTGTTTACAGTGATACTCCTCAGCAATATTGCAGGAGAGTTCCTGACATTCTGAAGTGTCCCAATCATCTTAATCTTAAAAAAAAACACCATAATAAACACACACCCCACTCATATTACTTTATTATTTTTTTTAATTCACTGCTCACTACCTGGGGCTTGGCTTCATCATGCTGGCAACTCTTTATGTCTGGGTGCTGGGACTCTGGTCCTGGTAAGCCACCCTGCCTCCCTCAGTGTGCTTTTACTTACCACCTCCTGCTGCAAAGGAAGCAGTGTGCCAGAGCCCAACAAGCAGCCTCCACACACTAAGCACTCCCCTCTGCTGCCTGCCACCCACATCCCCTGCATTATGAGTTCAAGCTGTGGCCCCACATCAAAGCAATACCACTTCACGGGGCAGGTCAACCTTCCTTTCAAGAGTCTCTGGGAAACTGACTTCATTAAGCTATACAATTCCACTCTCAACTATACTGCCTGGCTCCTAGAGACACCGTTGGGTGACAGAAGCACAGTGGATTGTGAGTATGTGGGAGGCAGGGTTCTCATGCCCCAGGGCCATAATGAACCATCTAGTGTTGGAACTAGTTTGTATACTGAGAGAAGGTGGTGGTTTCTTTTAACACCACACTGTTGACTGTGGCTGTGGTCTTACATTGCACATCTCCTGGGCCTGATGGCTGTTTCTTTGTTTTGCCTCACAGGTAGCAGTGGGGAGGGGGGAAACTGATGGTTACATCCCCCCCCCAGTAAGCACCAGGACAAACAGGGATTAAAAGTACCTTTTTTTGGGCCCAGTAGCCCAATCATGGAATCAGCACCAGAAACCTACTGTTTCTACTCACTTCTGCCCTGACCTGTCTGTCATTGTCCCTCTGGAGTGGCATTCACTTTGGCAGCATCAGTGTATCCGCCTCCTTGATTGTAGCTCATGTTAGGATACCTTTCTAGTCACTTCCAGACCCATTCATGCTACAGTGATCAATCCCCTCCAACCTTCCCAGCTGCCTGTTTTCCCTTCATCCCTTCTTCCCCTCATTCCCTCTGCCTCTGCTACAAAGTGAACTCTCAGAGGACAGTAAAGAAAGCAGAACCCCACAGCTTCCTATGTTGAACTGAAAAGCAGCACTCTAAGATTAGCTGGTTGCTGCTTTTCAGTTCAGCAGAGAAAAACATGCTTTATGGTTTTGTTTTTCACTCTCCTTTTAGAGTTTGGTTTGGGTTAGGGATAGCGTGTTTAGGAAAGGATAGAAACTTGGCAGCTGGGAGGGATGGGGAGGGACTGTTTCTCCACCAAGCATGGCAGTTTATCCCAGCTGTATTACTTTTGTTTTTGTTGCCCAGGGTGGCAAGCCACAGAATATTATAGTTTTCTTGCAGTGGTTAGAACAGATGGACCCTGTGTGCCCTGGAATGACTGTATCAGCTCCACTTTTAGCAGGGGGGTGCATTATCAATGGCTCAGTTAGGTCCAGGAGGGCAGCCACCAGTCAATGGCACTTGCCAAAGGTTGAATTGGGACCAGAAGGGCCTGAGGAGGGTGAACAACTAGGCCTCACAGTAACAGAGAAAATGTAACATGGACTAAATGCCAGTTCCATTTCTGGAAGACCCATATTCCTGTGTTCCCAAGAAGTCTGATCTGGTTATGCCAGGCAGCCTACAGTAAAAAGAGAAAAATGTCTTACTAGTGGATTGGATGGTAGTTCTTTGATTGTCAGGAGAATGTGCCTAACATCACATCTCCTTTCAGGACAATATACATAGAAACATAGTGAATTTCTAATTAAGAAAAACGTTTCTTCAAGAAGTAGCTCATCTTATTTTATACAGTGATTGTTCTGTGATTTTTGTTTTATTAAATACAATTGCAAGTCTGAAACAGTACCAGTTATCTTTAGGCTTTCATCATGCTTATATAAACAATATCCCCATATAATTAATGCCACATCAACCCTGAACCTTTGATTGTTTAGCATCTAGAATTAATTGAATATTATGCAGCATGTTTTTGGCTCAGTTTCTGCAGTCCCTCAAGATTAGTCTGCTGCCAACTGGAGATTTGAGCTTAAAAATGGAGAGCACTGTAACAGACATTGCCGGATGTTTAGATTGCTAAGCAGCTGTCTAAACACAAGCATGGTAACAGCTTTTAGAAGTAATGAAAATCTTCAAATAGATTCATAAAATCCTCTTTGTTTTTACTAGCAGAATAGGAAATCGTTTTAACTGTATGAATCATATAAAAGTCTGTGTTCTTTTAAAAGGCAACTTAATTAGAAACAGCAGAATAGCTAATAGGGCCTTGTATTGCTCTTAATTATTTATCATATCCCCAACCCCACTCACACCCACACACAAAATAAACTCTATTGTACTGGTCCAGATGGGGGAAGTGGTGTGCATAACAGCTCATTGGTTAGTTTGAGGGTTAGTTTGCCCAAGGATCCATGTGGTACCTGTGCAGTGACAAATGTTACAGCCAAAGTACGGAAAGCAGCGAGTTATTTTTCCTTATAAAATGTGAAGGAAAAATCCTAAACTTCGATTGGTTGTTACCTGTGCATTATAGCTTATGCACTGGTAAAATACAACTGCTGTCAACCTGGATGCAGCACCCAAATAAAGTCAAGGTGCATGCATGGAATGTTCAGTTTGTTTCGAATTATTGAGACTGCCATTTTTTTTTAAACCATAGTAGCCACAAGGACACAAAGCTAATGTCCAGCAGATTCCCTTACTGCTTCCCCTATGCTTCTGTGGGCTGAACTAGCTGAATTGTGATTATTTTTTTTTCTTTTCACAAGTCATAGTAATGTAAAACAGCATCTGTACCTGTCCTGCCAGCCCACCTGCCAGCTACTGCTACCGCCTGCTCACTTGCTTTCCTATTTATTTATTTAAGTTTAGGATTAATACTTTTGAGCCAGAAAACTCATTTACAAAGGTTACAGGTCAGACATACAAAGACATGAACATACCAAAGAAACATTGATTACATGGACATAACAAAGAATATTGGTTACATTTTAGTTACATTAGTTTAGAGATGCTTGTAGGTAATCATTTAGATTTGAGTCTAGTGGCTAGTCCACAGCATTTGCAAGGATTAGGCTATCAAGACACAATAGCAGGGGAGGTACTAACAACAACAAAAATGGAAAGGGACCTGGTGGTAGTCATATCAGATGACCTAAAGGTGGGTAAGTAATGTGAAAAGTCGGTAAGGAGAGCCAGGGGGATACTGAGATGCATAGGAAGGGGCATCACAAGTAGAACAAGCATTTGTCAATGCTGAACGTTCCCTTGCAGGTATTTGCAGTGGTGTTTGGCACGTATGGTGCTTACCCTAATGCCCTGTGCGATTGCTGGTATTTGCACAATAAATTTTCAGCATGACCTTTTGTTACCCCCATTGTGCGCCGTATAGCGGAAACACGTTTTGGGCAGGATGAAAATGACAGCTGTACTGCTCATAAGGAAGTGTGGTAAAATGGCAATGTTGAAAATCTGGAGTGGAAATACTGAAAATTCGCAAACCTACGAGCGTGCGTGGGAACTGTGCAACACGCGCTCGTAAAACAGTCATTTTTAGGAATTTTTTCACCAAATTTTCAACATTGGCATTTTAAAACCTCTGCTAATGAACAGTGTCACTGTGATTTTCTTACTGTGTCCCATACATTGATTTTGCACACCGACTGCGCCATTGTGCACTACATAGGCGGAAACACGTTTTGGGCAGGATGTGAAAAATGACAGCTGTACTGCTCATAAGGAGGTGTGGTAAAATGGCAATGTTGAAAATCTGGAGTGAAAATATTGAAAATTTGCAAACTTACAAGCGTGCGTAGGAACTGCACAACGCATGCTCGAAAACAGTTAATTTTAGGAATTTGTTCACCAAATTTTCAACATAGCCATTTTAAGATCTCTGCTCATGAACAGTGTCACTGTGATTTTCTTAATGTGTCCCATACATTGAATTCATACACCGACTGCGCCATTGTGCGCTACATGGCCGGAAACACATTTTGGGCAAGATGTGAAAAATGACAGCTGCACTGCTCATAAGGAGGTGTGGTAAAATGGCAATGTTGAGAATCTGGAGTGAAAATATTGATAATTTGCAAACTTACGAGCGTGCATAGGAACTGCGCAATGAACACTCGTAAAACAGTCATTTTTAGGAATTTTGTCACCAAATTTTCAAAACAGCCATTTTAAGACCTCTGCTCATGAACAGTGTCACTGTGATTTTCTTAAGGTGTCCCATACATTGAATTCATACACCGACTGCGCCATTGTGCGCTGCATGGGCGGAAACATGTTTTGGGCAGGATGTGAAAAATGACAGCTATACTGCTCATGAGGAGGTGTGGTAAAATGCCAATGTTGAAAATCTGGAGTGGAAATATTGAAAATTCGCAAACCTACAAAGTGCATGTGGAACTGTGCAACGCACGCTCGTAAAACAGTCATTTTTAGGAATTTTTTCACCAAATTTTCAACATTGCCATTTTAAAACCTCTGCTAATGAACAGTGTCACTGTGATTTTCTTACTGTGTCCCATACATTGATTTCACACACCGACTGCGCCATTGTGCACTACATGAGCGGAAACACATTTTGGGCAGGATGTGAAAAATGACAGCTGTACTGCTCATAAGGAGGTGTGGTAAAATGGCAATGTTGAAAATCTGGAGTGAAAATATTGAAAATTCGCAAACTTATGAGCGTGCGTAGGAACTGCACAACGCACGCTCGTAAAACAGTTATTGTTTAGGATTTTTTCACCAAATTTTCAACATAGTCATTTTAAGATCTCTGCTCATGAACAGTGACACTGTGATTTTCTTAATGTGTCCCATACACTGAGTTCGCACACTGACTGTGCCATTGTGCGCTACATGGGCGGAAACACGTTTTGGGCAAGATATGAAAAATGACAGCTGCACTGCTCATAAGGAGGTGTGGTAAAATGGCAATGTTAAAATCTGAGTGAAAATATTGAAAATTACATAACTTCTGGCGCTTGTAGGAACTGCATAGCATGCAGACTCAAATAAAACAGTCATTTTAGGAATTTTTCACCAAATTTTCAACACAGCCATTTTAAGACCTCTGCTCATGATCAGTGTCACTGTGATTTTCTTAATGTGTCCCATACATTGAGTTCACACACCGACTGCGCCATTGTGCACTGCCATGGCGGAAACACATTTTGGGCAGGATGTGAAAAATGACAGCTGTACTGCTCATGAGGAGTGTGGTAAAATGGCAATATTGAAAATCTGGGTGAAAATATTGAAAATTCACAAAACTTCTGATGCGTAGGAACTGCATAATACTGCGCTAATAAAACAGTCATTTTGGAATTTTTGCACCAAATTTTCAACATGGGGTTTTTGGGACCCCTTCTCATGAATGATGTCACTGTCATGGCATTATTCAGGCCCAAAGGGTGATTTCATGCAGTGACTGCGAAATCACCCTTCGGGCCCGAATAACGCCATGACAGTGACATCATTCATGAGAAGAGGTCCCAAAAACCCCATGTTGAAAATTTGGTGCAAAAATTCCCAAAAATGCCTGAGATATGCAATAAAGTTGAAAACCCTATCTAGCCCATTATACAGCTTACCGGCATTTCCTCAGTTCGCGGTCGGCTTTGAAGAGTGCAGACGTGTTCCCGGTCCACCAAAGATCGTCGCGCCAAGCTCTGGAGGTAAGTATGGTGTGGGGGGTGTGGGGAGGCTGGGTGCACAGTGGGTGGGTGCGGGTTGTGGGAGGGGGGACTGGGAGAAGCGCCGTGGGACCGTTTTTGATTTACAGGTTAAAAAAAAAAAACAGACGACGTGGGACATTTATCACACTAGAGTGGGCTCCCAGTGTGGCAGAAGCATGGCTGTGGGGCCGAGGCCAATGGGATTGGGCACCCCGTCGGCAGACAACCAGGGACATTGCCACGCTGGGATGGGCTCCCAGCGTGGCAGAAGGATGGCTTAGGGGCAGTGGAGCCGACAGGAGTTGGACACCCTCGCGCAGATGACGGGGACATTTGCCACTCTGGGGTGGGCTCCCCAGCGTGGCAGCAAAGATTTGGGGCATGACGGATGCTCTGTATGACAGCAGTAGTTTCTTGAGCGAAGACCACCGCTGTCATACAGCTCCACACCCATTGGTGCAGGACCACCACGTCTGCTCAACGGAGCAGTGGATTGGAAGGGAGAGGCACACCTCCAAAATGTGCTTCTCTCCCAAAACGTTCCTTACGCATGCGCGCAAGTGAACATAAAAAGGGAAGTGTTTATCCCTCTAGACAAACAGTTAGTGAGATCCCATCTGGAGTACTGTGTGCAGTTTTGGAGACCTCATCTACGCAAGGACATAGACAGGATGGAAGTAGTCCAGAGGAGGGCAACTAAAATGGTGCAGGGTCTACAGCAGAAACCATATGAAGAGAGACCGAGAGAGCTTAATATGTATACTCTTGATGAAAGGAGGGACGAGGGGACATGAATGAAACTTTCAAGTACCTCAAGGGAATCAATAAAGTCCAGGAGGGTAGCATCTTTCAGAAAAAGAGGTGTGTAAGAACAAGGGGGCACAATTTAAAGATAGATGGGGACAGCTCAGGGGTAATGTGAGGAATTTTTTTTTTCACGGAGAGAGTGGTGGATACATGGAACTGCCTTCCTGAGGAGGTCTTTGGGTCTAAAACAGTGGGGGAATTCAAACATGCATGGGACAGACATAAGGCAAGTATAGTGGGGGGTTGCAGGAAGTAGGCTGTTGGTTAACTAGAATCCGCAGCTTATCCAGTAGGTAGGGAAATGGGCAGACTGGGTGGGCCAAGTGGTCCTTTTCTGCCGTCAAAGTCTATGTTTCTATGTAAGAGTATATGCACTGCATCTAGAGTTCAACAGTGAGACAGTTCAAGATTGTACTGTAATATATATCATTAGTAGACACTTCATATGCAATCTCTTGCTCTCACGATGCATATACAGACAAAACGTAAACACTGGGAGAGTGATCTTACTTGCCAGTACTTAATCTGTGCTTTGGGAATACTGATCAAAAGCCATTTCATTTATAGCAGTCATAGCTCCATTCTCTAAAGGTGCAGTTGCAGGTTTTCTTGCTCCTGCTCACTTGTTCACTTGCTTCACTCATAATTTATACAATAATATTATGTTCCTCCTAAAATCAATGTTTTCAGGACTGAATTTATATATGCATAAATAAATAAATAACAGTAACACTACAACTACAGAGGCTCCAGTAGGCTAAAAGTTCATAGCTCAAAAAAAAAAAAAAAACAAAGACTAACAACATTCTAATGCAAGCAGAGGAACTATTTTATTACAAAATGAATAAAACTTTTAAGAATTTTAACATTTAAACATAAACATTTTTTTTACAAACATATAATACAGAGGTCTATTTGATAAACACAATAAAACACTCTGGGGATGTGCATTAGACAATTCTAAAGCATGGCCAAGAGCTAAAGGCACTCAGCCTGTGGCCTTGCAGCTTACTACGCTCTTGGCCATGCATTAGAACTGTCTAATGCACACCCTCTTGTGACTTACTGCTTACTTATAGTCTATTTATGTTGCATCTAAATGGGACATCACTCTCCCTTGGCTGTCAACTAGCCTTGGAGATTCTCCCACTAGACTGAGCCTTCCCAGTGGTGCTCAGCTCCTAACTACATGATCTTCCCTAGCATACTGTATCTCCTCCAGTCGATCCTCCACACAGCTGCATTTGGGAGGTGCCCATCACCTAGTGGGCTGGGACAGAGAAAGGGGCACTGTTAAACTACTAAAATGACTCTGTCCGACCCTCATTCCTTGAATACTTTGCTTCAGCTGCCACCATTGGCTTGAGCCATCAGTAGGAAGCAGAGCAGAGGGGAACCTGATCAACAGAAGGATAGCATTCATTGGGATATTCACTCCTTGTCATATAAGCCCATCGGTGGCAACAAAGGTTCAGAATGCAAACCCACCACATGGATGGTTTATAAGCAGTTCCATATTTGCCATTGAAGTAGCTGCTATACAAGCATCTGCAGGATAGTTTTCCCACAGGTTGTAGCAGATAGCAATCATGTTTCATTCATGTCTATCATCAGTGAACATCCAAAGCTGTTGCAGGTTGAAGCATGCTTTAGGTTTCCTGACTTGCAGGCCAACAAGTCCTACAAAAACTCAGTCTGGATATTTTTTTTCTCATTTCTGGCTGTTCCAAAGACCTAGACTAAAACTTCATGCACTGGAGTGTTTGCGTTAAATCCAACACATGGTTTAAATGCAGTGTGCATTCAATACATCCTGTGTGCACTTGTTAGGACTAATGCACATACACTAAATATAATGTAGAGTACATGTGTTAAATCGAACATCTATTTGAAAAATCCAATGTGCTATGTGTATACAGCACAATCAGGCATGTGCATGATATACCGACATCAGTTGGCTTCTAATAATGTTTTGATCCAACAAAAAAAAATGTATTGTCCTAAGTTCAGAATCGTTCATTTCCCTCTTCTGAACTGCTGCCTACCCATGATATACCATACCACCTTATTAAGTCTTTCAATCTCCTAAATCAACAGGCAGAATTACCATGCACCAAGAAAAGGTGCGGATACATGAGTGACCATGCATGCCGGGGGCAAGAGGAGTCCTTGTCATCGCTGAGGAAAACAGCATTCCTATTCCATACTAGCTACAGCACTGTAGCATGAGGTACGTCTGTAAACCTATAATGTCATTGCGCTCCAAGCATTGAGGAGGATACTCAGAATAATGCCTCAGACACAATGTTGGGGGCAGGTACTCTACTGCTAACACTAATTTATTTGGGAAAGAAAGAAGGGAAGGACATTGGTTTGATATTGTGCTTTTAATACAAACTGTAACACAAAAGCTTTACAACCCATGAGAGGGAAGAGAGAATATTTCTGCTATTGTAGGTGCCCACGAAGATTAAAAAACAGCAGAAGGTTATATATTGGAGAATTTACAGAGATGACTTAGAGGCTAAGAAACTTGATCAACTGAGTAATTGGTAGATTGTGAGATTCAAACCTGAGCCTTGAGGTTCACAGTTCTGTGCACTCTCCACTCAGCCAAACTGCCTCCCACTCAGCAAATGCATACTGTGGCCACAGGGCCCAATTATTCAAAAGTCTTATTCCCAAAAGTACTGCAAGTCTGTGCATGAATTTGGAAGCTTTTTCAGCATGTTATTGTTATCACTGTGTTTTAGCAAACAAAACAAAAAGGCTTTCACTCACCAACTGGGTGTACAAAAAAAACAAAAATATTTTGTAAACCGTAGCAGGCTACCATATAATGAACAAACTGATGTTTCCTGGCTTCCATGTGACAGTTCATCCCACAGCCCTGCTGGCTTCCCCCACTTTTTTCATTCTTCCCAAATAAGCAGCATTAATGTGTGCATGCAAGCATGCAATGGGCATGTGTGAGCCGGCTGACTCCACTCTCCCCTGCTGGTCATGAGAGTGGCACCTCATGTGCTCCCACAGGAGGCACCCGTGTACTGCCTCAGTCTGTCCTCCTTCGTAGGAGAGGGAGCGTGTCCTCTGGGATGCTTATCTCTCTCTCTCCCCGCAGCTGGCTCTCCAGTGACTCAGGCTTGTTCTGAGCTAATTTTGCCCTTTGTTAAATGACTTTACTACTAAAGCACAACTGCTTTTTTTTCACTGTATGGATTTCTATACACAACTGGCCTACTCATACCCTATAGGAAGATGCAGTACTTCATAAGCAAAGTAACATAATGCAATACATGAGTACAGTACTGCTGAGATAATCTAAATTTAACTATAACTATAGCATTGCAATACATATCTATGCATAGAAATGTCACAGCTAAGCATTAGGTACAAGTGCAAGTGCCAGATGCAAGCTGGAGTTTATGTAATTCACATTTAAATGCATTTGAAAAGAGGAGTGATGGTGGGACACAGGAAACACAGGAAGGGAGTTTCAAAATTTGAGAGCAATGAAGAAGCGTTGTTCCCCCATAGTAGTGAAACACTAAGACATATGTGGCAGATGCCAGCAATCATTCAAAATATCTGTTATACTGAACATGCACGGTACAGTTAAAAAATGTTTAGTGACCAAAATTACATCAGTACCATACATAATCTACAGTAACGTAATACAGTGGAGTGTAACATGATACAATAAACACATATTATTTTCTATTAAAATCTGTATACTGCATCAAGATTAACTGGCTGAAGAGGAAGCCACCAAAGAAATACTATACCAGGTTTATCTATAAAATCAAATCTATATAATATGGTGCAATAAGACTTGCATGCTGTAAAATATATCATGCAGATGTAACCCCCCCACAAGTGGGGGTTCCGAAAAGTCTTCCTTGAGCTTGACTAATTGCTCACTGCCAGGCTGGTGTCCTGCGTTTTAGCAGTTTAAATGTGATTGCCAGAGAGTGCCTGTATAGCCTCTGTGTACTGTCTCTTTAAGAGCTGCCTGGATTGCAGTCATAAGTAATCTGAGAGGGAACTCTGTTGAAAGATGTAATTATTTGCTGAAAATCATTTAGAGTGTCAATGATAATGTAGTTTGTCTAACCTGCCTTCTTTGCAGCAAGGACTGTTTTGTTTATCTCCACTATCTTGGTCCTGGACTGCCGAATTGGACCAATCAGTACTGGTGGGACCTAAAATGGAGCCAGACTGCAGGAGCTGTCAGGAGTCAAAATCTGTAGGAATTGTAGTTTTGGGCTTTTGGTGCCTCTTTCACCTGAAGGGGGAGCCTTTGTTGTGACTGACAGACAGATCAGCCAACTGAACCTTTTGGATTCTGGGGAAAGTCTCAGACTTGCTGGCAGTTGAGTCTGATCTAAGTTGGGAGCTGAAGAAACAACAGCTTGAGACAGTCAAGCAGCAGCCTGAGTAGTTTCGCGTGGGAGAATTGTGGAAAGGCCTGAGTTGTGGCCTGCACGTCTGTCCCTGAGAGGGAGAGAAGAGAATTATTTCAGACTAAATCCAAGTTTGTGAGAACGAAGTAAGCCACTGATTTTTTACCAGGCTCACACCTGAAGAAGACCAAAGATTTTGCTGAATGCGATCTGCCTATCAGGATTTCCAGCTGCTTTTGAATCCCCAGTTTGTGCAGAGATTCTGCGATCGTGACCGGAGAGCGGTTTGCCTGGTACAGTAGAATTTCTTTACATGTAAACGAGCTGTGAGTTGTAGTGGGTCATGATTTGGTTCCCCACTGTGTGAATAGTGTTCTGCTTGCTGGAAGCCGTATCCCGCCCAAAATGGACTGCATCCGAATTTGTCTCCATTTGGCTGGGGTCTTGCCACGCTGGCCCAGCCAGACTACCCGCTGCACAGAGAAAGCCATCAACGAGAGACCTGCCTGTGGATCAGCCCTCTGCTCCACACTTGAACAGGAACGATGTCTCGGCGATTCATGTGGGCCCTGCTTCTCCTGGCACTCCAGATTAACCACCTGTTGTCTCGATTTTCATCCAGCCTGTGTCCAGTCTTGGGTATCGTGAGTAATCATCAGGGTAGAAGCTCCCTGCAACCACAGCCTAATCTAAAAGTGTGTCATCTGATTGTCTTGTTGTTTTCTTTTCACAAACTGAGCCCTCCAGCTCCAGGTTACAATTAGTGTGTGTGGTGCATATTGTTTTCTTCCATCACAGGGCCCCAACCTGCTGCAACGTTCCCAGCTAGCCCACCATTCTCCATCTGGGTACCCAGAATTTGTGACTGTTTATGGACCCTGAAGTGCATGCATAACCGTTTGATTGATACAGCCTTTAAGCAAATTAACCTGATTACGCCCCTCCCTTGTTCAAGTCCCTTAAATAAATGAGATCTAACTCTTTTTTCATTTTCTCTGACTGTGGTTCCAGTTTGTGCAAGAGTACTGTACTGCTGTTATTTGTTGTGTATAATCTTGTTTTACAGGGGGTCCCCAGGGCCAAGCCAGAGGAAAGCCCTGGTGGTAAGTGCAAACAGTGTGGGTACTTGTGTGGTGTATCAGAGGTATTGTGAAAGTGATTATTGTGTATTATTTTGGCCACTAGTAAGGAAAGAGGGGGGTTACAGTGTCCCAGAGGGCTGTGCCCAGGTTAGCTTGACCACTATCAACCCTGACTTCTGGGTGGAGGCACCCATTTCAGAACTCAGACCCCTTATCCTGCTACTAGCCAAGCAGGCAGGGGTAGTAGCCCTTGGGATAGCGCCACCTAGGGGTTACACAGATATGATACAAGGTGGCTTGTCTTGGGCCATCTTGGCAATCCCTTTTCTTCCAGATGTGTATATCAGCAGTGATTTGAACGTGATTTATGACACTAAGCCACATTTTGTGAGGTATACTACTGTGAAGAATCAAGATTCTAACAATTTGTGCTGGTGGAAAGGTGGGTTGTCGCCTAATCATTTGCTGTATTCTTATACTATTGAGCTGCAATGAAATGAAAAGAAAAGGAAAAGACTAGAAAAGAAATGTTGATATCCCTGTTAGCACCCAGTGCTGTCTCCTTGGGTTGTACTCAGAGCGGTGAACTCTGCCCAGTTTTATGTATTGAGCTATTGCATCTTACTGCTGTTCTTATGTGCTTAATACTCTATTTATTACTCCTTTGCATTTTTGCATAATGCTTAGTTTGTATTTCTCTTTATTACCTAATTTATATCTATATACTGTATTACTAAATGTGTGTTTCTGTATATTTGCCTAACTTGTATTTATATAATTTGTATCCCGTGTTCCCTTATCCCCAGATCACAGCTGGAAATGAGTTCTGATTCACTGTGTTTTTTCTGGCCAATATTTTCAAATAAATGAACAAACAAAGCACAAATTATTCATAAAAAGGTATTACATGTCTGTTCTTTATTCATGCCTATGTTATCATTGAAGCAACAAATTAGTGCATGTCAGACATTTCTTGCTGATGTACATGATTTTCTCTGTCTCCTCCTCTATAGTGTGGGAGTGCATGTTCAAGTCACCAGAAGTAAAATAACACTGCATTGTAGCCTGCCACCGTGAAACGCTTGAACAGCCACCATAATTGTTTCATCATTGTCACAGATTGTGCACTTATGTTTGACAAGATGCATTTTAAATGCTGTGGTGGTTTAATTGTAAATATAATTAACCCTTACAGAGCCATGGACTGATATGTCTATTCAGAACTCCTACACATTCTAATTCTGTCGGCAGTCTAAGACAAGATGTCAGGGATTTCCCACTGAGCTGGTGGGGGAAAGAACATGAGGGAGCGACAGCCTTCTTTCTTTCCTGAAATGAAAAATATTTAGCTGATGGATAGTTGATATGTTAATCAGAGCTGGGTGAAGTGGCCAAAATCCTCTATGTGGAGCAATTTGCGTATTAAAGCAGAATCCACGGAGTAATCAGCAACGCGAAGTGGAGTACTCCACCTTCCAATTATTATCATGAAGTCCATTGGGAGCACTGACTTCATGTTACTCCACCTTTCTCCAACCACTTCCACACCAATTTAAATGCAAAGTACATTGATTTCAATGTACTTCGCATTACTTCACCTTGTTTGTGAGCTCTAAGGCAACTTTTGCAGTGATTCTTGGGATTGCAGGTTACATGGGCTCTAGATTGTTCTGCACAGCCTCAGTTCTGTGTAGTGTGTGTGTACAGGCAGCTGGAGACAGTTTGCTCTTGAAGCTCTGAGATTCAAACCCTTTGAAATCCGTTCAAAAAGCCTTTTGAAACTTTTTATGTTTTGCTCAAAATTTAGTACATTGATTGTAGGAGACCCTCCTGTGTTCATATCATTGAGTGTTTATTGTTTTTGTGTGGATTTTGAATGTTAATTTAGAACATTCAGTCTGTGTACTGACAGACACTGTTGAAGTGTGCTTGGGGGAGGGGCGTATCTGTGGTGGAGGTAGACAGAGTAACTGGGAGAAAGGCAATCATTCTAACTGTTTTGGTCATATTTTTGGTGTATAACTGTGTTCATGAACACACAGTAATAGTTTCAGTAATTTTTGAAACTTTTTGCTGATGGTTGTGGTGCAGTGCATAATTTTAGTTTGTTTAAAAGATTTGGTTATATTACAGAAGTGCTCAATTTGCTACGCATTACCTGTAGTGTGTGTGTGTGTGTGTGTGTGTGTGTGTGTGTGTGCGTGTGTGCTGTCAAGTCAGACACATTTTATTATGCCACACATAAATTGCAGCACTGTGAACCTGTTATCTGTCTGGATTATTTTGTACTGCTTTGTGGTATCTTGGTAGTGGAGTGTTACTGCAGTGCACTGCCCCCCCCCCCAAACTGGCAAATGGTATTCTTTTCCAGTTTTGGATTTGTGAACACTGGTTAAGGTGTTGTGCCTTTGCATCTGCATCTCTTGAGTGCTCAGTGCAATCTTAATCTGTCTGTGCATTTGCATCTGTTTAGTACCCAATCTCCATCTGCAAACCACAGCTGTTGTTTTTTGGCTTTCCACCCACTCCAAATTTTTAGAAATCTCAATTTGTTGTGCATTTTCAGTGTAATCCCAAAAAATGCCTGCAAAGAGATGTGCATGCAAAGATGCTTCTAGCCATGACACTGCTGCCAGTGGCACGAGTGGCCATGGGCATGGTAGTATGCAGCAGAAGTGCCTAGTTGATGCCAGTAAAAGGATTTCTCTGACTACATTTTTCACAGCACAGTCAGTAGCTTCAAGTCATGGTTGGAGATGCTGTTGTCCCCGCTGGTGGTAGTGAAGTTGCTGATGGCATGAGTATTGCCCCAATTTCAACCCATGAAAACAAGTTGACCGGTTTCCCAAATATTGTGGAGTCTAAAGCTTAATATGTATAACTGCAAGGAAATGAGGTGGAAGCATTATAGAAACTGTCAAGTGCTGAAAGGGAATCAACAATGTACAAGAGGGTAGCATCTTTCAGAAAAAGAGATGTGCACGAACAAAGGGGCAAAATTTGAAGATGGGGGGATGGATCGGGGGAACATCAGGAACTATTTTTTTATGGAGAGGGTGGTGGGTGCAAGAACAAACAAAAACTAATGACCAGTGTTATGGTGTGAGAGCAGCAGTTGACGTATGCCCAGTATTTTGAGTTGGTGCGCTTCCATGTGCTCCAACCGAGGCTCCGCATTGTCAATCCTGTGGTTCACATGGTCCAACTCACTCCACATCAGTCCCAAATCGGCATGTGTGGCAGGTATTCATGCAGGGTTGCCACCATCACCTGCAGGTTGTGGAGCAGCTGCTTGCTTCATGGCCCACCCTCGCTTGACACCATATGCAGGTAGAGGTTGTGGTGCCACCTGTTGCCCAGCAGGGCCAGCAGATGCATTCCTGCCCTATTTGGCAAGCTTGGCCTGAGAATCTGCACAGTGGGTGCGCAGACCAACTGTGCCAAGATGACTTCCCTTGGGGCCACAGCGCACCACCTCACCACACAGATTGCACTTCACTACACTGGTGTCCACAGGCATGCTGCCTTTCTTCTGTTTAATGGAGTATTTGTGTCTGAGCAGAACATTCCCCACATTTGTGCTTTCATATTGCTCTGGATACCTGGTTACACAGATCACCTTCTACAAGACAGAGTTAGTTCGCTGTATCTCAAGGATGTTATATGGATATTAAGAAAAAACTGATTGATCAGTCTTTCTCATCAGTGGCACAAATTGCTTCTATCTCCTTGTCAGGCAAGTGCACAATGTGGTGCTACTGTATAGCTGCTGACTCTGTATAAATATGCAGTATGAAGAGGCATGCAGCAGGTTGGGGGGGGTGACTTTTCTAGCCTAGATTTCAATTACTATCACCCCCCATATCATGAATCAAAGTCAGGAGGGGAACCACTTTTAAGAAATGGCCCTTGGAGGTGGAGGGCTAAGCTATGGAGGGAGTATTTTAAGTTAATAGGGCCTCCAAGGGACGTTTCTTATGGTATAATAAGGAATGTATGTGTGATTCACATGGGGAAAGCCCAGGGGCCTTAATTGGCTGAACTCTCACAGCTCATTGCAACATCAAAAAGGAATGTATGTATGATTCACATTGGAAAACTCATGGGTCTTAATTGGCTGCACCTTCATAGCTCAGCTGGTGAAGAGCTGAAGCATGGATTGCTGATACCTGGGTTCGAATCCCAGTGAGAGTCACACTTTTCCTTTTATTTCTACAATTGGATTTCTAAATTTGCCTCACAGTGGCATGCACTGCACTTGGAGACATAGAGAAGGAGTTATTTGAATCATGTGATATAAAAGACTCTGAGCATGAAGTTTGGGTGAGAAGACAGCGAAGTGAAGCTGAGCAGTTCTATCTGCCCAAACTTCACAACAGGAGTCTCTTACACCATAAGACAGACCACATGGAGGTCCTAATAACATATTATAAATCACTTGAATTTAACTCAAGAGATTTATAAGTTTACAGTCTATAGTTTTAATTTTATTGTGCTGTCCTCACCCTGGTGCGGAAGTGGTGCACTCCCTCCTAAGGCTCCCGTACAAAAGCACACTGTACACAGAATACATACAAATACATATATATATATATATATATATATATATATATATATATTTGTTTTATTTGCATCACTATACCAGGTAGTGACAAGGCCCATGGATGCTTGCCAAGATGCAACTTGCCAGGCAGGACAACGCCCCCATGGCAACTGATATAATATATGCCACCAGTTGTACCAGCAGGCGGAATGTCCCAGCACTCTCTCTTTCTCTATACTATTGATACTGAATTGATTGAAGGTGGAAGGAAGATGGAAGAACCCAGGCTGCTGCACACTGGAGTACAGATACTCATAGCAGGGATTTCAGAGATGCAAAAAGCCAAGGTTTGGAGCAGGTATGCCACTGTTGCCTAAGCGTTTTCCATACCTGGTACTCTGAGTCCTTTCTAGACATTCTTGTGTTGCCTGTGTTCTTTTTTTGTTGCTCCTGCTTTCCACTTCTCTTCCCCCGGGTACAGAGTCCTTGGTGGAGGAGCTGATCTGGTGGAGCCGAAGTGAAGGAGGTCCTGCGAGGGACTGAGAGGGCTGGAGTGACTAGACTGATTGTAGCCCCATCAATTGAGGCCCTTACTTTCCTTTCCTTTCCTGAAGGTGGACATCTTGGTCGCTGGCTGGTGGAGGTCACTGGTTGCACTTTTTACTATTTTATTCTTATTGCTACATGCTGCTTAAACTCTGATGGATTTTACTGTCCACTGCAGCATTTGTTTACTTTATCCTGCACCGGAGCATTGAACTCTGCAAAGTAAAGTAAAGTAAAGCATAGTGGCTGACATTCTGAAAACAACTGTGGTTTGGGCTGTTGGAGACTCTGAATTTGAGTAAATTGGACAGCTAAATTATAAAACAAACTTGTGAGCTGTTTTGCTTAAAAGAATTGATTAGCCCTAAGCATACCTCTCAACCTCTTGCCTCATGAATCAGGGACAAGGCTTAAAAAAAATCAGGGACAAAGACGCCAAATCAGGGATACATATTAAAATCTGGTACTATTTGTCACAAACTCACTCAGCAGGTCAGCCCTCTACTCCCAAAGTGCCAACCTCCGAGCGCAGTCTTGTGAACAGTTAACAGAAACAGGGTAACCCTCATGTCTGTTTTGTGGGTTCGGATCAACCTTTGGTCTCAGTTCTGGAAGGATTCAAACTGTCAACCTCTTGCTAGTGTACCCAATGCACAGGTTCAGATAAATCTGTCTTTGGGGTGCCAGATATCTTTGCCTATGGACACCTAACCAGGTGCACAGAAATGAACCCTTTAAAACTATAATAAAGACCTCAGATTAAAATGCTTACCTTTTTCCAGTTTGGTATCACCATTCAAGCTTATGTACAGTGTCTGCTTTAACCATATATACTTCACTTGTAAAGGAAAGAAATTCAAAGACAGACCAAATAGGCTCTAAAAATAAAGTTTTACTAAAATAGATAGAAAATATGTACAACATAGAATACAGAAATATCACAAGAACTATACAATTTTTTAAAAGAACAAGGTTTTAACAGTGCAATTCCTACTACAGTACTTAGATTTTGTCTCTCTCTCTCTCTAAATACATACTTAAAGTGCTCAAAGTTGGTTTTTTGTCAGAGCGTAGATAAAAGTGTCTCTGAAGGAAAACAGAATATTGTTTAAAAAAAACTGTCTTGGCCAACCCCTTTGTATGAAGTCACCTAGCTCCTCCTCAGTCAGAATATATATATATAAATATATATATATATATATATATATATATATACAAAAGCAGGATGTCTTTTCAAAGTATTAAATTCTGTAATCCTCAGCACAACTCATTTTCTTCAAAAATGAGTTTTCTTTGATCTTAGGAGCAGTTTCTCCTTTTCCAGGACATCAAAGCATCTTGTATGACTTTGCACTGAAACATCACAACCTGTTCTTCTTCCTTTAAGCGTTATCAAAGTTTATGATCTATCTGGGCAGTTAGGTATCTTCTAGCCTGTAATTAGCTTCTGGCCTTCCAGATAACACCTTGTAACTAAAACCTGTGTGTGTGTGTGTGTGTGTGTGTGTGTGTGGTGTGTGTGTGTGTGTGTGTAGGTGTGATCTCACATGCTGTTTCAGCATTTCTCATGAGAGACAGTCCATAACCCATTTTTATATTACAAAAAATGATACTGTGATCAGAACCAGCTGTCTAAGTGTCACATTATTCACTCAGAAAGCTGATAGAATAAAGGGATTTGTGTTAATATGTATTTTCTGAAGAATAACAAGTCTGTTACTTTAATGTTTGACATTATTTTGGTGCTTTTAATTCACATTGTTCTGTCACCAGAACACAAATTTTACAAGGGACAGAGGAAAATTTTGAGGCAAAATCAGGGATGTCCCTGAAAACCAGGGACAGTTGAAAGGTGTGGCCCTAAGGATTTCAAGGATTTCACTTCTCAGAATACCTCATTTTTGAAGCTTTTTAGTATGTTATCTTCTTTTTTTCTTCTGTATTTGATTTTAGTTTCATCCTGGTTTGGCTTGGTCTGGATGTTTGCTGTTGTGGTTATGGATTTTGATTTCGCATTTTCTGGTGTCTGAGTAGACTGACTGGCCTGATTTGACTTTGTATTTTTGCTTGTAACTTTTTAAGTTCAAGTATTTTTTGGTTTTATTTGTTCCATTTTAATTATTCTCGTGTTTCTGCCAACATGACTCTGTTAGCCTTATATTGCATATGTGATGGTGTCTGCTGGTACTGGTCTCATTTCTTTTATGCTCTGGTGATAAGTGGAGGCTTACAGAAAATGTATCTGCATCTGTAAGTCTACTCTGCTTGCTGAGAGTTTGGGGAAAAGATTGTAAGATTTCTGTTTTAGAACCAATACAAAATTTATACATTAGATTAATACTAAATTGACCCCAATTTGTTCCAACTGAGCTTATAAGAGCCGAAACTGGTGTTATTTCTATAAAATCAAAAATCCTAGTGAGACAGGTCAAATATTTTGCAAAGCTAGATAAGAATAGAAATTTGAATTTACTCCTGAATTTATGCTGGATGGAAAGTGGTATGTCTAAAAAAACACATAGAAGGATGAACACTGACAGGTGAACTTGATGGGAATTTGAGAGAAATTGGATTAACTGGTTTAATACATATGAATAATTACCAAGGACCTAATTCAAGCAAGAGCTATAATGAAGCTGCAGAAAGAGTGTATGATATTTCTAAAGAAAATGACTTAGAAAGAATGTCACTTTCCAAAAACTTTAAGAACTTCAAGATGCTAAACAATTTGCATAAAATGGAAGATTATATATATGTCTGTCAGAACAATTTTCATTACAAGATTTTTGCAAACGTAAGATTGGATATTAATGCTGAGTATTCCTCTGGTTTTATTAAATGGGAATCATATATAAATGGCTCAGAGTGTAAGGGTATTTGCCCAGGTAAGTGAGACTCAGCACATACATTATTGGATTGCCCACATTTAAAATGTTTACGTAAAAAGTGGCTAGATAATTATCTTGAAGATTTGCATAATGAAAGTAGGGAAAAAAAAGTTAAAGTTCTTTTTAAATTCTAATAATGCTGAAATTTTGTACAGTGTTGCACAGTCCACAATAGCGTCCACCAGACTGAAGAATTCTTAATGTAATTTAAGATGATGGACCCTATGATTTATATTCAATGTGCTGTTGATGTAGTGTGTCCTGTGAATCATATTTATTGTATCTTTGTACTGCTTTGTCATTTTATGATGTGCAAACCATATTTATATGTGTGATACTTTTTTGTTATACACTTTTTAAACAATAAACTGAACTGAACTGATACTGAACACCATTATGACAATACTGATGCACAGCTTGGGACTGGTGCCCATTGCTCCAGGTCAGAGTTGACTGGGAGGTAGGACAAAGACTAGAGAGTCTGTAAGTAATGAATCATAGGACAGACTAGATGGACTGTTTATGTTTTTCTAGCCATCACTTGTCTATGTTTCTAGAGTTGTCATTCCAGAATTCTGTACAGCTGTTATGATTAGTGTTCACATATTCTGTCTGCTGGTACAGCTTATGGTTTGTGGTAGACTTGTACAGTTCCTATACAACCAACTCTCCAGTCTTCATGCCTGTTATGGAAAGTACCATCTGTGGTGTGCTTCCCACAGTGGCTATGGCTGCTTATTTCACCAAAATACATGCATCTCCTTATAGGGTGAGGTCAAGGGAAGTTCTGTGGGCATTCCCATATTGCTGTGGAGTTAGTCCATTCTGCACTATGTACCACAGCATTCCTGGTTGTCCATTCCCCTACCTCTGTGAAACTTTGATGTGCACAGTTCCTCTGCAACATGTTGCACAGCCTACATTTTCCATGATTTTTGTGTATATATTGGCCACATTTGCGGACTAAGCCCATAATGCAAAATATAATATTACAAATAAGGCAAAAGCAGCTGGCAGTGTAAAGAATGCAGATAATAAACAACCAGCATTAGATTCCCTGTGGGGGAGAAGAAAAAGGAGAAGAGAAGAGAAGAGAAGAGAAGAGAAGAGAAGAGAAGAGAAGAGAAGAGAAGAGAAGAGGCAAAAAAGGGAGGAGGAACTGAACTAGTAAAGGGACAATAAAAATGAGAATTGTAAAACCAACAAACAGTTTAGAAACATAGAAAACTGACAAACATAAAATGACTGGAACATTTCATCTAGTTGGTACCATGATTCCCTCCTGCTCATCTCCTTTGTCCCTCCCAGTCAACCTTTTGCCCCTCCACTTCCTGTCTAATAACTGCATTATATGCATCCCACTTCCTCTTGAATTCCACTATTGTCTTCAACTCCATAACCTTGTGAGGCAGTTTGTTCTGCTCCTCTATCCATCACCCATGCCATGAAGTAATAGTTCCTAATGTTCCTTTTGAACCTTCCTCTTTCCAGTATGAGCACATGACCCCTGGTGGACACACTGTTTCTTTTATTTTTTTTTGCAAATTAATTTAATTGAGGATTATGCATACAGGCAAAAGTACTAATCAGTCAAACACTGCCATCATTACACCTGCATTGTTAGATCTCATAGTTCTATACAAATTGACTGATGGCATCTAACAAATGGTTGTTCGAAAACAGTAATATATATATATATATATATATATATATATAGGTATACGATGATGGGCATGAGTGTGATATGGCAAATATTGTCACTCCTGCAGAGTGAGATATCCAAGCTCACGATGCAGGAGTGACAATATTTGCCATAGCACACGATCTGCCCATCATGTATGTGATATATACAATAGGGCCAAGAGTTTCAGAAGTTTTGTTATGCTGTCTTGTGTTCTGTTCCTGTTAATGTGTTTGTTCATTCTGTGTGTGAGCTTTTCTGAATGTGCTGGCAGTGTTATAAACTCTGAGAGACACATGAGTGTGTTTTGCAATGCTAAATGAGTTAGTTTTAGATAGGAATGAGAAACATACTTTTGTGAAGCTGTATTGTTTAGCAGTCTGGCTGCAGTGAATTTAAAAGCATCACAGTAATTGTAATGAACTGAGAGGCAGAGTGTCAGAACAGCTGATACTGTTTTCAGTGGTAATTAAGTTAGCTGCAGGCAGAGTGCAGAGTGTTCTGTGAAATTGTGCTCTTTAGGATTCTGGCTGCAGTGAAGTTGAAATTGTCACACTAATTGTAATCGGTGAGAATCAGAGTTTGAGAAACAAGTGAAAGTGTGTTTCAGTGATAGTTGAGATAGCTGCAGGCAGTAGTTTAGATTGTTCTGTGAACCTGTGCTGTTTGGAATTCTGGCTGCATCAAGTTGAGAGCATCACAGTAATGAGCTGGAAGTTGGGGGTGGGGATAGGTGTGTTTTGTAATGCTCACTGAGTTAGCTGTAGGCAGCAGTGAGACCTCTCAGGTAGTTCTGCATTTGTGTCTATGGTAACAGCACAGGTGTTTCTTTCATGCTGAGGGGAAAACTGCCTAGGGTGATGATATCAGTGACCTTTTGTGACCTGTGTGTGTAAATGTCTCATATCATCACAGTAGAGGAGAGGGTAAAAATATCACACTGCAGTGGATGATAACACTGTTTTATCTCACTCATTTACCACTCACCCCATTCTGTGTGTGTGTATATATATATCTATATATAATGGTAGCACATAAGTGCTACCATAGTTAGGGTTGAGTAGCACTTTTAAGGTTAAAGGGTCACATTTTGTACCTCAATAACTTTGCCACTGTTCAATGGATTTGCCTGGAATTTGGTATGCACAATTGGGCATCATAGGTTTTTGGGATCTGCTGAGTTTTGTACCAGTCGGATATATGGCTGCAGAGTTATTAAGTGACAACCAATTACGCAATTACTCTTTTTTGCGATTTTTTTTTCTCTCGCCTACAGGTCACACGGTTTGAGCGACTGATCCCAAAACTTCAGGAAACGTGCAGCCAGGGTCCCCAATGTGCCTTTTGAAGATTTTGAAAAAAATATTGAATGGTTCAAAAGTTATTCAAAAAACAAGTTCCCATTATAAGTCAATGAGAAAAGTTAACAAAATATTCAACACTTTCGCAAATGCACTTTTTAGTGTCACAAATGGCAGTAGTGTCACAAATCCAGCATTTTATTTTTAGTTGGTGATCAGAAAAATGCTTGACATTTAAATTTGGGACCCTCTAGGGACACAATTATTTTTGTGTTCACCTAGTTGGACCCTGAGGATGCTAACCATATTTTTATTTTGGGGTAAAACACCCCAGAAATATGTTTTTCAAATTTCTGGAACCAATAGTGTCACAAAGTAGTGTCACAGGCACGACACTTTCACAAAATTTTTCGAAAATTGCCGCAAATTGCGACACTACTTTTTCAGACTTGGCCAAAATGACAGGATTTCTTTGCCACCCTGCCGAGAAAGAACAGTTTGGTCCTCTGAGCTGAAATTTGGAGGGAAGGCAGCCAACATCTCACAGATGTGCCTTTTGGTGGTTTGGTGAAAAAATATTGCATGATTGCCAAGTTACAGTACTCTGAAGGTGACATTTTTTCACATAGACTAACATTGTGGCATCCACCGCGCCTTTTGGGGCACGTATCTCGAAAACGGTGCGAGATATGGAATTTTTGCTGGAAGTTGCATAGGGCTATGTAATAGCAAAAACCTAGCCAGGAAAATCAAGATTTTTGTGAAATTTAAATTTTTTTCTATGTGGTGCGGTTGCTGAGATATTAGCAATTAAGTACTTCCAATGCTCGTTTTAAGCTTTGATACCATTACAATGCATACATTCTTTGCACACACTGTGTTTCTGTATGCACCTGTTTGGCAAAAACAAGGTATGCACTTCTGTTACTGTTACAGTTACTGTTTCCACTTGCATTTATGTCCCCATTTGCGTTACCGTTCATGTGTATGTCATCATGTGCGTTACCCTTTGCGTTGTCATTCACTCTTGCATTTTTGTTACCATTACCATTTGCATTTCCACTACTGTTTTTGTTTGTGTTTTTGTTTGCATCACCGTGCGCATTGCCATTTGCGTTTCCGGCACCCCTTTCATTTGCATTTAAGTTTCTCTTTCGTTTTGCGTCTTCCTTGCTGTTACTATTACCAATTGTGTTTGCAATTGGGTTACTGTGCCCATGTGCATTACAGTTTGTGTTTCCATATGTGCTTGTGTTTCCTTTTGTCCTTCTGTTTCCTTTGCTGTTATTTTTGCTGTTACCATTACCATTTGCGTTTGCAATTGCGGTCCTGTGCCCATGTGCATTTCAGTTTACGTTTCCATATGTGCTTCTGTTCCCATTTCCATTTCTCTGTCCTTTGGCATTATTCTTCATGTTAACTTTACCATTTGCATTTACAATTGTGGTACTGTGCCTGTGCGCGTTACGGTTTGCGTTTACGTGTGTGCTTGTGTTCACGCTTCCGTTTGTTTTCACTTTTGCATTCTTTTTGCTGTGAACCTTAACATTTCCATTTAAAATACCACCGTCATCACTGTTAGGGTTAGCAGTTTGTTTTCATATGCGCTTCAATGTCCGTTTGTGTCACTGTTCGTTTCGGCGTCACTTTGCACCTGCGTTTCTATTAACGTTTCCTTTACCATTTACGTTTGGGTTACCATGTGCGCCACTGTTTGCACTTCTGTTTGCATTGCTGTTCCTATTACTATGTCACAAGACATCACGTCGCGGGAGTGCGGGTCCTGAAGGGTCCCATGCTCCCGCTGCTGCATTACATTCACTATTTCTTGTCATCATTCTCAAAAAGAAGGGAAATTAGAGGCAAAAAGAACTCCATTTAATGCATTAGTTAGGGTTGTTCCACAGCAACAAAAGTGAGGAAATTCAGTGTTAGGTTGAAAGCCCCTTTGACCCCCCTAGCCCACCCCTCAGCCGGCATCGTTTTGGAGTTGGGGTCATTGGTTCTAACTCTCACCCCATTCTCCTACAGTATACCTCTGCTTCTTCACACATGTGATAGAGTGAGAGTTGGGCTGATGACCCCAATCGCACCCGATGCTGGTTGGGGTTGGGCTGGGGGGTCAAGGGTTCAAACCTAACACCGAATTTCTCACTTTTGTTGTTGTGAACAACTCTAA
The DNA here is from genome assembly GCA_016271365.2 of Neoceratodus forsteri. NCBI lineage: Eukaryota > Metazoa > Chordata > Ceratodontiformes > Ceratodontidae > Neoceratodus > Neoceratodus forsteri. The sequence goes on from CM057453.1 coordinate 393,018,060, forward strand.
CTAATGCATTAAATGGAGTTTTTGCCTCTAATATACATATATGTGTGTGATATATGTATATATTTATATATATATATATATAGAGAGAGAGAGAGAGAGAGAGAGAGAGAGAGAGAGAGAGAGACTGAGCCAGTATAGTTAGGGTTGATCTGGTAGTCTAATGTTAAACCTTACATTTTGCACTTTAATTACTTTGTAACCATTCAACAGATTTGCATGACATTTGGCAGGCTTTGCTGCCAGTGGAAGGGCTCTTGACATACCAAATGTTGTTTGAATCCTTTTTGTGGTTTTTGAGATACAGAGTGGTGAAAAACACAAAATTTACATGGCTTTTTGGATTTTCTTTCGACAGCCATTTCTTGGAAAGGGCTTTTGATTGTGGTCTGAAATTTTCAGGGTTGAAAGCCATTGCCTCAGAGATGTACCTTTTGAAGGTCTGGTGAACAAATATTAATTCATTCAAAAGTTACTTAATTTTTAATTTTCCATTATTTCCTATGGAAAAAAATAGATGTCCCATGCAAAAACAAACTTGTTTTCATAGGGAGGTTGCTTGTTTTCTTAGGGAGGTAGCTTGTTTTTGTAGGCAGGGTTACCCAGAGTCGCAGAGAGCCTGGTTGTCTAGTGGCATCCCCTACCCACCCGTTAATTTGCTGTATCCCTGGTGTCTAGTGGCACTGCCCCTTATGTTGCCCCATGTCTAGTGGCACCCTGTCACTCTCCCTCCCATTTCCATGCTTTCATATATATTTGCTGACAGCAGGGTGCCCAGTCCCACTGTTGGCACTGTAAGTCATCACCCACACCAATGCTGAACACTGGGGAGCCCACTCCCAGTGTCCCAACATACAAACTACTGCCTCCCCAGCAGTGTGGAACAGTGAGGAGTCCACCAGCAGTGTCCCCAAAAAGTGTTATGTTTATATCCCTGAGAAAAAAAGAGTCCCCCGACATCTTTTTTTTTCTCCTGGAAAAAAGTAAATGGTCCCTTGTCATCTCCCCTGCCCCCCCCATCCCAACCCTCCCACTGAACACCCAGCATCCCCACTCCCACTCTTACCCTATACTTACCATCAGAGATCATTGGCTAACATCTACTGTGGACCAGGACACGTCTGCACTTTTCAAAGTCGAACCACGAATTGAAGAATCAAGGTAAGTGCTGTATAATGACTGTCAATTGCATTTTCAACTTATGTTGATATATCGGCCATTTTAGAATATTTTGTCACAAAATTTTTAACATGGACTTTTGGGGACCCCACCCCATAAACAATGGCACTGTTGTTTTGTTAATCAGACCCATAAGGTGATTTCCTGGATGCTGTGCAAAATCACCTTTTGGGACTGAGTAACAAAATGGCAGTACCAGTGTTCATGAATTAGGGGCCCAAAACCATTTGAAAATTTAGACAAAACCAAAAAAACACGAGTTACATGCTGCAGTTGTCGGGAATTTTCTCCTACACACGCATATTAACGCTGTTAATTTTTTATATTTTCATTTGAATTTTCAACATAGCCATTTTTTTTTACATTCAGCTCATGAACACTACAGCAGTCATTTCTCTCATCCTGCCCAAAACATGCTTCCACACCTGTGGCTCAGAATAGCACAGTTGTTGCGTGAAGTCACCTTTCAGGACTGAGTAATGAAATGACAGTGCCAGTGTTCATGAGGTGGGGTCCCAAGAAGCCCATGTTGAAAATTTGGAGCAAAAATACCAAAAACACATGAGTTACATGTGCTTGTTTACATTTTCCTATGCACGTGCATAATTTTGCCAGTTGTTCACATTTTCACTCCATATTTTCAACAGAACCATTTTTTCACACCACCTCATGAACAGTACAGCTGTCATTTCTCAGATCTTGCCCAAAACAAGTTTCCACACCTGTGATGCAGAATGCCGTTTTGCCACAGATTAAGAAATTTTCACCTATGGGGTTTATGAGGTGGGGTGCTAAGAAAACTGTTGAAAATTTGGGGGCAAAATGTGAAAAAATTACAAAGTTATCATGGCTACATACATACAGTATATGCATCTCTGAAGGAATGGGAGTGCAGGGCCAGGATATGATTACACTATCTGAAAAAGTAATGAAATTCATTGCAAAAAATGTAATTAATGCATCAGTTAGAGTTGTTACTAAAGCAACAAAAGCAGGGAAATAGCATTAGGGCTGATGACCCCAAGGTACACCCCCAATGCCTGTCAGTGTCTGCAGGGTGAGGGTGGGGTGTTATGGTTGGAAACCCTAACACTCTATTTCCCTGCTTTTGGTGCTTTAGTAACAACCCTTTTGCAATGAATATATATATATATATATATATATATATATATATATATACTTTTTATAATGGTCTTCATCCTCCAGACCTGAATGGGTGAGCTAATAGCCCCCTACCTGCCAGGCCCTGTCTGACTGCTGCCTCCCCTGAGGACTGCCCCATAAAGTCCTTCACAGATTCCACCCCCCTCCCCCATTGTGGGTCCAGGAAATACAATCCAGATAATGGGTTCAAATCTCCAGGTGGTGGCACAGGCCTCTCAGCCTTTTTTCTACATTTCTTCCCTAACCCCCGCTGCAGCTATTAGATGATAGTGCATGTTGTGTGTAGGCACACACAAGCTGCCTGGGAGTGGCAAATCCTCCCTGCCCCAGGAGAGGAGCTCAATCCCTGGGCTGCACTGCAGGTCTAGATGCTCGACTTTTCATGCATCTGTATCCCATGATTAAGGGCATAGATGCATGAAACTTCAGGCATCTAGATCTCCAGTGCCTCTTTGCCTTGATGTTTGTACAATTTCTTCAATAAAGTGATCTTTTTGCAGGTCAGATCTTGATTGTATGTGAGTTGCTGGTGAGGCTCTTTTTTTGATCTTGTGCTGAGCTTGGATCCAACTTGGATGCCAGGTGGGTGCTCCCAGGACTCCATTAGTTCAGTGGGGAGTAAACCATCTCTCACACTACCCATCAACAGCCCTTTTTGCAAAATACTTGTGTTTTTTTCCAAATATAGCCAGATATGCTTTACAAAGGAGGAATTCCTGGTTCCCCAACATGTCATACAAGAAGGTGGAACTAGCACCTATGCCTCCATTTTATAGATCTCAATGTTGGAGGTAAGCAGAGGGATAGGAATGTTTTCAATCATTTGAATTTGGGTTTTCTAACCCTCATTTTAATGAAATGAGGTGCTTATTTTGGCTGGTAGGTATACAGCAATTACCTATCAATAAAACCTTGACATGCAATGCACTATCATTTTTTTAACTGGTTTATTGACTTTATAAAGTAAGCAGAACATCACATACATGACAAAACCTTGATAAATGACAAGAAAAATTGTAAATCCATAACTTTACATCAGATAGGTTTGCATACACACATGCCCTCATGTGCTCATTTACTGTCAGGATTCTAACCTGACATGAGAACAGATAACTTTTGTCAAAACACACAATTGACAATAAACTTCAGCGTAAAAAAAAAACTTTTCATGCTGATAAATGCATTTTACAATAGCTGTAATTGATATGACTGTCTGGGTAGGAAAATTATAATTGCATATTTCATACATGTTAAGTGCTCAACTCACACTGAGTTGTATGCCTTGATCAACATCACTTCCATAGGGGACAGTGAATCTAAGTAATGGGCCTATGAAGTTTCAAATCTAGCCTCTCTCTCTCTCTCTCTTTCAGGGTGTATGTGAGTCTTTCCAAAGATACACTACTGAAAATCAAATCCTGACACATAGTTATAATGGTTTGCTGGTGGGACACCCATAATTTTAGAAGGCACTTACATGTCATTGCCAACATAATTCTCAGCATCCTAGGTTGCAGTATTCAGTTTCCCTCCTCATCCACTTCCATTCTAAATATGGGCACAGTCATTCTTTGGTTAATCTGGAGGCATATTTCTGACCAGAATGCTCTAAGTTTGGAACAAGCTCAGAAGTAGTGGAGGTATGTATCTGTTCCCATCATGTACCTGCCACACAAGGAAGATATTCCCAGATTGAAATTGCTCGCTTTATTAGGCGACATGCAGTCAGTGTATGAATTTGAACTGGGCTTCTTTGCACTTACTACACATAAGCAAGCTCATATGTGACTTACATACTGTCGCCCAAGTATCTTATGTAATATTACATCTCAGGTGTCTCTCGCACAATTGCCAGACCTTCATGGATTGATCTTTGGTCTTGTCTCTTAGAGTGCATACATTTTAGCTATCATCTCTTTTGGAGACACCCTGGCTCTCATAAGTTCTCTTTCCGTCTAACTGAATTCCAACCTTGTCTGCTCTGCTCTTTCCAGTTTCCTAAGGAAAGATCCCACCACAAGATACCTGTACATAAGCCCCTCAAGTATTCTGAGCCAATTTATTAGTTCTTGAAAATCCCTCATACTAGGGTTCCCATCAGATCTCTCAAGAATTGTACATCACCTTCCCTCCACAACACGAACCCTGCATCTTTCCCGTCTGGGTCATAAATCATAATGTCATACGCTTAATAGTCTAACTACTGCACTTCCACTGCTAATGCCAGCAAGCAAACATTCAGCATTGAAAAATGCTTGTTTTCTGTTGTAGCATGTATCTAGAGTCTGAGGCTGTGACAAGGTTGTAAAGTTTCAAGCAAGCCTCCATTTACATGCAAATAAGGCACTTATAAAATGACCCCTCCAGTTCTTTGATGTCACTGAAGCAACAGCTCAGAAGACAGCATATGGTTTTCAGTGCTTTCTATCCATATTTTATTTAAAGTTGGCAATGGATTAAGACAGTCCTCTCATGCAACTCACACAGTGTGTAGTACTAGTAAACTTTATTTGTGCATAGCAAATAATACATCTAAAATTATTTCATTCACAAGAAAAAAAATCTTTTTCTTTGGACTGCTCATTTCTCACTGTAAAAGAGTTGTAACATATTGTAGGGAGGAGTAGACTGAATGCCTCCTTTCCACAAATGATACACATCCTCCTTTCAGCAGCTGGAAAATAGAGCGCTAGGTCACTTAACTGTAGTGACAAAAGTGTATTTTTTTAAAATTTCAAATGCTCTTAAACCCTAGTTGCTGACTGGAAATACCAAGAGAGGCAATGAATATGACATGAGAGGTGTGAGGCAAGCAAATACAGAGCACTGCAAACACTGAGACTTCTCTCTTGCATCTCTGGGTGTAGTTCTTTACTGATTCATCAGTACATTACTACTGTGCAAAACATATGATATGTTTAGCTTCACATCGCAATCAATGTCATCATCATAATACTTAGTCCAAGACTAGCCTAGTGTATGGGTGATGTGATATTCACATACCTGGGTAGACACTGTTGCACATGGATCAAGTCATGTTATGAGCTTAACAGAGTATGCAGTGAAGCATGAGACAGAACCAAGTGTGTTAATGTAGCAAAGGTGAGCATATATCGGATAAATCACACAAAAAGGACACATGTTTTGCAGAATAACGGCACTAAAAATTGTACATAGTGATCGAGCAAAGATTTGTAGTTTACTGGGTAGACAGTGAGGCACAACACAGAGCTCAGTGTGCTCATGTAACCAAGATGAGTGTATATCAGAGGCTATCACACCAAGTGAAATAAAGTTTGCAGAAAACCTCAACTGTCAAATGTACATGGTGATGGAGCCATGATAAGCACTTACAAAGATGTGCAGTGGGACACAAGGCAGAGCAATGTGCGTTCACATAACCCAGGTGAGCATATATCAGAGGCCGAGCACACAAATTGACAGAAAGTTTTCAGAATAAGTGCACTTGCAATTGTACATAGTGATCAAGTAATGGTATGCAGTTACCTTGGTAGACACTGAGGCATGAGGCAGAGCTGAGCTTGTTCATTTAACACAGGATAGCATATATCAGAAGCCAATTACACAAAGTGAGACAGTTTGCAGAATAAGTGCAGTCACATTTGTACATAGTGATGGAGCCATGGCATGCACTTTCCTGAGTATGCACTGAGGCACAAGGCAGAGCCAAATGTGTTCGTGCAACCTAGTTGAGAGTAAATCTGAGGCTATTCACAGAAAATGAAACAAGATTTGTAAAATACATGCAGTCACATTTGTGCACAGTGATGGAATCATGGTTTGCTCTTTCTCGGGTATGCAGTGAGGCATCAGGCAGACCGACATGTCTTCATGTAACTGAAGTCAGCATATAGCATAGGCTAATCACACAAACGTGACACAAGGTTTGCAAAATAATTGCACTTACAGTTGTACACTGTGATGGAGCCATGATATGCACTTACCAATGTGTCCAATGAGGCAGGGGGCAGAGCCAAGTGAGTTCATGTAACTCAGGTGGGCATATATCAGCGGCCAATCACAGAAAGTGAGAGAAGGTTTTCAGAAGAACTGTAGACATAGTTGCACACTGTGATGGAGAAAACATACCTTGGTAGACATTGAGGCATGAGGTAGAGCCAAGTGTGTTCAATGAACACATGATAGTGTATGTCATGGTCAAATGATACAAAGAGAGGCAAGGTTTGCAGAATAAGTGCAGTCACATTTGTACATATTAATGAAGCCATGTATGCACTTTCCTGGGTATGCACTGAGGCAAGAGGCAGAGCCAAGTGTGTTCATGTAACCTAGATGACTGTATGTCAAAGGCCGATCACACAAAGTGAGACAAGATTTGCAAAATAAGTGCAGCAAAATTAGTACATAGTGAATGAACCATGCTATGTGCATTCCAGTGTATGCACTGAGACATGTAGCAGAGCCAAGTGTGTTCAAGTACCCTAGGTGAGAATGTAGCAGAGGCTGAACACAGGAAAATGACACAAGGTTTGCAATATCACTGAAGTAACAGTTGTACCTTGTGATGCAGTCATGGTGTGCACTTAACAGGGTATGCAGTGAGGCACAAAGCAGAGTCAAGTGTTTTTATGAAACCAAGATAGGCATTCATCAAAGGCCGATCACATAAAGTGAAAGAAGATTTTAAGAATAACTGCACTCAGAATTGCACATAGTGATCAAGCAAAGGTATGCAGTTTTCTGGGTAGATACTAAGGCGCAAGGCAGAGTTGAGTGTGTTTATTAATGCAGGTTAAGGTATATCAGAGGCCAATTACACAAAGTGAGACTTAAGTTTGCAGAATAAGCACAGTCTCATTTGTACATACTCAACAAGCCATGGTATGTATTTTCCCGGGCATGCATTGAGGCAGGAGGCAGAGCCATGTGTGTTCATGTAACCAAGGTGAGCATATGGCAGAGCTCAATCACACAAATGTGACACAAGGTTTGCAGAGTAGCTGCGCTCACAATTGTGCATTGTAAAAGAGACATGGTATGTTCTTTCCAGGGTATGCAGTGATGCACAAGCAGCTTGTTTCCAGATGAGTCCGGGGGGAGGGTTATGGAGGATAGTACAATAGGAAAAAATTAAATAGTAATAAACAGCATTACAAAAATAATAGTCATATACAGCAATAAAGTACATCAAAGGAACATAATTATAAATATTGCAAATAAACATATTTACAGAAATGATGTCAGTGAGATCCTTATTAGGTGGCGGTAACCTAGAAGGACTGGACAGCTGAGTAGATACATAGAAACACAGAAAGTGATGGCAGATGGGAACCAAAGTTCCATCTAGTCTGCCCAGATCCTACCCCTCCCATTCAGATACTTTTTATCACTATCCCTTTGTGCCTATTCCAAGCTGATTTAAATCTCCATACAGTTTTGGATTCAATGACTTCAGCAGGTAGGCCATTCCACAGATTAACCACCCTTTCTGTGAAGAAAAACTTGCACATGTTGCCTCTGAATCTACCCCCCCAGTTTCATGTTGTGACCTCTTGTTCTCGTGGAGTTGTTAATGAGAAACAGCTCCTGGGTGGGGACTCTGTTTATACCCTTTAGGTACTTGAATGTCTCAATCATGTCCCCCTATCTCTGAGCTGTTCCAGGGAGTACATGTTGAGCTCCTTTAATCTGTGTTCATAAGATAACTCATGGAGACCATGAATCATTTTAGTTGTCCTCCACTGCACTGTCTCTAGTCTATGTCCTTCTTGAAGTAAGGCCTCCAGGACTGGATGTAGTACTCAAGGTGGGGCCTCACCAGGGACCTGTAGAGTGGCAGGATCACCTCCCTTCTTCTACTTGAGATGCCCCTACCTATGCATCCTAGTATTTTGATGGCCCTTATTGATGCTTTTTTACTTTGGTTGCCCACTTTTAAATCATCTGAAATGATAACTCCCAGATCTGGCTCCTGCTGGGTGATTGCTAGTGTCTCCCTCCTAGGTGGTAGTCAGTACCCAGGTTGTTCTTACCCAGATGCATTACCTTGTACTTTTTTGCACTGAATTTTAGCTGCCACATACTTGACCATTTTTCATGCTTGAGAAGGTCACTTTTCATTTGCTCCACCCCCTGTGCCATATCTACTCTGTTGCAGACCTTTGTGCCTACCCATGATACCACTTTCTTCCCTACACCTGTATTCTTGAGTTTATTTAGCAGCCTCCTGTGTGGGGCAGAATCGAAGGCTTTACTAAAGTCTAGGTAGATGACATCCATGGCACCCCCCGGTACACCACCCTAGTACCAAGTCAAAGAACTAGATCAGGTTTGTCTGGCAAGACAGTCCCGCTGTGAACCCATGCTGCTTGGCATCCTGCTGTTCAGCTTCCTCCAGAAATGCTATTATTCTTTCCTTGAGCAGTGACTCCATCAACTTTCCCAACACAGAGGATAGGCTAACTGGGCGGTAGTTCCCTGCTTACTCTTTGCTACCACTCTTATAAATAGGGATCACTATTGCCTTTTTCCAGTCCTGTGGGACCATCCCTTCAATTAGGGATCTACTAAATAGGTCTGCTACGGGTTCAACCAGTTTATCACTCAGTTCTCGCAGTATCTGTGGGTGGATTCTGTCCAAACTCATGACTTTATCCAAGTTCAGTTTTTTAATTCTGCCTTTACCCTTTCTGCTGTGAACAGGACTGTGTCCACTCCCCTTTGTGTTATTTTGTCCCCCTTCTGGGTGGGTCTGTTGCCAGGCTCTTCCTTTGTAAAGACAGAGCAGAAGTACTCATTCAAGACCTCTGCCTTTTCTATATCTTCTTTCACCTTTTTCCCATCCCTGTTTAAGAGCCTGACAATACCGTCTTTGTTTTTCTTTTTGCCACTTTTGTACCTAAAGAAGGTCTTTTTGCCTTCTTTTACCCACCTCGCCAAGTCTTCCTCTGTTTGTGCCTTTGCTGCTCTGATCACCCTATTTGCCTCTCTCAGGCTACTCCTGTATGCCCCCCTATCCTTGTCACTGTTAGAGCTCTTGTACATCTTGAATGTTTGTCTCTTTTTTCTTACTGTAGTTGCTACCTCTTTTGTGAACCGTAGTGGATTTCTTCTTTTTCTTGTCTTACTGACGAGCCTGGAACATTTCTCAGTTACTTCTTCCAGTGCCTTCCTTATGTGCGCTCAATATTCTACAACCCTCCTTTTTCCTTTTTCTTGAAGTTAACTCTGAAGCAACTTCTCATTTGTGCAAAGTATGCTTTTTGAAATCAAGGACTCTTGTCTTAGAGTGGCTTGATTCCTCTATCATGCTGATCTTAAGCCAGACAGATTTCTGGTCATTTGATCCCAATTGGCACCCCACTTCCACCTCCTTTACCTTGCTACTGTTAGTGAGCTCCAGGTCCAGGATTGTGTTTTCTCCAGTAGAGGCCATTATGAGCTGGTTTAGGCCAGCCCCTCTCAGTGCATCTAGGAAGTTTCTGCTTCTGTGGGTGCTGTGCAGGAAATTCAGTCTATGTCTGAGAGATTGAAATCATCCATTAACACAACCTCTCCCTTATCAGTCATATTCAGTATGCTTTCCAGTAGTTCTTTGTCTGCTTCTGCCCCCTGTGAAGGAGGCCTATATATCACCCCTAGTCTAAGAACTGATTTATTTACTGGTTCAGATGTGACCCAGAGGACCTCTGATTTGTCTTGGGTTCTTCGGACTTCCATGGCTTTTATGTCCTCTCATATATAAGGCTACTCCCATCCCTTCCTGTCCTTCCTGATCAGACTGTAGCCTGGAATAACAATATCCCATGTATGGTTGTCGTTAAACCATATTTCAGTTACTGCCACTCAGTCCAGTACAGCCTCTGCCATTGTGGCCATGAGTTCCATGATTTTGTTAGCCAGACTGTGGGCATTGGTCACCAATGTTTTCCAGTAACTGGCATCCATTTTACTTTTTGTTCTAGCATACCATGTTTCCCATTCGACCCTACTGGGTAGCTGAAATTAAGTACAGTGGAGCCCACTTATAAGAACATCAGATATAAGAACATCCCGCTTATAAGAACATTGTTTGGATGTCCCAATTTTTGTCCATTATTTTCAATGGCAGCAAAGCCCATTTATAAGAACATTTTTTTCCACCAGAGGTAGTGGTGGATGGTCATTATCACCTCTGAGTGTGATAAGCCTGGGCTGAATCATCATCACCTAGTCTCATCATTAACAGTCATTTAACTAATAAATGGATGTGTGAAAGATGCCCCATGAAGAAGACAGTACATATTCCTCCACAGTTAAGTGAGACACTGAATGCATTTTAGAACATTACACTAATTGTTTGAGCAAGAGCTCTTAGAAAAAGCTATGTTCTACTACTTTTAATAATGAGTTATCTAAAAACTAGTTTGAACCCATGTTAATCATGTTAAGCATAGATTTTACATGAATTTTCACTGTTTTCAATGAAGCCCTCTTATAAGGACATCCTGGTTATAAGAACATTTTTGCTGGGCATTTAGGGTGTGCTTATAACAGGGTTCCACTGTACTGTGGAATAATGCCACAGTGTGATTATGGGATCTTGTGTAACCGCAGCAGTTCCAGAGTGTAAAACAGATGGCATGACAGCCCTGGGAAAACTAGGACTACTCTGGTTTAGTTTTATACTTCCAAAATCCTTTTCCATTTATTTACACAGTAGTCATTCATCTTGCAGTCACATCTGTAAAACAGTGCCATCTCCTTGGAGTGGAAGCGCAGGAGGTGTTTTGAGCAGAACAATTCAAGGATGTGAGGTGATTTTTCTTGATATTGTGTACATAGGACTGCTAGAAGGGCAAAAGTGTGTATTGATATGAAAAAAGTTGTTTTTTTTTGCTGCAAACGGGGGTTCAGGAGGAGGGAGGTAGGCCAGAGATGGAAGGACTGAGTAGGAAGACAGACAGTCACATGGCCCAGCCAGACCAATAGAGAGACCAGGGTCCATGAGATGTAAAGGGGGCCATCTTAATAGTTCATTCAGTGCTATGCAGGAGGTATTTGGAGCACAGGAAAAACAAGGGAGGGAAGTGATTTTTCTTGATATTGTGTGCATAGGTCTGCTGGGCAAAGGTGTTGATTGATGTACAAAAGGGTGTTTTTTGCTGCAAACAGGGGTTCAGGAGGAGGGAGGTAAGCCAGAGAGGGTGTGACTGAATCAGAGGAAGACAGACAAACAGACAGTCACGTGACCCAGCTAGGCCAACAGGGAGGCCAGGGTCTGTAAGATACAAAGGGGCCATCTTAATAGTTTATTCAGTGCTATGTAGGGGGTGTTTTTGAGTGGAGCAAAATGAGCGAGGGATGTGATTTTTCATAATATTGTGTGCAAAGGACTGCTATAAGGGCAGAAGCATGGACTGATGTAAAAAAAGTTGTTTTTTGCTGCAAATGGGGGTTCAGGAGGAGGGAGATAGGCCAGAGAGGGAGGGACTGAATCAGTGGAAGACAATCATGTGACCTGGTCTGGCCAATAAGGAGGCCGGGGTCTGTATATATTTCCCAGGAGGCCAAGCAGCCTCTCATGTGAGTGACCCCAAAGCGTGAGTGCCACGAAGCAGGAGTGTGGCATCTGACTAGGTGGCATCTGTAGGGAATCTGCAGCGAGGACCGCAGGCCACAGGCCATGCTGGGACAGAGCAGCAAGGGGGAGAGAATAAAAGGACAGAAGAGAAGGGTATCTAGCACAGAATAGATATAGGGGAGGATGTGGCACCTAAAAAGCTGGAGGGGGCAGGGAAACTGCATGTAGGAAGGTTGGTGGGGTGGGGAGAGGGGATGGGGGATACAGGGGGAAATGGGAGGATGGTTAGATGTAACGGGTGTTGAGCAGCTATTTTACAGGGGGTAATGTGGAGAGCAGGGGGATATCTAGTATGTAGGCAGCTTGGACAGCATAGGGAGGAAATAGAGAGGCTGAAATGGGAACTGGGAAGGAGGAGGGGGACAGTTGGGTGGCTGGGCAGGAGATGAGGGACAAGAGGGGCACAGATGGGCTGCGCAGGGAGTGGGCGTAGGTTCCTAGTATTGCAGGGGTTGGATGACCAGGGGGGAAGGAGGAGAGTTCAGGAAGAAGGGGCCAGCAGAATATGTACTGAGTAAAGGGAAGGCAGGGGGAAGGGGTGGGACAGAAGACAAAAAAGGAGGCGGGGATAGGGAGGCAGGTGGGGCAGGTGGAGAGGAGAAAGAGACAGAAGTGGTCAGGGGGATATGGAGGGGAGAGGCATAGACAAGGAAAGGGCATCTTCAGGAGAAGAGTACATGGTGGGAAAAGTGCAGGACCAAGAGAGGAGGAAAAGCAGAGTGTAAGTATTTGGGAAGGGGGAACCTTGGGGGTAGCAATAATGGAGGGAAATATGTGAAGGAGGGGCAACAGAGAAGGCACTATGGCAGCAAGAGGCAGGAAGAAGGGGAGACAGTTGTGATAGTAGGGGACTCTATTCTGAAGGGAGTAGAATGGGGCAACAAGCACACAAGGAAGAGCAACAGAAGGGTGGAGTGCATGCCAGGCATGGCAGCAGGGAGGGAGGGAGGGTGAAATTATACCAAAATGAGTGGGGCAGAATCAGGGGAAACCTCACATTGTGGTTCATTTGGGCACCAATGATCTGACAGGATGCAAAGTGAAGGAGGTGCAGGAAAGGTTCATAGAGCTATGAAAGATCTGTAGAGAGGTGGGAAGGTCAGTAGCTTTCTCAGAAGTACTGCCAGTCCTGAGGTCCAGTACTGTCAGAAAGTTATGGATTGAGGAATTCGGCTCATGGCTGGAGGGATGGTGTACAGCAAATGGGTATCGGTTGGTAGGAGAGTGGTGTAGGACATGGGAAGACAAAGACCTATATGTACCAGACAGGCTGCTTCTAAGTAGGAAGAGCACAAGGGTCCTGAAAGGAAACTTGGAGAGATATTTGGAGGACAAGCTGAATTTAAACAGAGGAAGGGGTTGCAGCAGAGAGCAAGGCACTCAGCACCAGGCGAGGAGGGTCGTCAGGCCTCCCCCATAGTAGAGCAGCACAAGAAAGGGGAAGGACAAGGGAAGGGAATAGTAGGGATGAGGCTGGGGAAGGGGAGACACAAAAGTATAGCCTAGAGGTTAGAGGAATGCGGTGTGAACGAGCTTGATACATCCAGCAGACCAGACCTGAGTCTGATTCTCACAGCTTCCACTTGCATACTGTGTGACTCTGAGCAAGGCACTTAACCGTCCAGTACTCCCAGGTCACCCCTGAAAACAGGCACTAGTGCCTAGTGGGCCTTACCCGGTTACCAAAGACTAAAAAAAAAAAAAAAGATCAGGAGCAAAGGGGGACAGACGTCGCTCTGCAAGGTGGTGTCCTTGAATGCGAACAGCCTGGCAAACAAGGCAGCTAACCTACAAGCACTGATGATGGAAGAGGGACGTGGACATTGCAGCCATCATAAAGACATGGGCAACCAAGTACCATGACTAGGACCTTGAGGTCCCAGTGCACCAACTGAATAGGAAGGACAGAGCAAAGGGAAGTGGGGTGGAGTGGCGCTGTAGGTAAGGGAAGAGATAATGCGCTCCAGGGAGGAGGGAGAGGAGGGCAAGGCTGAAGCCCTATGGGTAGTTCTCCAGAACACAGCTAGAAGGATTCAGATAGGGTTGGTGTACAGACCACCTTCACAGGGAATACAGCTGGACAGGGAGCTGGGGGAACAGATCAAGAAGGTAGGGGGGAGAGGGAGTTCAGTAATACTTGGGGACTTCAATCTACCTGAAGTAGTCTGGAGCACCCCAGCTACCTCCTGTAACAGAGAACAGGCCCTCCTGGATGCTATGCAGAAGTGTTTTCTGATACAGGGAGTCATGGAGCCAACAAGGGAGGGGGCTTTACTAGACCTAGTACTATCGGATGGGGAGCAGGTCCACAAAATTGAAGTGAGGGAACCCCTTGTAGGTAGTAACCGCCATACTGTGTGGTTTTCCATCAGCATGGGGAAGGAAGCAGCCACATCAAAAATAAGAGTGGTTGATTTTAGGAAGGCAGACTTCGTCAGGATGGGGAATGTACCAGAGGAGTAGCTGGCAAAGATCTGACCAGGGATGAATGCCAACCAGAAATGGTCTATCATTAAAAAAGGGATAATTGAAGCAACTGACACCTGTACGAAGGCTAGCAAAAAGAACTCCAGGGCCAAGAGACCTAGCTGGAATAGCAGGAAGGTGGCTGTGAGGGTGAAAGAAAAATGAGTGGCCTTCCTGAGGTACAAGTGTACTTCGGAGGAGGAGGACAGAGAGGTATACACTGAAAAATCTCAAGAAGCAGGGAGAGAGGTCTGGTCAGCCAAGGCTGAGAAGGAACTAAGAGTCACACAGTGGATTTAGGAAGTGGAGAAGGGCTTTTTCTTGTACATCAAGGAGAGAGGAAGCAGGAAGGAAGGGAAGGGATAGTTAGCACTCCACACAGTGCAAGAAAGTAGCAGCAAAGGCAAACAAGATGCTGGGATGCATATCTAGGGGGATCAGTAGTAGGAGAGAAGAGGTTTTACTGCCCTTCTACAGATCACTGGTAAGGTCGCATCTAGAGTATGGAGTTCAGTACTGTTGTGCACACCTCAAAAAGGACATTAACCTACTGGAGAAGGTCCAGAGGAGGGCTACAAAGATGATAGCGGGTCAGTAGGGTAAGGCATATGAGGAGAGGTTGAGGACACTGAACATGTACTCCCTGGAAGACAGGATAGAGAGAGAGAGAGAGAGAGAGAGAGAGAGAGAGAGAGAGGAGGGAGAGAGAGGGGACATGATTGGGACCTTCAAGTACTTGAAAGGGATAAATAAGGTTGATAAGAAGAGTCTCTTTAAGCTGATTGGCAACCATAGCATGAGGGGGCACAGTCTTAAGCTGGAGGGTGGGAGGTTTAGGAGGGAAGTCAGGAAGCACTTCTTCACAGAGAGGGTGTTGGACACTTGGAATGCCCTGCCAGAAGAGGTCATCTCATTGAAGACAGTGGGCATCATTAAGAAAGGCTAGGACAGGTATGGGGGAAGGTAAGGATCATGGGTAAGGAGGATGGGAGGAGTGAGGAGGGAGGGCAGGGACAGTAGCTCAAGCTGTGGACCCTGCAGTATAAGCAGACTTAATAGACCACATGGCCTTCTTCTGCTGGCTTCTTTGTATGTTTATATGTATGTTTGCATAAAGAGGGAGTGAGGATGGGCAGAAAAGGGGTAAGACCAAGCAGGGGCATTAAATGAGTAATTTTGTTCAGTCTTCACTAAGGAAGCGCATGGGCCTATGCCACAAGGGAAGATAGGGGGAACCATGAGGGGGGAAGGAATATGAGGGGGAGATTGGGGTACCCAGGGTCTTAAGGGGTCTAAAGGAACTGAGAGTGGTCAAGGCACCGTATCCAAATGGCATACACCCGCAAGTACTGAGGGAGCTGGCAGAGGTACTAGCAGCCTCTCTGTCGGACCAGTTTAACACCTTGCTGGAGGAAGGGCATGCCACAGGACTGGAGGACAGCTCATGTGGTACCTCTACATAAGAGTGACCCCAGGGATGGGATGGGAAACTATAGGTCGGTTAGCCCAACCTCCATAGTGGGAAAGTTAATGGAGACCAATCTAAGGAAAGGCTGGTGTCCTTTCTTGAAGTGAATGGTCTTCAAGATGACAGGCAGCATGGGTTTGTTAGAGGGAGATCTTACCAAACCAACATGATAGACTTCTTTGACTGGGTTTCAAGGTCATTAGACAGGGGCCAGGCGGTGGACGTCCTTTACTTGGACCTCAGTAAGACATTCAACCCAGTGCCACATGGGAGGCTGATTAGCAAGTTGGGAGACTTGGGAGTAGGAGACAACATGCTGGGGTGGATTAAGAGCTTACTAACGGACAGGAGCCAGAAGGTGGTGGTAGGAGGGAACTGTCCAAACCTAGACTTATGACCAGTGAGGTCCCACAGTGCTCAGTACTCAGACTGGTACTGTTCAATATTTTTATTAGTGACATAGCAGAGGGGGTTAAAAGTAAGATCTGCCTTTTTCAGATGATACTAACCTCTGTGGGAGGGTGGACACAGAGGAGGGGAGACAGGACTTAAGAAGCGATCTGGCTAGGCTGTAGAAATGGTGGGGCAGCTAGCAATTGGGTTTCAATGCTAAGAAATTCAAGGTCATGCATCTGGGAGCTAGGAATCCAAGGGCTGGACACTGTCAGGGGTGAAGTACAGGTGACGGTATCAGAGGAGGAGTAGGACCTTGGGGTGATGGTCAGAGGTGATATGAAACACTTGGCACAATGCCAGAAGGCAACAGCCAAAGCAAATAAAATGCTGGGCTGCATTGCCAGGGGAATCACCTCTATAAGGGAGGAAGTTATTATGCCACTGTACAAGTCACTGGTGAGACCACACCTGGAATACTGTGTGCAGTTCTGGTGCCTTTATCTGAAGAAGGACATCAAACTACTGGAGGGGATCCAGCTGAGGACAACCAAAATGGTCCGTGGCATGGGGCACAGAACATATAAGGAAAAGATGAGGAGCTTAACATGTACGCCATGGAGGACAGAATGGGGTGGCATGATAGAAATCTTCAAGTACATTAAGAGCATAAACAGGGTTTGTACTGAGGGCATCTTTAACTTAAGAAAGGAGGGTACAACAAGGGAGGGATAGCCTGAAACTGGTGGAGAATAGATTTAAGGAGGAATTGAGGATGCATTTTTTCACTGAAAGGGAGGTGAAGGGTGGAATGAGTTGCTGGAGGAGGTAATGCAAGCAAAGACGGTGGCCAGTTTCAAGGGAGGGACAGGGCGAAGAAGAAAATTAGGACAGGAGGAGGCAGTACTGGAAAGGGGGAGGGAAATGAGAGGGAGGTGGAGGACACCAGGAGGCATGGGGAGGGGGTGGCAGCTCTGGGGAATTAAATGAACTGCCCACTTGAGCAGACTAGGTAGACCATTATGGCCTTTTTCAACTTGCAAATTCGTATGTTCGTATGTTAATATGCAATGCCAAGATTCCCTGAGCCTGTGAGTCACTGCCTCCACTGATGACAGCAGCATTATTCCTTTTAATTTAGTTTCTTTATCCATGACAGTTGAGGTGTAGCATTTGATTTTTGAGGGACGTCCTGCTTCAAATGCTGGAATTACAAGGTGGTGGGGGTTGCCAGAGCTTGTTCCCAGTACTTCCAAAGTGAACTGCTGTAGTTCACACATCACTGCAAAAATTTATAATGGGAATGGGGGGCACTTTTGAAGACATGGACCTGAGGAGCTACCATAGTTCCTAAGGAGGTTAGGGAACTTGTTAAGGGTTACAGATCAATAGAGTCTAGTAGGATTTGAACCAGCATCTCTTTGTTCCCGTGCTTGTGCTTTAACAATGAGAGCACCCTGCCTCCATATGCTGAAGCTGATGCTTCCCTGGTGACCTATTCCTTGTTTTAGCTTAACTTTTTAGTGTCTCACAACAGCCATCCAATCACTGATGCCTAGTTACTAAGGGAAAGGGGCATACTTACAAGATTTTATCACTACTGCTGTCAAGCAAAACACAAATACAAAATAATACAACATTTTTATAATGACACTCAAAACTCTCTTGTTGCACCCAAATTCATTTGTTGGGTAAGCCTTTTTTTGCTAAAACAAACATTACCATACTGTAACAGCCCCCCTTTTTCTCACACTCACCTGGGCTGCCCTGGCATCCTCGGGGGTCCTCGTCATACTTCCCCAAGGGGCCAGGCCTGATTCCTGACCGGATTTCCTACTGTGCTTTAGTGCCTCCACCTGGGGCCACAGTGCTGTCTCCTGTAGGAGAAACAGTTTAACCCCCCTCCAAAACAATAAGAGATACCCTTTATGACTGCCCCTCTGGCCCAGCTGAATCCACACTCCCTCCCCACAATAACAGTAATAAAAGAACAAACACATAGAGGTAGGTGACCCACAATAATACCACTTTATTTAATACACTTGTAAGACAGAGGAGGCGAGGGTTATTCCCTTGATCCTCCACAAACTCAAAGCACACTCCTTTTTGGAACTCTTCCCCCTCCCCAGGGTGCACCCAGAACACTTCCCGATGGTGGGTACCTCACTGCTACTAGTCTGTAGGCCTGCCGTCTCTTGTTGAGGCCCTTGCACAACAAAACGAGTTGGAAAGAAATAAGTCTGGTGTGGGGGAAAACTCTCCCCTGACCCTCCTGGCAAATGCAACAATAGTCTCCCCAGAGCTGCAGCTCGGGGTACTCATGGTGCCCTTAGAGGGTGAAGACACTTGCTGTCCACAGCACTGTGGTCCACAAGAGTGAGGCACTGTTCTTCACCTGCCTGGCCTTTCCAGCTTCACCCGCAGGCCTTTGGATATGGATTTCACCAGGCAGGCCTGTTTGTCCTTCTTCCCTCTGCTCCAAGGGTCTCGATACTGTGGGTGGGACACAGTAGCTCAAATCCCCCTTGGGGAGGGCCTGTGCTGCTCTAGCCCTGCTCTCCACAACTCTCCCCTGGCAGAAGACACTGACCCTGGTGAGGATGGGTCCCCAAGGCCCAAAACTGATGGTCGCTGAGCCCTTCAGCACAAACAGTCAGCCCCAGTGCACTCAGGGAAGAAGCCCCTTGTGTCTTCCTCACACTACAACAGCTGCAGTCTTCCTCCTGCTCTTTCCCTTCTTGCAGTTGTGGAGGGGGGGGGAGAGAGGTGCAGTCAGAGAGCCCCTATCAGGCAGGCAGCCTACTTAGCTCTGGTTTCTCATAGGGGTCTAGGGTTTCTGTGCTTCTGGCTCTCTTTCCCTCCTCCCAGATAGCTCCTCTTTCTTTTCCCCCTCAAATTCATGCCACTGCACCTTTTAAACCCCTAGCTCCTGTCCCGTCCCTATTAGCTGACGGCCCACACGTGACCTCCCAGCTGCCTGTTGGGTATCTTTCAGCAGCCTCAGGTCACCACCGATTCATGGGAGCCACTATCTTACCTGCCCCCTAGCTCCAAGCACTATTGCCTCCCAGGGTCTGCCTACAGCCCACTGACTGGGCTGGTTTTTGCTTATTTCACAACCAGGGCTCGCCCAATCACTTCACGCCCCTTCCCCGGCCCCTCTGCATGCTTGGGGGCCAGAGAAACCCTCTGTTTCATCTGGCCGCATGGCCATTGGGGGAAAGAAGCCGGGCTCCTTTAAGACTAATTGGCGGTCCTTGCGCATATGCAAAGTGCATGGGACCTCCATGTTTAAACTAACAAATATTTGTTTATTTCAGCGTGGCCCCGAGCCCGATCCAGGACCTTCCCAGACCCGGGATCAAGCAACGCTGCAACCAGTGGCACAGGCAGTTGCTCCGGCACTCGGCCTGATCCCGAGTCAGCCAAGACACTGGCGAAAAAGACCACTAGCTGCAATGGGGGTGTCGCAAGCACGACTCCCACCAGAACCCCAGGACAGGACAGCATGCCTGGGGAGACGTCAAGGAGCGTGGAGCCCCTCTGAAGGTAAGCCCAGTTTTGGGGGGGCTTATACACTCCCCTGGCAGAAAACACAGTGTCCCGACAAGCTCTCTTTCCCTCTTCAAGCCCCCTAACCAGTAGCATGCACTTTTCTAGCTAGATACCTGGTTCCTAACTAGCACCAACAATAATTGCATTCACAGCTAGGCTTGTATCGGGTCCAGCCACAATAGTGTACTATATAAATGTGATGGGGGTGGGCACCTACATTCCTCTACTGTCTCCCGAGGGCAACACAGCAGGGATAGATGACTGGTACCACAGGCTTGAGGAGGGCATGGATTGGCAGGTTGTTGGACTCACCCAGGGTGTCTTACGTGAGCTTTACAGTGGACCAGGGAGGCCGGCCCAATCTTCTAGGCAAGGCATCGTTGGGTACAGGGACCAAGTCAGTGGGGGTGGTTTGTCCTGTAGGGTGATAGTCTAATGTCCCTCCCGGGGCATCCCTGGTACCACTACACTATCGAGGGTTAGATCAGGGACAGGGGCAGGGACTGTAGTTGCAGATAACTTACTATCTTGAGGAGCAGTGCAGGCCAGGTGGCCCCCTGGACTACCCAAGTCACTACCTAGGTTGGGCCCTGATGCGGGAACCATGGGTCAGGTCTCAGGAATAAAGGGACAGGTCTCTGAGTTCAAGTAGGACACAGGATCTGGGTGGCTGGTGCTTGTGAAACGGCCAGAGTTTCGGGAGAACCACTCCCACTGGGTGGGAGGACTGTCTGGATCCATCCCCCACTGGGAGCAGGTGGAGTCCCCTTCCTCAGTCTCATCACTGGATTGGCCCCACTGCTCCTCCTGGGGCTGCAGGGGGTCAGCATCGGTGCCCCCAGTGGAGGGGCCCAGAAGGGGAGAAAATGTCAGCCCTCACTGCTTATGCTTCCCCCAGGATACAGGCCATCTTGCTACCGGTGGGTCGGGCCCCGGGGCCGGGGTATGCACGATCTCCCCTATGGGGAGCAAATGGTTTTGGTGCACCATTTTCTCGAGCCCTCGACCATGTTCCTGCTTTATACGGTACACCGGAAGGCCAGGCACTTTTTCCACCACAGGGTAACTATCCGGAGGCCCACCGGTCCTGGATCTTGTGCTTCCCCTGGAGTCCCAGATTTTGCAGCAAACCCGATCCCCCACTCCCAGCTCCTGACTGTGTACGCGGGTGTCGTACCTCCTTTTGTTCCCTTGACAGCTACGAGCCGCAGCCTCATAGACGAGCTTGTACACTACCTGGAGCAGTTCCCTCAACCTGCCGGTATACTCAAGGTACGACAAATGGGAGGTCCCATCAGAGAATACCCCAAAGCAAAGATCCACTGGTAGCCTGGCCTCGCGACCAAACATGAGGTAAAAGGGTGAGTGTTGGGTTGTGTCATTTTTCGTACAGTTGTACGCATGCACCAACTCCCACACCTTTTGACTCCAGTTTGCCTTGTTGGCGGGATCCAGGGTGTACAATATGTTCGGCAGCGTCCAGTTGAAGCACTCAGGCTGTGGATCCCCTTGGGGGTGATGGGGTGGTGGTGTGGGATTTCTGTATCCCATAGGGTGACAGAAACTCCATCACCGAGTGACTCTCAAAGTCCTGGCCCTGGTCAGAATGGATTCTCTTGGGGAGGCCGTAATGCTGTACTTACTGCTGCAGGATCTTGACCATGGTGCCCGCCTTCTGATCCTTGGTGGGGAAAGCCTGTGCATACTCGGTGTAGTGGTCTGTGATGACCAGTATGTTAGCCGTGTTCTTTCTGTCAGGCTCCAAGGACAGAAACTCCATGCACACCAACTCCAGGGGCACACTAGTGCTGATGTTGACCAAAGGCGCGGCCCATCGGGGCAAGGTCTTTCTCTGGATGCACCACAGGCAGCACTTACAGTGGCTGTCCACATCTGCTTTCATCCTGGTCCAATAGAACCTGGCCCTTGATGTGTCTAAGGTGTGGTCATAGCCCAGGTGCCCCATTTTATAATTTAGGGACTTGAGGACAAGCCCCCGGTATAACCCGGGCAACACCAACTGTGGTTTAGATCAACTTGGGTGTTCACTATCCTGCACCACGCGCATCAGCTATCCATCCCACAGGACCAGCCTGTCCCATTCCCTTAGCATTTGGTGGGCTTCAGGGTGGTTGCTCTGTACCTGCCAGGGGGATTTCCCCTCCACGAGAGTCCGAAGCAGGTCTCATATGAAGGGATCCAACTCCTGCTCCTATTGAAAGTCAGCCTTACTAGGCTTAGGCAAGGATGAGAGATCCAGGACTATGAAATTTAGATGAGCAGAGAGGATAGCTTCAGGAGGGGCTCCCAGTACTACTATGCTCCTGGTGGTACAAGTGATGGTATCAGGAGGTGGCCCTACCTCGGAGTAGAGCACCTGCACCAGGGCCAGTCCAACCAGGACCAGGGGGTCTGGGGTGTTACCGTGGAAGCATTGGGACAGAGCATACACATCCACATTGGCTTGCCCACTCCGATACTCCAGACTGAAATTGCAGGTGGAGAGGGCTGACAGCCATCAGTGCCCTGCAGCGTCCAATTTCGCCATAGTGGTGACATACGTCAGGGGGTTGTTGTCTGTGTGCACAGTGAATGGGACCCCATACAGGTACTTGTGGATCATTTCCATCACTGCCCACTTCAATGCTAAGAACTTCAGTTTATGAACCGGGTATTTATTTTCAAAGGAGGTCAGGCCACGGCTAGCAAAAGCCACAGGATGGAAGTACTCCTGATGCAAGATGGCACCCAGCCCAGTCAAACTGGCATCTGTGTGCAGAACATAGGGCTTAAGGGGATCTGCAAATGCAAGGACTGGGGCCTCTCCCAGCCTACGGATGATCTCCCTGAAGGCATCCTCACACTCCTGCATCCATCATTCCCCAAAAGGTTCCCCAATGTGCAGGTACCCCTTATGAAGGGCTTGTCCCTTCTTCTGGTTCACCAGAGGGAAACCTTGCATTAGGTCATTCAGAGGACATACCACCAAGGAGTAAACCTTCATGAAATGATGATAGTACCCACAAAACCCCAAGAAAGACTGTAAGGTGTACAAGTGGGTGGGCTGTGGTCATGACTTGAGGGCCTCCACCTTAGCCGGGTCCGTCTGCACCCCCTCGGCTGAGATGATGTGCCAGATATACTTAACTGCCAGCTGACAGAACTGGCATTTGTTAATGGAGACCTTCAGGCTGAATTCCTCCAGCCAATCCAGGACCTTCATCAGCCGGGCCTCATGTTCCTCTAAGGTTTGTCCAAAGATGATGAGGTCATCCAGATAGACTATGACTTCAAACAGGTTCATGTCTTCCACTCCCCTTTCCTTCAGGTGCTGGAAGGAGGCTGGGGCTTGCATATGCCCTGGGACATACGCTTGAACTGGTAGAACCCCAGCAGGCATATAAAAGTGGTCTTCTCCTTGTCCTCCTCAGCCATGGGTATCTGGTAGTACCTGCTCCAGAGGTCCAGTACGGAGAACCACTTGCTCCCTGACAAGCTGTCCAGCACATCCTCCACTCTGGGTACCGCGTATTGGTCTGGGATGGTCTGCTTTTTTAGCGAGTGGTAGCCAATGGACATCCACACTGCTCCACTCTTTTTCCGGGACACCACAGTGGAGGAAGCATACAGGCTCCAAGACTCTGTGATGAGACCGGCATTCAGCAACTCCAACAGGTGTTTCAGAACATCCTCTACATCCCCGAGGGCTAACCTCCATGACCGTTCCTGGAATGGGCGGTCGTTCCTCAGCTGGATGTGGTGTTCTTCCCTAGTGACACAATCTGTGTCCCACTCATGTAAGGAGAAAACCCACTGGCGCTTCACCAACTTGTGTCTCAGACACCACCTATAGTTGTCGGAGATAGGAGAGCTTCCAAAGTCGAACAAGGATGGGTCTGTCTCCTCCCCTGGGTCTTCTGCTGGGACAACGGACATGGCTCCATCACACTGAAAGATAGTTGCCAACACACAACCCCTCTGGATGGTCACTGGCCTTTTAACTTATTCTGAACTCTTACAGTAACTCGCCGAGCACAGGAACTGTCCAGGTATGGCAGCACTCCTCTCTGGACCAATAATCCAGGTGGCAGACTACCCAGAACTGGGCCTCATGAATGAATAAAGTCTCTGTGGGAGATCAGTCAAACTGAACAATGCCCACCACGTGGCATTCGGCACCTGGGGGGAGGGTTAGCTACCCCCATCCACCCGGTGGACCGTACCGATCCCGTCCCCCCCACTGGGGTTGCTCCACACCTCCAGCCCCACCTGTTTCACAGCAGCTTTAATGGAGGGGCTGATGAGCTTGTCCATCCCACCCCAGTTGGAGCACATCAGGGCCAGCCACTTGAATGTATTGGCATTGGTCCCAATTAGCACCGGGGTGTCAGACATGGTCCTTGGCTCACGGCAGACCAACGCAAGGTCCTCTGTGGTGGGTGGGATCTCCTGCCCTCATGTTGGGAAGGTAATGCGGGCTACACAATACCCATTATACGGGTAAGCCGTGCTACCTATACCCCACAAGGACAACCCAGACAAGGGAAGGAGAGGTAGGTGGGTTAAGTGTCGGTCATAAAATGGCCGGTGGATGATGGTGACCTGAAACCCGCTATCCAGCAAAGAGGAACAAGTCACCCCCTCCACCAAGACTTCGGTGTCTGCTCGAGGGCCAATAAGGCCCATCGGCACACCCCAATTTGGAGGTACTTGAGGGTTGGTCCACAAGGTGGAGCAAGGCCATTTCGGGGTGCGGGTCGCTTCGTTACCGGTCCCCGTTGGAGTTTTCCTGCTCCTTGTGCTTCTCAGCCACCAGCTGCAGGTTTGCCTCCCTGCAGCAACCCTGTCACATATGGCCCTCCTGCCCACACCTGAAACAGATTCATACATCCTGGGGCCCCAAGGTCGATGGAGAGCTGGGCCGAGGGGGCTGCATAGTTTGGGGGCAGCTGCTGAATGTCAGGGGCCACTAGGGAGGGGAAAGAGAGGGACTGCATGGCCAACTGCATGTTCCGTATCATATCCTTCATACTCCGAACCTCCTGCAGGACCAGTTCCTGGTCTGGGGTACTGGTCGGTTCGGGCGGGGCCAGTCCTTTGGGCTGCAGGGCTGCACTGGTGGGGGTGCATGCCGCTGGCAGAGCTTCCACCTCCTGTTGGGCTACCTCCTCCTTGACCTCATCCAACAACTGCTTGAAGGAGGGGGGTATTGTCTTTCTGGGCCCGCAGCTTGAGGGTGACCAAGGTCAACCTGGAGTGCACTGCCCCCCGCATTATCTGCTCCAGCTGCATCTGCACAACCGGTGACAGTGGATCGTGTCCAGCTTCCACCAGCTTACACACCACCGTTTCCACTTGGGTGACATACTGGGATAGTTTCTCACCCGCCCACTGCTTGGTGTCCCACAGCTGGCCCAGCACTGTCTCCCTCTTCTTGACCATGCCAAACATACTATGCAGGATGTCCAAGTAGTTCTGGGGAGCACAGTGGGGCTGGCTGGCCTGTAGAGACTGGATTACATCTAGCACAATACCCCAGAGGCTCTCCATGACTAGTTTGCATGTCTCCTCCTCAGAACACCCCCAAATCTGGATCATCTGGGCAGCCTGACTTCTCCAGGAGTGGAAATCATCCTCCCCTGCAGGCATTGGGAGGACACCGGAGAAGGTAAAGAGCCTCTTGTACTGTTTGTGGGCCATCCCCATATAGGGGGTCAACCCACCAAGCAGAATTATCAGGGGCACTCCGCCTCCTGGGAGCAGAGTCCAGAGTTCCTGCAGGGTCTTACCTTCCTCTTTAAGCAACACCCCTAACTGGGCTTCAAAACCCTTGAGCTCCATGGTCAGGGGGCCTGAAGGGCCAGGATCCTCCAGAGCAGGCCGCCAAGTGCCCCTTTTTTTAAAAGGACCCAGGTCTTTTTGGACACATCCGGGGTGACTTCCACAGAGCCTAAGTCCTTCCCGGCCTCCATGGTTATATTCCTGTACTCTCCACCCATGGGGGTAAGCCACCCACCAACTCAACCACAAGCAAACAACCAAAAATAATGTGAAAACCAAACTAGATGGGGGGTGGAGAAAGAGTCAGTTACAGTTGTGTCAGGGCAAAGGGGCCAACAGAAGATCTCAGCGGTGTCTCCACTTGTAACAGACCCCCTTTTTCTCACACTCACCTGGGCTGCCCTGGCATCCTCGGGGGTCCTCGCCATACCTCCCCAAAGGGCCAGGCCTGAGTCCTGACCAGATTTCCTACAGTGCCTTAGTGCCTCCACCCGGGGCTACAGTGTTGCCTCCTGTAGGAGAAACAGGTTAACACCCCCCCAGAACAATAAGAGATATCCCTTATTACTGCCCCTCTGGCCCAGTTAAAACCACACTCCCTCCCCAAAATAACAGTAATAAAAGAACAAACACATAGAGGCAGGTGACCCACAATAATCCCACTTTATTTAATACACTTATAATACAGAGGAGGTGAGGGCTATCCCCTTGATCCTCCACAAAATCAAAGCACACACCCTGTTGGAACTCTCCCCCCTCCCCTGGATGCACCCAAAACACTCCGTGATGGTGGGTACCTCACCGCTACTAGTCTGCGGGCCTGCCATCTCTTGTTGGGGCCCTTGCACAACAACACGAGTTGAAAAGAGATAAGTCTGATGTGGGGGGAAAGTGTCCCCTACCCTCCTGGCAAATGCAACAATTGTCTCACCAGAGCTGCAGCTCGGGGTACTCACAGTGCCCTTAGAGGGGAAGACACTTGCTGTCCACGGCACTGTAGTCCACAAGAGTGAGGCACTGTTCTTCACCTGCCTGGCCTTTCCTGCTTCACTCACAGGCCTTTGAATATGGATTCACCTGTTTAAACTAATAAATATTTGTTTATTTCTGTGTAGCCCCAAGCCTGATCTAGGACCTTCCCAGACCCAGGACCACACAACACCGCAACCAGCGGCACAGACAATTGCTCCGGCGCCCGGCCCAATCCCGAGTCAGCCAAGACACTGGCAAAAATGGCCACTAGCCGCAATGGGGAATCGCAGGCACAACTCCCACCAGAACCCCAGGACAGGACAGCATGCCTAGGGAGAAGCCAAGGAGCATGGAGCCCCTCTGAAGGTAAGCCCAGTTTTGGGGGGCTTACAATAACAAATACAGGCATTTCCTTATATTAATATATACATGTCAAATCAGTGCTGCATCACACTCGCACTGTCCAAATCATTGTTATAACCGCATTTCAAGATGTGCGTGACCACTTAAAAGGTTCTCCCATTACTCAGGGGGTGAACCACACATCATGGATGAGGTTTACTGGTGGAACTGCATTTAGTGTAACACCACTATCTGTTGCTCTGATGGCATCATCCTCCAGCAACTTTGATGGAAAAATGATGGACAAATACACTGATAACTTCTGGAGGCTGTATTATTTTATTTACAAACTAGATTTCAACAGAAATAGGACTGTTGGCAACTGGAGGAGGCACACAACACTTACACATGAGGAGTTAGGAAAATATTGCTGTGAAATGATGTGAGACTTCCCCTTTTATTAGAGGTGGAAAAAAAATGCCAGATGGGGCAACTAAGTAAAAAAGGTTACAATGTCTTCAGTTAATCAAGGTGCCTTTTAAAAGAAATAACTTTTTCTTACTTTATGAACTTGGCAATAAAAAGTGGCACAGAGGTGGCCACATCTCTGGCAGACATAGTGGTAATGCCAACATTTAAATAGGTGCTACTAATGAGGTGAGGCTGTGGAACTACAGTATACTGTATGAGTTTCAGCTGACAGGGCATTGTTATTTGTGCCGCAAGGGAGCCCAGGCATGTTAGGGTTTGTTGGTTCCTGTTGAGACTTTCATTCATTCCCTTTGGATTTGTTCAATCTTGAGTCTTTCTTTGGATGAGGGAGGACAGAAGGAGGGGACTGGTCCTTTTGAGATCACAGAGATAACACAGCAATTGATAAAAGAAACTTGCACTGTCTCACAGAGTCAGGCAGGCTAACAAATTCACAGATCCAAATTGCTAGCTTTGTATTGGATTGTGGAGAAAGAAGTCCTTGTGATCTAAGGAAAATACAAAGGTCTCTGACGGGTCTTAAATGATGTGGCACCAAAGCCCAAGTGTCTTCACTAAAAAGAGAAAAACGGAAGGAGGATAAGAGTAAATGGGCAGAGATGAAAATGTAACATAGTGGATAGAATAAAAAGAAATAGGAAACATTAAGTGTACATTGTGTGAATTTTATGGCCCCAGTTCTCAAAGCTCCCAGCATGGTGCAAGGGGCTTGTGCCACATAGAATGGCGCAAAGCACCGCCTGTGCAAAATGATGTGCTGGGAGTGATTCACAAAGGCAGCCTATATCAACCACAGGATGCCTGCAGCAAAAGGTGCCTGCGCCATCCATGTGCCACAAAATGGTCTGTGACATGGCACTAGGGTGCATGCGGCAGATGCAAGCTGCCGCATCCCCTAAATCGTGATTCTCAAAACCCTCCCAGAGGGTGTAATTCTAAGTACACTTAGACCAGCCACATGCACCACCATAGGAGCGCTCCCTCACTGTGTGCTGTGGCCCTCTCCAGCCTTGATGTGCCTGGCACTTAACAAGTAATACACAATAATTCCCTGGTGACCTAGTGGGACCCCCCCAGCCCTGATCTGCCTCACACTTAAAATATAATAAACAATGATTCCCTGGTGATTATATTTTCTGTATCGGCAGATCAGGGCTTGGGGGGAACTAGATCACCAGGGAATTAACAGTGTTGGGCAGATCGGGGCTGGGGGAGTCCACTAGATCACCAGGGAATTATTATTATTTATAGTTTACTTTTGGGGCAGATTGGGACTGGGGGGCCCCTAGCCACCAGGGATGAGCTGGAATGGTGCACAACCACCCCAGAGCTTGTGGCAAACCCTCTAGATGCACCATCTGTTTGGTGCATGGCCAGGGTTACCACAAGCAATAGGACTTTGCCTCCAAGACCTTACCTGATAGAGAATCAGGCCCAGGGTCCCTGGCACACTGGGCTTTGACGCAAGCTGCCTTTTGACACAGCTTGCATCAATCTAAGGCCCTTTGAGAACTGAGCCCAAAATGTTTATTCACATTCTGAACTAGCCAGATATCCCAGGTTTGATTTTCAAAGGGCCCTTAGATTGACGCAAGTTGTGGCAAAATGCAGCTTGTGTCAAAGCCCAGTGCCACAGGGACCCTGCACCCAATTATCTGTGGGGCAGGGTCCCGGTGGCAAAGTCTCATGTCTTGCAGCAACCATAGACACGTGCCAAACAGAGGATGCACCTGGACAGGTTGCCACAAACAGAGGGCATTCATGCAGCAATGTCCCCAAGCATTCCCTGGTGGTCTACCCCCTCACCCAATCCCCATATAATAAGAAATGTCTTCCTTGGTGGTCTAGTGGACCCCCCCTCCCAATCCCTGTATCATTGTAATATACCCTCCGTGGTGGTCTGGTGGACCCCCCAATCCCTGTATAATAAAGAATACCTTCCCTGGTAGTCTAGCAGACCCCTGCCACCCAATCTGGCCAAATTATAACATATATGCATTCCCTGGTTAACTAGCAGACCCCCCCTCCCTATCCCCAATCAGCCAGTATGATTAAGTATATATAAGTGTTCTGTGGTGGTCTAGTGGACACCCCCCCCCCAGCAGGCAGTGCCCCACCACCCAACTCCCCCATCCGAAGTGTCTGTCTTCTGTAGGCCCTGCCAATTATACAGGTTAACAATGTGGCTTATGAGGACATGTCTAATAAAAAACAAGGAAATGCATTTGGAAAGGTAGGTAGTCAGATTTGTTTGGTTCATCAGCATAACTTTTAATAAACTGCATATTACTGAAAAGCTGAAGGACCATTCTCTAGCCCTGACCTCATGTCACATGCACTCAGAGAAAGCACAGTACTAATGATGACCTTTATATTTCACATGTCTGGGTTGTCGGTTGAATTCTTTACACCATTGGAATCATGATTCCTTACTCTTCATATTCACAGTGTTAAAAGTGCAGCACATTTTTAAAGGCCAGGCAATTCCTTATAATGAAAACCATAATCAGCAAGAATTGAAGAAAATTGAGAGAAGATAAAGCAAGACATTCCATAAAGTTAGATTTTCCATATTAAAGGGTTCACATTTTTACTTGGTGTAAATGTCTCTTTCTATACACACACACACACACACACACACACACACATGTGATCCAGAGGGCAACACAATAGATCAAATTAAATTTCAGTACATCAGCAGCAATAAACTAATTACCTGTTATCAATTACATCTGTAACAGTGGGTAAATATACAATTAAATAATGTACTGTAGGTAGTGGTATAACGTTTTAACTTACAAAACTACTTAAACAGCCATAAGAAGGAACGCAAAATATATGAATTGAGTCCTGAAAAATGATAAGCAATAACTTTAAATAATGAGCAAAACAGAATAATACAGAATTCTGATTGCAGTCTCTAGCAGCTGTAGAGATCACCCATGGTACTGAAAGCTTGAAAGTGTAGCCTTTGTCACCTGCAATTCACATCTAGGCATGTCTGCTGATGTCTCCACATGCTATAGTACAATCCAGAATCAAACAAAAGAATGTTGTAAATTGTTGTACCTTAGCATGGGCACTTAAAATAAATGTAGTGAACGATTTAAACACAGAATACAGTTCAGTTACAGAAATGAATATTATTGCTTCTGTGCCATGATGGCACAAGTGTCATACCATTAAAAATTATTCCCCGACCCCTTTATTATATTATCCTTTTCTGTATTAACCAACACAATAATATTTCTGAATGTACAGTAGTTCATGGGGAGAGTCTTGATAGTTAACAATATATTTGACTTAATATTTTTTTTATTACATGGGGAGTATGTATTGGCATTTGGGACCAGAATTTTTTCCTTTTTCCTTTAAGTAAATGGTTCCTTTTTGATCCACGTTTGGGAAATGGGCCAGTACACTTTTAATTTAAACACAAATGCAATGACTGGGGGACATCTTTTTAGTATTAGAGACCATTATTCAGTCTTTTATTTAGGGCAGTCGCTTTCCACAACATGTTTGAGAAGAGCCAGAGAGCTCATAAAGTAAACTAGAAACATTCCTGTGGGATATATGTTGGCTCAGATACCAGGAAATAGTGACTGAAGCCAGGAAGGCTTTCATTACACACAAAATCTCTAAGTATGTTTCAAGAATCATACAGGGGTTTTCAATTTAAAATTCAAATGTAGTGCTATGCAATATGTGTTGCAATCAGAGATCACACTCTTTATTTTATTTACAGAATATTTCCCTGTGAACAATGCTGTGAAAAGGAACACCCCCGTTCTATTTTCCAATAAAACAGGCATTTGTCAATGCCGAATGTTTGCTTGCTGGTATTAGCATTGGAAATGCAGGAGTTAGATAGTTGCAGAATAGGAATGGCAGTGAAGTATTGAACTTCACACTGACCCCACCTCCATCCTGTAGAGATGGACAGGCACTGGGGTAAGTGTTTGGGTCATCGCTCATGGCGGTCATGCCATGTCACTTCACTCTATTCTGCAGACAGTGACATGTGTTGAGGTGTGCCTTGGTGTGTTTGGCTTTACACTCACCCCATTCCATAAGGACATATGCTGAGATGGGTGCAGCATAGGAGAATGGGGTGAAGTCTGGGGCAAAAGAGTGCAAGGTACACCTCGATGCCTGTCAGTGGCTGGGGGTGGGGGTGGGATGGCATGAGCAGTACAGTTGGCAATCCAAAGGCACACCCCGATGCCTGTCAGTCTGTACAGGGTGGAACATTATGGTTAGAAACCCTAATGCCTCAGGCGTTTGTTAGTATTTGCACTACATATTTTCAACATGGCCTTTTGTGACCCCACCTCATCAAAGCATTTGGGACCTCTTCTCATGAAGAGTGGCAGTGTGATTTTGTCAATGTGTCCCGAACTTTGAGTTCCAACAGTGACCGTGCCATTCTGTGCCACATGTACGAAAGCACAGATTGGGCAGGATGTGAAGAATGACAGCTGTACCATCCATAGGGAGGTGTGAAGAGATGGCAATGTTGAAAATCTGTAGCGGGAATATTAAAAATGCTAGCACTTTTGAGCATACGTGGAAACTGAACAACACATGCGCATAAACACAGTCATTTTATGGACTGCTGTCACCAAATTTTCAACATAGACATTTTAGGACCTCTGCTCATGAACAATGTCACTGTGATTTTCTTAATGTGTCCCGAACACTGATTTCCGACAGCGACCCCGCTATTCTGCGCCAGAAGTGTGAAAACACATGTTGGCCAGGATGTGAAAAATGACAGCTGTACTGTTCACAAGGAGGTGTGTAAAAATGGACATATTGAAACTCTGGAGTGAAAATATTGCAAATTGGTGAAGTTACGAGCACAACACATGCTCGTAAAACAGTCATTTCTTGGATTTTTTCCACCAAATTTGCAACATAGACTTTTTGAGAGGCCACCTCATGAACACTGACAAATTGGTGAAGTTACAAGCACAACACATGCTCGTAAAACAGTCATTTCTTGGATTTTTTCCACCAAATTTGCAACATAGACTTTTTGAGAGGCCACCTCATGAACACTGACACTGTGATTTCATTAATCAATCCCAAAAGGTGATTCCACGAAGTGACTGCGAAATCACCTTTCAGGACCAAATAACACCATGACAGTGGCTGAATTCATGAGGAGGGGTCCCAATAACCCCATGTTGAAAATTTGGTGCCATAATTCCCAAAAATGCCTGAGATGTGCACCAAAGTTGAAAACACCCTATTTATGCCATTATACAGCTTACCGGCATTTCTTCAGTTTGCGGTCGGCTTTGAAGAGTGCAGATGTGTTCCTGATCCACCAAAGATCGTCACACTGGGCTCTGGAGGTAAGTATGGGGTGAGGGGGAGTGTGGGGAGGCAGGGTGCACAGATGGTGAGTGCAGGTTGGGGGGCGGGGCCACCGGACACAATGAGGGACCATTTTCTGATTTACGGGGGGAAAAAACATTATAGGATGGTTTTTCTTTATAAACAGGTACATTTGGCATGCTGGGGTGGGCTCCTAGCATGCCACCCAAGTGTTTTTATTTGGAGGCGGCTGTAGCTGATGGGGGATTGGGCACCCCCATCGGCACATGGAGGGGGGTGCAAGAGCTGAGGGGGATTGGGCACCCCCTCAGCACAAACCAACTTTTTTGGGGGAGGACATTATGCCTACGGGGAGTGGGGTCCTCCGTTGGCAAATTAAACTGGGATGGGGGACATTATGCCAATGGGGAGTGGGCTCCACTATCTGCAAACTAAACTGGGACAGAGGACTGAAGCCGATGGGGATTGGGGCCCCCGTCAGCAAACAATGACTGTTTTGGGGTGGCATATGCTGCCAAGGGGGATTAGGCACCCCTCAGCAGTGGGGGCTATATAATATTGTTTGTGAACATGGTGGTGGCTTGCCACCATGTTCACAAACAATATTACACTAGGTAACGTTCCACCATGCAATGACGGGTCGCTCCTTCATTGCAGCGGATTGGCTGATGCTGCAATGACAAGGCAGCCCCTGATTGCTACAGTGAAAACATTACAAGTTGGTGACACTTTTGTGAGCCAGTGTCATCAGCACACTGTGCCTCCATTGGTTCACCAGTGCCAAGCCCCCAAATGCAATGCATTCATTGGCTGTCACAATGCCGCGCCTCCACAACCCGCTTCTCTGCTAAGCTGCCACATAATGTTTCTTGCACATGCGCACAAGCAAACATAATAATGCACTGATCAGGGAAATATGTTAGAACTGGGAGCAGTATGTATTTGTTGTTTACACAATATTTGCATACTGGGAGATATTTGGAGGAGAAGCACAAATTGATATATAATTAGTAGCACACATAATTGGATATAATAGCATTAATACGTTATGCTATTCTCTGTAAATAACCACAATACATTTCTTAGTATACTATAGGTGGAAAAGGAAAACAAGGCTGGTGTAGTATGTACTACATATAATTATTTTTATTTAGCATAATAATTTGTTACCAGACATGTTTAATTAAGCACCAGCAAAGTTTTTGTATTTGACAAAAATGCATGGATTTGACATATGTCACAAGACAATATCTCCATATGGTGCAGCATGTTACAAAAAGCACCATGTGCCTTTCAGTCATAACGGGATGCAGAGATGAAAAATATCTGTTGGGGGATTTTGCAAATGGGCCAGAAAGCTTTGCATGGGGTAAAGTCTGCAGTTCAAGGTTATGTGATATGATGGGTGACACTCATGTTTTTCTTTTATTTAAGAAAATATTGCATTTCCTCCTTACTGGGCAATGCTAGGAGAAACTACATCAAGCTTTCTATAACGACAATATGTTAGAGTATGTGTTTGTAATCACATACTGTAGGGGGTTTCCATTTAAAATTTGAACACATCAGCACTCAGATGCAATTGGATAACACACTTTTTAATTTAATTTAAATAATGTTTCCTTACCAACCATGTTTGGAAAAGCAACAGCACCTGTTATTTTTCAAGTAAATATGCAGTATTTACAGACATTTGTTGCAATTGGTGACAGTGTTGTTTTTATATACACCATATTTAGTTACGGAGGAATATTTGTGTACTGCAGCATGGTAAAGCAGCAGGGGACTTTTAAATGTAAGAAAACTCAGACATCAAAAATATATATTGTGATCAAGATAATACTAATAATAAAGTATTGCATTTTACAGAAACCTTATTATTTTGTTTCTTACCAAGGAATGTATAGAGAAACGGCAGCAAGATTTCCTTAATGTAGTTATCAGGCATACTGTATATGTTAGAATCGAAAACAACTTTTATTTCACAGATTTCATTGCCAAACCATGCTTGGATATGAACCAAGGGTTTTTCTATGTTAAAAACATACTCTCATGAAGAGGGTAGAGGAAAGGCATGCAGATACATGACCAGAGAAGTAATATGCTGCATACTAACAAGGTGATATGATCCCACAGTGGAAGTAAAACACAGTGTGCATCAATTCTGCTTCCACTTTCCCACTTTTTTTTGTTGCATTTCATCTTGCATAGCTATACTATACAGCCATAAAAACTGGATGTAGTGCAGCTGTTTTTGATAGTATGTGTTCATTGTGCTCCTAGCTATGATTGGAAGTGAGATGAAAGTGAAATAACTTTAAGCAAAAACATTTTACAGCACAGATATTTGTGCAGTTGTACTGTGCTTGTTCTCAGTGCTCCAAGCTGAGTTCATATGACAGCTGGGTTTCAAAAAGATGTTTTAGCATATATATGTTTACAAAAACTGACTGTGCACCCTCAGTGATGGTAGCTGTAATTGTAACAGAAGTTTTACTTGACTGTAAGCTGTGGACCACTTGGTCTCTTAGAGTCTGACCTCCTGTATATTATCCTTGACATCTGACACACACCTGAAACTACAAGGCCTGAACATACGATGTGTCAATTCTTTTATATGATAGACTCTGATTTCCATGCCTGATTTAAAAAGTTTGCCATGAAACACTTTATTGTTCTCTCACTCACTTTTGCCTGCTTGTCATAACTTTCAAAAGGGTCTCTCTTGGGATCTCATCTGCCTTGTTTCTTGCCTTTTCTATGACATTCAGGCCATATTCTCTTTTATTAAAACTTTGCTCCATTCCTTGTGACCTCAGCATATTTCTCTAAGGAGCTACAGTTTCTTTTTATTCATATGAATTGTGACTGTGGGATACCTCTGATACTGTGATATGGACAGCAACTACTAGCTTACAGAATGGTATTTCTATTTGTGAATTAAAAACAAAAGCCAGTATCCACCCCCTTCTTGTTGTTCCTTTGTATTGCCAAATCCAAAAAATGAATTCACTTCCTGTTGCTATGAATAGCAAACTTGAGGTTTGTACTGCTCTTATGTAGATAATTCACAAATTCATAATTACTTTTCTGTTCCCTGCCACACCATCAAAATACCTTCTAAGTCATGGTGTACTGCAGTAAAAGACATTCCTAAAATTCCTGCAAGATACTATAAAAGACTGGTCCTACCAGAACTCAGTCTGCACTGTGCTACCAGTTCTCACAACTCTTCAGACACCTGAATGGTTACCTTGATATGCTGCCACCACCTAGCTTGACTCTCATTTGAGGTATCTTTAGAGCACAATCCCACCACAGCCACTACTTACACAGTATGGTGACCTTTCTTAAAGGACAAACCACCCACAGCCTTTGTCACAGCTGGGACCACTCTTACACCTATGCTGTCCTAGGTGCAGGTTATGTGTTGGATAGTTTAGTACCTGTCTCTTCGGAAATAGATCACAGGCTTGTCAATAACCCTAGGTTATCTTACCTTAAAAACAATGATAGACAGCACAAAGTATATAAAAATAATATGTGATACTCCACAGTATTTACATATGGTGCTGTTATACACATTAAAGACTATGGGGAATACAGTATGCTATAGAAATGGAAAACAAAACATTTAAAAAGATAGAATTCATTCAGAATAACACTCACTAGTTCTAGCTAGATTCTAACTAGATAGCTTAAGCCCACTCTGAACTGGAATTCCTTCAGTTATAGCAGACTGACCAAGGATGTTGCAAGCTGCAGTTCTAACACATGACTGACTTTTTGTAAGAGAAAACAGGGACAGAAAAATAAAACTCTGGCAGGCTAGTCCCCTTTGCCTGCATCTTCAGACCTGTCTCTCTGACATCAAACCCCTGGACCTTTATTTTAATGTTGAGCCTGTAACATGATAACTCTCAACTAGTTATGATTACATTTGTAATATAAATATATGTTCCTTTGAATTTCTGCTTGAGAAGTAAGGCAATCAGCACAGGGGGCATTTAGGGGGATACTGCATTTTTTTTAAAGAAAAAAATGTGCTGGTCTGGTTGTTACCTCTGGCTTATAAAAGCTGACTTCCTGGGACTATAATGATACCAGGCTGTAACAGATTGTGAAACACCCACTTACTGTGAAATCCAGGAAAACTTGTATAAAGTATTGCATTTTATGACCTATTAGGAAGGAAGCAACTTCTGACAGATGCCTGTTACATTTCTCACCACTAGGAGAAATAACTGTCTGGAAGTTTCCCTGAAGATGAAAGGGGTTATTCTGACCTGCCAATAATGCAGACTCACTAAATAATATATATATATATATATATTTTGTGGATTGCTTAGCAACATGTGCATGCCTAAGACTAATTGGTATACAAGGAATTTGAGTGACCTCACTGCCAGCATCACTGTGAGCTGTGACCTCACCAGCTGGGTTGTACCCTTGTTCTCTATAGAGGCTCAAAGCTCAGGGAAGATAGTACTTTTTACCTCTGGACTCCTGACAGTACACACTCTTGAACACTTCTATTGAAGTAGGTAATCAATCACCACTGTTTATTAAGCAAAACTAGGGTAAGATTAAATATTCAGTAATAAGGCAGTTTTGTTTAAATTGTTCATTTAATTTATATGACTGTACACTCAATGTTATATGTCCTGTGTTTTGTATTTCATCTACTATTTTTCATTTCAGTAAATTTTGTTTTCCTTGAAATCCTGCTTCAGTCTTTTCCTCATTTTGAATGTGAATGCTGGGACAGTGTTGATAAGTCTAACATAACTGTTAAGTGCTTACAGCGTGTTACCATATGACCAAGGTAGGAAAAGTACCCAGGTCTCAATTGAGTCAAAAAAGGGGGGATTGTGAACCAGGTTGGGTGCCCACTGGGTTAAGTATTGCACTGCATTTCCCTGAAGAGGGTGTGATATTTGTATCTGTTAACTGTGTGTGCCAGCAAAAAAGAGTTCATATTTGACCTCAGGACTCAAGACTGGTAGGTGTTCAGACCCAAAACAGATAGGAGGGTTACCCTGTTTGTCTCCTCTTCACATATTGCACTTTGAGATTTGGCATTCTGGGAGCAGAAGCCTGAGCCCTGGAGTGTGTTTGTAATAGAGCCCACCTCCAAAACAGAACTGATCCAAACTGGTTAAGGTACTGGTGCCAGGGTCACCCCTGAAAAAGGGCCCTTCAGTCTCAGTGGGTTTACCAGGTTAACAAAATTCAATAAATAAATAAACAAAATGTGGATTTGGATTTGTTTTCATTGCCCCCATGGCTCACATCTTGGCAGTGTGCATGTGGCTGGCCTAGCCATTTGTTCATAGTGAACTACTAGTCTCTTTTAGATCAAAGAGGCTCAGCCATTTGTTGATACCCGAAACATAGATTCTTTTAGATCAAAAAAGCTCAGCTATCCACACTCAGCCTGCTTCCCCTAAATGAGAACACAGGCATGCTCAAACAAAAGCTCTTCTAGATGAATGCCCACAAGCCTGGGATGGCAATAAGATAATGCAATTTTCAATTCTCCCCATACATACCAAATCTGTTTACTTGTTTTGCAGATAAAGTTGATAAACAATATATTGCACTGGTGACTCAATTGCTATTGAATTGAATTGTTACCTGCAGTATAAAGCATGTCCTCTGCAGAAAGACTGTAAGGTATTGTACTGCAGCCTGGCTGACTCTGCTGCAGAGGATGCACCCAGAGGTCAATCTGACTGTAGAAATGCTTTCCCTCTTTGCTATAAATTATCCTCTGTTCTCAAAAACCCATATAAAAAGTTTGCAAAGTTTGGAGTGAATTCCAGATTAGTTTTCTTTGTCCCCATGGCTCACAGCTTGGCAGGGTGCATTTAGCTGGTCTAGCCATTTGTTCATAGTAAATTACTAGTCTCTTTTAGATCAAAGGGGCTCACTGAGCCCCTGACCAGGCTGCTCAGCTCCACCAGTGGCTCCTCTGCTTTCACAGTGCCCCTGGCACCAAAGCAGACAGCCACCGTGAACGGACCTCCAACCTGACTACAGGAAAGCTCACTGAGTCCATGACTGGGTTGCCCAGCTCCACCAGTGGCTCCTCCACTTCCACGGTGCCCCCAGCACTGAAGCTGCTGGCCATCATGAACAGATCTCCCTCCCAACTTCAGGAAATCTCACCGAGCCCCTGACCGGGCTGCCCAGCTCCACCAGCGGCTCTTCTGCTTTCACGGTGCCCCCAGCACTGAAGCAGCCAGTTGCCATGAACAGACTTCCTGCCCAACTTCAGGAAAGCTCACTGAGCCCCTGACCAGGCTGCCCAGCTCCACCAGCAGCTCCTCCACTTCCACAGCACCCCTGGCACTGAAGCAGCTGGCCGCCATTAATGGACCTCCCACCTGACTTCAGGAAAGCTCACCAAGCCCCTGGCCGGGCTGCCCAGCTCTACCAGTGGCTCCTTGACTTCCACAGTGCTCCTGGCACCAAAGCAGCCAGTTGCCATGAACAGACTTCCCACCCAACTTCAGGAAAGGTCACCAAGCCCCTGACCAGGCTGCCCAGCTCTACCAGTGGCTCTTTCACTTCCACTGTGCCCCTGGCACTGAAGCAGCCAGCTGCCGTTAATGGACCTCCCACTCAACTTCAAGAAAGGTACGCAGAACATTCAGGCTTGAACCCCAGCTTAGCCATTGTCTGGAGTGATGCTGCACTGTTTCACCATTGGCTCCTTCCGGCAGCGTTCTTTAAATTCAGTTAATGCTGCTAATTTCAAATTTAAAATAGAGCGCTGTTTTTGTGTGGTTAATTTATCCTTTAGTTCATAGAGAGCAGTGCCTGAATTGAAATTTCATCAATAATTTTGAGTCACAAGACCCCTGTTTAGAGCATAGATCTGGCACTTAATTTACAGTAATCACTCATGCTTGGAAAAATGCCTTTTTACCAGCCTGTAATTCCGGCTGCATTGTTACTCGGATCAGGCTCCCAGGGTGAATTTTTTTTGTCTAAGTGTCTTCAGCTCTTCTGTGATTTATTTTTAGGAACTGCTTAAAATATTGTGCTAATCTGTTGTGATGTTGCAAGTCTGCATAGCCTGAATTAACTGCTGTCTGTACTAGCTGCTTTATTCTCCTCTTGGTCCTAATTCTTGCCTAACTCCCCCAATCTACATTTTCACACTTTGCTCCTTCCCTGATCTGCACTTCACCCCTGGCACCTCAGTCTTGGTACCCCCACCTGGAAGCCCCCAACCAGACCTACCCCCTCTACCTTCTCTAGCTAACTATTGTCCCCAGCCATTCCCATGGATTAACTCTCTGCCTAACCCCTCAGATCTCTTTAACTAGCTGTGTCTGTCTTTTCCTCCCCCTTAGCTCACCGAGCCCCTGACCAGGCTGCCTAGTTTCACCAGTGGCTCCTCCACTTCCATGGTACCCCTGGCATCGAAGCAGCTGGCTGCCATGAATTGACCTCCTGCCCGACTTCAGGAGATGTACACAGAACACTCCGGCTTGAAATCCAGCTTTGCCATTGACTGGGGTGATGCTGCACTGTTTTGCCATTGGCTCCTTTCTGCAGCATTCTTTAAATTGAGTTAATGCAGCTAATTTCAAATTTAAAACAGAGCGCTGTTTTTGTGTGACTAAGTTGTCCTCTAGTTCATAGAGTAGTGCCTGAATTGATATTTAGTCAATAATTTTGAGTCACAAGAGCCCTGTTTAGAGCACATATTTGGCACTTAATTTACAGTAATCACTAGTGCTTGGAAAAGATCCTTTTTACCAACCTGTAATTCTAGCTGCAGCGCTACTCAGGTCAGAATCCCAGGGTGAATTTTGGCCCTCCCACCTACCTCTGCCCCCTCACTCTATTAAAATAGATCCTCCTCCCAGAAGCCCCTGCAACACATCAACTGCCTGTTCTCCTATTGGCCCCTCTGCAGCCTCCTTCTACAGTAACTCCCACCCAATAATAGTGATAGCCCTGCCCCTCCCAACCTAGAAATCCTACCAAAATCTGTGCCTTTCTCATCTAACCTTATAGCTTAACCTATTGAGAAACATCTTAACCACTTTACCCCAACCATTTTGGGTTGGTCCTGTCGACTTTGTTGTCAGATCTCCATCACTTTCTGGTCTGCAGCTTACACTTCTATTTACCCCTGAAGACTATCACCACCCTACAGTGTCGCTCCTCTATCTCACCAGAGGACTGCTCATCTGTTGGTTCCTCCTGACATATTTCCAGTTAGATGTGCCTAACACTGCCTCTGCAAACTCTGTTTCTCACATCACTGGTTCCATGTTACCTCTTCACCCAAACTATTTGACACTGCTCGAATGAGTCCCTGCCCCACCTTGGTCTATCGGCCCTAGTACAACAAAATAAAACAATTTTAATTAGGCACTGCTACAGGAATTTACATAAATTACCTTTTCTCCACCTACCTTCTTCTCATTCCTGTATGTACCTCCTACCACTATCAAGGGACATTGAAATAAACCCAGGACCCTGCAGAACACAAAAGACTAATAGCACTATAAGGTCCAAGCCAACCCCCCTAACCTCCTATCTCATGTGGTCCAACACAAAAGGGCTCAAAATAGCCCATATGAACATACATAGCACTAGGGGAAACATGTCTGAACTTGAGCTCTGGACTCTGCATACAAGCCAGATGTCCTCTGTATTAGAGTCCTGGTTAAAACTGTGCATCCTGTCACATGAGATTGCTCTCCCCAGTTACTCCTCCGACCGGCGTGACCGGTCACACAAAAAGGGAGGAGGGGTTATGATATATACCAGATCTGGGTTGATGGTCAATGAAATAACTGACCCAAAAATTAACTCAGCTGCTGAGCACCTATTCATTAAAGTTATTCTAGGCAATGTGAAAAACATAACAATAGGATGTATATATCTACCCCCTAGTCAAGCAGCTGCCACCTACACTGCAGTCTTCTCTAGCCTTAATAACCTGACCCATATTGAAATTATATTATGTGTAGATTTCAACCTAGATTGGGCCGGACCTAAAAGAACACAATATCAAGCTGCACTACTTGATGCAAATCTTGAGCAACTACTTGATCAACCCACTAGACTTAACATGAAGTCTAGTAGACATAGACTATTGGACTGGATCATAACCAATAAGCCTGCCTCTATTAAGGCCATAGGTATCCTCCCAGATGTACTAAGTGACCATTCCCCTACTTTTTCCATCTGGAAAAACAGTACCTCCCAGCCCCCCCCCCATAACTCTCAAAACCAGGGAACTTACTAATTTCATCGCAGAAGCTTTCCTGCAAAGTCTTGCCTCAGTTGACTGGTCCCCCATATCTACCCTCCCAGACTTTGACCAGGCTTTAGACTTTCTTATCAATACTTTTACCTCTATCCTAGACTCACATGCCCCATACAAACTCAGAAGATCCAAAAGTCTTCACTCCCCTTGGCTTGCCCAGGAACTGAGGCACCTCATGTGTTCTTGTGATTAACCCTGGAAGGCCTACAAAAGATCTGGACTACAGTTGAACTGGTTAATCTACCACCAACTACACAACACTTGCAAGGCAAAAAGGGAATATTTCCAATCCCTACAGGAAAATCACCTTGCCAACCCTAAAAGCTTCTGGAAGCAAATTAACACACTCATTAAGGGTAGAGAGGATTATCCCTCAAAGCTTGACTGCAAAAAGCACTACCCTGACCACACTGCCAGAGATAGCCACTAATATTAACCATTTCTTTACTGACATTGATGCTTACAAAACTGACCTTCCTGATGCCCACCTGGAACAGTCTGATGCTCATCCTGAATGAACCCATCCCCACTTCCATTTAAAAATAACTGCTTAGAAAGAGGTACTCAAACTCTTGAATGGTCTCAACCCTGACAGTTCTCCAGGTTTTGACTCCCTACCACCTAAATTTCTCAAGATAAGAGCATCTATGTTAGCTTATCCTATTGTCCTACTAATTAATAGATCTTTCCTCACTCAATCCATCCCTAATGAATGGAAAACAGCAGTCATTGTCGGGTACACAGGAGTGGTCTGACGAACCTCATTGAAAACTATAGACCCATATCCATCTTATGCCCTATAGCTAAAATTCAAGAAAGAATACTGTATAACCAGCTATACTCTTATCTTGAATTGACCAGTGTCCTCACCATTTACTAACATGGTTTTAGGAAACTACATGGTCATGAATCTGCTCTCCTAACAGTGACCACTGAGATATGGCAAGCCATGAACAAGGGTAAAGCCACAGGGGCAGTCTTTGTGGACCTTCTGAAGACTTTTGACCATGTCAACCACCCTATTCTCATCTCCAAGCTCCACCATCTTGGCCTCAATGACAATTTATTTTTCTGGGTCTCATGCTACTTAACAAATCAGTCCCAGTGTGTCAAA
Source organism: Neoceratodus forsteri (assembly GCA_016271365.2). Lineage (NCBI taxonomy): Eukaryota > Metazoa > Chordata > Ceratodontiformes > Ceratodontidae > Neoceratodus > Neoceratodus forsteri. The sequence goes on from CM057453.1 coordinate 393,061,231, forward strand.
TGGGCAGGAGCAATATCTTTTCTATCCCCTATCACTGACGGGGTCCCTCAGGGTCATTCCTTGGTCCACTTTTACTCTCAATTTTCATTAATGATATGCTGCAAAATTGTAGAGGGACATCTGTTCAGCTCTATGCTGATGATGCCATATTATACAGATCCTCCAGAGATGTCAATTGTATAAACTCAGACCTGAAAAATGATTTCCAACCCTCAAAAACTGATTTAAGGATAACCCATTGGTCATGAACACCAAAGAAACCAAATCCATGTTGTTCCATCATGCCTCATTTGATACTTCCCTCACTCCTCTGACAATCAAATCCTCCTCAGGGGTACCGCTGGAAGAGGTTGCCTCTTTCAAATACCTGGGACTGACTCTGGATGAGCACTTATCCTTCAATATACATGTAACTAACATAGTTAAGACTACTAATCAAAAAATTTGCCTCCTTTACTGCACCACTCCTTACCTTTCCAACCATGCGAGGAGGACCATCACCTCTGCTACCCTCATCCCAGGCCTCTTCTATGGGGCCCCAATAATCCACTCAGCCAAATCAACACTTCTTGACAGACTAAGAGTGGCCCATCACAGAATTGCTTATTTCACGTCTAAGACCCCAGCTCATGACCACCACTGTAATGTTCTAAATACCCTGGGTTGGCCATCCTTTGGAGCCAAGATGAACTTTCCAGTGGCCTGTGCCACCTTCAAACTCATCCACCTGCCCTCCCCACCCAGCCTATCTAATCTTCTCACCTGAAAAGCACCCATAGGATCTTTAGATCCTCCCACCTATCTATCTTAAGTTTACCAAAAACTCAATTAGCCATAGGTAGAAGATCCTTCTCCATTACAAAAATAGAACAACCTCCCACAATCACTACTCGCATGCAAGTCTCTCCCCTTATTCAAACAACGGTATAAGGAATCTCTCTTCTCACCAACTATCTGCAATAGTAACTACCATTAAAAGCACTTCCTACAACCTAATCCCCCTATCCTTCCCTTTCCTTTCCCTCTCAGATCTCTCTCTCTCTCTCTCTTGACCCCTCAATATTGCTGTGCCTCTCCTTACCCTCCTCTTCTCTCTGACTCCTCCTTCAATCCTATTGGACTAAGCATGAATGTTATGAATTACCTATGATTTCATATGACTGGTAACTTTAAAAACCTCTGTCCTTGCACCCTGATTATTTATTGTAAATCACTACCTCTGTACTTACTTATTCTGCATATTCTGTAAATACTGTACTTGCATCTTGTATTTTGTATGTTTACAGTATTCTACCAACTATTGTAAAAGTGTTATTGTGCACTTATCTGTTGATGTTATGTATTGTACTCTGTATCTACCCTTTTACCCTCCCACAGGTCGCCCCTGAAAAAGGACATTCTGTCTCAGTGGGCCTACCCAGCTACCAAAATTCAAATAAATAAAACAAATAAATCCCCCCCCCCTTTGTGTTCCTTTTTGTTGTTGTTGTTGCTTTTGTTTTGTTTTGTTTGGAGATGGAATTCTCCCCAGAAGGTAAATGCATTACAATTCAAAATGCAATTAATTTGTCCCAACAGAAAGTCATTATGTTCCTCATTGCTGGTTTCCCTAGTGCCCAGATAGTACTGTAGAACCTCCACAACCTCTTTCTGTGGTACATTCATATAAAGTGCTTCAATATCCAGTCTTCATTAATATGTAGACTTTCTTGAGTAAATAGTATGTTAATCATCACTCTAATGTACACTATGACTTCAGTTCATTCACAGAGGGTTTAGTGAAACTGCTTTCAAAGGGGAGTGTGGGGTCATATGTAAGTGGTAGATACAGTACATAAAATGCAGTATTATCATACTGATATTTTACTTCTGCATAGTACCTTGCATTACTCATCACTACAACACAATCCCCTTTCTCAGCAGGTTTAATTGTGATCAATTTGTTATTCTTAAGACAAGCAAGAGAATTATATGTCTTTATTTGATACATTTGGAAAGTAATGAATATGTGGTTAATTAAAATGTGCTTTCATATATCTTTCACATAACCTTTGAAAAAAATCCAGTAGTAGGATTTGTGGGTGGACAAAATGTGGATTTTACTACTGAACTTTTTCTGTCCACATAATGTGCCTCACCACCCTCAGTTGATATAGTGGTTGTATTAAATACAACTTCATTATAGTGCATAGTGGAATGTTGTTATGCATGGAATTCCATGCCTGGAATATGCTTGTTCTGCTGCAGTAGTGACATCATTATGTTGTTCTGCTGCAGTAGTAATGTCATTACTGCAGCAGAACAACTTGGAATGCTGCTACATATTTGCTTTCCTCTATCAAATTCTGTGGTAGACCAGCATTCTAGAACCTCTAGAGACATCACTAGTCAATTTCATTGTGAAAAAAAAAACACAATGCCCACATTTCACATAATACTATATACTATAAAAAATACAGAATGAGCAACAGTGTGTTCTGTCTCCTCAAGGTCCTGATTCCCATGAACCTCTCGAGCTTCGCTCTTGAAGTCTGAGGGAATCAGAACCCCTCTGTGGCAGAACACTCTGGTTGTGCATAGTTGCCAATCCAGTATTCTCTATGCCTTCTGCCTTTAGCATTTCACTACTTTTGTATCCCATCACATCAGATTTTCAAAAATACCTCAAGGATCAATACTCTTTGATACCACTATAGACTTCCTATATTTTATCAAAGCATTTTCAATAAGTTGAATTTTTGAATACAGTGAAACCTGTTAGAATGCAACACAGTTTCACAGATTTCTGTATGACAAAAGGGGTTCTTTTCCATTGAAATTCCTTCTTTTTTGCAATAACCCTGCAGCATTGTGCACTATTCTGCATTGCAGTCTGGCAAGCTCCACCATATATCTAATAATTAGCAAGATGGTGGCACAGACAAGACATGAGTCCAAAATGTGCTGTAAGTTTCAGATTTATTTAGCCATAGTATCGGCAATAAACAAACCATCAGATTTACTGGTGCAAAGGGTGCCACAAAAGGTGCAGTTAAAGTGCCTCTTGTTTCTCTCCAGCACAGTGCTTCATTGGGGGGCATCCACTATATACCTGTATATTCTGGCAGCTTCTGGACATGCTACAGTGGGGCATATTCCAGGAGGAATAACACAACTCGCAGGTGTATACGAGTTACACCATGTGGTGCTATGCTGGGGACCCTGCACTGTATTCCAGAAAAGACAGGGTCCCCGGCACTTATGCCCATGACTTGTGGCTGCCGCAGGCTAGTGCCAAATGCATGGCACACTGAGCCTGGGTGCCGCAAGTCATGGCATGCATATAACTGCCCCTCCAGAGCCCTCCACCCCAGAACACCGCTACTAGCACCAGGGGGCATTGGGGGCCTGACAGGTGGCACTGGTGTTTGGGGGTACCTCGAGTTACAGATCTCGGGGGTCCCTGTTAGTCAGGGGGTGAGGGCATGGCTGTGTGGGGGGTACTGGAGTTGGGCCACATGCGTGCCATGACATAGCAGAGTGGGCATCTGTTGATTGGCATGGACAGATGCCCCATAGACCATCTCCCTGCTGGTCTAACTCCACTGTGCCAATGCAGCTCTTGAAATGGTACTAGTGGGTTATGGCAGCTGCCCTTTTGGAATAGGGTGCAGTTGCTGCCATAGCCCACCCTTGCACCATGCCACTGCAGGTTGCGGGTGTAGTGGGTGCCATAACCGATGCTTGGTGCAACCCGCATTCAGCATAGTGCAAGGTGCCTTTTGGAATTGCAACTGGTGTTATGCCTGGCGTATGTTGCAATTTGCGCCATCGGGTTCAGCGTAAATCACCTTGCACCAGGCATAACACCTTTTGGAATTGGGTCCAGTATGTTAATCATGCACAGAAAGATGAATGTTTTGCTACCATTCCTTTCACATGCTTAGAAACATAGAAACATAGACTTTGACGGCAGATAAGGACCGCTTGGCCCACCTAGTCTGCCCATTTCCCTACCTACAGGATAAGCTGCAGATCCTAGTTAACCAACAACCTATTTCTTCCTACCCCCCCACAAGAATTGCCTTATGTCTGTCCCATGCATTCTTGAATTCTCCCACAGTTTTAGACCCCCACAACCTCCTCAGGAAGGCTGTTCCATGCGTCCACCACCCTCTCTGTGAAAAAATACTTTCTCACATTGGCCCTGAGCCATCCCTCCTTTACCTTCAAATTGTGTCCCCTTGTTCTTCGCACATTTCTGTTTCTGAGAGATGCTATCCTCTTGGACTTCATTGATTCCACTGAGGTACTTAAAAGTTTCTATCATGTCCCCCCCTCTTCCTCAAGGGTATACATACTGAGCTCCTTTAGTCTCTCCTCATATGGCTTCTCTTGCAGACCCATGCTTCCCATGATTACCATCTTGGCATATGCACATATTCCTCTCTATTTCCAGAAATTTGTTAGGTAATGTGTTTGACTTTTATTCATTTATTTTTTTAATGTCAATTCAGATTTTTTTTTCATGAAGAGAAATTCCCTCTAGATGTTTTAGCCTTTAGTTCCACAGCATAATGCAATAATTCTTTATGTGATTATCACACATTTTCTCCTGTGTTCTTTCATCTCAGATTTCCATTTTGAGTCTGCTTTTTCATGCTTTCTATTGAATGTTTAAAGGGGTAGTTTTATGAGTCAGGAAAAAATTGAGAATTGAAACTGAGTAAGGAAAACTGCATTGTGCCAGCATGAAGGCTAAATGTAGTTTCCCATTTTTGTTGAGCAAATATTTTTGAGTGTAAGCATATAGTAGGGAAGGGGCAAATGTTAATGGTTCTGTACTTTACAGAAACATGGAAAGATAGGCAGTGATGGCAGAAAAGAGCCATAGTCCATCCAGTCTACCTGAGTTTCCTATTTAGCCATCAGAGCTACTGGTCCCCCAGGGTCCTAGCCTCCCCACCCACCCCCCACCCCCACTCCCATTCTCCTTCTATATTCTACCCATAGAAACATTGACAATGATGGCAGAAAAAGACCCAAGTTTATATCTAGGTGTGCAAGAGAGGAAAACTGCCTGTCATGTACAACTCTGGAAACCCAAGGCTGTGGATTTTTCTGTTGCTCCATGGTGTACTGCAGTATCATACTATGCTGTGCACTGTAAGCTGTTTATATGACTTGTGAGTTGGAAGGGGGAAGTGCGTAGGGGACTAGGGCACTTTATTTATATTTAAAAAATCTTGCAATATGATTTTCAATATTTTGTAAATGTATACTGTAGCATACAGTTATGTATCATGTTAATTGTATTTCAGTTCCATCCCTTTCCTTGGCAGACAAAACTGGCAACACATTTCTCAAATGTTTAAACAGTTACACCACTGTGCACATGTTAAAGTCTGTCAACACTGTTATTCCCTCTATTAGCTCCTGTTTTGTTCTGGGTTCATTTCATTTGATTGTATGGTTAACAAAACCTTCAAAATCAATTACCATAAATACATAAAATCACATAAAAGTAAAAAATAAAACATTACCACTTTATACAACATAACAATATGAACTCAATCATATACACTCCTATGTACAGCCTTGGACCAGAGAACTAGTCCCCAGTATTTATATGACAGATCTATCATACAGTGCAAAATTCTAGAATTCATATATATGCTTATGGACAATTACATGATTTTGATTTTCCCCCGGACTTTTTTAATTTCAGAGAAATAGTTAGCCAACCTATTTATTGTCCATTCATCTTCTGTATGTATCAAAATATCCATAAGTACTGACTTATCAACACAGTAGAGGTTGTCTAAGTAAGTACCCAACCAAAACAATCGTTGCCTGTCATACCATCTGCAGACCCATAATACATGATAGAGATCTTCCCTATCTCCACTACCACAGTCACATTCACCTGAACAGATACCTGGCTTTTTATATCTATAGTCTAGGACTTTACTTGGAAACTACTCAAATTTGTAAATCATAAAGTTAGCACAGGCACAGGGATCTATGAGGATATCCAGGTATTTTTTTATATCCATGCTTACAGTTATAAGTCACAAACCATTTGGAATAGCGAGATTCCTTGATTTCCATTAAATCACCTGTGTTCCAAATGTTGCTAATCTTATTGTTTATGTATTTTTTATATTTAGAACCTATTTGTATACCTTGTTCCACAGATTTGTTTAGGTGCCCAAAGTTGTACTTTCTTAAAATAAGGCAGAGAGTATTCAGCCAGAAACCTGATTTATATCCCATAACTTGCCAGTATTCCTTTTTTTGCAAGCATTTGTTGGCAAGTGTTTTCCCATTGAGGTTTGTCACCCTAATCCAGTAATTTACCTTCCTTGATTCGATAACAGCGTTAGTATTAACTATACCCAGTTCTGACCGAATATAGGATGCAGAACAGGAGTGTCCAAGCCTCAGCGTGTATCTTAATGATTTATACAATGGAGACATCAGTTTATTAATTATATTAGATTCCCATATCTCGCATCCATAAATAAATTGTGTTTCTATTTTGGTTTTTATCACTTTGATTAAGGGTTTTATGGACATACCCCCATATTTACAGTTGAATTTATATAATCCTGCCATATTCTTCCTCATCCCTTCTTTCATTTGTTCCATATGGGTGGTCCATTTACAATTCTGCTGGATAACTATACCTTAGTACACATATCTAGGCACCACTTCAACCTTATCTAGTCCTATCAATCAGGTTCCTCTATTGTTGTTTTTACCCATACTCATGACTTTAGTTTTATTCATGTTGATTTGTAACTTCAGTTTTTTTGATTCTTTATATACAAAATTTAATTTTTTTGCAGACCAAATTTGGTTAAGGATAAAACCAAAATATCATCGGCATAGGCCAAGAGTGGGCAAGGGAAGTCCTTAATTTTTGGGTAGTCACCCTCAATTATCACACTCTGCTTCAACATGCTGTTCATATATAAAGTAAATAGTAGTGGAGCAAGGATACAACCTTGTCTTATGTCATTGTTGCATTCAAATACATTGGATAACTGACCCCTAGGCCCAATTCTTATTTTAGCCCAGGTGTTTGAATACAACTGGGTGATTATGCTTACTATATTAGGGTCTATCCATCTATCCAATAGGGTCTGCCATAGCAAGCCTCTTGAGATGCTATCAAAAGCAGTGCTGTGGCGTGGTTTGGCCACCGAAAAGATGGCAGCCTAAAAAGAGAGCTCTTGCCCTAAATGTATTCATCCGTGCTTAATCGCAGCGACTCCATAGAGTCCTGACTAAAAAACCAGCTCTGGTAGGTGACACTCGTACCACTTCGGCGGCGTATGTTTAAAGCGGTTGGGGTGTGGTAGTATCTTTGAGCACCGTATGTTTGTGACTTGGCAGATTACTGGGAGGCCGAGTAGGCCCTACCTGCAACCCTAGCCATTCTACATGCTTTAGCGAGGATCAGATATGGCAGCTGAGCCCTGTGGGGAAGACAGGCTGTAAAGCGACTCAACCCGGGACAACCAGTTGCTCTTCTTCTACGTGTGCTGAGTAAAAATTCAGAAAAGATGAGCTCCTCAGCTACTATCAGTGAACAGAATGCAACACCCATAAACCCCGACAAATCTCCTGCTGTAGAAGATTCCCTACGCCATATTACTCATTTGCTGGAGACCTTAATTACAAGAGTGGATGAGCTAAGCTTATCGCTCTCAAATACAGTTACAGAGGTTAAACAACTACAGGACAAGGTTAACATGCTGGAGCAAAGGGCAGAAACCTTCGAGGATCAACAGTTGCAAATTTGGCAGAGGATGAGATAGCATGAAGAGTGCCTCGAAGCATTATGGAGCAGGGCAGAAGACCATGAGAATAGAAATCGATGCACCAATTTGCATATTATTGGTCTGCCTGAGGGAGTGGAAGGTCAGGATATGGAGAATTTACTAAATAACAGAATCCCTACAATATTGGGTGAAAGATGGCAGGGCCCCATCAAAGTTGAAAGGGCCCACAGAGTGACTGCTCGAAACCATAAGCAAGTGGACCATCCCTGACCTATAGTGGCGTACCTGCTTCATTACTCAACCAAGGAGAGGATCCTAAGGGTGGTGAGGGATTTGGGAGAGTTGCACTGGCAAGGAACACCAATTCAAATTTATAGAGATTTCACACCAGAAACGTCAGCAAAGAGAAGAGCATTCGGCCCTATTAAGAGGTTTTTATACCAGAATGATTTCTGTTTCAGATTTAAGAACCTTACCAGACTCTGGGTCAGTAAAGGTGGGCAAGAAGTGGTTGTGGACCATCCAGAGGAGTTGGAATGTTGGCTGGCTCAGTCCTGGCCTAGTTTACACTATCAAACTACACCAACCAGAAGGCTCTGGGAGTGTTAAGCACCTACACCTCCTGCCAGGAACCTCTCTGCTGGATGATACATGCCTGGGGGCACGTTAACAGTGGGACCAGTGCAACCAGTTGTTAATCTCCCTGGTAGAAGGGACAGTAAACCACCGCAGAAACTAAACGTCGCACAAACGATCCAAACTAGCTGTTTGCCACAAAGATCGGACATTTCCTTTTCTAAATCCAGACACAGAGCATGAAGTGGACCACAGCAGTCGCCAAGTAAAGATCCTTCTGCAAAAATCTCACGGGGTGATTCACCTGGGCCAACAGAACACTGGAACTTGGAAGCTTCTTTCAACACGGAAATGGAGACAGCAGTTACAGGGGACTGGGTGGATTATCCAGATAGTTCACTAATAGAAGCGGTAGAGGCCCCATCAAGAGTAAAACCCGGTCTTTTGTCCTAAGCAGCAGCTGCCACTAAGGTTTCTCCTGATCCTGGGACTCTCCCTCCGGGACCGCCCGAGATGGCCGAAGGCTTGAACACTTGAACTCTTAAAAAGTGAAGGGCTTCAGGGAGTTATGATTCCTCCCCTTATGTCTCTTGACATCCCTTTCTTTCGACCTAGCGTGGAGAAATCTCCCCTGCCCACTGCTTAAATCAAGGCTGAAGGCTGTCCCTATTGGGGTGTGGGTTGTCAAGGTTGTTATCGGTCCCTAATTTTGTTTTCTTCCATTTAAAGTGTAGACAACATGGTTCCACGGGTATGGCAATAATCCGAAGGTAGATGTCCCCAACTCCCCAACTCCCTTCTTGGTTCCACCTATATTTTAAAGGGGGTGATGTTTAGCGTGGATGGGGGACATACATACCCCATTCCCCCCTCCTCCCACCTTTCTCTTTTACTTCTTTTTGGGTATTTCTACTCATCCCCCCTTTCTCCCCCTTCACGGAGTCAGAGTGACTGACCAGGGATGTACACTGGGCTTGGGCTTACTCGTATTGAATGACCACTTCCAGTACACGGCCCCTTACTGAGCTCTGGAGCTAGCATAGTTGTAGGGTGGTAAGATAACCCTATTTGCTGTGATCTCCATTCTCATAGATAGAATTCATTGTAGTGCCTGTTTTTTCGAGGTGCTATTGTGTGTTTTAACAAGTTATTTGCAATTTCGTTATAAGCCATAACTGTTTACACAGTCTTGTTCTTTCTTTCTTTCTTTCTTTCTTTCTTTCTTTCTTTCTTTCTTTCTTTCTTTCTTTCTTTCTTTCTTTCTTTCTTTCTTTCTTCTCTCTCTCTTTCTTTCTTTCTTTCTTTCTTTCTTTTCCTTCTAGCACAGTAGTATATTAAGAGACGAAGGTCAAGGCGTTATCTGTTCCTAGCAATACTTCCACCTCTGTCTGTCCTAATTCAGGGTTGGATACTGCTGTTGTGGGCAGGGTACAGTATTAAGGTATTGAATCCACCTATAGAGCTCCACCCCTGAACTCGCAGTAAGGAACTCTCCTTCTTTTTTTTGAGGGTAAACAAGATGTCGAATGTGACCAGGGCTCTTAGATGGGTATCTTGGAATGTAAAGGGGCTCAATCACCCTGTTAAAAGAACAAAAGTTTTACAGCATTTAAGGTTCCTGAAGGTAGAAATAGCTCTACTTCAGGAAACACATCTTCTGTCCAGAACTAATTAGTTGAAGAAAGCATTGGTTGGAGAATTGGTGGCGAGTTCTGCCTCTACCAAATCCAAGGGGGTAGCCATTTTGCTTCACCGGACCTCTGCCTGGAAGATAGATGGTGTAAAAAAAGATATCCAAGGCAGGTGGATAGTTGTAAAACTAACTTCTCCAGAGGGAGTCATGATTTTGGGCAATATTTATGCTCCCAACGGGGAACACATGGATTTCTTCCCAGCAGTAAGTCAGACAATCTCAGAACTACAGGCTGATTGCCCCCCTTTCCCATTATCCTGGGAGGTGACTTCAATCTAGTGGAGGTCATATATTTAAATAAGTCAATACCCACAGCACAGGCCAATCCTAAGGCAAGGCATTCCCTTACTGAGTTACAAGAAGAATGGGCCTTGGTTGATGCCTGGCGTAGGACGCACCCTACTGCTAGAGACTATACTTCTTTTCCACACAACACCAAACCCAAAGTCGTATAGTCTTTTGGATAGTGAATGACTTAGCTGGGAAGGGTATTTCTGGGACTGGGATAGGTTCAATAATAATATCGGACCATTCACCAGTATGGTTGTCATATCTCCCCACCAAACAATTCACCCATAAAGTCTGATGGTGTTGCAACCCACTATTGTTCAAAGACCCAGATTTTAAGCGTATGCTTTCTAGGGCCATGAAAGAGTATTTTGCACTAAACTCAGACTGTGGAGTATCTCCTAGCATGGTTTGGGATGCTTTAAAGTGGTGTTGCAGGGGCATATTATTGCCTTCTCAGTAAATCGGGATAAAGTACAGAAAGCCAAGCTGAAATCCATGCAAGCAGATTTGGCTGAGTTAGAACAATCCTTTAAGGCAGTCCCTAGAGCAAATATGGATAAAGAGCTATACCATAAAATCATTAATCTAAAACACCAGATCAATGAGAGTCTACAGCAAAAAGCTGAGTGGCTCCTCATTTGATCTAAACAGGAGTATTGGGCCAATGGTGAAAGAACTGGGAAGCGTTTGGCTTACCGGTTACATAAGCAGCAGGCGGCCACGAGGATATATTCCCTTCGTACCTCCTCGGGTACATTAGCTTCTACCCCCAAAGAGGTAAATCATACCATGCGATCATTTTATGAATCCTTGTATAAATCCCATTCTACGATTAACCCTACAGAGATGAGCCAGGAATTATTGAGCTTCTGTCATCAAATGCACCTCCTATCCCTATCATCTGAGCAGCTGGGACAGTTGGAAGCACTGGTATCTTGTGAGGAATTCCGACTCGCATTAGGAAAAATGGCGTGTGGGAAAGCCCCCGGACCGGACGGTATGTCGGTCGAGCTATATCAGGCATTAGGCTCAGATATACTCCCCCCACTTCAACAAGCCCTTCCAGATTCACATAACAAGACTACTTTCCCACCTTCTATTAGGGATGCCTTTATCACTCTCCTGCCTAAAAAGTCATCTGATCCATTAGATTGCATGAATTTTAGGCCAATATCTCTATTACCAGTGGATACTAAAATTCTAGCTAAGGTGCTTGCCACTAGACTGAGTGCTGTGCTCCCCTCCATTATTCACCCGGCACAGGCGGCTTTATGAGGGGAAAGACAGGTGCAGATAACACACACTTATTACTCGGCCTTAAGTGGATTGCATCCAGGTCCTCCCACCCTATGGCAGCCATGGCAATAGATTTTGCCAAAGCTTTTTATTCTATTGAGTGGGTATACCTACATGAAACTTTAAAGGCATTTGGTTTTGGGCCATATCTCCAACAATGGATACGCACACTGTATGCATCACCCAGGGCATGCATCCTCACAAATGGGGATATCTTTCTTCCCTTCTCATTGCAAAGGAGCATGAGGCAGGGCTGCCCACTCTCTCCCCTCCTGTTCCTGATTGTCTTGGACCGGCTTATATGGGTTATTGGCTCAGACCCTTTGATTCAGGGAATTGAATGTGGGGGGCAGTCGTATGTAGTGACGGCATATGCAGATGACCTGTTACTAACTCTAATCAGCCCTCGACAAGCAATTCCGGAGGTACTTTTGCTTCTGGAAGAGTTTGCTGTAATCTCTGGGCTTAGGATTAATCAAAAAAAGATCATCATAGCACCACTAAACCTCCTCTGTGAAAGGGAGTGTATACTGGGCACTAACCTGTCGTGGGCAGACCATAGTTTCCAATATTTAGGAATTCAAATCCCCTTTAAATGGGCGGCTCTTGAAATGGCTAATTTTTCCCCATTATAAGCTCAGCTGGCTGTGGAGGTGGAGAGATGGTGGAAAATTAAATTATCCCTCCCAGGAAGGGTAGCTACAATCCGGATGTTGTTTCTACCGCGGGTCTTATTTCTCTTAAACAACTTACCCATACCTTTATCTAAAAAACTATTTCAAATTCTAGATTAGTTAGCATTTAATTTTATCTGGGATTACAAACCACCAAGATGGAGTAGGCAAAAAATAAGGGTGCATTTGACTAGTGGAGGCTTAATGTGCCTGGGTTTTATGGATATCATCTGGCTTGCATGGCAACCCATGCCACTAGGTGGTTCATGGCACAAAGTAAGGCAACCCCTCTCTGGGTTCAACTGGAAGCAGATTTGGTAAGTCCCTCTTCATTATATAATTTTCTAGTGGCTCATTCCAAAATTTATATACAACTCCTCCCTATAATCTCCTACACTGCCACAAGGCTTGGAGACTGTTAGGCATCAAATCCCACACGCCAAAACAAGAATGGTTCCCTCCACTGCAACTGGCCCCAATATGGCATAATAATTTAATCCAGATTGAAGGGGTGAGTGTAAACTAGAAGCGATGGCAACAAAAAGGTATACAAATAGTCCAAGACTTGGGTAATCAAGGGGCGGCGGATCATCTGCTTTCCTTTGAACAATTACAGAGAAAATATGGCCTACTGAATAAAGATTTTTGGTGCTATTTACAAACTCACAGTGCATTAACACCTGTGATTACTAAAAGCCCAGCTAGTACGAGGTGGCAATGGCTTACTGACCCTCCCTGGTGAGATACTCAAAAAGGTCTTATGGGTAGGTTTTATAGTACGTGGAGAGACTCGCATCCTAATCCCATGTACAGATGTAGAATGCAATGGGAGTCACTGCTGGGGGTATCCATATCTGAGGAACAATGGCTGTCCTACTGTAAAATTATTCATTACGTGTACAGAGATTCTAATAGCCATTTCATACAATTAAAAATATTGCTGTTCTGGTATCGTACTCCAGCAATGCTACATAGGAGGGGCTTACTGGGCCATAGCCATTGCTGGTGATGTTCGCAATCAAACTCCCATATTGCACACATGCTCTGGTCCTGCTCTTTTCTGGTATCATTCTGGGATATGGTAGCCGCTGACTTGTCACAAGTGTTAGGTGCCAAGCTGACCCTGTCTGCCTCCCTGGTCCTCTTAGGAGATACTAGGCATATCGAATTCCTTTCTAAATCTCTGCAGCACTGGGTGGTCTCCTCCATCTTACAAGCCAAACGTCTTTTGCTCATGTCCTGGAGACAACCTTCAATACCTAGCAGGAATAAGTGGCATGAAGCATTAGCTTGATCGTCCTTGTTTGAAAAGCTTTCGGCCTTGCAGGGGCCAAGCATGCATCTATTTTCAGCTAAATGGGGACCATACCTCCAATCTGACTTTTTATATATTACATAACCAGTTGAGGATCCCCTTTATCGCGCCCTTACTCAGGTAGCTGCACAATAGGTTGGGTGAATTCTCCTTTCTCCCTTCCCCCCCAACCTTTCTGGCCTATTGTGCTTAGTTGGAGCGAGGTTGAAAAAAGAGGTGGAAGCATAAATAGTATGGTGGTAGATAAGATGTATGATAAAGATGGCAACTCAGGGATAGTCCCTATTACTAATTTGTGGATAGAGTCTAGGGAACAGTTATTTTGTGCAGAGTTGTATAAGTATATATATAAATAATTATAATGGCGGTATTTATATTCCTGACCTTGGCTATATGGCAACATCAGATTGTAATTTGGTGCAGTGTATCCTGGTATGTCAAAAGAAAATACCTAATAAAACATTATACAATAAAAGAAAGCAGTGCTGTAATCTATAAAACACACATATAAATTCTGACCCCTTATTTTAACATATTTTTTTCTCAAATGGTTTAAAATGAAAATATTATCCAGGGTGGACAGACCATGTCTAAAACCTATTTCATACGGAGAAATACTTCCCCCCTCCCCGTCTTATCTACCTCCTGTTGCAGTTGATTCAGAATTATTTTAGAGAAGATCTTAAGATTAACATCTAAAAGACTTATCAGCCTATACATCCTTGGATCTGTTAATGATCTCTTTTTATGGAGCACAACAATATTAGCTCCATGCCACGTGTCAGGATAGCACTTTAAAGTGATACATTTATTATAAAATACAGTTAGGTATCTGCACCATAATGTACTTCCTACTAAAAAAAATTCTGCTGGTACCCCATCTGGCCCTGCTGCCTTCTGTTTTTTCAATGTATAAACAGCTAGGTAAGTTTCATCTATTGTTATTGGTTGAAATTTATTAAGAACCTGCCCAGGCATCTGGAAATGATCCACCTCAGGATCACAATAAATTCCTTTAAAGTGGGCTACCCATGCCCCCTCGGGGATAAAACTGTCAGTATGGACTTTATATTGATTAAATCCCTTAGCCACTAGGCTCCAAAATACTCTGTTGTCTTTTCTTTGTACTGCCTCAAGCATTTTTCCCACTTGGCTGTATGAAAACTTCTCTTTGAAATCATAAAAAGTTCCTTATAGGCTCTCTTCATCTCATTCAGTTTCTTGAGACTTACCTGACTGCTACCTTTGTTATATAATCTGCACAATTTCCTCAGCTCTGCCTTAGCCTTTTTATAATTTCTATCAAACCATGAATCACTATGTACAATCCTACTCATATCCCTTGGTACTTCCAAGGCATTTTTAATTTCAGGGAAGAGTACATTTAATTCAACCAACATGTGTTCCAGATCCAGCCCCTTAATATTCTCATAGGACTGTGTCAGGACAGATCTGTAAATAATTGGTAGAATATTACTCTGAGAATTTTGCCTCCAGATGATTTTACATGCAGCTCTTATTTCAGTGGATGGAAATGGTTCTATATTTTGCCTAATTACACTTCCTATTTGAGCATCCAAGGTTAAAGGATAGTGATCACTCTCAGCTCTTATCAATACTTCACATTTTTTCCAATAGCAGAGTTGACCAGTCCAGAATGCCAGGTCACTTGCAGAGGCACCTCTTGCTGAGACATAAGTATAATTCCCTTCTTTATCTCCTAATCTCCCATTTAAAGGGTACATGCTGTTTTCTTTGGCTATTTCTAGTAACGATTTCCCACTTTTATTAGTCACTTTATCTCTGGACTGTCTATCAAGTAAATCCTCCATTTGATTACATGTAAAAAAAATTATCTATAATGCCATCAAATAAGCCAATTCAGGCATTAAAATCACCCACCAACAATGTTTCTGTATAAGGAAACCTTAGTTGGACCTCCTTGAAATGGTCTGTGATTGCCTGCCAACAACTCTACGAGAAATAATTTGAATTCTCCAGAGGGACATAGCAGTTTGTCACAATTATTTCCAATGAACCACATTTAAGTAAAATAGTCATATAATTTACTGAATTTTTCAGAAATTCCACCTTATAAAAAACACCTAGTTTGACCAACGTTACGATCCCACCAGAGAATCTCCCTAATTTCTTACATTTATATCCAGGGACCTGGAAGGCTTCATATCCATTCAGATTAATAGCATCTTCTTTGGCCTGCCATGTCTCCTGGAGACAAATTATGTCATATTCCTTTAAAAAATTAATAAACTCCTTATTGGTCATCACTATTTGCCATCCAGCTATATTCCATGTTATAAATTTGGTTCTCTGGTGGGAACTATCCATCTCCATATACCTTTCAGCAAATGAAGAGGGTAGTCACTCATTATACCCTGCTATCATCGTTAGTCTGTTTGCTAAGGACAAAGCAGTTTTATCCTCTGACATGGCATCATAGGGCCAGTAGTCAATATCTGTTAGGTCAACCATGTAAAGACCTAGATTGTCTAACTTACCGGCCTGTAGCAGCATTAATTCTGCAAGCCTCTCATTAGAGACATAGATGTCCACCTGATTCTCCCTCATGTCTACGTTTTGCTTGTATACTACCATATCTATCTACAGGTAATGCCAGAAAGTTTGTTAGCAGATCACCAATTACTGTAGTCAGCCTGCAGTCAGTTTCTCCTAGCATATGGTCCATTCCAAAGAGTGTTATATAAATTTACTTCCTTTATTACTTTCATTGCTCATGTTCGACCCACTCTGTTTTAATTTATTAAAAGCCTCGCTATTGGGATAAGACATGAACACTTCATTATCTAGCATTTGTTCTCTATTAACCCAACCAAAATTGGTGGTTCGAGGGGAATCAAAATAAACATCAACAATAGTCAACTCTCCAGTCAAAATTCTCTTAATCTCCACAATGTCGACCATTGTAAGATCCAAATCTAAATTTTTATTCAAAAACCCCATGATATAAAAATCCAGTGTAACCCCCTCATAGTCTCCCCAGTTCAACAGAGCAAAGAGTCTAATTCTGGGGCTACTATCTGCCTTTGAACAGACTACTGCCTGCAATTTATTCATGTGTTTTGGTACACTGACCTCCTCACTGTCTTTAACTACTTGTCTCCCGTGGTCTTTATTCCTGTCTGCCACCATATGACTGACTTCGGTTAACTTCATGTCACATTTTAAACCTACCACCTCCTGTTCTAATTTTGCCAGGACCTTCTCTAGCTCCGATGGTATAGTTACCTTCTGGGTTATTAGCTTTGGCGAATTCTCTATCACTTTTGGCTCTTCTTCTACTTTCCCTTTTATTTGCACTTTCTCTATTTTTTTTCTTGGATTTTTTCCTTCTTCCTGCTTTTTTATCCACTGCAGCCCTTTCACTGGATGAATCTGGGAAATTTATTGAACTAAAGTCTGGTCTAAGCTGATCCAGCTCTATGATCAGCACCTGTTCTGGGCTTGTGACTACATCCTCATTCACTGGTTGCACTATTTTTTCCAATTTATCTTGTAAGGATACAACCCTATCCCAAATCTGATTTATTTTACTTACATTGTTGACAATTTGCAAGTTCAACTCCCTAATAAATCCCTATTGATTACCATCTGTTCCATTAATATCACAGGGGAGTTGCTAGGGTTTCTTAACAGTGCAATTAATTCATCACTCAGCCTCAAGGGGATACATGTCACATCTTCCTTATTGCACCTAGCATTATTAGTGCATTCCCTGATCTCAACATCAGACCCACCTTTACAATGGCATCCGGGGTTATTTAAATTCTGCTTCATACTTCTAAATCCCTCAGTTGTGTACTGCAGGTCCTCTAACACCTCCTTTAATTCAAGGTTTCTATGTGCTAAATTCATGTACTTGGGCTCTGATCCTACTATTTCTACATTTTTTTACTCTATTTTAGAAATGGAATCCTCTGTGGAATATGAAAATTACGTACCTACCGTAATTATGATCTTTCTGTGTATCTTCACCATTCATCACAGATGGGGTTATCTGGCCAGAGGTCAGGACCCCGCGGGAGCTTTTTTTTTTTTAAAAAAGGTAGGCGGAGCTGACACACCATCAGCGCTGCCCTCAAGGCTGACGTACTGCGTGGTGCTCGAGGGTTGGCCATTAGACTGTGTTGACTCCGCCTGCCTGCCAGTTCTGAGTCACCGGAGAGGTAAAAGGAAGGGATGGAGGGTGGGACAAGAGAGTCCAAGGGACAGAAAAAGGAAAGGATGTCTGAACTAAAAGGAGAAATAATGACTGAGAGGACAGCAAAGAAGAGGTTAGACTAAGGCAACAGTTCTCAAACTTTGTCACAATGAGCCTCCCCTAATCCATGGAAAAGATCTTGAGCCTCCCCGAAAATACTGAAATATTTTTTGGCCTCCCCATAGAAAAATGGCCTACTTTTCACAGTATACGAGGAATAAATTGAAACCTCTTTGCATAGCTGGCTCGTACGTTATTGTAATCCCCCCCCCAAAAAAAAAGGACAACCTACTTGCTCCAATATTTTGACTCTTGAACCATTGTTACCCCTTACTGACATACCTTCATGGGTCAGACTACTTTTTCTGTTTCCCCTCTATCTGGAATAACCTTCCTGCCAACCTCTGCCTCACCCCTCTCACCCTGCTCTTAAGCAACTTCTCAGGGATCATTTTTTTCCCTCCTGCTCTTATTCCTAGTACCTTTATGGTTAACTCTTGTATTTGGACAGTTCAGCTGCCAGTCTAATTGATCAATTGTTCCTCGCATTGTTAGTTTATTGTTCTTAATTTGTTTGCACTTTTATTCATTTTGTATTGCTTGAGTGTTTGGCAGTTACATTTTGAATTGTATTCACTCACTACCCTTCCCTGGGTACACCTGAAATAAGCCATGGCTCAGTGTACAGTACCTTCCCTGGTCATAGACTTGTGAATAAATACATACACTCATCTACTATTATCCTCTTTCAGTTTGCCTTATCCCTTTCACACAAAATCTATAAAGTTCAAAATTGAAATATAATAATTTTTCAAGACTTGCTTGAGCCTCCCTTGGAACAGGTTGGGGCCTCCCCAGGGAGGCTGGCCTCACCATTTGAGAACCCCTGGACTAAGGGGATTGGGAGGGGCCCCAATCTCTGGAAGTGGAAGAAGGGAAGGGTAGGGTGGGGAAAGAATTTAGGAGAGAGGGAGAGGTATTAAGATATCTGAGACCCTTGTCCGTCACCAGATTGTATAGGAACTGCAAGGAGTAGCAAAGCTGTCTGCCAGAATTCAAGGCACGGAATAACTGGCAAATACTCCAGAAAGCAGAGTCGGCTATTCTGGAAGAAGGACAGGGTACAGGGATTCAGTACTCTCTCAAGAAAAGATGTTTGGTGAAAAAGGGTTGTTTTTTTTTGTTTTGGGAGAAATAGTTGGATGGAAACCAGGAGGAGGAGAGAAGGAGGGCAACTACCAACTCCCACCCCACAGGGGTGGAGACAAAGTAGTAGAGAAGGAGTGCTGCTTGAGCTGTCCACTCTCCTTGGAAAATACTCCCCTGTGTGTCCCTACTTTACCCCACTCCTAAGGAGGAGGGGGGTCACAGAGAGGGAGGGAGGGGGACCCAGAGACTGAGGCCCCAAGGGGAATGGTGGGTGGGGTTGTGATGAATGGTGAAGATACACAGAAAGATCATAATTACAGTAGGTACATAATTTTCTTATCTTATCTGTGTCAATCTTCACCATTCATCACAGATGGGTGAGTACCCAGCCCCTCCGAAGGGTGTTGTTTCTTTACACCCCTAAGGGACAAAGTCCCTTAGCCCTCAGTGGGTGACACACTAAGGGGAGGAAACTTCAGGGCCTGGAGAGGCCCAAGAGTGGGGGGAGAGAGCGAGAGAGATGGAGTTCCCCCGGAGGGAGAAGGAAGTTGCCCCGACAAGTGCCGTCTTACTCTGTGGGAGAAAAGGTAGGTTCTCTGGTGGGCGGAGCTAATCACCCTACACCGGGCCAAGGGTGACAACCAGGAAAGACGTAGCCATGCCGATCACTTAGTGCAGATCGCTGTCCCTATGACCCTGGTAGCTACCTCATTGACGTCATGAGATGCCCTCGCTTGGTGCCTTGCTAGCTCCAGGCCATGTGCAGAGAGTGCGATGGCTTGTCTGGTTTGCTCTGAGTCAGGCAATGAGACTAGGAGCTGACCTAGCCTGGACCACAAGAACCTGTTGTAGGCTGCATAGTGAGCCTGATGAGCAGAAATAGAGAGGAGTAACCATGCTGAGTAGAAGGTCCTCCTCCCCCAGAAATCAAAATCCGAGGAGTCTTGATCTGGGGGCCGGTCACGGTGAAGGGCGCGAAGCCCATCAGGAGTATCCAAGTGCGTCAAACCAGACTGTGGATGAGGCATGGAACCTGGAGACTCTGGGGATGCACAATACCTCTGGCTGAGATCCCTTGGGGCAGGAACTCCGGAGAAGGACCTCTGCCAGAAACGCAACAACGCCTCCCGAAAGGGAGCCAGCCAGGGTGGCACCACAAGGGTGGCCTCACCAAAATCACCTAGAAAGGCATGCGCCGCGTGCTCAGGATTGCTGACAGTGGAGGGTGAAAGGTGCAAATCCTCCAACATCCTCATGAGGAATCACTGATACTCCGAGAGATCAGCAGCCAGAGAGATGTGGACAGAAGGTTCCTCTCCCCCTGAAGAGGGGGATGAGGAGCTGGAGGTCACCATGTGCTCAGTGGGTGGCTGCACGGGGGAAGGTTGAAAAACCTGGCTGTCCATTGCCCTAATGTAAGCAGGGAACCGGGCAGCCACCGCTCTGAACTGCTCCCAGGTGAGAGGGCCACTAGGACCGAGGATGCCTGGGAGTGCAGGCGAGTGTGGCAGAGGGATGGTGGCAGAGCCGAGAAGAGATGTCGGCTGACCTCCGCCTGGGCTAGGGAGCAGACCATGGGCACCCATGGAAGAAGGTGTCCCAGAAGACCCCACAGCCGACAGCTGCACAACCACAGTGGTACTGCCTTGGCTGCACCCGGAAGAATCCCTCCAGTGAGGCAACTGGGGCCGTAAAGGTCCAGAAGGACGGTCCTCTACCTCAAAAGAACGGGACTCCCTCAAAGAAACCGAGGGGAAGAGTGGAAATCTGCACTACGGCTCCTCCCAGGGCCCGGGTGGACCCCAGAAAAAGGCCGACGTCGCCTATCCCACACCCCTCGACCCCTCAGAGTCTGAAAGAGTCCTCCTCCTCGAGAGGGCCAGCCTAGGTAGCTGGCATCTCTGGGCAGCCCCCGAAGGGGATACCCAGGGAGCAGTACCTTCCCCCCTGCAGGTGCCTCGATGGACCCCAAAGTCGGGCGATCAAGGCACACCACTGGAGGAGGTACCACAACTGAGGGATCGGTGAAACCCCCAAGACCAGGCTGCAGAGCTCTGGTGGCATGCACCACTGCCTTCTGGTCAGCACCACTGACCCTAGTCTTGGGAGCCACCAACCTCTCCTCAGAAGGGGGCTGGCTCCAACTCGTCGATGAGACCACCATGCTGCCCACATCCACAGCCAATCCCGAGGGGTGTGACTGCACGTCCGACTCAGACCTCGACTCCATCTCCGAAGAGGTAGAGTCCAAGGCTCTGAGCCAAAGCATAGGAGGGCAGGCAGAACTATCCCTACCACCGGGCCCAGATGCCACCGCTGTGCCCGAGTTGGTGCCAGTACCCCCTGCAACCCCACGAGCGGGATCCGAGGGAGGCACGGCCCCAGCCCGAGTCAGAGGTCCAATGCCAGGACAGGTCGCGGTACCATCCGATCCACCGGCACCGGGGGCAGCACCAAGGACAGGGACAGCACCGACGACAGCCCCGGCGGCACCCTCGGCGCCGATGTTGACACCACCCAGTTTCCAAGGACCGTGGCAGCATCGCCGATGGCCTCGAAGGTGGACCCAGCACCAAACACGGCGCCGCCCAGCTCCCCGGCTCTGCGAGCAGCGCTGAGTGTGTGGACGGTGCTACGGACGGCACCAACAGATGGAGTTGAAGGCCCCACTGCGCCGAGCCTCGAGGACATGGAGCCGTGCTCAACCTCGTCGCTGAGGATGGTGCCGAGGCGAGACATGGCGAAGGACGATGTTGGAGTGGGTCTCATGGCGCCACGAATAGTGTCGGTACTGTGATCATCATCGACCGAGCCCATGGCACTGAGCGACAAGTCGGCACTGACGACGGCCCTGCCAGGACCCATGGCGCCGTGAATGGTGCCGAAGGCTCCGACGGTTCTGACCAATGGCATCGAGGACAGCACCGATCTGGGCCTTCCGAGCTATGGGAACAACACCAGGGGAGCCTTCACCCCCGAAGGGGCGATTGCCATGGCAGCTCACTCCCACCCGCTCCCGGGAGGGAGCGGGGCGGGTCTCCTGGACCGCGGAAGGAGCCTCTTGCAATGGCTAGGCTACAAGTAGCCGAGGATCCCTCCTCCTCGGTCCATATAGAACCGGGAGGGGACCCGGAGGAAAGGCCAAGAGAGCGCAGCTTGGCCCGACGAGTGCGAACCCTACCCCCGAAAGTCAGCGGAGCTTGCCCCACTTTCAACGCGCGCTGTTTGAGGACCCAGTGGTCCATGGAGAAGCAGGCGTTGCACGAGTCCATGTCATGAAGTGGGCCAAGACACGCAAGACACTGGTCGTGCTGGTCGGTGACAGAGAATTTTCGGCCACATGGGCACCATCGCATGGGGGGCAGACCCGTCTTCGAAGACTTCTTGCCCTCTGACTGAGACATGACCTATGGAAAAAAACACCAAAACAGACTCGACATCGCAAAATTAAAAAAATAAGGAAAGATCTTACTGGGCGACGTCGAGTAGAGGCAGAAAACAGAACTGGCAGGAAACCGACGGACTTAACACTGAAGGAATAGGATGAAATCAGGCCTACAATCTTCTTCAAGCTTCCCACAAGGTGACCTCAATGGCAGAAGATGAAGAACTGGCAGGCAGGCGGAGTTGACACAGCCTAACGGCCAACCCTTGAGCGCCATGCAGTACGTCAGCCTCGAGGGCGGCGCCGATGGTGTGTCGGCTCTGCCTACCTTTTTAAAAAAAAAAGCTCCCGTGGGGTCCTGACCTGTGGCTAGATAACCCCATCTGTGATGAATAGTGAAGATTGACACAGATAAGATCATCTGTTTTCCTTCACAGATCAGGGGATCTCTCCATACTGAGTGTATTATATGAGAGTTTTTTAGATGAAGAAATTACACTCTCATAAGAACAAAAACTGTCCCCAACCCAGCCCCCGCTAGTTTCTTCAATCTGACTGCATTCATTAATTTCAGATATCCTCACCCCCGTATTCCTGTATAATTTAGGACTATAGAAACATCATCTGTACCCATTAATTGGTCATATTTCCACTCGGGGTGGAAGTATTAAAATTTCCATTCTTGTTTTTTAGGTGCTCAGTGATCTTTTTTTATCTTTTTTCTGGCTTAGTTTTATTGTCTACTAGTTCATACAGTGGGGAGATATTACTTTTATTCATTCTTTGGTGTCTGGTAAAAAGCATTTCACTATATCTCCCAATGCAAAGTACTATCCAAAATATAATCACCACTTCCTTTGAACAAGCTAAAAAAATAAATAAATCACTAGTAAATTTCTTCTATTCACAGTTCACCAGACCAGTGTTCATCCCTTTGTGCAAATATCAAACTTAATGATGACCTAAAAGATCAGTACTTAATTAAAGTTATAAAAGGTAATAACCACCAAATTTTGTCTGTAGGTCAAAGTTCTGAAGTTCTTACAGTGGTTACGCAGTCACAGTCACAAATCAATCCAATTTTCCAAAACAGACTTTATGGCAAACTAAGTGGTCTCTTCATACGTATGCATGTACCCTAACAATTTTTCTCTGAAGAGCACAGTTCAGTGATATAATGTGTCCACCACCATTCCCACACACTAAGAACTAGTGCCAGTAATAACTTTGTGAGAATTATCCTTCAACATACTCACACTAGCACTCCTCAAAGGAAAGTGTATCAGAAGGAGTGCACTGGTGCAAAAGCAGCAACAATGATCAAAACTAAGATAATGAACCAGCAGAAAAGGTGTCCACATCTGTTACTCTGTCATAGCGGTCTTAGATTAAAAACCAGATGCACACACACTTCTAGCAGTGGATCGTATTATAGGTGCAAAAGGAAAAAAAGGCACAAATATGAACTGGTTTATAAAATTAAAATTTCCAACAGTAATTTCAAGGTGCAAAAACCAAAAAGAAAAAAACGATTTGTACTTTTAAAAGAGGAGAGAAAGGACAAAAGAATAAAAACCCTCCTCGTTGAGCTTAAAACAGGGCTATGTAAACACAAATAAGTTAAGCAACAGGAGCAGAAAAAACATAAAAAAAGGAGGCGATAAAGGATCCTTTACTTCTCTTAACAGCCAGACAGAAGCT
Source organism: Neoceratodus forsteri (assembly GCA_016271365.2). Classification (NCBI taxonomy): domain Eukaryota; kingdom Metazoa; phylum Chordata; order Ceratodontiformes; family Ceratodontidae; genus Neoceratodus; species Neoceratodus forsteri. The sequence continues at coordinate 393,085,320 of CM057453.1, forward strand.
TCTAGTTCCATGTAGCTTCCCCCAGTTTTGATATATATTTTTTTTGGAGTAAGTTATATTCCGGGATAAAAACTCCAAGCAGTGGCTGCAGGTGACCACAATCAGCTGCAAGACCTTTGGACCCTCGGCATGCTGATCGCGCTCCGCAGTGCTATCTTCACCACCTTTCCTCAGGTGGGCTACCCCTTCCTCGGCACTCTGGCCTGTGTGGAAGACAAAAGACAGCAGCAGAGGACCCCAAGACAATGAGCCACACAAGAAACACTGGAAAAACCTAAGTTTTAGACAGGTATGGACGCAGGCATAGATGGCATACCTCTTCTAATAATAAAAATAGCATGACTTTTGGCCCTGCTGTATCTGCTTCTCCAGATCTGAACAGCATGAAGCAGCTCACCCGGAACCGGAACTCCTCCTTTTGGGGGATCAAAGGGTGAAGAGGGTGAAGATCTTGTTCTGGGTTGAATCTTTCAAGTGATGCAAATTTGCCTTGCATGCCAAACCATCTCAATTGGGTTCAGATCTAAAGACCTTAAGTGAAAGGAAACATAAACTGTGAGAAAAAAAAGAATGAGTGCACAGTAAAAACATTACAACACAAAATGCTACCCTACTCGGGGTATTTAGACCCAGTGAATATCCAGTGAGTGATCAGCAATCATTAACGCAGGTGGTGTCTGTCCCAGTTAATTACCTGATTAGCAAGTAATTTTGCAGAAGTAGCCTGCTGTGAGTCACTGTGCTGGTAAAAGCAGAGGCAATAGCAAAACTTCTTTTGTATGATTTCAGGGAAACTTTGGATATAATCTCCTCTGAAAGAAGAGATCATCAATGATTCCTGCGAAAATAAAGAAGATCAATATAACTACAGTACTGTAGTTTGTGCACCCATTGCTCTGTTCTTCTCTGCTGCATTCACATTACCCACATTTACTCTAAAAAAATACAAGATAACCATACCACAACTTTGAAATTGCTCCACAGATGTGAAACTTAAAGGGACACATTCATGCCCAGTGCCCATCATACTTTGCAAGAATATGAAACACTCTTTCAAATGAGTATTTGGCTTATCTGTAGCTGGAAGCACTCCAAAGATATAGATGACTGGGTCTGTTCAACATGAATACTACTCTGCAACCATTTTTAGAACACTGTGATATCATTCAGGCACAAGCTGTGCCTAACTATCTTGAGGCAAGAAATACTTGTTCCTCAGTGACATCACAATATTATACAAATGGCTGCAATGTAGTATTAATATTGAACAGACTATTCTTTATCTCTGGAGTGCCTATACAACAGATGAGCCCAATACCTTGGTTAAAAGATTTTTTTTTCCATCAGGTATTTATGCATCATGGTGGGTGATGGTCCCATGTCGGCCAACCATACCAGACTCCATAGTCGTTCAAGACACCCTTCCTCTCGTGCCCTGGCAGACCACTGGAGCTGGCCTGGGGGCTTCATCCAGATGTGGCCCCCAATTTTCATGGCTTTCTCCCATTCCAACCTGATTCTCCAGATTGCAGTTGCCCATGTGTTTGGAAGCATGCATGTGCAGTGCAGCTCCAGTGACCAGCCCCTTCTGCCCAGATGGCCTATTGCCAGATTCCCCCTCTGACATGGCACTGCCACCCAGCCCTCCACTGGGAGGCAACCAAGCCGTAGGGAAACCCCTACATCCCTCTCTGAGGAGGAGAGCTGCCTACCAGCTGCTTCAATCCACTCCTCACCCTCCCTCCCCAGCTGGCCTCCAGCAGCCCAAATCCGGGTCACCAGCATGGTTTTCGGTGTGGTATCCAGTGCCTCAGCACTCTGCACTACCGGTTCAGCCTGATTAAAAGAGTTTTTGATTGGCATTCAAACCATGTCAGCCTCTTTACATGAATGTTTCCCTTTAAGAGCTTGTTTTGATAACTCTTTCTTGGAATCGTAGTCCTTCTTAAAAGAATGCCACATATGCACATTGTTCAAATAAAACTGCAGTTTCATCCATATAACTTACACCATTGAATGACTCCCATGGCACTGTCCAGTCCCTGGTCTACATCCCAAATTACATGATTTCAGTTGCAGATAGTGCTTTGTAAAATTGTGGATGAGATTTTATAATGAGATTTTCAATTTGAAACCTGGCAACAAGAAACATCACTCATATGGGTGCTGATTCAGTGTGCACTAGAGCAAGGTAGTCATTCACACATGCAGAACACAGAGCCTGGAATCTATATGGTAGAGTGTATATTACCAGGCTAAGATTTGTCTTTTGGGTACCTTGAAGTTCTGATTATATACTATAGTTTGTGGATGGCATCAAAACCCCTCAATACAAATTATAGCCTGGTAATACACATAATTATCCTCTATATAATAATATGTACACATAGGGAGCACCTGCCATACAATGACCTTTGTTGTCCAGCAATAGAACATAACAACTTTATATACCAGCATTAATGTACAGGTGACAGCACATAACTGTGACAGAATATTATCAGTTCAATAATTCATATGTTCAAAAGCTATCCACAATGTACTGTAAGCTTGTGTATGTACAATACCTACAAAAACAACCCACACTGGACCAGCATCTGTGGAATACACTGACATACATCTCCCTGCAGGAGAAAAAAAGGTGGAGGGGTGAACTGTGATCCAGGATAGGGTAATAGTTTTCTGGCACTGGCTGCACTCCTTTCAGCATGGCCTTCAGCTCCGCCATGATGCCACAGTGTTTACTGTGTGGTCACATACAATGGGAGTGGTTCACTGTCACATTCACACATTGTGAACTGTGTACTGTTCCATACAATGAGGTAGTCGGTGGGTGTGTATACCATATGGACCATTATGGCTCCATGTCAGATGCTTGGGGAGCTGACCAGAGGCCAGAGGGCGCTATCTACAGCACAGTGGGTACACTTGGTAGTGAGAAAATGGTAACTTCCTGAAAATATTTCCTTCTACTATTTCCAAGCTGTTTTTAACCCAGCAAAGCTGTTGTGGCACCTTCTTCAAAATAATTGTAGTTTTTACCAAGTAATTTTTTGAAATTACAATTCTTTTGAAATGGTAAACAGACTACTGTTAAAAATAGAATAGAGAATGGTTCATGGTACCCCTACAGGACCAGCTCAAGCATGTAGCACTTGCTGAGATGAAATGCTAAGGGCTGATGCCAGACAGCATAAGAACAAATCAAACAGGCTACAGGCCAGCACAGCATATTCCCTTGTTTCACTGCTGCTGCCCATACCTCATTCAGGCAACCTCCCTACCCTGTCTGCAACCTTTTCTTACACTTGTTCACCGTCTGTTATCATGGGCTCACCCCTCCATTGTGGAGTCTTTTGTGGCACTGTCAAGCTGCAAAAGTAAACTTCAGTTTTTGAAGGAAACAGGTAGTTATTTGTGGTGGGGCCTGATAGTGCTGACATCATGATGCCTTCATCGGGGCTTTCTCTGTTTCCTTTCCCTGTGGGATGCATATAACAGAGGCTCTGTATAATGCAATGTGCATGTATCCCTGGAACCAGCCAGCATCCCCATTTCACTTTGCAGCTCCAACTGCACCACCAGCTATGTTCACCTAGGTGGTGGTAGACCAACAGAGATTGCTACCTTCCTTTCATGGAGGAGCAGAGCATCCTCTGAGACACTTGAGTCTTCTCCTCTCAAGATGGCCCCAGGGATTTAGACTTTTTTCCAAACCAAGATTGTCAGCATTGTGAGTGACAGGAATACTGCCGGACTGGCTCACAGTAACTCTTTGATGTCTGCTCAGCTGAGAAAGACCTACACTGCCAGGTTAATGCAGTGCATTTGACATGGAACTCTGTAGAGACCACCATCTGCTAACACTTTAAGTCACATTTCACACATTATTGCTAGTTAAGACACAATGTTTTAGTGACAGCGGGTCTAGCCAAGTGTCAATGTTCTCCAGCATCTTAACCAAGAAGTTAAAAGCAGTGTGTGCTTGTGACATGACCACAGATAAAGTTGCTTGCTGGTGAATTCAGAAGTGAGGGGCATATAATTCTGAGACATGGTGAATGGGGACGCAACCTGGTAGTTGTGCTCAGTGTGCTGTTTTGCATATGAAAGACACAGCAGAAGAAAAACAACTGCTCTGCATATCAGTAGTGTGTTGTGTTAACTGCTGAGTGTGACAAGGCATATAACAGGTAGCAAGCAGCGGTATCCTCAGTAGGTACATTACTGGAAGGAGCTTCGAACTGGAAGCCTTTCATATCAGCTTTTTGAAGCCCATATTCTTCATGGAACAATATGGCAAGACCAGCAGCAAACATTTATGCTGTGAATGCATTAAGTTTCATGCACAGTGTGTGATTATAAAGCAACTTTTGTGAAACATGTCAACAACTGCACTATTTTTGAGTGATGCATAACTTTTTCTGACCAGAACTTTTTAACCACTTTACTACCAGAGGTACATGACCAAGAACATCCACCACCACCAAAGGATGACTCTTCTTGTTATGACAAAAAGGAGTGAGTTTTTCCCATAATTTTTCTGAATTGCCAGTAGCACTAGTGATGCCTCTCTCATCATGTTCACCCTTCTCCTCCTCCTCCTCCTCCTCTTCCTTTTCTGCCTCCATGGTGATGAGCAATGATAAGTAACATGTCCTCCATATACTGTATGTGGCCTGCCCTAGTATTTTACTCAGCTCAACAGATGATTGTGTTTAAGGTGGATGTGCTGCCCACCAATGCCAATATGTGATACCTTTTCCACAGCTTACAGATGTCTGGCATAGTTGTCATATTACTGACTCATCCAACACAGCAATAGTAAAATAGTCTCACATGAAAGATTTTGATAGGCACTAGTAACTCACAGTGGCATGAGTGGGGAGTTCGTGTCTTAACAAGTACTGCTGGTTGTGGACTTGTGGCTGTTTTTGAGATTTTTGGACATCTTTGCCAGGGAGGTATTACCAGTGTATTAGTGGCAGTATTATCTTTCACATTTTGGGGGTCTTTCAGTCCTATTATGATTAGTAGGATAAAATATGTTTTGTTCAGGTTCCACTTACTGATCTTTCCTTTGAATAACATTTCTTAGGGAGCATCTGTGAAATTGCTGAATTATCATCATCATCAGCAGCAGCAGAAGAAGCACCATCCTCAATTGCTTTTTATTATATATATATATATATATATATTTATTTTCTTCATTCGGACATAACCTTTGAGCAAAATGCTCTTTTTCAAAGGTTCCATGTCTCGACAGGAGGACAACACAGAAAGGTATTTACAGAGTATGGGTGCACAAGTACAGAGACAAAAAATACAAGAAATAACAGCAACTGGTCTGAATATTTACAATTGTTAGCTATCTCATATAGAGGTAAATATTGCAGTTAGTACAGCTCAAGGTACATGGTGAGTGCTGTGGGTTTAAGGAACTAATTTAGCAGGAGGTAAAGCAGCCAGGGGAGGCATTGTCATTATTTCATATAAAGTCAGGAGGGGAGAAACTCAAAATAGGCTTTCACACCCTGTATGTTAATGCAGCCAAGAGGAGGCTTTGTTGTTAATTCAAGTCAAGGGTGGGGAGAGGGTTAATTTTCTTTGCAGGACTGAGCTAGTAGGAACATACTAGAAAGCATTGTGAGGAAGACCCGTACATAGAATAAGCTGGAGGGGAAGACAGGTGCTTTGAGACAATCATATTTGTGAAGGGTCAATGTCAGGGGAGGGACTTAAAACAGAGTGCTTAGTTAAGGACAGTAGATAGAAGGCTCGTCGACAGGCTGTGGCTATGGAAGGCTCAAGTTTGAGGGCTGGCAAGTAGTAGTAGGAAGTAGGAGATTAAACTCAGGGTTATGGGGCAGTAGGGTAGCAAATCAGAGAATGCATCCCAGGAGCAGGCTGACTCCAAGCTACTGGGTGCTAGTGCTACAGTTACCTGCAGCTGCATACCTCAGCCTTGGCAAGGTGACATCTTAGTTTCACCTTGAAGACAGGGAGGCTATTAATGAGTAAAAGGCATGCTGGGACCTCATTTAGCCAAGAAGGAGCCCTGTATGTGAAGGACCATTGGCCAAGTGCTGTTTTTCTGAAGGGGATAGCAAGTAGGCTGTGAGTCTGCCCTCTAGTGCGGTACCCAGATCTACCTTGCCAGAGCAGTTCTTTGAAGGCCAATAGAGCTTTACCTAGGAGAGATTTCATGTCAAGCAGGCACATTTGGTATTTGATTCTGCTAGCAAGACTGAGCCAGTTAGTGCACTTGTACAGGGAGCAGGTGTGTAGGAGATTATCAGCCCCTAGAACCAGCCTGCAGGCCTTGTTGAGGGCTGTGCTTGCTCATTTTAGTGCAGTGTCTGATGCTGACCCATAGACCACGAGTCTGTAGTCAATAACAGACAAGATGGAAGAGGAGACTGCCAACCTGAGTGCCTCAGGAGTTAGGTACTGTCTGTGCCTGTAGAGAACTCCTGGTCTGGTGTTCACTGTTTTGATGACCTGATCTATGTGCTGCACATACGAGAGGATGTCATCAATGATCACGCCTAAAAATTTAAAAGAGTTGACTTGCTCAAGTGGAGCAGCCTTGTTGTTGGTAATAGTAAGGGACAGAAGACATCTCTTGTGCTGGTGAGTGGTTATCAGCATTGTCGTCATCTTCTTAATTGAGAAGCAATTTCTGAGAGCTGAACCAGTCCTCCAAGCTGCAAAATGAGTACTTCAAATCATCCTGTAGGTGCTGAAGCTGGTCACTACTACTAAGGATGACAGAATCATCTGCATACAAAATAATCTTGCTATTGCAGGCCTCTGGAAGCCTGTTGATGAACAGACTAAAGAGGAGGGGGGCCAGTATAGACCCTTGTGGGACACCCAGTACTATATCCCTAGATGAGGAGGTAGCTGTCCCAATTTTCACACTCTGTACTTTTCTGGATAGGTAATCCTGGAACCAGAGGATGGCTTCAGAGGCTAGACTGAGGTGCTGAAGCTGGTCAAGCAAGATGTGATGGTTGACTGAATCAAAGGCTTTGGTGAGATCTATGAAGATAGATCCCATCAGACTGACCCCATCCAAGACCTTGTGAATGTAGTCTGTGAATTCAACTAAGGTGGTAGCTGTTCTATGGCACTGACAGAATCCGTGCTGTTGTGGGCACTGTAGACTGTACTTCTGAAGGTACTCCATGACCTGGTCAGCCACAATCCTTTCAAACACCTTAGAGAGGGGGGGAGAGGATCGATATTGGTCTATAGTTAGCAGTGCAAGACTGGTTCCCACATTTTAGGTACAGGGTGACTAGCGCTACCTTCCAGGTCACAGGGAATTTTGCCAGGGTGAGAGACTTGTTAAAGATCTTGGTGATGAGAACCACAAACTCATCCAAGGCAACTTCCACCAATTTCATGTCAAGTGAGTCACTACAAAGTCTGGTTTTACCCAGCACCTTAGTAATGAAGGTTCTAGAGTCCTTGGTTGTGACATGCTTGAAGTAAAAATTCAGATGGGTCAAATTATCTCGGGTTTTGGGCAAATGTTGTGGAGGGGTCAAGGTAGCTGGGTGGGAGGACAGAACTGAAGTTGAAGAAGAAAACATTGAAGGCTTCAGCAATTGTGTGTAGATCTAGGGTGGGGTGCCATTTAAGCTGAGTATGGAGGGGTGTTTTCTATCTTACCTGCCTAGCAGCTCCTTAATGTTACCCCAGAATTGCTTTCTATTGCCCCAGTTATGTTCCAGTTGCTTCTTGTAGTAAGCTGCCTTTGCTTGCTGGCAAGAGCAGTACACTTGTTCCTGGCTGCCTGATACTTTTGGAAGTCAGATTGGTTGCCCGTGCCTCTGGCAGGTTCACAGAGGTTGTCCCACTCCTTCATTAGAGCAAGGAGGTCCCTGGAAATCCATCCATGGGAAGCAACCCTTATCTTGCTTTTTCTCAGGGGGGCACAGGCATCACAAATACCATTGACTGTGGACACAAAGAATTGCAAAACCTGGTCAATGTCTTGGAGAACATCGAGAGGAGACCAGTCAATGTTGGCCAAACCTATCTTACAGTTGCATTTTGCACTGCTCTTCAAGACGCGACTAAAAACCAGAGTGGGGGGGGTCCTTTTTTACCTTATTAACCCACTTACATGCAACTGGCGAGTGGTCACTGAGGCAATCAGGGAGCACCTAGACATTTTTGATTCTATTGGGTTAGTTGGTCAAGATCCAGTCAAACGGAGCCCTTTCATGTTTTACGGTTTAGCCTGGTGTATGAACAAATCATCTGTGTGAGGTACAACTCTGTAACCTGATCCTTAAGATGGTCAGTGCCTTTGTTAGTCCAATTAATATTAAAGTCTCCAATGACAATAACCTCTACGTTTTTCTTCAGTTTAGATAAGGCCGTAATGACAACACCTAGCCCCTGGTTTGCTTTTGTGGGTGGTAGGTATCTGGAGGCAATGGAGAGTATCCTGCTCTGCTTTCCTAGCAAGAGCTGAACTGCTAATAGTTCATAATCACAAGCGTTGCCTGAGATTGGCAGAACATACCCCCATATGTTATCCTTCACATATTTCAGGCAATCCCCACCCCACTTCCCCAGCCTATCCAGTCTGAAAGATTCAAACCCTGTTAATGCAATGAGTGAGTCCTTGACCTTGGGGGTGAGCCATGTTTCAGTCAGGCAGATGACATCTGGGTTGTGCAACCTGGTCCACACCTGGAATTGAGTCATCTTAGGGAGCAAGCTGCAGATATTCATGGCAATTATCATTATATCACCCACGTGAACACCCCCAGAGAGGGGGATAGCATGAGGTCCCGGGTTCAGGTGAATATCTCCATCTGCTAGCAGCAGCAGGAACAGACAGACTCTTCCAACATAGTGCAGAAGCCTAGTCCCCAGTCGCTTACACCTAGTGGTTCTGGTTTTGGAGGTAGAAATCCTGTGCCTATCAACTGGTGCAGCTAGCTGTGCTAGTATACAGATTCTGCTACTGACAGTGAACAGCACCACATGTGCAGTTGGAAGGACCAGAATTGATTGCTGTGCTTCTGGGAAAGCGGTTGTGAAGCACAGCTCCCTATTGTCAGGATGTTGGACCCCAGGCCAATATCACTGGGACAGGTTTGTAGGAGATATTGACGCCCTTGTGGCAAATAGGCAAGAATGGCGATCCAGGTGAGGAACCGCAAAGGGACCATCATGATAGCAGCCAGGGTCCTCAATAACCTCAAATTATTTTTCACTGATCTCCTCAGACATACCCTCTCTTATTCTTGACAACCTTTACCTCAACTATCTCGCCTTCCTTAGGTGTGGAAGCTACTGTGGGAGGATGGGTAGGTGGGGTTCTGTCTTTCTGCCTTTCTCTGCAAGAATTATGACAGACAAGTCATTACCCTATCTCTGCATTATGATGCTGAATGGTGAGGGATGGAGTCTACTACATCTGGTGATGATGAATGCACTATTCCTTCGGTTTATCCTTATGCCAATCCCCATGTCCTTATCTTTCTGTTTTCTATCCCTTCCTTGTGCACCATATATCATATACCACCATAAACAGTGTTCCTTCATAAACTTACACAAATAACTCAAATTGTTGACTGACACAGCCATACAAGATTTAATTATGTAATATTTATGCTTCAAAAGGCTCACTCTTTAGGCCTCAAGGTGTTTCTAGTTTAAGAAAACATGTTATGATTGGTCACATTCTGTAGAAATTGCTGATGTAGCTGGTAGTTTGATTCTGATTCCTTTTTTTCAAGTAAAAATCAGAATGCCATCCATACTGATTTTACCACACAGAAACGTGTTTGTTTAAATTCTTTGATCAACTTCTGCTGCATCTTTCCTAGGCTTGGGAATGCCCCAACACAGTCTAGCCACTCATAATGCTATGTGAGGAGAAGAGACTATTGCATCATGAGTGACAGTGCTGTTTGGGAATGCTTCTTATGTTCAGAAGGTATGCAACATAAGAAGATCAAGGACTTGAAAGAAAACAAGGTTGGGTATAACTGGACCACTCCCATGCATTTTAATTCTACTAAGAAAGAAAGCAGATCAAACAACTGGCAACTTTGATGAGTTTTAGAGCAGGTAAGCAATCATAAAATGTGGGTTTTCACCTAGAAAACTATAATGCAAAAAGGGTTGACAGTGCCTCTTTAAAAAAAAAAGTTACTCTGCCGACAGTAAGTACTGTGGTACCCTGGACTGTTTCTGCACAGACCTATGCATATAATTTAGACTGCATTCTGGCACAGCCACAAAATATTTTTTAAAACAATATTTATACTTTGAAAACAAAAAGGCCAAAACAGACCATATCTACAGGCAACCCTTGCAAATGGGTTTGGATCCATCTGCAAAAATCCACTCAAAGTGGAGCAAAGAACTGCAGTGTGAACTCCCTATTAGAGACTGGGAGAAGTGCTGGGGCAACTTTGCCCAAGGAGTTAAAGATTCAAAAATCAGGTTTACATAGCAGAAAATCCAGCACTGGTGGCAAAGAACCCTGAAGAAATTTCATAGCTGGGGTCTTACCTCTACCGACAGGGTCTGGAGGTGTGAGGAACAGCCAGGCTCCATCACTTAACTACTATGGTCCTGCTCCAAGTTAAAGTACTGAGACACCATACAGGACCTGTGCAGGAAATTCTTCTCCACCAAACTTACACTCACCCGCACATTAGCCATGCTGGGCCAAAAGCTGGAGTCAGGCTCTGGGGCAATGTATGAGCTCCAGGGAAGCCAAGATTACTGGTTGGCAGGAGCCCTAATCACTGCTAAATGAGTAATTCTCAGGTACTGGTGGGAGCAAGAGGCCCCCAGCCTCACTGACTGGCTGAAAGAATTGGGGAAGGCAGCTAGCTGCGAGTGGGTCCGACATGTCACCAAAGGCAAGGAGAGGGACTTTGCACATATCTGGGAAGGGAATTTCCAATCAGACTCGTGAAAAATACCATCTGAAGATTTCATGGCAGCATACCTTCATAAGTCTAAATGGGCAAACGAAACAAATAGAGTCGGGTGTACTGGTCCCCAATACCAGCAACAGATTATGGCCTGGCCACACATACACACACACACACACACACACACACACTGGGTGCACACAAACTTAAGATAGGAGCAGAACCACCCAGCACTCTGAAATCTGGATGGGAACCTCAGGACATGCCTGCTCCCGTGATGATCACCAGAGCTTACAGGTACTTAAAAAACTCCTGTATTGCTCAGAATTAAACTAATAAAAGCTTTAGAGCATGGACAGAAAGGCACCTTTGAACAGTTTGCTTAGTACAGAAACACTGGGTCAGATTTTGAAAGCCCCAAGAATTCCAAAAGCCCCTGGTGCACTGATCATTTGATGTGGTTCCATGTCATAACAGTGATTGCAGAAAGATGATCATTGTTATGATGAGTGTACATCGACGAAAAGCAGTTTTGATGATGTACACCCCCGGCGCAAACCAAAAGGGTGTCATGGACTCATAATTTTTAGTGTTATGTGGGGGCTGCACCCCTGCACACCACCGCATGGGGCTTTGTCCCCATACCCCTCTACTACAGGATTTCCAACTCCAGGGGGGTTGCATGTTGAGGAAGGGGTGCAATATTGTAAAAAACCAAAAAACTAATCAGGTCGGGCACAACAAAACATACCTGCGCCCAGACCTGAACCCAGCATCCTGACCAATCCAACCCAGCACCCACCCACCACACTATAGAGCCAGCTCGGCAGCTCACTGCAGTACCACCCCTCACAAATCCTCCCTCCCACCCCTCGATCAGGATGCTCGATCCTCCCCACACACGTGTACATATAGTGACATCCGGTCACTATTCGTGAACCCCCATCCGGTCACCCTCCCTGGTGTCTCACCCTGTCAACATGTGTCACGAGTGGGTCACCGTTTTGGTAGGTGCCCACTTGTGGGTCGCGCATGTCACAGGATACCATTTGGTGCATGGGGCTTGTGGCATTCTCCTAGCTGGAGACTGGTATTTTCTATCCTGTGTGTCAATTGCCACAGTTAGACCAGCTTTTATCTGGTCTAACTTGTGTCATTCCTGGGTATCCTTTTTATCGGCTTCTGCTAAAGATTTGGCACAAAGTGGGAAAACTGTCATAACTGCACCCGATGTGTTAAAATTGGGTGCAGCTGTGCCAATAAATGGATTTGATGCAGGGCTTGATGCAAACTCTGCATCACCCTTTGAAAATGCATCCCACTGCTCTTATTTGTATGTTTAGAGTGTTACTGATACTTTTCATATTTTATAATATATTTCCAAGGGGGTCTCCCTGACTAGGTAAAAAATTCATATTACACTAGGGTATCTATCCAACTCGGATGTTTGTATCCTAAGCACTGTAAATAACTGTATGTTGCATTTCAATGTACCAGTACATGAAAAAAAAAATCAATAAAAACTTTGATTACAAAAATAAATAAATAAATAATGTGCATTGCTTAAGCACTGAGGTGCCTTGGACTTTTGCTCCCCAGACTTACACATATAACTCAGAGTGCTGTTTGACACAGGATCAAAATATTTTTTAATAAAAGCTTCCATTAAAAATATAATCTCACTTCTAAAATTGCAGATATGGTGACAAGTTGCAACACAAACCATAAAACAAAATGCTGCACTGTAAAAAAATAAAAAGTTATACATTTAAAGTGTTTAGCCAAATAAAACTAAACTTGGAACTGACTCTGTCCTCATCCACCAGACTGAACTCAGATGCACTCAGACCAGATCAGAAAATGTAGAGGAGAAACTTTCAAAATATGTTCTAAGATATTTTATGCCTAAATAAAACCTTCTCAAATCTCTTCAATAAAGTGTCATCACTGAAACTCAGGAACTATTTCTAAAATAACCCCATTTTTTTTAACCAGATATGACTGATTTTATTAAGGAGTCAGAGAGACACAAGTTACTCCTTCAGCTCTCATGCTCCAGCTGTGCTATCAAGACCCCTGCCAGGGAATGTTCTATAGCAGTATGTGACCATCCTTTTGGACAAGAAACCATCAATTTAATCTGCTCGGGTAGGCCATGTCCACAGCCCCTCCCTGGTCTACTATTTTGGTCACCCAGTCAAAGAAATCTATTAGAATTATCTTACATGACTTTTCCACTGTCAATCCATGCTGCCTTGGGTCCTGTGCCCCACTGGCCTCTAGGTACTCAACAATTCTTTCATTCATAAGTGATTCTAACATTTTCCCTACCACTGAGGTCAAATTAACAGGTTTATAGTTTCCTGCCTCTGCCTTGCTCCCACTTTTGTGAAGTGGAATCACATCCACCCTCCTCCAGTCCTTAGGTGCCACCCCATCCTCCCATTATTTGTTAAACAGGGTAGTCAGTGGTGTCACTAGTTCTACCCGCAGTTCTTTTAAAATTCTTGGGTGAATCTTGTTAGGCCCCATTGGTTTTAAGAGTTCTTTCAGAACCCTTTCTTCTGGGAATGGACTGGAATCAACTCCCCTATCCAGAGTGTTTCTATTGTTTGATTTAGGTACCTTCCCCCCCTTCTTTTGTGAATACTGAGCAGAAGTATTCATTCAGTATCCCTGCTTTTTCACCGTCACCCTCTGCCCACATTCCGTCCCCTTATTAAGCCTCAGTATCCTTCCCTTGGTCTTTCTTCACTCCCTAATGTACCTATAAAAGGTTTCATCCCCCTTCTTAACAGAGTTGGCTATCTTTTCCTCAGTTTGGGTCTTTGCTATTCTGACTGCCTTCCCCACCTCCTTCTGCTTTAATATATATAGTTCTCTGTCCTGCTCTTTCTGTGTTTCCTTATACTTCCTGAATACAATCTTTTTTCTTCCTAACCTTCCCCGCAACCGCTTTTAAGAACCATAGTGTTTTTTTTCCTTCGTTTTATTTTGTTGATTGGCTTTACACAAAGGCTTTGTTGCCTCTGTGATGACAGTTTCGATTTTCCCCATTGTTCTTCCACCCCTCCTTCTTGCCTGCTTGGTAGTGCATTTCTGAGGCACTCTCCCATTTTGCCAAAGTCGGCTTTCCTAAAGTCCAATACCCTTGCTTTTGTATGGTTTGACTCTACAGCTGTGTTTATTGTGAATCACACTGATTGGTGGTCATTTGTTCCCAGATGGCTACCCACTTCTAAATATGAGATCCTCTCTCCATCTCCATCTGAAAGTACCAGATCTAGGTAGCTGTCTGAGGCATGCCCCCTGTAGGGCATTGAGAATGACCCTGCTCTTGGATGTGGCTGCAGTAGAGGTAATCCAGTTAACATCTAGCGTATTCAGGTCCCCCATCAACAATATCATTCCTTTTTCTGCCATTCTAAGGATTCTTTCTATCATTTCCTTGTCCATTGCCTCCCCCTGGGGTGGGGGTCTGTAAACAACCCCTGTGTGGATTGTGCTACCATTTCCTGTCTCCAGGGTGACCCACAGTGCCTCCTCCCCTCCGTGTTTACCCTTTAGTTCTGTTGCTTTGATTCCTTCCCTTATGTAGAGAGCTACTCCTCCTCCTCCTCCTCATCTTTTACCCTCCGTGTCCCTCCTGTAGATTGTGTACCATGGTATGTTGATATCCCAGTCATGGTTCTCTGTGTACCCTGTTTCTGTGACTGCCACAATAGAAATCCTGATACAGTATGGGGCCTCAATACCTGTTGGCATCACAGAGCCAGCCTTGAAATTTGTAGTTTGTAATGATCAGCTGGCAGTATAGCCTAGAGGTTAAAGCAATCCTAAAGATGAATTCTTTTTACTAACAGTTGAAATGCAAGGGTGATAACTCACGAGTTCCAATGCACACACAAAACAATTATTATAAATGTAGAAAGTGTTGTAATAACACTTTAAAACACACTTAATAAAACAGACAATTTCCTATTTAACCTACAGTCAATGGAGGGCCAAGATCCTTGGTGACATCATTTCCTGTCAGGAGCCTAAAACATATGGCTGCCCTCAGCCCTTAATTACAGACTGATTTACATATGAATATAACTCAAGGCTGCAAGGACTCACAGATAAACACAATGACTCACTCAAATTAGTTTTTTCTGGACATTAAGAAATTAAGAAACCCTGTTGATGACAGTTCCCCTTTAAGTAACAGTTAGGTGTTGAAAAGCTAAATGTAATAAAGTTGGGACTAATAAGTGGGTAAAGCCTTCTAACTTTACAGTCTCATTAAACCCCTCTTTATTACTATTCAGCTACTAACTATAACTTATACTAAATGCCTCTACCCCATCTGCAGTGTTTTATTAACCAGCTTTTTTTCTCAACTTGCCTCATATCACAAGTATCTCTGCTTTTCTTTAGAAAGAACTTTAGGCTGGGGGAGTTAGAACTCAGCTTCTGGAGTTGCCTTGACATGGTTCTGAGCGAACCATTTGATTTAATTTTAATGTAATGAGGCAAATGAATCCAGAAATGGCTGATATTTATATGTTACTACACCCACCTATTTATTCCATGCCATTGATATTTTATTTTAAAATATATACATGACTGATCAAAAAGAAAGAATAACAGACTGCTATAGAATAAGTATTGGAAGTCAGTACTAGACATGTACTGTATAACATTGTAAAAACTGTTTACAATCATGCAGATCAAGCTTTGAAAACAGAAATGATTAAGTAAATATAAAGTGCCGAAGCCAGTCCCCTTATAAAATTGCCAACAGTTCATGCCTTGGATCAACCATTGCAGATTTGCAGACCTCCAATGACCTTTATGGAATTACAAACTAGCCTCCCTCCAACCATGTTAATGGCTCTTTAACCCCAATAAAGTTTCAAATACATACTCTGACCCACAGATTCAGGCCTCTGATGTTATTATAAAACTGCTTTGATTTTTAAAAGTTACAAAAGCAGCATCCTCAGGAAATCAGTTTCAGACACACCAACCACTAATAAAATTACAAAAGCATCACCCCTCAGACTCAGAAATTTGGACCCACTACCCTTATAAAATTACAAAAGTAGCACCCCACAGACTCATAATTTTGGACCCACTACCCTTGCAAAATTACAAAAGCAGCACCCCTCAGACTCAGAATTTTGGACCCACTACCCTTATAAAATTACAAAAGCAGGACCACTCAGACTCAGAATTTTGGACCTACTGCTGCAGCATTCATGAGGAAAACTATTTCAGACACACAGACCCCTAATGAGACTGCAAAAGCAGCATCCTTTGAACTCAGAATTTTGGACCCACTGACTCCATTTTTCCTTTTATGTTGTTGTTTTTTGTTACTGGGGTTCAGAAGTGTCGGGCACAGTAGTAAGTATCTTAGAATACTAAAACTAAGACTTCAAGCACACACTTCCATCCCAATATTAGGGTTGTATCCATTAGGAGCAAACATGATGTAGCAAAACCTAAAACAAGAAAGGAGATATGAAAAAGAGAGAGAAGAAACAAATTGTCAGGTGTTAATGCAAGAGGCCAGGCTGAGTTGTCTTCAAGAAATCTCAGAACAGGGTCCAAATTTCTGAAAAGGCATTTGCTTGCCCTTAAACACTCTAGATTTTGCTTTCCAGCTTGAAATTGTCAAGCACAAGGTTAAGTCAATATGCATAATACGTTAGTAGGGATTGATCTTTTCAGTGTTGAAGGATTTTTATTATTTTTTGTTTGTTTGTTTAGTAGCAACAGATATGGTAAATAAATTAATCAATCAATCAATCAAAATGTTATTTAACCAGGCAGATTCATCATTGAGCAAGCTCATTTTCAAGATGGTCCTGGCAGAAGGGAACAGAGCAAGGAATAATACAATTGGACACTTAGTGCAGGCTGGTATATACAGTAAAAAAATAGCAACAACAACAACATTGGATAATACAGAGTTTGCAGATTGTGAACAAATTAAATTAAGGGTACACCAACATCTGGGGTGTATATTAAACAAAGCAATAGAAGTAACAGGGTGTGGTAAGAAGATTATATTAACAATAGAACAAGAAGGCATGAATGGACTGACCAGGAGAGTCGACCCTTTGCGGGGAAGGATGGGGGGAGGGGGGTTTCAGGAGGAGGATGTCAACACTAGAGGGAGAGATGACACGAACATAGTAAAGCTGAGGGTAAGAAGAGTATACAGAGGGAGATGTGCAGAGAAGTGCTGGAGTTGTAAGCAAGTGCTAAGTAAATGGAGAGCAGGGTGGGGTGGCAGTAGGAGAATAAATGCTTTAATACTTACTATGTATGGTTAGGGAGTAAGAAACCAAATAAAATTATACCTAGATCTAAAGAGAAATCAATCCATAGAATACAGGCACACACAGTTAAAACACTTTCCAAGTATGTTTTTAATACCAGGCAACTAATGAGCACAGGAATAATAGTACTTTTGGCAGCTGGACATCTTGGACAGCTAGCTGAAATAGCATGATTAAATGTGTGTAGTCTTGCTGGGGTATATAGGGGTATATGGGATGCAACAAATTAAAAATACTGAATTAAATTTGCTGTAGTTTGCTGTTTCCTGCTACTTAGTGATACAAAGGAACAAGTGAAGGTTATTGATGTTGATCAAATTCAAAGTTTAAATCCTTTTTACAGCTCTCTCTTAAGTTGAGTTAGATCATTTTGACCAGCCTTTTGGATTACTCTATTGATTTTAGAAGTCAGCCTGGAATCACTTGCAAGATTACTAACAAATATTTGCAGAGTCTGTAGGAGGAGTTCATTCAGATTGCTTTGATTCTTTAAAATTAAATTTCTTACTTGTAGATACTGAAATTTACTTGCTTGAGAAGATTAAATTTAGCTCATACTGCTACAAAGAGTGGAATATACTGGACCAGATTCTCAAAGTCTGTTCAAGTCCTACAGCTGAGAGAAAATTTGGTACAAGTGGATTGCTACTTGCAGAACTGCAGTTTTTTCTACAGCTACAGTATTCTCAAAAGTGGAGCTGGTTTATGACTGGCTCCATTATTTACAGCAGCTTGTGGGTGTTTTTTTCCCCACAGCTATGGAAAAATGTTATGGTCGGTGGAACCAGGTGTAACATCTTCCACAGCTATGGCGGATGAGAATACCAGTCTCTGCAGCCACTAAGATTTCAGTCCATAACTGGAGTTGTGGAGTGGGACTTAGTCCCATGATGTTTTGAGAATCCAGCCCACTGTACCTTCAGCAAAAAAAAAGCACTGTAGATTTCCATGTCAGAAACATCCTGCTGGTACAGGATGGTTAAAATGTTTTATTATAAATACTAGAGGAATGTACAGATCATTTGTTACTATGCCCCCAAGATATCTGATGCTAGCTCCCATATCTTAGATGTAACTAAAGTGGCTTCAGAAGAGACCCCTTCAAAGTTTTATCTATTACAGTGAAAAAAACATTATTGAAGTTACCCAATGGTTTACAAGAGGCCTAAATTGAAAACCAGATATAACTGAACAGATGACTGGATGTAAGAACTCACTGACCAACTGAATGTAATTAAGACCATTTAATGAAAGATATGATCTGTCCCTAAAGTGTCAATATTTTGCTGCTAGGCTTCATCAAGGAGCAGGGACAGAAACAGATCTACATTTATGGAAAGTCATTCTACATTTATAGAAAGTCAACCAAATATATTAATCTAAACATTTGCTACTGTGTGCAGTGGTAAAAAAATTATTGTCTTTAGGTGGTGCTGGCTTCATATCATCCATTCCCGGTATACCTTGAAAACAAGCACAGAATTAAATTCTAGCAAAAAAACATTAATAACCCAAACAATTTTAAAATTAAACCAGTTAACAGTACCTCCAGGAGGAACATTAACCACATGTTAAGTATTCTGAAGAAAATGCTAATGTTTTATACAATATAGATGTAAGACCATATCCAAATTATTGTGTATTTTAAAAATCAAGATACCCTAAAGACAGTTACAAAAATAAAAATGGCAATGCTGTTATCCCACTATTGTCTTGAATAGCTTCACAAATTTTTAATTACATATGTGCATTAATTAGGACAATAAGTCCTTCTCAGAAGTTGCTGAAATTAAAAATAAAGTACACGTAATGAATTCTCAGAAAGAGAATCTAGAAATTGCAGCAGATACAATAGTTAACTTTAGGGCAATGCAAAGTTAAATTATCACTCTACTGCTCATACAAACATACCTTCACACAGTGTTAGACTTGAAAATTGGGCCACTATAGGAAATAATTATTTTATTTGCAGTGATATATAAGTTCTCAGCATGAGGATTCATTATTTGTGTTTTATTTTTAATTGTAGTGACTTCTGAAAATGACTTATTGTCCTAATTAAAACACATGTAGAATTTAAAAGTTGTCTGATAATTGTAAGTTAGTTTTAACCCATTCAGTCAGGGTCCTGTATATTGTGGGTGGGATATTCAAAAGGGTTGCGCCATGCACAATAGGGTTGTGCCTGCGCAAGTCCAAAAGTGCGCCATTCTGCGATATTCAGCAGGAGGCAGTTGCGCCACTGAAAACATGCTGAGCAACAGCGCAATGCAAATGACGGCATGTGCAACCGAAGGGGGTGGATCCATGCATAAAGAGCGCAATGCGATATCCAAAGACTTGGCGCATGCGCAACAGTGGACCAGCCGAAGTTGCGCCCAGCCGGAAATGAGCCAAAATAAAAAGGCTCAAGGAAGCGGCGCAAGAACACCACAGGGATGCCAAGTGGGGAAGAGAGAGAGAGAAATACAGACAGTGACAGGCCAGGGCAGGCAAGGGAAGCAGTGTGGGCCATAGGCTGCAGAGGCCAGCGGTGGGGTGCCCGGTGCAGTGGAAGTAGCAGTCAGGACAGCGGGGGTAACAGAGCAACATCAGCCGGGGGGGCACAAGCCAGGGAGATGAACAGTGCCAGCTTCCACATGGAAGCTGTAATGAGGGGGGTGAGAATGCAAGGTGCAGGGGGACGTGGCCGTGGAGGGGCCCCTCAGCGCTACGCCCCCAACAGGCAGTACCGTGCCCGCATCAGCTTTGAGTTGTACACAGATGTAGAGATCGTGGGCAGGTACCACCTGAACAGGGCAATACTGAGGTGGCTCTGTGAGCTGTGCAGTGATGTGATGCAGGCACCATCATGACGGAGCCATGCTCTGTCAGTGGAGACCAAGGTGACAGCCTGCATGTGCCTGCTCACCATGGGCACCTTCCAGAGGCCAACAGGGGACACCACAGGCATCACACAGTCAGCCACATCACGCATCCTCACCCAGTTCCTCAGCGCACTGCTGCCACATGCTGCAGAGCACATCCAGTTCCCCAGCACCGTGGCAGAGCGTACAGCAAACATGCAGGCATTCCACAGGGTAGCACGTATGCCTGGCATGCTAGGGGCCATAGACTGCACCCATGTGGCCATTCGCACGCCACCTGGCCCCAATGGGGCTGCCTATATGAATCGGAAGGGCTTCCCCAGTGTCAACTGCCAGGTGGTGTGTGATGCCACTGGGCGTATAATCAATGTCTGTGCCACACACCCTGGTGGAGCACATGATGCCTTCATATGGCATCATTCTGCACTGTGCCATCGATTCGAGAGTGGGGACATCCCCACAGGCCATCTAGTGGGTGAGTACGCATGTAGGGAATGCAAACTCGGGGCAAGGGTGGGAATGCCACAGGTGCCATGGTAGTGGCACACAGGGATATGGGCAATATGGACCTGAACATGAGACTGATCTCCACTATTTCCACACAGGTGACAGCGGATACCCACTCCGTCCCTGGCTGCTCACACCGTACCGGCGCCCCATGACCCCATCGCAGCAACACTATAATGAGGCACACGCCGCCACATGCAACATCATTGAGTGGGTGTTTGGGATGCTCAAGGCACGCTTCTGATGCCTAGACACCTCCGGCGGTGCCCTACAGTACAGCCCCTCAAAGGCTTGTGGGATATTCCTGGCCTGTTGCATCCTGCACAACATGCCCAATGACTGTGGGATAGTCGTACAGGTTGAAGAGGGGGACAGCAATGGGGACACCAGCGGCGCCGGTGTTGATGATGATGTGCAGCCCCCCGTTGGACGGCGGGACCCCCGACTGATCCGGCAAGCCCAGCTGCACCGGGACACCATCACGGAGGAGCATTATGCACAACACAGGTAAGTCAAGGGGCCATGTGCAAACAACACTGTCCTGGTGCAACCCACAGGCACACAGAGTAACACACCAGGGGTGCATGACGGCAAGGAGGGTGGAAGGCACACAAACACACCATCAGGGAGGGGCGAACAGTCATATGGAGACACACACACACACACACACAAACACACCAGGCACAAAGCGTACATGGGCAGATGCACAGCAGAGCAGGAACAGACATGGCAAACACACAGATCCACAGACCACACCCACCACCTGTATTGTCCAAGCACGCGTGTCAGATGCTGGGCACCCTTGTACCTTGGTGTACAGTACAATGCAGGCATCATCATGCACACGCACCTGTGGACAGCAGTCAGGATGGTGTGCAGGTGGTCCATATGTCGGCGTGATGGGCAGGGCACCCACCAGTGCACTGCCCACCATGACGCACAGTGCACACAGGGCAGCAGCAGACAGGGCCCGCCACTGGGAGACAGGTCAGTCATGTTGCACCATTCCACGGCCACCGCGGATGTGTGGGCAGCCCCGCCATGACCCAACAGCACTGGCAGGCTGAGCAGGGGCCACATGGGGTGGCACCGATGGACCACCAGGGGTCCCACTGCAAGATCACGATCTTGTCCGCACTGGGGTATGTAGGATGCCAAACATACCTGCACCAGGGGTGCTTGGGATGCCCACAGCAGAACCCGGTGTCGACAGGCCTGGGGTCGCATGACGCCGGGAACGGGGAGTGGAGAGTGTACTGTGTGGGGTGCGCAGTACAGGAGCACCTGCGTGTGTGCCAAATGCAGCCAAGACAGCGCCCAATGCCTGGGTCTGCCTGTCAATGGCTGCAGTCACATCCATCCACATACGGACCATCTCTGCATGGTGCAGAGCACACTCCCCTGCTGTGCCGCTCCACAGCCGCACACAGTGCCTCCACAGATGTTGCAACCCGCCTTTGCTGCTGTACTGATTCCCGCAGCAGGTGGGTGTGCTCGTCCAATGGGTACTCTGCCACAATGGCATCCTGTCCCCCAGGGTGTGGAAGGTCCTGATGCACAACACCCCTTGAGGGTGGGCGCTGTTTTCCAGGACCAGGAATGGGCGTATCAAAGGGCGGCAGGCATGTGCCACCACTGGACACTGCACCCCCAGACCTGGTGGGTGACTGCTGCTGCTGCTCCTCCAACCGCTGTGCCACAGGGACCACTCATTCCACCGCTGTGGCCGCAACAGTGCCAGACACCTGCACAGCCACTGGTGCTGCCCCACCGGTGCTGACAGGCACAGCCTGGGACTGTGCCGACATGCTGGCACACAAGTCAGAACCAGCAAGGCCCAGGGGCACGTGCTGGCCTGCTGTGTGTCCGTCATGGGACACACACATGTCACTGCCCATTGCAGTTCTTGCATCATCAATGGTGCAGGTACGAGCTACAGCCACAGTCACAGCGTGCTGGCATGCTTGCATGCCAGACTGCTGAGACACAGGCTGTGCGCTCCCCACACCCGAATCACCGACACCAGAGTTGGCAGCCCAGCGTGCATGCTGGTGCAGTGCATGCTGGCTGGTGACAGAGGTGGATGGACCCTCCTCCATGTCCAGCAGGTCATCCTCACTGCCTGGACCCACCACCACCATCCCCTGAAGACGAACAGGATCTGTAACAGAAAGAGAGGACATGTGAGTGCATGTGAACAACCCCTCCAACACCACCACCATGTCATACCGCGCAGTGATGGGCTTCCACCTGTCTGGAATCCACCTCCTGGTACGCCCTCAATCGCACTGCACTACATTGATGCAGCCAGTCGGTCCTCAGCCGGGTTCAGCTCCACCACCGCTGGCTGGCCCCCGCCAGTGCCAGCTCATGCCGCCCTGAGGGCTGCCACCTTCTCCTTCACCCTCCTGCGGTCTGTCCCAATCTTCTTTTTGCATTCCTGCACGGAGCGCTGGTGGCTTCCGTGCAGGTTCACTGCCCGGGCTACCCCTTTCCATGCAGCCGCACGGGCCTGAGGGGTGCCCCGCCATCCACTCAGTAGTGCCTCCTCCTCCAGGTAGGCCTGGAAGAGGGCCTCAGTCTCTCACCGTGGTGAAGTTGGGCCTCCTCCTTCGCCCACCATCCTCACCCTCACCTTGGCTCTGCTCGGTCATGGCGTTTGTATGGGTGGAAGTGGACACCTGTCACTGTGCAGTCTACAGCATTATCCCATGCCCATTGTCCAGAACATCCCACAGCATGCAACTCACCTCTCACCTGCAGTAACGAATCTGGCCACAGGCCTTATCGCCTTTTATAGTGCAATGCATGCAAATGAGGAGTGGAGCAACTGTAATGAGATGCAAATTGCGCCACTGCGCCTTTGAATGGCTGATCAGATGATTTGCATGTGTCAGCTGAATATCGCGCCATTGCGCTTTTCGCAATACGGTTGAGCCGGTTGAGCCAGTAGCGCAGATCTGTGACTGTGCGGTACACTGCATTGTGCATGCCCAGGTAGCTTACACAGGCATCTGCCGCACTGATAACATGCTGTGCGCGATCGGCAATTCAGGCCATGGCCACCATTGTGCCAGTGGCGCTACAGCACTGGGCACTATATGGCGCTGTGGCACTACTGCGCAATAGTCCACTGTGGCACTGTCTCGCAGGTGGTCAGTTGCACAGGATGTGTAGACATCAGATGGCGCTGTGCATGGCTTTGCGTCATAGACCCCTGACCTGGTGTCCAACCTTTGCCCCCTGGCGCTGTTCGGCTGCTATGTGTATGGCCCTATTGCTCTGTCTGGTGACAGCGCTATGTGGACCAATGACGCTGTACAAACAGCGTGATTGGAACTTATGGTGGTCTATTGCGCAACATTTCCACGTGGGGTTGCTGTGCTGCGGGGCGCCATATTGCCTGCTGTAAACTTGGAAGCATGGCATGCAGGAGGGCAGTGCAATGGAGCCCGGTGGAGGTGGCCAATCTGGTGGCCCTGGTAGAGCCCCACTATGGGGCACTGTATGGTGAGGAGCCCCTCACCATGGCTAGAACCCAGGTCTGGCTGCAAGTGGCCAATGACCTGGTGGGGGTCACTGGGCAGCGCCGGTCTGCTGAGCAGTGCCAGCACAGGTACAGTGACCTCCGCAGGAGGGAGCCTGGCCTGCATGAGTGGCTACGGTCATGTGCCAGGAGGGGCGTAGTGCCTAGGCCAGGTGGGTGTACCATCTATGTACCTGTAGTCTCTGTAGGGGTGTGAGTGTGTTTTGGTGGCTGTGCATGGGTGATGGCTCTGACATGGCTGGCTGTGTCAGTGTGTGCAGGTGTGAGATGCATGGGTCTGGCTGTGTGGGCAGGCACTCTCACTGGGGCAGGGGGCAGTCTGCTTTGGAGTCACACTGCTGTTTTTCTCAACATTTGTCTCCCACAGGCCGGGCAGAGAGGATGCAGGCACGGGGTGAGGAGGGCCATGGCAGGGCCCCAGTGGCAGTCGGTGGTGCTGCGAGAGGTGGGCCACAGCAGCAGCAGCAGCAGCAGCAGCCACAGCTGCTTGCAGAGTGTGAGTATCATTACATCATGGATGCTATTGCACGCTGGAGGTGGTGGGCATGACCACCAGCCATGCACAACACAACCATGCACGACACAGGCGACATTCATCACTGTCCAGTGTCACTGCACATCTGAGTGTGCGTCACTGGTGGTCCATGCATGCACTGGGCACATGGCTGTGGAACTGGCATCGCACCACATTGCTACGTCACTTGACAGCCTTGTTTGTGCTGTGATGGACATGGGCAGTGTGTGTGTGTGTGCAGTGGTGCACATAGCTGGTGCCGCCTGGTTGGGCTGGCCATGTGCATGTTCACTGTGGGTGGATGCATACCATCACAGGTGTGGGACATTGGGCTATATGGCTTGCAGGTTGGGTGGTGTTCAGGGTTGTGGTCAGTCACAGCCATTGACTGTGTTCCCATTTTCCTAGGCCTCATTGTGCTCCGGAGGATAGAGCGGGCACTGCAGCAGCTCACCCAGGTGTCCGTGGACAACAGGACCATCCTCACCAACATCTAGTGCCATGGCCTCCGGAGGAGGCACGGCCAGCCATGACGGCACCAGGCAGAAGAGGACCAGCCTGCTAGGCCTTAGGCCAGATTCCCTTTCCCACTTCACCCACCCTCCCACCCTGCCTTCCCTCTCCAAGTTGTTCATCCCTACCTTTGCCCACCTCTCACCTTGTACCCCTACCCTCTTGTAAATAGTTATGTTGTTGTTGATTTTGTGATTTACATTTTTCTAATACATTTATATTTTGATATGAATACTGTGTTGGTCTCTGATTTGCAGCTGGCTATGGTTGCTCAGTTGCAGTGGTGTGCATGCCATCTGGGATGGTATGGTCCTGGGTATGTGTGTGTGTGTGTGTGTGTGTGTGTGTGTGTGTGTGTGTGCACGTGTGTGTGCATGGGGATGTGTCTCCAGTGTGGCAGTGACTTTCTGTTGGTCTTGCCATCTGCTGCCACCCACTGCTGGGTGCACAGGGTGGGTCTGGCTTGTATGCTTCTCTGCTACACAGGGTTGACGTGTGCCGGGGGATGCATGGTGTTTCCTGCAGTGCCAGTCACTGCACATGGGTGGTGTCTTGGGGTCACGGTGCAGGGTGTGCTGTACGGGGCTGATGTGCACTGTGGTTGTCAACCCTGTGTGTGGCAGTCTCAGCCTGCCAGTGGTTGTGCTGGGGCATCATGGCCCTGCTGTGCTTTTGTTGGCTTGTCCCATGGGCCAGTAGATCATCCGTCCCACCCCAGTGATGCTGTGCTTGGGGTGTGCAGGTGTCTTGTTGGTTCTGCAGTGTGTTCCTGTGCCCATGTGTGGCATGGCTGGTGGTGGGCCCCAGCCTGCCTCCTGGTGTGCAGTTCCATTGCTCTGCTGGGGGCTCTGCTTGCACTATGGCACCTCTGGACAGCTCAGCTGTGCTGCCTTTGTTGGCGCTGGTGGCAACCTTTCTGCTCAGCTTCTTCCTGGTTGGGCGCTTATAGCGCAGTTTGTGCGATATTCAGATGTTGTCTGCTTGCGCAATTTGTTCTGCTCCATGTTTGAATATCGCATCTGTTGCGCATATGCGCAATTGATTTGTGCTTGCTCCTGCTGTTGCGCACATTTTGGGAGCAGTTTGAATATCTGGGCCAGTGTTTTTATTTTTCTTCTTTAATAACCAGGTAAGGATTGCTACGCACAAAGGCCATCTACAGGTGTAACCAAGGCACACAGGAATGATAAGTGACTTGTATATGGTAATGTGGTATGCAAGCAGAGGTTGTGGCAGTCAAATCCAGGTCTCCTGGCTGTTCCAATAACCAGGTAAGTACACTAAGCAGAAACTGCCTTTTTCAGGTATGACCCAGGAGAGTAACAAACATTGACAAATCCAACAATGTACAGCATAAAGCAACCAGATACAGTATTCACCATGTGCAGAGTAATGGTATACAAAACAAAGTGCAAAGAGAATTAAATCATTAATTATGACACATCTTACAATGCACAATATATCACTAACACTGAGGTGGCAAACAAGGTGCTGATATACACTTGTAATGAGTGCAATGAGATTAAGAAACTACAGCAAAAACTGCTGGAAGCAGAAATGACTATAGTAACATTAAAGCAAAACAGAATTCTACATGAATCAGAATTAACTACAGCTCAGGAAAACAATGATGGGGAAGGGACATCACATAAAAGTAGGAAAAGGGGTAGAGGGCAGGAGCAAGAGGATTTGGAATGGCAGTCAGCACTGAGGATATATAAAAAAGGGAGGAGAAGAGCAGTAGGTTTCAATTTAAACCTCCAGAACCAATTTGAGCCACTGCTTCAGTTGTATGAGGAGATGGAAAATGTACCTAGTACTCCATCTGATACAGCGACCAAGGCTGAGAATGATAGCATGCATGAGGATAGTGCTAAAGTACACAAGAACATAAGCTCTACACAAGCACATATAAATACAAATTCCTCTCAAGCACACTCTGGTTTAGGGGGCGGGGCGAATAATAAAAATTCACATTTAAATGAAGGGAAGGCTTAAGGGAGGAGATCTCTGGTGTTCAAAGGGGCAGTAACAGCAATTTTGAAAGGACTAATGGAGTACATTTCAAAACGTACAGTAATGAACAACATGCTGAAGTCACTTTAATGGAGGTTAATAAGGTGGAACCAAGTAGTACTGAGAGCAGAGAAAATTATTTATATTCTAGGTGGCTCTATTATAAAATTCACAGATAGATATATGATAGGCAGAAATAAAGAATGTATTACATCAAGTTACTTACCAGGAGTAAGGATTAGAGACATAAAAAATATGTTATATGACATTATTAAAGAAAGGGATGGTTCAGCATTGGTAATATTGCACGTGGGGGTAACAACTTGGGCAGGCACAGCACGGCAAGTATTAAAACAAAATTAAAAATATCTGGAAGGAATCAAAGAAACTGAATTGCAAAGTATACTTCTCAGAAATCTTGTCAGTACCAACAGAATGAACCTTTTATAAGCAGAAACTTAACGATATTAACAACTGGCTAAGACAGTGGACTTGCCATGAGAACATAGGATGTATAACCCATTATGAGGAACTGTTAGATAAACCAGAGTATTACTGTCATGATGGGTTACATCTTAACAAAAGGGAGGGTAGGAAACTGGGTCTAACATTAAGGAAAACTGTAAATGAAGCTTTAAACTGATTAACCAGGGGAGAGGGGTAGGGGCAGATGCTGGGTGTACCACTACTACGAATGACATATTCAACAAATGTTACAGATCTGGTAAGAAAAAGTGTACTGAGATCAAAATATGGACTTGAAATGCTAGGAGTTTGAACATCAACAAGAAATCAGAATTAGAAATTATTTTATTAACAGAGGAAGTGGATATTTGTATGATAATGGAAACTTGGTAGGAGCAAGATGTGGAATGGGAAAGGGAAATAAATGGATACCAACTATTTTCCAAAGGACAAGGGAACATGAAGGGTGAAGGGATAGCCATTTTTGTAAAAAACAACTTGAATGCTTCACTCTGTAATAAAATTAACCAGTCAGGTATAGAATCCTTATGGCTGTCCTTGTATGAGTCATCGTATAACAATTTACATTTGGGAATGTATTATAGAGCACCTGATACTTAGCAGGAACTTGAGCAATATGTTGGAGGCTGAGATAGGTGAAATGGCACAAGATAAGGATGTAATAGTAACTGGCAATTTCAATCACCTCTACATTAACTGGGTACAGACTAAAGCATTGAATAATAGGAACAGCAGTTTTCTAGATATGTTAAACACATCAGGACTACACCAGTTAATATATAAGCCAACATGTGGTGAAAACATCTTAGACCTGGTGATCACTAATAAAGAAGACATCATAAGTAAAATAAAGATAAGGGAGCATCTACGCAATAGTGATCATAACATGACTGAGTTTGTCATTAAAAGGAAAACAATCACCAAAGTCAGGGGTAAATCCACAGTCAAAAATTACAAAAAGGCCAACTTCATCAAGATTAGACAAGACCTAGCTGCCTGGGATTGGAAAAGAGAGTTTATGGATAAAAATGTCAATATGATGAGGACGTTGCTGAAAAATAAACTCATAGAACTTGGGGAATTGTGTGTACTGAACAAAATGATGTACAATAAAAAGGGCAAGAGACCTGCCTGGTGCACAAATACAGTGTTAAGACTCAGTGCACAAAAGAAACAGGCGTACGACAAAATGAAAATAGAAAACACACTGGCCAACAGGGAACAGTACAAAAATACATTAAAAGTACTGAAAAGAATAATAAAAGGGAAAAGGAGTAAAGTAGAATTCAATCTGGTATATAAAAGAGACAATGGAAAGGGTCTTTATGCCTATATATATAGGCAGAACAAACGTAACAACCAAATGGGTCCCATTAAAGAGGAATACAGGGAGATACAGCATCCAAGTGAAATGGCTAAGGTTTTCAACAGATACTTTAGTACAGTTTGTGCAACTAGAGATGGACATGGTACTATTATATGCAAAAATATCAATGAGAACATAGACTTACAAGTTAGTGGGTCCGAAATAAGGGGCATAATCAATAAACTAAAGATAAACAAATCAGCTGGCCCAGACCAACTAAGTCCAAAAGTTATAAAAGAAACCATGGAATATATTAAGTATCCACTTGCTAGGATTATCAATATGTTCTTTAGAACTGGAGAGGTACCAGATGACTGGAGAAAGGCTACAGTAATCCCCTTGCACAAGAAGTGGGATAAATCCACAGGATCTAATTATAGACCAGTCAGCCTAACTTCTATTTTAGGAAAAGTGGCAGAAACATTATTAAAACATAAAATTGAAGACAACCTGGGAATTCTAGGTTGGGAAGATACAAATCAACATAGTTTCAAAAAGAATAGAGGTTGCAGCTCAAATCTTATATGTTTCTATGAATTTATAAATAAGCAAGTCTAATAACACTTCTATGGACATCATTTATCTCGATTTCCAGAAGGCATTTAATAAGGTACCACATAATTGTCTATTAACAGAAATGGGGGGTAGGTATAGGCAGTAGAATAATAAAATGGATTGAAAATTGGCTTAATGGTAGAACACAAAAAGTGAGAGTACTGGGGGAATACTCAGATTCTGTGGAGGTGACCAGTGGTGTGCCACAAGGTTCAGTATTGGGACTGGTTTTATTCTCATTATATATAAGCGATCTTCACCTGAAGATTAAAAATAAAGTGATTACGTTTGCAGATGACATCAAGTTAGGAGGACTAGTAGCCAATGAAGATCAACTAGCTGAGATAATTATGAATTTGAAGGCAATTGAAAAATGGTCATATATCAACAAAATGCCACTGAGTAGAGATAAATGTGCAGTGATGCACTTGGGCAAACATAATAAACAATAACCATACACTCTGAATAGTAAACAATTAAAGTAAGTTCAGTTGAAAGAGACTGTGGTATGTTGGTGGATGATAAGTTAAATTTTAGAGAACATAGGTCAAACATAGTAAGGAAAACAAATCTCATGATAAAGAATATCAAAAGGGGCTTTATAAATAAAAGCATAGGATGCTTGTTGACACTATACAGTATAAAGTCTATATAAGACCCCACTTTGATTATGGATCATAACTTTGGAGTCCATATACACAAGGAGAAATTGATAGAGTGGAGAGGGTACTGAGAAGGTTTGCAAAATCAATTGGGTCCCCGAAAGCCATAAGTTATGGTGATAGGTTAAAGAGGACTGGGCTATTTACATTACAACAGAGAAGAATTAGAGGAAACTTGTTGGCTTTTTATACACTTATAAATGATCCAGAATTAAGGAGTGAGGTGGATATTATCCTGCAATACAAATGTAAGGGTTTGAGGGGGCCAAAAAAGGCAAATTAATATAGGCATAGCCAGAAATAATAGCAGGCATTTTTCATTTATAAATAGGACAGGAAGATCGTGGAATATATTGCCAAACAACATTTTAAATGCTAATTTCATAGCAGTCTTTAAAAACTAGTGGACAACTGGATATTAGAAAACCAGGTCACACATGCCCACTGATGTGGGAAATGGTATATATGGGCTAAATAGCCTTCTTCCATTCTACAGTACATCCCAGTATAAGAACCCAGTATAAGACAAATGAGACAGAACTAATTAAAGAACTTGTTTCCAGTTTTTATATAACTGAGAAGTTATTTCAGAAAAGGCCAGCTGATCCTATTAGAAGCCTTCTCAGCATCTATAGCCAACAGAGACATATTGTTAGGATGAGCTTTATCAATCATGTCTATAAATCTTCTAGTATTGTTAGTTAATCTTCCCCAGATAAAGCCAAAGTGGTCTTTAGGTAGAACTGTATTAATTGCTCTTCCTGATCAGTTTTCTAATATTGTCAATAAGATTTTCTAATCATCTGTATGCCCCACATCCTGCTGAAGAATTACCCTCTTTCAAATTAGATTTGCTAAAGAGCAAGACAGTGGTTTTGAACATTTAAATTCTAGGAAAATAGTAAGCAAAACAGAGTCTAGAATTGAGATGAATATTTTCTAAAATTCTGGAATAAATCTGTGTAGGCCAGGAGATTTGTCCATTAGGTAACTTATTAATTACCACTTGGACTTTGTCTATTGTTATATCCTTAGTTAGTTCAAGTCCCACCTGGTCATGCAGGTGTAGACCCAAGTCAGAAGGATTCAGAAATAT
This sequence comes from Neoceratodus forsteri, assembly GCA_016271365.2. Taxonomy (NCBI): domain Eukaryota; kingdom Metazoa; phylum Chordata; order Ceratodontiformes; family Ceratodontidae; genus Neoceratodus; species Neoceratodus forsteri. The sequence goes on from CM057453.1 coordinate 393,116,697, forward strand.
TTGTTTGTTCAGTACTTTGTTTTGCCTCGTGAAGGTCTGTGTACCCACTTTCTAAAGACTGCATTCATTTTTACAAACTGTCATTTCCTATTCTAATTCAAGATATCATATTTTTTTTCTGCTCACATTTAATCTGATAGGCTAGCAACATAACCGGTTTCTTAAAGGAAATAGTATTGTGAACAAAGACTAATCATAGCTCATTCAGCCTGATTTTGCACCTCCTAATTATACTGTACAGTATCTTTTTCTGATGCTCATAAAGGTGATGAGTTCTTGATCGTCATTTGAGATCATATTCCTGGGCTCAGCAGCACATAGATGATCTCCAACCTGCTGTAAAACCCTATTTCTTTTCCTATTTTTAAATGCAGCATAAAAGATATGGACATCCGTAATGTCAGCTTTAATGATTCCCAGGAAATAATTGGTGAAAGATTTGCCTGCATATTAGTTTCTAAAACGTGTTGAATTTCTGACTGATTTTTTACAATACAAACTTGATCACTTATTAAGGAAGGATTATTCTGGGTGACTTCAATGCCTGGGTCGACAAGGAACTCTCGCATTTTGGTCAAGACTTCCTCCAACTAATGTGTTCATTGGGCCTGACACAGGTTGTTACCTCTGCAACCCACATACATGGCCACTCATTGGACCTCATCTTCCTGCTGGCAATGGAGGTCTCTGACCTTATGGTGGAGCTAGTCACCTGGTCACACCACCATACCATGAGGTTCTTGTTCGAGGCTCCTCCCCCAAATAGACCTATCCCTATGGAGATGGACCAGTATCACCCTTTAAGGGGTTTGATCCCACAGGGTCTGATTGTGGTGCTGGGCCTATCAGGTTTGATGAGTGCATGCAAGGAGCAGGGGGAACTGGTTTTGACCAATAATAAGGTTATTGCTGAGGCCCTTCACTGCATCACATCTGTCCATGTTCAAACTCTCACCTCATACTGGGGATCCCTTTGCTTTGATGAGACTCTCAGGGAGATGATGATGAGGTGTCAAAGGTTGAAGTGACCCTGGTGGAGGACTGGTTTGGAGAAGGACAAGCTTAGATTGATGGTCCATTATAGGGACTACCACTCCATAGTCTCCTACAAGAAGAGAGAGTTCCTATCCAAGGAGATTGCTGCAGCAACCAACAGATGGGTTTAGCTCTTCTGCACTGTTGATAGGCTGTGTAATCCAGCCTGTCTTCAGTCCAGGGGAGTGTTTTTAGAAGCAAGCTGTGATGAGTTGCTCTGTTGTTTGCTGATACCATTGCCTCCTTCAGATTGGAAATCCAGTCAGTGTTCTCTAATGGGGCTTGAGGTGACAGGCCTGAGGTGACAGACATTCAGTCTGTCTGGTCTGACTTTGACCATTGGGCAGTCATAGATGTGGTGAGGGTCATCTGGGAGTTATGGCCAACCTTCTGTAGTCTGAATCCAGGATCCAGGACTAACATGCCTCCTAGTGGGGTTTGTTGATGTCATTGACCCAGTCCTAACCAGGATAGTCCGATGTTTCTTAGTGACAGGGGTCTTTCCTGTGCCCCTGAAGGAGGCAGTTGTAAGACCACTCCTGAAAAAATCTTCTCTGGACCCGGACTGCCTGGTGAACTACAGACCTGTCTCTAACCTTCCCTTTGTGGGTAAGGCTATTGAGAAGGTGGTGGCCATTCAACTGGAGACCTATTTAACAACCCATGACATCTATGATCCTCTCCAGTTGGGTTTCAGAAAAAAGCATAGTACCAAGACTGCCCTGATTCGGGTACTAAATGATCTCCTGGTGGCAAGGGATTGGGGAAGATGTTTCCTCCTTATTGTCCTCGATCTCTCAGTGGCATTTGACACCGTGAACCATGTGGTGCTGATGGAGCACCTGCGGGTTTGTTGTGGACCGGCTGGTACAGTTGTAAACTGGTTTAAATCTTTCCTCACTGGCAGGATGCAGCAAGTGGTGTCTGGGATTTTTTACTCGGCACCCTTGTCCCTGCCATGTGGTGTCCCACAGGGCTCCATTTTGTCTCCCATGTTGTTCATGGTGTACATGCTACCACTAGGGGACATTATAAGATGGTATGGGCTGAGTTTTCACTGTTATGCATATGATACTCAGCTATGCATGTCTTTTGTGCCCGAGCAGCAGGAGATGGTCTCAGTATTTAATCATTGCCTTGCTGAGATCCAAGACTGGATAAGGGCTAACTGGTTAAGGCTGAATCTGGACAAGACTGAAGTACTGGTGCTAGAATCTGGTAGACAGGGGATGAGGGTGCAATCTGGTTAAGTCTTAGAGTTGAGGCTTGGAGATTCCCAGTTGCTCACCTGGGACCAGGTAAAGAATCTTGGCGTTGCTTTGGACTGTGGCCTGACACTTAAATTACAGGTGTTGCCCATGATCCAGACCTCATTTTACCATCTGAGAAACATCACCGGGGTCAAACACCTGGTACCCCCTGGTGATCTGCCAGCACTAGTCCACACCTTTATAACCTCTCGCCTTGACTACAGCAATGCTCTGTACCTTGGGCTGTCGGGGGTAGATCTTAGCCACTTGCAGCTAGTGCAGAATGCAGCTGTCAGGTTGTTGACCGGTCAATCTAGGTCATGTCATATTTAGGGACACTGGTTTACCAGGATTGAGAAAGGGCATATTCCATTTTGCATATTGTAAAAAATGATATTGTTAACGGTGTCTGCTAAGCCAAAATCCAGTTTTACCAGTGTTTGGTTTTGTGTACTTTATTTAACAATTTTTAACTCTGCTAACATGCATTTTATCAATGTTGACCTCCACTACACATCCTTCCATCCTTGTACCAATTTAAAGTTATTTTAGGTACAAGATATGATGGCAGCAGCAACACTACAGCCTCCATCCCTAAGCTGTGATGGAAGCAGCACTACGGCCCCATCCCTCAGGTGTGATGGCAGCACCAACAGCACTATGGCCCCAACTCTCTGATGTGATGGCAGCAGCAACAGCACTACGACCTCCCTCCCTCAGGTGTGACAGAAGCAGCAGCACTGTGGCCCCCATCCCTTAGGTGTGACGGCAGCAGTACTACTTTCACCATTCCTCAGATGTGATGGCAGTATCAGCACTATGGCCCCCATCCCTCAGGTGGGATTACAGCAGTACTACATTCCCCATCCACCAATGGTGATGTCAGAATCACTACAACCCCCCCTTCAGTGTAATAGCAGTAGCAACAATGCAGTCCACATCCCTCGGGGTGATGGCAGTAGTGACAGCACTATGATCCCCTTTCTTCAACACCCACACCCCACATGCACAAGTTACAAATTACTTGATCTCTTTGCTTGTTAGAACTCAGCTGTGAATTAATTTGAACCGTCACAGCTAAGGTGGACTACCTTGGTTTTTTCCTATCTATAATTTAACTGCCTGAATTGGATTTCTGCCTGTGATACCACTGACCAGGGTTAGGGAACAGACTTTGGTGTTGGAAGGCCAGCTGGTGGGTGAAGGCTTGAGTGTTCAATGACCACTCATCTTCTCCTGGGAGGGAGGGTGGATTCATGGCTCAGAATTTGCTGGCCCCTGGTGGAGGCCAGAGGCACAACAAGTCAGCCTTCACTGCAGGAGGGAGTGTGACAGACATCAGCTTGTGCCTTGACATCATGTGGCTTGTCACGCTCCCAAGAAAATGGGAAAACACCCACTGACCAACTGAAGGACGGCTGTTGGTCCTTCTATAAGCTGGAAGCCCAAGATATTTGTCTGTTCTGACCCTGCCATGCCCAGGATACACAGGAAGCTCTTTGGGGTAATTCTTCTACCCTGGTAGCCACCCACACGGGTAGGGGTCCACTCAGTGAAGGGTTACTTTGGGTTACCTGATAGCACAGTGGCAAGGGGCAGTGGATGGTGGTCAGGACTCAGCAGTGGTGGTAGGGGGCCTCGGCAGGCCTGAAGGAGTGGATGGCCAGGGGGTAGGTTGAGCAAAAAAAAACAAAAAAAAATCTGCTTGAGTTTGATTCTTTGAAATAAAGTGTCATCACCAAAAAAATCCACAAATGATTAGTGGAGGACCTTGAAATGGATTCATGCATCTCCCAGACATGTGGATGCTTTTTTTTACTTGGTGTTCATGAAAAGGGTGTCTCCCAGTTTTCATGTCTTTGTTCAGATGTGAATTGAGCACCACTCTGCCCACCAGCATCATACAGCCCCTGGGGTCTTACCTTCTGTATGTCATTGACTGTGCTTCCAAAAATCCACTGGCCAAACGTAAGTACACTTAAATACTTAACATTGGCTTTTTGTTGAAGCAGTCTATCAGAAAACTTTTTGTTGTCACAGAGACTGAAACAGCAGGTGGGAGAAAAGGTGTAAATGATCCAATTCACCTAAATGGGGTGCTAACTGTGAAGTCTTTTAATAAGTAGTAAGGCAGTTTCTTCTTTGTGAACATACTTTCATTCAGACTAGTTTTCATTCAAACAACTGAGGATTTTGGATGGCCCTACTGATTATAAACTTGAATAAGCTAGTTGGTAACAGTGATCCTGCATTTAGCAATCTACAACCTAGATGCTTATATGCAAAGAATACAATAACAACCTGACTAAAATCTAAAAACAAGCTTATAAAACACATAAAATATATCTGAACATTTATCTTTACCTAGACAAAATCATTGCAGCCCAAGTAAAACTCAGGTAAATTACATGGTACCCTGACTACTATTCCATGATGCAGTAAACATATATTGGTATTTTTTTTATATTCTTTGTAAAGCAGGTAAGGCCCACTAGGCAGAACTGTCTGTTTTCAGGAGTGACCTAGAAGCACTGAGGAGGTTAAGTGACTTGCTTGAAGTCACGCAGTATGCAAGTGGAGGTTGTGGGAATCAAACCCAAGTCTGCTGGATGTACCCAGTTCGATCACCGTTTGTTACTCTAACCACTAGGCATGGGTGGTTAAACTGAATGGCTGATTACAACAAAGCAGTGCAGGTGATTTCCTTACTGACTCTATATGCAGCAAAGCAGAAAGAATGCAAAGCACAGCAGCATTCATTTTATGATGCTGAAATCTGGGTCAGCCCACTGGCTCTGTGGTAGCAGTATTGCTTGCAATGCCAGTGACCCAGGGTCAGAAGCGAACTCAGGTTGCTGGAGATATGGCCAGGGGAGTAGGATCGAGCACCTGGGGGACTGCTCTCCTCCTCCAGGGAGGGTAGGCTGCAGGTTCTGCTGATTTACCACCACCTGTGTGGCCACGGGTGGTGGTGCAATGGTGCTGCAGAGTGAGCAGGAGGGGAGGACGCTAGCCAGGATCCAAAGCAGTGGCATGTCTGTATGTGACCTACCTCCTTGGATCTCCTGTAGTGCCAGTGCCCTCAGGGACAGAGACCAGAAAACCAGGAACAATCATCCCACATCGGCCACTGGCAGAAGGGACCCAGGTGCCCCAGACTTCATAACCAGACTCCATGAAGGACCCACTGAGCTGCCCGACACACACTAAGGGAGTGTGGAGGGGGTGACCTGGGGTCCCCTACCTTCCCACCTGGGGAGTGGTACAATCCAGGCAGGATAGGGGCAGGTCCACAGGAGCTCCTGAGCATTACCTGGGGGTGAAGCTGGGGGATACCCAGCCTAGGGATCTCTGAAAAGTGGAGACTGATGCTGTGAGAAAGGGACATAGAAAGAGAAAATAAAAAAAAATTTAAAAGATGTGGAAATCTTAGAGATTCTGTGCAGTGACATGCAATTTCTGTGAGGTACCAGTACAAGAATTCAAAATCCGCAAACCAAGCAGGATTCCGTGATTGTTACCGGTGTTACCAGTAAAAGTGGAAAACCTGTGCTGCGCTCTCTGCACTGGCTGCCAGTTAGGTGGTGGATCTCCTTCAAGTTCAGTTTGCTGACCTATAATGCCCTGCACGTTCAGGGGCCCGGCTATCTGCAAGACCTCCTGTGTCCTTATTGCCCCTCCCGCCCCCTTTGCTCCACAGATGAAGGACTGTTAGATGTTTTTCTGAAAACATCGGGTGCCCATGCTTTTGGGAGCTTAAAACATTTCATTTAAGCAGGGTTTCCATCTAAATTAGGTAATGTCTTACTGATAATAGCTTAAACTGATAGTTGTAATTGTTAAATAAGAGTGATTCAGTTATTTGTCTGTCTGTTTGTATTCATACTGTATTTAAATATTTTAGAAATGTTATATAAAGTGCTTTGAATCAAAATGAGAATTGCAGTATATTAAATAAAATTTGAATGAAACATAGAAGCATAGACATTGACAGCAGAAGGAGACCGTTAGGTCCAACTAGTCTTCCCATTTGTTTTAGACCTATTTTGACACTCTAGTTGCCCTTTTTAGTCTGGGCTCCCTTGTGTCTATCCCATGCATTCTTGAATCCCCCACAGTGTTGACCCCCACAACCTCTTGGGGCAGGCTGTTCCAGGTGTCCACCACTCTTTCTGTGAAGAAAAACTTCCTGGTAATGGTAGAGAACCATCCTCCTTGCAGCCTGAGGTCATGTCCCTTGGTTCTGGAGCCCTTCTTGAAGTAAAAAAGTTCCTGTTCCTGTACCTTGTTAATGCCTTTTATGTACTTGAATGTTTCAGTCATGTCCCCTCTCTCGCTCTCTTCTCTGCTCCAGGGAGTACATATTCAGTTCCCTAAGTCTTTCGTTGAAGGACATGTACTGTAGACCCCAAATCATTTTTGTTACCTTTCTCTGTGCTTTTTCCACCCGGTCAATGTCTTTCCTGAGGTGAGGCCTCCAGAACCGGACTCAATATGCCAGGTGTGGCCTGACCAGTAATCTGTACAATGGTAGTACCACCTCTCTCCTCCTGCTCATGATTCCCCTCCCAATGCAACCCAGGATTCTGTTGGATTTTAATGCTGCCTTCTCACACTGCTTACTAACCTTCAAGTCATCTGAAATTATGATTCCCAGATCTCGTTCCTGGTTTGAGGCTGCCAGTCTTTCTTCTCCTAGATAATACTCCTTTCTTGTATTTTTCTTTCCTATGTGCATGGCCTTACACATTTTGCCATTAAATCTCAGGTGCCACATTCCAGACCATTCTTCTAGTTTCTTGAGGTCTGCTTCCATCTTGCTCACTCCAAATGAATGAATGAATCTCATTTCCAAATGAAATTTTTCTTCATTTTTTCCCCTCATGGTTAATTTCTAGAATGACAGGGCATAATCCAAGATTTGCATGTCTCCATATGCTGCTTTTGCTAATCTATGCAGAATATTTTTGAACATTAAATCTATACAGAATATTTTTTAACATTAATCTTAAAATAATGTCTTGCAGATTGAAGAGAAAAAGTAATATTTTGCCAGAGGTGGATGTTTAAATGTAAATGTTTCTTTAATTCTTTGTTTATTTACCTGACAATTGGTAACCAGGAAATACACACCAAGTCAAAGCTTGTTTCGAGGTGTGAACCAGGGGAAAGGGGAAGAGGAGTACAACATTACAGCAAGCACAGCTTCAGTGATAAGGTATCAAGTAAAATGCATAATAGTGTACAATTAAGAGGATAAAAGTACAATGACAAATGAAAGAACCATACAGAAGTACATTGAGCAGCATTCTTGTGCAAAATGTGAACAGTGCAGGTAGAAACATAGCAATGCAATAGATGTTGGGAAATGTCTATTTCAGGCAGCGGCAGTACCCAGGTGAGAGCCAAACACAGGGATGGTAGGGCATTCATGTAACCTTTCACAACACTGGCTCCATCTTTTTATGTTCCACTAAATCTGTAGTTCTAATCAAGAAGCCTAAAATTAAAGTCATCTGCCTTTAAATATGGTTCTGGAAATTGTGAGACTTTAAAATGAGTATGTTAAAAAAATAAAAAATCTACTAAAGGTTTTAGCTTCAAAAGTAGCTAAAATCTTTATCAGAAAAATGTGTTTCTTGTAAAAGAAGGCATTTTACTTTTATTTGCAGTGTTTGCTATTTTTTAATGTAAATTTTGCCATTTACCCTGATGTTTCAACTTCTTCTGGTGATGGCACTCCTTTAGAAGAATTTATATAATAGAAGAAAGAAAGAAAAAAGGACAAGAATACTTAATACATCCTCTGCTTTACTCACTAAGAACACAACCCTAATATTCCTCAGAAGAAATGAGAATGACAGATGCAGCACCCAACCAGATCCGTGCACCTATATGCCATACTGTCATTGCTTTTTTATTATTACGGACCACAAGAGCAACCTAGACAAGAACAAGGACCTCAGATGACTCCAATGGATGCCAGAGATGCAGCACGATTCATATCAGTAGGAACCTTACATGGCACAGCGAATATTAATTACATGGCACAGTGAATATTAATGTTTACAACAACAAAAAAATGAACCAGAGTGTTGACTACATAAAGAAATGCACAAAGAAATACACAAGAGACAAGTGTTTATTTATTAATTAAATCATTAAAGACATTTTTTGAGTCCTGTGGTGTGCTGCTGAGAGCAACAGCTCCTCTCAACCTCTCTGGCCCTCGTTTGTTATTTTTGCCCAATTCTAAGTGATATTTGATAATTATTTTGACAGTATTTCAACTTCTGAAGTGGGCCTTACCTGCACAGCTCTGTTTGGAACTGCTCCGAAGTGACACAATGGAGGCAGAAATGAAAGCGACCCTACCAAGCCATAACGTCTCCGGTGACACCCGAGAGAGTAAAAAGCTCTGAGAATATGAAGGCCCAGGCCACACTGGCAGGTTGATCCAGCTCTTCTCTGTTGGCCCTCTCTGAGGATTGTTTCCTCTAGGAATTCACCCCTATGAAGGAGGCAATGCAGCTTCTCACTGAGGGCAGCAACCGAGTCAGTGTCACAGTGGGTTGGCGATGCAGAGGCCCGCGTAAGCTCTCTTGTTGTCTGGTGCTACAGACTAGACCCTGAAATTATTTCCATGTGCCAGAAAATGACTCAGCTTAAATCCTGACTTAGAAGGTCAGAACTGGTGCAATAACATTGTCATTCTTGGATTACCGAGAGAGTGGAGGGTCCTAAAACAGTTCTATTTGAGCATAAATTGTGTGAAAAATTAGTGGGACCCTCCCGCAATGGTCCCTCCTATGTTACTGAAAGGGAACATTGTTCTTTAAGGGCTATGCCTTCAGAGGACCCCCCCCCATTCCTTTATGTTCAAATTCTTGAACTATCTGGACCACCAACACCTTCTCAATAGAGTTCGGGAGTTCCAGGATGTTAGTTGGGAAGGCTCTAAACTCAGAGTGACACAGGATTTGCCCATTGCAGTCAGACAGAATAGAGGTGCCTACCATCCTATTGTTACTAAACTTCTGGCTGCAAGCATTAAATTCCATGTTCTGTATCCTGCCCAGCTACAAATCACTTTTCATGGAGAGCTGAAGAGCTTTGACTCGGTGGAACAAGCTATTAAGGATTTGCCTACTCTTTTCCCAGATTTGTTTAAGGCACCATGATTCTATCTCAGGCTTTGCCACCTAAGGATTCGACAGCTGAATTGTGTCTCCCTCTGACATTCCCTGTCTGACAGTGTGTTGTCTGGGGCACAGTCGGTGACAGTTGTAGTAGTGCTGTGTGCTGCCTACTTTGCTTCTTGCCAGCCCAGGTGTAACTGTTACATTAAAGACTAAGTGTATGCTAGCCACTGTTATTGATTTTGGGGTCACAGCTTAGCCTCATTACTGTTTGCTCAGCTTCTCAAAGTACTATTATCCTTGACGACTCTTCGATACCAGAGTGCTATCGATCCTGGTTGCCAGATGCTAATACACATTTTGCAATGAATAGACCCAGAAGTTAACATGGACCGTTTATTTGTGTTTATTTTCCTGCAGTGAACCGTCCCCCATATACTTCTGGCTATTGTTGAATCGAGGGAGATAGGACTTTATTGTTCCTTCTGCAGTCACCTGGACCTGCTTTGTGGATATGATCTTGCTCAGTAAGTTGTGAGCTCTGGTGGTAGCTATATGGACTGTTAGGCAGATTCCAGTGCATGTTCCTCCAATTCATTTATTTATTTATTTTCATTTGCTTCTATTTTGACCACTACTGCAGTGATTGGATGTTTTATAAATTATATATATGGCATTTCATTGCACTGTCATTTCCATTTTGTTGGGGCTGGGGTTCTTGTTGTTTGTGTTCCTTATTCGTGTGTATGTATTTTTTTGTTACATTTTTACTACTGGAGAGTTTCCTTGTAGGGTTTCCGATATCTTAGTTTGTGTATTATTCCTTTATATTGTATAGTTAAGATTTGATGTTTACATGGGGTATGGGGGCTGGGGAGGTCTTTGGGGGTTAACTCTTGTACGTGAAATAGACCTGAGGGTTTTGGGAGCATGATCAGATGGATCGAGGATATGTAGATTTTATGGGTTGTACTTCTTGGGGTGTTTGTGTTGGTGGGAGGGGGGATGAGGACTTGTGCAGGATTTAACTGTTTGTAGCTTAGCTGTTTTACTTCTGGGGGATGTTTTTGTGATGGGTTTTGGGGGTATGCTGGGGGCCCCAGAGCACATTCTTCTTTTTAGTTTTTGATTTTCCTCTTTTCTACTGATGAACATGGCAGTTTTCTTTTTTTTTCATATCACTATTATGAGGGGCATTTATAACCTTGTAACTTGGAACATCAAAGGAGCCCAGGACAAGAGAAAATGCTATATGGTCTTACACCATCTCAAAAAGCTCCAAACTGGGGTTGCCTTTTTGCAGGAGACCCACATGAAATGCTAGGATGTATCTTATTTCAGGAGAGACTGGGAAGGCTAGGCTTTCAGAGCTGGTAGTAGTAACAAGAAGGGGGAAGTAGCTTGAGGGATTGCTTTTCAATTGATTCAAGAATGTTGGGATCCTGATGGACAGTTTTTTCTGTTGCATGGACACTTGGGGATTACTGAGGTTTTGTTGGGCTTCCTATGTGGCTCCAATGTTGACTCCCCCCAATTTTTTACTAACTTGGGGATTAAACTAACTCCCTATACTCATTTTCCTGTTTTTTTTTGGGGGGGGGACTGAAACCTGGTACAGTTCAACCTCATTTATCCGACCCGCTTGGGGGACATCTGATATGGTCGGATAAGCGGGGGGTCGGATAAACGGGATTCCATCGTTCCATCAGTCCATCAGTCCTCGTTCTTTCATTAACAGACTCTCGATGCAGTAATAGTTAACAATTTATTCCCGGTGCAAAATGTGAAAAATCCAAATCTTTATTTAATTTTTAGTGCTTGGTGCTTACTTTAAAAATATTTTACATTCAGTAGTTTAGTTTAGCTCTTAAAATAGTGATCAATTGACTTTTGTTTAAGCGCATCATGTCGCTTTCTTGCCGCACGCTGCTTAATGCTTCGTAGCAGCATGATCTGTATAGGGTCACAGTCTGGTTGTGTTCTGGTAAAGAATAACCTTTTCAAGGTACTGTACTGCCTCTGTGTGACTTGGCACGATAGGAGCGGACTCTTCTGTCTCTGACTCATTTTCATCAGAGTCTTCTTCTTGTTCCTGCTCCATTTTTGTCACCATCTCCACGATGCCCTCATCAGACAGAATCTCCTGACCTTGTTCGTGGGCATCACTCAGCAACCACTCCTGCACTTCTTCAGCAGATGGAGGATCAGGGAGGTCTGCTGCAAGGATCTCTAGTTCTTCTACAGTGACATCAGTGTTTGATGGGATAGGGAGGTCAGCTTGCTCGGGGTCAGCTTGCACAGTGTCAGGGTAATTTTCCATGGCTTCCAGACTTGTTTTTATTCCTGATTTTCACCAAGCTTTTTGTATAGATTCAGGGCGCAAGCTATCCCACACCTCAGCAGCCATATAAACAACATCCTTAAGATTTATGGCTTTGATAATGTGGGCCAAAGGAGTATTGTGGTTATAACTAGCAAGCACGGTCTGGAGCAGTTTTTTAAGATATGACCTCTTAAAAATTTCAAGGACTCCCTGATCACAAGGTTGTAACTTAGATGTTGTGTTTGGTGGTAAGAAAATGCAGCAGATTGTGCCATCTCGTGTGCAAACATTGGCGATGTTTGGGTGGGTTGGTGAATTGTCCACAAGAAGCAAGGCTTTCTGTGGTAACCGTTTCCCTCAAAGGTAGTGCTTTACCTGAGGAATGAACTGACTTGAAAACCAGACTGAAAAAATGTCAGCAGTCATCCACGCGCTCCTCTGAGCCTCATACTGCACAGGGAGGGATGCCATGTTTAAATGTTTAAAACATCTAGGCACTCTTGACTTGCCAATCACAACCAGCTTCAGTTTGTGACCAGCAGCATTGACACAGCCAAGCACTGGCAGCCTGTCTTTCTGCTTTTTTATCCGCAGGGCATCTTTTTCTGAGCCATGAGCAAGTGCTCTCTCAAGCAAACCTCGCCAAAACAGCCCAGTTTCATCAGCATTGAACACTTGCTCTGGCAGTAAACCACCAGCCACTATCATATCCAGCAGCTGTTGAATAAAAGGCTCAATGCCATCATCTGCTGTGCTTAGCCTCTCACCACAAAGACGAAGCTGGCGAATCTCATGCCGTTTCTTAAATCTGTCCAGCCACCCCACACTTGCTGAGAATGGTCCCGAAATAGCAAGACAAGTGTGAAATTGTAATGCCTTTTCTTTAAGGAGTGGGCCAGATATTGGGGTGCCCTTCTCCCTCTCCTGCCTGAACCATGTGTAAATTGCAGCATCGCGCTGCTCCTCTTTACACATCCTGGTGTTTTTTCTTGTATCGGATCCAGCAGCCGTCTCCATACTGACAGCAAAGTCCCTTATTTTTTCTTTTGCAGACTTTATATCGCTAATTGTGGACTTCCCGACTCCATACTCCTGTGCTAAAGCAACAGCACGCTCACCACCTTCAAGCCTGTCAATGATTCTCAGTTTCTGGGACACAGAAAGGACAACTCACTTTCTTTTGCCTGAGGGAGAATCCATCCCTACGCAGTACTGTACGCTGCCACTACACTGCATGAATCTTGTCAGAGCGACACAGCTCATTAAGTGTTTATTAAGGTCAATAGGTCACAGCTGCAAAGAATTAAAGTTAATTGCAGCACATACTAATGACAGCTTTTGACAGCTTTGACAGCCTTATGATGAAAATACGAAAACAGTGGGGGACACATATCAGGTTCGTTTAATAGGGAGGTTCGATAGTACGGGGGTCAGATAAACGGGGTTTGACTGTATATCAAACAGATCTAGATAGGTCTGGATCTACCAAGAAGGGTCTATCCCCAGAGCATCATGGATTTAGGGAGCTGCTGGACTCACTGGGATTGGTGGACCCTTGGCAGATTCTTGATTCCACCAATCGACAATACACATTTTACTCTCCTCCTCACGGTACCTCCTCTTGGATTAATTATTTTCTTCTGAGCAAATATTTTCTCACAGGTCTCATGTCCTGTGATGTTCAGCCCATGGTTGTGTCAGACCATGCACCAGTGTCTATGGTGCATTGTAACAGTGGGCTAGAGGAGTGAGATAGGGTTTGGCTCTTTAACTCGCAACTCCTCAGAGACTCTCAGACTCTTGCTATTATACAAGATTTTCTTAAAATCTTTTTTGAGCATAATGAGGGGTCAGTGTTGGCCTTGGATGTGCTGTGGGGAGCTGTGAAATGTTCCATTCTGTGGGAATGCATCAGGCTGGCTTCCAGGCACCATAAGGAGCATGCTGAAAAGACCGACCTCCTTCTCCTGGAAATTCACCAATTGGAACAATGCCTTTCTTCTGATACCTCCCCCAAGTTGTGGCTCCAACTTAACTCTCTCCATGCACAGTACATAGACCTGCTAGCTGAAAAGGCAGAGTTGGCTCTTTTGTGTACCAAGATGCAGTACTTGGAGTCAGGGGAGCAGGCCAGGAAACTATTGGCCTGGCGATTGCATCAGATAGAGTCCTTCAAAGCTGTTCCATGTCTGCAGCCCAGCCCAGAGTCTGCTGTATTTATGCACCTGTTTGAGATAGCAGAGGCACTTAGGGAGCATTACAATCACCTTTATTCAAGTGACACCACTATGACAGACATTTCAGACCGTATCGATGAGTATTTAGATCATGTGTCCCTTCCTACACTCGTGCCACAACAGCAGAAACTTTTAAAGGGTCCTATTGTACTTGATGAGGTTTGTCGTGCGATTAAACAGCTTCCTCCACATAAGGCTCCTGGGCCAGATGGTCTCACCAATAATTATTATATTACCTGTATTGAAGTGTTAGCCCCTTTTCTGACCCAGCTTTTTAATTTTTTGCTTTCTTCAGGCCTCACCGACTATTCTTTTACACAAGCATGGATTACACTTATACACAAAACATAGTTACCAACCAATTTAGTTGTTTAATTCGGATATTAAAATTCTGGCAAAAGTGCTTTCTAATAGGTTACTTTCAGTTTGGCAAGTCGGTTTAATAGCAGGGAACTTATCTAGTGACCATTTGTGTAAATTGCTGTACTTGATTTCGGTGTCCAGGGAGGGAAAAGCACCAGCAGCTCTGGTCTCCCTGGTTGAGGGAAAAGCCTTTGATGGCGTTTCCTGGGCTTATTTGTTTGCAGTTCTCCAAAAATGTGGTTTACCCTGTACCTTTTGCTCATGGGATAAAGTGCTATATTTGTAATCCTTCAGCTCATATCAGATGCAATGACATCTTGTTGGCTCCTTTTTTGTTACAACGAGGGATGAGGCAGGGGTTCCCTCTTTTCCCCATCTTATTTAATTTATATTTGGAACCTTTGCTTTTTAATCTGCAACAGAACCCCAGTAGAAAAGGTATTTTGGCTGGAGGGGATAGATACCGGCTTTCTGCTTACGCAGATGATCTTCTTTTGCACTTGGAGGATCCTCTAGTATCTATCCCAGTGGCCTTGGTTGAAATCCATTGCTTTTCAGCAATCACCTGGTATAAGTTAAATTTGGACAAAACTAAAGTTATGCCGCTCAATGCACATGTCACTAAACAGGCAATTTTAAACCTTGGTCTATTGTGGGAACCAGAAGCTCTTACTTATTTGGGAATTTTCCTGTCCAGGTACTCTTCTGATTTAATTAAGGAGAACCTCACACCTTTATTACTTACGATTAAGGCCAACTTGCAGCGGTAGGCAGGTTTACCTATTTCTCTCTAGGGGAAGAGTATGCATTATTAAGCTGAATGTTTTGCCAAGGATTTTATACCCACTAGGAATGCTCTGTGTATATTTTCCTAAATCCTGGTTTGTACATTTTCAATGGACACCCATGGCTTTTTTATGGAAGGGTCAGGCTGTCCATCGCTCATATTTTAAGTCAACGCTTTCTAAACAGTGGGGCAGTTGGCGGCTCCCTAATTTTTTCCTATATTATTGTGCCCTACACAGTAGCAAATAGTTTCAGTGGAAATGTGCTGGTCCTGAGCCTTCTTCAGGTACTTATTTTCCTCTATGACTCACACTTAAACATAAACTCTGTAAATAATCGGGTATCAACTCAGTAGTCTCCTTTTTTCTAAGCCATCTCGGTTGCACCCCCAGCTTAACTCAGATCCCCCTCATGTGGTCCATAAAAGCCTGATAGCAACTTAGTATGTGTCTAGGTTGTGACTGGTCCAAGGATCTTGCTCAGTCAGTGCTTGGCAACCCAAATATTTTAATTGCTGGCTGCCCAATACCAATTAATTTTTGTCCCCTACTCTGTACAGCTACTACAGCGTCCTTTTAGATGATGGTAAGTTTGCTTTTATTCACACTTTGCAGATGCATTTTTCCATATCCAGTTTTCACAGCAGTATTTACAGCTAACTAGGGCAGTTGTTTCCTACATTGGACTGGGTCCCTGGTCCTTGCAAGGAAATTTAAATCTTCAATCTTCCACTTTACCACATTAAGGTACTCTACAATAGAGCACTTCCCTTTTACTTCATTGTCATTCAGGAAACCACATATGCCGAAATGTTACCTTATTGTGATTAGTCAGCACAATAAGGCAACACTTCAGCTAATGTGGTACTTTGAATAACACTGTCATAAGGGGAAGTGCTGTACTGCAGTACCTTAACGTGGTAACATTTTCTACGGTAAAAGTGGAAGATCAGGATGGCTACAACTGCAGGATCATTCTGCAACTTGTTCACAGGCTACAAAAGATTGCCTCAGATACAACAGTACCTGCTGTCAAGACAAACCATTATTGTAAAAAGGAGAAACTGAGTAGGGTACCTGTCTCACCAACAAACAAAGTCTTACTCTGACTCATGTGTTGTGCAGATCTTTTTTATTTTAAGGGCAGATAGATCACAGTCACAGATCACCCAGGAGAAACTGCCCAGTGTTTCACACTGAGAAAACATGTTTAGTGCCATGAACTATTGTGCAGTTTTTCATGGGTGACCTAAGACTGTGATGTACTTGCACTAATGTGCAGATAGATCACAGTCACATGTAATACAACAATGATATCTGGGAAATGATAATTTCTTTGTGAATGAATATTTGCAGCTCCGAAAGGGTGCTCAATGAATTTCTGTACAAAAAGATAATCCGGAGTCTTGTGTTATGCTTAAAAGATCTTTCTTTATTCTACAGCATCACCCCTACGTTTCGCTTCTTTAAGCTTGATCACGGGGCTCTTTTTTATGTATATCTGTTTCAAAACGATATAACAATATGTTTTAAACCATAGTTGCTCTATACTTCAAAAATAAATTTGTCAGTAGATTTAATGAGGCAAATATCTACCTTATTCGATGTATCTCTAAACTCCACAAAACTTAATAATCTTGATAAAACTATTTCTTCCTCCTAGACAAACAAATATTTATAGTTTTATTTATGGTAAAATTACCATATTTAATCAATGTTATATTTCTTTTCATTTTTTAATAATACTGATAAACACCGGACCACATTATATGTGAATATTCTTGTCCCTGGGTGCTGTTAATGCTGACATTTCCTCCATATCCTAATTGGAGAACCCCAGATGGAGATCAGCAGGCTCCGTCCCCTGACATAGAAACATAGAAACTGGCAATACTGCAATACTGCAGATCCTACTTGAACTCCAGCTTTTACCCTCTCTTTCCTATTTTTAGAGTTTCCTTTCCCATGCATTCTGGAATCCCCTACTGTTTTTTACCCACTACCTCCACTGAGAGGCTGTTCCATGTGTCCACTATCCTTTCTATAAAAAAATACTTCCTCACGTTACCTCTAAGTCTACCCCCTCCAGCCTCATATCATGATCCCTTGTCCTTGAACATCTTTTTTTCTGAAAGATGCTACCCTCTTATACTTTATTTATGCCCTTGAGGTATTTGAAGTTCTCTATCATATCCCCCCCCCCCCTTCAATGGTATACATATTGAGTTCCTCTAGTTTCTGTTTATATGACTTTTGGTGCAGATCCTGCACCATTTTTGTTGCCCTTCTCTGAACTACATCTACACTGTCTATGTCCTTCCAGAGATGTGGCCTACAGAACTGGACAGAGTACTCTAGATGGGGTCTCACTAATGATTTGAACAGTGGTATCACCACCTCCTTTTTTCTGCTGGGTATACCTTTCCCTATGTACCCCAGCATCCCACTGGCTCTCCCCACATCCTTTTCACAATGCTTGCTCACCTTTACATCATCAGATATGATTACCCCCAGGTCCCTTTCCTGTTTGTTGGTTGTCAGTATCTCCCTCCCCCATCATGTACTCCTCCTCTGGGTTTCTGTGCTCCAAATGCATGATTTTGCACTTCTGTGCACTGAATCTTAGATGCCACAGTCTTGAACATTATTCAAGCCTGCTTAGGTCCCTCCTCATTTTTCCTACACCCCCCCCCCCCGCAAGAGTGTCAACCCTGTTGCAAATCTTAGTGTCATCTGCAAAGAGGCATGCCTTCCCTTCCAGCCCCACTGCAAGGTCACTTATGAAGACATTAAAGAGGACTAACCCCAGAACTGATCCTTGTGGCACCCCACTGGTCACCCTCCTCTCCTCATAATGGACTCCTTTTACCACCGCCCTCTGTGTTCTATCCCTTAACCAATTTCTGACCCAGTTTACCACCTTAGGACCAACACCCAGGCTGCCCAGCTTGTTTACAAGCCTCCTATGTGGAATGGTGTTGAAAGTGTTGCTCATATCCAGGTAGGCCACATCCACTGTCCCTCTCTGATCTAATTCCCTGGTCACCCAATCAAAGTAATCTATCAGATTTGTTTGTTGTAACCTTCTCACTGTGAATCCATGCTGCCCAGGATTCTGGATTTAAGATATACCGCAATCCTTTCCTTTAGCAGTGATTCCATTAATTTCCCCACCACCGAGGTCAGGCTGACTGGCCTGTAATTTTCAGCCTCTTCCCTCCTCCCACTTTTGTGGAGAGGGACTACATCTGCCCTCCTCCAATCTCTGGAATCACTCCTGTTTCCAGCGACTTGTTGAACAGGGCTGTCATGGGTGCTGGGAGCACCTTGCTAAGCTCCTTTGATATTCTTGGATGTGTCCTGTCTAGCCCCATTGCCTTGTCTACTCTCAGTTTTATGAGTTCCTTTAGGACTCTCTCCTTCATAAATGGGCTGGTGTCCACCTACCTTCCATTGATGTGCCTGTCGCTTAACTGAGGCCCCACACCTTCCCCTCCTTCTGTAAATACTGAACAAAAAATATTTGTTCAGGATTGCTACTTTTTCCAGGTCCCCCTCCACACACTCCCCTCCTTCCCCATTTAGCCTAACAATCCCACATCTGATCTTTTTTCTTTCACTAAGATACCTAAAGAATGTCTAGTCCCATTTCGTTACTGCCTGGGCTATTTTTTCCTCCATTTGTGCCTGTGTGCTCCTGACTGCTTTACCTACTGCCTTCTGTATTTCTAGACACTTCCCTGTCCTCCTCCCTCTGTGTTTCCTTGCACCTCCTGAATGCCAGCCTTTTCGCCCTTTCCTTCACGGCCACTTCTTTTGAGAACCATAGTGTTTTTTGTTTTTCCTCTTGCTGTTGCATAGTTGCCTAATGCAAAGGTTTGTTGCCTCTTCTACGGCTTCTTTTAGATTTGCCCACTGTTCCTCTACATACCATCCCCCCCCACCAGGGCTTTCCTGAGACTTTAACTCTTCTTTGTAAAGTCATCCCATATGAAATCCAGGACCCTCACTTTCGAGTAGTTTGACTTCACCACTGTTCTTGCACTGAACCACACCATATGGTGATCACTGGACTCAGGTGGCTACCCACCATGACACCTGCAACTCTGTCCCCATTGGTGAGTACTAGATCCAGTATCACTCCATCTCTGGTGGACTTTATCACTAGCTGCCTGAGGCATGCCCCCAGCAGGGTATCCAGGATGTCCCTGCATCTGGCTGAGGCTGCAGTTGGAATGCTCCAATCAACATCTGGCAAACTGAAGTCTTCTACCAGAAGCAACTCCCCTTTTAGCTGCCATCTCATGGATGACTTCCACTAGAACTTACTGTAGACCTTGAATGCTAGTATCACTACAGAAGGAGGAGCTAAGATGGTGATCCTGCTGGGTCTGCCACTGTGTTAAGCTCCTCTATTTTAGCATTTTAAAGTTTATTTTAGTGTTGTTTTATTTTTTGTTTGATTACTGCAACTAATTTGGATCATTTTGAGACTTCTGCGAATGTCATCTGACTTATCCGTTAGTTATCTGGTCGTCACAGCAATATTGGTGTTCTGCTGTTTTCAGCGGACTTTCGTCGGATTTACATTTTGGAGCAGCTTTGCCACCCGCTGCCTCTAAATTTGCTATAAATTTGTTATATTTGCTACATTTGCTGCTTTAAAATTTGTACTTTCATTAAGTGTTCTTCGGACGCCAGGCTGACTTTTGGGGTTCTCGGGTTCGGATCTGGATCTGGCGGCCTTTCCTCGTTCTCTGGCAGTGGTTGCTTGCTGTGGACTCGGATCCCTGGAGAGGCTGGTGGTCTTCTGGATCTTAGATGCTGACAGCAGTTTTTTCGGAAAGCCCTGTTGGTGCTGTTTTGCTGACTGCCATCTTGAGTTTTACTCGATATTCATCTCGAGGGAGTGTGTGGAGCTGAATCTGGATTGGAACGTATCGATTCCGAGCTGGCTTGAGTGGAATTTGGGTACCCGACTCTTGAGATTCCCCGTCGGGGTTGAAGCTACCAGTCAGAGGGCTGGTGGATAATCGTCCTCCTCTGCTCCTTACAGCCCCCTAGTTTTACTGGGCGGCTTTGGGAGGCTAAGTGGGGTGTCTGTTGTTTCGGAGCTCTTTTTTCTGGTCTGAAATCTCCGTATCATTCTTCTTCAATCTGACCTACAAGGGCTTGCTGTTTCGTTCTATCCCACTCCGTGTTTCAACATCTTCAGGTACTGTAACTACATTTTATTGGAAGCAGTGAGAGAGCTTCGTAGGAACCAGAGAGTCATATACAATTTAATTGCAGTCGCTGTGGTAGTGAGAGTGCCACAATTTTTCAGTCTAGATTTATTATCCTTTGTTGTGGTAGTGAGAGTGACACATTTTCTTAGTTTGGATTTATTATTATTTTCTGTTTTAAAATTTTTCAAATGATACTCAGCAAAAATCTTTGAAGATATTGGACACTGTGTTTTATTGGACAAAAATCAGATGATCAAACTTGTTGCAGTTATCAAAATAGTTTTTATTGTTATTTTGGGGTTATATTTTGCGTTGGGATTTTATTTTATTTTTTCTTTAATGTGCAATAGTGTTTGTTTTTTTTTGTTTGACTCCCTCCTCTGTGAGAGAGAGAGTGAAGGAGTAATTTATTATTTTTGGTTATTTGATATTTATAGGTTTATTTTTGTTTATTATTTCTGTTTTTCCTCTCCTGTTTATTTGTTTATAATGTGTTGGGGAGTTTCATCGATGGTTTAGCGTTACTCCCCCACCAGGCTCAGGGAATTATGCCCATTTGAATGCCCCCATTGTCATCTGACACCTATTTTAGGTGTTGTGTGTTGGGCATTCTCAGGAAGAGCAGGCAAAGGTGGAGAGCTGGACCTGTTAGGGGACAGGAAGGGGGGTGGATTGGGGTTTTGGGGTTCAGGAGATGCCCCGGGATGAAATGGGGTCAGGATAGGGGTTATTCTTGTCTTGTCCCCATACCCAAGGGTTGCGATGTTAATGGACAGGTGCCGAGGTATTCCTCGACAACTCATCCCACCTTAGCGGTGTTGTGCAATGCCAGATCTATTAAAACAAGACAGCTATTGTAGCTGATCTTGTTGGATCAGCTGATCTGGCTTGAATCACTGAGACCTGGCTGGATGAAAATCCAGGCCCTATATTGGCCTCG
Organism: Neoceratodus forsteri; assembly: GCA_016271365.2. Classification (NCBI taxonomy): domain Eukaryota; kingdom Metazoa; phylum Chordata; order Ceratodontiformes; family Ceratodontidae; genus Neoceratodus; species Neoceratodus forsteri. Next base: position 393,137,997 of record CM057453.1, read on the forward strand.
GCAGTTCCAGCCGGGTTCTCGGTGATACACCGTCCAAGGTTGGATCGTGGGGGGGTGGCCATTATGTTTAAGACTGAGCTGGGCCTTGTGGATGTGCCATTAGGAAGTACCAGATCCTTTGAATATATCCTGGGAGAGGGTGTAGGTTGTGGGATTCTCCTCATTTACCGTCCACCGGGTGACGGTGGAGAATTCCTGCAGGAGATAGCAGACTTCATCATCGACATGGTGTTGAGGTTCCCCAGATTGATAGTTCTGGAGGACTTCAATGCCTGGGTCAACGATGAACTCTTGCATTTTGGTCAAAATCTCCTCCAGCTGATGACAATGCTGGGCCTAACACAGATGATTACCTCCTCGACCCATGTAGGAGGTCATTCATTGGATCTGATCTTTCTTTTTGGTATGGAGATCGCTGATTTGGGGGTGGAACCAGTAGGCTGGTTTGACCATCACACCATAAGGTTCAGCTTCAGGGTCCCCCCAATAGGTCTGTCCCTACGGAGATGGTTAGGTACCACCCTTTAAGGGGTGTTAACCTCAGTGACCTAATGGTGGTACTGGATCTATTGGGTTTGTCGGGTGAATGCATGAGTCCAGATGATCTCGTACTAGCCTATAATAGGGCTATGGAAGATGCTGTGGACAAAATTGCTCCTGTTCATGTTTGGCCTCTCACCCTCCGTCCAAGGAGCCCTTGGTTTGACAGCTCCTTGAAGGAGTTAAGGTGAATTGGCTGAAGGTTGGAGAGAGCCTGGCAGAAGTCCGGCAATGATGCTGACAGGCTTAGGTTGATGGCACATTATGATGGTTATCAATCAGAAATCACCCATAAGAAGGCAGAGTTCCTGGTTCTAGGTAATCATTTGCCAGCTAGAATGATTTTCAAAGTATTCAGTCAATAAAACCTTGACAATACATAGTTCAATTCTGCAGATCATTAGTTAACAGGGTGGTGCAAAATACTTGGTTGATCACAGGACTTGAATTACGTCTGTGGTATTGACTTTACACTGGCAATTGTTAAATAATATTGCTGGTTCTAGGGCTTGGTATCTGTGCTCATGGATTTGTTAAATTGCTTGCTATATAATAGAAACATTGTGTAGTATTTTTAATTTTAGCACTGGCACTGAGTGATTTCATTGGTTTTCTATGCACCTGTTTTAAATGTACAAGTGATTACTTAATTAATTAGGATGCTTTTAAAAGTATCGGGTACTACAGTAGTTGACGAAGCCTTACTGCAAAGTCCTGGGGAATTATGGTGTGTGTTTGGTAGCATTGGTCCATTTCTGTAATAACTACAATAAAGCAAAAAAACTGAGCAGCAAAAAATACCGCTTGGACAGTGCTTTTTTTGCTGTGGTGTGCATCAGCCTATGGATAGTACTGAGTGTTTGGGGTGGCCACCCCATTCCTGTTTTCACCCCTCCAGCTTTAACAGAAGCATGATTACTTTTGATGTGGGAGTATTCTCACCTGAGATTGGCAACTACAGTCATTATGGGCATAGCCATGCTGAACTCAGAGGAACTAAAAGCAAGAAAATTGCACTAACATTTCATGATAGAATTGGAGACTCAGAAGAAATGAATGAAGCTTTTGAAGTGGAAAGGATCAGTAACCAATGTGGTAGTTTGTGTTTGGACATAGATTTTATACGGCAAGCAAGACTGAACTTAGCAGAAGAAAAATTGAGGAGCACGGAGATAGGACAAAATACTGAAGGTGAGACAACAGGTGACATTAAGTCTGATTTTTTAGGGCAGTAGTGGGTGTAACCCTGCAGACCTCCTGCTATCAGAAAAGGACTCAACACATTCCTTCTGACTGAACAACATGTTGGAGTTGCAACACAGTCACTTCTTCGTCCATGAAGCACTCCACTTGCTGTCTCCATTGGCAGTCGCACTGCACTATTTTTACTCTGTCAGTGGTTATGGTGGAACACAGCACACTCCATTATATTCAAGATGGCTACCAAACTGTACTATGCAGCACAAGTACTGCACATGCGCACTACAGAGTGGTGACCATCTTGGACATGGTGAAATGTGTTGTGTTCCACAATGACCAATGATTTTTTTTAAGTTATGGATATCCCCCCACACCTGACCCTTCGTCTTTCTCAGCACACCCCCCTCCGAAACATAACAATGACACTGGGGCAATTGAAATCCTCAGTCAATGTTTTTTTTTTACCTGTAAAAAGAATAACATCCATCGAAGTCTTTTGTGGCCATTTCTGACCCCCCTACTGACCCTCCCACTCAGCACCCACCACCCACACCCCCCAAGCCCTTACTTACCCATAGGAGGTCCTACACTGTAATCCTATCTCGACCGTGGACACATCTTCACTCTTCAAAGCCAGACCACAAACCAAAGAAACAGATATGTGGTTCAATGTATTTCAATGAGGTTTTGAACTTAGTGGCATAACTTGGACATTTTTGCATAGTTTTGGGCCAAATTTGCAGCATGCCTTTTTTGAGACCCCACCTCATGAACAATTGCACTGACATTAGGCAAATCTGTTCTGAAAGGTAATATTGCAGTCCCTGCATGAAATCACCTTTCAGGCAGGAGTTGAACATTTTCTCTGCCCTTGTTCATGAGGTTGGGTCATATGAAGGCTATGTTGAACATTTGGTGTAAAAATATTAAAAAGGTATGAGCCTACATTGAATTTTACAAACACAGGCTTGTAACTTTGGTAATTTTCAATAGTTTTACCCTGAATTTACAACATAGCCATATCTTTACAGCACATCATGAATATGACAGCTGTCATTTTTCAAATCCTGGCCAAAATATTTTTTTACATCCTGAAAGGTGATTTCACAGTCACTGCATGAAATCACCTGTAAGCCAGGAGTTGAACATTTTATCTACTCTTCCTCATGAGACAGGGTCATAACAAGGCTATGTTGAAAATTTGGTGTAAAAATATTAAAAAACAAATTTTCAGTATTTTTACCCCAAATTCCTTGGCTGCAGCCCTATTGGCTCTGGCCAGAGTTTGTCTAAGTTGGTGAAACTACTTATTCATGAGCTGAATATCACACACACACACTGTGATTAACTTAGAGACATACATAGAAAAGATCCCGGTCCTGAGAGGATTCTGAGTAACTAAAGCCCACTTCTGTAGTATAGAAAATTTAAACAACATAGACGAGTGGCTTAAACACATGGAGGAATGTTCTCTAGGATCTTAGAAAACTGGTCATTAAGGAAGAGAGTGAGAAATTTGAACAGCTGGCCAAAGAGGTTGAAAGTGTCATGAAGGAAGTTAGTAAATTTGTTGCATCAGCTAAATTTACTACATATGATAAGGCATTATGATGTAAAATCAATAAGTATGAAAGTGAACTAATTTCCCAAAAAAGCAAAGCTGTTTAGTGACCAGGAAGAATATGAAAATGATAGAATGTTTTCATGGGTGCCACAGAGATGTACGAGATCTTGTTCTGGAAGTAGAGGTCACTCTAGAGTGAGATATCACCTACAAGAAAAAACACAGAGGAGCTCTGAAAAAAGGAAACACCTCTACAAATAACGATGGGACTGAGTCTGCCATAATACAATCAGGCCGTAGTACTGACAATCGTAGTGGTGGTGCTGGTAGGGATTTTTTAGCCAAACATAACTTGGCCACAAAAGAAAAACATGGAAATGCAGACATGGGAAAAGAGGTGGTAGGAAGCAGTAGGGGACCAGGGTGGAAACAAAGACAAATGCACACAGCACTGCAAATAATTAGCATCTCTGACTGAAACCTAACCACTGAAGAAACCACACTGCTACAATGAAGGCTGACCTTTGTTCCAAGTCCAAGAGTGAAAGATTTTCAAATATGAGTGGATGTGTTTAAACTATTTAGGAAAATTAAATTAAAATGCTGTTTTGAAACTGCGTTACCAGACTGCAAGAAGAAAACATGGGCCACAGTGTAGATAGCACAGAAATTAAGGACCTGGAAATTCTATGTAGGGTTCAGTAGGACATAACTTTAGTAGACACAGGTAGGGAGCCTGTTGATACACCTGATAGTCACTTAGTAACTGAAAGTACTGATGATATAAGTGCTGGAGATTTGCAAACTTTGTTAGAATTTTGGAATGAAAAACCAATCTGGCAACATGGGGCTGGATTTTCAAAACATGGAACAGGGCTTGCATCAAGCCCTGTGCAATGACACTTAGGTTTTGGTGGTGCGCCAAACCCCTTCCACACAACTACACCTGATTTTGCAATCTCAGGAGCACCTGTGACAATTTTCACCATTTACGACAACTTGCTGCAAATATATGGTGCAAGCTCTGTAAAAACAGCCCCTGGGATTGCTGTAAGCTAGACCACAAAAAGGTGGTCTAACTTGTGGCAATTTGATGCCCGGGATAGAAATCCCAATCCCCGCCAGGAGAATGCCACAAGACTTGTGCCCCATATGTTTGCACGCCAGGAGCTTGTGGCATTCTCGTTCTTCAAAAATCTGGCCCATGACTTTTAATCAGGCTAATCAGGGTGATGTTGAGAGGTTTAATAAAGTTAGGAAATCTATCTTCAAAAAACAATCAGGTTTCTGCCCAGTAGTGATCAAATATGCCATCCAAACCTTCGAGAAAGTAATTAACAGACAAGTAAATGAGTTACACTCTAAAAGGAATAATCATTGTAAAGCACAGAATTAAACTCATCAGGAAATAGCAGCTTTAAAAAGACTGTCCAAAGACACAGAAATAGTCACAAAACCTGCAGACAAAGAAGAGAATATCATCATCATAAACAAAGGCAGTATAGGGATGTGGCAATGAGATTACTAAACAATGCCACTAACTATAGAAAACTGCCATCTAACCCGGTAGCAGAATTTAAAAAGGAAATGATGTATTTGTTACAGGAAGGTAAATGGGACTGTTAGCAGGAGAGGAGTTTAAGTGTTTATGAAGTGACACGCCTATTATCTCCACTTTCTACATTCTATCAAAAATTCATAAAAATGTAAATGATCATCCAGGTAAACCAATAATTTCAGTGATTGGGTCACTCATAGATCATTTGTGTTAATTCGTATACTTTTTCCTTAAACCATGTGTTCAACATTTACCATCTTACTTAAAAGATACGGTTCCATGTCAATTTGGTGAAAAAACAACGGCGATTACAATTTAAGTGACTTTTTTGTAGTGATGGTAAATATGGCAAATGTCAATATCAGCGCATACAAATTCAGCTATATGTTGAGCTGGAAATTGTAAGCCAAACCACAACCTTTAAATACCCAACCCACACCTCTAACCAATTAATTACAGTTATGCAGGTGGGCTGCACCCCTGATGCCCCTGCTATTTCTAAATTAACATCCTCCGTGGCCCACATGGACCTTGGAGATAGGTTATAGTACACCATGTCTCTATAAGCTATTGTTACTAATATTCCTCACTCGCTAACATTTCAGTGGCTGAATATTACTTTCGGTAATTGACACGCTGAATTTACATGCTACCAAAAGATACTGGTGATGTTTTGCAAAAGTTTAGAAATATTAAATGGCAACAAGGATTCCTTTGGATGACTGTGGATATGGACTCTCTGTACACGCCCATCTGTCATAACAATGGTATTGAGACTTGCATGTGGTTTACAGACAAATCTCCACTACATGAGAACTTCCCAAATGAGTTTATCAGAAGGCCCTGGAATTTGTCTTGAGCCACAATATGTCTGAATTTGACAGAGACTACTTTTGTCAGATGTGTAGTACAGCTGTGGGGGCCTCTGTGGCCCCCTCATATGCTAATCTATTTTTGGGATTATGGAAGGAAAGAGTCATACAATCAAATGATACACTCTTTGTTTTCAGAAATTTGAAATACTGGTTTAGATTAATTGATGACTGGGGTGTATATGGGATGGCACAATGGATGAAGCCCAGGAATTTGTCAAATGGCTGAATGCCAGTGACCTAAATCTCAGATTTATAGCCAACATTGATACTGTAACAGTAAATTTATTAGATCTTGCACTGATTGATGATACTGAGAAAGATCAAATTGTTACAAAGGGGTACAGAAAAGAAACTTCATCAACTAGCTTGTTGTGAATTGATAGCTCACATCCCATGGCACTGAAAAAATCCATCCCATGTAGCCAGTTTCTCCGAATGAGGAGAAACTGTTCAGAAATGGTTGATTACAAAGAACAATCAGCAGAATTAAAGTCACAGTCTCTAGAAAGGGGTTATGACATCCATTTGTTAGACTGCATTCAGGATAAGGTAAGACATCTGGAGAATCTCTACTACAATCCAAATAAACCACATGGGAATTGACTGACAAGGGGGATCCCATCACTTTCTCAACAGAGTGTAATGCCATATCTGGACAGATTGGGAATGTAGTTTGAAAAAATTGGAATATTCTACATAGTTATGAGTCAGTGGGGAGAGTAGTGGGTAAAACACCTAGAATAACTTTTAAAAAGGCCCCCCAACGTAAAAGATAAATTGGTACATGGTCAATTTTCCACCGGTAGTGGAATTAGAACATGCTGGCTACCAAGACAACCTAAGGGATTCATCCAGTGCAAATACTGTAACATCTGCAACCATGGGGTTCAGGGCAAGAATTTAGAGACTTTATAATATGCAAAATAAATCACATTGTATATGTGTTCTGGTGCCCCAGTAGAGTGTGCTATGTGGGCAGGACAGTTAGGATGCTAAAAGAAAGAGTTCAGGAGCATGTAAGATCAATTATAAAAAAAAGGCTTGATACTCCTGTCAGAAGGTATTTTGCAGAGAAACATAATGGGGATGCCAGTCTTCTTAAATTCATGGGGCTGGAATATGTTAAGACTCCTAGAAGAGGAGGGAACATATTTAATCTTCTCCTTAGAAGAGAAAGCTTTTGGACCTTTAAACTACAAACACCAAATCCAAAAGTACTTAATGAATATTGGGATTTAAAATGATTTTTTGAGGATCTTTAAAGCTGTTAACCTAATGTCTAAAGCCTAAATTATCCTTATGTTACCAGATATATGCTGCCCCCCTTATTTGCTTCCTTCTCGCCTTACCAATTTTAGTCACCTAAAATTGTATTTATATTGGGAAATGTGTGCAACTATTTAATACTGAGATGTATTTCAGATAATAATTTATTTAAGTGATAATTGCAACTGTTCTGTTTTTCTCTGCAACCCTTAATTTGTTTTGTTGTACTTCTTGCTTCTAGGTAACCATTTGCTAGCTAGAATGATTTTCAAAGTGTTCAGTCATTTTAAACCTTAATGATCCTTCTCAAAGTAGAAGAGCAACACTGGGAGATGTCGACTTGGTCCCTTTGTTTGGGACTCCCTCTCCCAGCCCTGGCACATTGAAGGACTTTTTTCTAGATGTGCTCCCCAGCCCAGGAGAGCTAACCGTGGTAGCTCCCCTCCTGAGCCACAAGGAGCTTTGTAAAAACACTCCCCAGCCCAGGAGGGCTTACAGATCCTTTACCTGTGGCAGCTCCCATCCTAAGCCTCACACCGCAAGGCAGACAGCAGGGGAAGAAACAGCAGTGCAAACAGTGGACAGCCAAAAGCCAGTGGCTCCTCTCTTTGGAATTTTGACTGGTTTCTGGTTCGAGGTGGCACCAATCAGCTGCAAGATAAAGGGAGAGCAGTGGTGAATCAGAAGCAAGCAAGGAGGCCCTGAACTGTCCAATCAGGGCTGGTGGTGCCTTCTTCAAATCAGGGAGTAGAGGAGGGATTCTTTCACATTCCTACTTGGAGCAGAAGTGCAATGCTGAGAGAGGTCAACTTGGTCCCTTTGCTTGGGACACCCTCTCCCAGTCCTAGCACATAGGAGGACTTTTTTCTGAATGGTGATCACCAGGCCAGGAGGGTTAACCCATGGCAGCTTCCATTATGAGCTGCAAGGAGCTTCAGAAATGTGCTCCCCAGCCCAAGAGGGCTTACAGATCCTTTACTTGTGGTGACTCCAATCCTGAGCCACAAGCTGCAAGACAGACAGCAGCAGTAGAAACAGCAGCACAACAGCAGAGAGCTGAAAGCCAGCAGCTCCTCTCTTTGGAAGTTTGGCCCACCCGCCTGTCCCCTGCCACTGTATCCTATTAAATGCTCATACGGCAAGCCATGGATTGGCCAGCAAAGGTGAGGGGTGGAGCATAGGGGAAGCAAGCATTCAAGGAGAGCCACAGAGATCTAAAGTTGAAAAAGGGAAGCAGTGCAATTCCTTGACCATCGGATGAACTGATTAACTCCTAGGAACTTAAAGGGGCAAGCAGCTTTTTGTCTACAGGATCAAGACCATCATCTTGGCTCTAAGGGTAAAAAGGGGACAAGCAGGATTCTAAGGGGCAAGTTCCAAGAGGCTTCAGGAACAAACTGCTTATTGCCTACAGTATCACTATTTTTGTCTCTATGGGAAATCAGGGCAGAGGGACTTAAATGGACAAGCTGCTTATTGCCAAGATGTTTCACTATTTATACAAACATATGAATTTGCCAGACGATAAAGGCCTTGTGATCTATCGAGTCAGCTCGAGTGTGCAGCTAGTAGCCCTTTTTCTACAGTTGATCCTTCGTCTCCTAGGTTAAAAAGGTTCAAGGGACCCAACATTATTAACAGTACTATATAGTTATTACATTGTTATAAAGGGTATCTGCAGTTTTTTGCCATTGTTGCACATTTGAGGTACTATGTATTTATTGCATAGATTGTGTATTGCATAGACCTAACAATATTAACAGTACTATACAGTTATTACATTGTTACAAAGGGTATCAACAGTTTTTTGCCATTATTGCATATTTGAGGTACAATATTTTTTTTGCATAGATTGCATAATACATAGATTGCATTGTTATTGAAGGTCCCTAACAGCATTGATATTACTATACAGTTATTACATTATTTGGTGCAGAATTAGCAGTTCTATACAGTTATTGCATTTTATCTTACTAGGTGAGGTTAGCACAAATGTGGCACACAAGTGAAGGACTAGGATGGTAATGGGGTATTATGGTAGGGGGTGGCATCCAGTGATGACAAACAGGGACAATGTTGAGGATGTTGAGGTTGGGGAAAATCTGGGGTATAGCGACCACAGAATGGTCAGGTTCAGTCTTTGGATGGGGTCATAAAAGAAAAAGACAACCACTAGGGTAATGGACTTCCAGAAAGTGGATTTTAAGAAAATAAAAGAAATTTTCAAAGGGGAACTAAAAGAGAAAGAAAACCTAGAGGGTGTTGAAGAGATATGGGGGGCAATAAAGAGGGGAATCCTGCTGGCAACAGAATAGTGCATCAGGAGGGTGAGCAAACACAAATGAGGAAGGAAAGCGCTTTGGTTTACAAAAGAGGTGGCAAGAGCAGTCAAAGAAAAAAAGAAAGTGCTCAAGACCTACAAATCCACACAAGGGATGGCGTAAAGGGAAGCTTACAAGGAGAAGCTACAGAAACATAGAAATACAGAATCTGATGGCAGATAAGGACCACTTGGCCCACCTAGTCAGCCTATTTCCCTACCTAACGGATGAGCTGCAGATCCTAGTTAACCAACAGCCTACTTCCTCTCCCCCCCCACTAGAATTGACTTACGTCTGTCCCATGCATTCTTGAATTCCCCCACTGTTTTTGTGTTTTTGACTCTACGACCTCCTCAGGAAGGCTGTTCCATGTATCCACAACCCTCTCTGTGAAGAAATACTTCCTCACATTACCTCTGAGCCATCCCCCCTCTATCTTCAAATTGTGCCCCCTTGTTTTTGCACATCTCTTTTTCTGAAAGATGCTACCCTCTTGGACTTTGTTGATTCCCTTGAGGTATTTGAAAGTTTCTATCATGTCCCTCCTCTCCCTCCTTTCCTCGAGGCTATACATCTTTAGTTCTTTTAGTCTTTCTTCATATGTTTTCTGATGTAGACCCTGCATCATTTTGGTTGCCCTCCTCTGGACAGCCTCCACCCTGTCTATGTCTTTGTGGAGATGGGGTCTCCAGAGCTGTACATAGTACTCCAGATGTGGTCTTACCAACTGTCTGTACAGAGGGCCAACAACTTCCTGTTTTCTACTGGTGATGCCTCTCCCTATGCATTTCAGTATCCCCCCAGCCCTCCTTACTGCCTTCTCACATTGCTGGCCCACCTTTAGGTCATCTGATATGACTACCCCCAGGTCCCTTTCCATTTTTGTTATTGTCAGCATCTCACCCCTCATTGTGTACTCTTCCTCTAGGTTTTTCTTTACCAGGTGCATTACTTTGCACTTCTTTGCATTGAATCTAAGCTGCCATACATTTTACTATTCCTCCAACCTTGCCAAGTCCCATTTCATCCTTTCCACCCCACTTTGTGTATCAACCCTGTTGCAGATATTTGTGTCATCTGCAAAGAGACATACTTTCCCTTCCAGTCCCTCTGCAATGTCACTTATAAAGACATTAAAAAGGACCGGCTCTAGTACTGAACCCTGCAGTACCCCACTAGTAACCCTCCTTTCTTCACTGTGGACTCCATTTACTATTACCCGCTGTGTCCTGTTGTCCAACCAGTGTTTTACCCAGGCTACCACCCTGGAACCCACTCCCAGGCTGGCTAATTTGTTTATCAATCTTTTGTGCAGGACTGTGTCAAATGCCTTGCTAAAGTCTAGGTAGGCCATGTCCACATCCCCTCCATGGTCTACTGCTTTGGTCACCCAGTCAAAGAAATCAATTAGATTTGTCTGACGTGACCTTCCCGCTGTGAATCCATGCTGCCTTGGGTCTTGTGCCCCACTGGCCTCTAGGTACTCAACAATTCTTTCCTTCAGAAGTGATTCCATCATTTTCCCTGCCACTGAGGTCAAACTGACAGGTCTATAGTTTTCTGCCTCTGTCTTGCTCCCACTTTTGTGAAGGGGAATCACATCTGCCTTCCTCCAGTCCTCAGGTACCACCCCATCCTCCCATGATTTATTAAAAAGGGTAGTCAGTCGTGTTACTAGTTCTTCCATTAGTTCTTTTAGAATTCTGGGGTGAATCTCATCAGGCCCCATTGCTTTATTCCACCTTCAGTTTTAAGAGTTCTTTTAGAACCCTGTCTTCTGTGAAAGGACTAATATCAACCCCCCTCTCCAGAGTGCTTCTATTGACTGGATTAGTTATTTCCCCATGCTTTTCCATTGTGAATACTGAGCAGAAGTATTCATTCAGTATCCCTGCTTTTTCACTGTCACTCTGTGCCCAACCATCTTCCTCTTTGTTCAGCCTCAGTATCCCTGCCTTAGTGTTTCTTTGCTCCCTAATGTACCTATAAAAGGTTTTATTCCCCTTCTTAACTGAGTTGGCTATCTTTTCCTTGGTTTGGGCCTTTGCTATTCTGACTGCCTTACCCGCTTCCTTCTGCTTTAACTGGTACAGTTCTTTGTCCTACTCCTTCTGTGTTTTCTTATACTTCCTGAATGCTATCTTTTTTTTCCCTTACCTTCCCCACCACTTCTTTGGCGAACCATAATGTTTTTTTCTTTCATTTTGATTTGTTTATTTGCTTCACACAAAGGCTTGTTGCCTCTGTGATGGTGGTTTTGAAGTTTCCCCATTGTTGCTCCACCCCACCTTCTTGCTTGTTTGCTAGTGCTTTTCTGAGGCACTTTCCTATTTTGACAAAATCAGCCCTTCTGAAGTCCAGTAGCTTCACTTTTGTATGGCTTGACTCTACAGCTAAGTTTATCATGAACCACACTGTTTGGTGGTCACTTGTTCCCAGATGGCTACCCACTTCAAGATCAGAGATCCTCTCTCCATCCCCATTTGAAAGTACCAGGTCCAAGATTGCTCTCTCTCTCGAGTGGGTTCCAAAACTAGCTGTCTGATGCAGGATGCAGACAAAACAGTCAGGAGGGCTAAAGCAGCTATGGAGGAGAAAATAGCGAGGGAAGCCAAAAGGGGGGACAAAAATGTTTCTGGTATATAAGTAAGAGGAGGAAAAGCAGGCAGGGATTATGAGACTCGGGGGGGAGCTCTGATAGAGGTGGAAAAGGAAAAGGCAAATCTGCTAAATGAATACTTTATTTCAGTCTTCATGTCTGAGGAAGAAGGGAAGGGGCCAGAGCTAAGAAGCAGGAGAAGGGTGGGCAGGGAAATGGACACAAGCCCCTTTACAGTGAGTAGAGTATTAGAGGAGTTAGGAAAATTGTAGACAGACAAGGCAATGGACCCCAATGCAATCCACCCTAGGGTACTCAAGGAGTTGAGGGAGGAACTTGCGTCACCACTCACAAAGTTATTTAATCTGTCCCTAACAAGGGAAGAGTCCCAAGGGATTGGAAAAGGGCTGATGTGGTGCCATTTCACAAAGGGGAAGGGAAGGAGGAGCCTGGCAACTATCATCCAGTCAGTCTTATCTCTGTGGTGGGTAAGCTGATGGTGGCACTTATAAAGGAATGGCTGGTACAATATCTGGAGAAGGGGGGCTAATAGAGGACAACCAGCATGGGTTCACAGGTGGAAGCTCATATCAGACTAACCTGATAGAATTCTTTGATGGAGTAACAGAGATATGTGATCAGGCAGGGGCAGTGGGCATGACCTATCTAGACTTCAGAAAGGCCTTCGGCACCATCCCTCACAGGAGACTGGTAGGCAAGTTAGGCAGCTTAGGGGTAGGGAGCAAACTAACAAACTGGGTGGAGAACTGGCTGATAGATAGAGCTCAGAAGGTGGTGTTAAATGGGGTGCACTCCAGAGAAGTGGGATGACAAGTGAGGTCTGTGTTGGGTCCCATACCATTTAACATATAAACTGGGGACATTTCAGAGGGCCTGCATGGAAAGGCGTGTCTATTTGCAGACAATATGAAGATCTGTAACAGGGTGAACATACCAGGAGGGGTGGAAAGAATGAGGGAGGATCTGTCCAGGCTGGAGGAGTAGTCAGGGAAGTTGCAGCTGCTCTTTAATGCAAAAAAATGCAAAATTTTGCACATAGGGCATAAGAACCTAAGGGAAGAATATTGTCTGGGAGGGGAGGAACTTGAGGCAACAGACTAGGAAAGGGACCTGAAAGTTGGGAACCAATGCAACAAGGTGGTGGGGAGGGCAAACAGAATGTTGGCATGCATAGGGAGGGGCATTATAAGTAGGATGAAGGAGGTGATCATGCCACTATACAAAACTATGGTCAGACCACATCTGGAATACAGGGTTCAGTTCTGGAGGCCACACTTACAGGGTAACAAAGACAGGGTGGAGAGGATATAGAGAAGGGCAACCAAACCGACCCATCTCAATCCTCTCCCCCCTCTCTAAGGCGTTAGAGAAAATTGTGGCATCCCAAGTCTCTGACTACCTCTGTAAGTACAATGTTCTCTGCCCTGAACAACACGGGTTCAGAGCAGGTCATAGTACCAATACAGCACTCCTGGAATTTCCAACTTCCTCCATGCCTCCTTGGACTCTGGTGCCCTGGCTGGTGCTATATTCATTGACCTGTCTAAAGCATTGATACCGTTGCATCCTCTTTTGCTCTCCACCCTCGCCTAATAGGCTTTGCCTCAGGACCTATTTCCTGGTGCTCCAGCTATCTCTCCCTCCGCTCCCAATGTGAAAGTCAGCGGTACTCTCTCTGAAACATGCCCATTAAGCTCTAGGGTGCCACAGGGCTCAATTCTTGGACCCCTACTATTCTCACTCTTTCTTAACTCCCTACCCAGCAGTTATACAGGTAAGATGCTTCTCTATGCTGATGATGCTGTTCTCGTTGCCTCCCACAATGACCCCATGCTGCTACAGAACTCCCTCCAACTAGTCTTTGACTCTGCAGCTACCTGGTTCACTGAGCACCGACTTGTTATCAACCTTAAGAAAACAAAACGATGCTCTTCTCCCACCCCAAAATAAGTACAGCAAGTTTCCCTTAGCTGTCCACTCCACACCAATCTCAGTCATTGACCTGGTGCAGTCCTATAAATATCTTGGTATAACCTTTGACCCTGCACTTTCATTCCATGGACATATATCTGCCCTAAATTCTGTCACCACTCACGGCTAGGCATTCTTTACCAGCACAAGAAATGCCTCCTCCTGATGCCCTCTGCCTGGCTGTCACCTCCTCTGTCATGTCTCTCATTGACTATGGCCTTCCGGTCTATGGCTCAGCAGATCAGACTGCCCTCAACAAGGTTCACCTCACAGTTAATAAGGCCTGCAGACTTATCACTGGTGCTCCCAGACTCACTCACACATGTGAGCTGTACACCCTAGCTACCCTACTCAACCTGGAAGAGCGACTCATGTATCAGACATGCCAGCTCACCTTTAAAGCCCTGCATGGCATATCCCCCATAGGCCTATCCAACTCCATTCGCCGTACTGCACTGACCCTGATCACGCGCAGCTTGTCAAGAGCTACCCTAGTTATTCCGAGAGCCAGGACCTCTCAAAGTCAGAGGGCATTCCCCTACCGTGTGCCCCACTGGTATAACTCCCTCCCTGCCAGTGTCTCAAACTCATTAACCTTAGCTTGCTTTAAGCCCAGGCTCAGAACTTCCTGCTTAGCTCTATAAATGCAACTGCCGCTAGCCTAGTGTAAAAAAATATATATACTCTGTTTGACAATGCTCACTGGACTCCCCCACCCCTTCCTTTCTACTAATTCCTCCTCCTCTATCTCCCTCCCTTCCTTCTACTCCCACCAGCTCTCCCCCGACCATAAGTTTTGCACCTTTTGTTATCTTTTGCTTCGTTGGAGATTGTATTCTATTGTAACAAAATTGTAATTGAACTGTAACTTTTTTGTTTGTAAGTACTGTGTTCCTTGTGCTATTGTTCTGATGTCCTCTTTGTGATGAGGTACCTTTGTAAATGAGCCTCTGGCTCAAAGGTTTCTAAACTGATGTTTAACTAAATAAATAAATAAATAAAATGGTTCAGGGACTGCACAGGAGGTCACACGAGGAATGACCAGAGGAACTAAACTTATGCACACACGAGATGAGGAGGGAGAGAGGAGATATGGTAGAATCCTTTAAATTCCTGAAGGGAATAAACAAGGTGAGGGAAGGAAGCAGATTCAGGAGGAGTTTACTAGGTTTACTAGACATTTTGGGACATAAGTAGGCATTAGCCCATCGAGAATGCCCCCCTTAGTTTTGTGGAACATTAAGGACTCAGTTAGTATTTAGTCACAAATCCAGAGCTTTTCTGAATATTTCAAAGTTTTTGCTGTTTAGTTTTTGTGGAAGTTTGTTCCATAGTCTAGGTGCCCTTATTGAAAAATAGTTTAGCCTTTTATTAGTGTTAGCTTTCCCCATCTCTAGCTGCTTTGAATGCAGCCTTGGTACTATTTTTCTACTTGAGAAGAAAATACCACATTGCTGCATTAAGGATGGTGTGTGAAGTATTTTAAAGAGGAATAAAAGATCTCCTCTACAGCATCTTAATTTCAGGAAATATAAACCCAATTTGTGATGTCTATCTGGGTAGCTTAGCTGTGCTAAATGGGCTACCATTTGGGTTGCTCTTCTTTGTATGTGTTCAACCCTGTATATGTCTTTCTTTAAATAGGGACTTCAAAAAAGGTGACCCATAGTCAGAATATGGCCTGCTATATGTTCTAAAAAGAGGAATTATACATTCCTCTGTTTTTGTGACAAATGCACAATCTGTTCTTCTGAGAAGCGTGTTGGAATTTTGCGCTAATTTGTTGCAGTGGTCAGTTGAAGAAAGTTTGTCATTGACTATAATACCAAGGTCTTTCCACTATTTGCTACCCTTAGTGTGATGTTGTTCAGTTGGTAAACCTGCATTGGGTTGTTTTTCCCGAGATGGAGTACAGTACACTTCTCAGTGTTAAAATCTATCCCATTTATGTTCACCCAGGTCTCGATCTCAGATAGGTCCTTGATTAGCTGATTTGAACAGTTTAATGAATCTTCTCCCCTCCCTCAGTTTGGTGTCATCTGCAAATCTGGAAAATACATTGTTTGAGCTGACTTGCATGTCAGATATAAAAAGGTTAAATAGTGTAGATCCAAGAATGGAGCCCTGGGGGACCCCACTGGTCACCTCCCCATTATCTGATAAAGTTCAGTTGATTTTGACCCACTGTGTTCTGCCTGTCAACCAATGGTCCACCCAGGTAACTAGACTGGTAGGAAGTCCAAGGTGTAGAAGTTTGTCAGTTAGTTTCCCATGTGCCACCCTGTCAAAAGCCTTACTATAATCCAAAAGGTTAACATCCATTAGAATGTTAGAGTCTACCCCCTGGTTTATATGGTTATAAAAAGCTGTGAGATTAGAGGTACAGTGCATGAATGGCCCTGTTTAAAGCCATGCTGTGTGGAATCACTGATGTTTCATAATTGAAGTTCTGTTTCTAATATAGATTTGATCATTTTCTCCATTAATTTATAGGGAACTGAAGTCAGAATGATGGGACGGTAGTTTTCTGGGCTGGATCGACTCCCCTTTTTAAAAATGGGTGTTACAGTGGCTGTCAATCAATCAAGGGGGAAAGCAGAGTCTTCAAGGGATTTGTCAAATACGATGGTTAGAGGGAGATTGATGGTGTCGGCTGTTTTGGCTAGAAATCGGGGGCTTATTCCATCTGGTCCTGGTTTGTTAAGTGATTTTAATACATTCCTTGTGTGACTACTGGTTATTGAAAAATGCTTGGATTTATTAGTTGTTGTTGCTAGGAGGGAATTTGTGCCTTTTCTTGAAAAGACTGAACCAAAGTAGTTGTTTAGTTTGTCAGCTGTGTCTTTGTCAGATGAGATTGATAATTTGTTAACTATTAGTGGGCCAACTTGTCTGGTATTCCCTTTTTTTATTTTGGTATGCGAATAGTGATTTGTGACCATCTTTTGTATGTGCAATTTAAATTCTAGGTTGCATTTGGATAGATGGATTGCTTTTTTGAATTTTTTTACTGAAGCCCAGTAGAGTAATAAGGTTTTTTCTCTTTTGTTGTGTGGGCATTTTTTTTGTTTTGAGAAAAGCTGTTTTTTTAAGATCAATTAGTTTCTTTATATTCTTATTTAACCATGAGGGTATCTGCCCTTTGTTGTTGTATTTCTTTTTCATAGGAACAAATCTTGTTTAAAGATTTAAAATGATGTTTTTGAGGCAGCTCCATGCTTCCTTGAGATTAAGAGGCAGCAGCATATTTTCCCAATGTATGTCATTTAGATGTCTATGTATAGATTTGAAGTCAGCTTTATCATAGTTCATTAAGAATGTATTATTAGTAGAGTGTTGGTGACAATACAATAAGCTGAAGTAAATTGATTTGTGATCACTGTTATCCAGGGGGTCAGCCAGGGAGAGGTTAGAGATGTTATTGTCAGTAATAGTTATCAGGAGGTCTAATATATTATTTCCTCTGGTAGGCTCAGTGATTAATTGGTCTAGTCCTAAATCAATGATAGTGGTAATAATGTTCTTTTCAGATGTTGAACTCCCTGTTAGGGTCTCCCCATTTATGGTTGGCATGTTGAAATCTCCCAATATTAGAATGTTTCCCTTGTTTGCTAAGTGTTTAATTTCTGTTAGTAGGGCATCAGTATATTCAGAGTTTGCATTGGGTGGTTGGTAGCATGTACCCACAAGTATCTGAGGCCATCCCTTAAGCTGGAACATGACCCATAGGCTCTCGATAGAGGTTTGTATGGTATTTTCCAATGAGGGGATGTCATTCCTCACATACATATAGACTTCACCCCCCTTCTATTTATTCTTTTTGATACAGCTTGAATCCTGGTATATTTTTTGACCACTCAGAGTCAGTGTCCCACCAGGTTTCAGTTCTTGATATAATACTTAGATTTAACATATGGATTTTTGCTTCTGACTCAGCTGATTTAAGTGTGTTTAGTGACCTGGTGTTTAGTGACAGCACATTACATTGTGCCTGTGTGTTTGACCTGTTAGTTAGAGATGTGGATATTAACCCATTCTCCCCCTTTATTGTTAGTTGAAAGAGTCAGAAATAAAGGAGGCAATTCTTTTGCCCAGGATAGTACTCCCTCATCTGCTTAAATGTAAGCCATCCCAGCAGAAGAGGGAAGGCCTTTCATGGAAAACATATCAACTAGGGGATACACACTCAAGTTGGAGGGGGGCAAATTTAGAGGAAGAATGAGGGGGCGGTTCTTCATGGAGAGAGTGGTGGGTCCTTGGAATAGGCTGCTAGAATGGGTGGTCATACCTCTCAACTGTCCCTGATTTTCAGGAACATCCCTGATTTTGCCTCAAAATTTTACTCTGCCCCTCCTAAAATTTGTGTTTCCATGGCTAAACAGTGGAGATTGTAAGCACAAAATAATGTCAAGAATTAAAGTTACAGACTTGTTTTTCTTTAGAAAATGCAATTTGCACTAAGCTGCATATTCTACCAGCTTTCTGGGTGGCTATCTTTAATTTTGAAGATGTATCCCTGATTTTGGTCCCGTGACCCTGATTTTTGTAAGCCTTGTCCCTGATTTATGAAGCAGGAGGCTGATAGGTATGTGGGTGGTGGAGGTAGATTCAGTGAGCAAATTCAAGAGGACATGGGACAGATACTTGGGGCTAAATAAAAGTAACAATGGCATGGAATACAGGGAGTAAGATAAACCAGACAGAGAGGGGGGTAATGGGCAGATTAGATGGGCCAAGTGGTCCTTTTCTGCCAGCAAAATTCTATGTTTCTATGTTGCTATGATACATAGTTGAATTCTGCAGATCACTGGTTAACAGGATGGGGCAAAATACTTGTTTGATCGTAGGACTTGTATTATGTATGTGGTATTGTTGTTGTTCAGTTTATTGTGGTTCGGTTACAAACCATTACAACATTTAAAACATTTAAGACATTGCAATAAGTTATTAGGACATTAAAATTGTACTATATACTAAAACATGCCTTTCTGTAGTATATGGAAAACTTAAAATGAGAAGCATGCAACACTTCTTGGGATCCAATCTGTTAACAGAGAGACAGTATATTAATCATCATTCTCGTAAATCTCAGTTAAGTTATTAAGTTCCAGTACATAAATTTCCTAAATCATCAAGCTATTTCAATTGAAGAGTTGTTGATCCATCCCCACAAGGCCTACAATTTTAGCATGACAATTAGTAATAAAATATTTCATAACACTGTTGACAACAGCATGCTTGAATGAGCACAATCAAAAACAAGCATATAAATGTAAATATTCAGTATGATACCTGAAGCATATAAAATACAGCCTTAATAAGTTTCTACTTATCAGGTTTATAGCTGTCTTGCACTTAGGAGTCTATTTGTTTTAGCTCAGGTAATCAAGACTCCATTGATTCAGGAGTCCATATATTACACACTAGGGGCAGCAGAGAGAAACTCTTTAGAAATTTTGTGAAATATCTGGAAATATCTGACCATGTCTGTGGCTACTACTGTAGCTCCATATATTCTGAAGTCCATCATATTTGTATGTCAGGGTAAAAAGGCCAAAAAACAACAAAATCATTCCTTCCAGCAGTGAGATAGTGGTGAAACAGTAATGATTAATCCGTTCATTTGGAAAGTTATTTCTCCTTTACTCGACACATAAAATTCAAACAAATTCACAACAGAATGCTGCAATTTTGAGTTCAGGTTTTACAGGCCCCAAAATTACTTTTAGCGAATGTTCAGCTTCCCTAAGGTTAAGTAAAAACTTTAAAGTAGTTTTTTTCTTTCCTTTTCTGCTATAGATCAACATCCTAGTGGTAATCATTAGAATTAACAGAATAAACACCACTGGGAAATAATATTACTTCGAATACGTTAAATAATCAGATACCTCATACTCTCAGGAAAGTAAAAAGAAGACCGTACCTTATTCAGGTGTTTAGTCCCAGGCCTACCCCCACCCTTCATCAAACTGGCATTTCCCCAGAGTTTGAACTCGTTATTTGTACAGTTCCAATAATGCTCTGGTTAACCTGATCAGTTACCAACTGTTTTCCAAAGTAGTATCTATAAGGGCAACACCTGGGCTTCCACTCCTGAGGGCCATTTTCTTTAATCCACACTTCTCTACACTTAAAGAGCTCCTGATACAGTTAAGACAGCTCTGGAAAAATTTAATATTCAGATATAACTGTAGCTTACATTTTGTATTTTATTCTGTAATTCTCAACCTTATTTCCTTATTCTAGGGGGTATTTGCATCAATACCATTCCTCTGCTCTTTGAGTTGTGGCTGCCTGCCCACACCTGACATCATAATTCTGTTTATGACATCAAAATATGTTGCTGTGGAGATAATTCTGATGTCATAAATAGGAGATTGTAATGACATGTGTAGAGAAGCAGCCAGAGTAGACAGAGTCTAGGGAACAGTGATCTTGTTTTCATGCAACTGTTTTCAGTAATACAGAAAATGGGGAACTACTGTAGTTACTGAAAATATATGTTGTACTAAAGAAAATGGGATGGAGCTGAATATAAATCTTACTTTTTTCATAGTTTTGCTAATGCTGTCAGCAGCTCTTTAAGTATATGTTAAAGCTTGCAAAGTTAAAAGAATTGCAGTGTCTCTATAATGTCTTCTCTGGTTCCCTTATTCCATAGCAACTTGCTGACGCTCCTTTTCTGATATGTAGTGCTGAAAGAGAGAAAGGAAAAGGCGCTTCTACAGTATTTCAATTCAATAAAATAAGAACACCTGACCCCAGGCAATGTTAGCATACCTTTTCATGAGAATTTTTATGCATATAATCAAATAGTTTTTTAGCGATATTCCATTCGGGTCTCCCCTGATTTCCTCAGCTCCAGTGCCTTGTACATGTCTACCGGGAATCATGGACTTCCAACAGTGACCCCAAAAATCCATAGCACCAGGCACTTGGTTTGTTACACTGCCCAAAAGCCAAAAAACAAATCTCTCTGTATCTCAAGTCCCACATTCAGTATAATTCAACAAATATCTGACAGAATACCAGAGTACCGTGGACAGTCAAAATGACTGTTCAGGAGAAGCACTTCCAAACTTACAAGGAAGCCTATATATATATATATATATATATATTTTTTTTTTAACCAAGAGAGACACACTAAGCTGAAAGCTTGTTTACAGATGCAACCTGGGAGCACAAGGAAGTTAAGTGACTTGCTCAGGGTCACACAGTACACAAGTGGAGGCTGTGGGATTCAAACCCAGGTCTGCAGGTTTGCAGCTCAGATATATAAGATATCCAATAGGCCCAAATTAAAAAAAAACTGTTTAATTCATAAAAATCCACAATAAGTCTTTATATGAGTGACTAACAAGGAGTAAACCATGCCTCCATGCCACTGAAACTCAACAGAGTTCCATGGACAGCTGGAGTACCCTGGGGGCAAGAAAAATGCTCTATAGCTTCTGAATTACAAAAGTAGCAAATTTCTAAAAGCTACAGATGAAAACAGAGTGGATTTCATTTACAAAAACTTACTTGGAAACCATTTTATAAGCATAGAGTGAGAGACAAAAAACATGCCGCCAGGAGCGAAGCAGCACAGTGGCCATCTTGTAGCTCCACCCCCAGGCTGTGCTCTGGTATTAACTTTACACTGGCAATTGTTAAACAAGATTGCTGGTACTAGAGCTTGGTATCAGTGCTTGTGAATTTGTTAAATTGCTTGCTATGTATTAGAAACTTTGTATAGTATTTTTAATTTTAGCACTGGCACGAAGTGATTTCACTGGTTTTCTATGCACCCCTTTTAAATGTACAAGTGATTACATAATTAATTAGGAGGCTTTTAAAAGTGCTGGGTACTACAGTAGTCTCTGCTCATTGATGAAGCCTTATATCAAAGCAATGGGATATTATGGTCCAGAATGTGTGTTTGGTAACACTGGTCCATTTTTGTAATAGATACAATAAAGTGAAAAAAAAACTGAGTAACAGAAGAAAAAATTACTCACCTTAGTAATGTTGTTTCTTCTAATGGAGTATTGCTGTATTCTGACAATAGCAGTGAGTCCCAACCTTCGAACTGCCCTGGAGATGAAAGAGTTAACTTTCCATGCCAGGCATGGAACGCTGAGCTCGAGCTTGGTTGAGACTCTGTCTGTTGCTGTTTAAACTCAAACCGTCAGATCTTTACAAGCTAAATTCACTGAGGTCCTGTGTGTAAGCTGTAAACCTACACTAGCCAACTGGCTATTAACATAAAAATAGATTTTTTTGTCCCAAAACAAAGATTCAAGTCAGGAGACCCAAAAAATGAAATAAACACAACACCCATTCACCCAAAGAAAAAGGGGTGATAACAAAAAGGTGGGGCACCTCCTGAGTGCCAAAACTGCCACTGCCCACCCACATCCCAAAAACAGAGGTTCTGAGAGGGGAAGGCAGGGGGGAGGTCAGAATACAGCAAGACTCCATTAGAAGAAACAACATTACTAAAGTGAGTATTTTTTTTCTTCAAACAACATGAAGTCTTGCTGTATTCTGACAACAGCAGACTACCACGCAGTACCTCCATGGAGGAGGGACAGAACCTACTTAGGAAATAGGCTCTGAAGCACAGCTGTGCCAAACCGAGCATCACTCCTAACCTGGATATCCAGGGAGTAATGCTTGGTAAAAGTGTGAACTGTTTTCCAGGTAGCTGCTTGACAAATCTCCAAGATAGGAATAGCCCTGGCAGCAGCCAGGGAAGCAGCTGTACCTCTGGTAGAGTGAGCCCTCAGGCCTGAGGGTGGAACCTTACCCAGTTTTTCATAGCAAAATTGAATGCAAGAGACAATCCACCTGGCAATGGATCTTTTAGTGGCAGGTTTTCCTTTACCAACCTCACCATAAGTGAGGAACAGTTGGAGGGAGTCAAACCTGTGACCCTTGGTATGTTCTATGTAGTAGCTAAGGGCTCATTTCACATCTAAACTGTGAAGCCTCCTCTCACCAGAGGAGGAATGGTCAGTGAAGTACACAGGAAGAGACACAGATTGGTCAAGGTGGAAGTCTGAAACCACCTTAGGCAAAAACTTCCTGTTAGTCCTGAGGACCACCTTATCTCTATGGAAGGAGATAAAATCAGGCTCCACTGACAGGGCTTGTAACTCACTTATGCGCCTGGCAGAAGTGAGTGGCCTGGAACACAGTTTTCAAGTCAAGTACTTAAGCTCTGCTGAGGACAAAGGCTCAAAAGGGGGTTACATAAGCTGAGCAATGCAAACGTTAAGGTCCCAAGCAGGGGCAGGGTCCCTGAATGGCTGATTGGTATGAAGTAATCCCTTGAAAAACTTTGAGAATACAGGGTGAGCTGAAAGAGAAGAGGGCTTACCTGCTGAAATGAAAGCAGAAACAGCTCCAGATGCACCCTTAGTGTAGCTGGTCTGAGTCCCAAGCTATTCAGATGGACCATATAGTCTAGGACTGTGGGCAGATCAGCAGACTCTGGGGAAATATGTTTCCCAGAGCACCATATGGAAAATCGTTTCCACTTGGAATTATAAGTAGTTCTGGTGGAAGGCTTCCTAGAAGCCTTTAGAATATCCATAACACCTTGGGAAAGGTGTAAATCAGCAAACTCTAACTCTTCAAGAGCCAGGCCTTGAGATTGAGAGATTTGAGATTCGGGTACCAAATCCTCCCCTGAGCACAGGCTAACAGGTTGTAATTCCTGGGAAGAGACAGGGGAAGATGGACTGCTAAGGACAATATGAGAGGATACCAGGGCTGTCTGGCCCAATCTGGAGCAATCAGTATCACCTTGCAGGGCTGAGACCTGATTTTGACTAGCACTTTGAACAGGAGAGGGAAGGGGAAAGCATACAGGAACTTCCCTTCCCAACTGAGAACTAAGGCATCCAGGGGGACTGAGCCCAACACTGAGGGCGTGCAGCAAAAAAGGGGAAGTTGGTGATTGTCTGGGGCTGCAAAAAGATCTATCTGTGGGGTGCCCCATCTGGAGAATATCACCTCCAAAATCAGGGGATCCAGTGACCATTCGTGATGGCCCTGAGATATCCTGCTGAAAGCATCTGCCAGGACATTGTCCTTGCCTGGGAGGTGTACTGCTGGGAGGGAGGTGCTCAGGGAATAAGCCAGATACCACAACTTCATTGCTTCTGTGCACAAGGCCGTAGATCGAGTGCCTCCTTACTTGTTGATATACCACATTGTGGTGGTATTGTCTGTTCTGATCTGAATAACTTTGTTCTGAACAAACTTGGAAAAGGCTTGAAGTGCTAGAAATACTGCTCTGAGTTCCAACAGATTGATGTGAAGCAGAGATTCCTGATGGGACCACAATCCTTGAGTGGTCAGGTCTCCCAAGCATGCCCCCCACCCCAAGAGGGAAGCATCTGTAGTAAGGATTAAAGAGTGAGACTGAGTGACAAATGGAACTCCCTGTCTTACATTGTTCTGATCCTGCCACCACTGCAAGGCCTGGATCAGGGTTCAAGTTACTGGGATCAGTTTGGTCAGAGGGTCCTTTTTCTGAGGCCAGAAGGCTCTCAAGTGGAACTGAATGTCCCTCATCTGAAATCTTGCTCCCTGCACCACTGCTGTAGAAGTAGCCATGTGCCCCAGGAGCTGCAGAAAATGCCTTGCTGGTCGGGACACCTGTAGGGTGAATAAGGAAGTCAGTGTGATAAGGGTCCTTGCCCTGTCCAGGGGAAGGAAGGCTTTGGCCTTTTCTGTATCAAGCTCTGCGCCTATGAAGATGAGGAGCTGAACAGGCTCTAGAACTGACTTTGAAAGATTCAGAAGGAAACTCAGGGAGGTGAGCAGTTGCTGAGTTATCTGTAGGTGTAACTTGACTTGGTCTGGAGACTGGCCTACTATGAGCCAGTCGTCCAGGTATGGGAAGATGGCAATCCTTTGCCTTCTTAAGGAAGCAACTACTACTGCCAGGCATTTTGTGAACACCCTTGGAGCAGAGGTTAGACCGAAGGGCATTGCTCTGAATTGGTAATGGCCTGAAGGCAGCTCGAACCTGAGGTACTTTTGATGGGAGCTTCGGATGAGAATATGGAAATAGGCATCCGTGAGGTCCAGGGAGACTAGCCAGTCCCCTTGCCTTAGAAAGGGTAGAATTATTCCCAGAGTCACCATTTTGAATTTTGGCTTTAAAAGGTGCTTGTTTAAATATCTGAGATCCAGGATGGGCCGCCATTCTCCTGTCTTTTTGAGGGTAAGGAAGTACCTGGAGTACAATCCTTTGCCCTGGTGTAGTGGTGGAACCCTTTCCACAGCTCTGAGAGCCAGGAGGGAAGAGACCTCTGCCTCTAGGGCAAGTGCCTCTGAAGGATTTGCAGGTGGAAAGGATCTGGTTCTCAGCTTTGGAAATTTTTTGAAGCTGAGAACCAATCCCTGGCTTACTACTTCCAGGACCCACTTGTCTGATGTTAGAGACTTCCAGTCCTGGACAAAGTAAGCCAGCCTGCCCCCTACAGGTAGTGGAGAATCGGCCCTGGCAAACCCATCAGGGTGCCTGTTTGGCAGGGGGTTTTGGCTGAGGGGTGGAAGCAGGTCTGCTTGTACCCCTTCTGCCTCTCCCTCTAAAGAACCCCCTCTGAGCATAGGCAGAAGAGGAGGCCTGGGCTTGGCAGAAAGGCCTATGAAAAGGCCTGCCCCTGCCCCTGGGATGCTGCCTCTGAGGGGTGGCTTGCCTTTCCTTGGCCTGGGCACTCCTATAGGTGGTCCTATATTCATCCATTTTCTTCATGTAATTCTCTGTTTGCTCCCCAAACAGAGAATTACCCACAACCAGGAAAATCCATGGCCTTAGTCTGGGTATCCTGTGACAGGCTAATACATCTGAGCCAAGACATTCTATGAAGTGCCACAGATGTAGCCATGACTCTAGATGAAACATCATTGGAGTCCACTGCAGCATGGAATTGCACCTTGGATGCCTCAATACCATCAGCAGCCACCTACTCCGGCTCCTTGGAAAGCTGGCCAGGGACCTGTTTTGCTAAAGCCATGACAGTGTCCCATCTGGATTTTTGATACCTAGTAGTATAGGCCATATAGTTGGCCTGTCTGAGTCCCAAGGATGCTGCCATGTACTGTTTCTTTGCCATGGCATCAATCCTCCTGGAGTCCTTGTCTGGGGGGGTGTGAAGCCAAGGGAATATTTGCCCTTATCACAGGCTGCAGCCTGCACTACTCCAACATGGCTGCATTGTTGTGTAAGGAACTCTGTATCTGAGCCTGACAATGTATACCTCTTGCCCATTGTTTTATCTACAGGAGGTATAGTATTAGGAGTTTTTTAAATCTTGAATGTCTGTTTCCCAAAAGATTTGTGTACGGGGATAGACAGCCTCCTAGACTCTGAGATATCCATCATTTCCACATAGTCAGGCTCTTCCTGGTCATCCACAGCTTCTTCCATAGGAAGTTGGAGGGTTTCGGCCACTTTCTTATAAAACATGAAATGGAAGGGGGACTCAGAAAGCCTAGGAGGAGACACTCCTGAAGGTCTGTCTGGGGAGATGTCCGGGTCAATGGGCACATCCAGACTTTCAAAACCACATTCACTTTCCTCATACTCCTCTTCCTCCTCCTCCAGTTCATAATATTCCTCTAAATCATAATCTTGAACCCGGTGGAACCCACTCCAGACCAGCGCCTTCCTGATGGTGCTGTTTCGGTCGGAACCGGGGAAAGCGACTGCACAATTTTTATCGCTTTGGCTATTTCCTCAGCAGTTGAAGAAGAAACTTTTGGATCCATACCAGCTGATTTTTCCTTTCTTGTTCTCTTGGCCGGAACCGACTCCTCGGAATCGGTTCTCCTTTGGCCCGAAGAAGTCTCGCCCTGGTCAGAGGGCACTCCTTCTGGTTCGGTTTGAACTGAACCGGGCTGGCCATCCGGTTCAGCTGACTTTTTGGCCTCCCTTTACCAGAGCCTACCAACTCTCTTCTCTACGGTAGCTGCAGGAAAATTTTTACAAATCTGGCAGTCTGCATTGAGGTGGTCAAACCCCAGACAATAAACACAGGTGGTGTGGGGGTCAGCCTTAGCAATGACTTCCCCACACACACTACAGTGTTGAAACCCAGTGGGCCCGGTTTTTCTTTTGGGTTTCTCAGACATTGTGCCAGTCCTAACTAAACTTACCCTTTTAATGGCAATCCGCCAGGCAAGACCCTCTTATCGGTTCCTGACTGTGTTACGGGTCGTGGAAAAAACAGTAATAAAATCTGTTTTTTTTTAGAACCGATAAGAACCGGTAACCACACACTAAAAGTACAGATGAAGATTTTACAACTTGATCGGTTCAAACCGAACCGATGAACCGTTTACAAGTTCCACACAGAATAGAAAACCATATAAACCTATCTAGTACTCACGAATACCACAGACAGAGACTGAACCGACAGGTTACGGTTTAAATTCGGTCGAAAACCGAGGAAAGCGGTACTTTAACTGACAAATTGAACCGAGCAGAAGGAGAAATCTCCGGAGCGACTGTTCAGTGAGACGGAGTAAAGAATCTGACAGTTTGAGTTTAAACAGCAACAGACAGAGTCTCAACCGAGATCGAGCTCAGCGTTCCATGCCTGGCATGGAAAGTTAACTCTTTCATTTCCGGGGCAGTTCGAAGGTTGGGACTCACTGCTATTGTCAGTATACAGCAAGACTTCATGTTGTTTGAAAATACAGTAGTGCTTTTTTGAGGAGTGCATCAGCCTGTGGCTAGTGCATGGAAAATGTAACAGGTCAGTGTGTTTTGCACCAAGCTTCACCTTCCATATGTATATATTTTTCTCTTTGCAGTTCGTTCCTTTCATTGAAAAATTCTTAACAGATACACCACTATGTGTACGCTGAAACAGGAACAGTAAAAAAAAAAAAAAAAAGAAGCAGACTCAGGTATGCACAGGCAAAGTACATATTTATTTATTTAAATTGTGTTGACTAGGTGGACCATGCTGAGACTATGGAGACCCTTTTTCAGGGGTGACCTGGGGTTTATTACATGGAAATAGTTGAGAATTACAAAGCTAGTCATAAACACAGTACATATGTTATCACAAAAATAAATATTTTTACATATAGTGACAAATTACAAAAATAAATATATTTACATAAAGTGACAGAAATTCTTTTTACATGTGAATAAGTTAATAAGGTTTGCAATCATACAGACTATTAAGGCCAGATGGATTGATAATAAGACTCATATGGAAATATTATTAGCACTTACAGTTGCAGATGCTTAACTCAGGTAGATGAGCTTTGAGGCCTTTCTTGAAGCCACCTAGAGATGTGCATTCTTTAAGACCGTTAGAGAGGGCATTCCATAGGGTTGGAATGGTGGAGGTAAATGACCTATCACCTGCAGCAGTCTTTGTTCATGGGACTAATAGCTGGGGGTGGTTGGAAGACCCGAGGGGCCGCCTGGCAGGCTTTGTTGTGAGCAGATGTTTTAGACTAGGAGCAGCCTTGTTAGACTGAAGCTTCTAAGCAAGGCAAAGGGGGTAGTAGGCTAGCTTCCATTCAAGTGTTGGCCACTTAAGTGTGTACAGAATGTTGTAGTGGTGTTCCTTGGGATGGGCTGCCACAGTGAAGTGACTGATTCTGTGGTAAAGAGATTTGAGCTTCTACAACTCTGTACTTCTAAGGGAGCACAGAACTGTAGACCTATAGAGCAGGGTATGGAGTTGGATGTTGTTTGTGATGTAACACTGTGAATCTATGGTGAGGAAGGGCCTTTCTGACCATTAGAGTGCTGGCATTAGTGTGCCGGCACATCAGGGCACCGATTTTGGGATTCGAGCCCTCCCAAGGTCCGCCCCTCTCAGAGTTAGAATAATAATAAAGGTGGGGTGTGAGGGATGCAGCCCCCCCTGCAAAAACAGGGGTTGGTGAAATCCCAACTTGGCACCCTGATGCCCAGGCACACTAATGCTGGTGCTCTGAATGGGTAGAACCGAGGAAGGGAGCAAGGCAGTACAAGAGACCTAGATTTTGATTCAGAGATTTAGTTAAGTGGTCCATATGAGCTTTGAGTGTGCACTACTGGTCAAGGTATATCCCTAGGTACTTAATGGATTTGACTCCCTTGATTCCAGTCCCATTTTAGAATGTGGGGGTAAAGATGCATGATCAGTCGAGACCTAGGTTTCTGGGGCTGAAGAGGACAGCCTTTGCTTTATTGGTGTTTAGTACCAGTTTCTTGGTGTGGAACCAGGGTTCTAAGGACTGTATGTCACTTGTGAGTTGGCTGGTTAGTTGAAAAGAATCATGTGAACTCCTATACAAGACCCTGTCATCCACATATAGGACCTGGTTAGCACCCCCGCAGTTCTTGGACATATTGTAAACATACATGGAGAATAGCAGCGGCCCCAAGATTGATCCCTAGGTGAAACCATCCATGATAGGGTGTGAGTCTGACAATGCTCCTTTCCATTTTACTTTTTGTGACCTATTGGAGAGATAGCTGGAGAACCACTGCAGAGCCAAGGCATCTAAGCTGAGGGACCTCAATTTTGATATAAGGAGCTGGTGGTTCAATAAACTGAATGCCTTCATAAGGTCTATGAATATTGCTCCAGTTAGCTGACCAGTATCAAGGGCAGAGAAGATGTCTGCAGTTAGGAAAACAAGGGCTGTGTCTGTCCCGTGATGTTTCCTAAAGCCATGCTGGTGGGCAGTGAGATGGCTATATTGTTCAGTGTAGTGCTAGAGTCAGTTATAAACAATCCTCTACAGAATTTTGCTAAGAGTGCAGGAAATGGATATGGCGTGGTAGTTCTCACCTAATTCCTGTGACCCGCCCTTGTGAATTCGGGTCACTAGAGCAACTTTCCATACTGTAGGGACTTCCCCTTCAGGTATGGACCTATTAAAGAGCCAGGCTATTGGGGAGGCTATGACTGGGGCTGCAGCCTTCAGTCTAGCTTGTTGTGCCCTGCAGTCCCTGTCATTTTGATTTTCCTTAGTAGCTTGAGAACCTCCTGCCTAGTCACTAATTTGAGATGGAAGTTGGGGAGGGGGAGTTCATTAGGGTAATCATGTTGGGGTGTAGCGGAGGTAGGGTAGATGCTTTTACATTTTTCCAGGTCTGTAAAGAACTCATCGATAGCCATCACAGAGTCCACTGGATTAGTGAGACACATTCCTTTGGCCATGATATTGAATGTGTGTAGGCTGACATTTCCATAGTTGCATAAAAGTGCCATGCACTACCATAACAGAATGCCTATGTGTCCTGGCAAGAATACTACTGCACAAAAGCAAATACACCAAAAAACATTTTAGTCCAAGTGACCATAGCATTGCAGCTGCATAAGCTACAATGTGAAGTGAGGAGGGATGATGATGATGATGATGGTGATATGGGGGGGGCAGGACTGAGGTATCCATAGAGGTAGAGAAAGAATATAGAGGGGGGTTAGGGGGAAAAAGAAAGGATGGATAGGGAGAAAGGGGAACAAGAGGCCTCCTGGGAGTGCCAGCCAGATACCACCTATGGTGGGAGATCCCTCACAGTGCAAAAAGGGAGAGAGGAAGGGGAGGGGAATGATGAAGACCATAGGTAAACAAAGGGTCAATGAAGAAAAAGGAAAAGGGGAAGTGGAAAGCTAACTCTCTAGGTCTCCCCACTTTACTCTCAGCCCAAAGTGGCACAGTTCTGCACCCACCTCTATCGATAGAGGTGTCATCAAGGCTACTCTCTTCAGTGGCTTTGAGGGGGTGAGTCAGAAGTATGCAGGAATGAGCACCAGCTCTCCTGATTTAGGCTAGTCATTCATTTGGTCACATGTGGCATTTTTGCAAGTTTAGCTAGGTTCCTCACAGAAGTCAGCCACTAGTGGATTTAGACAGTGGCCACTCAACACCACCACCACTGTAGCAGGAACCCTTTGGCTTCTATTGCCACCATATGAAAAAGCATGAAGAGAAGCACTCTGACAAATAAATAAATATGACTCCAAATACAAGCTCAGTGAAACATAGAGTCTGCAGCATGCATTTGGATGTCCAGAAATAAGGGGAATCATGGTTTTATCTTCAATGGTATAGAGAAACCAATCATGTCTAGAGGAGGGGATGATTATAAAGACGTACTCCTGTGAAAGGAACAGTATTGGATTTTCTCCCTCAAGGCTATGGAAAATAAGGGACTAAATGATAGAATTGAAATAGGTCCCTTTTTCAAGAAATACATTGATTATTTATCTTCTTCTGGTGGGTTTATGGGCTAGTGGATTGTTTGTATTCTGGATTATTTATGTAGCTAAGGCATGTGATATTTTTCTAATTATTTGTCATAGCTTCCTTAGGTCTTCGTTTAGTTATGCCATCATAGAATGCTGTACAGGTACATTGCCAGGTACATGACATTGGAAGTGTCACAATTAACAAACCTGGCAATAGTAACTTCTTTATTATTCAAGGGGTTTGCAAAAGGTTTAGTGGGTGTAATAAATTGGCAAAACTTACATCTTCTACAACGGTAGCAGCCTGGTGGGAAGGAGGGCAACCAGAAAGCTGGACGAGGATAGGTTGTAGGCTATGTGTCACAATGTCAGTGAGATTCCTTGATCTTCTGTACATCATTCTAGGAAATAATTTAACCTAATTAGTTTTGATTCTGTTTTTAAAATATGCCAATTGTTTTTAATCACATTTTCAGCCAATCTAGACTACACATTAGACGTTGTTACAAAGTTACATCTTTTGTCACAAAGTTACATCTACAGTCTTTGCTGACTTGTGTCTCATGGACATTCTCTTGTCTAGACATAAGCGTGACTGTGCATCCAGGAGGATGCTCTCCATGTAGCAGTTTGGTGGCACAAGGCATCACTCACTGAGTGATGCATCTGGGTGGCTTGGTGGAAGTAGGTTTAAGAAAAGCATAGGCCATTTGGCAGCCCCTTTTCCCTGAAAAATTGAGGCATGGCAAGGCAAGGTAAAGTTTATTTATATGGCCCCCAATCTCTTGGGCTCTGGGTGCCTCACATAAAACAGGTAGGTTAAAACATCAAAACACATCACATATAGCATGCATAAGTATTAAAATAATAGCTAAAATTCTAATATCACTAAACTATAAAGTAGTGCTGGTTAATCACCTTCATCAGGGAAGGTCAAACAAAACAGATGAAGGTGATTAACCAGTCATGTGACCCCAGACTTGCTTGTCAGGTGGAGGATCATCTTCATGGTGGGCTTGCTCACCTATAAGGCCCTATATGGATTGGGCCCTGCCTATCTGGCTGATCTCCTGTCACCTGCCACCTCAGTCCATTCCCTCCACTCTTTGACCAGGGGCCATCTTGCTGCTCCTAGGGTCAGATTGAAAATCTCCAGTGACCACGCCTTTAGTGTCTCTGGACTGGCTCTCTGGAACTCCTTTTCAGCTGGCAGAAAGGAGGCCCCGACAGTCAAGAGCTTTAAAAATGACCTGATCAGTCTTGAGAGTGGTCAACACAAGTCCCAGTGAGAACATCAGGTCCAGCATCACGTCCAACATGTGGCCATGGTGATGAGTTGCAGAAGTAACTACTTATGACAGGCCCAGTGATTACATCAACTGGAGGAGGTCATAACCAAATTGTGAGGATTCATCATTGATTCAGGCATTGAAGTCTCCCAGAATTATCCATTTGGGGACTCCAACACCTCATTGATGAAGTATGTGACCTCCTGCAGGAAATCTCCTCCTGACCCCAGAGGGTGGTAAATAAGAAAAATCCTGCAGCCTGCACGTGGACCCCTATGCAGTCCCACACATTGAGGACCTGGACAACCCAACTGGGTGCATGGTGAAGCCCAGGCTGGATCTAGAACAGATGGCCACATCCCCACTCCTGCATCCCCTCCTCAGGCAGTGGACTATGGAGTACCCAGTGGGGACGGCCCCTCCAAGACTGGCCCAGCATCATCTCCCAACCAGGGCTCCATAATGCAAGCCAGATTAACTGAGGAAATTAAGTCTGCCATAATTGAAGTCTTGTTCCTCATTGATCTAGCATTGCACAGCATGGCCCGAAGGGGACTGGTAGATGTTGCAGGGCCCCCCACGGGCTACCTGCCCACTCAGTCTGGTGGGAACCCTACAGACAGAGACCAAACAAGTCTGGCCTCACTCTAGGTTCCATCTATTCCCAGTGTGTCTCCTGCTCCTGATCACTCCAATACCAGTCACCTCCACTGAGCCCACTGCACCCTGCTGCCACCAATCTACATGTTCCCTAGTAATGCTGATCTCCCTATAGTGCCTAGCTGCAGTAGTTGAAATTGAGAGGTCAGTGAAGGGATGGAGGTCATGCATCTAGGATGCAGCATATGTTATATGCATGGTTCCAAGGCTCTAGCACATCCCAGTGCAGACCAGTACACCCTAAGTATCACGACTTTAACACACCCAGTTATCCCAAACCTAATAGGGATAGGAATAGTCTTACTGGGTTATCCAATAACAAAACAAACACACCTCACATTCACCTTAATGCATAAATAACCTAACCATACCCACACTCACACACACACACACACAACTCCCACCCAAACCCAACCAATTCCCTCCCAAAACCTCCCATCCTTGTTAAAAATACTTAAGCAAAGCCAGATTTCATTCCTCAGGAAAGATCAATACACAGTGCCATGGAAATAAAGTTCTGTGCAGCAGCAGCTCCTTCTCAGGAGCAAAATCCAAAATATGCTATTGATTAAAGTTAATATGGTTAGCAAAATTCAGTCCAATTGCAGACACTGCAAGAGTAGTAACATCCACAGTTCGCTTTCACCCAACTGGAGAAATTACCTCAGGGAACTGTGCTCTCACCATCAAATTTCTATGACATTAATTTCAAGCAGATATTGCCCTGCTGAAGGATTTAATAACACATGAGGGGACTTTCTGGAGGAGGCAGTTTTTCTCCACTCCACTCCACTATTCCCAGAAGCTACTTTCACTTACAGCTGGGAACAGCTCACAAAATGCATGGAAACACATACTCACAGAGCTAAAGCCCTTGAGAATGCCACCCAGCACTGCTCTCACCGGTGATATGGC
Source organism: Neoceratodus forsteri (assembly GCA_016271365.2). NCBI lineage: Eukaryota > Metazoa > Chordata > Ceratodontiformes > Ceratodontidae > Neoceratodus > Neoceratodus forsteri. The sequence continues at coordinate 393,171,986 of CM057453.1, forward strand.
AAAAATCCAAAATAGGCAGATTTTTTGAGGGAAAGGGGAAACACTCCCCAAGCCAGGACCAGCAGCTGCAAATCTCTATGAAAATTACAGTCAGTCTTAAACTGTGAAGCCACACCAGTCACTTGAGAATTCCCCTGCACACAGGGAAGCTGACTGGATGAGACCAGAATTGTAAAACTCACTCTTACTGGCTGCATGGGGGATTAAGCATCCAGTGGCAACACACTCTCCTCAGAATGTTAAATACCCGATGCCTTCTTCGATGCCACACCAATGATATAATTCATTTCTGCCATCTAAATGGGCCCTCAAGCTGAAAGGAGGAGGAGCTCCACCTTGGGGAATAAGGTAGTGTTGTCCAGGAGTTAGCCATATTATGTCTGTGCTTGGGGGGGGCGAGGATAGTAGATAGAGATCTGGAGCGGGAACTGGATAAGGGCAGGATAGAGAATAAGCTCAAGCAGGCATCAAAATGGTGGGGGATCAGTTATAAAAACTGATAAGTGTCACATGACCTGGCTGGGGTCTTCAATAGACACAGCAACTCTGCTGAAAGGCCAGCTATGAACCATGTGTCTGAGATGCTCAGAATGTTAGTTCCTCATTTCCAGAACTGAGAGAGCACCACTGGAGGAGCAAACAGAGAGAAGTGTCTACACCGGAAAAAAACGAAACAAAGGGCCCAATCCAGTTGTTGCCAGAGTACACAAGAGCCATTTAGTGCGAGTCAGGAGGCATTTCCACTAAAAAGCTGAGGAGCTCCATTAGAGCAATATGTTGAGAATGGATGAATGGCTTGTACATGTCTGCAAAACAGACATGCAGAGTTCATCCAGTAATTAATAGTGTCAAATGAAGAAAGATGATAGAGGTATAGGAACTCTTATGCACTTTTGCAAGAGGTGGTGGAGCTGTGTTCCTGTTGCTCCTGTGCAGATTCACCCCTGGTGTGGTGTCACAGCACAGGATGCAGTAGATATCCAAGTTGAGCCACAAATCTATACCAGCTTGGGGTCCACATTAGTAATGGCACATCCCCAGAAAATGCACACAGTTGTCATCGACCCCAACGCACAGTTGCCAACATTTTTTTTTGTTTTGTTTGTTAACAATGTTGCTGAGTGAGCTGTCCATTTCTGATACCGCTCACTCACAGTCAAACTGCTCTGTGTCCCAATGGTGTGCACTCATGCATGGCTGCCCACATAAGTGAAAGAAACCACACAGAACCTCATTCTCATTCTCAGTAATTATCCTGGCCTCACTGTATTCCTCCAGACACAAAAATCTTTCAGTAAAAGAAAGCCTTTACTTGAACCACCCAAGGCTTGACGTTGCTACATAATAACACACACCCTGTTGTGCTTTATTGCTTAAATATACAACCTCAACAGCCACAGAAGTGTCCAGGATATATTAAAGGAGAACAAAAGTCAAAATTTAAAAAACAAATTAAGTTGTGATGAGTGTTTTGATTTGTAGGTGTATGCCTAGTAAGTGCTTCTCTTTGTTTGCTGAAATGAGTTTTTTTTTTTAATTTGCTTGTTGGTTTTATGGCCCCTGGGGATCTCCAAAATATACTTTTTTGTATAGCTCTTCTTTTTCCTACAATGTCTCCTGTCCCATGTGATGATGATGCATCCAGGACCATTAATTCTGCAAAAGCTGTATTTTTCCCCAAGTTTACTGTAGTAGAGTTGTAATGTTAAGTAACACTCCTTGTCCAAGGAGCTCTAATAAAGACTACATTTAAAGATGCCAAATTTCTGAGAGATAATTGGATGGGCTACTCTTTAAAAAGCAAATGCAGCACTTTTCCATATTTTCAATAAAAGCTTGAATTCACATGAATTCAAGTCCCTGTGTCATGATTAGCGTTTCCTAAAAATTCCATGCTGTTTGGTTTTGTAGTTTTCTTTAAATCAGCATTTGTTAATGTGCTCTGCAGTATTTATAATTTATTTAAATTCTGATGACCAGGTGGGCCCTCTAAGACAGTCAAGTCCCTTTTTCAGGGGCTTTCTGGGGAACCAAATGTTCCAAGCATAAGAAAACAGTACAGATACAAATAATTATGTACTAATATAATTGGACAGTTACATACATTCATGGACTAGACTAGCTATCCCATTCATTGGGAGACTAAAAATTACAGATGTCAATTGCATCATAGGTGAACAAACAGTAAGGTTGATATGAACATACAATGTAACTGTAGTAGAGTCAATTAGTACATAAGTGCAGAGTACAGACAATTAGCTCTGCACAGACTCATAGACCTAGACATTGATCATATACACCACGAGAGGATAGGCAAGCAGGTGGAGAAGTTTAGAGAAGATTAGGTACAGTTTCCATTACAGACAGGAGGCCTGAAAAATATTTCCCTATATTGTCTTTTGAAGAGAGCAGTGGTCTTGCATGAGAGTAGTGAGTGTGGGAGGTCATTCCACTTATAAGGTGCTGCAAAGGAGAAGGAGCTTCTTCCAACAGCTATGCGAGTCTTGGGCAGACCTAGCACTAGGAGGTGTGAGGACCTGAGTGTTCATGGGAAGGGTTTCAGGGTTAGTAGGTTAGATATACTCAGAGGAAGTGAGAGGTGTATTAGCTTGAAGGTGGCACAATATACTGGGAGGTTGAGTCTGGTCATGAAAGATGACCAACTCAAATTGTTCAGCATGTCACAGTGATGGACGCAAGCTGGGACCTTAAAGAGCTCCTGACACAGTTGTGACAACTTTGAAAAAATGTAATTCTTAGCACAAGTGAGCTGATATATTTTTTTGTATAATATTTTTTATTGATTTCCACACATAGTGACATACAGACACACTGATCTACAACATGAAAGTCACATTACACATTAAAAACAACATCAACAGGTGCAATCATTTGTGCAGTACATTAATATTTCCATCCCCATACAATTAATACATCATAGCTATTGAGGTATATAGTCTTGTAGCCCTAATACAGTTTCTTAAGCTCAGCCTTTTAATTTATTGATAAATATTGGGGTCTTACTACCACTCTCAACAGCCTAATCCTGCCCTTAATATCACCTCCTCCTCTGGATTTAATGAGGGCATATAGGGTAACCAAGTTTTTATAAAAACCTCCTCTCAATCCCACAATAAATGGGTCAACCTCTCCAATGCCAGTGTTTGCAGTATCATCTGCCTCCATTGTTTGAGGTTCGGCCTTACATGGGATACCCATGTGTTCTGCATACAATGCCGAGCCAGGATGAACAAGACTCTCATCCATCTAGGAAGCTGGTTCCACTCCTTTCCCTCTCCCACCTCCATTCCAAATATACATAGCAGTGGATCTTTTCCATCTCCCTTCCAGCTATTGCTGTCACTTCCTCCACTACCTCCCCCAAAAAAGAGTTGTAGGATGGGACAAGTCCAAAAGCAATGTATGTACGTGCCTCTTCCCACTCCACATCTCCCACATACCAGTGATATTGAAGGGTGTGCTTTGTGAACTATCACTGATGGGTAATACAATCGATGAAGAAACTTGTAGTATGCCTCTTTGTATCTATTACATGCCATGATCCCTGAGTGCATTGGGAGTACTATACTCCAATTCTCCTCCATGATAGGTCTCTCCAGATCCCTTTCCCACAACATTCTTGTTCTCCCTGTTCTATCTGGGAGTATCTGACTTCCTCTCTTGACCACCTTCCTGATAAAACCTTTGGGGTCCACCTTAACTTGGTATATTAGGCTTTCTACCTCATCCGGTTTGAGTCCTTTTTCCTCTCCCCTTGCCATTTTGTGCATGAATGTCCTTACCTGCAGATATCAAAACTGGTGCTGCCTCTCCACCCCCAGCTCCTTCTGCATGGTTTCAAAGGTACAGAGGTTTCCTTGTACCAGAAGATTCCCTAGACTCCAGATTCCCTTCTGTTCCCACTCATGAAAGCCTTTATCCTCCAACCCGGTAGGAAAAAGCAATTTTTTTGCCACAGGTAATAGTATGGTTTCCCCATGTCGTGTCTACCCATGCTTTCTAATCCATCCCCAGGCTATTAAGACCTGTTCCACTAATGGATTATTATTACTTCTAGTTCAATATACTCTTGCTCCCCTAGAGTGCAGGTATGCTGTGAGTCATCCTGATGCTCACACTTGTTCTAATTCTACCCAGCTGGCTTCCCTGAGCTGATGCACCCAATCCGCTGTGTATCTGAACTGTGCTGCCAGTCCATAACTATGTATATCCGGTACTGCTAGACTTCCCTTCCCCTTTTCCATTTTTAATTTTTGCAAATTAACCATTGGTCATTTACCCCTCCAAATAAAAATTGAAATCGCTTTTTCTATCTTATCTATGTCCCCTTTCGTAAGCCCCACATGCAACATCTATAACGGATACAATATCCTGGGGAGCACATTCATTTTGACAGTATTTAGTCTACCCATCCATGAAATCAGTAGTTGTTCCCATCTTCTGAGGTCTACCCCATCACTTTCACCAATTCCGTATAATTTAAACTATACAGAGAACCCAGCGACCCACCCACCCTACAGACCAGTCAGCCTCACCTCGGTAGTAGGGAAGATCATGGAAGCACTACTGAAGGAGAGATTGGTGGAACATCTGGTCGTCAATGGACTGCAGGACCCAAGGCAGCATGGTTTCACCAGGGGAGGTCATGTCAGACCAACCTCGTTTAATTTTTGACTGGGTGACTAGGGAGGTGGATCAGGGAGGGCAGTGGACATGGCCTATCTGGACTTCAAGGCCTTTGACACTGTGCTACATAGAAGACTATTACACAAACTGGGGAATATGGGTGTGGGCAGGACAGTAGTGTGGTGGGTAGGTAACTGGCTGGGTGGCAGGGACACAGAGGGTGGTGATAAATGGCTGTCACTCCACAGAGGGAAGAGTGACCAGTGGGGTACCACAAGGATCAGTGCTGGGACTGGTCCTATTCAACATTTTCATCAGTGACATTGTGCAGGATCTAGAAGGCAGAATTTCACTGTTAAGCTGATGACACAAAGCTCTGTAACAGAGTAGACACACCAGAGGGTGTAGACAGAATGAAGCGACCTGCAGAAACTTGAAGAATGGTCAAGGGTTTGGCAGTTGAAATTCAATGCAAAGAAGTGCAAGATAATGCATATGGGGCACAAAAACCCTGGCACAGTATATCAGTTGGGGGGTGAGGATATAGCATGCACCAAGCAGGAAAGGGATCTTGGGGTTGTCATCTCTGATGACCTCAAGGTAGGGAACAGTGTGACAAGGCAGCAGGTAAAGCAAATAGGATGCTGGGATGTATAGGCAGGGGCATCACCAGCAGGAAAAGGGAGGTAATAATTCCGCTATACAAGACACTAGTGAGGCCCCACCTGGAGTACAGTGTACAGTTCTGGAGACCATACCTACGTAAGGACATAGACAGGGTAGAGAAGGTTCAGAGGAGGGCAACAAAGATGGTGCATGGATTGCATCACAAGTCCTATGAAGACAGGTTGAAGGAACTGAACATGTACTCCCTGGAGGAGAGGAGGGAGAGAGGGGATATGATAGAGACATACAAGTATCTTACAGGGAGGAACAGGGTGCAGGAAAACACTATTTTTAAGCGAAAAAGATGTTCCAGGACTAGAGGGCATGGGATGAAGTTGGAGGGAGGACGGTTCAGAGGAAACATGAGAAAGAATTTCTTCACAGAACGGGTGGTGGACAAGTGGAACACCCTGCCAGAGGAAGTGGTGGAGGCTGAAACAATCACAGGATTTAAGAATGCATGGGATAGACATAAAGGAATTCTAGAGGCCAGAGGTAAGGGGCAACAGACTTCTAGGAAAACAAATTGAACTTACAAGCTCAAATGGGCAGACTGGGTGGGCCATAGGCCCTTATCTGCCGACACTGTCTATGTATCTATGTATCTATATACCAAGATAAGTAAAACACCTCCCTACTTGCTTCAATCCCCACTGTTCTGTTTCTTTACCTATCTCAGGAAAACACATCATTTCTGATTTCCCCAGGTTAATTTTATACCCCGAGAAGGCCCTAAACTCCTTTACCAAAGCCAGTAGGGGAGGCACCGATTGTTTTGGATTTTTCACAAACACTAACATGTCATCTGCATATGGAGCAAGCTTATGCTGTGATTCCTTTGTCCCTTCAATTCCCGTAATTGCTACACAACTCCTTATGGTTATAGCCAATGGTTCAATTGCCATTGCGAATAACAGGGGGGACAGAGGACAGCCCTGTCTCATTCCTCTCTCCAGTTTAAATCCCTCTGATAATTCCTCATTTACCAATATCTTTGCTCTAGGTGCCACGTACATAACCCTTATCCATCTGATGAGTGGTTCACCCAGACCAAACTGGGACATCACCTCAAATAAGTATTCCCATTCCACTCTGTCGAATGCTTTTTCAGCATCCATGGAAATAACTCTCACTGCTACTTTTCTCTGATTCACTCTCCATATAATATTGAGGAGACGACGCATATTATGTTACGATTGTCACCCTTTATTGAACCCGGTTTGATCTAGGTGAACCAGCTCTGGAAGTATTTGCTTCAACCTCAGTGCCAAGACCTTAGCCAGAATTTTCAAGTCTCAGTTAAGCAAAGAAATTGGTCTATAGGAGGCACATTCCTCCATATCTTTTCCCAGTTTAGGTATTAAACATATAGTGGCATCAAAACAAGTTTTGGGCAGGTTTATCTCCCCTGTCTCCTCATTCTGGTGAAATACTTCTCCTAACAGTTCCCCTATCTGGCCTCCCATCATTTTGTAGTACTCTATGGAGAATCCATCTGGGCTGCTAGCTTTACCACTTTACAGCTTCTGTATCGCATTCATTATTTCCACCTTTGTAATCGGTTGGCTAAGCATCTCTCTCTGGGCTTAAGTAGCCTCCGGTAATTTTACTTTTCTAAAAATCTTTGCATTTCTTCACAGTTACTTCCGTGCTCTGCATGATACAGATGCTTATAGAAAGCTCTGAAACTTTCTTTTATACCTTTGATATCTTTGTGAAGGTTCCCCTGTTTATCTTTTACCCCTATGATAAGTATCGCAGCCCTGCCCCCTTTCAGCAGTTTAGTGAGTAATGGACTAGGTTTGTTTCCCCATTTGAATATGTGGCATTTCCAATAAAGCCCTGTCTTCTCCACTTCTGCTTTAAGATGGGCATTCAGGGCAGGGCCAGATTAAGGCAACCTGGGGCCCTAGGCCCAAGAGAAATGTAGGGGTCCCCTCAATGCAACCACACCACTTTACCAGACTGTGCCCCTTCACTGTGACCACACCCTAAGTTGGCCATTGCATATCAGTTACTAAAACTTGAAAAATAAACCTTACTCTCCTTAAAATGTTGCATAAAACATAAATAACCTAGCTAAAATGCTTCAAAATTAATGAAACTAGTAATATCAGCACAGAAAAATAACAGTAGTCTGAGTTTTGATCATTTTGAGAAAATAATTACTAAGTGACCTGGTAATAATAATTTTTTGGGTGTGTAAAGTTGTGATTTGCTCTTCTCCAAAGGACCCCCCAACCGCAAACACACATGTGTGTGCTTGCAGTGTGGCTGTTATCATTTTGTCCTGTCAGGTAGTATGAACTAGGATGTGGGAGTTTTGTGGGGTAGGGTAGGGACCCATCTTTTTTTTATATACTTTATTTTTGTACATTTAGATGAAAAACATACATCACACAATATTTGATTACAGGTATAGGATTTTCTTACGGGATCATTATGGTAGATAATTTGTAACCCTTCTTTCATTGTTATAGCAGTGAGGGTGTACAGATGAAATTATATCAAACCATTCTGTTAAAGATAAGGCATTTGCAGCATGACCATGGGCAACAAATACCCAAAAGATTTATATAAAAATTCCAGAGAGTCCCTTCTTTGCAGATAGGCCACTGTCAGATGATGCGGCCCAGGAGTCCATGTTAATCGGCAACAACACAGAGAATTATTCCTTTTTGGGAAGATAGCAGAGATGCCCCCTACTATTGCTCCCAGACTGCTTTAATATCATCTCGAACTATAGTATGTCACAGATAAACAGAAAAAGAGTTGTATTAACTCAGCTTCACCACTAGGTGGAACCACCTAATTAACAAAGCAGATTGTGCAATAGATACATGGTGCTAAAGGTGAAAAATGATGGTTTAAACCACACTACCCTTAAGTAATAAACAACTACAGCTCATAAAAAAAAAACACCCAAACTGCAAAAGGAATATTTAGTAGCATGTATTTATTCACAGATAATCTGTTGTTAATAACTGTAGTGGTAAAAAAACGGTCTTAAGCAATATAATCACCCAAACTGTCCAGAAAGTCAATCTTCAAGTTTCTTCCTCTTCTTCTGCCGTATCCAAAGGACCTGGCTTGGAAAAATCACTGCAGATCATGTCCAGCTCACGACCCGCGTCTGCTGAATCATTATAGATGTAGGTTTTCCCTGCATAGAGGATCTTAAGATGTGCTAGCATTTGGAGCATATGGTTTGATCCTGAGCTCCCGCAGGCCTGCTCTGATGGCATCAAATCCCTGGCATCGCATCCTCATTGAGTAACTGAGATCTGGAAACAATGTAAGATGGAGCCATCTGGCAAAGTAAGTGCCCCTGCAGATTTGGCTCTTTGCAATGCAATGTCCCAAATATGTACCTCTTGAGTTACAACAAGCACAGTCCAGGGAAGAGCTGGATTATTAGGCCTTCTTCGACGGGTTATGCAGTACACCCACTGTACCAGATGTTCATCCAGGAGGTGAAAGAAATCCTGTAGAAGATGATGCATATAATCAGCCAGTTTATCGCCTTCTACTCCTTCGGGAATCCCCAAAAATCGGAGGTTACAGGCTCGGGCTCTATTCTCCAGGTATTCAAGTAGTGAGAAGAGCAGTTTATTCTCTCTAAGTACGCCATCAGTCACAATAATAGCCTTAGCTACTGAAGTTGTCAGCTCAGTATGATTAGATTCTAATGTGAGGATTTTAGTCTCAACCTTCGCGAGCCTTTAGTTATAAGTTTCTAATTTATTATCTATTTGCTGCACCGCATGAAGAATGGAATTTACAGTTGTTCCTAAATACCCAGGCTTCCTGCTCTCCATTGCCATATTCAAAATCCCGCTTGTAGTAGGTGCAGGGCCTTTCCCTTTGCCCCCATCTTTAGAATAGTCCATTTTTGTTCTACCCATCATAGAAAGCACCTAAAGAATTATCCTATAGTAACAGAGTGACTTTGGCCTTAAGGTCTAACAGTTTAATCTGGACAGCTGAAGTGAAAATAATGCTTTTTTCAAGCTTTAGTCAACTGCAGAGTCCGGAGCAAGTTAAGGAGTGTCTTCTCCAGTCGGCAGCTAGCCACGCCCCCCCAGGGACCCATCTTTAAAAAAGGCTAGGTCCTACCCGGTGTAAGAGTTAAGCCTGTGGATTACTAGAGGAGCTGTGAACTTTAGAGATTATATTGCAAAGCAAATGATTGTTGGAAGAAATCATTCTTGGGATCAAACATTTCTGTTCTTGGTAAGTAAAAAGTATCTCCTGCTTCTAAATTCTTCTTGCTGTGTAAATATGTTCACTAGTCTTCTGTACCAAGAGTTATCCATACTCACTGACTCAACTATCTGTGAGGTCCATGTCCACCATACCCATCTCCCATTGTTTCATAATCTCTTGTCTCCTCCCCTTTCCTTCTGAGTGATCCATTACTGGATCCACTGTCCAGCTGAAGTCACCACCCAGGATAAGTCCTGGGGATTGTTTCCTTATCAGCAAATCCAGTAAAGACACATAAAATTGTGGCTCATATACTGCCGGGGCTTAAATACACCCAAACGACATTTATTCCCCATTAAGTTCTCCTGAGATAGATATATATCTCCCCACTTTAGGGTCTTTAACTACTTTAGTGATTGCCAAAGAGAGAGCCTTGTGCACCAATATGGCCACTCCTCTCTTGTGCCCTGAAAAGGATGCTGCATAGCACTTCCTCGCCCAGTTCCATGCCAAATTAGCATGCTCAATGTCTGTTAGATGGGTCTCCTGTATCAGAGCTACCTGTGCCCCTACCCTTTTCAGAGTCATCAATAATGATGTCCTTTTGACTGAGTTTGCTATGCCTCGTACATTCCACGAGACTACATTGATATTTTGTGTATTATCCATTGTTATATACATATGACTCTTTCAATCCCCCCCCCTTTAGTAGTATCGGGTCCTTTTGATCCAATTATTTGCTTTAGGATTTCACTACACCTCTCCTTATTCTCCTCATATATAAGACCTGTTATTTCACACAACAGAATGATTGCACCAATACACATAACAACTATAACAATAATAACAGTAACATTTGTAACATCTATTTGACCTATCCCCCTTGTCCTTTCTGTTTCTTACTATTTTTAGTAATGGTATCTTCCCCCTCCCATCCTCCCCAATTCTCCTCATCCCTTTATTTCCCCCTATATCTCCCCCCTCCTTTTTCCTTTCCTTACCCCTACTACATAAATGCATTTCCATTTTTGTTCCCCTAGTACCGGTGGCACCCTTGCCACATTTTCCTCTCCCCTTACTTTCCCTTCTATTTGTTCCCTTTGTGACACTAATTGCCTTTTCAGCTTAAATGTCCTAATCAATCCGCTTTCTGATGCTTGCGTCCACAGCCCCCCAGCTGATTTATTTTATTGTTTTTTACCCTTCATCCATCTTCATTTCTCCTTGAACTCATTTCTCCTCCCTCTCCGAGCCGCTCCCTTTGCCCACCTCTCTCTCACAGACACCAATTATTGAGAGGAAATCCTCCCACTCGTGCAACTTATGCCCTCCTAGATACTGCGTGCCTCTCTCCCCCCCCTACACACACAAATTTTCTCCCCAAAGATGCAATATTCTTTGTGGCCCAAAATATTCTCCATTTTCTTTTCCACCCTTTCCTTGCATATTCTATCGCAGGTCTTCTCCTACCCCCCTTGGTTGCATCCCTGCTTTTCTTTTTCATACTGTCCCCATCATGTCTTAATCTCGTCTTTCTTAATGTTTTCCAGTGCCAGACATCAACTGATTTAATATGCAATCATTTCATCCCTCCTGATGTCCCCCATTTCCATTCATGAGTGAATTCCTCCATTGGAAGTGAGTGCATAGGAAAGCAGGCCTTTAAACTCATGCGCAGGGCCCTTCTCCCAGCCATCAGCCTCTCCTTTTCCTCCTTTCACCTGGTGTTACCCTGCCCCCCATATAGCCCACTATGTTTCCATTTAGTCCATCAAATTGTCTTCACTCCACACATCCACTCCCTTTCGCATGTTTGTTAGCACCAGAAAGTTCCATGGCACGAGAGAGTCCTGTTTCCTTTAGACCCCATTATGTGTCCAATACGGTTTGAACCCTTCCAATCTGTGCATAGTCCAGCTTTTTTTTCATTAGGCCCAGGGGAGAAAAATGAGAAACAAGGCATAAAGACCGCCCTGTCTATAATACCCAGAGGTATGCACATCACATAAGTGCTCCTGCTCATATCTTAGTGTCTAGGCAAGTTGCTCTGTTTTTTTGAGGCCCCAAAATGAGATGCTTATACTCTCGCATTTTTGTTTTCCATATGTCAGGGTAACTGTTTCACATCTCCGCCCCTCCCCATGCCCCACCTTTAGGATCACTAAGAGGTTCCTCCATCGGATGCGAGTGTGTAAAAATAATCAAATCACATGCAAGGCCCTTCTCCCAGCCATCATTCTCCCTTCTGCTTCTTTCGTTCACCGTTGCCTTGTTCCCCACATTGCCCACAGGTCCTCCACTCGTTCTAACTACCCATCCTCTTTCCACAATGTCATTCCCCATCGTACATTCTTTGGTACTAGAAAGTCCAGCGGCATGAGAGAGTTCTACTTCTATTAGGCCCATCTTACATCCCACACGCTCCAGCAAAAATGAGAAGGGCCAAAAAACATGAACAAGGCACCCTGCTTTTAGCACTCATACGTACTCGAATAATACAGTTATTTTTGCTAGAGCTTTAATATCTTGGTCCAGACGACAAAACAAAGAGCATCCTGAGGAGATAAACAAAATAATAGTTTAGACGAAAACTAAAAGCATACTGATACAGTCATACCCTCCTCTCCACTGTTAAGTACTATTAATGCTTTCATTACCTCATTCAATGCATTTTTTGCTTCAGGCCACTAACAAATTGCTCTGCCTTTTCAAAGTCCCAGAATGAGTAAGTCGCCCCTTCATACTTTATTTTCAACATAGCAGGGTACACTAGGAAGTTTTCTACCTTTAGTTCTCTCAACTGTTGCATTATTCTATTGAACATTTTCCTTCTCTTCAGGAGGCATGCAGAGTAGTCCTGCGATATAAATAATTGATGCCCTTCATATGTTAAACTCCTCTTCTCTCTATACGCTTTCAGCACCTCTTCCCAATCTTGAAAATTGTGGAAACGCATGATCACTTGCCTTGGGGGCTGATCTGCAGACGGTCAGGGCATCACAGCTCAGTGAGCTCTCTCCATCTTTAGGCATTCTTTTGATAGCTTTAGGCCCAATATTTCTGGCAATACCCGAGCACAGAAGTCCAGCGGGCTAGCTCCTTCTCTCTCCCTTCCAGTAGCCCTCTTAGATGCAGATTAAGGCATCGGTGGTAATTCTCCTGGTAGTCGAATGCCTCTTTGAACTCAGCCAATTATTTTCAAAGTGCCAGTATTTGCCCCGGGACTGCCCCCCTCTCGTCCTCCATCCGAGAAATCCAGTCCTCCACCTCCACTATATGGTTAGCCTGTGCTGTTTGCTGTTCCTGGACTTCTTGTAGCTTTGAATCCAGTTTCCCCTCTAATTTAATTTGTCGTGGCTCCAATGCTGCTATCACCTGGCCTGTTAGTTCTCGGCCAAGCACCGTAACCTCCGCCACTGACAGTGACACCAGGCCCCCATTTTCTCCTGCCATACCAGCTGCTGCCTTCTTAGTACTTTTGTTGGCAATTTGCTGACTTTTGGTTGGGTTTGGCATCAGATATTCATCCATACTCTTGTCTGAGATTGATAGAGAGCCAAGTTTCATATATTTCAGGTATTTTTAAACTTATTTTTACCTTTATTTTGGCTAGCGAGGGAGATCAGTAGGAAAACACATGCATCTGGTTTAGCTGCTCATTAGCACCTCCCCCGAGCTCATATGTTAATATTCTTTCTGTATTTCTCATTCTTCTTTATTACTAAGGACATTTGCATGTAAACAGGATCACTACCCTATCTGTTCTGACTGCTTGCCTACATATGACATCACAGTCCTGTTTATGACATCACAGTCTGTTGCTGTGGGGATAATTATGATGCCATAAATGGGGGGTTATTTAATTTCTTTCTTTATTTATTTATTTAAAAGTTGGTAACCTGGAAAAACACCATGACCAGAAGCTTGTTTCCAGCTGCAACCCAGATAGCAGAAAGAGCAGATAAGGTCTAAGGACAGTAAGACTTTTTCATACAGCTGTCCTTGGTAATAAAGTAAAAAGGTAAATAATTATAGCAAATACATGAAATATAAACTGAACTGTCTAAATCTCACATTTTTTCCAAATTTTTCTAACTGTGTCAGAGGCTCTATAATAGCAAATCGGTAATTCTGTGATAAGCCATTTTGAGTTTGTTCAGGAGTGTAGTCTTAGAGGAGTGGATTATAGAGGCACTGTAGAAGAGGCATGGGAGAAGGGTGACAGAGAAAATAGTGCTTCTTGCACTACTTGAGAGGTAGGGCTTCTTGCACTACTTGAGAGGTAGGGAGCAGTGTGATATAGAAGGCCTAGTTTCTGATTAGCAGCCTTAGAGACACAGGTTATGTGCTCATTGAAGGATAGATGCTTTTCAAGTACTGCACCCAGGATTTAAAAGGAGGTAACATTTTCGAGTTCAATGTTAGTGGATGTTTTGATAACCAGGGGGGCTGTGATGTTGTATCAAAGCAGGTATGGTGGAACAACATGGATTTAGTCTTTTGTTTGTTCAGAACTAGTAGGTTATTTTTAAGCCATGTTTCTAGAGTCTGAAAGTCATTTGTTAGGTCAGAGTTAATACTTGAGACATCACAGGAGGATCTATATAAGATGGTGTCATCCACATGTAGTTGAACCGATGCCCCTCTGCAATTCAGAGGCAGGTCATTAATGAATATTGAGACTAGGAGAAGTCCTAAAATTGATCCCTGGGGAACCCCATTGGTGATAGAAGATAAGGTTGAGATGGTACCGACCCATTTGACAGATTAAAACCTATTCTCTAAGTAGTTAGAGACCCAAGAAAGAGAGAGTTTTTGTTAAGACCAAGATGGCGAAGCTTACAGATGAGAAATAAGTGGTCGACTAGGTCGAATGCCTTTGTTAGGTCAACAAAGACTTCACCAGTGGCTTTGCCCTGGTCCATAGCCTGGAATATATCAGTGGTGACCCTCAGGAGAGCAGTTTCTGTCCCATGCAATTTCCGAAAGCTATGCTGGTTACTAGTGAGGGCATGGTCTGTTCATGGTAGGATGATAGTTGATTATAAAGTATTCTTTCTTGGAGTTTAGCAATTGGACACAAGATAGATATGGGTTTATAGTTTTCAATAAGGTTGGTCGGACCACTTTTATGTACTGGGACAACAACTGCGGTTTTCCATTTGTCTGGAATGGTTTGCTTGAGGAAGGATCTATTGATTAGATAGATCTGGTAGGCAAGTGCAGGTGCACCTATTTTAAGAAATTTGGGTGGTAGGGAGTCTAACCCTGGTGAGCTGTCAGTGTTAAGTCCTCTTAGCAATTTAAAGACCTCTTTTCGGGAGGTAGTTTTTAAGTGGAAGAGTGGGTGTGGAAATTCTGGGCAGCTAGCTGGTGGCGCAGGACAATTAACAGGAAGATCAGTTTACTAGGCATCAAGATCCATAAAGAAGTAGTTCAGCCATGCTGCTATCTCCATGGGTGAGGATAATGTAGAGCCTTTTGCTGTCATTGATTGGGGGAAGATCCTTTCATTACACTTTAGGAGTGCACTGATTTCCTTCCAGAAACATTTGGGGTTGGAGAGGTGTTGCTCCTGTAGTGATAGGAGATGCTCCCTTTTGGCTTTGCCTATCTTAGATTTACAAATATTGCATAGCTGGTGGTAGATGTTCCAGTCAGAGTGGAATCTAGAGATTTTGAAGGCATGCCATGCTCACAAGAGTGCATGAGATGCCTCAGTTCCTGTGTGAGCCAGGGAGAGTGGGTGCCTTTTGATCTTCTTAGATTGTGGGGAGCATGGTAGTCAAGGATGGAGGTGAAGGTATTGACCAGATATTCTAATGCTAGGTTTACTGTATGTCAGGAAGGGAGATTATTGGTGACCAGTCAGCTGCGGTGAGACTTGAGCAGAAGGCTTCAGTAATAAAGTTGGTTAGGTCCTTAGTTTTATGGATTGGGGGGATGCGGAGAATTATTCTTCCAGACACAAAAAATCAGAGAATGGTCACTGAGTGCATCAGGGAGGATTCCAGGGCCTTAATTGAATCTGGATTATTAGTTAGTTTCCAATCTAGGAGAGTGTGCTTGCCTGACTTCATATTCAGTCTTGTGGGACCATCGAGGAGTTGCTCCAGTTTGGTGTCCAGTAGGGCAGGTTGATACTGTGTTTTAAGAGGCCCAAGCCAATTCAGGTCAAAGTCACCACATATTATAGTGTCTTTCTTAGGGAGGGAGTCCAGACTAGTGAGGAATTTCGCATAGGAGGATGCTTGATTCAGGGGTAGATAGATACACCCTACTGTTACATTATTGACTTGGCCAAGGGTGACTGTGATAAAGACATACTCTGCAGCTGAGTTGACCTTTAAGTCAGTTAATTCATTGACTACCAATCCATTTATAGCATAAGTTAAACCCCCCTCCCTTTCTGGGGACCCAGTCCCATCTGTAGTAGGTATAGCCAGGAAAGACGACCTTGTGAGAGAGTATGGATGATTTTAGCCATGATTCAGCAATGCAGAGAATGTCTCATTTGTAATACAGTATCCAGGATTCCAGTTCTGCTATTTTTACCCTAATGCTCTGCATATTCATATGCACTATTTTGAGACCTTTGGAGTTAAGCCAATTAGGGCAGGAGGTTAGGGGGTCAGCAGTGGCCCTCATTGTGCGGTATGGTTTTTGCCTCTTACTGAGTACTGGGTTTAGTTTAACATCACCTGACAGCAGTAGGAGGCACAAGCAGGATTGGAGAGAGGGTGGGTGGAGGAAGGGTAGTTTGTGTATTTGTTTGGAATGCTGCAAGAGGAGGATGGTTTTATTATGCTGGGCCAGGGTTAAAAATGTAAGATGAGGGAAAGACTGATGTGAGCAAGGGGGCAATAAGTCAAGGGTGCTGGGAGGTGATAACTTTAAAGTGGAGGGTGGCACAGATTCAGGGTTTGAGATAATATCATCTGGATGCAGGTGTGCCAGAAAGGACAAGCAAATGAGTAGTCCTTTGGTGAGAGGGAATATTGTGATGCAGCAAGTAGAAGAAATCAGACAAGGGAGGAAGAGGGAGGATGTGTGGTGTAGGATAACACCACTAAGCAGTTAACAACCAGAGGGATCTGGTGAGCTGTGTGCATCGGTGTAATACTGGGATCAAGGTCTCTGCATCCTAAGTGATGGCAGGAGGACTTAAGGCTGGTCAATAGGACCCTCCGTGAAGGGAGGAAGTTATTGAGGATTGTGGGTCCAAGCGCTCCACGCTGCATTACATTCACTATTTCTGCGTTATCATTCTCAAAGAAGGAAATTAGAGGCAAAAACTCCATTTAATGCATTAGTCAGGGTTGTTCACAGCAACAAAAGTGAGGAAATTCGATATTAGGGTTGAAAACCCCATTGGACCCCACCACCCCGAACCGGCATTGGGGTGCACATTGGGTCATCGGTCCTAACTCTCACCCCATTCTCCTATACTTCTGCTGCTTTACACATGTGATGGGGTGAGAGTTAGGGCTGATGACCCCAATGCACACCCCAGTGCCGGTTGGGGGTGGGCGGGGTCCAAGGGGGTTTTCAACCCAACACCGAATTTCCTCACTTTGTCGCTGTGGAACAACCCTAACTAATGCATTAAACTGAGTTTTGCCTCTAATATATATATATATATATTATGGCAGCACGGTAGTGCTACCATAGTTAGGGTTGAGGAGCCATTTCTATGTTAAACCCAAAATTTTGCACCTTAATAACTTTGCAACCGTTTGACGGATTTACCTGAAATTTGGAATACATGATCAAGAACCATAACAAAAATATTAAATGGTTCAAAAGTTATTCAGAAAACAATTTCCCATTATAAGTCAATGGGAAAAGTTAAAAAGTTTGACAGTGTCGCAAATGCACTTTTTACTGTTGCAAATGGCCTGTTACTGTCGAAAATCTGCCATCTTGTTTTCAGTTAGTGATCAGAAAAATGCTTGGCATTTAAAATTGAGACCCTCTAGCAACCTAATTACTTTTGTATTCACCTAGTCAAGTCTGAGGATGCTAGCCATGTCTTTATTTTGGGGTAAAACACCCCAGAAATATGTTTTTCAGATTTCTGGAAAAAGTACTTTCATAAGTAGTAGTCGCACTCATGAAAGTATGCATATTTTGTGAAAGCTTTCGCAAGTGCGACACTACTTTGTGACACTATGCCCAAAATAACAGTAATTCTTTGGCACTGTGCTGCAAAAGAGCGGTTTGGAGTTTTGGGCTGAAATTTGGAGGAGCAGCGACATCTCACAGATGTGCCTTTCAGTATTGTATTGAAAAAATATTACACGGCAACAAATTCACGGCACTCCAAAGTTAACAGTTTTTCCATAGGATAACATTACGGACCCGATATATTACAGGAATCCTTTGGCACCCTGCTGCAAAATAACGGTTTGGTCTTTTTTCCTGAAATTTGGAGGGAAGACAGCCAACAGCTCACAGATGTGCCTTTCAGTGGTTTGGTGACACAATATTACAGGGCGGCAATGTTATGGCACTCTGAACTTCTCTTTTTTTCCCTTAGGATAACATTACGGCGTTTGCCATGCCTTTCAGGGCCTGTATCTCAGAAACAGTGCGAGATACGACTTTTCGTCAGAAAAATGCTTAGCCCCCAACAGAGGCTAAGTACAAAACTAGCCAGGACAGTCGTAAATCATATGACTTTTAAATTTTTTTTCTACGTCGTATGGTTCCTGAGATATAACCTATTTAGTATTCCAAGTCCTCATTTTCTGCTCCGATAACCATTATTATGCATACATTCTTTGTACTCACTGTCTTTCTCTATGCAGCTTTTGGTGAAAACCAGCCTGTGCCCTTACATTACTGTTACCGTTTCCCTTTCCGCTTATGGTTCCGTACCCTTTTCACTTACCGCTGACGTCTACGCCACCATGTGCATTATCCTTTGCATTTTCATTTGTGCTTGTGTTTCTGTTATTTTTTGCCATTTGTGTCTACAGTACTGTTTCTCTTTCTGTTTCGCTTTGCGTCACCATGCCCACTGACATTTCCGTTTGCAGGCACCATGTTACTATGTGACAACAAATCATAGCAACGAACCCGTTCCGTCGCCACGTGTCGTTACCCTTTCTGTTCTCGTCGCACTTGCATTACCATATGCGCCACTATTAGATGCTTCTGTTTGCATTGCAGTTCAAGTTACTATGCCACAAGACATCACCGCAGTGACGCTGTGGTTCCGCTCGCTACGTACATTCACTATTTCTCGTTATCATTCTCAAAGAAGGGAAATTAGAGGCAAAAACTCCATTTAATGTATTAGCTAGGGTTGTTCCACAGCGACAAAAGTGAGGAAATTCAGTGTTAGGGTTGAAAACCCCCACCCACCAACCAACCGGCATTGGGGTGCGCATTGGGGTCATTGGTCCTAACTCCACCCCATTCTCTATACTTCTGCTGCTTTACACATGTCATGGGGTGAGAGTTAGGGCTGACGACCCCAATGCACACCCCAATGCTGGTTGGGGGGGTGGGTGGGGGTCAAGGGGGTTAAACCCCACAACAGCGAATTTCCTCACTTTTTATGTCGCGTGAACAACCTAACTAATGCATTAAACAGAGTTTTTGCCTCTAAGATATATATATATATATATATATATATATATATATGAATCCATGACCTGTACAGTAGGCAGTCAACCACATACTAGTCATCACAGAGGGGTAAATCTAAGAGATTTACTTTACCATACATTTTTACCACTACAAGTAAACCAAAATCAATGGCTGCCCACACCACCAAAAGGGAATTAAAATTTGGTCACTGTGTTCAGTGTAGCAGCACCACCAACACATAGTCCTTTGATCACCCTAGAGTTGGAAAGAAATGTGTATTAATGATTTCATCAACTGCAGCACTGAAGGTGCATTTTATAGACTCTCTTGTCCATGTGGTATTTTGTACACTGGGCAAACAAAACGTGCCCTCAAATTGAGAATAGCTGAACATAAGACTGCTATTAGATTGGGAAATGAAACCTATGCTATGGCAAAACATTTTAGAGAAACCAGGCATGGTTCAGCTGCAACACTATGACACTTTGGAGTTGAAAAGTACAAATGGATTGCAGAGGTGCAGTTTAAAGAACAAACTGTTAAAACTGGAATCATATTGGATTATCACTTTAGACGCCTTGCTCCCACATGGACTATGATAAGATACCTTTGTGCTCTATGGGGCCAATTCACTAAAATGGGTGGGGGTACATGTGAAAGGCACGTATCCCCCCCACACAGCTCCGCACCCTCGGGAGTTCCATGCATTGGCCATATTCTCAAACAACAGCCAATGCGTGGCTCCTGTCTGTGGCCCTGCCCCCCCAGAGTGCAGGTTCACAGGGAGTGGTCCAGTGCAGAGCTGTGGACCTGGGTAGGCAGCCAGTCAGCTGCCAATCCTGGGTCCCTTGCTGGATACTCTGCACCAGTGGGGTGCCATGTTGGCAGCAGGCATGAATGTGCCCATGCACAGGGGGGTGAGAGACCCCCAGAAGACTGTACCCCAGCCCTCCCAATGTGCCCCAACATCAAGGGTGGCCTCAGTGTTGGATCAGTTGTCCCCACCATCCCTGCAGTGACCAGCAACATCCTGAGGGGGTCCATGTAACACTTATGACTGCCTTCAGAAGGTGTAGCCATCAACCTCCCCATGCACTGCACCTGCACTTTCATGAATAGCATGCAGTGTGGACACCCCCCCGCACTAGCCCCCGGCCCACCCCCACATAGAGCTGTGTATTTGGTCAATGTTTCAGCCATGCAGAGAGCATAGTGGGGTCAAGCACAGCACATAGAGGGTGCAGTGTGCATGGCCAGAGTACCTATTCATGACTGCGGGTGAGGGTGGGCTATGCGCAGGTGTTATGCAGTGCATAGCCCATCCACACCTTTCATGAATATGGCCCTTTGTAAATATGTACAGTTCTTTGGAATAGTGATTCAGATCTGACTGATTTAGATCATATTCAATTCTTCTTATTTTTAACTCCCCCCTTCTGCAGTATTTATCATTCTAACTTAGAATTAATTTATTTGGTTTGCTCATGTAAGGTTTGAAGTACTCTATGTATTTATTCACTTATTTATTTGGCATAATATAAATATACAAAATCACACATGCCTACACAATGCAAAGCATCATGGGCTGCATATGCAAATCACCACAGAATGTTATGCTGTTTCACCTTTAAGCAGAATTGCATGGTGCCAAAAAGCCTCTCACACACTTTGCAAAGGGTGCTAACAGATGACATAGACATGTGTTTCGTCCTACCAGGACTCATCAGTATGCCTCATCTGTTTGACACCCCAGTGGAATGAACCAGCTACCCTAAGACAGTCTGTCTGGGTTATATTGTGGTGAACCCATTAAAGTATCAATAAAGTAGATTTCTCTAACATAAAGTGATATTTGTATGAATACTTAAGAAGAAAAAGATGTAAGGTGAATATTTGGATCACTTTGATTGCATAATAGACTCATGACATCAGTAGGTGATGTAGATAATATAAGATTCTAATTAAAAATTGGTTTCCATGGTAACAGAATGGTTTACAGCTTGGCACTATATCAGAAAATGATTGTCTTATGAGCCTCTACAAATATGCCAAGTGTCATGCTTGTATCAAAAAGTGCACAATTCACCCCAAAAATTGAGCTATGCCACTGGACTATAACAGCAGGAAGCAGTTTTAGTAATTTGTTTTTATCAAGCTCCCAAGTTTTTTATTTGTCTGTATTGCTTTATGCAATAATTAACTCTTAAAATTATAACTATGGATCTACAAGAGCCTGGCCAGCCACAGTTAACCAAAAGACCGAAGATCATTGTGCCAGGCTCCAGAGGTAAGTATGGGGTGAGCGGGTGTGGAGAAATGGGGAGCGCAGAGTGTGGCTGGGGGTTGGGGATGGGGACCCCACAGTGAGGGACTGTTTTCTTTCTTTTCGGTACTTGGGGAATAAAAAACCACAGAGGAGAGTTTTCTTTTTCCACAGGTGTATAAAAAGTGTTCTGTACACTGGGGTGGGCTCCCAGTGTGTGCCATGACTTTGGGGGTGATGTTGCTACATTGGGGTGGGCTCCCAGTGTGGCACAGAATAGGGGTAGGGCCTCAACATGCCGTTGATGGTCAGCTTTCATCATGGGGAGGCACACTGGAGTGAACTCCCAGTGTACCACACAATATTGGGGAGGTTATTTAGCATGCTGATGGGGAGTTGAGGCACTCCCTAAAGTGGCATGCGGCAGGAGGCAGCAGCCACTGCTCTTCATGTTTATTGAAATATTTCACCAGGAAAGGCATGTTGGGAGGTGTGTTATTGTGCCGCTGCTGACGAGCTTGCCTCTCATTGCAGCGGCACTTTTCTTAGAAGTTTTGACCTCTTTAAATATTACTGATGTCAGTGCCTGCATGCCGGCTTATTGGGGAATGAGGGATGCACCAACTGATGCATACCCTGCATTCACCCACACTGATCGCACCTCGGAAATCTGCTACTACTGCAAGATGTTGGCTGGCATGCAAGCATGAGCCAACATAAAAAATGACTATAAGACAAGTAAGAATAATGGGGTCTGCAGATTTTAACAATCAAAGGTGTATATTTACCCTGACTTCTCAGTAGTAACCCATGCTAGAAGAAAGATATTTCTCCAATTTAAAGAGTAGATCTATTACATGAAAGGCAAAAATTTGATCCTATCCCCTTGCAAGGCAATGGTTACTTTTAAAGGCATACATGGATTTTCTCTGATCCTGACCAGTTGACTGAGTTTATCCAGATGAACTTACACTTAAAATGAAACAAAGCTGATTAGGAGGAAAGTGATACACAGTATGAAGATTGCTGAATGAATAACTAAACTCTTCCAACTACCTACATACATTGTAGTTCCACTGTCTACTTTAGGAAGTAGATTAACTACTGATGTATTAAAACCAGCATAAATTCCTGAAGGATCGGGAACCATAAATCCTTGATTCTGCGATTCCACTGTCAGTTGTTGTATGCTCAGCAGTGCATGATAGTTAACTAAACTCCAAAACAGCTCTGCATGTGAATGCCTATAGAATTCCAAATAAACACCAACCTCTCTTTTCAATTTGAATATTAAGGTTTTTAATTGATGCATGTTGCCTGGATTCATAATACAACAAATGCTGCTCCTGAAGTGCAGAGCTGTTTTGGAGTTTGGTTTACTGTTGGTTGGGGCTAGGAACCCCCTGCTCTACATTAGGTGAATGAGCACATGTCTAAGGAGGTTTTGAATTATGTGCTTGCATTGTGACTGTGTAGCTGTGGACTGTTTTTGATTAAACAATCCCTAAACCATCCACTTGTGCTTTCACTCAGAATCTGAAATTAACATTAGCTGAAAGTGCATCCACCAAAGTAATTTTCTAATTCATGGTTCAATTGAACTCCATTCTTTAGAATTGCCATTTTTTGAAAACTTGAATTAATCCATAGAGCAATGTCTCGGGAAGCAAACTCTGGCCAGAATTCTATGGAAAGTGAGTCAGACATTGAAACAGCACCTGGAAGTATCTGTGAGTTGGAAGACTTGGCTATGAGGAAGCTACAGGCAAAAGACAAACTCTGTGGTATAGAAGGAAAATCCTCAACTGCATCTGAGATGAAAGGCAAGCAGACTGAAACCCCTAATTTGAAAAAACTGTTCAGACAGCTAGAAAAATTGAGAATTTTGGAACTAAACTTTACATATGACATTATTACTCTAGAGACCTATTTAGAATGGTCCCAAGTGCCTAGGGGGCTATGATTAAACAAAATATCTTCCTGTGGATTAGAAACTTTTTTAAGAAGGGAAGTATGGGACTTAGCAGCTGCCATTTGTTCCACTTTTTGGAACTCATAATAGCTGAAGATAATGACAAATATAAATGTGTAAGGAAGAATTGGACAGTATTAGAAAAGCATTAAATAAGCTAAATTCCCAATCAAGTTTAAATCCTTAGCTGACAAATTAGGGTTGAGACTTAAGAAATATGAAGATTAATTGATTATTAAGAAACAGACCAAATTAGAAAGAGATGCAAATGATTACAGACTTGAGTATATTTTGTCATGGCCTAGATCCACACGTTCATTCAGCAGAGGACATTCCAGATTGAGGAAAAGGGTTACTATTGATGAAGAACCCTAAACTAGTACAAGAAAGAAAATGGCTAGAAAAATGTAGCTAACAGTAGAAACTAGGGACAGGATAGTTCTAATTCACAGGATTCCAGCAGCAACAAAAAAAGCAACAAAAATAAAGCCTCGAAAAATGGAAAATGAGGAGGGCAGAAAGGAAGGTTGAGATCGAGAACTAAGGAGCAGCATCAAGAGACCTTAACAGTGATGAATTTATCACAGGTAAATTTGACTGATACACATATATCATTGCTCCAAACGTGCCTGAATTTTGCCCCATCCAGAGACTCTGATCAGTTTAAAACCCAAGTGGACCTGTTTAAATTCTTTAGAAAAATTAGACTCAGAAAATATCATGGTAAACAGAATTTAACAGCAATGGGGTTTGATGTGGCAATGGAGAAAGGGGGAGGGAGTGTGCACAGTGTGGGAATAGCAAATGAAGTGGACCTTGAAATGCTTAATTTACTTTTGGATCTTGATGATTCTACTTTAGATATTGACAATGTCATAATGGATGTAGAAGGAAGTGACATGCAATGTGATATATTGACTTTAGAAAGTTTACTAACATCGGAAGTGAATGATGAGATAATTGTAGTAGAAGGAGAGAACAATGGTGATGTGAATATTGAAAGGAGAAATCACTTTAAGTTGTCTTCCCAGTTTTGCCCCTACAGTAATAATTCTGTAATTAAAATTATGAGTCCGTGGTATTAAGGAAGTTGATCTAGTATTGAGAAATAAAGTTCAGAAAAAGGAAATTTGACAATGTCTGAAAGAAAAGCATTAAAAGAATTATATGAACATTTCAAAGTTATAAAACAGGCAGATAAAGGGAAATATAGTAATAATGGACAGTATTGACTATGAAAAGAATGTCATGAACATAATTAATACAGGTAATACCAAAGTGTATAAGAACTGTCCAAAAATCCCACTGAGTTATACAAAAAGATCTTCTCAGACTCTTAAATTGGGGTAAACGATCTGGTCAAATAAATGAAGATGAGGTAAAATTCATCTTCAGTGACACACCCACCCTGCCCACACTCTATACCCTCCTGAAGATTCACAAAGATCCACAAAATCCACCAGGACACCTTATTGTCTCAGGGGTAGGATCATTAATAGATAATTTAAATCAATTCATGTACTTTTTTCTTAAAAAATGTCTTTGTGATATTAAATCTTACCTCAGGGACACGCTGAACATCCTAGATAAAACCCAAAATCTTGATTGGAAATCAGATAATTTCTGGTTATGGATTGATGTGGAGTCATTGTACAGTATACTAGTATAAGGCATGAAGATGGAATTCAAGCGTGTTCATACTTTTTGAAGAGCAACCCTAAGTATCAGGGCTTCCCCACTGAATTTATATTAACAGCACTTGAGTTTGTTTTGACACACAACTATTTTGAATTTAATGGTGAATGCCTTCTACAGCTAGAGAGTACTGCAATGGGAGCAGTAATGGCCCCCAGACTTGCAAACCTCTTTCTGGTTACTGGGAGCAAACTTCCATTTTGAAGATTCCATAAATCCATATATTAAAAATATAAAAGATGGGATCACTTTATTGATGATATACTTTGTGTATGGCAGGGCCCAGAAGAGAAATTGAATTATTCATGAAATGGTTGAATGGAAGAAACAACATGAATTTGAAGTTCACTTTTAGCTACAGCAAGACAGAAATCAACTTTCTTAATGTAACTTTGTTTAATGATGGCAGTAATAAAATTCAAACCAAATCATTTAAGAAGGAGACAGCAACCAATAGCTTGCTTAGAGCTGACAGTGCCCTTCCCAGGTCACTAGTAAATTCAATTCCTTATGGTCAGTTTTTAAGGCTTAGGAGGACTTGCTCGAGGAATGAAGATTTTGAGATTCAAACAGATGAAATGGTAAAGAGATTTGAGGCTAGTGGATACAAGTAGGAAATTTTGTTGGGTTCGAAAGAAAAAGCAAAATCACAATTCAGATAGAATTTGCTTAAACCAATAAACAAAAAAAAAAGACTGTTGAGAAGGGGGTCAACATTCCAATAACATTTTGTGACCCAATATAGCAATCAAGCCGCTGAAGTTGGAGCAATAGTGAAAAATATTGTCCTCTGCTTCTAATGATCCCACCCTATCTCAAGGATTACGTGAAAGTCCAAGAATTACTTTTCCCAAAGCAGAGAGTTTGAAGGACAAATTAGTTAGGAGTAGATATACTCCACCACCTTTGCCTGAGCATAGAATGTGGCGCCCCCTCCACCTATTGGTATGTGTAAATGTGGTAGGTGCAACATCTGTGATTACTGTTGCCAGAAAAAAAACTTTGGAAATAGGAGATTACAGTGAAAAGGTTGAAATACGTCCCTTCCTTAATTGCAACAGGAATTATGCCGTGTACTCATTGTGGTGTCCCTGTGGCTTACTATATATTGGAAGTACCATCAGACCAATAAAACAGTGGATACAAGAACATATAAGGGACATTAAAGCAGAAGTGTATGACAAGCCACTAGTGTGTCACTACATGGAGTTACATAACAGTAGATCAAATGGCACCAAATATATGGCCATTTAACAGGTTGAGAGAGATCCACGTGGTGGAGACAGATTAAACAAACTCCTACAAAGAGAGAGTTTTTGGATCTTCACTCTAAATATTATTCAACCACATGGGTTGAATAAAGAATGGGATTTAAAACCATTTCTAAAAAGAAAAGAAACATTGATAGAAACATATATGGCCAGTAATTAATGGTCTTTCTATTTACCTTTTTCTAGTTAATGCTCTGAAGTCTATGATGGCTGATCCACCTACAAAATGAAATAGAAAGGCAGAAAGTGTGATCACTACTCTTGAGTGTTCAGTTTGTGGTTTGAACAGAAAATTATTTGGATTTTGAACATCAAAAAGTAAGACTGTTCAAATTTCCCAAATTGCTGGTTGTTGTTTTTTTGTCATTCTCTCAGTGATGTAACAATATGGATGATGGATGCTGAATCAGTTGACATTTAATACTAGAAACAGATAAAAGCATGAATTACTATAATGAAAGAAGTTACCTGTTGTCATGCCTAATACAACTTAGTTTGAAAATAATACAGTTTTGGATATTCTGAATGAAATTAGTATAAAATTAATTTTGAAATGTAAGTATAACAACATTAGGCATTAGAATTCTGAATCAAAATGGCTTAAAATGTCTTACCAACAAGCTTCTTTATTTTTTCTGTTTCATGTGATTTTTTGGATTTTTTTACATAACACTGATTTTTGTGGAATTTATGATTAATACTGTTTTTTACACTTAGTAATAGATAGAACTGGTGTTAAAAGGTATTTGAACACTTATTTAAATGTTAAAAAAGCTTAAAAATCTATTAAAAATGAATTTTAGGATCCAAGGTTGAGACCCACCAGAGCCACTTAAAACTAAAAGATTCTGCCAGTTAACCAATAGGGGCAATCAATCCTCTGGCAGAGTGGCTATAAAATGAAGTGCCTCAGAGCATTATTCACCCCCTGAGGAAGACAACACACATGGTCGGAGCACTGAGATTTAGTACTTGTTGTTGGATGCACTAATAAATTGGCTGTATTTCAGAAATTGAAGGAGCAGCATTTGTTGTATTATGACTCCAGGCACATATGCATCAATAAAAAACCTTAATATTTAAATTGAAAAGAGAGGTTGGTGTTTATTTGGAATTCTACAGCCATTCGAGTGCAGAGCTGTTTTGGAGTTTGGTTTACTGTTGGTTAGGCTAGCAACCCCCGCTCTGCACTGGGGTAAATGAGCACACATCTGAGGAGGTTTTGGACTACATGATACTTAACTATTTGCGTCAGGACTCAATACTGTATGTTTTGCTTCTGATTACAACAAGTTTTCCTAGCTCCTTCTAGACCAGATGGGAGTTAAAAATAGTGGGGGACATTTTCAAAGGAGATTCACCGGCACACCTGAGATGCACTGGCAATCTCAAGAAATGCACCACAGCGTGATATTCAAAAGGTGGAGATGCATCACACATCTCTGCCTGTACCCAAGCACAACGACAATGTATACAGCACATCTCCAGGGGTGTGTGCCCATGAATATGCAGCACATTCCCATATTCAGCAGAGATGTGAGGTGCAGCTGCCTATATATCTCAGAGATGTGCCGTACAAACTTAGGCATGGATGAAACATGCCTAACTCATAGCCACCAACAAGCTGGCTGCTGTACAGCAAGAGGAAGGAGGTGCTGTTAGAACTTTACTACTCTACTGGCACTTAAGAACTAGAACTCTACTACTGGGACCTTCAATTTAGGGTAAAAACAAACAAAAAAAAAACAAGAGTTTGTGTGTTTGTCTGAGTTGGGGGAAGGAAACTGTTATCTGTGCAGTTGGCTAGGTGAAGAAGGGAACTGTGCATTAGGGGGAGTTGCTTAGGCAGCAGGAAGCCAGGTATTTGGATTTAAAACTGCCCTAGATAGCTTTTGGCAGAGAACAGCAAGAGGAGGGAGGTGCTGTTAGAACTTTACTACTCTACTGGGACTTAAGAACTAGAATTCTACTACTAGGACATTCAATTTAGTGTAAAAACAAACAAACAAACAAAAAGCAAAAGTAAGTGTGTTTGTCTGGGTTGGGTGAAAGGAATTGTTATCTGTGCAGCTAGCTAGGTGAAGAAGGGAACTGTGAATTATGGGGAGTGGCTTAAGCAGCAGAAAACCAGGTGAATTCACCTCCTTTAAGGTGAAGGTCATGCCATCTTGTCCTGTTGAAATCCTTATCTGAAAGTGGTTTTGCACCTGTACATTGGTCTTACCCTTCAGGCATTTAAATGTCTCTATCATATCCCCCTGATTTCTGCACTGCTGTAGGGAGTATAAGCTGAGTTCCCTTACTCTTGCTGCATATGGTTTTTGATGCAAGCCCTGCACCATTTTTGTTGCTCTTCTCCATACTGTCTACAGCCTATCTATGTCCCTCTTAAGGTATGGCCTCCAGAACTGGACACAGTGTTCCATGTGAGGTCTTACCAGGGACCTATACAGCGACATGATCACTTCCCACCTCCTGCTTGTGATGCCCCTCCCTATGCATCCCAGGATATCAGTAGCTTGTAGTGCTGCCTTTTCGCATTGTTTTCTGACCTTTAGGTAATCTAAGATGATAACCTGCAGATCACGCTCTTGCTTGGTAGCTGCCAGCTGCTTCCCTCCATTGAGTACATTTTTATGGGTTACACCTTCCTAGGTTCATAACCTAGCATTTTTGCATTAAATTTCAATTGCCAGTTTTTAACCACTCCTACAGCTTTGAGATTGGATTCCATGTGCTGATGCTGCTCTGGTATCTCAACTCTGTTGCTGATTTTGGTGTAATCTACAAACAGACATACTTTTCCCTCCAGTCCATCAGCAATTTTGCTAATGAATATGTTGAAAAGGATTGGCCCCAGGACAGAGCCCTGTGGCACCCCGCTGGTATTCTCACTCTCTTCTGACAGGGTGCCATTAACCGAAACTCTCTGTATCCTCACATTCAACCAGTTTCTAACATGGCATGTTACTTGATATCCAGCTCCCATGGTCTCAAGTTTGTAGACCAGTCTCCTGTGTGGAACGGAGTCAAAGGCCTTACTGAAGTCTAGGTATACCATGTCTACTGCCCCCCCCCAACCCCCGATCTACGGTCTTGGTGACCCAATCAAAGAAATCTACTACGTTTGTCTGGCAGGACCTCCCTGCTGTAAAACCGTACTGTTTTGTGTCTAGTTGAGCACTCTCCTCTAAGAAGGCTACTATCCTTTCCTTCAACAGAGAATCCATCAGTTTTCCCGCAACTGAGGTGAGACTAACTGATTGGTAGTTACCAGGTTCCTCCTTGCTCCCACTCTTGTGAAACAGCACCACCGTAAACCTTTTCCAGTCCTCGAAACATCCCACTCATCAATGATTTGTTGAAGAGTCTGGCTAGGGGACTGCTAGCTCCCTCCCAAGTTCCTTCAGTACTCTTGGGTGAATCCTATCCGGCCCCATTAATTTATTCACCCTCAGTTTGTTGACTTCTTCCAGGACCCTTTCCTCTATGAAGGGACTCATGTCCATTCCCCCAGCTGGACAGTCCTTTTTATTCAGCGTTGGACTGTTGCTGTCTGCTTCATGTGTGAAGTCTGAACAGAAGTACTCATTGAGTGCCTATGCCTTTTCTGAATCTTTCTCTGTGTGCTGCCCATCTTTTGTTGTAATTCTGCCAATTCCTCCCTTGGTCTTTCTTTTTCC
This sequence comes from Neoceratodus forsteri, assembly GCA_016271365.2. Classification (NCBI taxonomy): domain Eukaryota; kingdom Metazoa; phylum Chordata; order Ceratodontiformes; family Ceratodontidae; genus Neoceratodus; species Neoceratodus forsteri. The sequence continues at coordinate 393,201,986 of CM057453.1, forward strand.
CCATATGTGTCTGTGGAAGTTTTTGTCACTCTTCTTTACTGTTTGAGCTATTCTTAGCTCTGTTTTGGCCTTAGCCCTTCTTATTACCCTTCCTGCTGCCTTTAGTTTATCTTCATACTCTGTTTTGTCTCTCTCATTCATTGTCTCTTTGTACTTTCTGAATACTTAACTTGTCCTTCACCTTGGTTGCTACTTCCTTGGAGAACCAGAGTGGATTCTTCCTCTTTTTGATCTTACTAACCTGATGGGTACACTGTGATGTGGCCAAGGCTATTGCGTCTTTCAAACTAGTCCAACACTCTTCTACGCTCCCTCCTGACACATGCTTAAGGTTGTCCTTCAGGCAGGTTCTCATTTTTGAGAAGTCTGCCCTCCTGAAGTCTAGGACTTTCAGATTTGAGTGACAGGCATTCTCAACCTTGTTTACTCTGAACCATACAGTGCAGTGGTCACTGGTTCCCAGGTGGCTCCCTACTTTGACGCTGAGGACCCTTTTGCTGTTTGTAAATACCAGGTCCAAGACTGCGTTTTCTCTTGTTGGTGTCTTTACTAGTTGACTGAGATCTGCTTCCTGTAGTGCAACTAGAAAGTCCCTACTATGTTTTAATGCTGCTGTCTGGGAACTCCAATCAATGTCTGGTAGATTGAAGCCCCTCACAAGCACAATGTCCTATTTGTCTGCCATCCATTGGATGGTTTCCAGGCATTCCATGTCTCTGGCTTCCTGCTGATTTTGGGGTCTGTAGATTACCCCTACTCTGATGGGTGCCCTATTTCTGATCCTGAACATAATCCTTAGGGCCTCCGCTTCCCCTTTTGACCCCTGTATTTCCATCTTTTTTTTTTTTCCCTCCTCTCCCCTGCAGTCCCCCTCTCTTCGGGAGACACTCTACGGCCTTTTCAGCCCTCACTCACCTGCCTGTAGACCAGAGCAGTCCATCCCCCACGGAGCCTTGGTTTACCTCCAGGCGTTTGTGCAGGGTAAGGCCCGGCGCACCCAAGAGACATACTGGAATTTCGCCGGATGCTGTCTCTGGGTAAGTAGGGGCTTTGAGGGTCGGGGCCTAGTGCTCCATCTCAGTGGGGACCGCAAGGTGTTTTTTCCGGTGTCTCTTTACTCACGACGTGCGTGTCCCCTGACATCCAAGGCGTTAGACGCCGACGCCTGCGCGCCCCCCCTTCTTTTCTTCCATCGGCCTTGCTGCACCTCAGGCCTCCACCTGGGGACAGTCAAGCGCCAGGCTCTGGATCCCCCCTCCCCCCGGAGAGGATGAGCAGTCCCTGGGACGCTCAAGCCCTCTCCCCCAGCCGGCCCTCCAGCTTCCCGGGCTCGTTCCTGAACCCGGGTCACTGGCGTCGAAAGCGGAAATCCAACCGTTGAAGAGAACGATCAACAAAAGTTGTGATGAGCAGATCCCCTTTAAGAGGAGAAAATAGTTAAAGTAAATTGAAGAGAACGATCAACAAAAAGTTGCAGTGAGCTTTAAGAGGGGAAAGTAGTGAAATTAAGCTGAAAAGAATGTTAAAAAAAAGTTGCAGTGAGCAGTTCCCCCTTAAGAGAAGTTTGCTCACTTTCTTTAAGCATTTCAGGAGTACCTAAAGCCAATGAGTAATATGAGGGGGGTAATAAGTGGAGGAGTTTGAGAGTAACTGAAAACAGTGAAGATCGTTCTGTCCCTATCAGTGAGTGATGACGTCATACTGGTCTAGCCTGCTGCTTCAACAATTAAGTCCCTGATTAACTGAAGAGGCTAGAGCACTTCAGAGTCAGAGTAGTCTGTAGAGCTAATTGTTTTCTCTCCAAGGTGTTTATTAACCCATCTGGATGTGTGTTTAGAAAGGTTAACTTAAAATCTATCATTCTGTTCCTTCAAAAAGTTGATCATTTTGAGTTTCAGTGCTGAACTGAAGTGGTATGAATGTTTGTGAGAAATCACCTTGTCTGTATTACAGCTGTCAGTTCTGTTTCATCAAAATTATGCATTGTGTACTGGTTATATGACACAGGGTAGTTTAATGGATATAAAATAAACTAAATGTTGTTAATTCATAGAAGTAGTGTGTTTTTGATGTAGCCTCCATACGTATGTTCATGTGAGAACAATTTTGTTTTACTGCCAGATTAACAAAGAGGTTTATGCCACACTCTGCTATTTCAGGAACATGTACTATATGAACTCACAAAGTTCAGTTCTTTGAGGGTTCCTGTGTCAAAATACATCATGTATGTGTATAACTAGAAATACTATATGGCATCCTGATGCCCCTGTCTTGGAAACAGAGTCTTCACTAATTATAGCATTTATAACTTTGGGTGATTTGCTTGCTTTTTTAATGGTTGTGTGTAATTTGATGAAAATAAAACCTTTAAAAACACAACATTCACTTCTAGACCTAGTCACATACCTAGAAAACAGAAGGTTTGGATGAGATAGAGTTATTTAGTTGAAACCCGAATATTAAGCTTCTAACAGTAAATTGCTGTGCTACAGCAGTTGTTACTCTCCGAATCAATGGTCCCTGATGCATCACTGCCACATTGTATAGGAGGCATTGTAGAAACAAGAGGAGCCATCAACAAATGCTGATGTGGAGAGAACCAGGGGCCATAAAATTGGCAATCAAATTTAGAAAAGAATCCCTTCAGCAAATAAAAGGAATGACTAAGCGTACACCTACAAATCAAAACATTCTGCACAACATTTTTTTTTGTGCAAATTTTGACTTTGGGTCCCCTTTAATGTAGTGTTATTTTATTTGTTAGTTACTTTTTTTGTTTATTTTAAAGATTCACCAGGAAGACATACTGCGCAATTTGCTGATTTCCAGATACATCCTGGGGGAAGAAAAAATGGCTTGGTACAGAGGAGAATCAGGGTAACAATAGGCAAGAATACAATAGCATAGGTTACAGGGTAACAATGGTAATAGGATACAATAGCAATACTGTAGGATGCAGTGAAAATACAATGTAGACTTATAAGCAGAGATACATTAAAAGAAGTGGCACAGAAAACATACATTATCAACTAATGGTTTGTACAGAATAAGATACAAAAGCATGGAGTCATGCCCTGGATATGTGCACAAAGGCTGACTTCTTTGCCATTCTATGCCACTGGATCTTTCTAGTTTATAATGGGATATGTCACTAGTATAAACCTTTCCTCCATGTCCAGAGACCTGTTCCAGGTCACAGAAGTAACACTGCTACACATGCCATACTCTGTATACCTACCAGTGATAGAGGAGAACATCAGGTATACCAAAGGGACAGTCTACATAGTGACCAACATGCCTAATGTAGTGGATGCACTTGACTGTATGTATGTGACTGGATTTAGTTGGTTGAGGAGGTGTACCATAATCATGAAGCATTTCACAGCATGAAAATGTCAATGGCGTGTGATGCCAGAGGAATCCCTGTACACATACTCTATGTGCCAAGCATCCTAGGTCAGCACATGATGCCTGCATCTTTGAGCAGCCATAGCTTCTGCCAAGGCTGTGTGCAGTTGTATACCATTATACAGGTGCTGCAATTAGGGCACCACAACCAGTTTTCCCATCATGTGGGTGAACTGGATTTTGCAATGTAGGGCAGGGAGGGCACCATCTGGGTGTTGCACCCCCTGCCACATACACCTCCAACCTGGAGGTGATTATATATAAGTATGGGTGGGCCCAGCCCCCTGCAAACAGTCAGAACATACCCCAGGGCATTGGGCATGCTGGGGGTCAGGCAGCACAATTACCGGGTGTGATGTTCGCCATCAGCATTGTGCCGGCACCCTAATGACAGTCGCAGTATTTCTTGGCACCACGACATTGGTGAACCATGTGCACTGATTCCTGAGCAGGTGCCTCTGATTAGTGAGTACATGTGCAGCATTGTTCATGCATAATGTGGAATGATGTTCTAAATGTAGTCAATGGCAAAACAGTGAAGTCTTTCAAGACTCAGCTTAACAAGTATAGGAACACTAGAGAAGTTGATGGTTACCGTCACTAAGCAGCAGAGGACAAACCTGAAAAATCATTCTGGCTTATTTTTGCCCATACCTTCCTGTTTTCCTATGTTCCCTCCTTATTATGTGTGTACCATACCACATGCCTGTCATACTGTATCTGTGTTCTTCCACCTATGTGACAGCAAATGACAGCAATGGACATATCTTATATCTTAAAATGCCATTCTTGAACCTGACCATGCCAGAACAGTATAAGTTCAACAAAGCACATTGACAGACCAGAGGCCTCATTGAATATGTTTTTTGTGCTGAAAATGTACTTTAGATGTCTGGACATCACTGCTGTCACCTGGAACGTATGCCACATCTTTGTTGTCTGCTGTATGCTTCAACACAGAAGTGTGTAAACATTTTCCAGTACTTAAAAACAGAGCTGATGGTCAGATGCTGGAGTCTGTGTGGATGCAGATGTGTCATGTCCTCAAATACAGTCATCCATGAGGCAGCAGACTATGTTGCTGTCAGGGTATTCTAACAACATGTGGCAAATGCTTAATTCACCTATGGACAGTGGGTGGTCACAGTGGTATGCCAAAGGTACAGAGAACCCATGAGCACAAAGACCATCACAGCAATAGGAATCAAGTGATATACTCGCGTCACTGTGATGATCTCTGCTGGAGCTGGGACTGCCTTGCCTGGTGTATCGCCCCTTCCCCCGAGACAACTCCAACTTGGAGTTGTATCTTTAGAGTCTGGGGGTGGGGCAGGGCCCCCCACATCAGGAGTTGGGGGGCACAGCCCCCCCCGATAAATCACAGAGGCGTCCTCGACAGTGCAATGCTGACATTCAGCATTTCAGCTGTCGCTGTCGGGGATGTCAACACACCAGATATCGCAGCGCCATAGTAAAACTGGTCACAGCTATAGGGATGTATGAGTGTTGAAGAAATGTAGCTAGTGTGCAGTGGTGTATTAATAAATGTGTACATGGGAGATCCAAAATGGCTCATAGTCCAGCCACATAGCTGAAAAAGTGTGCACAGTTTGATACCAATGTCATAGTTTGCAGGGTAAACGTTATGGTCAAGCTGATTAATTTCTGATATAGTGCCATTTCCAATTAAGCTACAGGACCATTTTTTATAAAAATGCTATGTAAATCTATGTATTTACCATGTGTTTTCAGCATGTGCTCAAACATGAAGCCAGATGGGCTTCTAAATTCATCATGCTTAATAAACGACCCTCATTTGATGTATGGATATATTTTGCAACATGCAAATGTCCATGTACCTTCATTTCTGCCCATGGGTTAGTTAATATGTCTCTTTAATTGTCTGCCATAAGACGCATATGGTAAATTATGAGTATATTTAAACTGCTGCTCCTAACTAGCTAAAAAAGACAAAAATATATACTGTAAACCTGGAACTGATAAAGATAGTTTTGGCATAGGGTGAAGGCAATGCCTCTGATGCCTACACAAAAAAACAGAAGAGACTAGTGCTCAGAAGACAAATTAATTCTATGTCACAAGCTCAGGGTGCACTTACCAGGGTGTAATAGAAGCAAAGTCACAGTACTGATAAAGCAGTGGGGCGGTCAGCACTCTGGGGGCCCAGATTGAAGCCAAATGTAAATTTTCTTCAAAATCGGGCTGGCAAAAATTTCTTCAAAAGTAATCCAAACTTGATTAATAATCCAAAATATAGAATAACAGTGCAAGCAACCTGGTACTAAATCTCAGATGTGCAGTTCTCAGTAGGAATATCCAACGGCATGCAAATAAAGGCTAAATAAAAGCTTACCTCAGTAATGAGTAGCTTTTGTATGACTACCACTGTTTGTGTGTATATATATATATATATATATATATTAGAGGCAAAAAACTCTGTTTAATGCATTAGTTAGGGTTGTTCCACAGTGACAAAAGTGAGGAAATTCGCTGTTAGGATTGAAAACCCTAACTCCAAATTCACCCCCAGCACCACACACACACAGACACACACACACACACACATATGCAAGTATGGGGGAGGACCAAGTCAACACAACCAATGACAGACATCCAGCAGCAGGTGACAGAAATAACAAACAATTGTCTAAATGTACTACGAGACATTCCCACCCACCTGACCAGGTACTGCTTGCCCAGTGGAGATCAACAGCAAAACTGAGGCCATATACACCAAACATACACATCCCTGATTGCAGCTGCACACAACGTACCACTCTTAGTAGTTGCATGGCCTTACCTACCGATGCCCCACACCAGACCACACCACATGTGGTGGGCCACCTGAGCAACAGAGTTCAGCAAAACCAAGGAGTTGTACAGGTATAATATCTCTGATTATAACAAGGGTTTGAGAAATGCAGCTTCCTAATTGACTGTAAACATTGTAACAGCCTTATGTTTAGTTTTTATTAACATACATGTAGAGCCTAACCACATGATGAACATGGTTTAATGTTGTTTAAAAAACAGTTTTATTATGATAGCAATAAGCCACTCCCAGGTATTATGTTAATGGTCAAGTTTATCACTGTCTAGCGACATGGGGCACTCAGCTATGCCTCATTCAACATTAAACCCCTACAGGGTGATTAACAGACCATTTAACATAACTGTTGGTCATGCCTTATTGCTTAATTGTCTTTATGAGTAGATACTCTCCCTCTGCTAGGCACTGCAGCAGCTTTGCAACACAGCGTCCCACCCAGTTACACCATACACTGTCTAGTTGCTGGAGAATGGCTGTGAAATTGAACTCATGAAGATGAACAGTGTAACTTGATCATTACAGTCATCAAAACCTTAATGTGATTATAACTGACGGAGTCAGGGATAGAGAATAACCCCCTGCTGTCTTAGTACACTTACCCCATTGTGAGTTAAATCAATACTAAAAGACATTCTGTTTATATCTACACCATACCTACTTGATTCCTGTTGTACCACAATTAACATAGTTATCACTTTGATATCATCAGTGACAGAAGTGTGGCAAACCCAAACACTAGGCATACAGCCTGAGTATGAAACAACTGTTAAAAAAAATTACACTGTGTCCATAAGTGGCATAGATCACTCATTGCAGCAATAGTAAATGTATTACTATTTGAATAAGTTAGTCATCACAGATGCAATGAGATTGTCTTTATCAGGTACAACATACTCAGTAAGTGCCTACAGGAAAATCTATCCTACATACATCTCCGATACAGGTACGTCATTGTTGGCTCAGTAGTGCTATGATATTTAGAAGTTGCTTGGCCTGATCCATGCAATTACACTGTTTCTTACAAAGAATACTTACTGCATCTTTAGTATTGAAACACACTGAAGGTCTATGTATGTACATCAGCAGTACACCTTCATCAGTAAGAATGCATCTGATACTGGCAGTACGAATTTCACAGCGTTGAACAGGCAATGCTTTTCCATACGTTTACATCAGCCTCTCTATCTTGAGTAAACCGTTGCAGTAAATGTACTACTATGTAAATCACATACTAAATGTAACACTACTTTTATCTTGAGCATGCTAGTGTCTTGCAGTTAATTTATGTACTTCTCTTAATTAATGTATACTCACTAGTGTTAAAACCTTTCTACAACTGTCATCATGCACCTTCAGCATTTATATTGACTAACGGCACAGTACCAGATGTGGTGTGGTGTGAGGCATCGGTAGGTAAGGCCATGCAACTACTAAGTGTGGTACGTTGTGTGCAGCTGCAATCAGGGATGTGTACATTTGGTGTATATGGCCTCAGTTTTGCTGTTGATCTCCACTGAGCATGCAGTACCTGGTCAGGTGGGTGGGGATGTCTCGTAGTACATTTAGACAATTGTTTGTTATTTCTGTCACCTGCTGCTGGATGTCTGTCATTGGTTGTGTTGACTTGGTCCTCCCCATACTTGCATGCGTATGTGTGTTTGTCATTGTGTGTGTGGTGCTGGGGGAGGTGAATTCGGAGTTAGGGTTTTCAACCCTAACAGCGAAATTCCTCACTTTTGTCGCTGTGGAACAACCATAACTAATGCATTAAATTGAGTTTTTTGCCTCTAATTTCCCTTCTTTTTGAGAATGATAACGAGAAATAGTGAATGTAATGCGGCGGCGGGAGCGCGGGGCCCTTTGGGCCCCGCACTCCTGCCACATGATGTCTTCTGGCATAGTAACAGGAAGAGCAATGCAAACAGAAGCACTAACAGTGGCGCACATGGTAATGCAAGCGCAAATGACAACAGAAAGGGCAATGCACACGGTGGCATAGATGGGAACAGTCTGCCATGTGATGTGTTGTCACATAGTAACATGGTGCCTGCAAACAGAAATGTCAATGGGCATGGTGACACAAAGTGAAACAGAAAGAGAAACAGTACTGTAGACACAAATGGCAAAAAATAACAGAAACTCAAGCGCAAATGAAAACGCAGAGGATGACGCATGTGGTGGCGTAGACATCAAAGGTAAGTGAAATGGGCATGGAACCGCAAGCGGAAAGGGCAATGGTAACAGTAATGTAAGCGCACAGGTTGGTTTTCCCCAAAAGCTGAATAGAGAAAGACAGTGAGTACAAAGAATGTATGCATAATAATGGGTATCGGAGCAGAAAATGAGGACTTGGAATACTAAATAGATTATATCTCAGGAACCGTATGGCGCTGAAAAAAATTTAAAAGTCGTATGATTTATGACTATCCTGGCTAGTTTGTACTCAGCCCCTGCTAAGTGACTAAGAACTTTCAACTCTAACATGGTAGCACTACGTATACTATAATATATATATATATATATATATATATATCATTATATACATATATATATATATTTATATATATATATATATTATGGTAGCACTGATAGTGCTACCAAAGTTAGGGTTGAGGAGCCATTTCTTGTTAAACCCAAACTTTTGCAATCTTAATAACTTTGCAAACCGCTTTGATGGATTTGCCTGAAATTTGGAATACACAATTATGAAGCATAGGCCTTGGGATCCGCCAAGTTTCGTTCTGTTGTGATATACGGCCGCAGAGTTATTACGTTGATCTGCGCAAGCCGCTTACGCTTTTTCTGAATTCCCACGTCGCTTACAGGTTGCATCGGTTTTCAATGACCTGCCCAAAATCTTCAGGGAACGTGCAGCCAGGGTCCCCAATGTGCCTTTCAAAGGTTTGGTGAAAAAATATTAAATAGTTCAAAAGTTATTCAAAAAACAATTTCCCATTATAAGTCAATGGGAAAAGTTAACAAAAAGTTTGAGTGTCACAAATGCATTTTTACTTTCGCAAATGGCCTTGTTACTTTCGCAGATCCGCCATTTTGTTTTCAGTCATGATCAGAAATGTTATATTTAAACTTGGGACCCTCTAGCAACCTAATTCTTTTTGTATTCACCTAGTCGGACCCTGAGGATGCTAGCCATGTCTTTATTTTGGGGTAAAACAACCTAGAAATATGTTTTTCAAATTTCTGGAAAAAGTACTTTCACAAAGTACTTTCATGCTCACGAAAGTGTTACAAATTTTTGTGAAAGCTTTCGCAAATTGCGACAGTAATTTTCTAGTCTGTGGGAAAATGACAGCAATTGTTTGGCACTGCGCTGCAAAAGAATGGTTGGGAGTTTTGGGCTGAAATTTGGAGGGAATGCAGCCGACATCTCACAGATGTGTCTTTCGGTGTTGCGTTGAAAAAATATTACAATGCGGCAAAGTTATGGCACTCCAAAATTGACAGTTTTTCCTATAGGATAACATTACGGCGCCCGACGCATTACAGGAATCCTTTGGCACCCTGCTGCAAAATAACGGTTTGGTCTTTTTTCCTGAAATTTGGAGGGAAGACAGCCAACAGCACACAGATGTGCCTTTCAGTGGCTTGGTGAGAAAATATTACAGGGAGGCAAAGTTATGGTGCTCCAAACATCTCTTTTTTTCCATAGGATAACATTACGGCGTTCGCCATGCCTTTCAGGGCCCGTATCTCGGAAACGGTGCGAGATACAGACTTTTTGTCTGAAAAACACTTAGCCCCTAACAGAGGCTAAGTCAAGAACTAGCCAGGACAGTCATAAATCATGCGACTTTTAAATTTTTTTTCTACGTCGTACGGTTCCTGAGATATAACCTATTTAGTATTCCAAGTCCTCATTTTCTGCTCCGATACCCATTATTATGCATACATTCTTTGTACTCACTGTCTTTCTCTATGCGGGTTTTGGGGAAAACCAGCCTGTGCGCTTACATTACTGTTACCGTTGCCCTTTCTGCTTGCGGTTCCATACCCGTTTCACTTACCATTGATGACTACGCCACCATGTGCTATCCTTTGCGTTTCATTTGCTGCTATGCTTTCTGTTATTTTTTGCCATTTGTGTCTACAGTACTGTTTCTCTTTCTGTTTCACTTTGTGTCACCATGCCCATTGACATTTCCATTTGCAGGCACCATGTTACTATGTGACAACACATCACGTGGCAGACCGTTCCTGTCTACGCCACCGTGTGCGTTACCCTTTCTGTTCTCATTTGCGCTTGCATTACCATGTGCGCCACTGTTATCGCTTCTGTTTGTGGGTCCAGCGCTCCCACCGCTGCATTACATTCACTATTTCTCGTTATCATTCTCAAAAAGAAGGGAAATTAGAGGCAAAAAACTCCATTTAATGCATTAGTCAGGGTTGTTCTCACAGCAAAGTGAGGGAATTGAGTTAAGGGTTGAAAACCCCATTGACTTTCACTCCCCTGACCGGCATTGGGGTGCACATTGGAGTCATCGGTCCTAACTCTCACCCCATTCTCCTATACTTCTGCTGCTTTACACATGTGATGGGGTGAGAGTTAGGGCTGATGACCCCAATGCACACCCCAGTGCGCGTTGGGGGTGGGCGGGGTCCAAGGGGGTTTTCAACCCCAACACCGAATTTCCTCACTTTTGTCGCTGTGGAACAACCCTAACTAATGCATTAAACTGAGTTTTTTGCCTCTAATATATATATATATATATTATGGCAGCACGGTAGTGCTACCATAGTTAGGGTTGAGGAGCCATTTCTATGTTAAACCCAAAATTTTGCACCTTAATAACTTTGCAACCGTTTGACGGATTTACCTGAAATTTGGAATACATGATCAAGAACCATAACAAAAAATATTAAATGGTTCAAAAGTTATTCAGAAAACAATTTCCCATTATAAGTCAATGGGAAAAGTTAAAAAGTTTGACAGTGTCGCAAATGCACTTTTTACTGTTGCAAATGGCCTGTTACTGTCGCAAATCTGCCATCTTGTTTTCAGTTAGTGATCAGAAAAATGCTTGGCATTTAAAATTGAGACCCTCTAGCAACCTAATTACTTTTGTATTCACCTAGTCGGGCCCTGAGGATGCTAGCCATGTCTTTATTTTGGGGTAAAACACCCCAGAAATATGTTTTTCAGATTTCTGGAAAAAGTACTTTCGCAAAGTAGTGTCGCACTCATGAAAGTGTCGCATATTTTTGTGAAAGCTTTCGCAAATTGCGACACTACTTTGTGACACTATGCCCAAAATAACAGTAATTCTTTGGCACTGTGCTGCAAAAGAACGGTTTGGAGTTTTGGGCTGAAATTTGGAGGGAACGCAGCCGACATCTCACAGATGTGCCTTTCAGTATTGTATTGAAAAAATATTACACTGCAGCAAAGTTACGGCACTCCAAAGTTAACAGTTTTTCCCATAGGATAACATTACGGCGCCCGACGCATTACAGGAATCCTTTGGCACCCTGCTGCAAAATAACGGTTTGGTCTTTTTTCCTGAAATTTGGAGGGAAGACAGCCAACAGCTCACAGATGTGCCTTTCAGTGGTTTGGTGACACAATATTACAGGGCGGCAATGTTATGGCACTCTGAACTTCTCTTTTTTTCCCTTAGGATAACATTATGGCGTTTGCCATGCCTTTCAGGGCCTGTATCTCAGAAACAGTGCGAGATACGACTTTTCGTCAGAAAAATGCTTAGCCCCCAACAGAGGCTAAGTACAAAACTAGCCAGGACAGTCGTAAATCATATGACTTTTAAATTTTTTTTCTACGTCGTATGGTTCCTGAGATATAACCTATTTAGTATTCCAAGTCCTCATTTTCTGCTCCGATAACCATTATTATGCATACATTCTTTGTACTCACTGTCTTTCTCTATGCAGCTTTTGGTGAAAACCAGCCTGTGCCCTTACATTACTGTTACCGTTTCCCTTTCCGCTTATGGTTCTGCACTTTTCATCACCGCCGCTGACGCTCACGCCCACCATGTGCATTATCCTTTGCATTTTCATTTGTGCTTGTGTTTCTGTTATTTTTTGCCATTTGTGTCTACAGTACTGTTTCTCTTTCTGTTTCGCTTTGCGTCACCATTCCCACTGACATTTCCGTTTGCAGGCACCATGTTACTATGTGACAACAAATCATGTAGCAAACCGTTCCCGTCTACGCCACCGTGTGCGTTACCCTTTCTGTTCTCAGTCGCACTTGCATTACCATGTGCGCCACTGTTAGCGCTTCTGTTTGCATTGCAGTTCAAGTTACTATGCCACAAGACATCCACTTGTGACATGTGATCCCGCTTCGCTACGTACATTCACTATTTCTCGTTATCATTCTCAAAGAAGGGAAATTAGAGGCAAAAACTCCATTTAATGTATTAGCTAGGGTTGTTCCACAGCGACAAAAGTGAGGAAATTCAGTGTTAGGGTTGAAAACCCCCCACCCACCCAACCCAACGGCATTGGAAGTGCGATTAGGGTCATTGGTCCTAACTCCACCCCATTCTCCTATACTTCTGCTGCTTTACACATGTCATGGGGTGAGAGTTAGGGCTGACGACCCCAATGCACACCCCAATGCTGGTTGGGGTGGGCGGGGGGTCCAAGGGGGGGTTTAAACCCTAACAGCGAATTTCCTCACTTTGTCGCATGGAACAACCCTAACTAATGCATTAAACAGAGTTTTTTGCCTCTAAGATATATATATATATATATATATATATATGAATCCATGACCTGTACAGTAGGCAGTCAACCACATACTAGTCATCACAGAGGGGTAAATCTAAGAGATTTACTTTACCATACATTTTTACCACTACAAGTAAACCAAAATCAATGGCTGCCCACACCACCAAAAGGGAATTAAAATTTGGTCACTGTGTTCAGTGTAGCAGCACCACCAACACATAGTCCTTTGATCACCCTAGAGTTGGAAAGAAATGTGTATTAATGATTTCATCAACTGCAGCACTGAAGGTGCATTTTATAGACTCTCTTGTCCATGTGGTATTTTGTACACTGGGCAAACAAAACGTGCCCTCAAATTGAGAATAGCTGAACATAAGACTGCTATTAGATTGGGAAATGAAACCTATGCTATGGCAAAACATTTTAGAGAAACCAGGCATGGTTCAGCTGCAACACTATGACACTTTGGAGTTGAAAAAGTACAAATGGATTGCAGAGGTGCAGTTTAAAGAACAAACTGTTAAAACTGGAATCATATTGGATTATCACTTTAGACGCCTTGCTCCCACATGGACTATGATAAGATACCTTTGTGCTCTATGGGGCCAATTCACTAAAATGGGTGGGGGTACATGTGAAAGGCACGTATCCCCCCACACACAGCTCCGCACCCTCGGGAGTTCCATGCATTGGCCATATTCTCAAACAACAGCCAATCGTTGTCTGTGGCCCTGCCCCCAGAGTGCAGGTTCACAGGGAGTGGTCCAGTGCAGAGCTGTGGACTCTGGTAGGCAGCCAGTCAGCTGCCAATCCTGGGTCCCTTGCTGGATACTCTGCACCAGTGGGGTGCCATGTTGGCAGCAGGCATGAATGTGCCCATGCACAGGGGGGTGAGAGACCCCCAGAAGACTGTACCCCAGCCCTCCCAATGTGCCCCAACATCAAGGGTGGCCTCAGTGTTGGATCAGTTGTCCCCACCATCCCTGCAGTGACCAGCAACATCCTGAGGGGGTCCATGTAACACTTATGACTGCCTTCAGAAGGTGTAGCCATCAACCTCCCCATGCACTGCACCTGCACTTTTATGAATAGCATGCAGTGTGGACACCCCGCCAGCCCCGGCCCACCCCACATAGAGCTGTGTATTTGGTCAATGTTTCCAGCCATGCAGAGAGCATAGTGGGGTCAAGCACAGCACATAGAGGGTGCAGTGTGCATGGCCAGAGTACCTATTCATGACTGCGGGTGAGGGTGGGCTATGCGTAGGTGTTATGCAGTGCATAGCCCATCCACACCTTTCATGAATATGGCCCTTTGTAAATATGTACAGTTCTTTGGAATAGTGATTCAGATCTGACTGATTTAGATCATATTCAATTCTTCTTATTTTTAACTCCCCCCTTCTGCAGTATTTATCATTCTAACTTAGAATTAATTTATTTGGTTTGCTCATGTAAGGTTTGAAGTACTCTATGTATTTATTCACTTATTTATTTGGCATAATATAAATATACAAAATCACACATGCCTACACAATGCAAAGCATCATGGGCTGCATATGCAAATCACCACAGAATGTTATGCTGTTTCACCTTTAAGCAGAATTGCATGGTGCCAAAAAGCCTCTCACACACTTTGCAAAGGGTGCTAACAGATGACATAGACATGTGTTTCGTCCTACCAGGACTCATCAGTATGCCTCATCTGTTTGACACCCCAGTGGAATGAACCAGCTACCCTAAGACAGTCTGTCTGGGTTATATTGTGGTGAACCCATTAAAGTATCAATAAAGTAGATTTCTCTAACATAAAGTGATATTTGTATGAATACTTAAGAAGAAAAAGATGTAAGGTGAATATTTGGATCACTTTGATTGCATAATAGACTCATGACATCAGTAGGTGATGTAGATAATATAAGATTCTAATTAAAAATTGGTTTCCATGGTAACAGAATGGTTTACAGCTTGGCACTATATCAGAAAATGATTGTCTTATGAGCCTCTACAAATATGCCAAGTGTCATGCTTGTATCAAAAGTGCAATTCACCCCAAAAATTGAGCTATGCCACTGGACTATAACAGCAGGAAGCAGTTTTAGTAATTTGTTTTTATCAAGCTCCCAAGTTTTTTATTTGTCTGTATTGCTTTATGCAATAATTAACTCTTAAAATTATAACTATGGATCTACAAGAGCCTGGCCAGCCACAGTTAACCAAAAGACCGAAGATCATTGTGCCAGGCTCCAGAGGTAAGTATGGGGTGAGCGGGTGTGTGGAGAAATGGGGAGCGCAGAGTGTGGCTGGGGGTTGGGGATGGGGACCCCACAGTGAGGGACCGTTTTCTTTCTTTTCGGTACTTGGGGAATAAAAAACCACAGAGGAGAGTTTTCTTTTTCCACAGGTGTATAAAAAGTGTTCTGTACACTGGGGTGGGCTCCCAGTGTGTGCCATGACTTTGGGGGTGATGTTGCTACATTGGGGTGGGCTCCCAGTGTGGCACAGAATAGGGGTAGGGCCTCAACATGCCGTTGATGGTCAGCTTTCATCATGGGGAGGCACACTGGAGTGAACTCCCAGTGTACCACACAATATTGGGGAGGTTATTTAGCATGCTGATGGGGGAGTTGGGCACTCCCTTAAAGTCGGCATTGTGCGGAAGGAGGCAGCAGCCACTGCCTTCATGTTTATTGAAATATTTCACCAGGAAAGGCATGTTGGGAGGTGTGTTATTGTGCCGCTGCTGACGAGCTTGCCTCTCATTGCAGCGGCACTTTTCTTAGAAGTTTTGACCACTTTAAATATTACTGATGTCAGTGCCTGCATGCCGGCTTATTGGGGAATGAGGGATGCACCAACTGATGCATACCCTGCATTCACCCACACTGATCGCACCTCGAAATCTGCTACTATCAAAGATGTTGGCTGGCATGCAAGCATGAGCCAACATAAAATGACTATAAGACAAGTAAGAATAATGGGGTCTGCAGATTTTAACAATCAAAGGTGTATATTTACCCTGACTTCTCAGTAGTAACCCATGCTAGAAGAAAGATATTTCTCCAATTTAAAGAGTAGATCTATTACATGAAAGGCAAAAATTTGATCCTATCCCCTTGCAAGGCAATGGTTACTTTTAAAGGCATACATGGATTTTCTCTGATCCTGACCAGTTGACTGAGTTTATCCAGATGAACTTACACTTAAAATGAAACAAAGCTGATTAGGAGGAAAGTGATACACAGTATGAAGATTGCTGAATGAATAACTAAACTCTTCCAACTACCTACATACATTGTAGTTCCACTGTCTACTTTAGGAAGTAGATTAACTACTGATGTATTAAAACCAGCATAAATTCCTGAAGGATCGGGAACCATAAATCCTTGATTCTGCGATTCCACTGTCAGTTGTTGTATGCTCAGCAGTGCATGATAGTTAACTAAACTCCAAAACAGCTCTGCATGTGAATGCCTATAGAATTCCAAATAAACACCAACCTCTTTTCAATTTGAATATTAAGGTTTTTAATTGATGCATGTTGCCTGGATTCATAATACAACAAATGCTGCTCCTGAAGTGCAGAGCTGTTTTGGAGTTTGGTTTACTGTTGGTTGGGGCTAGGAACCCCTGCTCTACATTAGGTGAATGAGCACATGTCTAAGGAGGTTTTGAATTATGTGCTTGCATTGTGACTGTGTAGCTGGGGACTGTTTTTGATTAAACAATCCCTAAACCATCCACTTGTGCTTTCACTCAGAATCTGAAATTAACATTAGCTGAAAGTGCATCCACCAAAGTAATTTTCTAATTCATGGTTCAATTGAACTCCATTCTTTGGAATTGCCATTTTTTGAAAACTTGAATTAATCCATAGAGCAATGTCTCGGGAAGCAAACTCTGGCCAGAATTCTATGGAAAGTGAGTCAGACATTGAAACAGCACCTGGAAGTATCTGTGAGTTGGAAGACTTGGCTATGAGGAAGCTACAGGCAAAAGACAAACTCTGTGGTATAGAAGGAAAATCCTCAACTGCATCTGAGATGAAAGGCAAGCAGACTGAAACCCCTAATTTGAAAAAACTGTTCAGACAGCTAGAAAAATTGAGAATTTTGGAACTAAACTTTACATATGACATTATTACTCTAGAGACCTATTTAGAATGGTCCCAAGTGCCTAGGGGGCTATGATTAAACAAAATATCTTCCTGTGGATTAGAAACTTTTTTAAGAAGGGAAGTATGGGACTTAGCCGCTGCCATTTGTTCCCGCACTTTTTTGGAACTCATAATAGCTGAAGATAATGACAAATATAAATGTGTAAGGGAAGAATTGGACAGTATTAGAAAAGCATTAAATAAGCTAAATTCCCAATCAGGATTTAAATCCTTAGCTGACAAATTAGGGTTGAGACTTAAGAAATATGAAGATTAATTGATTATTAAGAAACAGACCAAATTAGAAAGAGATGCAAATGATTACAGACTTGAGTATATTTTGTCATGGCCTAGATCCACACGTTCATTCAGCAGAGGACATTCCAGATTGAGGAAAAGGGTTACTATTGATGAAGAACCCTAAACTAGTACAAGAAAGAAAATGGCTAGAAAAATGTCGCTAACAGTGGAAACTGAGGGACAGGATAGTTCTAATTCACAGGATTCCAGCAGCAACAAAAAAAGCAACAAAAATAAAGCCTCGAAAAATGGAAAATGAGGAGGGGCAGAAAAGGAAGGTTGAGATCGAGAACTAAGGAGCAGCATCAAGAGACCTTAACAGTGATGAATTTATCACAGGTAAATTTGACTGATACACATATATCATTGCTCCAAACGTGCCTGAATTTTGCCCCATCCAGAGACTCTGATCAGTTTAAAACCCAAGTGGACCTGTTTAAATTCTTTAGAAAAATTAGACTCAGAAAATATCATGGTAAACAGAATTTAACAGCAATGGGGTTTGATGTGGATGAGAAAGGGGAGGGAGTGTGCACAGTGTGGGAATAGCAAATGAAGTGGACCTTGAAATGCTTAATTTACTTTTGGATCTTGATGATTCTACTTTAGATATTGACAATGTCATAATGGATGTAGAAGGAAGTGACATGCAATGTGATATATTGACTTTAGAAAGTTTACTAACATCGGAAGTGAATGATGAGATAATTGTAGTAGAAGGAGAGAACAATGGTGATGTGAATATTGAAAGGAGAAATCACTTTAAGTTGTCTTCCCAGTTTTGGCCCTACAGTAATAATTCTGTAATTAAAAATTATGAGTCCGTGGTATTAAGGGAAGTTGATCTAGTATTGAGAAATAAAGTTCAGAAAAGAGGAAATTTGACAATGTCTGAAAGAAAAGCATTAAAAGAATTATATGAACATTTCAAAGTTATAAAACAGGCAGATAAAGGGGGAAATATAGTAATAATGGACAGTATTGACTATGAAAAGAATGTCATGAACATAATTAATACAGGTAATACCAAAGTGTATAAGGAACTGTCCAAAAATCCCACTGAGTTATACAAAAAAGATCTTCTCAGACTCTTAAATTGGGGTAAACAATCTGGTCAAATAAATGAAGATGAGGTAAAATTCATCTTCAGTGACACACCCACCCTGCCCACACTCTATACCCTCCTGAAGATTCACAAAGATCCACAAAATCCACCAGGACACCTTATTGTCTCAGGGGTAGGATCATTAATAGATAATTTAAATCAATTCATGTACTTTTTTCTTAAAAAATGTCTTTGTGATATTAAATCTTACCTCAGGGACACGCTGAACATCCTAGATAAAACCCAAAACCTTGATTGGAAATCAGATAATTTCTGGTTATGGATTGATGTGGAGTCATTGTACAGTATATTAGTATAAGGCATGAAGATGGAATTCAAGCGTGTTCATACTTTTTGAAGAGCAACCCTAAGTATCAGGGCTTCCCCACTGAATTTATATTAACAGCACTTGAGTTTGTTTTGACACACAACTATTTTGAATTTAATGGTGAATGCCTTCTACAGCTAGAGAGTACTGCAATGGGAGCAGTAATGGCCCCCAGACTTGCAAACCTCTTTCTGGGTTACTGGGAGCAAACTTCCATTTTTGAAGATTCCATAAATCCATATATTAAAAATATAAAAAGATGGGATCACTTTATTGATGATATACTTTGTGTATGGCAGGGCCCAGAAGAGGAAATTGAATTATTCATGAAATGGTTGAATGAGAGAAACAACATGAATTTGAAGTTCACTTTTAGCTACAGCAAGACAGAAATCAACTTTCTTAATGTAACTTTGTTTAATGATGGCAGTAATAAAATTCAAACCAAATCATTTAAGAAGGAGACAGCAACCAATAGCTTGCTTAGAGCTGACAGTGCCCTTCCCAGGTCACTAGTAAATTCAATTCCTTATGGTCAGTTTTTAAGGCTTAGGAGGACTTGCTCGAGGAATGAAGATTTTGAGATTCAAACAGATGAAATGGTAAAGAGATTTGAGGCTAGTGGATACAAGTAGGAAATTTTGTTGGGTTCGAAAGAAAAAGCAAAATCACAATTAAGATAGAATTTGCTTAAACCAATAAACAAAAAAAAAAGACTGTTGAGAAGGGGGTCAACATTCCAATAACATTTTGTGACCCAATATAGCAATCAAGCCGCTGAAGTTGGAGCAATAGTGAAAAAATATTGGTCCCTGCTTCTTAATGATCCCACCCTATCTCAAGGATTACGTGAAAGTCCAAGAATTACTTTTCCCAAAGCAGAGAGTTTGAAGGACAAATTAGTTAGGAGTAGATATACTCCACCACCTTTGCCTGAGCATAGAATGTGGCGCCCCCTCCACCTATTGGTATGTATAAATGTGGTAGGTGCAACATCTGTGATTACTGTTGCCAGAAAAAAAACTTTGGAAATAGGAGATTACAGTGAAAAGGTTGAAATACGTTCCTTCCTTAATTGCAACAGGAATTATGCTGTGTACTCATTGTGGTGTCCCTGTGGCTTACTATATATTGGAAGTACCATCAGACCAATAAAACAGTGGATACAAGAACATATAAGGGACATTAAAGCAGAAGTGTATGATAAGCCACTAGTGTGTCACTACATGGAGTTACATAACAGTAGATCAAATGGCACCAAATATATGGCCATTTAACAGGTTGAGAGAGATCCACGTGGTGGAGACAGATTAAACAAACTCCTACAAAGAGAGAGTTTTTGGATCTTCACTCTAAATATTATTCAACCACATGGGTTGAATAAAGAATGGGATTTAAAACCATTTCTAAAAAGAAAAGAAACATTGATAGAAACATATATGGCCAGTAATTAATGGTCTTTCTATTTACCTTTTTTCTAGTTAATGCTCTGGAAGTCTATGATGGCTGATCCACCTACAAAATGAAATAGAAAGGCAGAAAGTGTGATCACTACTCTTGGAGTGTTCAGTTTGTGGTTTGAACAGAAAAATTATTTGGATTTTGAACATCAAAAAGTAAGACTGTTCAAATTTCCCAAATTGCTGGTTGTTGTTTTTTTGTCATTCTCTCAGTGATGTAACAATATGGATGATGGATGCTGAATCAGTTGACATTTAATACTAGAAACAGATAAAAGCATGAATTACTATAATGAAAGAAGTTACCTGTTGTCATGCCTAATACAACTTAGTTTGAAAATAATACAGTTTTGGATATTCTGAATGAAATTAGTATAAAATTAATTTTGAAATGTAAGTATAACAACATTAGGCATTAGAATTCTGAATCAAAATGGCTTAAAATGTCTTACCAACAAGCTTCTTTATTTTTTCTGTTTCATGTGATTTTTTGGATTTTTTTACATAACACTGATTTTTGTGGAATTTATGATTAATACTGTTTTTTACACTTAGTAATAGATAGAACTGGTGTTAAAAGGTATTTGAACACTTATTTAAATGTTAAAAAAGCTTAAAAATCTATTAAAAATGAATTTTAGGATCCAAGGTTCGAGACCCACCAGAGCCACTTAAAACTAAAAAGAGTTCTGCCAGTTAACCAATAGGGGCAATCAATCCTCTGGCAGAGTGGCTATAAAATGAAGTGCCTCAGAGCATTATTCACCCCCTGAGGAAGACAACACACATGGTCGAAGCACTGAGATTTAGTACTTGTTGTTGGATGCACTAATAAATTGGCTGTATTTCAGAAATTGAAGGAGCAGCATTTGTTGTATTATGACTCCAGGCACATATGCATCAATAAAAAACCTTAATATTTAAATTGAAAAGAGAGGTTGGTGTTTATTTGGAATTCTACAGCCATTCGAGTGCAGAGCTGTTTTGGAGTTTGGTTTACTGTTGGTTAGGGCTAGCAACCCCCCGCTCTGCACTGGGGTAAATGAGCACACATCTGAGGAGGTTTTGGACTACATGATACTTAACTATTTGCGTCAGGACTCAATACTGTATGTTTTGCTTCTGATTACAACAAGTTTTCCTAGCTCCTTCTAGACCAGATGGGAGTTAAAAATAGTGGGGGACATTTTCAAAGGAGATTCACCGGCACACCTGAGATGCACTGGCAATCTCAAGAAATGCACCACAGCGTGATATTCAAAAGGTGGAGATGCATCACACATCTCTGCCTGATATCTAAGCTTACAACGACAATGTATACAGCACATCTCAGGGGTGTGTGCCCATGAATATGCAGCACATTCCCATATTCAGCAGAGATGTGAGTTGCAGCTGCCTATATATCTCAGAGATGTGCCGTACAAACTTAGGCATGGATGAAACATGCCTAACTCATAGCCACCAACAAGCTGGCTGCTGTACAGCAAGAGGAAGGAGGTGCTGTTAGAACTTTACTACTCTACTGGCACTTAAGAACTAGAACTCTACTACTGGGACCTTCAATTTAGGGTAAAAACAAACAAAAAAAAAACAAGAGTTTGTGTGTTTGTCTGAGTTGGGGGAAGGAAACTGTTATCTGTGCAGTTGGCTAGGTGAAGAAGGGAACTGTGCATTAGGGGGAGTGGCTTAGGCAGCAGGAAGCCAGGTATTTGGATTTAAAACTGCCCTAGATAGCTTTTGGCAGAGAACAGCAAGAGGAGGGAAGTGCTGTTAGAACTTTACTACTCTACTGGGACTTAAGAACTAGAATTCTACTACTAGGACATTCAATTTAGTGTAAAAACAAACAAACAAACAAAAAGCAAAAGTAAGTGTGTTTGTCTGGGTTGGGTGAAAGGAATTGTTATCTGTGCAGCTAGCTAGGTGAAGAAGGGAACTGTGAATTATGGGGAGTGGCTTAAGCAGCAGAAAACCAGGTGTTTGGATTTAAAACTGCCTTAGATAGCTTTGGCAGAGAACAGCAAGAAGAAGGAGGTGCTGTTAGAACTTCACTACTCTTTGACTGGGACTATATAGCCCTCCCTTCCCTTCACCCCTCACTTTTAGCCAGTTCCACTTATATAGACACAGTATTTGACTGACAACATGAACTTCCTGTTTGGGAGCAGGAAGCGAGTGATCATAGAGTAACAAAAGACTCACCATCCCAGAAGGAAAAGAGAAGCTCTCCATCCCTTCCTAGCTGCTGGAGGTCTAATTTTGAGCAAGTAAGAAGGAGACTACTGAGGAATACAGGAACTTCCTGTCCCAGAGCAGGAAGTGCAGGAGCTTTAAGGGCACGGAGGCAGTAGGAAAGTAGGGAGAAAAATAAATAAATAAAATAGACAAAAATAAATAAACAGATAGAGGAAAGGGTAAACATACAAAACAACAGCTGAGGGGCCACAAATAAGACATGATGGGAGTGGTGCTGTGCAGTAGCTGTGGAGCAGCAGTCTTCTGAAAGATGTTCTGGAGGATGCAGTGTTGTCCCATCTACTGGCACCTCTCTGGGCTGAGGGAGGAGGCTGCTTATCTCCAGGCTGAGTTGGCCAGGATTCCGGGGACCTCCTTTCCCACCCAGGGACCACCAGGGCTGCCACCACTGCCTCAGAGGTTGCCAAGAAAGAGGAGCGGTTGGACCATAGTGGACTCAGGGAGGGTGAGGGTGGTGGAACACTGGTGTATCCCTCCAGTTTTACCTCTCCAAAATTTGTATGCCATTCTGGCAGAGTGTGGTTCCTCTGTGGAGGCACCCACAGTGGAGACCAAGGAGAATGCTGGTAACCTACGTAGAAACAGAAACATAGAAGTTGACAGCAGATAAGGACTGCAAGGCCCATCCGGTCTGCCCATTTTGTTTTACCTTATGAATGTGCCATAGGCCTTTACTCTGTCAATGGCCTATCTATTCATACTCATCTTTATTGCTCCCTTATGCCTATCCCATGCCTGTTTGAAGCCCTGCACTGTATTCATATCCACCACTTCCTTGAGGTAGGCCATTCCATGCATCCACCATCTTTTCTGTGAAAAAGAACTTCCTCACATTCCCCTTAATCGGCCTCCCTCTAATCCCATGCTGTGTCCTCTTGTCTTGCTATTTTTCTTATATTAAAACATGTTAGACTCTTTCACATTGTTAATGCCCTTAAGATGCTTGAATGTTTCGATCATATCACCTCTCTCCCTCCTTGGCTTTAGGGTATACATATTGAGCTCCATTAATCTGTCCTCATATGTTTTCTGATGCAGTCCCTGCACCATTTTGGTTGCCCTTCTCTGGACTGCCTCTATTTTGTTAATGTCCTTGTGCAGGTGTGGCCTCCAGTACTGCACACATTACTCCAGATGGGACCTAACCAGTGTCTTGTAAAGAGGGATTATTACTTCCCTCTTACAACTTGTGATACCCCTACTAATACACTCCAACATCCCTCTAGCCTTATATACTGCTTTAGTGGTCTGCTTGGATGATTTCAGGTCATCTGTGATGATGATTCCCAAGTCTCTTTCTTCCCTTGTGATTACCAGCAACTCCCCTCCCAACCTATAGGTGGCTTCAGGGTTTCTCTTCCCTATGAGCATGGTCTTGCACTTCTTTGAGTAAAACCCCATTTGCCACTCTTCTGACCATTTTGCCAGCTTATCCAGATCTCTTCTCATTCTGCCCACCCCATCTAGATCATCTACTCTGTTGCAGATCTTGGTGTCATCTGCAAACAGACAAACCTTACCCTCCAGTTCATCTGCAATGTCACTGATGAAGATATTGAAGAGGACTGGCACCAGGACTGATCCCTGAGGTACGAACTTGTGACTTGCATTTCTTCTGACTGTATACCATTTACCACCACTCTCTGTTTTCTGCCCGACAACCAGTTTGCCACACAGTTGACCAATGTCTGACCCACTCCGAGCCTACCTAGCTTATTAGTCAATCTTTTATGTGGAAGAGTATTGAAAGCTTTGGTCCACCACTCTGGTTACCCAGTCAAAGAAATCTATGAGATTAGTTTGACAGGGCCTTCCTGTTGTAAACCCATGCTGTCTTGGATCCTGTGCTCCTATGGATTCCAGGTGTTGCACTATCCTTTCCTTAAGGAATGCCTCCATAATCTTGCCCACTACTGAAGACCCACAGGAGGGTGGCATGGGACTGTACAGGGTAAAGAAACAACTCCAGGTGGGGACTCCATTGTTAGGAGGGTAGAACTGGAGGAGGGGGGAGAGGGAGGTAAGGTGCCTGCCTGGCACCATGGCTTGGAGGGACAGGGAGAAAATCCTCAGGATCACAGGAGCAGCTGCATGGGGGAGGGAGCTGGATGTCATTGCCCACCTAGGGACAAATGACCTGGCTAGGAAAGGGATCAGAACAGAGCAGGAGGAATTTGTGGAGTTGGGGAGGGGCATTAGACAAGTAGCACGCACAGTAACCTTCTCGGATGTGCTGCCTGTCTATGGCATGGGTGAGGCTAGGGTGCTCCACACCATGGAATTCAATCAATGGTTGAAAAACTGGTACAGAACTCAGGGTTTTGTCTTCATTGGGGACTAGGGGTTCACCTGGAAGGATGTAGGTCTATACTGGCACGATGGTCTGCATCTGTCCAAGAGGAGAACCAGGATCCTAGGTGATAGGTTTAAATGCTTCATTGGCAAGCATTTAAACTAGCCAAGGGGGGAGGCACTGAAAAGGAACAGGGAAATCCTAGCCCCCCCCCAAAAAAAAATTAGGCTAGTTAGTGAGGTAAACACCAAGACAGAGAAGTTAATAGGGAGAAGGGCAGGGGTAAATGGAGAAAAAAGCAAAGGCAGTAAGGACAAGGATGGGGCACAAAGGGGCAAGGCCATCAAAAAATGGAGGGCAATGAGTACCAATGCCCATAGTCTAGGTAACAAGCTCCCTGAACTGGTGGCCTTGATGGACGAGGGACACCTGGATTTCATGGCAGTCACAGAAACATGGTTCACAGAGAACCATGACTGGGATGTCAACATACCAGGGTGCACAATCTACAGGAGAGACAGCAAGGGTAGAAGAGGAGGAGGAGAAGTAGCTCTCTACATAAGGGAAGGGATCAAAGCAACAGAACTAAAGGGTAAACAGGGAGGAGAGGAGGCACTGTGGGTCACCCTGGAGACCAGAAATGGCACCACAATCCACATCGGGGTTGTATGCAGACCACCATCTCAGGGGCAGGAAATGGACAAGAAAATTATAGAAGGCATCCTTAGAATGGCAGAAAAAGGGGAGATATTGCTGATGGGGATCCTGACTATGCCAGATGTTAAGTGGAGCACCTTTGCTGCAGCCACATCCAAGAGCAGGGTCATTCTCGATGCCCTACAGGGGGCATGCCTCAGACAGCTAGTGTTAGAACCCACTTGGGAGGGAGCAATCTTAGATCTGGTACTCTCAAATGGGGATGGAGAAAGGATCTCAAATCTAGGAGTGGGTAGCCATCTGGGCGCAAGTGACCACCAAACTGTGTGGTCCACAATAAACACAGCCGCAGAGTCAAGCCATACAAAAATGAGGGTACTGGACTTTAAGAGGGCTGACTCTGTCAAAATGGGAGAGTGCCTCAGAAAAGCACTAGCAAACAGGCAAGAAGGAGGGGTGGAGGAACAATGGAGAAACATCAAAATTGCCATCACAGAGGCAACAAGCCTTTGTGTGAGGCACATAAACAAATCAAAATGAAAGAAAACTACACTATGATTCTCAAAAGAGGTGGCGGGGAAGGTCAATGAGAAAAACATAGCATTTAGGAAGAATAAGGAAACACAGAAGGAGCAGGACACAGAACTGTACCAGTTAAAGCAGAAGGAAACTGGGAAGGCAGGCAGAATAGCAAAGGCCCAGACTGAGGAAAAGATAGCCAACTCGGTTAAGAAGGAGAATAAAAACCTTTTATAGGTACATTAGGGAATGAAGAAAGACCAAGGAGGATAGTAAGGCTTAATAAAGGGGTGGGTGGGCAGAGAGGACAGTGAAAAGCAGGATACTGAACGAATACTTCTGCTCAGTATTCACAAAAGAAGAGGAGGGGAGGAGATACCTAATCCAATTAATAGAAGCACTCTTGATATGGAGGTCCAATACCAGTCCTTTCACAGAAGAAGAGGTTTGGAAAGAATCCCTTAAACTGAAGGTGGACAAAGCAATGGGGCCTGACAGGATTCACCCCAGAATTCTGAAAGAACTAAGGGGAGAACTAGTGACACCACTGACTACCCTTTTTAACAAATCATGGGAGGATGGTGTGTGGTACCTAAGGACTGGAGGAGGGCAGATGTGATTCCACTTCACAAAAGTGGGTGCAAAGCAGAGGCAGGATACTACAGACCTGTTAGCTTGACCTCAGTGGTAAGGAAAATGATAGAATCACTCCTGAAAGAAAGAATTGTTGAGTACCTAGAGGCCAGTGGGCCACAGGACCCAAGGCAGCATGGATTCACAGTGGGAAGGTCATTTCAGATGAATGTAATACATTTCTTTGGCTGGGTGACCAAAGTAGTAGACCAGGGAGGGGCTGTGGACATGGCCTACCTAGACTTTAGCAAGATATTTAACACAGTCACACAAAAGATTAATAAACAAATTAGCCAGCCTGGTAGTGGGTCCCAGGGTGGTAGCCTGGGTAAAAAATTGGTTGGACAACAGGACACAGAGGGTAATAGTAAATGGAGCCCACTATGAAGAAAAAAGGGTTACTAGTAGGGTACTGCAGGGTTCAGCACTGGGTCCACTCCTTTTTAATGTCTTTATAAGTGACATTGTGGAGGGGCTGGAAGGAAGAGTATGCCTCTTTGCAGAACACACAAAGATCTGTAACAGGGTTGATACACAAGAGGGGAGTGTGTGGAAAGGATGAGAAGGGACTTGGCAAGGCTGGAGGAATGGTCAAAAGTAAGGCAGCTTATATTCAATGTAAAGAAGTGAAAAGTAATGCACCTGAGAAACAAAAACCCAGGGGAAGAGTACACAATGGGGGGGAGGTAGTAACAACAACAAAAATGGAAAGGGACCTGGGGGTAGTCATATATGATGACCTAAAGGTAAGCAAGCAAGCAATGTGAGAAGGTAGTAAGGATGTCTGAGGGGATGCTGAGATATGTAGGGAGAGGCATCACCAGTAGAAAACAGAAAGTTGTTATCCCTCTGTACAGACAGTTGGTGAGACCCCATCTGGAGTACTGCATGCAGTTCTGGAGACCCCATCTCCGCAAAGACATAAAATGGAGGCAGTCTAGAGGAGGGCAACTAAAATGGTGCAGGGTCTGCAACAGAAGCCATATGAGGAGAGACTAATGGAGCTTAATATGTATACCCTTGGTGAAAGGAGAGAGAGGGGGACATGATAGAAACTTTCAAGAACCTCAATAAAATCAAAGTCCAAGAGGGTAGGATCTTTCAGAAAAAGAGGTGTGCAAGAACAAGGGGACACAATTTGAAGATAGAGGGGGGAGGGCTCAGGGGCAATGTGAGGAAGTATTTTTTCACAGAGAGGGTGGTGGATGCATGAAACGGCCTTACTGAGGAGGTTGTGGGGTCAAAAACAGTGGGAGAATTCAAGAATGCATAGGGCAGACATAAGGCAATTCTGGTGGAGGGTAGGAAGAAGTAGGCTGTTGGTTAACTAGGATCTGCAGCTTATCCAATAGGTAGAGAACTGGGCAGACTAGGTTTGCCAAGTGGTCCTTATCTGCCATCAAAGTCTATGTTTTCTGTATACTGCACACAGCAGCACAGCAGCCACCAGCCCCTGCAGCTTGGTGGCAAGCCCTTCCCCATCCCCAAACCCCACTTGCAGTGTGAATTGTAAATTGTATAATTTCCAATTCCCTGGTAGTCTAGTGGCACCCCTTCCCATCCCTGAACCCTGATCATGGCAGAAACAGTAAAAGTTAGGTGCCACAGTCCCTGGTAGTCTAGTGGACCGCCCCAATCCCGAACCCTGTTCCTCATAGCCTGACCCATGCCCCTCTTTCCATAGTGTAGGGAACCCCCTCCCATTCCAATCCCCATTCAAATACAAAAAAGTGGGCACCCAACCCCTTTTCCATAGTGTAGTGTCCTCCCTTCCCATCCCAATCCCTGGTCGGATAACATATAATTTGTTCCCCACCCCATTTTCCATAATGTAGTTCCTCCCCACCCTGTACCAAACCCTGCTCTACTTAGTAACAAATCACTGCCCCAAATCTCTTCCATAGTGCAGTGCCCCCCCATCCTGAACCCTGATCGAATACAAAAAAAATCACAACTGCCCTTTTCCATAGTGTAGTGGCCTCCACCACCCACTCAGGCACACACATCCCGCCCTGCTTCCTCCCCCCTCCCAGCATGGGCAATCAGCTGGTGAGCAGTACAGCCCTCCACACACCTCCATGGCTGCCCCTCAACTGACCTGTCAATGAATGACAGCTTACTGTAAGCACTACAAGCCCATTGGCTGACATTGTCGACCAATGGACTTGCAGTGTGTACTGTCATAACTTTGTGAATGACACAAAGTTGTGAGTGACAGCTTACAGTGCACACTGCAAGCGCATTGGTCAACAGTGTCAACCAGAAGTGCTTGGATATTGTGATATCTAATTCAAGCAGAAGATACAATTAATTAATTAATTAATAGGTCAACTGAGTAATTGGTAAATAATGATTTGGTATGGAATTCATTAAAAAACATATGAAATTCAAATAGTTAGTTCTAAAATTCAATGAAAGTCAGTATCCATATTGCCCTGCCTCTTGAATTATAAAATGTATAATTAAGTGATAACATTCAGTCAACTGGAGTATATGAAGGAATAATGAGCTGATATGGGCCATTAAATGCCAAGGCTGAAGGCTGAGCCATTTAGTCAACAGCAGAAGGCAGTTATTCTAAGTGCACTCAGGCAAATGGAATGTTATTACTATTATATGACTTGGAATTTTGAACCCAGGATTTTAAAACACCTGGGTACTTGCAGTGAAACATGCCATTTCACCCTGTTTTATGTTGACTAAATGGATAATCTACTGAGGGTGTTATCCAAAATGTGGATAACCTACTGTGGGTGTGTCTCAAATATGGATAACTTAATGTGGGTGTGTCTAAAATGTGGATAACCTGCTGTGGGCATGTCTAAAATGTGGATAACCTGCTGTGGGCATGTCTAAAATGTGGATAACCTAATGCAGAGGTGTATAAAAATATGGAGAACCTACTGTGGGTGTGTGCAAAATGTGGATAACCTACTATGTGTATGCCTAAAATGCAGTTTTAGTAGTTTGCGGGATATTAAATGACAGTTTTCATTTGTTCTCATTGGCTTATAATAGATATCTGTTGTATAACAGTTTATAGGTTGAAAATGTTTTGGTTGCATCTCCCCATTTCTTCTGGACTTAGTCTGTGCCATATTTTTCTGTTTCATAATGAATTACTAATGTTTCTGGTTGTGGGTTCTTATTAATACCTTTAACCAGGTTGTGCTATCATGGTTTATTTAAATGTCCTATATTTATGTAACTGACTATATATTACAAATAAAAAGTAAAAAAATACATAAAAGTGTACAGTGCCATAATGCATACAATGATTATTCAAAATCCATGTGAGATGTCTACATGTATGCAAGTGTATATTTGAATACCATTGTTGATATCTGCTGCAACTGGTTTCTCCAGAAGAGGGGTGCTTACTCTGTAGTTGGGGGCTTAGAGAGAGATCTGTACTATGCCATCTACCACCTTGTGATCTTGCCCTCCATTTGCTGCAGTGGTTCTGTAGCATTCTCTTGGTAACCACCAAGTGACTCTTCCTCATTTGTTTCCCATGCTGTACCTGGTGCCTTGGTCTCTAGGGATGCAACCTGCATATTACTCTGTGAACCGAGTATCCCAGAAGGACCTGGCTGGGAGCTTTGACTGGCCATTAATACCTATGTTACGGCAGTATTTTTATTTTTTTATTTATTTTTATTTCTTTATTTAGTTTTTGTTGACCGGGTAAGTGCACTAGACAAATCCTACCTATTTTCAGACACAACCCGGGGGAGGGGGATACAGATGAATGCCAACTGACCTTGAACCAGATTAAGCTGTTGGTGGTAATTTTCGTGAATGGAGGAAATTTGGCCATTGCACTGGGGAAATCCCCCTGCTCTTTTTGAGAAGTGCCATGGGATCTTTAACATCCACCTGAACTACCACCAGAACAAGTAGATGGGACCTAGGTTTAACGTCTCATCCGAAAGACGGTACCTCATCAGTGCAGCACCCCCCTCATGCTGCACTACAGTGTCAGTATTGGGATATTAACCCAAGTGCCTGGTGTGGGGATAGAACCCACAGCCTACTGATCTCCCAGCCTCAGAGGCGAGTGTGCTACCTGCTGAGCCACTGACACTGCTATTGGAGGGCATATCAAGGGGTGTGGTCACACCCAGACAATAGGAGGCAGGGGCTATGTGGAATGCGGCAACCCCCCCCATGTTGTCCTGCATGCTACTAGTACCCTCCACCAGCACATCAGTGCATTCTCATGTTACAATACATCAGATAATTGGTTAAAGCCCTCATTTATATTTACAGTACTATTCACCATGATGAAGCACACTGTGTGAGATTTCACTGTTCTCTATGACAAGTTGGAGTAATTATTATCAGATTACACTGAGTTCCTGCACTATTCAGCAAGCTACCCCAGCAAAGCAGTGGGATTGTATGTGATCCTGGCAGACAGCAGTGTATCTGCATTTGCAAAGCCCCCAATTCAGCAGGCATGACTGTAAGGTGAGTAAGTATTCCACCAGTCTCTTTTCATATATTACCAACCTCAGTGCACAACAGGCACAGCTCTTGTCTGTTGCGCTAAGCTGTTCACAGCTACTGCTGTTCCAGCAGCTTGGTTAAAGGGCAGATTCCTCATAGCACCTGCCTCCTATTGTCTGGGTGTGACCACACCCCTTGATATGCCCTCCAGGGGATCACTACTGTCTGGCTGCATCTGTTGTGTGGTCCCCAGGTTGGTGACTTGTATAGTACTAGGCGGTGCACTACCAGGCTGATGTCCTGGGAGCTAAGATGTGTGCCCGATGCCTGTGTTGTGGCAGATATTTCAGGACCACTTGTGATCTTGTTCCCTGAGTGCTGAAGGAAGTGTAAGTGGTGGGTAGGTTTCTCCCGGCAACACACCCCCCCCATGTTGTCCTGCATGCTACTAGTACCCTCCACCAGCACATCAGTGTTTGTGACAGTCAGCATGGTGCCAGTACCATTGTTCATTGTGGTGCCATTTGATGGGGTGCTGCTGCTGCTGCTGTTATCTGACTGCCATCCTATTTTTGTACTGTTCACTGCACCTGTTGAAGGTAGGCATGTGTATGTTGCAGTGTGTTATGTGATATGCTATTTAGGTATTACCCACAGCATACTCCTGGGTGGGTCTTGTGGTGGGTATTCTGCTGGGTTCAGGCTATGTGTCTGGCTGTCTTACTGGCTGGTTGTCATCACAATCACCCTCCATGTCATATAGGGGCTTGATCTGTATGATGATGACTTACACATAGAAGTACAGCACTGTGTGGCACATGGTATAGTATGGTATACATTGTCCAGGGTGGCATCCTCTTCACCTTCAATGGACTGCTGACTGAGGGTGTCAGCAACTAGATCCTCAATGGGATTTAGTTCAAGGAAATTATCACCCCCCTTCCCAGTAGCCAGCTTGGTCTGTCAATGGGGGATGGATACCTTGCCACAAAAGTTGCCCCATTTGTGTTTGATTACCACTGTAAATATATGGAAATATAAATACTGTTATTACTATTGTCTACTGGGTAGTGCTGGCTGCGTTAACAGCAGCCTTTATACCATACCACACCACTTATCTGCATGCAGGTATACCCCTCAGGGCCCAGCACCATACCAAGTCCAGAAATGGCAGCAGACCTCCATAGCAAAGATTGTTTTCTCCTACATTGTGAAGATCAGGGTCAATGGGCATAGAAAAAACAGACATCTGTAGCCACCTTCCTCAGGCCACAAGCCCCCTACTGGTTGTGCTGGTTCCAGATACACAGGCAGCACCTTAGTGTACAATGCACCTCTCCAAGATTTGCAAGGCATTGAATGTCACCAACTTGTCACAGCTCCAACAATGATGAATAAGATTTCCTCGATGATTCTAAACTCTTTGTTATTTAAGATTAGTAATAGTACTGTTAACCACAAATGATAGGGGGTGGGAGGGTGGGGCAAAGCCCCACAATTCAGTGGGGTGGTGGAGGATATGAGAAGCCCCGATTCTATACTGTGTTTCATAGCAATTTGAAGTCCTTAGGAAGAAATCTTACCCACCATTTCCATACAGGCATGTTTTGTACTATTGCCACCAGTTCTGAGTTCACTGGTACAGTCACTGGTGACATCTGCCTCTGCTGTATATCTGTGGGTATTGGAAGCTGGCATTTCTTTGTTGGATCCATGGGGCATGTTTCACCTCCTTATATGATGGTGTCATGTGGTGGTTTGTGAGCATGTCAGATGCTCACTGAATGCAGTCCCTTATCTGACCGTTCATACCTAAATGCACATTGGCTCAACCACTTTGTGGATATGGCCAGGTTAATGCACTGCATATATCCATGTGCTAATAACATGGCTTTTCTGAGCATCTCTGACACCTTTCTGGACCAGGCACTAATTCATAAAATGAACTCTAAGGACCTGATCCACAGTCTGTTATGCAGCGTTCTGCAAAGTGCGAAGGGACTTGTGCATCTATGATTTTCTCCAGCATGCGCAGGCCACCCTACAGCACACATGACAGACATGCATATCCACTCTGCACCTGATCACTGCTCTGACCTTAAAACTCCATGTGTTTCCAGAATGTAAATAGGCTGGGGGTAGGTGGGGATGTGCTAACACACCACTGCTAGCAGGAGGCCTGTGGCATTGAGAGCTGGCAGAGGGTGCGCAGGCTACATTACTTAAAGATCTGTTCTAGGTCCACTTGCATAGCTGTAGCAGATCCTTGGGGTCCCAATCACCCTACCCAAATCCTTCCTCACCCCTCCAAAAAAACATAGAGGGCTGGTTTGTCACTATGGTACATGTATGTCCAGTTATAGAAGAATATGGCAGTTCATAGCATACTGCCACATCCCATGATCCCAGGGGGCTTCATGCCAAATGAGGAATCCACTGAAGAGCTGACCCTGGCATCTGAATTGATGCCCATTGTCCAGCAGCACTTCATGTCCTGGGAGATGATTGTCCTGCAAAAAGCTCCACAGTTATAGTCAGCAGCAGGCAGGTGCTGCGGATGCCATTTAGTGCAAACATGAATCAGGGTGCAGCCCTCCATTATTGGGATACACATGAATCAACACATATGCCAGCCTTTTTGTGGTTCAAGACTTAAGTCACCTAGAGCTTGAGTCACAAAAATGCTGGTATATGCATTGATTCACACATATCCCAGCTGTAGAGCAACATACCCTGATGCCTGTCACCACCAGATGGCATAGCCCCTGTCCACCATTGACCATAGGTGCAAAGCTTCACATGGGTGAAGGGGTTGTTCTGGGGGAGGTGCGCTGCCAGACAACAGGCATCCACTTGGATCTCCTCCTTATCAAAGCAACCAAGCACTTCTTCAGTCACTGTCACAGGGTTATTCTCCTGTTGTGGGAAAGCACTGCCTGTAAACCCCTGAACATACCACAAATCCTACCACTTTAAAGAACATATTTCCCACTATTTTTAACATTACCTTCCAAGAACCATGTAGAACCCTTACCTGTCCCATAAACAAATAGTGGCAAGAGCAAATTTTTTTCTATGCCCCTATTTTGAAATGGGAGGGATCGTATTTTGGCTCCATGGAGCTGTGCCAGAGTTCCCTTCCACTTCCTGATACAGTGATCCACCCCATTTTGTGATGTCATTATATGGAGAGGGCTGGGGTGCGCTGCATAGACAGGAATTGGGCCATTTTTAAACTCCATTTTTTTCATATTGTAGATTGCCATCACAACAAATTAAGTGCACTACTCAGCTGACAAGGACCTTGTTAGTTGAGCAGTGGCCTTGATTTGTTCGCGATGATCATTTACAATATGAAAAATAGAGTTTAAAAAATGGCCCCATTTATGTCTATGAAGAACACCCCCATGCTCTTCATATGTGACATCACGAAACGTGCTAGTGCAGAGGGCAGATCGGGGGCAGATCGCAGTATCAGGAAGTGGAAGGGATCGGTGGCTCTGCTCCCCGGAGCCAAAATACAGTTCCTTCCCTTTCAAAATAGGGGCATAGAAAAATAATCTGATTTTGCCATTATTTGACTTCAGGGCAGGTAAGGGTTATTAATAATTTTGGTGTGAGCACCAGGAGAAAGGTGCTTTTTAAACTTCTGGATGCTTCATCCTTTTACATTGTAGTATGGCTGGAAATTTCCACAATCTCCCATAGTATAGGGTCTTGTTAGGGATGAGAAGGAGGCAGGAACCTAAGAAAAAGATAGAGCAGCCCACATAGTACATAGTGAACATGACAGTAATTCCCCCTGATTTGCCCATCGTGTTCCCCCTGCTTTGTATCCCTTGAAGCTTCTTTCTCAGGAGTGCAGAAGTGGGCTCATGTGTGGCAGGTTCTATGCATGGTGCATATATCCTCCCCTTCTTCTGGTGCTATAAGCTGCACAGAGGTGGTACTGTATTATTCCAGTGAGAGACACTGCTGTGACTACCGTCTTCACAAAAAAAAGTGCATCCACAGTGATACTCAGTTCTTCTATCAGCCCACGTCTTCTGAATATGATCAGGGCACAAACCCATGTCATTTGCAAAGCAGGTTGTGCAGGCTACCACTGTCACTGTACACTATCATGCCAGCTTGAAAATAGTCATACTAACAGAAGAAATCACAGCCTTGCATAAAGAAAATAAATACTCATTTCCTATTGGGCCTGCTGCTATGTTGTCTGCCAGCCAGAGTCACACAGGCCAGCTGCATTTTTTGGTTACTTAAAAAAATATAAAAACATTATAAATATACAAAAAAATATTTTGTTGTACTGCTAAAAGATGGAACAGAATTTTTGAATGGTATGAGTTGACTTCTCTGCAGTGCTACTCATGCTTGTTGGTAAGTGGAATTGGAAAAATCTATTTCACACAGTTTTCATGAATTGTCCACAATTTTCACTACATTTTGCACAACTGCATGTATTACTTAAGTAATAAGTAATGGGGCTGGCAGTATAGCTAGAGGTTAGAGTAATGAGCAGTGAATGAGTTTGGTACATCCAACAGACCTGAGTTTGATTCCCACAAAATCCACTTGCATACTGAGTGACTCTGAACAAGTCACTTAACCTCCCCAGTGCTCCCGGGTTGCCCCTGAAAACAGGCACTTAAGCCTAGTGGGTGCTATTCAGTTACCAAAGAAAAATAAAATACATGCAACTGTGCAAAATGTAAAATCTGGGTTGAAACGTAGAAACATAGTAATTGCAGGCAGATGGGGACCATGTGATTCATCTAGTCTGCCTGTGGTTTCCTACCCCTTCCTTACTTAACCTTATCTGTACTGCTTGATTGCTTGATTATCCCACAATGTCTGTCCCATGCTCTCTTGAATTCACCCACTGTCTTTGCCCCCACCATCCCCTCAGGCAGGCCATTCCAAGGTTCCGCCACACATTCCCTGAAGAAGAACTTCCTCATGCTGGTCCTGAATCTTCCTCCTTTAAGGTGAAGGTCATGCCATCTTGTCCTGTTGAAATCCTTATCTGAAAGTGGTTTTGCACCTGTACATTGGTCTTACCCTTCAGGCATTTAAATGTCTCTATCATATCCCCCTGATTTCTGCACTGCTGTAGGGAGTATAAGCTGAGTTCCCTTACTCTTGCTGCATATGGTTTTTGATGCAGGCCCTGCACCATTTTTGTTGCTCTTCTCCATACTGTCTACAGCCTATCTATGTCCCTCTTAAGGTATGGCCTCCAGAACTGGACACAGTGTTCCATGTGAGGTCTTACCAGGGACCTATACAGCGACATGATCACTTCCCACCTCCTGCTTGTGATGCCCCTCCCTATGCATCCCAGGATATCAGTAGCTTGTAGTGCTGCCTTTTCGCATTGTTTTCTGACCTTTAGGTAATCTAAGATGATAACCTGCAGATCACGCTCTTGCTTGGTAGCTGCCAGCTGCTTCCCTTCCATTGAGTACATTTTTTATGGGTTACACCTTCCTAGGTTCATAACCTAGCATTTTTTGCATTAAATTTCAATTGCCAGTTTTTCGACCACTCCTACAGCTTTCGGAGATTGGATTCCATGTGCTGATGCTGCTCTGGTATCTCAACTCTGTTGCTGATTTTGGTGTAATCTACAAACAGACATACTTTTCCCTCCAGTCCATCAGCAATTTTGCTAATGAATATGTTGAAAAGGATTGGCCCCAGGACAGAGCCCTGTGGCACCCCGCTGGTATTCTCACTCTCTTCTGACAGGGTGCCTATTGAAACTCTCTGTATCTCACATTCAACCAGTTTCTAACATGGCATGTTACTTGATATCCAGCTCCATGGTCTCAAGTTTGTAGACCAGTCTCCTGTGTGGAGCAGGTCAAAGGCCTTACTGAAGTCTAGGTATACCATGTCTACTGCCCCCCCCCCCGATCTCGGTCTTGGTGACCCAATCAAAGAAATCTACTACGTTTGTCTGGCAGGACCTCCCTGCTGTAAAACCGTACTGTTTTGTGTCTAGTTGAGCACTCTCCTCTAAGAAGGCTACTATCCTTTCCTTCAACAGAGAATCCATCAGTTTTCCCGCAACTGAGGTGAGACTAACTGATTGGTAGTTACCAGGTTCCTCCTTGCTCCCACTCTTGTGAAACAGCACCACCGTAAACCTTTTCCAGTCCTCGGAAACATCCCCACTCATCAATGATTTGTTGAAGAGTCTGGCTAGGGGGACTGCTAGCTCCCTCCCAAGTTCCTTCAGTACTCTTGGGTGAATCCTATCCGGCCCCATTAATTTATTCACCCTCAGTTTGTTGACTTCTTCCAGGACCCTTTCCTCTATGAAGGGACTCATGTCCATTCCCCCAGCTGGACAGTCCTTTTTATTCAGCGTTGGACTGTTGCTGTCTGCTTCATGTGTGAAGTCTGAACAGAAGTACTCATTGAGTGCCTATGCCTTTTCTGAATCTTTCTCTGTGTGCTGCCCATCTTTTGTTGTAATTCTGCCAATTCCTCCCTTGGTCTTTCTTTTTCCCCATATGGGTCTGTGGAAGTTTTTGTCACTCTTCTTTACTGTTTGAGCTATTCTTAGCTCTGTTTTGGCTTTAGCCCTTCTTATTACCCTTCCTGCTGCCTTTAGTTTATCTTCATACTCTGTTTTGTCTCTCTCATTCATTGTCTCTTTGTACTTTCTGAATACTTTACACTTGTCCTTCACCTTGGTTGCTACTTCCTTGGAGAACCAGAGTGGATTCTTCCTCTTTTTGATCTTACTAACCTGATGGGTACACTGTGATGTGGCCAAGGCTATTGCGTCTTTCAAACTAGTCCAACACTCTTCTACGCTCCCTCCTGACACATGCTTAAGGTTGTCCTTCAGGCAGGTTCTCATTTTTGAGAAGTCTGCCCTCCTGAAGTCTAGGACTTTCAGATTTGAGTGACAGGCATTCTCAACCTTGTTTACTCTGAACCATACAGTGCAGTGGTCACTGGTTCCCAGGTGGCTCCCTACTTTGACGCTGAGGACCCTTTTGCTGTTTGTAAATACCAGGTCCAAGACTCGTTTCTCTTGTTGGTGTCTTTACTAGTTGACTGAGATCTGCTTCCTGTGAGTGCAACTAGAAAGTCCCTACTATGTTTTAATGCTGCTGTCTGGGAACTCCAATCAATGTCTGGTAGATTGAAGCCCTCACAAGCACAATGTCCTATTTGTCTGCCATCCATTGGATGGTTTCCAGGCATTCCATGTCTCGGCTTCCTGCTGATTTTGGGGTCTGTAGATTACCCCCTACTCTGATGGGTGCCCTATTTCTGATCCTGAACATAATCCTTAGGGCCTCCGCTTCCCCTTTTGACCCCTGTATTTCCATCTTTTTTTTTTTTCCCTCCTCTCCCCTGCAGTCCCCCTCTCTTCGGGAGACACTCTACGGCCTTTTCAGCCCTCACTCACCTGTCTGTAGACCAGAGCAGTCCATCCCCACGGAGCCTTGGTTTACCTTCTGGTGTTTTGCATGGTAAGCCCGGCGCACCCAAGAGACATACTGGAATTTCGCCGGATGCTGTCTCTGGGTAAGTAGGGGCTTTGAGGGTCGGGGCCTAGTGCTCCATCTCACCGGGGACCGCAAGGTGTTTTTCCGGTGTTCTCTTTACTCACGACGTGCCGTGTCCCCTGACATCAAGGCGCTAAGCGCCGACGTCTGGCACGCCGCCTCTCTTTCTTCCATCGGCCTTGCTGCACCTCAGGTCTCCACCTGGGGACAGTCAAGCGCCAGGCTCTGGATCCCCCCTCCCCCCGGAGAGGATGAGCAGTCCCTGGGACGCTCAAGCCCTCTCCCCCAGCCGGCCCTCCAGCTTCCCGGGCTCGTTCCTGAACCCGGGTCACTGGCGTCGCAAGCGGAAATCCAACCGCTGCACCGGCGGGCCGGCTATTTCCATCTCTTTGATGGAATCCTAGACATAAATGGCTACCCCGTCCCACTTTTTTCCATCTCAATCCCTCCTGAACAGGTTATACCCTGGGACAGCTCTATTCCAATAGTGATTGTCTGTGAACCATGTTTCACTTATGGCAACCCAGTCTAGTCCTGCTTCTATTTTTGTGGCAGTGTGATCCGGTATCTTGTTAGCCAGACTGCACGCATTTAGGTTTAATGCTTTTCATTCCCAATTCTCCTCCATGCTTGAGATCCCGCTCTTTTTCTCCTTGCTATTATCCATACCATGTGTTTTGCTCTTCGGCAGATCCTATTTTGTCTGTGTGCTTTCTGCCTAGTGTGGCTCTTACTATAGTGTGATCCATAGTTTTTGTACTAGCTGGAGGGGAAGAGGTGACAGGCTATATGTGAACTGCTCCGAGATTTGCAGTCATCTCCACATAAGCTAGTTTAAATATCCTGCGTGGATGTTGAATTTCTTATCCAGTGCCCTGACTCCCTCCTTTGTCACGTGGAAGCCGTCAAACTTAAAGAACTCCCTTTCCCAGAAGTCCTTCCAATTTCCAATGCAATGATGCCCTTTTTCTTGGCACCAGTTCCTTAGCCAAGTGTTTACATGTTCTATGTCTTTTTCTCTGCTTTTCTGCCAGTTTCTCCCTTTTTTATAAACTGGCAGAATCTCTGAGAAGGCAATGCTGGGTGAAAAAGAAATCAGTTTTTCCTCAGCTGTTCAATGTTCTCCTTAATCTTGTCTACCAGCTGGTTAACAAGGTCATTTGTCCCTAGGTGCACCAGCAGGTTTACGCCCATTCCTTCAGTTCGTGTTATTTTGATAATTCATTCAATGTCCCTGCTTGCAGAAACTCCTGGGAAACATCTAACCAGCACATCTTCATGCTCGTTTTGCCTCATGTGGGGATCTACTCCTCGAATCATGGAGTCCCCTCTGATGAGCAGTTTCTTTCTATTGTTCTTAGTTTTATGCATGCCATGGTAATTATTCCCTATGTTGTGACTGACTCTGTGCTGGTCTTCTACCTCCTGTGCTTCTTTGATGTTTTCTGATGCAAGAGGTGAGAATCTGTTCACCATTTGTAAAGGGTTCTGTTTATTTGGGCGTTGAGCTGGTATCTGCCTCCTTTTCTCCTAACCACTTGCCACCCCCCAGGCTTGGTAGTTCTTTGGGGAGAGGCATATTGCTTTAGTGCTTGCAGTTTTGAGGAATAGTCCCATAAGAAGTGATTTTCTATATTTGGTTTCATAGGTAGTCGATCTCACCCCAAGCCTCGTGGAGCTGAGCTTTGAGGTGATGTATTTCTCAGCAAAGTGACCCAGTATCCAGGCAATATACTTGTTGAAGAGTGTCCCACAGTGCTGGCAGTTTATGATCTCCATGTGTACCATGAGTAGGGCCAGTGGACAAAAGAGAGAATTAGATGAACTAGGTCCTCTGTCAGAAGTCTGAGTAGATGAAAGTGAGAGTAGTAGTTGTTATTTAGAGGTTAAATATTAGAGGTTTGAGAGGTTAAAGAGCAAAATATTTTTTTTTGTTTACTGTGTGCCCTGTAGTATCCTCCCCTTCCTATTTGTAAGTAGGAAGTAGAAGTGTGAGCGGTCGGCATTAAATTGCAAGCAACCAGGGTAGGGTGGGGTTTGGGAGGGTGGGTCGGTAATTCCTTGTTACCCCTTCTACGACATGGAAACAAAAACAATCAGTCCACTCTGCGGTGTTTGGGGGCAAGCTGGTCCTGTCCTCCTCTGTACCACTAGTGAGAGGAGAGTCTAAAACCTGTCAGGGATGAGGTAAGCCACTGTGGAAAAAGAAAACAAAAACAGAAAGTAAAAGTGAGGCTAATTATGAGTTTTAGTGAAGCGCTTGTTGCTACACCATACCTGAGGAAGAGAGCTAGAGGGGGAAGGGGGGAAGGGGAAATTGTTTAACCAGGAAAGGCACACTAAGCCAAAGCTTGTTTCCAGGTGCGACCTGGGAGCACAAGGAAGTTAAGTGACTTGCTCAGGGCCACACAGTATGCAAGTGGGGGCTGTGGGATTCAAACCCCAGTCTGGTCTGCTGGAAGTCACCAGATTTGCAGCTCAGAGCCTTAAACCACTGCTAGGGGTACAATAAAATACTACACCTAAATTAGGTAACCAAAGCAGCTGAAGGGGAGTGCAAGTCAATAAAAAATTAAAAACAAACATCAGTATTATCAATACTGCTTCTGGATGTGCCCGAGATGCTGCCATTCAGTATGGAGCTGCGGTCAGTCCATTCCTCTGCTCCTCCAAAAGTGTGATTAAACTGCATAATTTTATATTGGAAAGTGTGTTTTGTACATAATGCTTTTTTAGTATGCAGTCTTGAAATAGCACATTAATTAGCTGCAAAATTTGCAATTTTAACTTTTTTGTGAAAGGGTGACATTTGCACCAGAGATTATGCCACATGATCCTTAGGTGATACAGTATTTTCAGAAAATGTGTTTCTGTGCAATTTGCTAAAACTGCATCTTTTAAAAAGATCTGCCTTTAAAAATGTTGCTCTTTCCAAAAAGCACAATTTTCTTAACATGATGTGTGCAGTTTCAACAGACAGCATTTTTTTGGGGGTGGGGGGGGGGCTAGAGGAAATAACCAGCACTGACTTTCCCATAATTCCTGGTTGTTTCTCACTGAGCATGCAGCCCTCTTGATCGCAGACATACTGTGCAGCTGAGAGAGAGAGCACTGGGATGAATAGACCTATAACAGTACAGCACAATCCATAATCCAAAGTCCTCCTAAAAAATTAAAGTCATTTCTTTTCCACAGTCGACTCCTATTCCATGGGTCTCCGTGGAAGCTCAGTCACAGTTCACGCCACTTGTGCCACAGTTTAGCTGATTGTCTAGTCAGAGAGATTGATTGTTGATGGTGGCATTCTAGGAAGCTATCATCTGCTTCTCAGCAATTTCACATGCAGCCACAGCAGCAGCAGTTGTGTAAACTATGATTTTCTTTTTCTTATTTCAGTCGGCAGTGTAAGAAGCACCATTAACAACAGGGCAAACCATTATTTTTTTTCTCTAGTACCAGCATCAGTGTTCGGTTAACAGGCTTTTACCAAGTGAGTGTAATGTTTAGGGCTATACATAAAAGTAATTCCACTCTGTAATAATGTAGCACAGCAGCAGCAGTGGTGCGACCTGAGATCTTTTTCTCTATAACCTGCATCAGCATTATGTTATTAGGATGTTACCCAGTGAGTGCCCCCCAAAGGATGTTACAGGAAGTTTATTTCAGTCAGTCACATAAGCAAAACAACACAATGGTAGCAGCACCATTGTGTACCATGATTTTCCTTTCTCCATTACCAGCATCAGCATGCTTGCAGGGTTACCAGATTTTGGGACACCAGAAAGAGGACACTAATTTTGGGACTGAGCTGCAGGTGAGCCCCCCTGTCATCCCCCCCCACCTTCAGCTGTGCCCAGGATGAATTGTAAGTGCAGCCCTGGCACCTGGCTGCACCCTCAGGTCAGTGGTGGTACAGCAGCCAGCAAACTGACAGCAGCCAGCCTCCCAGTGCCGCCCCATGGTATTGAAGAATCCCTTTTGGTTCCATGGACTCCAAGGCTTGACAGTGGACTGTGAGCATTACTGGACCCATCCATACACTGTAGTATTATATTTGTATGGGATGGGATCAGTCCCATTTCAGTAAACACTGCCTTACTTATTAGCTCATTTCCTTGGTCCAAGTTAGTATATATGCTGTGCATAGAGTATACCACTTCACTGCCCCTGCTGTGTTCCATGTTAACAGTACTTTTTATCTCTTTTATGAACATCCTTCCTCCTCCCCCAGAACAATGTCAAAGTACACCCAAGTTTTTAATGTAAACAAAACCCAAGCCACTGTCTTCTGTTGATAAGATAAGCTGGCGCAGCAGGTCTCGGTCACCTCGATCTTGGTATTGCTAGCTGCATATAAGCTATCTGTGGGGCTGAGCCGCAGGAAGATAGCCCCCCCCGGCCCTCAGCTATAGCCCACCTCCACCCCCCTGCCCCCAGCACCATGTGATGTACATTTTGAGCAGCATGGCATACCTTGGCAATTGGCCCTGACAGTGACACTGTCCTTCCTCTGCCCTGCTCAATCCGACAGTCAGTCCACTACAGTCGGGTTTTACGAGGCTGCTGCTGCAGTCAGTGGAGTGAGTCACAGCAAGCTCAGGATCAGTTTGCCTCAGTCAAGAAGGGGGGGTCCTCAGGAACAGGACAAGATGACAGCTGCTGGTAAATACAACTGCTTAGTTCCATTGTGGTGTTCTGCACATTGTCAAATCTCACATACGGGTAAAAACTGAGACTGTCATGCTCAGATAGCAAGGCTGGACCACACATGACAACATTCAGCTTTTTTTTTTCACCTGTGGCCATGTAGCATGGGACTTACAGTTGCTTGGCAACAAACAGCTTGTTAGTGTGAATCAGAGTGCCAAGTGGCACAAGCCTAAAACCTGGAGAAAAGAGCATGTAAATGAACATCCACCTGGATGAAATTTCTCAGCCTAAAAAGAGGATGTGTCTGGGTAAAACCAGATGTTTGGTAACCCTAGCATTCAGGTTGTCAAACAGTGAATATTCCCATGGGTTATAAGGAACATTAATTTTAGTCAGCAGTATACTGTAAGTAAAACAGCAAATGAGCTGCAGCAGCAGTGGTGTAAACCATGATTATTTTTCTCTAGTACTAGTAACTTGGCACATTTACAGCCATGCTGCTCTGGCAGAACAACTGCCATAAGTTACGTCCAAAGCTAGGAAAATCCAGGCGGTGCTATCTACTGAAATTGCACACTTTCTCCTCATGGAATGTTGCAAAATCTGAAAACTGCACATTTTTGAAATATAAGATTTTTTAAAATGTTCTAAGTGAAACACAAATGGTGCTAATGTGGAATGTGGATGATTGTTGTGCAACTTCACAAACATTGCACAAATACATAAAAGGTCATTTTGCATTACTTCACTGGTGTAATCTGAATTTCCCCCAGCACTACTCATGCCTTAACTGATTTCTGTTCTGCCAAGTCCACATCAGAGATTTCCAGCAATGATCAGTAGTAAACTCTAAAGCTTTCCAACATGTTACGCCATTTCTAACTCTCACCTGCCTATTATTTGATTTGTCATTAAAGCAGGTATGAGTGAACTATACTCTTTCTCCTGCAGTGTACAGTACTTGCCTTTCCATTCCTCCAAGTGCTTTATTTAGCAAATTATATTTTTTCATTATGTAATATATAACAACAGTGAATTTATGACCTTCACATTGTGTAAGCATTCATTGTATAAAAAATGTCTGTTAAATGTTGCAGATTTTTGCAGATATACAGTAAGGAGAACCAGTGCAATGGAAAACTGGATAATTGTCATGTGTGGGTGAACATGTGAATGGACTCTTGCCAATAGTCATTTCAAAGTTGTAATTAGCCCAAAGTTTGTTGTTAT
Source organism: Neoceratodus forsteri (assembly GCA_016271365.2). NCBI lineage: Eukaryota > Metazoa > Chordata > Ceratodontiformes > Ceratodontidae > Neoceratodus > Neoceratodus forsteri. Next base: position 393,246,535 of record CM057453.1, read on the forward strand.
TGTTGTTTTCTTTATATGTATATATGCTTTGCTTGTTTTTAAAAATTTAGCTTATTTTTTTTATGTATCAATTTGTAATAGAAATCTTCATAGTTCTTGTGCCAATGTTTTCCAGGAAGCAATTGTAAATGAGCATAAGTTCAATTGTTTTGGTCCACCTTTTCCAGTTTTAAATAAAAATCTTGGCCTCTGTGAAGGCGGATTTGCAGTTACACTTAGGGTTGTGCAAGGGCTGTCTGTGTGGTTTCACTTTATATAGTCTGGATACAGTAAATTATCCAGTTATCCAGAGTGGATAGTGAACAATTCAAATCCATTATCTTCCTTGATTCGGATATGGCATTATCCAAAACTTTTGATAGTCTTGCAGATCAGATAGTGTGCTCTTGTTGCACAACCCTAGTTACAGTCTCAATTTGTACATGCTGGAGCAAAGTAGGGAGAGAGATGACATGATAAAAATGTTCAAATACCTCAAGGGTATGAACAAGGTGGAAGGGACAACATATCACAGTTTAAAAGTAGTGCCAGAAGAAGAGGGCATGATATGAGACTGATGGGTGGCATCATAATGGGGTAATGTCAGGGAGTTCTTTTTTACAGAAAGGGTGGTGGATACATAGAATAGCCTGCCCCAGGAAGTGGTGTCCACATGTGAGGTGGCAGGCTTCAAACATGTATGGGACAGAAATAAATGAATATTAGAGATGGGATGAAAAAGCTAACGCGAGTAACCAGATAGTGTTACTGGCTGCTTCATCAGGTAGCATAAATGGGCAGACCGAGTGGGCCTGGCAGCCCTTATCTGCTGACAGTATCTATGTATCTATGTATGGTACAGCACATTAACCTGGTACAGAGGTTTATCAGACCATGGGACCGAACTAACTATAACCTGCACTGTAGAACTTCACAGAATCTTGGAAAATGACTGTTATAGCTATAGGAATAGTGAAATGAATTGTACTTTTGACCAAATGCAATGCTGAGGTACAGTAGCAAACTACAATTCATTCCTTTGAGAATATGGGAATATGTCATTTCTTCCCGGGGAAGGAGTGTCCAGGCCAGCAGGTGTTGTGCACCATCCTGCTGGATGATGAAAGACTAACATTCTCACCATCTGTAAAAGGAGCAGCCCACCCATGAGCCAGTGGGCAGGGTGTTGCTGGGGTGGGAGAACCAAGGGGAAATGGGAGGGGTTGTAAAATAAATAAAATAACTTCCTTGAATTCTGAACAAATAATGTCTGAATTTCTACTTCAGTGGATTTGCTACTGCCAGTGTTCTTTGTGAGAGACAGCCCCTCATACTGCAAATGCCTGTAACATGCTCACGTGGCCTTTGATGTCTCTGTGATAAATGACATGGAAATTGGATATGGTTCTTACATATCAATCCTCTCTTCTGGAAATGGTTTACCCTTTGCCCTGTAATGAAATGCATTGCATATCACTTCACTGAATAAGTGCAACACAGGAAAATATTTTCTAATATGCCAGTGTCCAGCTTGTTAGGATGAAAGTTATCTGCTTGACTTGTCAGAGCAGCCATGAATTATTTTATTGGCTGACAGAGTGGTGTCAGAAACAATTTCTCCTTTTAGTTTCCATGCTTCTTTGTTACAGGGAGGCCTACATTCACTGATGTTCTTAAAACAATCTTTCCAATGGGAAAAGCTGGCCTTCCAGTCCTAGGAGAAACTATATATGGTTATAGTTGCTTTACAATGCATGGGTACTGCCAGTACTTGCTGGGAATCAAACCAGGGAACTTGTGTCCCAAAGGCAGCAGCTCAAATTATTCAGTCAAAGGGACTTTTCTCTAGTTGGAAGGTTTCTTTGACTATTACATATTTGTAACTCTGATCCCAGCTACTTTATTCTTAAGCTAGCACCCCTTGGCTGAATCCCTGGCATCCGTAGCTGGCATGTCCATACTCAAATTTTGGTACCAAACCCTGGCTTTGGGAAAGTATACCTGGCTCACTATTCAGGACTGGTGGGGTGGGGTGGGATTAAAGATCCTGAGTCCTGGGGTGAGAATTTTGCTAGGCACATGCTAGAACTAATACCTGGAAGGGTACTCAGTAAATCCACCCAGAAGCCTTAACGGCAATGTCCAAACATTTAGATGGGATTCTTCAGTGGGTCTTTTATTTTAGATATAAAGATGGCATTGAAAAGATTTGGGTGGCCCCCACAGGCTTGCTACAGCTGGACACTGAGTTTAAACATGAATAACCTGCATGGCAGAACTACATGCTTGGCTGAACAACATGCTTGTCAGGACATTTACTTTTCCCACAACTTCTATACTCCCACAGGTGTAGGACGTCATATTTGTGATATATTGTACTAACATTTGTATTTCCTCTGCTTAGGGCAGCTGAACCTTGTTCTGACTGAAAAAAATTCACATTCCCTCTGCTTGAGCACTCTTGTGTCACAGAGCCCCATTTAAACTGATGTAGACTAATACCTTAGACTGTTACCATGTTTTCCAGACTTGTATTTTACACTTTTAAAGCATTTTCCAGACTTTACTCTGTGCTAACTCTCAATCCTGTCAGCTTCTGGATTGTTTGCAAAAACCGAGGTGTCTCCCACTCTCTGCTCCCAACTCCTACCTTTCCATCTTTTCCTGAGAAACCACTTTGTTGATAAACACTGGTTAGCATTTACACTTGAAAATTGGCCTGCAGCCCCAGACATTAGCCTTATACTGTAAAACATAACATTGTTCCGGAAAATCTGATCTAGTCCCTTGCTCTGGACTTTGCACTTCTAAGACAACCTGGCATAATAACAGTCTACATTGTGTACTCACAGCTTTGAAGATGTGTCTTGCTTCAGACACTGGACCCACAGAAATGTTCAGGCTTCCTACTCAGGAAGAGAAATTGTAGAAAACCTTCGTGAAACCTTTCAGACAGCTAGAAAACATCATGGACTGAACATGGAATGTCCTTGCAATCCACACAAATTACCAGTTATTTTTTCCTCCTCTCCCTGTGGAAGACACCAAGAATCCTGTGATGAAACAATCTCCACTACTTCAAATGGCAGGCTGGAATAAGACCAGACTAGGGAGAGAAAATCAGTGCTCACTAGGATGGAGCCCACAGGCAGGGAACTGTTCTATCCCTCCTCTCATTTCAAACTCTCAGCTCTAACAGACTCTATTCTAACATTCCATCACCACACTCCAGCCAGCTGTGGCTCATGCTGCTGCGAGAATTCTAAAATGACATAATCTCTTTCCTCTCCTCTCAGCTGAAGCTAAGTAAACAAGAGAGTGAGAAGGTGAACAAACCATTTAACTGGCTATTCACCAGCTGCTTGTTCCTACCTAGCACTGGCACTAATGGGATTCTTGTAACCCCCAGTGGACTGGGTGGTTACATATTGCAGTCTCAATGATCATCACCAGCGATCTCCTTTCACTGTTACAATTACTCAGAGCTGTCAGATATATTCAGCTATGTGCATTCAATGTCATTTGCTTTTTACATGCTGCCATTTCTTATATACAACACATATTACAAAAACAGCAACTTATCCAATGTACTGAATGCTGGCTATGGATAGAGACTATTGATTTTTCTGTGGTTGAATATCAGTCCCTTTGATTTGCTTATTCTGAGTCGAGGGATATATCCAAACACCTTCCAAAGGTTATTTACTTCAGATTCATAGTTGATCCAGGGGAATTGCTTTATTGCTTTGCTATATTCTCAGCATACGAGAGCCCTGGGATCATCCAACCATGTCCTGGCATTTTATACACTATATAAAGAATAATGTATGGGCAACCATACACAACAAGCCTGTGTTTCCATCAGGGATAGAGATAATAGCATACAGAATTTGATAGCAAAGTTCGAGAGGTTCCTGCTGTTATCTCACCCAAGATGAAAATACTGGGTGAGTTTTGTGTGATCTCCATATTTTATTTGTTATAGTATATGGGTTCAGGCATTTTTTGTTGTCTATTTCCTTTGTGTAATTTTAGCTGACTGCTGCTTTGAAAGTGAAAGCAGAGGCTGTGGGAATGTTCATGAGGGGGGGACAACATTGTGTGACTGAGAGGAGAAACTAAAAATGGCAGGAGTGAGGCTAAAGAGAACACAGCTGAGTTAATGATGGAACATGCACAACAACATCTTTAGAACATGCACAACAACTTTTAGACTGTGCACAACAAGGTTTTTGACTGGACAAACTCCATACAGAATAAGGTCAAGCAATATACCATAATTATCTGTGGAACACCAATGCATTATACTGTCATGTGTACTGCTACTGGCAAACAATACAGTACTGTGAGTTACAGCTGCAGAGTATATTGCTATTACAGCTGGATTGCTGTTTGATACAGATTTCAGAGAAGGCTGTTTGGGGACTCTTGAAGTCCCACTGAAACTTCACTGGCATTGGCCATGTTCCAGTCATACCTACAGCACAGAGCACATGGACAGAGCAGGTAAAGTGGCTACAGAAAAACAACATCTACCCACACTAGCAATCCCAAGAAGAACTGGAACCATGGCTGGTATGGGAAGTGTCAAACACCCTCCCTAGCAGATCTAAAGTGATCTGGCAATGTAGCAATGGTAGCATTGGTGGTACCTCCATTGTGGAGGGCCCTCAATGCACCGGAACTAACAGCAGAGCTTGGTGTCTGTGACCCCCTCTTGTTATTTGTAGGCCTTGTGAAGGGAAAGCACTGAGAAAAAACATAAGCTGTGTTCAAGTTACACACCAGGAATGGTAAGATACCTGCTGGCATGGTGGCAACTCATTGGCCCTTGATCTACACGTGGGACAGAATAAGAGCAGAAAACATAATAATTGGTTCCAGGATTTCAATACAGAGTGTCAGGCTTGATCTTGTCAAAGCTGCTCCGACTAAGAAGCTGACACACCTAATTAGTCTGTCTTAAATTGTTCAAGAAAAGTTCATAGAATCCTGTAGCACTTCTCCAAGTGTGTCCTGGCATGCAAGTCACACACCAAAAGTACAGTTTAAACTCCATTACACTCACTTAAATATGCCTCTACCAATGTAATAAAGAAAGGTAATGCCTATATATTGGAATAGATCTTATTTATGGTCTGAGAATCCCCAGCAATTATTTTAATATGCAGAGACAAAGTTTATAATAACAGTGCAAACCAGATGCAACAAGTCATGATGACAGTAAAGTTAATAAGTGCTTAAAATAATTTAAATAAAATGTAAAGGTGTTTAGGCCTAAGGAGTTCATTTAAAATCAGGACGCTGGCTTGTGCCATTTATTTACTCTTTTTATTGTTTTGATGTGAAACATGAAAGATTTTTATTTTTACTTTCTAAGAGTCATCCCTAAAGGTTCCAAGATTCTGGGTTTATAAATGAAGAAAATATTTTCTTGCAATGGTGCCTCTTTTTCCAGTAGTATTTATCCAGAAACCCACACATTTATATCCTAGAGTGTGGTGAAGATAGACTACACCCTCAGGTTCTGGACTATTGGACTACTTTCCTGTCTCCTTGATTTCTTAACTGACAAAACTTCTGTTGTGCAACAGTACCCCTTATTCTATTCTTTTCTTATTCTTTTCTACTGCCCTGGGTTGGCCACCTAGTGTAGTACTGTTCTATTTCTTTTATTTCCTACTATTTGATCTTTTCTGTTCTTGGTCCTGTTTCATCCATTTAGTCCTCCCCTATAAAAGAATTGTATACTGTATGGGGAGCCCTTATTACTAACTGAAATCAAGCAGATTACAACCTTGTTGTGCCATCATTATGACATCACTCTGTTGCTAATACTCCTTGAATATGTCATATCAATGGTATAACAAAATGGAATGCTCACAACATTCAAAGTTCTGCTTTGAGAAAATGTTTAAAATGTTGATATTAAATTAATTGATTTGTGCCAGGCAGTACCGATGAATAGTGTTGCGAAGAACACCACAATAAACATTGTTAAGGAATCTTCCTGCATGATTTATGACTGCATAAGGTAAGAGTTACTCAGAAAAGTAATTTCAGTCTGCAATTACCCAATCTTAGTAGCCCATACACTGTAAAATATAATGTATGGTCTTTGGTTAATAACCATGCTTAAAACACTTCTCGAGGTTGCCATGACACTCTCGAGCCATGCTCTCGAGGTTTACAATGATGTCATAGCAACCTCTTGAAGTGTTTACAGCATGGTTATTAACCAAAGGCCATACATTATCTTCTATATAACACCCTGGGAGGTGTCTTGTAACAGTTGAACTGGTGTAATGTAAATTATGCTTTTGGGCATAAGATTATAAAAATAAACCAATGTGGTGCCCCTAAGAAAATTGGGGTTACGCATTGATAAAATCAATCACTCTTTCCAGTATTATCATTTTCTTAAGGATCCTTTATATTGTCTTTATTCATAAATGAAAGGGCTGTTAGGTGTGTCCTGTAAGAACATTGCAAACATCTGTGTACAGAAAACCTACAGACAGATGCAGTTACCTGCACAGCTCGAGCTACCATCCCTCTCATACCAAAATATCCATTATACGGAGCCAGGCCATCTGGTACAACCGCATTTGCTCTAATTAAGATGATAGGGACAGACACCTTATTACACTAAAAGAAGCTTTCAGACAGAAGGGATGTAAAACCAGCTCCATTGATAGGAATATCCATTCTGCACTCCGTAGGCCTAGGGAAGAACTACCACCGTACAAGCCATAGAGAACATCTGATCGCACACCTCTGGTAGTAACCTACAACCCAGAACTGGAAAAACTAGGGAAAATAATTAAAGATCTATAGCCGCTACTATCTGATGATGAAACTCTCAAAAATATATTTCCAACTCCACCAGTGTTTGCCTTCTGCCAGCCACCAAACCAGAAGCAGAAACTGGTGCGAAGCAAACTTCCTTCTGAGCTCCAAGTAGGTGACAAAGGTACAAAACCATGCAAAGCACCTCGCTGCAAACTATGTACACATATCTCTCCTGAGACGTGTCAGTCACAATGGAAAAACATTTACAATCCAAAACTCGAATACCTGATTTCTAGTAATGTAGTATACATGATACAATGCAAAAAATATGAGGAAGGCTGCTATATTGGTGAAGCCAGACAGGAACTCAAAACAAGAATGAATCACCACAGATTCACAGTTACCTATAAAAGTGAAAATATGTCAGTAGGGGAACATTTTTCTAGACCACCGGTGATTTTACTGTCAGAATGTTGAAAGGGAACTTCAAAAACAGCCAGGATTGGTGAACATTTGAAATAAAAATGATACAATATTTTGACACTAAAGAAAAAGGACTTAATAAAGATAATTTTTTTAATACACTACCAGTAATTATGCTTAAAGCAGTGCTTCAGATTTTCTTTTTAAACCCTCACATCAGCACCCTCTGGTTGTTTTAATAGGTACCTTCTTAAGACAATGGTATGTATTTTCTTTCTATCTTTACTTTTTAGAAATGTTGATTAATGGTCCAGAGTCAGAGTAAAATTAGGCAGCCCTTTGATCTTACAAGTTGATCTCTCCAACAGACACACTCCAGTGAAAATTAGTCTTTCTGTTTGTAAGAGGTACAACTTGACTGCAATGCTTTGATCTGTAAACTGCTAGTCTAGGTTTCGAATCCACATCCAACCTTTATATCTGTCATACTGCTCAGCTGTTTTCACTTGGACCTGAGGAAGAGAGCTTTATCTCTCGAAAGCTAATCTTAGAAATAATTTTGTTAGTCCAATAAAAATGTATCATCTGCAACATATTTGTTGTATTTTTTTTTCCGTACATTTTTGACTGGACTAACATGGCTACCACATTTATTTTTTTCCCCCTGTAAGTAAAGAAATGATGCAAACCAATATTTAATGTACAGTATATACTGTTTATTTTTCACTTTTATTTTCAGTTAAATACTATGAATAAAAACATGGATTGGTTTTGTGAGAAGGAGAGTGAGAGTGCTATGCTGTATCAGGCTGTTGCTCCAGATATTTGCTGCTGTATTATTTAAACAACGAACAGAGATGCAGTGAATTTAAAATCCGCTGAAGAAGTGGACATGAAGTGGCCACTTCACATCATCATAATGCTATGAGATGTGAGCATTGCAAAGTGCTCACTTCGCCTTCCCATTCTGACTTTGCATTCTCATTCCACCTTAACGTAAAGTAAGGTGACGTGACAACAATATAGGCAGCCCCCCCACTCATCACATGGCTTACAGTACTATAAGTCACATGCTTTAGCCAGGCAGGAAGGAAGTGAGTCAGAAAAGCAGTTAGTTTCACTTTCTCCTTTGCAGTGGTAAAAGGAGGAAGCATTTTGGGTGTAGAGAGGAGAGTTTGTTGGTATCTTGCAACTTGGCCAAAAAAAAAGGTTTTTTAAAAGCTAAATCTTTAGTTTTTTTGTAGTGTGGTTTTTCAGTTCTTTTATACTACTGATTTTTTTTATAAGTTTTGTTCTGTGTGTGTTTGTGTGTGACTGTGTGTGTGAGTGTGAGTGTGTGTGAGACTGTGAGTGCATGTGAAGGAGTTTTGTGAGGTGTCGGTCATAGTCTGAGGGACTTAGACAGTTGTGCGTGATGGACCCGGAATGAGAGTCTGTGACCCGTGGGGAGCGTGGGCAGAGGGGAGGAGTGTGCACACATGGGGGCAGTCGAGTGTCATTGGACCACTCCCGACTGTTTGGTATTGAGTCTCCCCCTCTGGAGGCAGCAGCAGCAGCACCAGAGCCACTGGCGGCAGCACATCCACCAAGTCTGCCACCGCCACCACCAGTAGCAGCTGCAGGGGCTCCAGCAGCACCCCGCCACCACTTCCATAGCCACAGGTGGAACCCCAGGTGAATGAAGGTGCTGCTGGTAGTACATCTTCCCCTCCTGTGCCTGGTCCCCCCCACAGCTCCCCAGTGTGGCAGTTTTTTAACTATGTGGGGGGGTAGCATCATTCTGGTTTGCCATTTGTGTAGTGTGCAGGTGTGCCATGGGCCCCGGGGGACACATTTGGGGACCAGTGACCAGCACACACACATGGCAAACCACCACAAGGTGGAGTGGCAGGCTGCCACTGAAGGGGCCAGGCACCAATCTGCTGGCCCTTCTGTGGCAGTGGTAGAGGGTGCTGGGGGTGTTGTGCCTCACCACTGCAGGAGGAGGAGGGCAACAGCAGCAGCTGCTCCACCACCACCACCACAGCCACCAGCACCACCCTCAACACCTTCACCACTACCTGGCTTTCCTGCTGCAGAGGACCCCGCCACAGTGCCAGCAACATAGGCAGACATTGCACTGGTGTGGGCAGCCCTTGAGGAAAACAATGAGAAGGTGGGTGATGTGCAGCAGCAGGTGGATCAGATCCAGCAACAGCAGTTGCAGATACTGTCAGTGCTCCACCTGCTGCTAGAACACCATGGAATCCCCCATTAAGGTATTTTTTTAGGACACCTCCCCCCCACTGCTGTGCTGTAGTGTTTTGTGATTTTTTTTTTTATGTTTAATAATAGACACTTGCCTTTTTGTTATAATGCAGTGCCTCAGTAATGTTTACTTTCTGTTGTGGAGTGCTTGTGGAAAAGCTGGTGTGAGCAGTGCAAGTATGATGTACTAAATTGCATGTGTGCAGTCAGTGTTCTTTTGTGTGTGAGTGTGTGTATGTGTGTGTGTGTGTGTGTGTGTGAGACATCAGACATTGTGAAGCTTCTTGCAAACATATATTGCTGACTTGTTGTAGTGTTTATGGTATAAAGAATAGTGAGCAGAATAACGTATATTTTATTGTCACTATCATCATCAGCAGACTAAGTGATACAAAACTTTTTCAGAGGTGTCTGTCCAGACAGCACCTTAGTTACATACTGCACACATGACTTTTAGTAGAGCATGTGCTTTTTGTGCTATGATCTCCGGTAAGTCATGTGTGCATTGTGAGTGACTGAGGTGCACAGTGACCCGATACCTGTGAAAAAATACCATATCACTTACTCCGCTGGTGCAAATAAAATATTCATCATGTATTCTTTGTTATCTTTATTCTTGAGAAACTGCAACAAGTCACACCATATATACGTTTGCATGAAGCTGGACAATGTATGCAAGCACAGGAAAGAACACTGACAGCACACATGCAGTTTAGCACAGCATACTTGAGGTGCTCAGTCATGCTTTTTGTAAAACACTTCAAATGATGAGTCCTGACACAAAGTAAACATTACTGAGGCTCCATTAATATTTAGTTTGTGAAATAGCTATTAAAGAGATTCACCAACTTACAGCATTGCACCCGAGATATGGGTGCCTTACTTCCAAGGGAATCTTTCTTGCTTCACATTTCTTACATAGTGCAATAGATTTCTGTCAAAATTCCTATTTATCTAATAGTGTAGTCACGGAGGAATTCCATTTTGAAAAGCCACCCAATTCTGCCCTTCTCTCAGCAATGTTATGACGTGATGCCAGGAGAGCGCATGGATGTGCGCCATTATAGTGAATGTCCAGCAGTTTGAATGTTTCTTTTTATAAAGAAGGCTGGCTAGGTGAAGCGGGCACATTTCCAGTAACAAGAGCCTCATAGTGGGAAACGCGCCCATATTTGACCACAAACTGACCATTATAACATCAAGAAACATTTGGAAAGCTGCAGGACATTCACTATAATGAAGCACGCCCCCGTGCTGTCCCTGGTATCACATCATAATGTTGCTGAGAGTGGGGGAGGGCAGAATTTGGGCAGCTTTTCCGAACGGGAATTCCTCCGTGACACACTTTAATGAAATTACAGGCATTTTTGACAGAAATGTATTGCATTATGTAAGGACATGTGGAGCAAGAAAGATTCCCCTGGAGGCAAGGCATCCATATATTGGGTGCAACACCATAATAATGATGTAACTTGGTGAATCTCTTTAAAGCAGCAGGGCAACAATCTGTTGAAAATTTTGACCTATACTTTTTAATGCTATTTTACATTGCCACTTTACTTACATCCTGACTTCTATGATACTATAATTTCTAGTATTTGAGTCTGCACTACTACTTTTTTCATGTCTGAAATAATAAAAGGATCACTCCTTTTAATATAGTGCAGACCAGGTCTTTGTCAGTATTTTCCTCTGCTTTTCTCCATCAGTTGTTATATATCACTTCTGTTGTAAAATTAACAGTTATGCAGCAGGCAGTGTTTTATGACCTCACAGAACAATATTTATTGAAAAACAGCTGCAAATAGTGATAAAAACCTGGTTAGAACAATATTAAAAGGTGTGCTCCTTTTTTTTTTCAGACATGAGAAAAGTAGTAAAGCAGACACAAATTGTGAAAAGAAGGGTATCATTCAAGTCAGGACTCGGAGGAAACTAGTGGCTGGCAATGTAAAACAGCATAAAAAGTACAGGTCAAAATTGTCACCACATTCTTACAATGTAGCTGTAATTTATAATTTAAGTATGACATTATGTGCTCACAATCACAACACACAAAATGCATCTGCCTTGTGTGCAGAAAATTGACAAGTGGTAACGAAGTGAAATGGGAGCATTACACTACATGCAAAGTCCCCCAGAATTAATGGCGCACTCAGTTATGTGCGCAGTACTCACTCAGAATCCCCAGATTTTTTTCTGCATGCCCAAAATGCATCTGTCTTGTGTGCAGAAAATTGGCACGTGGTAACGAAGTGAAATGGGAGCATTACACTACATGCAAAGTTCCCCAGAATTAATGGTGCACTCAGTCATGCACGCAGTACTCACACAGAGTCCCCAGATTTTTTCTGCATGCCCAACATGCATCTGTCTTGTGTGCAGAAAATTGGCAAGTGGTAATGAAGTGAAACGGGAGCGTTACACCACATGCAAAGTACCATCAGAAATGATGACCATGAGCAAACTGTTGCTGGTCCAATGTGTGCTGCAATTCCCACAAATGCAATGTGATCATCTCAACCAGATGGAAGGGTGCCCTTTGTCTGTACACTAATAGTAGCCTTTGTGAGTTTGTATACATATATATATATATATATATATATATATATATAAGAGACATGGTCTGTTGAATATATCATATTTATCTTCACGAGAGGCCAATGCTATCATGATATGTCAGGAGTGGTGAAGCCACGAGTGAGATATCTTGATGTCATTGGCCTCGAGTGAAGATGAATATGATATCTTCAGTCAGGCCATGTCATGTTCTGTTTATATAATATGTGTTTTGGACTTTATGCAACATAATCCCCGGAAGAACCCCCCTCCCCCCCAAAAAAATATCGTAGCAACACAACAGATTGTATATTTTATTAACTTATCTGGTTGATCATGTCAGTTTATAGTTTTGTAGACAAAGTTATCTGGTTAATCATGCCATTATTTTTTAATAAATAAAATAATTCAAAAAGGTACCTGGTTTATCCTGCCACTTTGTTACTGAGAAACCCCTGTATGACTTTCACTCCCCCCCACCCGAAATGTAGCGTGACCGAGCACTATCTAGTGTAACAGATGGCTGGTAGCAGATCGTTAAAATAACTCAGTCTGATTTAGGAAGTCCTAGTTTTTTGCTCAGTGCAACAGTCTTTACTTGAAAAAAAGGGACCGACTGTAGCAAGAGCACAGCAACCGAGTTGTACATTTCAGAACAGGAGAAGAAAGTGTGAGTGTATGTTGCTATAGCAACACAGGATTATGCTTCGTTTCTTGTTCTGAAATGGACAACTCACTCGCTGTGCTCCCGCTAGAGTCGGTGCCTTTTTTAAGTAAAGAATGTTGCACTGAGCAAAAAACTAGGATTTCTTAAATCAGACGGAGTTATTTTAACAATCTGCTACCAGTCATCTGTTACTCTAGACAGCGCTCAGTCACGCTACATTTTGGTGGGGTTGAGTAAGAGTCATACAGGGGTTTCTTGGTAACACAGTGGCAGGATAAACCAGGTACCTTTTTGAATTATTTTATTTCTCTCAAATAATGGCAGGATTAACCAGATAATGTCAGAGGTGTGTGTGTTTGGGGGATGGGGTGATGAAGTAGGCGTTACAGAGAGAAACCTGTCTAAAAGAGAGTGAAATACTGCACTTTCACTTCTTTTCAATGACATACAGGAACATAGAGATATCACCATGATGCATAGGAACATGGAGATATCACTATGACGTATAGGAACATGGAGACATCAGTGATATCTCCACCGCCTGACTGGGGTACTAGTTTTTATCAATGCATTTATACCAAAACACATGTTGTATAACTATATATATATATATATATATATATATATAACAAATAAATCTCCTGGTCTGGATAACCTTCACCCAAGAATGATAAAAGGTATCGTACAATGGTTAATTGACCCTTTATATACACTATTCAATATGTCATTAAAAACTGGACTAATACTTATGAATTGGAAGACAGCACTTGTAACACCAATTTACAAAACAGGCGTATAAAGGTAAAACATCAAATTATAGACCGATTAGTCTGACTAGTATATTGGGTAAAGTGTTTGAAAGTATACTAAAAACCAGATTAGAAGAGGACTTAGTTATAAAACAACTCATAGACCCAGACCAACATGGTTTTAAAAAGAACAGATCTTGTCTGACTAGTAATTTGGTATTTTATGAAAAAAATTAGTAGCCTGCTCTACGATAAACTACCCGTAGATATAGTATATCTGGACCTATGTAAGGCTTTTGATAGAGTCCCTCATTCAACACTGATCAACAAAATGACATTATACGGAATACATCCCCTCTTAATAAATTGGGTAGATGAATGGCTGACAAATCGTACACAGGCAGTACGTATAAGAGGTTATACCTCAACCTTGGGTGCAGTGATTAGTGGGGTTCCACAGGAATCTGTCCTTGGACCCCTATTATTCAATATTTTTATGTCAGGTATGACTAAAAACCTCAAAAACAAAGCTATCAAGTTTGCTGATGATACTAAAATTGCATTAAAAGTAGGAACACTGGATGAAATTAAAGATGCTACCATAGATCTTAAATTCTTAGAGACTTGGGCCAAACTGAATAACATGGACTTTAATGTTGATAAGACAGTTATAATGCATTTGGGAGAAAATAATCCCAATGTACAATTCTGTCTAAACGGTTCTATAATAGTATCAGTAAAAGAGGAAAAAGACCCAGGCATTATAATAAATTCAGAATTTACATTTACATCACATTGCAATTACATAAAAAAAAGGCAAATAGAATAATAGGGTGTATAAAAAGATCATTTGTAACCAGAAATAGATCATGCATACTTCCATTGTATAGAGCGTATGTGCGACCACACTTGGATTACTGCTCACCACTATGGAGCCCGAGTCTCAGATGTGATATTGATGTACTTGAGGGGGTTCAGCGTAGACTTACTAAAATGATTGATGGTTTGCAAAACAAAGATTATCAAACCAGAATGAAGGAATTGGACTTGTACCCTTTGGAAATGAGAAGAACTAGGGGGGGATCTCCTTCTGATGTTTAATATTATTAGAGATAGTGATTTAATGACACAGTTAGGTATGTGCTTCAACATGCGAGAACGCAACCTCAGGAGCCACAGGTTTCAATTGGCACTGACCTATCCCAAAGTAAACACTAGGCATTCCTTTTTTACACAAAGAATTATATCTACATGGAACAAATTACCTAGATACTTGTTGGAAATAGATAATGTGGAAATTTTCAAACAAAACCTTGATAAATTTTTGTTAAACAATGTTTAAAGACATCCAATTCTTGGAGATGTACTTACATGGGTTTAAAAAACCTTCTGTACATCTAATACTCTTAGTAGTATGAAACTTAGTAGTAAACTTAGTAGTATATATATATTTGTGTTTTGTAGGTGGGAGGGTTGACATTTATAGACATGTACTCATTGTATTGTTTTGTATCACAGGTCACAGATGCTGTTGGTGTGCACATTCCAGTGCTTGATGATAACTTTTTTGCATTAAAATTGGAAATGGATAACTCTCAAGCCAATGACGGTAAATATTTTTTTTTGGGGGGGAGCATATTTGCAGGTTTGTCTCATTAATGGTTTCTCATTTGGTTACTTCTTCACAGATTTCATCTGCATCCTTCTCCAGTCTGGTTGTTAATGATGGTCATGGTCATCGATTGAAATGACTTCTGCATGTTGCATGTCTGCCCCAGCTTGGGGGGGCTGATGTTGAAGAACTTCTTTGGATAAGGCAACTATGCCACAACAAAGCATCTGGAAGTTTCCTAAAAAAGAAATGAAAGACTTATTACAACTTGATTGCTGCAGTAACACATTATGTTTAAGGCGTGACTGTTCCACAGGTATCTGGATTATTAACACAGATAGTAAGCTGTCACAATGCAATCAGCAAATCAATCACTAGTAATTTAGTACCAGGCTGTGTAACAAATACATTGTGCCAGTGTTCCTGGTTCTCAATCTCAAGTAAAGTTACATTTCAAAACCACTTCTTGTCAAGTAACACAACCTGTGTGCTACTTTTTCAACACTGTCATGGCTTCACAGTTGCAAGTTCAGAATACAGCGCATGATATCTTGCAGAAATAGTTTTGGAGACGTACACATGTCATCTAGTTTGTGAATCCTACTCAATCGCATTTGCTGCACTGTTTTAAAAAAAATTGAACAGATTAAATAAAATCTTGATACTTACCAGTATGGCTTTGAAATGGATATTCCATAGGTTCCTGTGTACGATACTGCTGCAGTACCATTCATACCGACTGTCAGCTAAGGAGAGTTTTTTTTGTTAATCTGTAAAAAAAACAAAATAAGTTGACAGTATGTGTTTGACCACTGCAGCTCAGAAAAGCAACAGAAAACAAAACATACAGCTAAAGGAAGTTAAATAGCATAAAAAACATTAGTACACATACTCACTTTATAGTTTTAATATTAAGAAGCCTTGTGCCTGTGGCTGGTGGATGTGGTCTCCTGTTCAACTCCCTCTGCCTTGGCATGGTCAATGTAATGGGGAAACATTGTCAGAATGACACTGGTAGTGGGTGCTGGTGGTGATAGCTGTGGCACATGATGACATTCCCTGTGACATCTTCCTGCATCTGGTGGTGGTGGAAGTGGCTAACAGCGATGGTGGTGGTGGTGGTCCAGGGGGGCAAACAAACTCGTTCTCTGTGGTGGCAGTGGCTAACATCGGTCCTGGTGGTGGTGGTCTAGGGGGCAGACAAAGTCATTCTCTGTGGTGGCAGTGGCTAACATCGGTCCTGGTGGTGGTGGTCCAGGGGGCCAGACAAAGTCAATCACTGTTGTGGCAGTGGTTAACATTGGTCCTGGTGGTGGTGGTCCAGGGTGGCAGACAAAGTCATTATCTGTGGTGGCAGTGGCTAACATCGGTTCTGGTGGTGGTGGTTCAGGGGGGCAGACAAAGTCATTCTTTGTGGTGGCAGTGGCTAACATCGGTCCTGGTGGTGGTGGTCTGACTCCAGGGGGGCACACCACCTGTTAACAACTTCAGTTAAAACCTGCCAACATTAACCACATCATCATCCTCATAAAGAAAGCTGCCCTCACAGTCATCTATGTCTGAAGTCTGATGACTGGGAAATTCGGTCTCTACTGTGTCATCATCTACAGTACGTCAGTGGTGGTCCGTTTCATGCTGCCACTGCCAGTGCCACCAGGATGGTCCATTTCTACATCACCAAAATCACCATGACTATGCTGGGGTATGAATACCAAGGTTGCAGTCTGTGCTGGTATGTGCCTATCACTCATTTTTATGAATGTTAACAAACTAACATTTGCAGGAGAGAGGTTTGTCTGACGATCCCTGAATATTGCACCTGCTGAGCTGAATAACCTCTTGACACTTACACTAGAGGGTAGGCATGTGAGGAACTTCAGTGCCACTGCAGTCAGCTCTAGCCATTCACTGACGTTTCCACTCCAGTACAAAAGAGGATCATCAGTTATTGACAGATGCCTGTTTTCAGACAGATATGGCTCAACCATTCTCTGTGCCGCACTAAGTCCAGTGGTTGATGCATCATCCTGTTCTCTGGAATCATTATTTCACAAATCCCCACTTGGGACAAAGCCTCCCAAAGTGGGTTGGCGCCAACTGCTTTGGCTGACAGACCACCCCTTCCCCTTACAGGATATGCTTGATACTCCTCCAGGTGCACCTTCAGCTGGATTATGCTGCTGAGGTTAGCTACTTTGGCACATGACTTCTGTGCCCCATGAACCAAGCGCACCAGTTGCCCACTGACATTTTTTACCTGTTCAGGCCCTCCCTTCAGTACTGTGTTAATTCCACATTTGTATCGTGGATCTAGCATTGTTGCTATGGCAAAGTTGTCACTATGCTGAATGCTCAAAATGTGATGATTCTGGTAGAATACTGTCAGCATGTATTTCAGCAACATACTGCTAGCACTGTCTCCGGCAACATCAAGGTCATGCTCTACATTCACCAATGTCTGCCTCAGCACCCTCAGCACTGGAATTGATTGGCTAATGGAGGCAGACTCACCACTCACTGCCTGTGTGGCATGTTCCAAAGGCTGCAAAATTGTTATTACAGAGTCCATGAGGTGCCACTGTTCAGTCATCATAGACATGGAGGCCCCAGAACTGTCATGGCTAGTGTGCATAACAAGATATTCTGAGATGGCTTTGTATTGTTCACACAACCTCTCTGCCATGTATAAAGTGGAGTTCCACTTGGTGACAACTTCCAGCTTCAAGTGGTGCTGAGGGAGGCTGTTTCACATCTGCAACTGCCGAAGTTGGTCACAGGCCTTTGCAGATATTGAAAAGTGAGAGCAGATATGGTGTGCAACTGTCAGCATTTCCTTTACATCAGGGTGCTGCATAAACTCCTGCACCACAAGATTTAAACAATGGGCCATGCATGGAACATGAAAAAAGTCACCATTCATGATGCATTTCACCACATTTGACCCACTGTCACTTGCTATGAACCCAGCTCTCAGGGACAGGGGGTTCAGCCACTTGTCAATTTCTGTCAGTACTACGTCCAACATGTTTTCACCAGTGTGTGAACAGGTCACATTGTGCATAACAATTGTTGCATGCTGTTGAATTCCTGGAAGATTGCTACCATGACACTCCACCTTACTGCACTGATTATTCACGCTACCAACATCACAAACAACCCCCAGCACCTGCACCCAGTGTGCAGTTATACACAAATATGAACATTCCGCTGTTTTGCCACTTATCCATACTTAAATGGATGAATGGAGAGAAGGAATGTTGAAGGGCATGTCTTACTGAGTCGGACACAATACGGAACAACTCGGGGACAGCACAGGTCGAAAAGTATGTCCTGGATGGAACTTTCTATTTTGGACAGGCACATGCAGTAAATCGCCATAACCCAGAATTCTCCACAAAGGAGAAAGGCAAAAGATCAATTGCCAGCATTTCAGCTACAGCAGCATTAAGTTCACATGACACTGTATGATTGGGTGGGTACTTCAGCTTATGCACAAAAACACTCTGTAACGTGGGCTGACTTAAACATTTTACATGGGGTGTGATGACAAATGGTTCTGCTCTGTGAATGGCACGGGGTGGAGTGGGGACATTTGATGAAGACAGTTGCACAGGTGATGATGACAAATCCAGAAATGTAGTTATTTTGCCAGATTTGCCAACCAGGGTTGATGTACCACTTGCACTAGACATACTGGATTCACCACCACCACCACCACCACCAAAACTCCTACTCTCACCAGCACTGGACAACATTTCAAAATCATTCTGCTCCTCCACCTCATCGTGCCTGTAGTAATCCTCTGCTCTTATTTCCTCACTACTGCACACATTCAATTTCCTACTGGACTTAACACTCATGGAAGGGGATAACATGCTCATAATGGTTGATGACGAGGATGAACGCCTGACTGTGGTATTAGCTGCCATTTTGTGCTGGGTCCACAGTGCCATGTGCCTATTCTTAAGATGCGTATGCTGTCCTCCTGTGCCCAGATGGCTCCCCTTTTTACCTCGACTCACATGCACATAGCAAATCTGGCAGATTGCAACTGACTCATCATTTGCATCTTGCACAAAAAATCCCAAACAAGGGATTGTGATGCTCTACTTTTAACATGTCCATGATGCTGCTTATTGAACTCCGTTCTTTTGAGCACTGAAGTGGGAGGTGTGCTAAGTGATTTTTTGGGCAGTGCACACTTGGACTGCAACTGACCACCATGACTACCTATCATTATTACTGGATCATCATCATCATCATCATCATCACCATCAACTGAAACTGGTAAATCACAAGTTTTTACAGGGGTGGATTAATGCAAACAGATCCAGACACAGCCACCTTGAATTTATTTTTCTCCGGTTCCCAACTGGGGTCAATTACATCATCATCATATTCATCAACATCACCCACATCCACATCTTCTGCTTGGATGCTGGCATGTAGACTGCATGTTGCAACCACAGCAACATCATCATCATCATCATCAACACCACCATCACCTGATACTTTTTCACCACACTGTGAATCACTGCATGGAAAATGCATGACATGAACCGCGGTGGAAGAAATGTCACATTGTATGCTATCATTGACATGATTATCAGAATCCTCAGATTCAGTTACTGGGATGTTACTGGGAAGTATGACATCATCTACACAGCCACTCACTTGCACTGCTTCACACTTCACTATATTTTTGGACCTGGAACGCTGGTCAGAAGTCGAACTTGAGGCAGCAATACTCATACTACCACCACCAGCAACTGCACTAACACCCCAGCTGGGACAACATCATCTCCTCCAAGTATGAGTGAAGCTACTGATTGGGTGGTAAAAAACATTCCAGGAGAAATACCTTTCCTCATATCAGCAATGCACTTCTGCGCCTGTGTACTACCATGCCCACAGACAATCTTACCACTGGCAGCAGTCCATGGTGAGAACCAGCTTTGCTTGCACATCTCTTTGTGGGCATTTTGGGGGATCAACAACAATATTCTAAACAAATTTAGATTTTGGAATGTTCGCTCTGCATGGAGGGATGCTAGATGTGAAGTCAAAAAAGCAACTGTGGCTTCAGCAACAGATACAGATGAAAATTCACAAGTGAAAACAACAC
Source organism: Neoceratodus forsteri (assembly GCA_016271365.2). Classification (NCBI taxonomy): domain Eukaryota; kingdom Metazoa; phylum Chordata; order Ceratodontiformes; family Ceratodontidae; genus Neoceratodus; species Neoceratodus forsteri. The sequence continues at coordinate 393,266,688 of CM057453.1, forward strand.
CTTAACTAACCAGTAGTGCTGAGGTCACAAACAACCCAATCTGGAAAACATTTCCTTTTGCCGGTGGTGGGGGGACTGACTGCAGATTTTTATGGCAGTGCAAGCAACAAAACAAAGAAAAGATACCACAATGGCAGTACAAAATCAAGCAGCTGCAGTGGATAGCAGGTTCACACTGCTGCATCTGCAATTACACTGTGGCACAATAAAAGGTGTATTATTTGATGTCACGCAGTGACACAGCACCGTACACACACTCACACACACAATTTGTCTACGAGTAATGTGCATCAAATTGAAAAGTTCAGTAATACGCCACGTATTGTAAACAACCTGAAATTATGAACTGCTGCACCAGATCCACACAACATACAATCAGCAAGAAAACTTCAACAATTACTGACAATATTACTGTGTGTACATTAACACAGTCAGTTATATAACAAAAAAATAACCAAAAAACAAAGAACTCCCTATTTCTCTAACTTAAGTCTACCTACACCACAGATACACCCCTCCCCAAAGCACACTTTCCCTGTCTTTTACTACACAGACTCAATGTTGTACATTAACATTCAAAATCCACACACAAACAAAAACGCTCTATGATGTAAGCACAGGAGAGTTTCTTACAATCGATGAACAAAAGTTTGAGCAAAAGAAATTACTCAAAAATGCTTTTTTAACAGCTTTTAGAAGGTTTGAATCACAGACAGCTCTCAGAACACACTGTCTCCTATAGCTTCCTACACACACTACCTCGAACTGAGGCTGTGCAGATCAATATAGAGCCCATGTGACCTGAAATCCCATGAATCACTGCAAAATTCGCCTTCATAGCTTAAAAACAAGGAGAAGTGAGGTGAAGTGCATTGTTTTCAATGCACTTCACCTTAAGATTTGGTGGAGTAGTGGTCTGGGAAGGCGGAGTAATGTGAAGTCATTGTTTGCAATGGACTTCGCATTACCCATTATAATGCGAATTACTCCGCTTTGTGTTGTGGAGCACTCTGTGAATTAGCCTTGGTTCTGCGAATCACTTTGAGGAGCGAATTGAGGCCACTTCGCCCACCACTAACAATGAGCGTCTTGAAATAATGAAAAGGAAAGCTGCCTGAATGAGGTTCACTCGAGCAGTGAACCCAGGGTAAATAAGATAATATACTTTCATTTTTTATGGATTCCTTGCATTTTGCAGCACCTGAGGACTGTGAGGTAGAGCATACAAATGCTCCACAGTCAGAGCAAAGATTGCATCTGGATTTCTCATAGCATGGCAGCGCTTGTAAATTTCAGCCACCTGCCCAAGATGAAAAGTGAAAGTTTTTGCTGCCTGCTCGGTTCACACATCAAATGAACCAAGCAGTGTAGTAAAAGACTCCCCTAGCCCTTCTATAGCAGAGAGCATGTTTAAAATAAATATTAAAATAGGAGCGAGCTAGCTCCTATAGTGGCCTGAAAAGCTGCTCTGACACAGCGGAGAAGGGAGCCAGCATCTGAAACATTTTCTTGTCAATTTCAACCATTGCTCTTAGTGCTCATAGCACTCCTAGCACTCCCTACTATATTAAATAGAAACAAGGACAAAGGTGCTGTCCTACTATCTGGACATAAGATCAAAAGCCCAGTAGCTCTAGTTCCTCTATAGAAAAATAAAAATAGCTAAAACTAAGTGGTTTAAATTTAACTTAGCCCATTATATAAACCCTTCTTTGCTTTTGTAGAAAGGGGTACCACAAGACAATGGTTACCTCTGTTTTCTTTTGTATTTATTTAAAACCTAGGAGTTTCTATTTGAATGTGTAACTATAAAACAGCCAGGTAATATAAAATAAGAGTCTGCTGGCTTACCTGGCTTGTGATCAATAACTCCATACTGTTACTTAGGGGAGCAGCGCCCTCTGCTGTCCCCTTTTTATATCACTTCACCTGCCACTCTAGCATAACTAAGGAGGACCCTTTTGTGCTACTACATACCTCTCAACCTTTTTCCACCAAAATGTGTGACACGATGTGTGTCAAATGAGAAAAAAGTGTGACATGTCATCTAACATGGCACTGGAAGCTCAGAACACCATAGCTATCAGTGCACTAATGTTCATAATGTTTTTGTATAACTAAGCATAATAGATTATTATGAATGTCTCCTTTAAGAGGTAAAATGAGTGACGTACCTCATAATGTGTGACAGTTGAGAGGTATGCGTTACTATGTAATTAACACTATTTTTTGGCTGTTGCAGCTTTGTTTTACACTCTTATTGAAAGACAAGTATAAGCGTTAGCGGAGTGTTAAACACTAGATATATCATGGGTCATAATTCAAAACTAGACTAACCCAGAGATCTTATTTTCTGTATATTGAGTTAAGGGCTTTGTCAGGTGACCTCACCCTTCAGGTATATAAACTCTCCTCTGAGTGCAGTAGAAGCAGATCAGCCTTGGAAGTGGAGTAGGAAGGTCTACTGAGCGAGTAGACAAGTAAGATATAGAAGGTATAGGATTTTAGCAGTTCAAAGATACAAGACTGTATGTTTGCAAGAAACTACTGAAGTCAAGTAATCATTTTCATTGCATTTATTTTATTGTTTTTGTTTATTTAAAAAAAACTGTGAAAAACAAATATCACAAAGTGTTTTTTAAATCCTGACAACTTCCCTCGTCCGATGTTATTTCCCACATCCTGTGACATAGAGCATACAAGAGTTTGAGGTACAACCAACAAATCTCAGAAACAAAACAGGGCCAACGATTGCTATCACAACCACAAAGGGGAAGTTGCCAGGATTGAGTGGGTCCACAGACAAATATATTGGTAGAAGAAACAGTGTTGTAAGTAATTACTTTTCACCTACAGTACTTGGAATTCATCCATAGCCTCAAATTCCTGCAGTCTACTAGTTATATCTTGAGGGGTGGCTAAAGCCAAGTTGTATTAATTCACAGAAGAGCTATAAAGGCCATTTCTCACAAACAAGAATCTTTTATTTTATTTCATTTGGTTGAAATCACTGCAGTACGAGGGCATGTATGCTTTAAAAAATCATTTAAGGTCTCATTGCTCTGCTTCTAACTCAGCTCTCAGATAATGCACAGATTATTCCTAGCCCTAATGATTCCAAATTTATTTATACCATTCTTAAAGTATTTATGTTGAGAAGTGATCAACTCCCATTTTAACCTAGTTTTTATTTAAGACACATTTTTTTAACTTTTCTGATTTTTTTGTTCATATTTAACATTAACAAGTAAGAATGAAATAATTTTCAAAGGGCAGACCCTTTCTAAAAAAGTGTACTGTATTTACATCACAAAACACGATTTCCCCATGATGTACCCCGTAAACTTCCCACGCTTTTGCCAGTTTTACCAGCAAAAGCATTGAGAAATTAAACAATTTTAAAACTGAAAAAATAAGAGAGAGCTAGGGAAGGACATCACTTCTGTGTGTAGGGAATGGGCTGACCCTGTCCTGGGGAAACTCAAACTAATACAATTAAAGCTACAGCCAATCAATGGGCAGCAAATTAGGAGGCCAACACAAGGCTTTTGTCTTCTGTCTGTGATAGGATTTGGCTAAACCTGTGTACTGCAACCAAGTTCAAACAGCAGCTCACATAAACAAGAGTTGGTAAAAGCCAGCAATGTTTGTTTGCATGGTTTTACTGGTATATTGTTTGTTTTTGTAGGTGATGCAGAGAATAGGTTGAGGATAAAAAAACATTTTGGTTTAAGAGTAAAGGATGTGTGGGTCTGTAGGTAACACTGAATGTATGAGGAGGTATGCGGGTGGTAGTAAATGGGTTTGGGTTATCTGTGGGTGAAAGCGCACAAATGAGGGGCTCTCAAGGTGAAAGTGCATGTGTGTGTAGGGTCTGTAAACATGTGGAGGGCCTGTGTGTGACAATGTATGTGTACAGGTGTCTGTGGGTGACAATACATCAATCTGGGTATGAAGATGACAGCCCACATGTGTGTGAGTAGTTTAGGAGTGTGAATACATATGTTTGGGGGGTCTGCAGCAAGACAGCACACAGATCTGCAGGATTTGTGTGAGCAGAGCATGCCTCCATGAGTGTGGTGGTGAGAGGGCATATGTGGGAGGGTCTGAGGGTGACAGTGCATGTGGGGTGGCGAGGGTTACAGCATGTGTGCAGAGGTTGGAACTGATGGTGCATGTGTGTGGGTGGTAGCATTGCAGGTTCGATGGGGGAGAGAAAGTGACACTGCATGTATATGGGGTGTGAAAAGGACACTGTCTATATATGTGTGTGTTGGGGGGGTAGAGCAGCAAAGCATGCTTGAACCCTGTAACTCTTGGCTGTTCCCACTGTATGCATCCAATTATTGTGCAGCAAGTCAACACAGGTAACCTACATGGTACATTTGTCTACATATTCAGTGTGAGCTAAAGTGCATGAAACATCATGGGGAGAGGGGAAAAACTCCTCACTGAACATGCAAGTACAGTTCCCTTACAAAGAGTGCACAGTATGTTCAAAAATACCCTGGCATCAGGATGAAGGCAGAGAAGAACAAGATTCTTGGGTATGGACTGGTTGGTTGACTCTCTTCTCCACCAGATTCCGGCAGGGTGTGGAGCCCAACTCAAGGATCCCCACTGTGCAGACAACCTTCAGAAGAACAAGGAAAGAGCCAATAGGGTGCCAGTAGGAGAAAGGTTTCAGATAAAAAGGCGGTTTGATATAATTTTGGAGGTAGAACTGAGTTCCTTTGTATTCCTACTATTTTGAGCCTTAAATACAAAAAAAAATGTTTTTCTCCTAGACTACAGGCTATTAAAGGCAAAGAGGCAGCTAAGAAAACTGAATATTTAATGTCAAACCAGATATGAGTACAAAAGCTAAATCCAAAAAGGTATACCGACACTACCACAACAATTTTACATCGCCCAACACTATAGCTACAACAGTGCCAGGTCACTGTAGTGTCGGAGCGGGATCCAGACAATGCTTTCTGGGGGTATTGCTACCCCTCCCTGAAACAGCTCTGACTCGGAGTTGATTATTTTAGTAGCGTGGGGGTGACTCTCTTTATGCCGACTGCAAATACTGTTGACATAAAGGAGTCGCTGTAATGTCAGTCGACAATGAAATTGTTGACCGACTGTCATGGATCTGGTAGGATTCATAGCAGTGTGAGGGGATGTAGGATCTGTGTTTAGACAGCAAGCAAAGTTTGTGTCAGAATTTGTGGTTTCTTTGGTGCTGAGTGGGAGTGTTATCAGTTAGTTGTGAGGGATAAGTATCTTACACTCCCACCCAACTTTCACTGGACTATTGTTGGATAAAAAGGCTGTGGAGGAGGATATCTTTACGGTTTCTCCTCTTCCAGTGTCTCCCTCTGTGCCGTCTTACCTCATTGCCCCAGCTGTTCTTCCCAAGGCATCCAGAAATTTGCAGATATTTGTCCTGATGGCAGTAGAGTCCAGCAGAGTGACTTTGAAACTTGGACCAGTCCTTAGCAGCAGAAGGTCCTGGCCCCATTTGATTTGTGCCTTAACACTACCAGTGGTGGCTGGTCCTGGCCCCAGTGGGCATTTTATTTAAAATTAGCAGTGGAGGTAGGTCATTGTACTGGAGGGCCTTGTTTGTTAATACTGCTAGTGGTGGTGTGTCATTTTGGTATGTATGAAAGGTGAGTACTGGAGAGAAAGTGCCATTGAGTGGCTTCAGTTAATTCCATGGCCACCAGTGTGTGTAAAGTGTGGGTGGGGTGGAGTTGAGGACCAGAGGAAGTGCTGCAGAGCAGCTTCAGTTCATTTCAGCACTTCAAGTGTATATGAAAAGGGGCACCAGAGAGAAAATGATACTGAGTGTCTTGTAGTCAGAGTCAAGGAGGACTGTTTGTTCCTGGCCCACATTGCCACCCCACTACACAGTCAGTCCCTGCCAGGCCTGAGGCACTGTCATAGTGTGGGGTTCAATGTTGATGATGAGGAATAATCCAGCACAGGTAAGAGCATAAATAGCAAGTGGGAAAATCTGGAGATTCCACAAATCTGATGTTGGGTTTAGGAAGTAAATGTAAATTGATTGTGTCCTTGTAAACTACTTTGAATTCCATTCCCAGCTTAATGTTTCTACTTCACCTCCAAGGACAATTACTGTGGTCCCAACACACAGTCCATATAATGGCACAATACAAAATAATGTCTTTATGCAGGGGTAGTTGTGAAGTACAGGGTTAAATTGGAAACTCAGTGTGTTACAGAAATATCTGGGACACAAGAAGTACAAAGAACATAGTCAAATATTGATAAAACATCAACCTGGGCCACGAAAACACCCAGACTGCAAAATGGAAACTGAAGAACATTGCAGACATGAAGCTGTACCATGTGACCTGCAGCAGCTGCCGCATATGACATAGAGGCACTTGTTTACTATTAACCTCAGTCTGTGAAAACTTTTAACAGCAAAGTGGTAGCAAGGGTAGCAGGTGAAGTGAAGGTGAAGTTGCTAGGAAATGAAAACAGGTGAATGTCTCAGAAAAGGGCATAAATTCATTAAGTCACTTGCAGAGGCGAACTGAGCAACTTTACCAGGACTTTACCAGTGAATTAAAACTTTGCAATGTCTCTATCAAGCTCGTATTTCTAAACTGTTTATCAATGTCTCACAATTCAATTGAAAATGCTACCCCACTGTCAGGGTCTATGTAACATCATATACTTTGGATGTGTATACAGTTCTGGTTACACACATCAACCCATGAATTATACTCTATATAGTACATGAAATGCTATACAGTAATATACATTATTTTACAATAAATGGGTACAAAACCAGCAAAAGTGTGGAGAATGCAACAATGTGCAACAAATCAATTCAGCACATTCATACATGAACAGTCAGGTGCAGTCACAGAGGGATAGGAGAGGGATCTGAAGGGGAAATAGGGGAAGGAAGAAAATGCAAATAATAATCAATGGCCAAATAACCAGATTTGAATCATACCACCCTTCAACACAGCAATCCCCAACACAGTCCCAGACAGTCCCCTACCTCTGCACATGATGTCCACAGTCTATATGGGAGCACTCCCAGACTATATGTGTGCACATGTATGTTAATGAATTGCAGGCCTGTAGAAAAAAATGTTGTAGTACTGATTGCTGAAATTACTTGTGAAGGTAGACCTAAACAACACTACCTAACAATTACTGTAGCAGAGTAATCAAAACAAACATCCCAGGCAAAAGTCTGTCAATTTATTTATTTATGTATTTAATTAATTAATTACTTTATTTAAAGAGTGTTTCCATGAAGGCCCTACTGAGCTTGTTTCCAGAGCACCCCTAGGCAAGTGTACATAGGAAAAAGTAATACCAGTATAGAGGAAAAGAAAACATATCAGTAGAATGAGAAACTGGGGAATTATACTACAGTGATTTGAGTAACTGGTGTATTCGGATACTGTGTCCTTAAAGACAGGAACAATCATTTTTTCTAGGCACTCTATGATTGTGCAGTCATTTACCAGTGCTATCTAAGTAATCCTTAGCTTGTTACTGGAGTCGCAGGGCAAGGACCTTGTTCATTTTTCACAAAACCGAGGATGCTTCCACACACAAAGCACTGGGGGACATCCTTTACTCATTCTGCAGGTAAATGTGGTTAAAGATGTGATGGAACTAATGTCCTTCTGGGTGACAAAAGGTTCTGGTCATGATGAATTATCTGGAGCTCCAAGTCAGCCCTTTTCATCACTTGGTGGGGACTACCCTCCTCACCCCACTGAAGGCAAGCAGTCACTCAGGGCCTAAGGATGCTGGGCCTTCTACAGCATGGGTGTAGGAATGCACACCCCCACTAAGCCAAGGCTTACAAGTTGATGGGACAGGAAGGTGGTATTCTGGACTCTGAGCATTGATTTTGGTTACTATACTGTCTGATATCCACCCCCTACTGGTATTATAATATGAATGTTGGTCTTGGTTTGAGTTAATCAGAACAGTGAATGCATAATACTAATTACTGCTAAATTTTTTGCTCTTAATATGTAGTTCCTGAACTTCAGTATGATATGGCATATGCTAAGGGTTTGGGTGACAAATATGGCCATTTCTACAATAAGGAGACAAAGAGGTGCCAAAGGGTTCTGGCTTACAAGTTTCATTTTCCTAGTAACAACACTGCTCTACAGAGACATATCTCAGCAGCAGGATGTCAGAAAAGCAGACCGACTTGTCACAGAATCAACACTTTTGCAAGTTATACCTGCTCCAAGGGCTGAAGTCCCCAGTGGGTACTCCAGTCTTCTGCTCTTAAACTAGTGGAAGAGTCCTAGGCAGGGAATTCTGATGTTGTGCACTAGTGCTGCTCGAACCTCTCAAAATATGACCTTGTAAACCTCTCAAAATTTGACCTTGTGAACTTTAAACCAGGTAAAACCCACCATGGTCCAAATAGGTTCACAGTTCACGTGGACAAACTACAAAACATTTTGAAAAACCCTCCTGATCCTCCCAAACTGACCGTGGCTAATTCCTTCGCCATCATTCCAAAACCTCAGCTATTTCAAATAATCCACCCCTACTCTCCTTCCCATATGTACATTTTTTTAAACATTGTTGACCACTGGCACTATGCCAAGGGTTGGAGTGTGATATGTATATGTTTCATTTGACGTATTGGATGTTAAATTAACCATGAAGTGACGTGGATACTTGTACTTTTTTATACCTGTCCACAAAAACTGGATTTGAAAAAGGAAAAGAAACAGCATACCATTTGATGAGATGTTAAGGTAAATATATGGAAAATGTCTAAGTGCACTGACTGTAGTATGAGAAAGAAACATACTGAGAAATAGATATAAATTATAAGACCAGGAATACAGAATACATAGATTTATACATACTTAAGGAGGAACAAGAAAGTTATGAATTAAGTACAGCCCCTTCTGACGGCCATATTTTTGACAGAATTGAAACACAGTGGGCCTGAAGAAGTGGCCTGTTCACAAAATGTTGCCCAAACAGTGTGTGGAGTTAAAATGCTTTGGGCCAGGAACAGTATGGGACAAAACATTGAGGATGACAGGGAAACGACTAATTCACCGCCACCCGCAATGCCACCGGTACAACACAACACAGGATGTTACAATGCTGGCCAGCAAACCACAAGGGCAAACACTGCACACACATCCTGACTGGCACAGGATGGCAGTGGGCACAGGTGCCCATGCACAGCACTGAGGGAGGACAACGGGGCCAGGCACCAGCGGGGTATGTGTAGCACAGGACTCTCTCCATGGGTGCCACCAGGCACAGTTGCCTACATGGGGAATGACAGACAGTATGGGATGTTGTGGCCACAGGGCACTGGGGCATGGTGGTGGATAGGTGGATTGCTGCCAGCAGTGAGACCACCATGCCACACAATAGTAGCCGCATGGTGCGGGACCCAGACTGAGGTGTACACTCTGCACCACTCATGCCCATGCAGGATGCCAGTGCATGGAAGTGACTGGCATGGCCACCAGCTAGGAGAAAGGGGGAAAATTCAGGTGGCCATGGTCACCATATGTGGGCGGTTGGTGGTGTTCCTTTCCATGGATCCAGGATGGTGCCTTGCGACACACCTTGCGCTGGGTTGCGCATACCTGTATGTGCCTGCCACCCTGCTGATGGTATCATGGTGCGGGCACTGTCGGCTACACCTTGCCGAATGGTTCCTTGTGCACATGTTCACTTTGGCTGCTGTATTATCATGCACAGTTTTGCACTTTGTAGCATTGTTGCTGGGCTTTATTGTGTCCACCGCGATGTTTTTGTTCATGATGTTACTTTCTCGTTCTTTTTCCTGCATTATTTTTCCAGTGGTGTTCCTGGCCTGAAACATTAAAATAATGTTCTAAAAGACTGTGGAATATATGTAGTGTTCATCATTTTATCTACTTGCCATATTGGAATTGTCATTTCTTGGATGACCCAATTTTCCCTCATTGAAAGGAAGGGCAACCTGGCCCCGTTCCGGTAACAGTTTAGTAGTGGTCAGTCCAGGCTAACTCCATTGGATCCCCCTCCCCTGCCTTCCCATGTAATATCACATTGCCAGCTACTGGTGCTGTGCCAGAAGCTGAAGCTGTAATATCAATGGATTTCTCCTCCCTAGCCCATCCCCCAATACCTCATCATAACATAAAGTAGATGGCCCATTGGTCTGCTATTCATGGGGTTCAGTAGTAGTCATAAAATTGAATTTCCTGTCAAGTTTAGTTGGGTCTGAGGGTTTCCCTCCCTAACCTGTGGTGCATGCTAGATTAATTCTTCAACTTAGCACAGGCCCAGGAGGAAGATGACCAAGCATATGGTATCACTGATGCCACAAGGTAGTCTGATTGGTTGGTCTGCCTAATATTATCAATGATGCCATCCGCCTGCCTGCTCCTCTTATAAATGCAGTAGCACTCCAGATGGCTGCATTCATTGGGAGATATATGCATTCTTCCAGTGAGTGCTGAGGAGCACTCAGCCTGTGGCCTCATCTCATGCATTGGTACACACCAGAAATGTACTTATATTTCCCAGTGAACACATGCCATGTCTTGTGTTATGGCCCATGCATAACACCATGGCAAACATGCCTATACAGTCGGGGGGGTATGTGTCTCCACATTCCCATCCAATTAGTGTTTCTTTTTGTGCTGAGTAAGGCTGTGAAAGTATAATTAAGTGTTTTAACTGTGTGCTCCATCACTCCCCCATCATTCTCTAGGGAGGATCATCCCAATTGTACAACTTGTTATACCAACAGGAGCTGAAGCAGAGCTAGAATATTTTCAAGGGGGTAGCAATTCTCCCAAGAGGTAGCACTCTCTCTGAAAAATGTAAAATGTCCCCTTTAAAGCTCAGTTCAGAATAAAGAGTCACTGTTTGCTGTTTTAAAGTGGTAGCAGGCACCGTACTTGGCTACAGTACATAGCTAAGAACCAATCTCCTTTGCTATAACGTTTATTAGTATGGTATCCATTTCTCTTTCTCACTGATGTAAACACATTCTTGCCATTTAATTATTTTCTGTTGTAACTCCACTGCTGCTGCTGCTGCTGCTTCTGGAAACTTATAAATGAGACATATTTTGTATTAAAATGTAGCACAAAATATTTTGGTTAACATATTCCTACAGTGATTTCAGTATAGCAGAGACATATACTGTAAACAGATGTAGACCAATTTAAGGCACAGCAAGCAATGGGGAGTTTACAGCTCACAAGGCAATCATAGGGCCTGGCAGTTTAAGTATTCCTGCTTCCTGCCAGTCCCCAAAGATCCCAGCTTTCTCTCTCCTGCTGTGAAATCAGTCCACCTCATCTTACACATTTCACCTGCTGGTGCCAGTGTTCATCTTTCGATTAGTCTGCATCTCAGAATCTAAATGAAAAGAAAATGTCTTCGAAGCCCAGCAGTAGGTTTTCCTGCACTGCAGTTCAATTTAATGTCTGTCATAATGACAAATGGCTCAAAGTGTTTTCATACTTAACTGCCCTCCCTGACAGAGCTCTCTTGACAAACTTCAGCAACTGATCAAAAGGCTGCTATTCTTAGTTACAGTACCTTTTAGTTCTAGTCTACGCATAGCATTGCAATATAATAGTGGATTTCAATAGATTTCTTGTTGATTGCGCTATTCTATCATGTCCTGTAGGCCTCTGTTTTTCTTTTACATACTCTCAAAAATCATTTTGAGATTAATGACACTGTACCAAATAGAACTGTAGTTCACTGTGTATCATTTGTACACCTAATTTGGAAATCAGCACTCCTTGCCTTGAACCCTACTAAGTGTAAGAGCCCTGATGGCCTTGACTCCAATCTGCTTTATCTATCCACCCAGGCCAAAGTTTCCCCTCTGGCCTCTCTCCTCAACCTATCCTTTATTCTATCCTAAGTTCCCTCTAACTGGAAACACTTCAGTCATCCCACTCTGCAAAGGGGGTGACCCCACTGCCCCTGGGAACTACCGCCCAATCTCCCTTCTTCTTATCTCAGCCAAGCTCCAAGAGCGCATTGTCCTCACTCAGCTCACCCCCTACCTTGACGCTACCTCATTTTTTACCACTTTCCAGTCTGGTTTCATAGGTCCCATTCCACCACTACTGCCCTCTTGTGTATCATTGACTCAACACACTCTAATATGGATCAGGGACACGTTACTGCTGCCATATTTGTCGACCTGGCGAAAGCCTTTTGACACTGTCTCCCACTTCCTTCTCCAAAATCTCACTGCTGCTTGGTTAAATTCTTCAGCCACAGTGTGGTTTGAATCTTATCTTTCAAGCTGATCACAATTGGTCAAGATTGCCTCCTCATTCTCCTCTCCCCTAACCATCACTACTGGTGTCCTGTGGGGCTCAGTACTTAGCCCTATATTATTTTATATCTTCCTCAATGTTCTCCCTTCAGCCTGCTCCACTTCCCAAATCCACATTTATATGGACAACACTGTCCTCTACACATCTAGCTCCTCCCCAGCTAACGCTGAGGCTAGACTGCAACATGATTTCAGTTAGGTCCAACAATGGTTCCAGTCCAACCAGTTGCTCCTCAACACCAGAAGAAACAGTCTCTGTGTCCTTTGGCACAAGACCTAGACTTGCTAAAACTAAATCCCTCCCAAACTTCCACACCTTAGATGGCTCCCCCACTGAAAATGTCTCCACCTTTAGATACCTTGGGGTCTGGTTAGATAGCCACCTGGACTTCTCTGCACACATGGATGCAATTCAAAAGAGGTTAAACCCTAAGCTTGGTGCCTTATATAGAAATAAGGATTGCATCCCTCAAAGGGCACGTTGTGCCCTTGTGCAAAAAATGATCCTCCCAACCTTTGACTATGCTGACATAGTCTACAGTGCCATCCCCAAAACCACCTTAGCCAGACTAGATACCCCCTTCAACGCTTTCTGTCATTTTGTGCTTTCCTGCCTCCTTCATACTTACCACTGTGACTTGCATGACTCTCTCACACGGCCACTTTCATGGCCAAATTCTGGTCTGATAATTTCCCTGCCTGCCTATTTTCTGTCATTTGAGTTACCCCTCAATGTATTTATTCCCTCCATAATCAGGGGTTCAGTTAATTTATTTTTATTGGAAGTCTAAAACTTCCCTGAGTCAAAATCTGGAAGTCACTCCAGATTTTTTGGAAGTCAAAATACTTCCTGGATCCCACATTTTGGAAGTCAGTATTTTAGGAAGGTCCAGTTTATGGATGTTAATATAAATATAAGTGGTAAAATACAATTCATTTTACAAAACCCATAATCTTTTGACTTCCATGCCTTTAATGTTGGAAGTCATCAAATGTTTTGTTTTACATTTGGAAGTCAATGACTTCCTCCCTCTTTATTTTGGAAGTTTTTGCCTTATTTTTGGAAGTCAAATACTCCCAAAATGGAGTTAACTGAAGCCCTGTCCATAATTCAAACCTTAGATCTTTCATGAGCCCCCACCGTTCTACCACAACTGGGCAATCAGTTTTCTCCTTCCGTTGTCTGAAATGTGGAATGCCATCCCTGCCTCTATCCTCAATGCTACCTCTTCCTTGTCCCTCTCCTCCCTTCTAAGAGATTTCACAACACATACCTGCTCTTGTCAAATCCCATTGTCTCCTCACCCCTCTGTTGCTCCTGCCCCCCCAAATCCTAAACCTTCCTTTAAGCTTCCCATAATTTTGTTCTAGTCTTAGTCCTTGGCTGCCCAAATTAGCCAGTGCACTTATCCCTTAATTCTTCTTCAGGCCACTTACGTAGCCTTCCACTACATATTCTCTCTGCTTCTAAGACTGTAATTGTATTCTATACGAATGATGCATATTGATCTAATGCTTGTATGCATCTATACACATTGTATTTTGTAAGTATTGTTATTGTATGTATTCATGTTCTAAATGTGTTTTACTGTTACTGTATTTTGTTGTACTCCCCTTCCCCCCAGGACGCATCTGGAAATTAGCTTTACTACTCTGTATGCCTTCCTGATGAATCTCTTGAAATAAATAAATAAATAAATCGTCATTGTTAGGACAAAAGGTAAGCTTGCATTTACCTTTTCACTCCAAATGGTTACACATAGTTCACAGTATAGTGAAGTCCAGTCCATTTAAGTGCCCACTGGATAAGTACACATTGTTCTCAGGGTAGTGACGCCAGCCCATTTAAGTGCACACTGGATAAGTACACATAGTTCACAGTACAGTGAGGTCCATTTAAGTGCTCACTTGGAAGGTACACATAGTTTACAGTACAGTGAAGTCCATTTAAGTGCACACTGGATAAATACATATAGTTCATAGTACAGTGGCGTGAAAAAGTATTTGCCCCCTTCCTGATTTTCTCTATTATTGCATATTTGTCACACTGGATGTTTTCAGGTCTTTAGAGAAAATGTAATACTAGACAAAGGGAACCTGAGTGAACAAATAACACTTGTTTTTTTTTTTAATTTCACTTATTTAATGAAAAAAAGTTAACCAACACCAACTGGCACTGTGTGAAAAAGTAATTGCCCCCTTACACTTAATAACTGGTTATGCCACATTTAGCTGCAATGACTGCAACCAAACACTTCCTATAATTCAATATCAGTCTTTCACATCGCTGTGGAGGAATTTTAACCCACTCTCCTCGCAGAACTGCTTTAATTCAGTAACATTTGGTAGGTTTTCTGAGCATGAACTGCCTATTTCAGGTCCTGCCACAGCATCTCTATTGGGTTTAAGTCTGGACTTTGACTAGGCCACTCCAAAACTTTAATTTTACTTCTTTTTAGCCATTCTGATGTGGACTTGCTTTTGTGTTTTGGATCATTGTCTTGCTGCATGACCCAACTACGCTCAGCTTCAGCTGACGGAAGGATGACTGGACATTCTCCTTAAGAATTTTCTGGTACAGAGCAGAATTCATGGTTCCTTTAATTATGGCAAGTCATCCAGGTCCTAGGCAGCAAAGCATCCCCACACCATCACACTACCACCACCATGTTTGACTGTTGGTATGGTGTTCTTACTGTGGAATGCTGTGTTTGCTTTACGCGAGACATTATGGGATCCATGTTGTCCAAAAGTTCCACTTTGGACTCATCTGTCCATAGAACATTTTCCCAAAAGGCTTGTGGATCATCCAGGTGCTTTAGCAAATGAGAGACGAGCATTTATGTTCTTCTTGGTTAGCAGTGGTTTCCACCTTGCTACTCTCACATGAAGCCCAATTTTGCCTCAGTCTCTTTCTGATTGTGGAGTCATGAACACTGACCTTAGCTGAGGCAAGAGAAGCCTGCAGTTCTTTGTATGTTGTTTTAGGATCCTTTGAGACTTCTGGATGATTTTACACTGCGCTCTTGGAGTAATTTTGGCAGGCCGCCCACTCCTGGGAAGGTTCACTACTGTTCCAAGTGTTCTCCATTTGGAGATTATGGCTCTCACTGTGGTTCAATGGAGTCCCAGAGCCTTAGAAATAGCTTTGTAACCCTTTCCAGACTGATAGAGGGCAACAAATTTTTTCTGATCTTTTCAGGAACTTCCTTTGATCATGGCTATAATGTGCTCGTTGAATCTTGTGCTGGCAACGGACTCTGATGGTAAGGGCCAAAATAAGTGAGGTTTATATTGAGCAGGGCTGGCTGTAATCAAGCCTGGCTGTGTTCAATCAGCTGACTCTAATTATCCCTTTAATTGGGTTGATTTAACTAGGGGGCAATTACTTTTTCACACAGTGCCAGTTGGTGTTGGTTAACTTTTTTCATTAAATAAATGAAATAAGTAAAAAAAAAAAGTGTTATTTGTTCACTTAGGTTCCCTTTATCTAATATTATATTTTGTCTAAAGACCTGAAAACATCCAATGTGACAAATATGCAATAATAGAGAAAATCAGGAAGGGGGCAAATACTTTTTCACGCCACTGTATAGTGAATTCCACTTAAGTACACACTGGATACGTACACATAGTTCACAGTACAGTGAGGTCCATTTAAGTGCACACTGGGTAAGTACACATAGTTCACATTACAGTACAGTGCAGTGAAGTCCATTTAAGTGCACACTGGGAAGGTATACTTAGTTCACAGTACACTGAAGTCCATTTACAAACATATGAAATTGCCAGCAGATACAGACCCCATGGTCTATCTAGTCTGCTTGATTGTGCAGCACATCATTCCATTAGACTGCAGCTGCCCCCTCCCACAATTCCCTTCCTCCCCCTCTCTCCCTCTCCCAGTTTGTACTCTCCCTTTGAATCTGTTACACCCCCTTTTGAAGCTTCCCATTGTCTGCAATGATACGATTTCCTCTGGCAGTGCATTCCACCCCACTGCCACCCTTTCAGTGAAATAGTATCTTCTCATTTCCCTCCTGAATCTGCCCACCTCCAATTTCAGAGAGTGCCCTCTGGTTTCATTTATGGTCTTGAGATTGAGCATACACACCTGGTGCCCACTCTGTTGATCCCCTTCAGGTACTTGAAGGTCTCAGTCATATCCCCCCCCTCTTCTATCCTCCAGTGTATACATATTGAGCTCCCTCATTCTTTCCTCATATGGTCTATCCCTCATCCCCATGATCATCTTTGTTGCCCTTCTCTGCACCGTGCCCAGCAGTTTGATGTCCCTCTTTAAGTACACTGGATAAGTAAACATAGTTCAGAGTACAGTGAAATTCATTTTCATGCACACTGGATAAGTACTTATAGTTCACAGTATAGTGAAGCCCACTTAAGTGCACAATGGATAATTACACCTGGTTCACAGTACAGTGAAGTCCATTTAAGTGCACACTGGATAAGTACACATAGTTCACAGTACAGTGAAATCCATGTATGTGCACACTGGATAATTTATTTATTTGTTTATTGAAAATGTTTCACCAGGAAAGGCACACTGAGCAAAAAGATGCTCGTCTCACGGTGCGACCTGGGGGGAGGGGTTACAGTGGAGGCAGGTATACATATAAAAGATGAATTAGAAGTAGAGCAGTACAGATAATGTACATAGTTGGGTGGGATTACATTTGAACTTGTTACATAAGGAGAACAGTATAGAGCATGGTCTACAAGGACAGGGTATACAATCATGTGTACACATAGAGGGCAATACATGATTACATAAGTGCCAGAACAGAACCTGAGTGCCAGTAACAGAACATGAACTGAAGCGAGATGCACCAAGTTGACAGTAGGAGGTGGAGAGCAAAGATGGGGGTAGAGGAGGAAAGGACTAGTAAACACTAGGTTTGTAGGGTGGTTGTTTAGGTGCAGTGGGGGGGAAGGAGAGGGGAGTTAGAAGCTGTGAGGAAGGCTGAAGAGTGTAGTTTATGTGGGAGGGATGGGGCAGGGGAGGGAGATATTAGTAGTGAGTAACAGTGAGTGAGAGTGAGAGTGTAAGTGAATAGGGCAGTGTATAAGCCAGACAATTATGCGATGGCTGAGCCGCTGGTCAGGTGCAAGGGGGAACGGGGGAAGAGAAGCTATCGGGGGGAGGTCAGGGGCAGTTGCAATCTGATGCAAGGAAGTTAGAGAGGGCAGAGGATAGGGAGAGTTTAGATGAAGAATGGTGGATCTGGGCTGGCAGGTCATTCCAGAGTTTAGGGAAGAGGTAAGAGAAGGCCGATTGGCTGGCGGTGGTCCTTCGGTGAGGGATGACTAATAGCCTAGCGTCAGTAGACCTGAGGGTGTGGGTGGGGGTAGGTGGGAAAGATAGGGAGGATACGAGGTAGGGAGGGAGGGAGCCAAGCCAGAAGTTGGAAGCAAATTTAGCACTATGAACTAGGTGCCAGTTACTCAGGGATGGCAGGGCCAGGGAACGGTAGAGCATGCAATGATGTGAGTGGGGTGGGGCATTGAGGGAAAAGCGGCAGAAAGCATTAAAGAGGGGGTCAAGTCTGGCTAGGGTGGTCTTAGTGGCAGAGCCGTAAACTACATCACAGTAATTGAAGGAGGGTAGAATAATTTTCTGGAGTAGTTCACGTCTGACAGGTAGCGAGAGACTAGTGTGGTTTCTATAGAGGGCACCAAGTTTTGGGCGCAGTTTTGAAATGATGGCATCCACATGTGTGGAAAAGGAGAGGTGGTGATCAAGCCAAACCCCTAGATACCTGAAGGAGGGCACTTCATCAAGGATGGTGTTATTTAGGGTATGGAAGCTCAGAGGGGAGGTGAGTTTGGATAGACGCTGTCTAGTGCCAAAAGACATAGAGATGGTTTTCTTGGCATTTAGGGAGAGTTGGTTGATATTGAACCAGTGTTGGATTTTGTTGAAATCAGTTTGAAGTTTGGAGGTGACTTCTTCATGGGTCCGGCCGGAGGTGAAGAGGACCGTGTCGTCTGCATACATGTGGATTGCGGCAGAGGAGCAAGAGTTTGGCAGATCATTTAGCAGGATGGAGCAGAGGATGGGGCCAAGAACTGAGCCTTGGGGAATGTCGGTGGTGATTGGGGGGGGGGGAGGTGAGGTCAGCTATTTTAGTGGATTGGGTTCAATTTAGTAGGTAGGCGCTGAACCAGTTTGTGGTGGATCCTGCTAACCCAGCCCCAGAAAGGCAGGATAGTAGGAGAGAATGGGATACCGTGTTGAGGGCTTTTGCTAGGTCAATGAAAATAGCAGCAGTGATTAGCCCTTTATCCATCCCAGTGAGGATGGAATCCGTGAGTCTTAGTAGGGAGGAGATGGTAGAGTGGTGTTTTCTGAAACCGGACTTATAAGGGGTGAAGAAGTTAGTTTCTGAGAGAAAGTGGGAGAGTTGGGATAGCACTAGGTGTTCCTGGAGCTCTACGAGGGTGGGGAAGAGGGAGATGGGACGGTAGTTAGTTGCAGAGGTAGGATCACCACCTTTTGGGAGGGGTAGGATAGTGGCATGCTTCCATTCGGACGGGAGTGACTCGGTGATGAAAGAAAGACTTAGTAGGCCCACAAGAGGAGTAGCGATGGCGGGAGCAGATAGGAAGAGGAGTTTGTTATCAAGACCATCAGGGGATTTGCCTTTGGAGGGGTTTAGGGAGTGAAGGGCATCTAGGGTTTTGGTGGTGGAGATGTGTCTGAAGGAAAAGGGGTTCTTACCAGATGGTAGGGGGATAGATGTCTGAGGAGAGGGTGTGGTTGCATGAGGTAGAGAGTCTAGGAGGGCCAGGGCGCAAGTAGTGAAATAGGAATTAAACTCGGAGGCTACCTTCAGGGGTCAGAGAGTAGAGTCCCTTGGGCGAGGATGAGAGGTGGGGGGCTTGCTGTTTGGGGGGAGAAAAGGGAGTTAATGACTTTCCAGAATTTGAAAGGTCTCCCAAGATTTTCATTTAGTGTGTTGTTAAAATATTCAGACTTAGCTAAGCGGATGGCCTTTGTGCACTTGTTGCGGAGCATGCGGTAGGAGATATAGTCACCTGGGAGGAGCATGGATTTGTAGTTTCATCAGGCCTTATCACGGGCTTGTTGGTAAGCTATCAGCTCAAGGGATATCCAGGGTAGGTGAGACCCATGGACTCTAGCCCGGCACAGGGGAGCCTGTTTGTCCCAGGCAGTGAGGAAGGTGTTCTGAAAGTGCATAAGGGCCAAATCCATGTTAGAGCAGTTTGAGCTCGGGACCCAATTAGAGTGAGATAGATCTTCCAAGAGGGGGGAGAGGTTGAGGGATTTGTATGACCATTGGAATATAAATTTGGGAGGGGATTTAACTCTGTGGATTTTGAAGACCAAGTAGATTAGGTGGTGGTCACTAATGGAATCAGGGAGGAGGCCTGAGCTGATGACGCAGTGTGGGTGGGATGTAAGGGCCCAGTCTAGGAGTGAGTGATTACTGGACTTATGGTTTAAGCGTGTGGGTTCCATAATGGTTTGGCTTAGGTTGAGAGCGGTTAACTCAGTTTGGGTTTTGTTAAAAGTGGGTGCTAGCCAGTTGTGGTTAAAGTCACCCATGACATATAGTTCACCCGACTGGGCAAGAGATAAGAGCTGGCCCAGAAGGTCGGTGACTATTGTGGTTGGCATGCCAGGGCAGCAATAAATACCAGCCACAAAGATAGGTAATGAGGAGGGGGGGAACAGTTTTACCATAAGAAGCTCGTAAGCTTTGGGTTCGGTTTTTGTAAGAGAGACAGTGAAGTGTAGAGCTGATCTGATGTAGATAGCCACCCCTCCACCTCTGGAGGGCCGGTCTTGCCGTGTGATGGTGAACCCTGGAATAGCGATAGTATTATCTGGTAGGCTTGGGTTTAGCCAGGTCTCAGATAGGATGATTATATCAGGGGCATGGTGGGCGGCTAGGACCTGGAGCTGATCGAGCTTAGGGGCTGGGCTATGAATATTTAGATGGAGAAGGTGCAAACCTCGGGGTAGGTAGCCAGAACGAGTGTCGGTGTTTGCCTAGGCTGAGGGGTTTGGTATGGGGTGGTCAGGGCCTGAGGTTGGGGTTGGGCCGGGGTTAGGGTGTATATCCCCTGCAGCCAGAAGGACTAGGGCAATGATTAGGTGGCAGCGTAGCACATGGAGAGACCAGGATTTAGCCATGCGTTGGTTGGAGGTGGCAGTGGGGGGGCTGTGCGCAGGGAGTGGGTACTGGAGTGTGAGAGAGAGGCCAGGTGGCAGCCAAAGGAATAGACCGATGAGATGGGGGGCATGGGGAAATGGGACCAGGAGATAGCTGGGAGGGATGCAGTGGACTTATAGGGGGCATTTGTAGGATGAGTCAGAATAGCCAGTGGGGGGGTGCAGGGTAGCAACTTAGAGGGGGAGTTAAAATGGGAAGGGATAGTAAAATGGAGGAGATCAGAAGTACAAGGGTTATTGATGGGGGCATTTTACCAGATTTGAGGAAGAGGTGCCCAATCATAATACCCTGGTAAAAGCAGGGTGGGGAGTTTCAAGTATCTTGATAGCCCCTCAGAAAGCATAGATACCACTTTGGAGTAGTGGCACTGTCATGGACTCTGGTGGACAGTGTACAAGGTTCAAGACCCTGGCAGGGCAGTTGGGATATGACATGGCTGAGAGCAGGGGTTCAGGTTCTAGGTGACTTACAGTGCGCTGGGTTTGGGCCAGAAAACAGGGCTGAAATAGTGACTCCTAGTGGTCACTGGGTTAGTGGCAGGCTGGGTGTGGGTCAGGCGATAGGGCAGGGGTAGTGAGTAGGGCTAGCTAGATGGCTGGGCGAGGGTGAGGTGTGGGCAGAGACAGAGGTGGGAGTAGGAAGAGAAGTAGCCTAATCAGGTAGAGAGATTACAGGAAGTGGGAGGGGAATTCAGGTGGGGAGACTGAGGTGGAAAGGTCAGAGGGTCCCTCTAGTGGCTAGCAGGTATAACCTGCAAATGGAGAAGTGGGGACTTAGTTAAATGACTGACAGGATGTGATGACACTAGACAGTGCCTATAAAGGAAATGCCAAGCCGTGGTGGGGTGGGCGGGGCAGTCTACAAGCGCAGCATGTCGACGGGCTATCCCCCCTCACAAGGTTGCAACAGTTGGAGGTAGTTTATTACCTCCTAGCACCTGCGTGGTGTTTGCTCCAGGAGGGAGCACTTGGGAAGGGTATCCAGCTGTCTGGGGTTGGGGTAGCGAGTCGGCAGGCCTATAAGGAGAATGGAGAACAAAGGAGGCAATTACTATGCAGCGGGAGACCAGGGTGCTTAGGGCGATAAGCACATATAGTTCACAGTACAGTGAACTCCATTTAAGTGCACACAGGATAAGTATACCTAGTTCACAGTATAGTGATGTCCATTTAAGTACACACTGGCTAAGTTCTCATAGTTCACAGTACAGTACACTCCATTTAGGTGCACACAGGATAAGTACACATTCTATGGTTCACAGTACAGTGAAGTCCATTTAAGTGAACACTGTATAAGTACGCATAGTTCACAGTATACTGAAGCCCACTTATGTGCATACTGGATAAGTACACATAGGTCGCAATATAGTGAAGCCCTCTGAAAGGAGAACTACAATGACAAAGAACCTCTGTGCGTAAACACTGAGGCAAGAGTTACCCCAAAGGGCATTTGGCTGGGAAGCCAAGTTTCAAGAAAATACAAAGTCACACATGCTCCCACAATGTATCTATAAGTAATTTTTCCCAGTAGAAGCTGTTTTTCAAATACTTGCTAGCATTCTGTTATTTCTGTAGCTAGCCAGGCTTTTTAGTTATCCTTTTGGGTGTTTCTGATTCATATGCTGCTGGTATGAACCATTTTAGAACTGTATGATATACTTTATATCCTTGTTCTCCTCCTCTATTGTTGGCACAATGCATACATGTTCTACTGTAGAACTCTGTAGCTGAAAGGGACATAAACTACATTATACAGTTCTAAAATGGTACTTACCGCCAATTTGTAAAGCAGAAACAGTCACAAAGGTTACTAAAAGGACTATATAGATGGATAAATAAAAGACTTTTAACCAGTACATATTAGGAAAAATTACTTCCAAGTTCAGCACAGTTCTCCTTTAAGTGAACGCTGGATAAGTACACATAGTTCACAGCATAGTGAAGCCCACTTAAGTGCCGCTGGATAAGTACACATAGTTCACAGTACAGTGAGGTCCACTTAAGTGCACACTGGATAAGTACACATTGTTCACAGCACAGTGAAGTCCATTTAAGTGCACACTGGATAAGTACACATAGTTCATAGTATAGTGAAGCCCACTTAAGTGTACACTGGATAAGTACACATAGTTTACAGAATAGTGAAGCCAAATTAAGTGCAAATTGATTAAGCACACAAAGTTCACAGTACAGTGAAGTCCACTTAAGTGCCACTGGATAAGTACACATAGTTCACTGTGCAGTGAAGTTCACTTAAGTGCAAACTAAATAAGTACATATAGTTCATAGTATGGTGACGCCCACTTAAGTGCACACTGGATAAGTACATATAGTTCACAGTATAGTGATGCCCACTTAAGTGCACACCGGGTAAATACACATTGTTCACAGTACAGTGAAGTCCACTTAAGAGCCACTGGATAAGTACACATAGGCCACAGTTTAGTGAAGCCCACTTAAATGCACATTGGGTAAGTGTGCATCCTGCTTAAGTGCACTCTTTACTGGGTTCCCATTTTTCCTACACTCTCATGTTTACAATCTTGATAGTTTAAGTACACAGCTCACTTAAGTGCACAGCCGGAGCTGCCAGAAAGATGATCAGCTTCTATGTAAGTGCAAATTAATAGGGGTGGAATGAGGTGTTAATTGACCTGTTTAGCCCAGCCTGATACAGTACTTAGCCATGCTCCTGTCCCATGGACCCCCATTTTCCAGAGTTATTTAGTTATTCGGCTGGTAGAGGCATTCCAGGGAACAGCAAGAAGGAGCTTAAAAGAGTGCACACCGGAAGCACTGAAAATGGAAGTAGTTCTAGGAGCTGAGTTAGAGATTTTGCTGAAATGGACAGCACTAAAGCAGTACCGTGGCATAATTTATCTTTGAAGTGCATCCCTGTTTCTTCCTTTACACAGACATTATCATACATCTGTGCTAAACTGATTATTTGGCTATTGAATAACTAGCAGTGGGATATGCTCTTGTTTTCAGTAGGAGCATAAAATGGAACACAAAACAAATTTGTTTCCATCTCTAGCTGTCTAAGATAATCAAGGAAGTGGTTTATATGTTAGGCAGAGATGAGCACAACATTTCTGCACTTTCAGATTTATGATTCCCATCTCTAAACCACCACAAGATTATTTTATGGTTTTCCTCTACCTTCTTGTACAAACATGTGAGAAGTAAAAATTAAAAGCAATTATCTAAACATATTGACAGATCCTTTTTTTTCAGTCATATGATTAAGTGGATACAGACTTTTGCCCATTCAGTATACTTGATTATGCATCCAATGAATACCTTTGGGAGAGTCTCTTCAAGGGTGGATGATGACAGACTGGTTGTACATACCACATTTGTTTTTAATGGCTTCCTAATAGCCATCTGGAAGTGTTAAAACCAGGGAGAGGCCTAATAGTTTCTCTGTAAAACTAGGAGTTGGCCTCATGTTGTTTTCTCAGTAGGCAGCAGGACATGTTTAGAAGCTGTACCAGCATATTGAAGCTTGCACTACTCTACTGTGGTAGGTAATGGGGGAATTTACTATGACAGTTCATAAAGACAATTACAATCAAACATTCTGCTCAAGTCAAATGTGCAGTTTAATTTTACAGGAAAACTGCACAAATCTTACATAACCCTCTCGCCAAAGGCTATACTTCAGATTATTGCTTTTCCACTGAAATAAAAATGTTTTTCTTGCATAATTCCTCCAGAACACTTAATAAAATAATGCTCCATATTTTACAGTACTTCAGATCGTGTTCTCTGCCAGCATCTTATGGCTGAAAAGTATGCCTTCACCACTTACCTATAAAAATGTTTGTTGCCAAGTTTGCAGTTGGTCAGTAGCAAATATTCACATACAGTGAGTGGCACAAGCACACTTTTCAGCCATGAGGTTATGGTGGGTAGTGCAATCTTCAGTACTTTACTGAGCACGCCTTTATTTATGAAGTGCTATGGAGAAATTAGGTAATGGAAACATTTTTAAAACGGTAATCTGCTAGTAAGGATGGTGGCCTCTGGTGGGAGATTTTTATTTTAATTTCAGCACCTTTTCTTTCATAACTTGGGCTCAATCCACAAAGGTCCTCCAGCCCTTCAGCTCATTCAGGGGACCATGAAGTGACCCTTCATGCAGGGAGCACTTCCATCAGGCACTCTGCAGCAATCACAAACAACAGTGCACCTCTACACATCAATCCAGTACAATCCTGCATCTCTTGGTGCAGCTGGAACAGGGCTACCAGGAGTGGAGGAGCCACACTTCTGCAGCCTCCACTAGAGTAACTGCCTGATGCAGAAGGCTGAAGTAGGGGTTGAATGCTATGCCAGGGATTACCTTGCTATACAGTAGCTGCTGTGTGCCCCTCCACACAGTCAGTTGGGGTACTCTGTGGGTCCAACTGGCCCTCAACAGACTGCATCAGCCCTCCAAGCTGACATGCAGTGCTCCGTGGGATTGGGGAGGGGCATTACATGTCAACTTTTGCTGGTGTTTACTTTTGGAATGGGATATGTCAGTCCTTTGGAGAAATGCCATATCCCTTGCTCTCCTACTCCATGAGGAAAGGGGAAGCCACTTAAGAGACTGACATGGGCCTCTGATTGTATGCCCAGTGTCCAGCACAGCTCTTCCCTTCATGCCACCCCTTACTCCCACATGAAAGTGTCAGGAAGGAGCTGTGGATGCCATGCAGTGTGTGTCAGGCATCCCAGTGCAAAGGTATAAAGCTGGAATATGGATGAAACTCGCTTATCGCAGACCACTTTGTGGGCCGTTAGTACCTGCCATTTTTAGAAGTTGCTGTGCAACTCCCAAAAATGAAGTGCAGCAACATCTGTGTGGTTCTCTATGCTAAGCAGCATGGAAAAGTATGACATTTATTGCACCCACCTGGACAGGTTTGAAGGTAGTCACACTTGATCTAGACATATGCACTATGCCGCATATGTTAAAATCAACCTAGTACACAAGTGGTTAATATTTGGAGGAAAATATCTGTTGAGTTTTATTTGAGTAAAAACATTTTGGCAGGGAAAGCTAGTTGTTTGCTGCTGGAGTTGCCTTGACAAAGTGCCATGCATGACGATTTGATTCAGGTTAAATAGTGCAGCCCAAAGGATCCTGAAATTACTTTTGGGTTTCTCATGAAAGTCAAATCCAGAAGATCTTAGTGTGTAATGTAAATATAATAGCAGAAACCCACATACACACCATATGCACACACAGACACAAACACACACGCTCTTGCCCTTTTGGAAATTAAAAACAGCATGTTTCTACCTGACTACACTTCCAAAATACATTTTTCAAGAGCATATTTGAATTTAAGCTGTGTGCTTGGAATGTCTAGTTGTGTAGCTACTAAACCAGCAAAAATGTTAGCCCAAATAGCTACATGAAAAAATATGTTTGTATGCCTCAAAGAAAACTTTGAAAAACATGTTATTTACATACAGTGCCACTTGTATTTCATATCTAATCTACAGATTTCTCCTCCCAATTATTTATTACTGAGAACATTTTCATGAATACATGATCTTTATCCCTTAGAGTTAATATGCGTCAGTAGCTTATTTTCTACTTCAAGTTATAGTCCTGTGTTGTGGCATCACAATCTGTTGCCGTAGGAGTAGCAATGATGTCACAAGCACTGCATTATGATCTCAGGTAGGGAGAAGGCAACAGCAATAAATAAACTCTTCAGAAGCAAAGATCCTATTTTCATATGAAAGACCTCAGTAATAATTGAGGGTGAGAAGTACAGTACGGATGTGAAATACAAGCTGAACTGTGTCTAAATGTTATGTTTTGTTAATGTTCTCCTGAAGTCATCAGCTGCTCTTTAAAGTAATTTCTAATAAAGTGGCACATTCTTGTTTTGCAGCAACTGTAGAGTCAGCTCCCAAATCTACTGGAAGAGTTGTATCATGAAGCCTGTTTTGATTTATGCACGATTGAACAGTAATGGAGAGTTGCAGTGCACTTAAGTATACAGTTTTCACCACTTCCTCTATAAATAACTGCAGTATTAGAGTGTGTGTGGTCAAATCAATTCTGTACCTTTTTCAAAGACTCATTGGCAACAGCTAGTAGATGGGATTATCACAAGTGGACATATACAGCATGTCCAGAATTTGAGAAGGAAAACATATCCCCTGCATGTAGTCTATTAAGACAGAATCATTACAATCAAGATAATCAGAACCATTTTACTTTTTTGGCAGATAAATGTCCGTGGAAAAAGTCAGTGGCAAAGAAGGTATGCAACAAAATAATGCTCAAAGTTTGACATTTATTAAAATTACAACTCTTAGGTAATGTGTAACTGAATCAAAAATGCTGCTGCCATTGCACCTTAAAGAGAGAGATGGCAAATTCAATATCCAGATCATACATTTCAAAAACAACACTGGAACATCAATCAGACTTGACTTTAATAGTATAATGGGTAACAAATTCTGATATAGCCTCCAGTGGCTTGATTTTAGCAAATTGTCCGCTATAATAAAAGTGAAGAAAGCAGCCTACTGGTTGGCTGGAAGACATGGGATTATTGAATAGTAACCACAGAGTGTGCACACCCTTCCTTTGTATGGCAGAATGCATAACAGCTCAGACACCTATCCTATTTAATGTATTTATACCAGACTTAGCAAAAGGGATAAGGAGCAAGATCAACCTCTTTGCAGATGACACTAAGATCTGTGTAGAGGTGGATAGTGAGGAAGGGGGCAAGGTAATGCAAGAGGATTTGGTGACACTTGAGTGCTGGTTGGCCACATGGCAGCTGGGGTTCAATGCCAAAAATGCAAGGTCTTGCACCTCGGGTCTGAAAACCCAAAGAAAAGCTACTGGTTGGGGGAGTACAGTTGGTACTTCAGATGAGGAGAAAGATCTGGGAGGGCTGTTGACAGGGGACATGAAATGCTTGGCACAGAGCAGAAAGGCAGCTGCAAAGGCAAACAGAATGCTGGGATGCATCGACAGGGAGTCACCTCTAGGAGGGAGGAAGTCATTTTGCCCCTGTGCAGATCCCTGGTGAGGCCGCACTTGGAGTACAGTGTGCAATTTTGGTGTCCATAAGTGAAAAGGGGACATCAGACTGTTGGAAGGGGTCCAGCATAGGGCAAAGAAGATAATCCTGGTGATGGGGACAAGGCATAAGAGGAGAGATTGATGGCACTCAACATGTACAATCTGGAAGACAGATGGGAGAAAGGTGATATGATTGAGACATTTAAGTACCTGAAAGGCATAAACAGAGTCAACTCAGATGGCTCGTATAAGTTAAAAGGGGGGAGGGGCACCAGGGGACACAGCCTGAAATTGGAGGTAGGAAGGTCCAAGAGAGTGATGAGAAGGCATTATTTCACAGAGAGGATGGTGGCTGGTTGGAATGTGTTGCCAGAGGAAGTAGTGGCATTGTGGATGGTGGACAGGTTCAAGAAATGGTGGGATAGGGCCAAAGGGGAGGGTCAAAACTGTGGCAAGTGTGGGAGGTGAGAGGTCAGAAGTGGGGTGCACTAAGTTAGGAGGAGGAGCAAGGGGAAAGGGGGCAGCTGCAGTTTAACAAGACAACATGCTGCACACCCAAGCAGACTAGACAGACTGAATGGCCTGTACCTGCTGGCAATTTCATATGTTCATATTTTATTTATGTACTTTAAACATCTTGCCAAGAAAGATGCCTTGGTGGGTATGCCTATTTTCAAGCATGTCAGGACTCCTGGCAGGATACACAAAATGAAAAGAAAAAAAAAACAACAACCCAATTACCTGTTTGTGTCCCACCCCTTGCCATCCTCTATTAGGGAATTGTTTAAATATTAACAATATTTAATCATTCTTAGGGTCTGAGTAACAGTAAAAAGATGCAAGCCGCACCTAAAAAATGCAAATTCCTGGCCAGCCCTTCAGTGCTGCTGCTGAGGAGCCATTAGCCAAGCCCAGACAATTACTGCATGCTGGCAGGAGAAGGACTGATTGCCTCTCAGTACACTCTTCTCCTCTGGGTACAGTGGACTTGATTCTCTGCCCTTAGTCCTCCAGATGCCTGGTTCTAGCAGACATGTGGAGACTAGAGGTGGGTAAAGTTGCCTCATTTCACTTTGCCAAGGTCATGAAATGTGGAAACATAACGCAGTTTCCACAGTTCTTAAGGCTGGCTGAGCAAATTTTGAAAACCAGCATATCACCCTCCCACATTCCCCCAGATGGTCTCTACAACCCCAGCCCAAGTCACACCCCAGTACAAAACCTATCACCCTATTACTTCTTCCTAGATGACCCCTACTTCTCCCAGTTGAATCTTGTCACCATGCAAAATATTACATCGAGCCCCCTCCACAACACATCAGCTGACCCATACCATACAAACCCAAAGTGCCATCCCAGTAACCTATAATCATGACCACTGCTGGCCCAGTTACAGACTTACAAGACTGAATCAGTTCATTACGATCTGCCGTGGCTGAGATTTCCAGTTTTGGTAAACTATCGAATTACAAACGTAACGTATCTAAATCACCTATCTGTCCCCTAAATTATCAGGTGCGAAAACAAGATCTGTTAGCCCTGGGACTATCTTGGTCTGCCACATCTTTAAAATATTTGGGATACACATTACAACCTCATGGAGAAAAATGATAATTGATAACCTAAATTCCTTAGTTACAATAGTTAAACAAGACTTTCACTGCTGGAAATCATTGCCTATTACTTTATGGGGCAGGGCTAGCATCATAAAAATGAATATCTTATCCAATATTTTATATCCTCTTCAAATGTTGACCATTACTCTTCCCCCAAAGTGGTTTCATAATTTATATAGCATACTTTCCTCTTTTTTGTGGCAAGGGAAATGCCCCTAACGGGCTCATATCAAATTGGCTGCCTCCAAAACAAATGGTGAGATGGGTCTCCCAAACGTTTTACTTTAGTGTCATGCTGCTCAGGGAGCTAAGTACTTTCATTGGAACTCTTCCCCCACATCACTAAATGGCCATAGTCATTGCAATGGCTGGGCATAGAAGAACATTTATGTTCCCAACAGGACATAGCCTTATCTTTTTTAATTTATTCTAAGGTTGCATCTTTACCAAGCTCTTTATAAGATACACCTATTGGTATTTCTCGCACTATTTTTGCTCAATTGTGCCAAATTACTCAGTGTTCTATAATAGCACCATCTGCCCAGCCTATATGGCAAAATTTAGATTTTCAGATTGCAGGCAGAACTGTTATTGGACCAGAGTGGCAGGTGAAAGGTATTACCCACCTACATCATATGATCTATGATAATAAGTGGATTATCTTTTCACAGCTTCATAAAATGTACCAAGTCTCCATGTGAGATGTCTTTTTATATCTGCAACTCAGGCATGCCATCACTACAGTTTTTGGTGTTCATCCATTGGCAAGGGTCAATACTCAGATTTTTACTAATTTAACACAGATAGCAGGGGAGCCCCATTCTATTTTTCACATTTACAAGGTTCTCTCTTCCATGATGCTTCATAGATCTGGACAATTTGCAACTTATTGGCACAAGATTTTTTTGTGGGAAGCCCCACATTCTCAGAGGGATTCCATCTGGATAAATGTTTACAGATACCTAAAAGTAGACAGCTATCAATTAATGCAATACAAAATCCTCCAAAATATTTACTGTATGCCTGAAAAAGTGCACATCTGAAGAATTTTGGATTTGCCTCGTTGTAGTGAGTGTAAATCTGAGTTAGCTACATTTAAACATTTGCTACAGGACTGCCCCCATTTCCAATCCTGGTGGACACAGGTTTCTAACTCTCTTGACCCCTTGCTAGGACTACAGGATTGCTTTACACCGGAACAATGCCTGTTGGGTTTGGGAGTTGAACAATTGATGGAGGCCCATAAATATTATTTTATGTGGATTGTTATGGCTGTTATAAAGGTTCTGTTATGACACTGGAAAGTGTATTCACTACCACACTTGTAGAATGGCATGCTGAGGTTATGCAGGCTCTTAGCACAGAGAAAATGTGGGCTTCCCTTAATCAGAGGCATGACTTCTTTCGCTCCCACTGAGAATTATTTTACACCTTAAAGGAGATTTCAGACATGGGATGATTTGAGTTTGACCCATGCTGTATAGCACTGGTTTGTGTAATATGCAAGAGAGGTGGTCTACCTCAATAAGTGGAGCATGTGCCAACCTTCACTCGACTGAGCAGGACAGGGCTGCATGGGGGGAAGGGGAAGGGAGGAATGATGGGGGTTGTGTGTCTGTTTTAGTTTTGCTTTTATGTTGTAGTGGTGTGCATTGCTGATGTTTCATGGTCTCATTTGTTATTTACCCTGTTTGGCTGTTGGTACCTGTTATTGTCATTATAAAATAAATAAAGTGTGTTAAATAAAAAAAAGACTGGCTCCATTATTGGATGCCATCTCCTTTTCACACCTGTGAGGGAACTCCAGCCCCCTTCCCTACACAGCCAGAGTGACTAATTATCTGTCCTGTAGCAGGAAAGAAAACATATATATAGAAGTTGCACTATTTCTCCCTTACATTCACAAGGGATCTAATTATTTGGCCTTGCTGAGAAACGTGGATGGTTGCCTTGTTATGGTAAAGAGGTGGTGGCACCCGGCAATGAACCCAAGATCTTGCAATTTAAGCCATCCCTGAAAAAGGAACTCGCAAAGATGGCCACATGCTGTTGCTGAGCATGATAAAATGGCGACTGCCAATTACATGTTGCTCATACTCCATGCTGCCACCATTGGTGGCTAACCCCTCTCCCCAACAGTTAATAAAACTTAATTCCCCAGTGCCCTATAGACCGAGTCTCATAATGTACAAACTATCAGGGGACTTACTAACAGCACTTTTAGAAGTACCAGACTAGGTCCTATCAGGGCTATTACTGAATCTGTCCTAGTCTGTTAAATGTACGGTAGACTGAGCTCCCCATGAGCTAGTTTATGTGCCTTAAATGTTATTTTGTACCCTGAGTGTAGTGTGCCTTAAATGTTACTGTAACTGATGTGGAACCTTTGGAAAAGGGCATTTGTTGCTAAAAGGTGAATTTCTAAGCATCAAATAAACAAATAAATAAAATTATGTATTTTGGCGATGTAAAAATGCAGTCAGCAGTGAAGATTACAGTTTAGTTGGACTGGGAATAGAATGGTTGCTGTAGGGGTTATCCAAAGGACTAAAAATGGCAATGTGATGTTTTCTATCTTAGTGCTTACAGTGGGGGGTGGTAGAGGCCATCTGGAAGGAAACAAGAGGTAGATATGCAAGCTGGTCTTGTTAGGAGGGATTTTGCCTGCAATGTGAAAATGTAGCAACCTTTTTTTTAACTCATAAAATCTTTCACATTAGTGCGATTAAAATTTTGCTGGTATTCCACTCTCAAAATGTTGATTTCAATGTTTTTTCATATTTCTTTTTCTTCTCTGCCAGGGCAGGCAGCTCCTTCCACTGACCCCCCCCCACCCCATCACCGGGCATCCCAGGGATTTACCTCAATCCCAGTCTTCCCCCATGGCTTGCCCCTCCGGCGGATGTTGGCAGCTCCCACCTGCTGACAGGCTTCTTGGAGAGGGCCCTGTAGTCTGGGTGCAGAGCCTGTGAGGGTTCGGTATCATCCTGGCCTTCCACCAGCCATTTTTACACTTTTCTCCTCCCATCAGAAGAGTGGACATGCAGTGCCATCCAGACATGCCCATGCATGTTCCCATGCATCGAACATCGATGGCTTCCGCTCCTCCATTCCTCACATTGCGGCCACTGCTAGTGGTCAGGTGACTGTTGGGTCCAGTGTCCCCCTCTCCAGAGAATGAGAGCTGTCCTCTGGATGCTCGATTCTGCTCTCCCTGGCTGACTCCCAATGCCCAAAGTTTGCTCTCAACCCCAGGTCACCAGCGTGGTGGCAGGTGAGGCCTGGTGGCAAAATATTGATTTTAACAACACTAGCAGAAATGTATGGAGGATCACGGGTATAAGTGGGGTTTATGACTCTGTGTGAGTGGGGAGGCACTGGAACACCTGAGTGAGAAATAGAGGGAGCAGCTATACAGATAATGTGTAGTGTCTCCCCTGTCCAATTGGGCCACAAAGACTGCTGGGTCCCCCTCTTTTTTTTCATATTTGTGCTCTCTTTGGGTGGGAGTAATCCCTGAGGGATAGAGAGAAGCTGGTTGTGGACCACAGAGACAAGTTAAAAGCCTTCCCGTGGCAGTAGACCTGCAGAGTACCTGAATACTCCAGAAACAATGCAATAGAAGCTGCAATAGAAGCTTAAAAAGTAGTACCTGTACTGAAAAAAAAATGTAATTCCTAGGCTTTTGCATCACAAAAATACTTGTATAACATATTCTTATATCCAAAATGATCAGTTTAGGGATTTGATGCACAAAAGGATGCAAAATTACATTAAACCTAAGCAAGTAAAATATTCCAAACACACCAAATCTGTCTCCCCTGTTACTTACAGCTCTTTATTTTTACTTGATTTTTTGTAGAAATACATGTATCAGCTTCCTCCTTTACTTTGTCATTTTTAATTGAAAAACCAAATCCAACAAATGTTTTCTTGAATGACATTACACATTAATAATTAATTAAATTTAGGTTGGTGAATACCTAGCTTGCTGAGAAACTATCTCAAGCTGAACTGACTATTAGTTATTTATCTTCTTGGTTAAGACTGGAACTAGTATGTATAAAATAAATTGTATCACCTGCAGAGTCTCTGAAGGCTCAGTCCTTGGATCCATATTATTTTCTTCATGTATCAGTGGTGCTTCACCATTAGGTTAACATGACGTACAGTAAGCACAAATGTATGTTGATGATACATTTATTTACTGTGGAGGCAAATCTACTGCTCAGACCAAGGGTACACCTCAATAAGGTTTCACTTATCTTCAGAACGGGATCACTAAAAGCAACCTATTACTTCCTGAAAACAAAAATTAAAGTTTAGCTATTTGGATCCTAACCCATATTTAAAAAGCCAGTTGGTAACTTGGGTAGTACTATATGAAATTTACGATCCACTGGCAAACTTGCCTTGAAAGTCAGAATTTCACCTCTACAACGTTTTGCGTAAAAAACAGAGGAACATTTTCTGAAATTCCACCCTAAATTTCAGGATTTGGGCTTATATTCTAGATTTAGTTTATAAACTGCAAAATTTATTTCCACAGAAGTGACTACTCTCTTCAGTTAAAATCTATTTGGTAAGTATAACACTGGTGTAAATGGGGTGGGGCAGAGAGGTGATAGTGGTGTGATCGAGAGGAGATACTGATGTAACTGAGAGGAAACACTAGTGTAACTGTCAGCAGACACTGGCACACTGGGAGCAAACACTGGCAAAACTGATGTTTTGAGACCCTGGTGGAACTGGGAGTAAAGGAGGAGACACTTCCATAACTGGGAGTAGACACTGTTACAACTGGGAAGAGATAGTCCCATAATGGGAGAGACACTAACACAAGTCAGAGGAAACACTGCTGCAACTGGGGGAAGACACAACTGTAAATGTGAGAAGAGACACTTATGTAACTGGAAAGACAGATATGATACAACTGGGAGAATACACTGTTATTACAGGGAGAAGACAGTGGCATAACTGGGAGGAAATACTGCCATAACTGGGAGAAGACACTGCTGTGACTAAGACACTGATATCATGGGAAAAGACACGGGTGTAACTGGGAGGAAAATGCTATGACTGAAATACTGGTATAACTGGGAAGAGACACTAGTGGTACTGGGTGGAGGCATCTGAGACTCTGGCATAACTGAAAGGAGGTACTACAACTGCAAAGAAACAGTCTGTACCAGAAGAAAATGGGGGTGCTGTCAGTAACAGGTAGTTATGGAACAACAGAAGAAAAGAGGTACTCACCCAATACCGAGTTCACATCTTTAGCACACAGAAACATATCCAGTCCAGTTGTCAGTGGATAAACAAACCTTGCTTAGGTATTAGTGTGCAGAGATGGCAAAAACAACAAACTAGGCTCACTGTCTGCCAAACTTTTCAAACATGTGTTATGTGCTTTTTCAAAGACTCCACAACAATACACTCAAGGATTTATGTATACTATAATGCAATTAAAGGGATATAATATCCATATGGCATGATGGTCTGCATCTGTCCACGAAGGGAACCAAGCTCCTAAGTGACAGGTTTAAATGCTTCCTTGGCAAGCTTTTAAACTAGCCAAGGGGGGAGGTTCTGATAAGAGGCAGGACATTTCAAGCCTCCCCCCACAAAACATGGCAGGTAGTAAGGTAAACACTGAGGTACAGAGCTCAACACAGGGCAGGACAGGGGTAAATGGAAAAGCAGACAAGGGCAATAAGAACAGGGATGGGGGAAAAAGTGATAAAGCCAACATTAAATGAAGGGCAAAGAGCACCAATGCCCGTAGTCTGGGAAACAAGCTTCCTGAGCTAGTAGCCCTGATGGAAGATGAACAACTGGATATTGTGGCAGTCACAGAAACGTGGTACATGGAGAACCATGACTGGGATGCCAACATACTGGGGTACACAGTCTACAGAAGGGACAGGGAAGGTAAAAGAGGAGGTGGAGTAGCTCTATACATAAGGGAAGGGATCAAAGCTACAGAACTAAAAAGTAAAGGGGGAGGACAAGAGGCACTCTGGGTCACCTTGGAGACAGGAAATGGTATCACAATCTGCACAAGGGTTGTATACAGACCCCCATCTCAAGGGGAGGCAATGGACAAGAAAATGATAGAGGACATTCTCAAAATGGCTGAAAAAGGGGAGATACTGTTGATGTGGACCTGAATATGCCAAATGTTAACTGGATGACAAGTACTGCAGCCACATCCAAGAGCAGGGTCGTTCTCGATGCCCTGCAGGGGGCAGACCTTAGACAGCTAGTGTTGGAATCCACTCGGAAGGGAGCAATACTAGACCTGGTACTCTCAAATGGAGAGAGGATCACAAATTTAGAAGTCAGTAGACATCTGGGAACATGCAACCACTGCACAGTGTGCTTCACAATAAGCACAACCATGGAGACAAGCCATACAAAAACAAGGATACTGGACTTTAGAAGGGCTGACTTTGGCAAACTGGGTGAATACCAGAGGAATGCACTAGCAAATGGCCAAAAAGGAGGGGTGGAAGAACAATGGAGAAAAATCAAAACTGCCATCATAGAGGCAACAAGTCTGTGTGTGAAACAAATAAAGAAAACGAAGTGGAGTAAAAAACCACTATGGTTCTCAAAAGAGGTGGCAGGGAAGGTTAAGGAGAAAAAGGCTGCATTCAAAAAGTATAAGGAATCACAGAAGGAGCATGACAGGGAACTGTATCAATTAAAGCAGAAAGAAGTGGGGAAGGCAGTCAGAATAGCAAAGGCCCAAACCGAGACAAAAATAGCCAACTCAGTTAAGAAGGGGGATAAAACCTTTTATAGGTACATTAGGGAGCATAGAAAGGTTAAGGAAGGAATAGTGAAGATTAATAAAGGAGAGGGGAGATGGGCGGAGGGAGACAGTGAAAAGGCAGAGATACTGAATGAATACTTTTGCTCAGTATTCACAAAAGAAGATGAGGAGGAGTTACCCAAAGCAGACAATAGAAGCACTCTGGGTAGGGGGGTTGACACCAGTCCATTTACAGAAGAAAGAGTCCTGAAAGAACTGCTAAAACTCAAGGTGGACAAAGCAATGGGGCCTGACAGGATTCACCCCAGAATCCTTAAAGAACTAAGGGAGGACCTAGTGACCCCACTGACCACACTTTTTAACAAATTATGGGAGGATGGGGTGGTACCTGAGGACTGGAGCAGGGCAGATGTGATTCCCCTTCACAAAAGTGGGAGCAAGGCAGAAGCAGGAAACTACAGACCTGTAAGTTTGACCTCAGTGGTAGGGAAAATGATGGAATCACTTCTGAAAGAAAGAATTGTTGAGTACCTAGAGGCCAGTGGGGCACAGGACCCAAAGCAGCATGGATTTACAGCAGGAAGGTCATGTCAGATGAATCTAATTTATTTCTTTGACTGGGTAACCAAAGTAATAGACCAGGGAGGGGCTGTGGATATGGACTATCTAGACTTTAGCAAGGCATTTGACAGTCCCGCACAAAAGATTAATAATCAAGTTAGCCCACCTGGGAGTGGGTCCCAGGGTGGTAGCCTGGGTAGCAAACTGGCTGCACAACAGGACACAGAAGGTAATAGTGAATGGAACACATTCCAAAGAAGGGGGGGTTACTAGTGGAGTACCTCAGGGCTCAGTACTGGGTCCAGTCCTCTTTAACATCTTTATAGGTGACATTGCAGAGGGTCTGGGGGGAAAGGTATGCCTCTTTGCAGATGACACAAAGATCTGTAACAGAGTTGATACACAAGGGTGGGGTAGAAAGGATAAGAAGGGACTTGGCAAGGTTGGAGGAATGGTCAGACATATGGCAATTTAGATTCAATGCAAATAAGTGCAAAGTAATGCATTAGAAAAACAACAAAAATGGAAAGGGACCTAGGAGTAGTCATATCAGATGACCTAAAGGTGGGTAAGCAATGTGAGAAGTCAGTAAGGAGAGCCAGGGGGATACTGGGATGCATAGAAAAGGGCATCACAAGTAGGAAAAGGGAAGAGATTATCCCTCTGTACAGACAGTTGGTGAGACCCCGGCTGGAGTACTGTGTGCAGTTTTGGACACCTCATCTACGCAAGGACATAAACAGGATGGAAGCAGTCCAGAGGAGGGCAACTAAAATGGTGCAGGGTCTGCATCAGAAACCATATCAAGAGAGAATGAGCGAGCTTAATCTGTATACCCTTGATGAAAGGAGGGATGGGGGGACATGATAGAAATGTTCAAGTACCTCAAGGGAATCAACAAAGTCCAGGAGGGTAGCATCTTTCAGAAAAAGAGATGTGTAAGAACAAGGGGGCACAATTTAAAGACAGAGGGGGGACGGCTCAGAGGTAATGTGAGGAAATGTTTTTTTCACAGAGAGTGGTGGATGCATGGAAACGCCTTCCTGGGGAGGTTGTTGGGTCTTAAACAGTGGAGGAATTCAAACATGCATGGGACAGACAAAAGGCAATTGTAGTGGGGAGTGGCAGGAAGTAGGCTGTTGGTTAACTAGAATCTGCAGCTTATCCAGTAGGTAGGGAAATGGGCAGACTGGGTGGGCCAAGTGGTCCTTATCTGCCGTCAAAGTCTATGTTTCTATGTTACATTGATGGTAAGGGGACAGGTCAGCAACAAAGTAAACAATCCAAAGTGAACAAAACACATGATGCAATTACACAAAGTGCATAATCTAGTGAAAAGCAATATTAAATATACAATAATCAATCATTTTTTCAAATATTCATACATTACGTAGTACCTGTGAAAAGATAAAATATAAAAATCTAAATTCTGTGAATTTATTTCAAATCAAGCCCACCTGCAGTATATCATCTTGCAATGGGATCATCCTCTTAGTTCATAAAAGGGACCAGACCCAGCTCCTTGTTCAATCCTGTACAGGATCTGGCCCCCAACTTAAAAATTCAGTAGGCTTCCCTTCTGCTCACCATCTGCTCAGAAGAGAGGCCTATTGGATTCTTTTTCTTTTTTCCTTAAAAGGGTGGAGATGTGCAGACATGGGTCAAACTGAGAGAGGCTACTTTTGGAAAGAGAGACATGATGTATTAATTGATTTGGTACCATAAATGGCACTGTAGGCCTGAATGAAGAAGCTGACTGGTCAAGGTTCTTTAAAATAAACAGAAAGCCAGCCCGGCTGGACAGCAGTAGTGCTACTGCTCACAACACCAGTGACCTGAGTTCAGGAATGAGCCACAGTCATTGGAGGGCTGGCTGGGGGAAGTGAGCTGAGTATACCAGAAGACACTCTCCACCTCAGGGTGGGAGGGGGAAGAGTCAGTCTCCTCCGTGCTACTGCCACTTGGGTGACCATAGATGGCAGTGCAAGCGGAGCCATGAAACTGGGGGTAGATGCTGATGAGCTCTGATGTGCAGATATATGCACATGTGTGCATGCACACCAGGAGCCTTTCTCAGCATCCACAAGGGGAGAAAATTAGAAAAAGGAGCCACAGTAGGAGAATATCTGTTCCCCGCCACAGGCCCCACACCACCGACCATGGTGCTCTCCCTTAAGCTCCTACACAGTCTTCATCAGGAGGTAAGAGGGCCCCCCAATGGCCCCGGGGGGGGTAAACCAGGTGTGTAATAGGAAAAGGTAAGTCCTGGAGAAGGCAGATGATGGGGCTGGATGAGTACTGTAGGACTAATGGGGGCCAGTCAGGAAGAAGAGCAAGCATACTAAATTAAAATAAATAAATAAATACATGTATAAATAAATAAACAAACAGTAAACACATTGTAAAATTAATGCTTCCCATCTAGGTTTTATAATAATAATTATTAATTGTGTAATTTTTTTCTATTATATTGAATAAGGTTCTAGGGATGGGTGGGTCGGCTGTGAACCAATTCTAATTCAGACTCTGAGTTTTTTCCAGAAGATTCAGATTTACTCTGATTAATTGTAGACCTAGTTTAGTCTATCTGAGTATGAGAAATACATCAGTATTATTCTTTTTGATCCATCTGTTAAAAAAATAAAATTCAACCTTTTGTAAAAATTATTTTTTTGCCTTGACCCACTATTTTATTTATTTTATTTATTCATTTGTACATCAGTTTACAACCTTTGAGACAGAGGCTCATTTCCAAAGGTACCTCGTCACATTGAGGACAAATACATTATAATACAGACTCATTGTTACATCACACAGTTTCAAGTTGTAGCAAAAGACAACCACATGTATTTACAAACATTAGTAGAGCGAGAAAACCAGTCTAGTTACAGTGGTACATTCTTGCATGCGGGGACGTGCAGAAACAGCATGGTGATACTAGTACAATGGGCAAATGGGCAGGTTGAGGGGGGAAGAAGTGGTGCCGCTTATACGAGCTTTGTCAATGTGTGGTAGACTAAGTCACAACTAGAGACAGGTGCAGTTACATGTATTAAATAGCTGGTTCCGCAGTGATGTTTTGAAAGTGGAGATTGTGGGGGTGTCTGAGATGGCAGGAGGGAGCACGTTAAACCAGGATAGAGCTCTGTAACATAAAAGACCTCTGTCCATGGGTTGTCCTGGTTCTTGGGATCAGAAGGGTGGCCTTGCAAGAGGTTCGGGTATAAACCAAGGGTTGGGCTTGGAGGATGAAGGCTGTCAGCCCGGAAGGGGATAACCCGAGAAGGTTTTTTTTCATTATGAGGCAGGTTTGGTATTGAAGTCGTTCATCTAGATTAAGCAGCATTGCCTTGTCATATAACTGGCATGTGTGAGTGAGCCTGGGGGCCCCTGTAATAAGCCTACACACCTTATTCAGGATAAGGCGGATTTTATTGAGGGCGGTCGA
This sequence comes from Neoceratodus forsteri, assembly GCA_016271365.2. Classification (NCBI taxonomy): domain Eukaryota; kingdom Metazoa; phylum Chordata; order Ceratodontiformes; family Ceratodontidae; genus Neoceratodus; species Neoceratodus forsteri. The sequence goes on from CM057453.1 coordinate 393,306,697, forward strand.
GTCAGCAGCACCATATACAGGTAGGCAGTAGTCCACCAGGGACAGTATCGAGGATGTAACCGCTAGTCAGAGGGCAACGGGGGGGAGACAGTTTTTATAGCGGTAGAGGATACCTAGCTGCACATTAGTAGCAGAGACAAGTGCATCAATGTGGGTGTGGAAGGAGAGGGCTGGGTCGAAAGAAACCCTAAGGTACTTGTATGAGCGGACTAGTTTAAGGGGTTGTTTGGAGCTGGGGAGGATGTGGAGTAGGAATTTACTGGCTTTGTTTTGGGGGTGAGCAAACAGCATTGTTTTAGTTTTTTTGCGATTGATGACAAGTCTGTGCTCTTTAAACCAGGTTTCGGCATCATCAAAGGAGAGTTGTAAGGTGTCCTGAAGGGCGTTGGGGTTGCGGTGGGTGGCAAAGAGGACAGCATCATCTGCATACAGCAGAATTCTACCAGTGCATGCACTGAGCAGGGTGTTAAGGTAGGTTGAGAAGAGTAGCGGTCCCAGGATGGAGCCCTGGGGGATACCTGACCGGATGGGACAGGTTGTGGAAAGTGTCCCATTGATTTTGGCAAATTGAGAGCGGTCAGATAGGTAGCTAGTGCACCAAGAGATCGGCCCAATAGAGAGGCCAGTGTGGGAGAGGGCATCCAGCAGGAGGGGGTGGGAGACAGTGTCGAAGGCCTTTGAGAGATCTACAAATACTGCCCCGGCTAGGGAGCCGGCATCCAGGGAGGAGTGTATGAAGTTTGAAAACTCAATTAGTGCCATGCCAGTACTGTGCCCTGCATGGAAGCCGTGCTGTTCTGGGCAAAGGATGTTGTATTTGGTTAGGTACTCAGTGATTTCAGTGGCCACCAGCTTCTCTAGGGCTTTGAAGAGGGGTGGGAGGATGGAGATAGTTCGGTAGTTCCCGGCAGTGGAACTGTCACCACCTTTGTGTATGGGCATAACTATAGCCATTTTCCATGCAGATGGGAATTGCCCCAGGCAGAGGGATTTGTTGAGAAGGGTGGTGAGCGGAGCAAGTACCTGATCCAGAACCCAACGGAGAATGCTGGGGTCCAGAGAGTCGCTGCCGGGACTATTGCTCTTTAATGCTTTGAACAGGTGCGGCCTGGCTTCCTGGTCAGTTACCCTGCGTAGGTGGAAACAAGGGCATTGGATGACAGAGGCCGGTAGGGAGAGGGGGTGGGTCAAAGAAATTGCTGGGGAGGACCAAGCTAAGGTCCGCGAAGGTTGTGTTTAGGAAATTTGCTACGCAGGCCGGATCAGTAGAGGTAGAGCTGTCAATGGTGATCTGGGATGGGGGGGGAGCGCGCACTCCCATTCAATTGTTTAACATTGTCCCAGAAAGTTTGTGTGCACCCCCAGGAGGAGGTGAGCGTAGCCTGGTAATGGTCAGCCTTTGCTTTACGGATAGCCCAGCTGCACTTGTTCCGAGCTGGGTTATATGCCTGTCCATCAGCTATCCAGCCTGTTTCAGTGGCAAGGTGCCATAGGTTATCCCTGTGCTTGAGCAGTTGACGTAGGGCAGGGGTAACCCAGGGCACACTGAGCTTTTTGGTTCGGGTTCCAGTAAGGGGTGCGAAGAGGTCACAGGCTTTGTTAAAGGTTTGGGAAAAGAAGGTGAGGGTAGTATCAATGTCAGGTGCGTGCTGTATGGGTGACCAGTTTATCCGGGCAAGAAGTCGTTTGACACTTTTTAGCCCACTGGGTCTGAGGCACCGGCGGAGTGTGGATTGGGCTTTAAGCTGGGGTGTGGGGGTCATCCAGTGGAATAGGATAGGGAGTGATCACTAAGTGAGTCTGGGAGGACCTGGATATCTTGGATTTTTTGGGGGTGGTTTGTGATGATTACATCTAGAAGGGTACTGGTACCTCTCTTGGTGTTTACTGCAGTGGGTTGGGAAATGAGTTGCATGAGATCCATAGCCATGAAGGTGTCCCGGGTGGTGGAGGAGGAGGCGCTGAGACAGTTCACGTTTAGGTCCCCCACAAGGATTTGATCAGCCTTGTGCTGGAGGGTAGCAAGATAATCAGCTAAGGATAACATCGCTGGATTTTGTTTTTGGTGGGGAATGTATGCAGTAGTGAGATATAGGGGGCCCCTGGTGGGGTCAGGCATAAGTTTAAGGGTGAGGGCCTGTGCTCCATTTACAAGATCCGGGGCAGGGAGTGCTAGCCCAGTAAGTGAGTCCCTGGTATAGATAGCACATGCTCCCCCACATTTGCCTACATGATTCTCCCGGTATAGGGTGTATCCTGGTAGTGAGACAAAGTAGTTGGGGTGGATTTTGATAGCCAGGTTTCCACCAGTGCTATGACATCTGGTTTATGCAGCATGACCCAACATTGGAGGGAATCATATTTTTTGAGTATGCTGCATATATTCATGGAGGCTATGCAGAGACCGGCGGTCCCATTTGGGGGGGTAGTCTGGGTGGGGCCTGGGTTAGGATGTATATTGCCTGTAAGGAGTAATAGGAGGATCATGGCTCTGGCTGGGGGTGGTGATGAGCGAGCTTTCGGTGGGTATTCAGGGATGGGAAGGAGGCTGTCAGGGAGCAGGGGATGGGCAGGGTCTGTAAGGCTGGGAGGGCGATGGTGATTAGCTGCCAGAGGGAGCCAGGGTAGGCAGTGGGGAGGTAAACTGGGGATGGGCGCTGTGTGTAGGGACACATGGTCATTGTAGGGTGGGATCTTATTGTGTCCAGGAGAATTGTGGGTGCTAGGGCCAGTGTACCAGGTGGGCTTCCTGGTTGCTGGGTCATAGGTACCAGAGTAAATATCAGGGGGAGGCATTTTAGGAGGAGGTGGACTAACATAGTGCTTGCAGTAGCAGCAGGGCAGAAAGGTAGAAGCATTTGGGTTGCCATTCAGCAAGCGTAGATACCACTTTGGATTAGTGGTAGTGTCACGTACTCTGGTGTACAGAGTACCAGGTTCAAGACTCTGCCAAGGCAGCTGGTGAAGGGACCAGGGTGGGAGCTGAGCTCCACATTCTGGGGCTTGAGGCATGCTGGGTTGGGACCAGAAACAGGGTGAGAAATAGTGACTCCTAGTGGTCACTGAGTGTAGGCTAGGAGGTGTGGCTGGGGGTCAGGACGTATGGTGAACTATGGGGCTAGGGGCTGGGAGAGATGTGGACAGAGATTAGAAGTAAGTAGTGGAGAAGCAAAGTGGCACAGGCCGATAGATGGTTCCAGGAAGTGGGGGGGAGGAGGCTTGTTAGATGTACCTAAGGTAGGGGTCTGTGGGTCCCTCTAGTGGCTGGCAGGTATAACCTGCAAATGGGAAAGTGGGGACTTAGTAATTCAACAGCCAGGAAGTGATGTCATCAGGGAGGGTCAATAAATTAAGGGACACCCCTGGGTGGGTGGGGCAGACAACGCGCAGCGTTGTTGGGCTAACACCCCACACAGGTATCAGGCAGTTGGAAGAGGTCTCTTTTACTTCTTGGCCTCCATGATTCAAATTCAGCTCCAGGAGGGAGCTTTCCTGCTTCGGGTGGCTGCTGCGAGTGGTAATGAGCTGGGAGGTGGGTCAGTAGGCTTAAGTAAGGAAGCAGACAAAGGGCACAAATTAGTATGCAGCAGGAGGCTATGCAAGTGCTGAGGTCCTTACTGCGCATGCGCGAGCTGTTGGGCTATGTCCTGACTCCAGCTCCTACTGCGCATGCGTGAGAGTTCCAACATGGTGACCTCCAGAGCATTCAGGTAAGCATCTAATCACACAATGATGACAATTTCAGGCAAGAAGAGTACAGTTTAAGTAATTCAACAGTTGTTGTGTGTAAAATAGTCTCTAAAATACCCCAGCCTGTCCTCCTTTAGCTAATTACAGAACTAAGACAAACGAGTAGCACAGTTAAAGAATACAAGTAAACGCCAGTAAATCAGTAGTGAGCCTAAAGCTAAAAGTAACCCCTACAAACAGTAGCCAGCAGGGTAGTAGAACAGAAGTTGCAGCCCCAGAAAAACAATCAGTGGCTCTGTGGGGACAGAAAATGCCATTAAATGTCCTTAAAGTCCCTCACAAAAAAACCCATACAGGTATCAGGCAGTTGGAAGAGGTCTCCTTTACCTCTTGGCCTCCGCGATTCAAATTCAGCTCCAGGAGGGAGCTTTCCTGCTTTAGGTGGCTACCGAAAGTGGCAGTGAGCTGGGAGGGGGGTCAGTAGGCCTCTTGGCCTCTGTGATTCAAATTCAGCTCCAGGAGGGAGCTTTCCTGCTTCGGGTGGCTGCCGCAAGTGCCCCCCCCCATTTCCTTATTGGGTTCCTTGTTGTTTTGCAACATCTTTTGAGCTAGCATCTGTATTTACATGTATTTAGCCTGTTTTTTAGTAGTGTGGTGCATTTACACTTTTATTTATTATCTTTATCAGTTTATCACTTTTTGCCCTGTCACTATAATTGTGTGTCTTAAAAGGTTCTGACCATTACCACTTTACCAGCCTTGAAAAAGTGCTTGTCATGTGCAAACATATTTGACTGTTCTCATGGGAGATGTGTCATGAATCTCTGCTGCTAGCTTTTAACGAAAAAAAGTTTTTTATCCTGAAGCAACATGGCTGCTATGTCTTTGCCCAAGTAGTGACTGAGAAGCCAAGTCTGCCTGTTTTTCCTATGAGCACTTTTTGCTTTTGGCTCTAGTCTTCTTGTTTTTGCAGTCACCTCTGCATGCCTTTTTAGACACTGAATAAGGAGATCAGGGCAGGGTACCCAAAAATTAAGTGGAATGATTCAAGACTAAGTTACGTGAAACAAAACATTCACATATAGGGTTGTACCCCAAAATTAAATGGCATCAAACAGAAGATTCAATAACACTGAAAATCACTAAAAGTGCTACAGAAAGACACTGACAAAATGGCTTACTCAAACATGGACGTGAAACAGAAGATTCCATAAATAACAAGGGTTGGGTTGCACCCAAAAATTAAGTGGCGTGATTCATGACAAAGTGACGTGAAACAGAAGACAGGGTTGTACCCAACAATTAAGCAGTATCAAACAGAAGATTCAGTAACACTGAAAAGATCCAAAACTGCTACAAAAAGATGTGACCCCCTTCCTTTGCAAATCTGTATGGAACTATGACCTAGTAGTAGTTCAAGCACAGAGATCAGCAACACAGAGTCTGAGACGTGACACCCCCTCCCTTCACAATCTGTATGGCACTATGGCACAGAGAGGTGCAACACAGAGTCTAGGGCAGTATGAACTTTCAGGGCAGCACAGAGATGGGCAACACAGAGTCTGAGATGTTGGTGACACACACCCCCCCCTTAAAGTACATAAGGTGCTATATGATCTAGTGCTAGTTCAGGCACAGAGATGGGAAACAGAGTCTGAGATGTTGGTGACACCCCCATCTTAAAATACGTAAGGTACTATATGATCTAGTACTACAGTAGTTCAGGCACAAAGATGGGAAACATGGAGTCTGAGATGTGACACCCCCCTTCACAATCTGTATGGCACAGAGCTGGGCAACACAGAGTCTAGGGCAGTCTGACCTTTCAGGGCAGCACAGAGTGGGCAGCACAAAGTCTGATATGTGATGTCCCCCTTCACAATCTGTATAGCACTGTGGCACAGAGATGAGCAACACAGAGTCTAGGGCAGTCTGAACTTTCAGGGCAGTACAGAAATGGGCAACACAGAGCCTATGGCTGTATGACCTTTAAGGCAGCACAGGTGGGCAACACAGAGTCTGAGACGTGACGCCCCCCTTCACAATCTGCATGGCACTCAGGCACACAGATGGGCAACACAGAGTCTAGTGCAGTATGACCTTTCAGGGCAGCACAGAGATGAGCAACACAGAGTCTGGGATGTGGGTGACAACACCCCCTTCAAAATCTATGGCACTATAAGACCCCCTGAAAATGACTGAGGCACTAAGACCTTCAGTCAAGCCCTCCTGTCCTGTCTGAGTCTGTTGAATGTGATGGTCTCTCTCTCTCTCTCTACATATATAAATATGTATATATTTCTCTCTCTCTCTAACAAAAAGGGGTGTTTTATCATTTTACTGTGGAGTCTGCAATGTCTGCACTCTGCTGCTGTTTACTCTGCACTCTGCTGTTGATTTTGTTGGTCTCTCTTTCTAATGAAAGAAAATCATGTTTTAATGAGTACGCTCAGTCTGCTACAATGTCTGCAGCACTCTACTGTTTTCTGCTGTTGAATTCATTGGTCTCTCAGTCTCTGCTCTCCCTCTCTAACAACATTTTCACCAGTTTTTGATTGGGATAAAGTAGAGCATGTGTCAGTCACTGAACAGAGATCCTCACTGGTTGGCTCCCTTCAGTGCCCAAGGATCACGAGTGCTTCCCTTTGTTGGTAATGTGATAGTCCAGGGACTCGGAAGTCTTTGACAGAGATCATGGAAAAAAATAAAAGCTTTTCTTTTCTTCAATTTACTGCACCCTGCACTGCCTTTTCCATGCAGTTCTGGTGATGAGAGAGTTACTCCAAATGGACCAGACTTCTGAACCGGGCCAACTTGGCAATCTGGGTTGAGCCACAAAGCTTGGTTTTCCTGGTCAGAGCCGAGTAGGCCCAGTCTGGGGTGAGGGTCAGAACTGCACTAGAGTCGGTTCATCCATCCCTATAAGGTTCACCTTATATCTTACTATTTTATTTCTGTTTTAATCTTAAGTTATGTTCTGAAGCAATGATGTAACTAACTGTAATTATATGACCTTCATCAGAGCCAGCATCCACATAACTAACAAAATGACTGAAACATAGCTGGTTATACATTGATTATATACAAATAAGTATGGAAGTTAACATAATGAATTATGCTTAAACATGTTCTTTAATGTGATCAATCATTCATGTAATGGTAACTCCATCACCACAACCGCCACCAACAAATACTCTTCTTACACATCATACAGCTTTGTGATCAGTGTGGGTGGGGATTAACTCAAATCATTGAATGATGTCAGGTAACATGCATGACTCTTTTGTGTTTGGAGACTGGCACATGGATGAGCAGGTATGAACAACGTGATGTCAGCAAGTGACTAATGTGGCCATGAAAGAGCACTATGTAGGTGTAGTATAGCATGGAGGATGATACAGTATACCTACCATTTGAATTTTCCTGCACAGCAAGCTTGAATTTTGTGGAAAATCAGGCAGCCACTCTGTCCAACATTTATAGCCACTCTGACTCTTTGTCAAGGACTGGAGCCCCCTACTGCATACCCTCTATTTTATAAAGGTCCCCTAAAGTAACAGTAGTTATAAAGTGCTATAGTGTAAAATGCAAAACATATACATGCAATAAACTGTTAAAAGTACAATAATGTGAAAAAGATCTATAAAATGCTACAGTACAAATAAGTGCAAGACAAAAACTGCATGCGTGGCTCCCTACCAATGCAGTTATAAGCATTTATACTGTGGCCAGGGAAAATGGTCCTCTTCTATTTGTCAGGAGTCATCAGCTGACCATGGATTAATACTCAATAAATCCACAGTTGCTCCCTGCAGACATCATACACAGCGTTGGCGATCACAGGACACCCCCTCGAGCTCAGTGAACTCTGGCAGCTGACCAAAGCTGAAGTGAGGACGGCAGTGGTGAGCAATTGTAGTGTTGTCTAAATTTGCAGTTTTCCTGTGGTGTAGTCATCAAAAGAAATCCTGTGCTCTCCTTATTGTCACCTTCCCACCTCCAGTGATATGTCCCTGACTGCTGCTAAGTGCAGCTTCTGCTCTTCATGTGGGTTCCATGACTCCTGCTACCCCCTCACTCATTCACTGCAGCTCCTGCTCTTCATTGTGGACTCTGAAGTAAAATGTAATCCCATCCCCTCCTTACACCTTCCCACCTCCAGTGCTGTACCCCCACTCATGCTAAGTGTAGCTGAAGGAGCACTATGTGCTATGTGCTGCAAGCAGGGCTACTGGGAGCAGGGATCATTGAGCTGGTGTCATAGTCGCGGCCAGCAGGGGAAGCAAGCATCGGTGTGGGGGCCAGGCACAGTCAGGGAGGCTGTTGCACAGTCAGCCGACAGTGTAGTTCTGTGTGCTGGTTGCAGGACTGAAACGGGGGGGGTAGCAAGCATTGGTCTCTGGATTGGGGGAGAATCAGTGAGAGTGCTGCAGAGTGTGTTCTGTGGGCAGGGCTATCAGGTGCTGTTCTGTGTCTAATAAAAGTTAAACTTGCAACTTCATCCATTGTCATTCCAGTTGTGCTATGCTCAGTAATCTGCTCTTCGTGTTAAGGAAATGGTCTGTGAGTAATAATGCTGTTTTGTGTTTCATAAAACATACAGTTGCAATATAACTCCTGTCTGGCATGAGTCTGGGATAACGCACAATCCCCATTTTCCCTGGCAATGGTATAAGTGAATTAACCCACTCCAGAGCATGGATTACATGTGGAATTATTCCATGTCTGGGTGGTTATTGATACTTGTCCTGTGGACTCATGCAACCCCCCCCCCCAGTGTGAATTATTTCCCCAGTAACCCATGCTCTGTCATGGGTTAATCCTTATATAAATCGCTCTGTCTAACTTATCAACATTGACAAAGTTGGAAACACTTGGGGGAAGGAAAAGAGGCAGAGGAGACAAACCACCAACAAGTAAAGGAAAATCAGAGGGGCTGGGTGTGAACAGCAGGGAAGGAAAGGGAAGAAAGGTACAAATAAAAACAATGAAGACAATGTATTCTTGCTAGTTAGAAGATTAGACCTGCAGTAATCTGTTATAGAAAAACAAATTTTCATCTGACTGAAATCATGTACCGCCACATAAATTAATCCATTAGAAAAGGGCTTAATTGAAAACATTCAAAGCTAGCTATTGTAAATATTTTTTGGAAGTAAACCCTGAAGCGTTTAAAATATATGGTGCTAATATACAAGTATAAGGTCTCATTCAAATGCATATAATAACTATCTCTTCTTTAATTTTCTGAAAAAAATATTCTTTGAAGAAAATTAAGATTTTAAGACCTTTAAGGTATATGTTGTTAGTATATGACTGTTAGATTTTCATAGATGATTTCCCTTGCTTGATTATAGCCATGAATTGGATGGAATGAATTATAAGGTGAATTCAATAAAGAGTAAGGTTGCAAGAAGTAAAAATTAAGACATACAGTACTACAGATGATACAGGTATAAATGAACATGTATTTAACTATTTGGTGTTTGGTTCACTAAGATGTGGTGTTTGGTGACAGGTTCCTTTGTCCAATATTTAACTCTCATATGAGAATAACTGTAAAGATATAATATGTTCAAAGATTTTGTATTCTATATTTTTTCAGGATTATGAGTTAACACATTAATTGAATGAGGGAATTTTAGAGCTATATAATTAAGTAAGTAGCATCAGTGTCTGTTTGCCTCTATGTCTGAAATTTTGTTATAGATTTTATATGTGGTTATTGGCAGTTATCTAATTATATATATTTATATATTTATCTAGAAGGGCATCTCTTGATAAAGCCTATTTACTAGGTGAAACATTGAGGCATGCCATTTTAAAACCAAAAAGGATATTTGAATGTGGAAAAGACTGACTATGGATATTTTTTAATCGCCTCCCACTTTTTGCCCTAGAAATGGGATCATCATCTTCTATAAACCACACATTGGGAATGGCAGCATAAATAACGACAGAAGAAGTGTTCATTTCCTGTGGAACCTTTTCCTAACTTTTCCTTCTCAAATATCCATATTTATAAGAAAGGGGATAGACATCTCCCCAATAACTCGAGGCCAATTAACCTATTATATAGATGGGAATTTTTTTCTAGAATCTTATTGACTAGATAACTACTTGAACTACATAGGTTAGGAGATCTGTCTCCTTTACAAGCTGGGTTTTGAGAGCGATACTCAACAATGGACAACTGTTTTGTCTTGCATCATCTATATGAATAATATGTGAATTTACGACAACAAAAAATATATGTAGCTTATATTGATGTCACATCAGCTTTTGACACCATTAATAGAGACAAATTATAGGAATTAATGTTGATCTGGGGCATATCTCCAATTTTAATAAACTCTGTTTGATTACTTTAATCACATACTTGGGTACAAGTCAGACTGAATTTTAAAAATTATTTATTTAAAAATGTTGTGATAAATGCTGAGATAAGGCAGAGGTGCATCCTAGCACCTACTTAGTTTGCATATATAAAAAACAAAGTTTCATTAAAGCTTGGCAAATCTCAATCTGATTCCCCAAAAATAAGAATGACATCTTGTCCAGCCTTAATATGTGCTGATGATGTGCTCATTTTGTCATTATCACCACTGATTTACAAAAAAAGTAAACATTCTACAGGACTAATATGTGTTTGAAAATTAACATGCAGAGATCTAAAATAATGATTGTTTGAGGTAGACACACACATTTTAAATGTTTCATTAATACTTCATAGGTTCATAGAAACATTACAAGTCAGGAAGTCAAAGACCTATTATTGACTTGTTACATATCAGTGGTACCTTCAAGTATATTCCTCTCCCATGTATGTGTCTAATGAATTTTTAAACAGTTCCATAGTATCACTATTCACAACTGATGCTGGTAGAAAGTTCCATAGCTTTGTCACCCTTGGTCCAAACCATCTTCCCCCCTTTTGGTTTTATAGTTCTGTCCCTTCAATGTTAATCCATTTGATCTGATATTCCTCAAATTTGTATTCAGTGTTAGTTATGCACTTTCCCACTGTAGTTCATCTTTAAGGGTAGAGTAGGCAAAACATAAGTCAACTCTTGCTCTCCTATACTTCAAAGAGAACATTCCCAGCTCCCTTAGTTTCTCATCATGGTTCTTATTTTTTAGATTTATTATTTTCTTTGTCATACTTCTCTGCACCCTCTCCACCAGCTTTATATCTCCTTTTGCTTGAGGGTGTCAGGAGGTCCAGACCTCACTCTAAGGTCCTTGGCAATAATGGGCATGCAAGGAATCACAGACACATTACATAAGAGTAATAGCGCTTGTTTATTACTACCAAAAGGAAAATCACAGTTGCCCTAAGCAGTTCTTACCATTAGGAACTGGGATCCAATGCTAAGCATTCCCTATACCTCGAGGAATCTCCGTGACTCTTGGGGTCTCCAAGGTAGAAGATGTAATGTCTTACATTATATACCTAAGATAATTACAATAGTTACTATATGATAGAAACATTTCTAATTACAGAGATGAACCCTATTGACTAAATTAGAGGTGGCTCCACAGTCCTAGATAACATTATACAATTTTTTTATAGTCATCACTTTGTGGAAACAAAGAGGTACAGTTTGTACATAGCTGTGTAGTAATACAAATCATCAGAAGATGACAATGCTGACTCATATATCATAATCATTACAAGATCACAGATGTCCTAACATCTTGTAAGCAAGAAATACATGTGTATATTGGAAAGTAAAGTGTATATCAATTATGTGCATACATATCCTGACATCTACTCTTAGACAGTAGATGCCCTTAGCCCTGTATGTTAGTATAACATATACCTAAATGCTAACTGTCTGCGGTGTAACTCTGTGGGTTCCAATTAGGGTGCAGGGACCACATGTAACATCCCCCCCTTGTTACCTCAAAAGGGGCCCCACAAGTAAGAGTAAGGAAGTGGAGAGAGAGAGCAGGTGTCATTTACAGACACGACGCATGAGCCTTATAAAGGAATTCCAGCTGCTGATGATGTTGGCGTAATGTGCGCTGTAGGCAACAAAGCATAATAATAAAAAAAAGTATCAAAAGTGCTTGTATAATAAAAAAACCTTTAAAGGTAATCTCTAACCAAGTGTTAGTCAGTGCACTATTCAAATCGCCATCAATAATAAGGTCATATACTGCTTCATCTGCTTTGGAGATATTATTGCTGATGTGGATGAGATGGGTGTCCTTCCTGTCTAAAAGGGATTTTAATGTCAGAGTTAAAGGATCAATGTGTACATTAAAATAGGGTAGGTACTATTAAAGAGTAAACAGTTAATCTGGGTTACCATCACTGATATCAGGGTCCATAATGGGGACAGGGGTAATGACTGTGTGCCCAATCATAGTGGTCTGATGAGGTATGAAACAGAAATTAGAATTATTAATAATGTATGTCTTTCCTCCGTAAGTAAATTGTTTGAAATTAGTTACCATACAAAATTCACCATCTGAATTACATTGCATTTTAACAGTAGGCAGTCTCCATTTGTGTAGTTGTACTTGGCAAGTATAAGTCTGTTTAGAAATCTGTGCTGACAGGCGGTGAACCTCCTTCCAATAAGACTGGTAAAAAGAAGCATCTGAAGCAGATGTTGAGTCCTGATATTCTGTGCCATTGGTGGTGATGTCATCGTCCATGGAAAAGGACCAATTGATACTGTCTGGGGAATATCCACATACAGGTTTAATAACATCAAATACATCACAGCAGCACAAATAAATATACCTTTTCTTTCCACAACAATCCATGTGCGGAGCAACCCACACGTCCAGAAGAGGATGGAAAACCAGTAGATGAGGTAAGTCAAGGTGTTCTTTGTAGATGTCATCATCAAGGTGCCCAGTGGAGTGTACATATGCTAGTTTATCAAATATAGCTGTAGTAGGATCAAAATGTGGTAAAGACACAGTAAAAGAAACAAACATAGTATCCTTAATAGAACATTTCTTAGACATAAAACAAGGACCAGTAATGGGGTGCCTGGTTACAAATCCTAAATTTCTAGCAGTAGAAATAGGAACAGTAACAGACTGTAACATACACATGACAACACAGTTAGGGGATTTGCACTGAGGACAATACCATTTAGAGATGCGTTTATTGTGTATAATATCAGGGATTCTTCTGGATACGAGATTGCTGAAGAGGTTGTTGATGGTAGTGATAATATATGATCCCTAGGCAGAGCATAATATTTCATGGGCAATGTATTGCTTATCTGCTTCCTTATTCTTCTGTGCAATAAGGGCGTTAATCTTGACTTTAGAATCTGAAAATGCCTTAGCAATGTCATGCATATTATATACAGTGTATCGTTCTTCCTGACTAAGGCCACCCACACCATGCAATAATGGGGGTATGGTGTCATTGATCATACTAGTTTCAAACTTCTGCGAATGTGCTTTGATAGTGGCAATGTCTGCTTTATTCCAGATAGACATTGCAGTACCAAAGAGACCAGTAAGGGTACCTGTGGCACCAGTAACATCAGATGTGTCACATGTATTTCTTTTATGACTTTGATAATCTGTTTTAGGTTTTCTTCTAAAATTGTCTCTATGCTCAGTGGTGTGTACCCCAGCAATAGGGTCTTGGTTACGAATCTGAAAAGCTGCGAAGCTATCAAGTAACAATGTACTATAAAACAATGATGTGTGTTAGTAGTATGACACATACCACATTCCTTCATATTCCAGTAAGTCAAGTTAAACAAAACAGGTATATGCATATATTGTAAGTTGTTAATCAGTGAGCCAGGTAAACCAGTGGCTGTAAGACCACTACGAGGGCCAAGGGTTTGTTTTGGACATTCCAAAAGCTGTTTCTCAGTAGGGGGTAACACAGATAAATACATGGCAACTGAGGCCATGTTGTGTGCAGCACAAAATTTCCTGGCAGAATCTTTAGACAATGAATCACAATATGAGGGGTCAATTAAGGCAATGATATTATATAAACCAGAATGTCTAAGAGAGGTCTGGTGCAAGGACAAAGTACCATTTGGGGATAATTTTGCATTGGGCTATCCATGGAAAGTTCCTTTGGAGAGTTTGGCCATGGGGTGTATTTGTCCTTAGACTTAGTTTGCCACTCAATGTGTAGGGTAGATTTATCAGGAGCAACAACTGAGGCAGTGAGGTAGGTATCTGAACCTTCCTGAATGGTAATCAAATTGTCAGGAATATTGATGAAGACTTCCTCTTGGGTAGTTGTAGATGATTCAAGGTGAGTAAGGAGGTGCTTTACCATGCCTTGGATGCAGGGGATAACTCCTGAAATGAGGAGAAAATGGAACAAGATAGCCATCTTGTCAGAGTATATGAAAAGGAAAATCAAACATTAGCAAATTAGTATTATTCTGCCCAATGGGGTGAGGAAAAGTAATTACTTTATACAGTTTCATCTGGTATGCATCTAACATTTTGTCAGTCAGTTTGTTGTTTTGCATGTATCTAACCTGATAGACTGCAGGACTGAGCTTTTTGACAATTGGATAGGGTCCTTCCCAATTATTGGAGAAGGAATGTGTTGGATGAGCAAATCTGAGAACCATTACCTGCTCTCCAATTTGCCAATCCACTTCTTGTGCGTGTTTGTCAAACTGAATTTTGGACTGCTGCTGGGCCTTGCCCATGCAGTTTGCAGCATACAAATGAGTGTGTATAAGGTCTTTTCTGAGTTTTTCCACATATTGGTCCACATTAACACGGTCTGCGGTAGGGGTGTGCAGGTCAAACAACAGGTGTTTGGGTTATCTAGTATTTCTACCAGTCTAGTTCAAAGGGTATCAACTGGGTGGTGGCTGAGGTTGTGCCCCAATTGCCATAAGGAGTAACAGCAGTAGGGAGTTCCAATCCTTGGGATTGTCCTCAATGAATTAGGAAAGCATTTGCTTAATCCATCTATAGGCCCTCTTTACTTGACCTGATGATTGTGGGCGGTATGGTATGTGGAACTTCTGATGAACTCCAGGAGTTCAAGGGCTTCTTTCATCAACTCATGTGTAAAACTGGTTCCTTTTTCAGAATCTACCTTGAGAGGTAGGCCCCACCTGGAGAAAATCTGTTCCACCAGGATTTTGGCAGTGATTTTTGCAGTGCATGTCTTAGTGGGGAAAGCTTCAACCCACTTAGAGAAAAGATCAGTTACCACAAGGGCGTATTTGTTGATTCTGCTGGTATTGATTAGTGGACCAAAAAAAATAAATCTGCAGGGCATGCCAAGGGCTAGAATGCCTTTGTGGTAGTAGCTTGGCATTTCATTTGGTAGGGATGGGGTTGTTTTGCACACAAATGAGGCAATTGTCTGTGTACTGTTTGACATCCTTGGTGACACCAGGCCACCATGCAGTGGTCTTAAGCCTTTGGAGTGTGTTTTCCACTCCCTGGTGGCCACCAGTGGGGGCGTCATGCACTTGGTGCAGGAATTCAGATCTGAGATGATGACGGACCACTCACAATTTGGTGGGGGTGTCATCTGGTTGATACCAAATGAGCTTGTCATCTGGGGACAGGTGTAATTTACCTTCATGCCTTTGGTAGGGGTTATGGGTAGGTAAATTCTTTTCAGTACCTTTTTTTCAGAAATCTGAACACATCTTTGAGTTCAGAGTCAGCATGTTAGGCTTCTGACAAATCCAAGGGGAAGAAGGGTTCGGGTTTCTTCCTGACGGCTGCAATGTGCAGAGCTGCACTTGCTTCTGGATGGTCCATCATCCAGGTGTCCCCCTCTCGGGCCCCTTCCATTGCAAGGGTGTCAGCAGTGTCATTGAAGGCATGATATGGATCATGTATAGAGTGGGCCTTAACTTTGTGTACATAGAGTTTGTGTGCAAATTTCTGTGACAGTGAATAAATGTATATTACCAGCTCCTTGTGTTTCACTGGGGTGCCATCAGAAAAGATAAAGGAGTTCTTCTTACAGAAAGGAAGGAATTCTGTAAGAGAGTAACAAACCCAGTTAGAGTCTGTGAAAATGATGCTATCCTCTGTTCCATGCTGGATGAACTCAAGGGCACAAACCACCGCTGCCTTCTCCGCATACTGTGATGACGCCACACTGCAACGTTTAGAAATCTTAACAGTGTTATCAAAAGGGTAAATTACCAATATGCCAATTCCTGCTATCTGTTCTCCCTGACAATAGAAAGCTGATCCATCTGTAAAGACATGACACAGTGAGGTGTTCTCAAATAGTTGTAATGTAGCAGGAAGGAAATGATCTGGATCTGGTAGATCAGGTGGCTGCGGTGTACAGTCATGGGGTTCTCCCTGGAAAAGTAGACCATGCACCAGCATGGATGGTATTTTGGTTGGGTGGGCCTTGATGTCTCTGTCCTGGAGAAGGAGGGACCAGTGTATCAGTCTGGTATTAGAGACTGACCCATCCTTCACTCTATCTGATAACAAAAAGGTTGTTGGGGTATGGTTTGTATTGATGACTGGGGGGAGTACCCAATGATATACAAAAAGTGCTTGACAGCCCAGTAGGTGGCCAGAAGGTTCCTTTCACAAAGGCTGTACTTCTGTTCCACTGGGGTCAAGAGCTGTGATGCATATGCAGTGGGTCTCAGGGTGCCATTAACCTTCTGGGCCAGCACTGCAGACATAGCAATGTCAGAGGTGGCAGATTCCAGATGGAATAGCAAGGCTGGATTGGGGTTAACCAAAGCTGGAGCTGAGGCCAGGGCCTGCTTCAGTGACATCACAGCTTGGGTGTGAATGGGGCCCCAAGTCCAGGGGACATCCTTTTTCAGTAGTTCATACAGAGGAGTGGCCTTCTGAGCAAAATCACAAATAAAATCTCTAGAATATGTTACCATACCTAGAAACCTTCTAAAGGTGGATTCACTGATGGGCAGTGGCAAATATTGCAATCCCTGTATCTTCTTCCAGGTAGGGCTTCAGCCTTGATCTGTTATCCTCAGGCCCAGAAAGAGTACCTCCTTCTGACATAGTTGTGCTTTTGCTGGGTTACATTTGAGGCCTACCCTCTGGATGAGGGTCAGTAGTTTGTCTAAGAGATTCAGATGTTGTTCCTGTGTGGCTGTGGCCAACAACAGGTTGTTCACATACTGCAAGAGACACTGAGATGTAGAGAAACCCTCAAGGGCATCCATCATATGTAGATGGAACAGGGAGGGGCTGTTATGGAACCCCTGTGGTAAACAGGTCCACGTGTACTGCTTACCCTCGAAGGCGAAGGCAAACTTATATTGACTTTTGCGGGCCAATAGCAATGACCAAAAACCACTGGAGTTGTCCAGAGCACTAGACCATTGCTGGTCATGGGTCAGTAGTCATAGCACGTCTGGTGCTGATGCCACAGTTGGGACACAACTGGGGGTGACTTGGTTTAGTCTCCTGTAATGAATAGTAAGTCTCCAGGTACCCGTGGGTTTTTTCACAGTCCACTCCAGGGAATTTGCAGTGGAAACACATGTCCTGTTTACACCTTGCTTGAGGAGTGATCTAATTGTTTCCCTAAGAGAAGACAAGGCCTCAGGTGGAAAGGGGTATTGCCATTGCCTCTCATGTGCTGGGCCTGTCACCTAATGACAGTGTGCATCCTGCCACAGTCATGTTTGTTGGTGGCAAATGCCGCCAGATGTCTTTGTAGGATAGGAATGAGCTCTGAGAAAAGCTTGTGGTTCTTAAACAAATCTATGACGTCATACTCTTTGTTATTTGCGGATATTGTTGCAACCACATGTGAGTCAGGGATCATGATGGTGTGTTATTGTCCCTGAATTTGTATCAGTAACATGTTGGCTAGGACCACCATACTGCTGTGCGATGCCAAGAAGTCAGTTTTGATTATATTAGTGTGATCATGCAGTACCATCAGCTGAAAGGTATGATATGACTTCAGGTGTCCCTTGTGTCACAGGTAGTGGCGGGGAGCGGTTTGCAGGTAACCTAGTTCCATCTACACCGGATATATTAGTCCTCCATCCGGTAGACCAAGGTGATGTGTCTGGGTTGTCATCCTGTAATACAGACACAGCCATGCCTGAATCCAGTAATACTGTTAGTAGGTGGCCCCCGACCTCGGCCTCTGTACAGGGCCTTCCATTTGTATCCAGGACCAGCTTGTTTACAATATGGACTGGGGCCTGTAATTGTCAGTCTGTACTAGCGGAAGCATGGGGAAGCTCCTGAAAGAGAGTCTGGGCCTGGTTCCTATGAACCATCTCACTATGCTGTACTGATGCTATATAGGGAGCCGCTTCCAGGTTCGGGCCTGGAGGGGCCTGAGAGACTGGACTTCCTGTATCCCCGTGGCCTGTGGAGGCCTGCTCTCCAGGTTGTATTGCAGCAAGGGCCTGTACTGGAGCAGCATCCACTACGGACTGCACTTTCCCAAGGAGTTCTCAGAGACTCCGGTTCTCATTGACTATTTCCCTATATGAAGGGCCTGGTTTCTGTGGTTTACCCTTATTGTTTTTGTGGTGTTTCTTATTTTTATGGTAGTTCCGGTTCCTGCCCCAGGATTGTTGTTGTTGGGCCTGCTGTGGGTGTTGGTTATCTGTGTGGAGGGGCTGTTTCTCTTGGGCCTGCCCCTCCACCATGTAGTGCATCGTGGCCTCCAGAATGGTTTCCACAGCAGCTACCTTCTTGGAGCCAGAGCCTGAATCACGGATGTAGAGTTGATAAACTCTCTCTCTGTTTTCCAAAGAATATTGGCAAACCTTTCCGGGTTGGGATAGGTGGTTGGCTCTACCTTCTCTCTCTCACTGCAGGGATCATGTTCCTAAGGAACAGGGTTTTGTAGTCAGTGAGGTCCGCAACCGCGGCTTCTCCTGTGAGGTGCTTCCCTGCTCGGTAGGCCATCCACAATCTCTGGTGGAAAGTCGCTGGACTTTCCTTTGCATTCTGTTCCACAGGATATGTGAGCATCACTTCTACCATACCTGGATTGTGTGTAGTGATGAGTTCAGATGCTACTTAGTCAAAGGTGGCATGGCCATCCTGGCAGACAGCATTGGGGAGTTTCACCCATAGGCCAGGATCGATGGTCTGGCATAGGATCTGGACCTGGTAGTCTGCAGTGAGACTATGCATTTCACATTTTGCATGCACCTTTTCCAAGTGGTAACTAAGGTTGTCGAATGGGCTCATCCGACCAATGCTGTCAGCTATTTGCTGAACAGAGTGGGCCACTTGTAGGGGATTGTTGATCGTTCAGAGGTAGATTACCTCAGATGCCCTGCAGGACTGCCTGAGCTATGGCTTCAGCCACAGTATGGACCATTCTCTACTTGGTAGCAGCCTCCTGTAGAAGCTGCTTAATCTGGGACCGGAGAACCCATTTGTTTCTCTTGGGGATGGTCACATTGCCTAAGGCAGTCGCAATGAATTTCTCTATCTCCTGCTTATTGTCTACATTAATAACAGTGATCGGTGATGCTGTTGGGAATAGGTCTGGGCCTGCTCCCCCCCATCATGAGGGTCACCATGTTGGCATCACCAATGATGCTCGTCATGCCATTGATGACGTAGGGACATGGTATCATGCGACAGGGATCCACCATGTTGTGGATGGTGGGGTGGGGTTACTGAGCCATATAGGTGTGTGACTGGGTGTTGTACTGAGAGATGTCATCATCCTCCTCCTCCTCAGATGACATTGACAAGGTGGGGGCTACACCTCCCATTGCCTTGATGTGACCAGCCAGCACCTCTCGCTGATGGTGCAGTTTCACCAGTTTATAGTCACAATCCTCATGACTCACTTTTGCAACATTCTGATCCACAAAATCCTGCATCTGCTTCTGTAACACTCTATACACAGCACTAAATTCACAATTGTCCCTAGTAGCTACTCCTAAGTCATTACATACCTGGTTTATCTCATCCTGTAACTCTCCCAACTCCTCATGCATCTGATCATTTGTTCTAATTAACAAGTCATTCATTTGCAAAGACTGTCTCTTATCCTGTCTCAAACTTTCACACTCCTGCTTCAACATACAAAGTTCCTGCTCATTAAACCATGCAGAATGATGCAAAAGGGAATCCTTTTCATTCCACAGAGTCTGGAGCTCTAACTCCAAATCCTGCTCACGTCTGACAGATTCAGTTTCCTGCAATCCCTGCTTAAGAGATGAGATTTGCAGTTCAAGGGTTCAAAACTTCACTTCGGAGGCTTCCAAAGCAGTGTGGAGAGCCACGACCAACAGCCCTTTAGCTTCTCGCTTTCTGGCTGTTTGTCTCGTCTCTGTGTACTGGGTTGAAATCCCCAGTATGGGGTTTTCTAATTGACTTGCATCCCATGCAAAGTCAAACCATCCTCCACAGAAGGCAAGGAAGTTTGAGACATCGAGTCACAGTTCTGCACAAACATTTGATACGGTGGCCATTCTATGGGAGGGAACAAAAAATCAAATTGTGAAAAGGTGCCATGCCATGTATCAATCCACAACAGGTGCACGAGTTCACAGGCAGGCTACTGTGTACTTGTAAGCTTGCAATTCAAAACTGCTGTGGGGTGAGGTGAGTCGGCATTGACCACACCCAGTAAGCAGCCAGACTTTGCAAGTTTATTGTTTATTGTTTATTGATAAATATCGGATAACACCTTTGAGTCAGAGACTCCTTTACAAAGGTGCCATGTTGTACATAGGACAGAGACAACCATGACAAAAGTAACAACTAACATAGTGTAACCCCTCACCCCTGCCTTTTTGCCAAAATGACAGGTAGCATGCTGTTGAAGCTGACAGCAGTACCTGGTGGGGACTGGGTTCAGGGAGGATGAGGTTACTCGGCACAGGGGACCTAGGTTTGGCTACTCTGAACAGGGGCACCCAAGTAAATCCAAACACAGGAAGCAATATCTGTAATGTCCAGAACCAGGAATGGGATTCTTCAGTGTGGCTTTTATTCACTTCCAAGCTGAACAAACAAAGCATAGACGGACCGCCATGGGGCTACATTCCTGGTAATGCAGATTAAAGACAACAGAACACTTTATCACTATTTCCAGCCCTCAGGCTCTAGACCCACAAGGCACACAGCCCAGACTTGCACGCAGCTTTGGGTACACAGTCCGACTTGTACACTACTTGGGTTTTCCCCACTGGTCCAGCTCCCCCGCCGGCCACTTGATCCATGGTCCATTTGAGGAATGAACCAATTATCCTGTTATGGCTCCCCCAAACCACACTGGAGTCTTTGACTCCTAGAGAGAATTTTCCTTACAATTCCACATCTGGGTACTTCCCTTATCACTGGCCAAGTGCCTGAGGTAAAGTAGAAATCCACAGAAGAAATCCGTAGAGGTGGACCTGGTCACTAAAGATGGGGGGCCACCCACCTCCAGCTCCCACAGCCCATATCCAGTCATTTCTCTGGAAACTGAACAATTCCTTTACTGAAAATTTTCAAATGTAGATTCTGGGTAGACGTCTGTCACATCTCCTCTACATATCATTTGCATCCCAACAAGCTCAGGACTTGAATCTACTTGTAATTTGCTTAGCCCATTACTCTAGGCTTCCACTATTTTAGTAGTTCAATCCCCACATTGTCACACAAGTCCCAGGGTGAAAATCATAGGCCCTTTTAGCAAGAGCAGACACTCACCCTCACGTTGCAGGTACCCCACAGGCAGCTCACAAATCTTCTTGTTCTCCCATATAAACTCTGGAACACATAGGCAGCTTCTCCTTTACAAGCAGTACTAGGGGGTTGCCCCAGGAATCTGCAGGGAACCCTTTCCTGACCCCCATCCCTGAAGGGAGGGGGCACTGAGACCCAAAAGCAGCGGTCTCCACCACTTCAATTATCTTCTGTGTCTCTCTTTAAGGTGGAGACACACACCCTTTTACTTAAAAGTAGCCCTCTGTCAGGGCTGAGGCTCCTAGAGCCTACACTGAGCTGCTGAGCTGCCTTTTCAGTAAGCTCCCAACACCAACTCCACACTGAACTGACTCACATTGACTGACTGACTTCAAAACCTCCCAGCATTCTATACCAACTCCCTTGCTGCAGATTCCAATGTGGCTCATGCAGCTGCGATAGCTCTATTGGTGACGTCATCCCTCAGTCTCAGCTGAGACTGAGACCAGAGTGAGACAGTGTGAAACCCATTTAACAGGAGTTTCACAAGCTGCCTTCCCTGCCTACCACTAGGTATTACTGGAATTCTAGTAACCCGGGTAACAAGGGGGTTGCAATAGTAATTAAAAACAATGGTTACAGAATGATTGCAAATGAATACAGAAAATACAAAATAGCAGCAGGGAATACATGGTAACAAACAGCTGCTAACAAGGTACAAAGTGCAAAGATTACAGGTACAAACATAACATTTCAGGGCGATGGTGCTAGCCATGCCCAGGAGTTCTTTGTTGGCTAAGGCATGACATTGGGGTCCATTGTCAGGCTATAGGCATGCCCAAGGGTGGTGGACCAGTGTTAAGTCCATGGTCAAGGAAGGAGGGGGGAAGGTGGGGGGGTGGTAGAAATGGAAGGTCAGATTTAGGGCCAGTCACATACTGATCCCTGGGTGATAAGGTCCCTTAGTTGGGACTTGAACCAACCAGGTTTGGGTTCAGTGAGGAGGGAATTTGGGAGTGAGTTGAGCCAGGATGGGGCCAGATATCGAAATGTTCTTTGGCCTGAGGTAGTCTTGCAGTGAGGTACCCTAAAGTGGGTAGTCGCTGATTGCTGTGTGAGGTGGGTAGACAGTGGGGACTGAAGTAATGGGGAGAGGGCTGGTGGGAGTAATCCTGAGGTGATTTTCTTAGTGAAGGGGCAGGCTTGGTACTTTAGCCTCCCATCGAAGTTGAGCCAGTTTGCTGAGGCGTAGAGGGTGCAGGTGTGTGTAAGTCTAGGACAGCCTGTAGCAAGTCTGCAAGCCTTATTGAGGGCCAGTCTAATCTTGTGTAGGTGAGTGGTGTCGGCTGCACCATAGATGATGATTCAGTAATCAATTGGAGATAGAATAGATGCAGAGATGGCTAGGCGGAGAGATTCAGGGAGGAGGCAGTGCTTATAGCGGGAAGGAGACCAATATGTGTATTGACGGCAGTGCTGAGCACCCGGATATGGTTGTGGAAAGTGAGACCAGTGTCTAGGGTGATGCCAAGGTATTTGAAAGTGGTAACCTGCTCAAGGGGGTCTTTCAGTGAGTTCAGAATGATCAAGGGTTGTCCTAGGTTCTTATTTTGGGGGTGTGCAAACATCATGGATTTAGTTTTTTTGTAATTTAGTACTAACCTATGCTGAATGAACCAGGATTCAGCTTCAGAGAAGGATTTCTGGAGTGCCAAGTGGAGGGCTGCGGGATCAGTGTGTGAGCTGTAGAGGACTGCATCATCTGCATACAATAGAATTTTTCCTGAGCGGGCATTGGGCAGAGTGTTGAGGAATAGGGAGAAGAGAAGTGGGCCAAGAATAGAGCCTTGAGGGTCCCCAGACCTGATTTGGTGGGGGGATGACAGGGAAGGGGCAATCCAGACTGTCTGAGTTCTCTCAGACAGATAGCTGGCAAACCAGTCAATGGTCTCATGGGAGAGGCCTATCTGAGTGAGGGAGTCCAGGAGAAGTGAGTAGTGCATGGTATCAAATGCCTTTGAGAGGTCTATGAAGACAGCACCAGCAGTGTAGCCGGTGTCCAGGGATGTATGGAGGGTGTTAGTAAATTCCAAGAGGGCAGTGGTGGTGCTATGGTTCTGGTGGAAGCCATGTTGTTCAGGACACAGAATGCTGTATTTAGTAAGGTAGTCTGTTA
This sequence comes from Neoceratodus forsteri, assembly GCA_016271365.2. Lineage (NCBI taxonomy): Eukaryota > Metazoa > Chordata > Ceratodontiformes > Ceratodontidae > Neoceratodus > Neoceratodus forsteri. The sequence continues at coordinate 393,330,155 of CM057453.1, forward strand.
GTTGGGTGGCCACAATTTTCTCCAGGGTTTTAGAGAGGGGAGGCAGGATTGATATTGGGCAGTAGTTCCCAGGCAGGGTGCGGTCACCACTTTTAAGGATAGTGATGAGGGCAGATTTCCATTTGGTGGGAAACTGGCCCAGAGAAAGGGAGCAGTTCAAAAACATAGTAAAGGGGGGAACCGCATTGAATGTGAGTCTAAGCAGTTTCAGGTCCAGTGTGTAACTGCTGAAACAAGATTTACTGAGGGCTTTGAGTAGGACTGGGGATGTTTCATGCTGGGAAACTGCTTTAAAGTGGAAAGTGGGGTTGGGGATGGGGCAGTGTGGTGTAGGGTGGGTGGGGGAGAAAAAGTTGGGGAGGAGAACACCAGTGAGGTCAGAGAAGGTGTCATTTAATGTGTCAGCGATAAGGGCTGGGTCTGAGGTGATAGCTCCGTTGGCCCTGATATGGGTAGATGGGGCAGTGGAGGCTTTGCCACTTAGCGTTTTGAGTGAGTCCCAAAACTTGCGACCTGAGTCCCATGTGTTGGCGAACAAGGTTTTATGGTGCTCAGCCTTTGCTTTTCAAATATCCCATGTGCATTTATTGTGCGCTTCCTGGTAGTGCTGCCTGTCAGAGGGTTTTCTGGTATCCTGAGCAATGTGCCACAGATTGTCTCATTCATGCATCTGGTCCAAAAGGGCCTGAGATAGCCACGGTGTATTGGCACCTTTAATTTTTGTTTAGTCAGGGGAGCAAACAGGTTGCAGGCAGTGTTGAACATATGAATGAAATAGTTGAGGGCAGAGTCAGTCTTCTGAGCATTTCTTATGGGGGACCAGTCAGTAACTCGGAGGTATTGTTTAAGGGACTGTAGTTTGCCAGGTTTGAGGCAGCGTTGTAAGACAGTTTTGGGGGTTGATTACAAAGTGGGTGAAAAATGGGAGAGGTGATGCAGGTGTGCACACCTACTGTCCCCGTTGGGAAGGGAAAGTTGTAGTAGCGAGTGAAAATGTTGCAAACACCAAATATTGCCTGCACACGGTTGTCAATTGTCAGGAGGTCTAAACCTCACTCTCAGGTTCTTGGCAATAATGGGCATGCAAGGAATCACAGACATGTTGCATGAGAGTAATAAAGCTTGCTTATTACTACCAAAAAGAAAATCACAGTTGCCCTAAGTAGTTCTTACCATTAGGAACTGGGAGCCAATGCTAAGCATTCCCTATACCTCAAGGAATCTCTCTGTCTCCTGGGGTCTCTGAGGTAGAAGACGTAATGTCTTACATTATATACCTAAGATAATTACCATAGTTACTGTAAGATAGAAACATTTCTAGTTACAGAGATGAGCCCTATTGGCTAAATTAGAGGTGGCTCCACAGTCCTAGATAACATTATACAATTTTGTTATAGTCATCACTTTGTGGAAACGAAGAGGTACAGTTTGTACATAGCCGTGTAGTAATACAAATCATCAGAAGAAGGCAATGCTGACTTATATATCATAATCATTACAAGGACACAGGTGTCCTAACATCTTGTAAGCAAGAAATACATGTGTATATTGGAAAGTAAAGTGTATAACAGTTATGTGCATACGTATCCTGACATCTGCTCTTATATGGTAGATTCCCTTAGCCCTACATGTTAGTATAACATATACCTAAATGCTAGCTGTTTGTGGTGTACCTCTTGGAGTACCAATTAGGGTGCAGGGACCTTGTGTAACAAGGGGCTCAAAAAGATGCACAGTATTACAAGTGTGGCCTGACTAAGGCTGAGTATAGTGAAACATAACTCTAGCACCCCTACTCTTAATATTTCTAAATATATAGCCCAGTAATCTATTACACTTTTTACCCATCTCTTTAGCATGTAAACCAAATGATAACTTATTAGTGATAGTTACACCACGATCTTTTTCAGAGGTTGCTTCCTGAATTATACACCCATTTAGTTGTTATTCAGCCATGATATTATTATGACCTAAATGAAACACTTTACATTTACTGTGGTTAAAACGTAGTTCATGTTTTTGGGCCCACTGTTCCAACACAGTTAGTTGTTTTTGTAATTCTCTGACAGCTTCATGATTGTTCACAATGGCACCTATTTTTGTATAATCAGCGTATTTGCACACCCATGTACCAGTAGATGTTTTCATGGTAGAGATAGATAGGTTAAACAGTGTGTGCTCCAAGGTGGATCCCTGTGGTACCCCACTTGTGACTAGAGATATTGTACATTTTTACTCTGCCTGTGAAGTTCTTGTGAAGTTGCCAAATCTGCCTCCACAAAAAATGTTGCATAATTGGCCTTTAATGACAAAATTTTACCGGTGAACTTCGAAGTTAACTTTGGCTTTTGTTACTAACTTTGAAGTTACAGAAAAAAAGGGTTTGTCAAATTATTCACTTCCTGCAAGTCACATGGGAGACCACAGTCAGGCAGTAAGTGAATGTTTAATTTCTGAGTAAAGCTGCAGACAAAGCAGCAGAGCTCAGAGAGAGATTCCCCCACAAATATCTTTAACTTTGATTGTTTTTGGCTGTAATTCTTTTCTTTCTTTATCTGTATTCTGTATAGAGAACTTTTGTTAGTGTACTGTTTTTTTTTAGATAGTTTAGTGTGTGCATATGTGCGTGTGTGTGTGTGTTTGTTTTCTTGATTTTATTTTTTTTTAGAATGGAGAGGGAGGAGATTAGGAAGAAGGATGGGGCGGCAAGGATTCACCTCAACTGGCGTGCTTTTAAGCTAGTCTTTGATGCTCCTCCCAGATCATGATGAGAGTTCTGCTGCACCATTGCAGCAGGAGCAGGAGTCACAGGATCCACACATTTCACAGCAGCAGGAAGATCCACATGTCACCCCCCCAGCAGGAGCCCATGGTCTCTGCCTTAGTGAGACCCAGCTGTGGTGCGAGTGTCACCCCAGCAACTCAACCACTGGCAATGTCAATGAAGAGCACCCCAACACCACCACAGCATCTGGTGCTCCCCTCCCCACTGCGGTCTGTAATGTGGGAGTTTTTCACCATGGATCCTGCAGATGAGACAGTGGCCATCTGCAAGCTCTGTGGACGTAGTGTGAGGTGGCATAAAAAAGGCAACCACCTGGGAACTGGTGGCTAGAGGACACACTTCCGGATCCACCACTTGGCTAAGTGGAAAGCGTAGGAGCATGAGGTGGCTGCAGCACATGGTGGTGGTGGTGATGGAGGCAATGTGTGATTGGAAGGGGAGCAGTGGGAATCAGCCATTTTGCTGCTGTGAGTTGGTGTGTTAGCCATAGGCACTTCTTCAGCAGTAGTCAGACATTACCTGCAAGACAGCAGGCAGCAGCACATGGCAACTCTAGCCCCGGAGCACCTGCCACAAATGAATGTGTGGCGGTACTGTGGGACAAAGTGTGTCATGACTTTAATCAGTTCAGGCAGGAAGTCAGGGATTGGCTGTACAATGTGATGTCCAGTCATGGAAAGATCCTCACTTTCCTGTTTGAGCTGAGTGGCAGTGGTGGTAGTGGACCTGGCACTGATACTGGCGAAGGTGATGGTGTTGTGTGAGTGTGATGCTGCAAGTAATTGTTTAGTTTATGTTAAGTCATTTTATTTTTTTGTTTATTTTTTCCACCCTCTAGTCTACATTCCCTGCCCCTCCCCCAAAAATAACAAAATATAAAAAGTTATAAAAAGTAGAAAAAAATACTTTTCTCTATTTTTCATCTCTATCCTCCTTTTGAGTAGTGTGAAATATTTATTTCTAAACTTTTTTGTGTTACTATTACTGTTATAGTTTCTATAGGCCCATATTTCACTTTATCCTTTCCCATGCTCACTCCCTTAATTTTACCCTCATGTAAACTTAAGCATTGATCTTTCCCTGATGACCCTAGCCTGTCCCGTTCTGTTCTTTCTTTAATTTTGACACATGATGAACCACTTTCCTTCCTTTTGTTTTTACTTATTCATGTGTCCTCTTTCTATCCACAGATGTCAAGTATTATACACAATAACACAGATTTTTTTCCTTGACATGTGATGATGCATGAATGGTGGTTGTGTGCAGCTGCCAACCATTCAAAGAAGTGCACAAGCACAACAGAAACATGAGGTATTATCCTGAGTTTTTCAACATAAATGTAAAATTGTGTCCCCAGAAAGAAACTGCTGTCCTTCTCACAAATAATGTTGCTGCATGAGTCAGCTAAGGTGGGGAAAAACCCACGTAAGAATTGCAAGAGAAGTTAAACATGATGAAGTTATGATTGTTGGGCCTGTATCCCACCACTAGCACCACCACTAGCCATTTAGAGATTGCTGTGGGGCTGTTGCTGATTGTAGTACTGTTTCAAGACCTGCCGGTTGTTCAATCTTGGATGCTGCATCACACATACTGCACGAGTAAGTATTTTGGAATGTTTCCCATCTTTTCCTTTTAAGGGGAAGGGGGCTGGTATTGTACTACCTGAGGTGTAATGTGTTTGTACTGCTTTTCCATTCAGGTAAGGGAGATGATGACATCTGACAGATTGAAAGCTGCAAGAGGTTGTAATTCACCACATGTAGTAAAGATGAAGGTATGTATTTTTTGGGGGTGGATGGGTTACTCATTTAGTTATTTGGCATTAAGACTGAAATTGTACATCATTGTGTCTGCTTTGCTTCCTTGCAGGTATTTGTTGTGCCTCTTGAGAAATCACCCAGAATTAAATGAGAAGACTTGGCATAAAGAATCAACACACTTTGGTTGTCTTCATGCGTCATCACCTTTCTCTACGAAGCTGCCCTCACAGTCCTCCAGACTGGAGTTCTTACCAGATGGGTATTCAAGTTCCAGAACTGAGTCATCAACATTGATGTGAACAGTGGATTATGATGACTTCACCTTTCTGCTTCTACCAACAGCATCATCTGTCTCTTCATCTTCGTCAGAAGATCCACTGTCAGGAGGATGTGGTAGGAACACGGACATCATCGTCTTGCGTAGAATGTGTCTCTTATTCATGTTTATAAATGTGAGTTTCCACATTCTTTGGTGACAGATTTGTGTGCAGGTCACATACAATTTCACCTGCATCACTAAACACATGCTCAACACTGACACTACAGGCAGAGCAGCTAAGGTATGTTATCACCACGGCTGTCAGTGCAGGCCATTCAGTTATTTTGCTCACCCAGTACAATAATGGCTCATCACCGATTGCAAGGTGTTTTTGTTCAGCCATAAAACAGTCAAACATGTGACATGCTGCTCTGAGTCTGACTGCCTCATCATGCTCCTCCTCATCATGGTCTTCCACGGGCACAACTCCAATCTCACCTAAAACATCACAAATAGGACTGATGTTTTATGGCTTCTGTCTGCCTGACATAGTCATGGCATGTGAAGGTGACAGTGCTGTAGTGGTGGTGGTGATGGTGGTGGTGGTGGTGGTAGGAACAACTCTTTGTGCCCTATATGTCTTGAGCATCTGTTCCCCTCTAACCCTTCTGACAAGAATGTTAGTAAGGTTTTCTATCCTCTGACTCCCACCGTGTAGTATAGACTAAAAGCCATGTTTATAATGGGGGTCCAGCATGGTGACAATGCCAAAGTCATCAGACTGCAGAATTCCAGCAATATGAGGGTTGGAGTCCAACAAGTCGAGCATGTGCTGCATCAAGGCCAAAGTGTCACTGTCACCTCCTGCCTCAATTGATTGCTGCACATTAACTAGTGTGCACCTCAGTACGCGTAGCAAGGGGAGGGACTGACTGATACTGGCAGTCTTCCCACTCACTACTTGTGTTGCATGTCGAAAGGGACACAGAATCATTATCAGTCTATCCATTAAATGCCACTGTTCTGTACTGAGAGCCATGGACACTCCTGCACTGTCATGACTGGTGTGTAGCAGCAGATAATTGGACACAGCTTTGTACTGCTCATAGAGCTGCTCCAACATGTACAGCATGGAATTCCATCTGGTCACCACATCCAACTTCTTGTGATGCTGTGGCAGATTGTTCTTTCTCTGAAACTGGCATTTCTGGTCACGGGCCTTCCCAGAACAGGCAAAGTGGTTACAGATGTGGTGGGCCACCAACAAGATATCCTTCACATCAGGATGGCTAAGAAACTGCTGGACCATGAGGTTGAGGCAGTGTGCCAGGCATGGCACCCTGAGAAACTCACCATCATGTATGCATTTTATAATGTTGGAGCCGTTGTTGCTAGCAATGAAGCCAGCTTTCATTGACAGTAGGTGCATCCACTCATCAGTCTCACCCAGTACTACTTCAAGCATGTTCTCCCCGGTGTGTGACCCAAGCATGCTTTTCATTGTGAGTGTCACGTGCTGCCTAATACTGCTTATGTTGATACCACTACAGTCTACCTTACTGCACTTTCTGCCACCATGTCCAGATTCTAAATAGACTACCCCAGGAACCTGAGCCCAGTGTGCAGCAATGCACATATAGGAGCTGCCAGTGGTTCTTCCACTTGTCCACATATCCAAGCTAAGATGGATGGATGGATGATGATGAAGAATGCTTAAGTGCATGGACCACCACCGCCTTTACTGTGGCATGCAGGTCTGGAACAGCACACTTGGAGAAGTATGTTCTTGATGGTATCTTCCACTTTGGACATGCACAAGCAGCAAAATTTCAAAATCTTTCATTCTCTACAAAGGAGAATGGTAACAGGTCAAGTGTGAGTATTTGTGCAGCAGCCACAATAAGCTCCCATGCAGCACAGTGATACATAGGATATTTGGTGTTCTGTTCAAACATGCTCACAAGAGTTGGTTGTAATTTTCGGGGTGCTGAGTTGAAAAACAGATGGCCATGTTGTGGTGGCCCAGTAGGGGTTTTATTTAACTGAGACATACGTTGTGCTGCTGATAAAGGAGCACAAGTCATTTTAGGTATCTCATGGCTTGGCGACGGCGTTACTGTGAACTGACTCTGTAGGGAACTGCTGAAGCTGCCACTACTACTATGCCCACTACCTGTAGGAACCACCTCCACCACATCCTCTGCCTCCACTACATCTTCCTCCTCAGAGGCACTGCATAACAATGATGAGGGTGAGGAACCAGGACCAGGACCACCTGTAACTTCTTCCTTCTGGTGTTTAAGCCATAGCACAGGGTGACAGTTATTTAAATTTGTGTGCTGACCACTAGTGCCTAGGTGGCTCCCCTTCTTCCCCCTATGAACTCATGCATAGCAAAGCTGACATATTGCTACTTTTTCATCTTGAGGGTCCAGCACATAGAAGTCCCACACTACAGATTTTGTACCCCTTTTTTTCTCATGATGCCTGGACTGGGACAGTGGAGTTGAAGTATGGGGGGATACTTTTTTTGTAGTTTGTCTCTCTCTCTTTCTCTCATCACATCAAGCATAGTGCGGGGAGGACCTTCACTCTGATATTTAGTGGTTAAACCGATGGTGCTGCTTGTGCACTTAAGAACCCCTGCAGAGACACCACCTTTCTGCTTCTTCTTCTTCTCTGGTTCCCACGTGGAATCAAACACCTCATCATTATGATCATCATCAATGCCATCATCTGCATGCCATCCATTGTTGATGGCCTCCTCATGCTGAACCTCAATCTCCACAGTGTCTGTGTTTGTTATCTCCACAGAAATTGGCATTCCAATATTCCCCTCACCCACTGCCTCAACTGTATCACAAGGAACACTGCCAGGACCATCACCAGCAGCAACTGAGACAGGAATCTGATCCTTCTTATCTTTCTCAGACACTGCTTCTGGTGTAATTTTCAGGCTACTTGCATGAGTGCAACCATGGCTAAAATGTTCGGGGGGACATGGCTGTACCGGGTCTTTGTGCCAACATCGGTGCCATTGGCTATGGAGCACAGAGATAGAAGACAACATCATTTTTACAATTAATTTGTTGGAAGGCAAAGGATAGAATGGGAAAATCTTGTGAGTCACAAATTTATTATTGTCCATTTTACAAAAACAATCATTTAAAATAATGGCAAGAAAAATATTACATCATCAACATCATCATCATCATCATCTTCCTCCTTCTCCATCTCCATTACTGGGAAAAAACTGGCTAACATTCATTAAAAATAAATACATCAAGCTGCAATAGAAAACTATAGATGGAAACTGGAATTAAGACAAATAAAATATTTTAAATGAAACATTCAGATTGATAACCTCAAATACCTAATTTTTAACCTCAAATACAGGTTTTTGAGGTTTTGTGAACAATGCTTAAGCTTTCAAACCAAGCTAGTCCTTCCTCGGACTCTGAGGAACATCTGTGTTTTCTTTTTGTAACATCTATGTTGGTCCAATAAAAGGTATCAAACCATTTGCTTCTGGTTCTGTCCACACAGGGAATAACATAGTACAGTACAATATATCAGTGAAGGGAACTTTTTACATTTTGGACTTGACAAATTGAGCTGCAGCCTGCAGAATTGTTTGTTGCTGCTCTCTCTCCTATTTATGTCTGTAGTTTAAACTGAAGCCTCTCATACAAAAAAGGTCAGATCAAGTATCTGGACTAATAAAATGCCCACTTGTTGAGAATCAAGTACACTGAACATAGAAGCCTAACTACGAAAACTGTACAGACTTTACGGGCCCAATTCCAAAACACATGGTACAACTCATGGGCGTATGTGAGTTGCACTGTGCGCTGATATGCCAGGGCCCCTGCACCCTATTCTGGGACCAGCAGGGTCCCCGGCACCTATGACCTGCGACTTGTGGCAACCACAGGGTTGTACCACAGAACTGGTGCAATGAACCTGGGTGCTGCAAGTTGCAGACCACATTCAACTGCCTCCCGCCCTGTAACACTCCCGCAATCCCCTGGGGTCCTTGGTGGAGCCGACCTGGTGGCACAGGCTCACGGGGGGGGGCACGGTGCAAAATGGACTCAGGTGGCTCCCAGAAATTCGGTGGGTGAGGGGTATAACTGTGCTGGGGGGGTCCATTGGGCAGGGCTATATATGATATGCAGCACTGTGGGAGGGCATCCATCATTTTGCCAGGATGGATGCACCTTAGACCACCTCCATGCTGGTCTAACTCGCAGTGCCATTGCGGGTCTTGTAATCACGTAACTGGGTTATGGCAGCCACCCTTTTGGAATACAGTGCAGGTGCTGCTGTAACCCACCCTTGCACCATGCCTCTGTGGGTTGCGGGTGTTGTGGGTGTTGTAGCCCACCTTTGGCACAACCTGCATGCAGCATGGCACAAGCTGCATCTTGTAGTCACGGCTTGCGTAACACATGGTGCAAGGTGCAATTTGTGCCGTAGGGTTTGGCGTAAATTGCCTTGCGCCATGCGTAATGCAACCTGGTATCGGGCTCCACATCTCCAATTCTCTCGAGATATATTATGTGCACATTGTTTGGATCTTTCAGCATCTGCCTGCATCTAGCACATAACCTAATTCATTTGAAATAAATTTAAAAAATACCCAAACCTGAAAGTATTATCTCACACTGAGGAAGACATAGCACATGATAGCCTGACACCGAACAGACAGAAGCTATCTAAGTAAGTGAGTAAGGTTAGTAAGGTTAGGGAACAAACCCAGCATCCTCCCCTCTTCTGCACACTTCACCTGCCCTCCTGACTGCTCTTCATCTCTCTCCTTCCACCACTTCCTTATTCTCTCCCCCTCCCATTAAGTCCTCTCTGCCTTCACACCTTGCATTCTCATCCCCTCCTCACCTTGACTAGGCCTTCTGGGCTGATTTTCTTTCTTCCATCCTCCCTCCCTCCCTCCCTCCTGCTGTCCCTGCCTTTCTGGCCTCCCATCCTACCTGATCTTTGACCACCCCTGTTCTCCCATGGTCCTATTCCTCCCTTTGTCCTCTGTAATTCATCCTTTCTTCCTCCCTCCTGCTACTTCCAGCTCCTTGGCCACCCATCCAACTGTTCACTCGGCCACCCCTTTCCTCCCTTTTGTCTTATCTCTCCCTTCATCCTCTGCATTTCACTCTTGTGAGACTTGGCCTTATGGGCTGCATCTCCCCTGTCTTCCAATTTTTGCACCTGTGGCATACATTGTACAATGCCATGAGTTGTTTTACTTACCTGGACCAAATGTAAATGATATGTACCCATCATTATTCCTTTAAATTTTGTATCTAGTCTAATTCATTACTTATCTGTTCTCCTGTATTGTATTCCTCTGATGTGGAACCCATTGAAAGAGCCCCTAGCTCACAGGTGTATACAAAACACTAATAAATAAATAAAATAAAAATAAAAAATAAATGTATAGTATAGCCACAGTCTGCAGACCCAGTTGTTGTAAATCTGACACTCTCTTTTTCTCTAAAATGAAATGGCCAGTGTTTATGCTAAAATAGCGGGCAAAATACAACCTTAAAAGAAAAGTCAGATTTTATCTGCTCCACATGAAATCTAATGAACTGTATATTTAAGATTACCTGGCATGTGTCCCTTTTCTAGGACTTTTTGCACCTTTGCTGAAAAACTTGGTCAACTTTCTGCCAGTAAGGCAGACAAGTAAGTGAGTAAGGTTAGGGAACAAAGGTGTGAACTTATATAACCAGCACAGAAACGTAGACATTGCCATTAGAAAAAGACTAGTGGTCCATCCAGTTTGCTTGAACAGGTCTCTCTCCCTCACACCTTGACCTAATGTTCTGGTGAGGATAGCAGACTTGGGCCTGTCTAAATCCCACAACTACCACTTGCATTGCATACGATGTGACCCTGAGCAAGTCACTTAACCTCCCTGTGCTGCTGGGTCACACCTAGAAACATGCTCTCACTGGGCCTTTAGTGGCCAAACATTCTAAAATAAAAGTTACATAAAAAAATAATCTAGCATGGAATTAGGGGGTGAGCTACTACCTATATCTAGCCTATGTGTTATGTCATAATAACTCCTCATGGGGTACAGGTTTAGGCTGACTATACTTAAGCCTGTGTCAATGCCCATGGACATCAGAGAGTAGCCCAGAAAGGAGATTCTGCCAAGTGTGACCCTCTTCACCTGCGTTACCCTTGGGGGGAGTCACATAACAGTAGCTGCCATGAAGAGCCATTCTCAAACTCATTGTGTGTCCCCTGTTTACTGTGCTCTGTCTCTTGCCATTACCAACTAGGTTCCCCCTCCCTACACCACTAATACAATGTCACTTTTTTCTTACTGAGGACAACCCCTGTCGAAATGCAGTATTTCATTTTCAGTCTAGTTAAGGTTGTACTCATGTATACACCTTAAGTAACTCACTCAGAGTCATGCAGTGAGTAAGTGGCTATATTGGGATTTGAACCTGACTCTCTGGGTTCCTGAACATGTGTTCTAACACCAGTCCATTCAGCCTCCACTTTTTTTTTCATATAGGGACATCACAGCTTCCCCTACCAGGCTACCACCACAATGTTACCTTGTTATTAGTTCTTAGCAAGTTGCCGTTTGTGTGCTCTGTAATTTATTTGAATTGATTTGAAGCATATAAATGGTGTTTTCTGATCCATGGTGTGTTTTAGGTTATGTGTTTTAACTTGTGAAGCAACCCAAGCCTTTGGGAAGTGGCAGTAGAGAAATAAGATTGCCTCCCCTTGCCATCACAGTCCTATACCAACTCCTGTTCTGAATCATCTATGAGTAGATGTGGGGTGGGTGGCTGATTTGGATAAAAACAGTCATGGTCCATGACTGCTTTTATCTGACTCAGCCAGCCACTCCTAATCTTTAGCTCTAAAGACCCCCTGACAGAACAGTTGGAGGCTTGAGTTCACCCCACCATCTGGGGTGGCACTGGCTATGCTGCTAGATCAGTATTGCAGCATGTAAGCAGTAGCAGGGACCACACACACTTTAATATAATGGAATAAAACAATATATTGCAACCCACATTGTCCAGACAATGCAAAGCATAACACTTAGGAGTTACAGCAATATGGCAGGAAAGTAGGAGGAATAGTTTCTCCATATGTATGGAGAACTTCACAGTAAAAGGACACCAGACTGCAATTAACTGCTATGCTATTCAAAAATAATAATCCTCTCAAATTCCAAGAAGACTTTAAACAAGGAAAGACAGTTGTCTTTACTGACACTTGCACTGCTCATTTGCAGTGTACAAAGTCAGCTACAATATAAGTGGCCCCTGAAAAAAGAGAACAGACCTTCACTGATATATTCATTTATATTAGCTCATCTTGTCAGACAGCTATGCTGCTTAAGACATTTAATAAAAAAAAAGAAAAATTGTGTTTAAATACTTTTAGCAGCCCAGCAGCCATCCGTATAGAAACCAATACTCCATCAATGATTTGTAGTTTGTAAAGGCATCACATTATACAATATTCTAAATAAATAGTGTGCAGTATGTGATGCCTATACATCAAACTAGACGTCATTGAACCCAGTCCTGCTTTCTATAGGGATAGATGCTGGGCTGCTAAATGATTAGAGAATTTGAACATGATATTTTTTTAAGTGTCTAGGTCTTGAACTGTGAGAGATGATGCGGCCAAGTATTTCAGGAAATAGTTACTAGCAAAAACTCAAGATGCTGCTGAGCTGACACTCTGACAGAGACTCCCAGGACCACTACTGTATACAGTGACACACAGATATCCCTGATTTGTTTGTGTTTGCTAGTTAGTTGACAGTTTCTTGGTTGCCAGGCAGCTAATAATCTATCTGCACTTTTAGCAAAGGCAGGACTGAGCCACTTTACTTAATACCCTCACCCAAAAATTACTTTTATTCTTTATTAATTCAGCAGCCCAGCATCCATCATATAGAAACCAGTACTCATGCAGTCAATGATTTGTAGTTTGTATGGGTAAGATATAGATCCCTTCAAGCTTCAAAATAAACAGTGACTGTGTACTGTCAGGAGGTCTAAACCTCACTTTCAGGTTCTTGGCAATATTGGGAATGCAAGTAATCACAGACACGTTGCACAAGAGCAATAAACTTGTTTATTACTACCAAAAAGGATAAAATCACAGTTGCCCTAAGCAGTTCTTACCAATATGAACCGGGAGCCAGTGCTAAGTGTTCCCTATACCTTGAGGTGTCTTTGTGTCTCTTGGGATCTCCGAGGTACAAGGCTAGTGTATCACATTATATACCTATGATAATTACTGTGGTTACTGTAAGATAGAAACATTTCTAGTTACAGAGATGAGCCCTATTAGCTAAATTAGAGGAGGCTCCACGGTCCTAGATAACATTATACAATTTTGTAGTAGTCATCAGTTTGTGAAACAAAAGAGTTCTTATACAGAGTCTTATATAACTCAGTGTAGTAGTACAAATCACCAAAAGGTGGCAATACTGACTTACATATCATAATTATTCCAAGACACAGGTGTCCTGGCATCTTACAAGTAAGAAATGCACAGAAAATACATAGAAGAATATATGTGTATTAGCAAGCAACGTGTATTACAACAATATGCATACATATCCTGACATCTACTCTTATACTGTACGGTAGATGCCCTTAGCCTATATGTTAGTATAACATATGCCTAAGCACTAGCTGTCTACGGTGTACCTCTGAGGGTACCAATAAGGGTGCTGAGACCTCATGTAACATTATCCCCCCTTGTTGCCTCCAAGGGCAACACAGGCAAATCTAGGGAAATGTCAGGGAGCAGTGGTCATTTACAAACCCGACACATGAGCTTTGTAAAGGAACTTGAGCTGCTCACAGTGTTGGCGCAGTGTGCGCCATATGCAGCATAGCATGATAACCAAGAAACATTTCAAAAATGCCTGTATAATCACAAAACCTTTAAAAGTAATTTCTAACCAGATGTTAGTCAATGCATTATTCATATCACCATCATTAATCAAGGAAAGGATAGCTTCAATGGCCTGGGTTATATTATTGCTTATGTGGATGAGGTGTGTATCTTTCCTGTCTAAAAGTGATTTTAATGTAAGTGTAAGTGGGTCTATGTGTACACTAAAATATGGTAAATATTCTGAAAGTGTGAGCAGATAATCAGGATTACCATCAGTGATGTCTGCATCCATAAGAGGAACAGGGGTTATAACGGTATGACCAATAACAGTCTTCTGGTGTGGGGACAAAACAGAAATTGGGGTTCTCAATAACTCATGTCACAGATCCATAAGTACAGCTTTTAAAGTTAGTTACCACACAGTACTCCCCATCAGAATTGTACTGAGAGTGAACAGTAGGGAGTCTCCACTTTTGCAACTGTGCTGGGCAGGTGTAGGTCATCTTCAAAATCCGTGTTGACAGGTGATGAACCTCCTCACAATATGATTGATACAGCTTATCCAGAGCCAAAGTAGAATCCAAGAAATCCATGCCATTAGTGGTGATGTCATCATCCATGGTAAAAGTCCAATCAATGCTATCTGGAGAATAACCACAAACAGGTTGAATAACATCAAATACATCGCATCAGCACAAGTAAATGTATTGCTTCTTCGCACAACAGTCCGTGTGCGGAGCCACCTATGCATCCAGGAAAGGATGGAAAGCCAGTAGAGGTGGTAGATCCAGGCATTCTCTGCAGATGTCTTCGTCCAGGTGCCCAATGGAATGTACCAGTGCAAGCTTGTCAAACAAGGCTGTAGTGGGATCAAAGCATGGTAAAGAGACAGTAAAAGAAACAAACATCGTATCTCTTATGGAACATTTCTTAGCAGTGAAACAAGGACCAGTGTTAGGGTGTCTGGTCACAAACCCCAGGTTCCTAGCTGTTGGAAGAGAAATCGTTAGAGATAGTTGCATACACATAACAATACAGCTAGGTGTTTTACATCATGGACAATACCATTTGGAAATGCATCTATCATGTATGATATCAGGGATTCTTCCAGATTCTAGATCACGGAAGAGATTGTTGATGGTAGTGATAATATATGAGCCATAGGCAGAGCAGAGGATTTCTCTAGCAATGTATTGTGTATCTGCTTCTTTGCTGTTCTGTGCAATGAGTGCATTAATCTTGTCTTTAGAGTCTATAAATGCCTTAGCAATGTCATGCATGTTGTATACAGTCTATCTTTCTTCCTGACTAAGACCATCCACACCATGCAATAATGGGGGTAGTATATTATTAACCAAACCAGTCAAAAATTTGGCAGTATGAGATCTGATAGCAGCAATGCCTGCTTTATTCCAAATAGACATAGCTGTACCAAAAAGGCCTGTGACAGTTCCTGTTGCACCTGTGACATCAGAACTGTCAACGTCACGTGTATTACGTTTATGACTTTGATCATCAGGATTGGGTTTTCTCCTGAAGTTGCCTCTATGTTCAGTAGTATGGACCCCGGCAATAGGGTCTTGAGTACGAATCTGAAATGCAGCTAAACTATCAAGCAATAACGTACTATAAAATGCTGATGTGTTAGTATTATGACACATACCAAATTCTTTCATATTCCAGTAAGTAAGATTAAACAAAACAGGTATATGCATAAATTGTAAGTTATTAATCAATGAACCAGGGAGGGCAGTGGCTGTTAGACCACTACGGGGACCAGGGGTATGCTTTGGACATTCCAAAACCTGTTTATCAGTGGGTGGGAACACAGAGAAATACATGGCAGCAGAAACCATGTGGTGTACAGCACAACATTTCTGAGCAGAATCCTTAGACAAAGAATTACAGTATGAAGGATCAATTAAGGCAGTAATGTTGTACAAACCAGAGTGTCTGGGAGCAGTTTGTAGCAAGGACAGAGAACCATTTGGGGCTAATTTAGCATTAGGCCAACCCTGGAAAGTTCCTTTGGAGAGTTTGGCTACAGGGAGAATTTGTCCTTGTGATGTGGTTTGCCACTCAATTTGTAGGGTAGATTTATCAGGAGCAACAACCGAGGCAGTGAGTTAAGCATCGGAACCTTCCTGGACAGTAATCAGACTATCGGGTATATTGATGGATACTCCCTCTGAAGGAGATGCTGGATGATCAAGGTGTGGTAGGTGGTTCAGTACCATGCCTTGGATGCAGGGGATAACTCCTGAGATGAGGAGATAATGGAACAAGATAGTCTTGTCAGTGTATCTGCAAAGCAAAATCAAACATTAGTAAATCAGTACTATTCCGCCCAATGGGGTGAGGAACAAGTAATTAAGCTCCTTTATACAGTTTCAGTTGGTTTGCATGTAACCATTTGTCAGTCAGTTTATTGTTATGGAGGAGTCTAACTTGATAGACTGGTGGACTGAGCTTGTTGACAATGGGATATGGGCCTTCCCATTTATTGGAGAAGGAATGAGTGGGATCTGCAAATTGGAGTACCATTACCTGATCTCCAACCTGCCAGTCCACTTCTTGTGCATGCTTGTCAAACTGTACTTTGGATTGTTGCTGGGCCTTACCCATGCCTGATAGGAAACAGGAAAGTTCAAGCCCCCCCCCCAAAAAACATGGCTGGTAGTAAGGTAAACACTGAGGTACAGAACTTGACAGAGGGCAGGACAAAGGCAAATGGAAAAATGGACAAGGGCAATAACAGCAGGGATGGGGTAAAAAAAGATAAAGCCAACATTAAATGGAGGGCAATGAGTACCAATGCCCGTAGTCTGGGAAACAAGCTTCCAGAGCTAGTAGCTCTGATGGAAGCAGAACACTTGGATATTGTGGCAGTCACAGAAACATGGTACATGGAGAACCATGACTGGGATGTCAACATACCAGGGTACACAATCTACAGAAGGGACAGTGAGGGTAAAAGAGGAGGTGGAGTAGCTCTCTATATAAGGGAAGGGATCAAAGCTACAGAACTAAAAAGTAAAGGGGGAGGACAAGAGGAACTCTGGGTCACCTTGGAGACAGGGAATGGCATCACAATCCGCACAGGGGTTGTATACAGACCCCCGTCTCAAGGTGAGGAAATGGACAGGAAAATGATAGAGGGCATTCTCAAAATGGCTGAAAAAAGGGGAGATACTGTTGATGGGGGACCTGAATATGCCAGATGTTAACTGGGTGACATGGACTGCAGCCACATCCAAAAGCAGGGTCATTCTCAATGCCCTACAGGGAGCATGCCTTAGACAGATAGTGGTGGAACCCACTCGGGAGGGAGCAATATTAGACCTGGTACTCTCAAATGGAGAAATAAGCACAAACTTAGAAGTCAGTAGACATCTGGGAACAAGCAACCACTGCACAATGTGCTTCACAATAAACACAACCATGGAGACAAGCCATACAAAGACAAGGATACTGGACTTTAGAAGGGCTGACTTTGGCATAATGGGTGAATACCTGAGGAATGCATTAGCAAATGGCCAGAAAGGAGGGGTGGAAGAACAATGGAGAAAAATCAAACTGCCATCATGGAGGCAACAAGCCTTGTGTGAAACAAATAAAGAAAACAAAGCGGATAAAAAACCACTATGGCTCTCAAAAGAGGTGTCAGGAAGGTTAAGGAGAAAAAGGCTGCATTCAAAAAGTATAAGGAATCACAGACAGAGCACGACAGGGAACTGTATCAATTAAAGCAGAAAGAAGTGGGGAAGGCAGTCAGAAAAGCAAAGGCCCAAACTGAGGAAAAGATAGCCAACTCTGTTAAGAAGGGGGATAAAACCTTTTATAGGTACATTAGGGAGCATAGAAAGGTTAAGGGAGGGATAGTGAAGATTAATAAAGGAGAGGGGAGGTGGGCAGTGGGAGACAGTGAAAAGGCAGAGATACTGAATGAATGAACTTCTGCTCAGTATTCACAAAAGAAGAAGAGGAGGAGTTACCTAAACCAAACAGTAGAAGCACTCTGGATAGTGGGGTTGACACCAGTCCATTTACAGAAGAAAGAGTACTGAAAGAACTCCTAAAACTCAAGGTGGACAAAGCAATGGGGCCTGGACGGATTCACCCTAGAATCCTAAAAGAGCTAAGGGAGGACCTAGTGACACCACTCAACCACACTTTTAACAAATCATGGGAAGATGGGGTGGTACCTGAAGACTGAAGGAGGGCAGATGTGATTCCCTTCACAAAAGTGGGGCAAGGCAGAAGCAGGAAACTACAGACCTGTTAGTTTGACCTCAGTGGTGGGGAAAATGATGGAATCACTTCTGAAAGAAAGAATTGTTGAGTACCTAGAGGCCAGCAGGCTGGGACCCAAACAGCATGGATTCACAGCAGGAAGGTCATGTCAGATGAATCTAATTGATTTCTTTGACTGGGTGACAAAGTTATAGACCAGGGAGGGGCTGTGGATATGGCCTACCTAGACTTTAGCAAGGCATTTGACACAGTCCCACACAAAAGATTAATAATCAAGTTAGCCAGCCTGAGAGTGGGTCCCAGGGTGGTAGCCTGGGTAGCAAACTGGCTGCACAACAGGACACAGAAGGTAATAGTGAATGGAAGACATTCTGAAGAAAGGAGGGTTACTAGTGGAGTACCTCAGGGCTCAGTACTGGGTCCAGTCCTCTTTAACGTCTTTATAGGTGACATTGCGGAGGGTCTGGAAGGAAAGGTATGCCTCTTTGTGGATGACACAAAGATCTGTAACAGAGTTGATACACAAGGGGTAGAAAGGATGAGAAGGGACTTGGCAAGGTTGGAGGAATGGTCAGACATATGGCAACTTAGATTTAATACAAAGAAGTGCAAAGTAATGCACCTGGGAAATAAAAATCTAGGAGAAGAGTACACAATAGCAGGGGAGGTACTAACGACAACAATAATGGAAAGGGATCTGGGTGTAGTCATATCAGATGACCTAAAGGTGGGTAAGCAATGTGAGAAGTCAGTAAGCAGAGCCAGGGGGATACTGGGATGCATAGGGAGGGGCATCACAAATAGAAAAAGGGAAGTGGTTATCCCTCTGTACAGACAGTTGGTGAGACCCCATCTGGAGTACTGCATGCAGTTTTGGTGACCTCATCTATGCAAGGACATAGACAGGATGGAAGCAGTCCAGAGGAGGGCAACTAAAAATGGTGCAGGGTCTACATCAGAAACCATATGAAGAGAGACTGAGAGAGCTTAATATGTATACCCTTGATGAAAGGAGGGACAGGGGGACATGATAGAAACTTTTAAGTACCTCAAGGGAATCAACAAAGTCCAGAAGGGTAGCATCTTTCAGAAAAAGAGATGTGTAAGAACAAGGGGGCACAATTTAAAGTTAGAGGGGGGACGGCTCAGGGATAATGTGAGGAAATTCTTTTTCATGGAGAGAGTGGTGGACGCATGGAACCGCCTTCCTGGAGAGGTTGTGGGGTCTAAAACAGTGGGGGAATTCAAACATGCATGGGACAGACATAAGGCAATTATAGTAGGGGGTTGCAGGAAGTAGGCTGTTGGTTAACTAGAATCTGCAGCTTATCCAATAGGTAGGGAAATGGGCAGACTGGGTAGGCAAAGTGGTCCTTATCTACCATCAAAGTCTATGTTTCTATGTGTGTATGAGGTCTTTCCTGAGTTTTTTCACATATTGATCTACAGACACACAGTCTGCAGTGGGAGTGTGCAGGTCAAACACCAGGTGTTCAGGTAATCTCATCTGTCTTCTAGTTATCACTTCAAAGGGTGTGAGCTGGGTGGTGGCTGAGGGTCTGCCCCTAATTGCCATAAGGAGTAACGGCAGTAGGAAATCCCAGGTTTTGGGATTGTCCTCAATGAATTTGGAAAGCATTTGCTTAATCCGTCTGTTGGCTCTCTCTACTTGACCTGAAGATTTGGGGTGGTAGGGTATGTGGAACTTTTGTTGAACTCCGAGGAGTTCAAGAGATTCTTTCATCAACTCACCTGTAAAACTGGTTCCTTTGTCAGAGTCTACCTTAAGAGGTAGGCCCCACCTGGAGAAAATTTGTTCCACCAGGATTTTGGCAGTGGTTTTAGCTATGCATGTTTTAGAGGGAGAAAGCTTCAACCCACTTAGAGAAGAAGTCAGTTACCACAAGAGCGTCCTTGCTATTTCTGCTGGTATTTGTCAAAGGACCAATAAAATCAATCTGTATTGCATGCCAAGGGCCAGAGTGTCGTTGTGGTAAGAGCTTGGCATTTCATTTGGTGGGGATGGGGTTGTTTTGCACAAACAAGGCAATTATCTGTGTACTGTTTGACATCTTTGGTGACACCAGGCCACCAGGCGGTGGTCTTATGCCTTTTGAGGGTGTTTTCCACTCCCTGGTGTCCACCAGTGGGCGTATCATGCACTTGGTGCAAAAATTCAGACCTGAGGTGTCTGGGGACCACCCACAACTTAGTGGTGGAATCATTTAGCTGATACCAGATGAGCTTGTCATCTGGTGACAAGTGTAACTTACCTTCATGCCTCCTGTAGGGGTTATGTGTGGGAAGTTTCTCTTCAGTACTATTGTCAAAGAATCTGAACACTTCTTTGAGTTCAGTATCAACATGTTGGGCTGCTGAGAGGTCCAAGGGGGAAAAGGGTTCAGGTTTTTTCCTGAGTGCTGCAATATCTGCGGCTGCATTGGACTCTGGATGGTCCATCATCCATGTGTCCCCCCCTCGGGGCCCCTTTCTTGGCAAGGGTGTCTGCTGTGTCATTGAAGGCATGATAGGGATCATGAAGGGAATGAGCTTTGACTTTGTGTACATCGAGTTTGTGTGCAAATTTTTGTGCCAGTGAATGTATGTATATTACCAATTCCTTGTACTTCACTGGGCTGCCATCAGAGGAGAGGAAGGAGTTCTTCTGCCAGAAAAGAAGGAATTCTGTTAGAGAACAACAAACCCAATTAAAATCTGTAAAAATGATGGTATCCTCGGTCCCATGCTGGATGAACTCAAGGGCACAGACCACCGCTGCCATCTCTGCATACTGTGATGATGCTACACTGCAATGCTTAGATATTTTAACATTGTTCCCATAAGGGTAAATCACTAGAATACCCATCCCTGCAATTTGCTCTCCCTGATAGTAAGATGCTGAACCATCAGTAAAGATATGACACAAAGAGGTGTTGTCAAGTATTTGTGGCGTGGCAGGGAGGAAAGGACCTGGATCTGGAAGATCAGGTGACTGCAGTGTACAGTTATGGGATTCTCCTTGGAAAAGGAGTCCATGAGCCAGCATAGATGGAATTTTTGTTAGGTGTACCTGTATGTCTCTGTCCGGGAGAAGAAGTGACCAGTGTGTCAGCCTAGTATTGGAGACTGACCCATCCTTCACTCTATCTGAGAGCAGAAAGGTAGTTGGTGTGTGGTTGGTGTTGATTATCAGTGGAGAGTACCCAATGATATACAGAAAGTGCTGGACAGCCCAGTAGGTGGCCAGAAAGTTCCTTTCACAAAGGCTGTACTTCTGTTCCACTGGGATCAAGAGCTGTGATGTATATGCAATAGGTCTCAGGGTGCCATGAACCTTCTGGGCAGTACTGCTGACATGGTAATGTCAGAGGTGGCACATTCCAGATGGAATGGTAGTGCTGGATTGGGGTTGTCCAGAGCTGGGACAGAAGCCAAGGTCTGCTTCAGTGACGTCACAGCCTGGGTATGTATGGGGCCCCAGGTCCATGGGATGTCCTTTTTCAGTAGCTCATACAGAGGAGCATCTTTCTGAGCAAAATCACAGATAAAATCTCTCGAATAATTTACCATACCTAGAAACCTTCGAAGAGTTGCCATGCTGGTGGGCAATGGCAAGTCTTGCAACCCCTGTATCTTCTTCCAGGTAGGGCTTCAACCTTGGTCAGTTATTTTTAGACCCAGAAAGAATACTTCTTTCTGACATAGTTGTGCTTTTGCTGGATTGCATTTCAGGCCTGCTCTCTGAATGAGAGTCATTAGCTCATCCAAGAGATCCAGGTGTTGTTCCTGTGTGGCAGTTGCCAGCAACAGTTGGTCCACATACTGCAAGAGACATTGTGGAGTAGAGAAACCCTCAAGGGCATCCATCATATGCAGATGGAACAGGGACGGGCTGTTATGGAATCCCTGTGGTATGCAGGTCCACATGTGCTGTCTTCCTTCAAAGGTGAAGGCAAACTTATATTGACTCTTGGGGGCCAATGGTAATGACCAAAAACCATTGGAGATATCCAGGCCATTGAACCATTTCAGGTCAGGGGTCAAAAGTCATAGCACATCGGGTGCTGATGCCACAGTTGGGGAACAACTGGGGGTGACCTGATTCAGTTTCCTGTAGTCAATAGTAAGTCTCCAGGTGCCTGTGGGTTTTTCAGGGGCCACACTGGGGAGTTAGCAGGAGAAACGCATGTTCTGATTACTCCTTGCTTGAGAAGTGACTTGATTGTTTCTCTAAGAGAAGGCAAGGCCTCAGCTGGAAAAGGGTATTGCCTTTGCCTCTCATGTGCTGGGCGTGGCACTTCAATGATGGTGTACATTCTGCCACAGTGATGTTTGTTGATTTCAAATGCTTCCAGATGTCATTGCAAAATGGGGAGAAGCTTTGGGAAAAGCTCATGGCTTTTGAACAAATCTATGACGTCATACTCTTTGTTGTTAGCAGATATTGTTGCCACAACATGTGAATCAGGGATCAAGATAGTGTGGTACTGACACTGAATTTGTATCAATAGCATGTCAGCTAAATCTACCACACAGCCATGTGGTGCAAGGAACTCAATTCCTATGATACTAGGGTGATCATACATTACCATCAGTTGGAAGGTGTGTGAGGCCTTTAAATGGCATAGCTCTACCGGCAAGGGTAGAGACCAGTATGCAGGTAACCTGGTACCATCTACTCCTGACATGTTGGTCCTCGGTCTGGTGGACCAAGGAGATGTGTCTGGGTGTTCATCATGTAATACAGACACAGCCGCACCTGTATCTAGCAAGACTACAAGTAGGCGGCCCCCGACCTCGGCCTCAGTGCAGGGCCTTCCGTTTGTATCCAAGACCAGTTTGTTTACAATCTGGACTGGGGCCTGTAATTGTCAATCTGTACTGCTGGGAGCATGGAGAGGTTGGGCTTGGCTTCTTTGAATCACTTCGCCATGCTGCACCGATGCTATATAGGGAGGAGCTTCCAGGTTCAGGCCTGTGTCGGCCTGAAGGCCTGTACTTCCAGTATCACCATGGCCCATTGGGGTCTGGGTTGCTGGTTGTACAGCCGTGAGGGCCTGAGCGGGAACAGCGTCTGCCACAGAGTGCACTTGCACCAGGAGCTCTCGGAATTTCCAATTTTCCTTGGCTATCTCCCTATATGAAGGGCCTGTTCTTTGTTGTTGTTGTTTACCCTTATTCTTGTGCTTTTTATTCTTATGCCAATTCCGGTTCCCACCCCATTGCTGCTGTTGCTGTTGTGGTTGTTGTTGTTGGTGTTGGGCCTGTTGGGTGTGTTGGTTATCAGCTGGGAGGGCCTGTTGGTGTTGGGCCTGTTGGTGTTGGGCCTGCCCTTCTACAGTGTAGTGCGTTGTGGCCTCTGAAATAGGCTCCATGGCAGCTACTTTCTTGGAACCGGAGCCCAGACCACTGATGTAGAGTTGGTAAACTCTCTCAGTTTTCCGAAGGATGTCAGCAAACCTGTCCATGTTGGGGTAGGTGGTTGGCTCTACATTTTCTCATACTGCAGGAATCATGTTCCTAAGGAACAGGGTCTTATACTCAATAAGATCTACATCTGCAGCTTCTTGTGCCAGGTGCTTTCCTGCTCGGTAGGCCATCCAAAGTCTCTGGTAGTAAGTCACTGGACTTTCCTTTGCATTCTGTTTTACAGGGTATGCAAGCATCACTCCTACTACACCTGGACTGTGAGCAGAAATGAACTCAGCTGCAACCTCATCAAAGGTGGTGTTCCCATCCTGGCGGATGGCATTGGGGAGTTTGGCCCACAAACTAGGATCAATGGTTTGGCGTAGTATCTGGACCTGATATTCTGCAGCGAGGCTAAGCAACTCGCATTTAGAACGCACTTTTTCTAAGTGACAGCTGAGATTGTCGGACGGGTTCATCCGACCGATACTGTCAGCTATCTGCTGAACAGAGTAGGCCATTTGTAGGGGATTATTGGGTTGATCAGGCAGAGGTAGATTGTCTTGGGTGCCATTTAGGGTGGCCCGAGCTGCAGCCTCAGCCGCAATATGAACAATACCATCCTGAGTGCCAGCCTCTTGTAGAAGCTGCCTAATTTGGGTTTTGATGGCCCGTTTACTCCTCTCAGGAAGAGGTACATTACCTATTGCAGTTTCAATCATCGTTTCTATCTCTTACCTGTCTTCCACATTAATAACGGCTATCAGTGGTGCCGTCGGGACCAGGCCTGGGCCTGCTTCCCCCCTATCATGGGGGCCGCCATGTTGGCGTCTTCCATGATGGGCGTCATAACGTCGATGACGTATGGCATGGTGTGGGTGGAGTGGGGACCCGCCATGTTGTGGATGGCTGGGTGGGGTTTCTGGGCCATAGTAGGAGTGTGACTGGGTGTTGTACTGAGAGATGTCATCATCTGATATCTCCTCTTCAGATGACATGTGTAAGGCAGGGGCTACGCCTCCCATTGCCTTAGCATGTCCAGCCAGAACCTCCCGCTGATGGCGCAGTTTCACCATCTTACTTTTACATTCAGCATGACTCACAGTTGCAACATCCATATCAACCTCATCCTGCATTTGCTTCTGCAACACTCTATACGTGGTGCTCAATTCGCGATTGTCCCTACTAGCCACTTCTAAGTCATTACGTACCTGTTTTATCTCGTCCTGTAGCTCTCCCATCTCCTCACTTAACTGTGCATTTGCAGTACTTAACAAGTCATTCATATGCAATGCCTGTCCCTTATTCTGTCTCAAACTTTCACACTCCTGCTTCAACATACAAAGTTCCTGTTCACCACCTTGAGCTGAATGATGCAAAAGTGAATCCTTTTCATTCCGCAGAGTTTGAAGTTCAGACTCCAAGTTCTGCTGCAATCTAACACATTCCTTTTCTTGCAAACCCATCTGTTGCTTAAGAGATGAAATTTGCAGATCAAGGGTTCAAAACCTTGCTTCAGAGTCTTCCAAAGCAGTGTAGAGAGTCACGACCATCAGCCCTTTAGCTTGACGCTTATTGGTTGATTGTCTCGTCTCTGTGTACTGGGTTGAAATCCCCAGTATAGGGTTGTCAGATTGACTTGCATCCCGCATGAAGTCAGACCATCCTCCATGGGAGGCAAGGAAGTTCGAGACATCGAGCCTCAGTTCTGCACAGATATGTGATACAGTGGCCATTGTGTGGGAGGGAACGAAAAATCAAACTGTAAAAAAGGTGCCATGCTGTGTATCAATCCACAGCAGGAGCACTTCATACACAGACGGGCTACTGTAGAATTTGTAGGCTTACAATTTAAAGCTGTTATGGAGTGAGTCGAGTCGGCATCGACCACACCCAAAAAGAAAACAACCAGACTTTGTAAGGGACTACAAATTGGTTTTAAAATGGGAGAAGTGATACAGGAATGTACACCTACTGTCCTCATGGGATAGGGAAAAGTTATAGCAACTAGTGAAAACTTACAAACACCAAATATCGCCTGCATGCAGTTGCCAATTGTCAGGAGGTCTAAACCTCGCTTTCAGGTTCTTGGCAATATTGGGAATGCAAGTAATCACAGACACATTGCATAAGAGTAATAAACTTGTTTATTACTACCAAAAAGGATAAAATCAAAGTTGTCTTAAGCAGTTCTTACCAATATGAACCGGGAGCCAGTGCTAAGCGTTCCCTATACCTCGAGGTTTCTTTGTGTCTCTTGGGATCTCCGAGATACAAGACTAGTGTATCACATTATATACCTATGATAATTACTATGGTTACTGTAAGATAGAAACATTTCTAGTTACAGAGATGAGCCCTATTGGCTAAATTAGAGGAAGCTCCACGGTCCAAGATAACATTATACAATTTTGTAGTAGTCATCAGTTTGTGAAATAAAAGAGTTCTTATACAGTCTTACATAACTCAGTGTAGTAGTACAAATCACCAAAAGGTGGCAATGCCAACTTACATATCATAATTATTCCAAGGACACAGGTGTCCTGGCATCTTACAAGTAAGAAATACACAGAAAATACATAGAAGAAAATATGTGTATTAGCAAGCAAAGTGTATTACAACAATATGCATACATATCCTGACATCTACTCTTATACGGTAGATGCCCTTAGCCCTATGTGTTAGTATAACATATTGTTAAGTACTAGCTGTCTACGATGTACCTCTGAGGGTACCAATAAGGGTGCAGGAACCTTGTGTAACAGTACTTTGCAAAATCTAACCATCAGTTGCTTTACTGTTAATGACATCTATATTTTCCATAGGTATACATGCTGGGCTGCTAAATTAATAATAAATTAAAACATTTTTTTTTTATATTAAGTGTCTTAGTTCAACCTTTACAAAAACTGCAGAATAGCTTCAGTCAGTAGTATATAGCTCTTCATGCTATGACTTCTACTTTCTATACCTGCCTGCTGCCTGTATCACAGATTGGAGGGAGCACAACACCAAACTTTTTTTTAAACTTAATTTTAAGAAAATGTAATTACCTTAGGGATGGCGGTTGGTATGTAACCAGCCAGTGTGGACATGGAGCAATGGTTAAGGCAGTGCTGCACTGGAAGGGATCGAGTCAGTCAGGTCATTCATGTCAGAATACTACTCTCAGGCTGCAGCAGGAAGAAGTGGGTTTGCAATGCTGACATAAAAATATTTTATACCCTATCAGCCAAGTGATCTCCCCTTTTTTGCAGGCAGGTTGGTGGTGAGGTGTGGGTGTTGTGCTTTTACTGCTCCAAGTCTGTTGATAAGATGGCACCATGGATCACACTCCAAAACCCCACTTGCCAGCACAAAAGGATGATTTTGAAACATACTCTGACCTCACAGGACCAGAAGTGTGTTAATCTATTAAATTCTATTCACATTGTGGTTGTTTTACTGTTCTGGTCTGACCACAGAAAAACATGTTTAATGGCTCCCAGGCTGTCCTGACTGTGCTCTGCATTACAGCTACCTTTTAATCAGTGGACCTGAACTGCATCTGTGAGACTATCTAATACTTCGCACATTTGTTTGAATTATGTGCTGTTGCACTCTTTTCCCTCTACTAGATCCACCTCTGACTCTGGACTTGAATGAATCTACCAATTTTATTAACTCTGAGTGTGCTGTAGCCTGCTAGTGATGCTGTCTTTTAAGCAAGCTCAAAATGTAGAGGGGGATGTCAAGGCTGGCTTAAACAATTAGGGGGAACACGTCCCCCTCACCCCCCCATTGGATGCACCTGTGGCTACTTGCACTATTGCCACCTCCCACATCAGTATCCTCACCAGCTACTATGGCTGCCACAGAGCTTACTGAAAAAAAATTTACATGCAGGAACGCCACTGGTGGTAAATACTCCAATACTACTGCTAGCAGCACCTATTCCAGAGCACATAGAATATGTTGATGGCAACTCCTCATCAGAAGACAGTACTTCTTGCAACATTTCAGTTGCACCACTTTTCACAATTGATTTTAAAGTCTTGCCTGCATGACTCACTCCTCTCCCTTTCTTGTTTCTCTTTGCAGGCATTCTTCCTTTTTTAATGTTTCGCAACACAGAAAACTGTAGCTTTTGGGCACTGCATTGGTGTTCTCAATAACAGAGAAAAATGCAGTGAAATACTGCAAAAACAATTTGAAAAACTGTAACCTTTAGACAATATGTCTTACAACACACAGGGGTACAAAAACAGGTGGGGTAGGGTACCCAAGTGATTAGAAGAATTTATAAAGCTCGCTCAGACTTTGCCAACACAGCAGTACCACAGTGTGGGAGGGATACCACTGCACTGGTGTTCTTAATAACAGGGTTAAATGTGTGAAATACTGCAAAACTCAGTTTGAAAAACTGTAACTTTGGGACATTACATCTCACAGCACATGGGGGTAGAACAACAGGTTGGACAGAGTATCCGAGTGATTAGAACAATTTATAAAACTCACACGGACTTTGCCAACAGAGCAGTACCACAGTGTGGGAGGGATACCACTGCACTAGTGTTCTCAATAACAGGGGAAAATGCAGTGAAATACTGCAAAACTCAGTTTGAAAAACTGTAACTTTTGTGGATTGAAAAAAGGAAGGGGAGAAAGACTGAAAAACACAAGTGGTGGAGGTGGGGGCAGGACCCAGGGGTATTCAAATCAAAACACACACACACACACACACACACACACACACACACACACGCACACACGTACACTCACACATGCAGTCAAAATCCACACT
The DNA here is from genome assembly GCA_016271365.2 of Neoceratodus forsteri. Lineage (NCBI taxonomy): Eukaryota > Metazoa > Chordata > Ceratodontiformes > Ceratodontidae > Neoceratodus > Neoceratodus forsteri. Next base: position 393,358,324 of record CM057453.1, read on the forward strand.
CACACTACAAAATAAAAAGAAAATGTAAGATTGCAATCAATAAAGCAGGTTTAAAAGGTTTCAAAACTAAATGTTTAGGTTTATCCTCCAAATATCTTTGATTCACTCAGAAACTGCTGTCTGTGTACTCTCTCCTCACTGTCTCAATCAATACTGCAGGTAGAAATGATTTTCTGAGCTTTCTATTGGCTGTTCAGCCACATGTGACCTCCAATTCCACAATCCCATGCAAACTTTGATTGTCTCTGGCAAACTTTACTGGTGAAGTTGACTTTGCAGCACTCCCCAGCTGGAATTATCACTTAATGAGCCATAAAGTCAGTTCAGCCTGCAAATTTTCCTATTCCAACAACGAAGTTGACTCCACCCATGAATTACACTGAAAACAGTGTGAATTTCCAACTTTGCCTGTAGAATAATTTGTGAGGTGGCTCTACTCTGCAGAAAAATTTGAGCAGCAAATTTTTGTGCCTTCTCATACCACCACTACTTGTGACCCTACCCCATTCAGAAAAATTTCCCCTGATACATATCAGTTAACCATGTTTGAACTCTTGCTATTATATTAGGATGCAGATTTAATTCTGACATGAGCTCTATTAGTAACACAATTTATATCATTAGGTATGCACTACCTGCACACCTAATAAAAGAGAGGTACTTAGTGTTTCTTTGCCTCTATCTTTTTTGGTTTTACATTTTTTGACAGTTTATTTTTAATGCATTTCACTCGTTTCAGACTCAACCATGTTTTGAGTAGTAATGCACCTCAGGCAATATAAATATTGTTACCAGTACTTTCTGGTGTGTTAGTGTCCCCTTTAAATGCTTTTTCTTCTTTGCTCAATTGTCTAATCCTTTCCAGCACTTAGCGTAGCAACACTTCTCCCAAACCAGGATACCTTCTTTAGCCTGTTCGTCTCCGTGGAGTCACCTACAAAAATTGCCGCCAGTCTCCACACTAATGTGCTTATGTTTCAGGACCATCATACCCCATCATCAGAGATCAGGAATGGCAGATGAGAAAGAGAATATGCAGCACATTACAAGTGAGAAGTTGGAAGCAGAATTGCTTTTATGGTTCTTGCTTTGGCAGATAAAAGTAACCGGAATGCTTTAATGCTTGTGCGCATACAAAATAAGGTGTATTTTTTTGGAATACAAAGCCGTGACTCCACGGAGATGAACACGCTAAAGAAGGTATCCTGGTTTGGGAGAAGTGTCTATACCCTAAACGCTGGAAAGATTAGGCGATTGAGCTAAGAAAAAAAAGCATTTAAAGGGGACACTAACACACCGGAAAGTACTGGTAACAATATTTATATGCCTGAGGTGCAATATTACTCAAAACATGGTTGCATCTGAAATGAGTGAAATGCATTACTGTATAAATAAACTGTAAAAAAAATTGAAAACTAAAAAAGATAGAGGCAAAGAAACACTCAGTACCTCTCTTTTTTAGGTGTGCAGGTAAAACATACCTAATGGTATAAATTTTGTTAATAGTTAATTCCCCTACTACTACTGCACCCAGAAAAGCAACATGTCTTCCCTTGAAAAATTGTAAGGGCTTGTGATTACACATACAGCAAACACATAGATAATGATCTCTATTAGTTCTTTGTGCAGGATGGTGTCAAAGACTCTGCAGTAATCCAGGTACACAACATCCACTACTAAACCCATATAGATTGCCTTACTAACTGGCTCAAAGAACTGTAGTAAATTCATTAGGCATGATCTGCCTTTGCAGAAACCATGCTGGGTAACGTCAGCCAACCCGGTTGATTTAATGTAAATTTCAATAATATCTCTAAGTGAGTGTGAGCCCACTTATGGACAATGGGGGGGTGGGTGTGAATCTCGGGGGGGGGGTCATTCTTCATTTGGCCAGCAACTGGCCAGGGGGATGGGACTACTAGACACCAGGGAAATTTATTTTTATTTCAAATTCTGGATAGGGGATGGGGTTGAATCTTGGCAGGGGGGATTCTTCATATTGGGCTAGTAATCAGCCAGGAGGGTGGGACCACTAGACACCACGGATGTGGGTATAAAGATTTTAATGTTGGAGGGGGGGAAATACTTTTTTTTTTTTTTTTTTACTATTATCACCCCCTGGCTTTCAAATGTGGAATTTTACCCACAGGTGGTGAAATTCCACATTTCACTGGCAAAATTAGCACTTTGCAGGTGAAATTCTGCATTTTGCCTGGGAGAATTTTTCATTTTGCACTCGCGAAATATTTCGTGAAATGCAGGAATTAATGTGGAATATTTCTCTAGGTGAAATCTTTTAATTTTGTACATCTCTATCCCCATCTTCCTCATCTGACGCAGTCAGATACCACTGGTCTCTGCCCGCGTTGCCTCCGCAATGCACTGGCCTCCAGTCACTGAGGTGGTGCCTTATATACTCAATTAATGGAAGTCACCTCAGATTATACATATTTAGGACTTATCTTTTCAAAAACACTGTCTTGGAAATCTCAATGTGAGACATTAAAAAAGAAAGTCAGTAATAGTAGTCTAGCCTTGAAAAGATCTGATATCAGGTTCTGCTAGACCTCTCATGAGAGTAATTGAGACAAAATATAATTCCCAAATTCTCTATGAAGCAGAAATATGGGACCCCATATATGTGGATACACTGCAAAAACCTATCATTCAAATGCTATGAATGGTTTTGAGATTCCCATAAACTATCCCCTCTGTCTTTGTAAGGGCATTGTTAGGAACTGCTGACTTAAAAGCATTGGCAGAGTCAAGACTTGTTACTTTTTGGATCAGGATCAGTAAATTGTCTTTGGACAGGCTTACAAGGAAATGCCTGGAGGAAAAACGTCATTGGGAAAAATGGTTACAAGAAATCTGCATGGTTAACATACTTTAAAAAAAATATTGGGCTCAGTAGAAGTATTAAATCTATTCAGTCTTGCTGATGAAGAGATATTTATTGCAGGTCAGTACAGAAAATATATCAAAATGTTACTAGTGGACAAATATAAAAAACATGATCTGTAAAGAATGTCTTGCTCACAGTTTGTGAAATGGTATAGCCTTAATGATTGTAACCACTTATATCATTACCACCTAGATGTTTTAAGTAGCCCCTTACAAAGAAGGACCTATGTAAGATATAGAATAGAATTTTATGATTCTAATGTCCTATATGCAAGACTGAATGGACTTAAAGATCCCATTCATGCCTTATGTTATTGTGTAACCACCCCCCCAACTACATTACACAGTTAGCTACCCCTGGCACCCATACTGAGCACATGGACTCAGGAACATTTAGAAATGGTACAACCCCTAGCTTTGGGAATGTTTGGGAATGTATACCAGTCTCATTCTTCTAGAGATCAAAGGGTGGGGGTGTACAAAAGCAATAACCTATTTGGTATTTACAAAACCAGGTCCTGGGGAGAGAACTTTTTGCTAGGCATATGCTAGACCCATCTTCTGGAGGGGTACCCAGTAACTCCATGCAGGAAGCAATAATGTAAATGTACAAACCATAGTCGGGGTTCTAGAGTGTGACTTTATTCCAAAAGATGTTCTTCAAAGCAAGGGTGGGCCTCCAAGGTTTACACATCATGGCACTAGGAATTTGCAGAAAAACAAATCAGCTGTATTTGACAAAAAACTCTTTCTATTCCCAGTGCAGTAGGACAGGACACTTGCACTTTGTATTCCTACATGTTGTAGGACATAGAACAACTTAGACTTGTATTCTCACATGTCTTCGGACATAGAACATTGTTTCCAGTAGCACTGGCCACAACTGAAAACACATTTTGCTAAGAACTAGCACCCTTCTTCATAACCAGAGAAGAAACAGTAACCCACTTCAGGGGTAAAAGTCTCTTCAGACATTTGGCATTTGTCTAAAGTAACCAGGCACCTTTACTGAACCTGTTAGTCCTGAACTGGTTACTCCAGATGGGGTTCTGTCCACCCTTTGCTCCCACATCTATACTCAGCTATTCTTTGAGAATTACACCTTAAACATTTGGAAACACACTTTGGAAATGCTTATTGAATGAAACTTACCATCCAGCATTCGAATCACTACAACTGGTAGTGGAAGATTTAAAGTCCTGAACAATGTGATATAGTTATACCTCTGGACATCACACATTTCAGCCATCTTTAAATTAGAACAGTCTCACACTACTGAATTCACAGAAAAGTTGTGCCTTCCCTTTTAACCAGAGAACACAACAGCACAGGTATTTGCTTCCTTTAACAAAAGTCAGATCCTACTCACTGTTAGACATTTCAGGCAGCTTCAAAACATCCTGAATCAAAAAGGGGATTGCCCCTAGGATCCGCCTACTAGCAGTCCTTTTCAGCCCTCCAGGGGTGAAAATCAGGAAGTCCTGCTGTAGAAAAGGTGTCCACCACTTTTCTTGGCAAACTGGAGAATACCAGAACTAGGACGTGAATGCTGGGCCCTCAACTCAGTGCCCACAGCTGAACAGTTCTCACTCCTCCAACTTCAAACTGCAACTCCAACTGCTACTGACTCACACTAACTCCTGTCTCAACATTCTAACTCCCTTCTCAAGAGCTGGCACAAGGGTTATGCTGCTGCAAGGGTTCCAGATGAGCTCATCACTTCCATCTTGTCTGAGGCTAAGTAAACAGAAGAGTGAGCAGGTGAAAACCATTTAACTAGTTAATCACCAGCTGCCTTTCCCTTAGTAGCACTGATACCGAGGGGATTCTAGTAACCCCAGTGGACTGGGTCATCACAATTGTGCTGGTGGAGAAGTTGAAAATATATTACATGCCATTTTGAGATTGCCTGTGGTATAAAAATGCAAGGAAAAAATGGTTAGGTAATATTATCTCGTCTTTACAAGGCTGTGATGAAATGATAATTAATAAACATACTGTTGATGGCTGAAGATGGCTATATAATTAAAGAGCAGGTTTGTAGTATAAACAGTCCTCCTCCTCCAAGATATGCCATAGCTTACCCTGCGGTTTAGGTAGTCTGCCCAAAAGTTTCATTTTTTGCATGGTATATTTAATAAAATTTTACTCAGAAAACAGCTCCATGGAGCTGGTTTGTAAAAGGGAACATTCCTCGGCCCAGAGCCACACCCCCACACTTTCACGTTTTGTGACATCAGTACAGGAATGGTGCTGGGCGCGCTCCATAGATTACAATGGGTCTAATTTTTATAAGTTGTTTTAATACTTTTAATTGCCAAATTTGAGAATGAAAGGCCACCGCTCAACTAACAAGGACTTTGTTAGTAGAGCGATGGCCTTCCTTTCTGCAGGCTGAGGAATGTTCTGCACTTTAAGAGAATGGCACATTTGCTGGTTATAATACAGAAAGCAAGATAAAGGACTACAAGGACAATTATCAGTTCCTGATTGTACTTATTTATCCTGGGATAATATAGATATATATATATTGTACTCCCTAATTATAACACTCTTTGTAATGTCCTATTTATAAACTTTTGTATTTGTATTGTCTGTTTTTATCTTGTAATGATCTTTTTAACAATGATCAAACAATAAACATTGAAACTGAAACAGTATGGCTGGTTTGTTGATTTAGATTTTTGCAGTAGATTTGAAGGGTGATGAGATTTTCCGGTACTGTAAAGTAGCATTTGCTTGTAGATGAGGCATTCTCATATTGTGGGAAAAGCTATTTTTGTAATTATTGCTAAGTTTCCTTTCAATTGGTTGATTTGTTAGCTGTGGCAGGTATTGTTCCTGATATTATGGATCCCTAGGTTTCATGATCAGCTACATTTGTTCGCCAGCAACTGCATAAGGAAGCTTCACTTCCATGACCTGTAATGGCCATGATTTGCCTGGACTCCATGTCTGATTTTGTTAGAAGAGTTACAGTGGTTGTTCACAGGGAGTGATTTGTGTATGTATTTTATAGTCCTGCATCTTTGCATATTTGTGGGGCATCCTACCCAGAAAGTTCACTCCTTGGGCTCCCTTGTATACCATACTGAGATTTTGTCAAGATCTTCCTGTTGTTGTTTTTTGGGGTGGCAAAAGAGTGCTGGTGCATTTGGTGGAAGTTTGGACAGGTATTTTAGGTAGATGCCCCCCAAGTTGCTCGTCTAGTGGGGTTGTCGTACATTCTGTGATACTTTGTCTCCTCATTGTATGTCTTTATGAGATATCTCAGTCTGTTTTCTGATATTTTTATTTCGAAGGAGTCCACGGTAAATGCACAGACCCCTTCATTCCCTCTCCTGGCTAGGTGTAACTGTATATCTAGCTAAACTTTGCTTACATGACCTTTTGCTGTGTTTAGTGAAAGTGTAGGTTACTGCCTCAGATATATGAGTTCGGCATGAGTCAGTGGGGGTTGATGTGTGGCTCTATCTTTCCTATCCTTTCTGTAATTTTTTACCACTCCTTTGAATACATTATTTGCTCTTGTGAAAACTGTATCTGTCATGAGGTTGACTGGATGGCTGATCAGGGTGTCACTTATGTGCCTGTTGAGGCCAGAGCGTAGTCCAACAAAGCTGCATAGAACATATTCTTGTCCTGTGCTATTGCGTACAGAACTGTAAAATTGTCTGAAGATGTTATTTAAATCTTGTAGTGGGATGGTTTTTAAGTTTATGATGATTTTTTTTCTCTGCACTAATTTATAAGTAGGTTTACTGCCCATCTTGTTTCATTTCATAGCATTTCTAAGTTTAATAGGGTGGTCTTCAGTTATGTCTTCATGATGAACTGCTGTTTTCTTCACAGGATTGGTCGTCCTTGCTTTGTCATGAGTGCCAGGAGCCATCGAGTGGTTTGGATCCGTTTTGCTGGCATCTGACTGCAGGACACTATTATGATGCTGCTGTGGTGGACTTGCCATGGACTGGTGACGAGAGGGTCCATTGGAGAGGAGAGCTCAGATATGTTTGTTTCAGGCAGTATTACTGAATTTGAGTTTACAGTGATAGCAGAGAAAATTTGTTCAAGCTTATCCTGCTCAATTAAGTCAAATGAAGTGTTCATTTTTTAATTTGGCACTTGATAGTTTTTCTTATCAGGTGACCAATATGGCAGTGAGTTTGTTTGATTCTGGGGGGGGGGTGGAAGAGTGATACAGAGATAGTGGGCATTAGATGAGTCTGGTTGGCACCTCTTTTCATGGGTCATGCTAGGATTTACCATGGAAAAAGGGGCCAGTCAGCCAATCATGTTTCGGTATTTAAAGAGTCATTGTGTAATGTATATTTTACCTATAGCCTTATCTCTCATGTAAACTTGCTAAAACAGAATGATAGCATTAATATTTGATTATTGTGTAACTTGTTTTCTGACACTGAGCTTCAGTATGGATCAATAACTAAAATATTGGGGCTATTTCTTTATTTTTTATCCAACCCTACCCCTGGTTTAGCCCATTTGGTAGGACATGTACTGAACTCCCCCTACAGGGTACTCCTCCTGCTGCACCTAACCCTGACAATCCTCTACATGTGGCTGCCAGAGTGTTAGTCTTTGCAGGGTTAGGCCAGAATAGCTACAAAGGAAAAGCTCCACACATCACACCTAACAAATCTTACAGACATAAACAAATTACGAATCTCAAAATCTCTTTAACTGCTCTTAGAAAATTACTCCTCATCCTTCTACTGCGTTCTGGCAATGTCGAGCTCAACCCTGGCCCTCCTGTCACCTTAGACTCACCAGCGGACTTAGCAAGAATCAAAGGCATGAGCTTCCTGCATATCAATGTATGCAGCTTGTTAAAAAAGCACTCTATGATCCAAGCATGCATGAGTCATACTTCTCCCGATGTATTAATAGTCTCAGAATCCTGGCTCAAACCAGCCACTTTAGACAGGGAGGTCAATGTCCCTAATTATGCCTTGTTTAGAGCTGACAGGCAAACCAGAGGTGGAGGGGTGGCCATTTATGTTAAGAATAAGTTCACGGCCACCTGCCTCGACTCGTCCTCTGTCACCAGCAAATTCAAATGTTTGTCCCTCAAGGTGGCGGTTTCACAGACTAATGCAATCCAAATTATAGGATGCTACAGACCTCCTTCTGCAGGTTTACAGCTCCTGTCTCACCTATCCGTGAAGCGGGAACAATGCTCCTTGGAAACAATCATTCTAGGGGACATTAACCTTGATTGGCTGTCTAATGCCTCAGCTCCACTCACAACCTTCTGCGACGATCATGGATTTTCTCAACTTATTACTGAACCAACGCGCCACAATAAAAGGAACCCTAACAACAGTACCCTTCTGGATGTCATCTTGGTGAGCAAACCCCATCTCTTTACACACGCTTGCACCTTATTTTCTGATGTCAGTGACCATTGTTTCATCACTTGTGTAAGAGCTCCCAGCAAACCGCATTTCACATCAAAGTTCTTGGTAAAGAGATCAAGGCGTAACTTTGACTTGTTTGCTTACCTAAACAAGCTCAAATACTCCCCGCATTGGCAGAATTTCTACCTGGCTAAAACTGTCATTTCAGCGTACGATATCTTCCAGGATATCTTGTCAGGAGCTCTCAACAAATATGCTCCCCTGATAAAAACCCGCGTAAGGAATAAAGACTGTAGATGGTTCTCCCCTGAACTTAAGGCTATGTTGCTCGAAAGGAATAAGTTCTGGAAAAAAGTCCGCAGACTTAATACCCCTACGGATTGGAACCATTTTAGGAGACTACGAAATGTCTGTACAAAAATGGTCAGATTCAAAAACTGCTTTCTTTAGTTTGGAGTTCGATTCTGCTACCAGGAACCCAGCTAAATTCTGGAAAACTATTAAGGACCTGTCCAGCCACAATTCAGGCAATCTCCATCCTGACCAAGATTAACTCTGGGAATTCTACATTCACTGACAGGCTGGAGATCTTAGACTCATTCAATAACCATTTTGCTACTGCAGGCCTAGCCTTTGACACTTCTCCAGTATGCACCCTACGCACCCAGTTCACCACCTCCCATCCCAATCCCCCTATCACTGACTCAGTATTTACATTCCAACCTGCATCTTTAAAAGAGGTGGAAGATCTCCTTCTGCAAATGGATATCAGGAAAACCACTAGTGCTGACTCCTTAGACCCATACTTTATAAAGATTGCCTATCATGTACTAGCCGTGCCGATTACCCACCTATTTAATCTATCATTGTCTCAGGGTATTCTGCCACCCTCATGGAAGACTGCACATGCCATCCCCCTTTTTAAATCAGGGAACCCCTGTAACCTCAACAATTACAGGCTGATCTCCATCCTTTCAGTATTATCCAAACTATTGGAGAAAATAGGGAATACGCAGCTGCAGTCCCATCTTAAAACATTAAATCTATTAAACCCAATGCAGTTTGGCTTCAGGGCTAACCATAGCACCATTACAACCCTCACAAAGTGACCAATGATTGGCAGAGGGAGCTGGACCTTAAGAATTATGTCTGTGCTGTATTTCTGGATCTAAGCAAGGCTTTCTACACCGTGGACCATAGCCTGCCTCTCCTCTCCCTGCAGTCCATAGGCATGGACTCCTCATCGTTGTGTTGGTTCACTGACTATCTTACAGGACATCTCCAGCAAGTAAAAGCTGAAGGCAAATTGTCACCTCTTAAACCTGTCCAATGGGGAGTGCCTCAGGGATCTATCCTAGGTCCACTACTATTCACAATATACATCAATAACATTGACTCCTGCATAAATAAGGCTAGTATTCACCTGTTCTTAGATGATACTGTCTTATACTTATGTCGACCAACACCATTAGTGGCCTATGAAGATTTACAATCCGAATTCAATCTTCTCCAGAGACAACTTATTCATAAAAAGCTCCTTCTCAAAGCCAAAAAAACAAAAGCAATGCTCTTCTCTCCATCTACCCTTTTAACCAACTCTGCAACTGTTGGCTCAGTAACCCAGATCACCACTATACTAGGTGAAAAACTGGAATATGTCCCAAAATTCACGTACCTGTGAGTGTGGCTAGACCATAGACTCTCCTACATTGAACACATTGATGATCTACTAAAATGACTAAGGCAGAGGCTGGGAATCTTTTTTAGAATCAACCAATTCCTTACCAGAGATGCCAAGCTATGGCTGGTCCAATCCACATTTCTTTCGTTGCCCTACCTATTGCTTGTCAAAATTGGACACACTCTACCACAGAGCCCTGAGGTTCATTACAGGTCTCCCACACGGCATGCATCACTGTTCTCTGTACATGGCTATAGGTTGGACTTCCCTTAAATCTAGAAGAGAGAGGTACGCTGCATTTTGGACCTTCAGAGCTATTTTCAAAAAAAATTACCTAATTACATCACCAATTACCTTCCTTTAAACACAATAGGTAACTATGCACTATGAAGCTCATCTTTCCTCTCACTCAAAGTACCTATGGCCAAATCTCACTTTGGCAGAGCAGCCATAAGCTACATGCTGCCTGCACTTTGGAACAAAATACAAAAAACTCTTAAACTGTGCGCCCCTGTCTGCTTCTCCACCTTCAAGAGCTTATACTCCCTATCATTCAAAGAAGTCTGCAATTGTTTCTTCCACCCTCACTCTGGGTCTGTGTCTCTTATAGTACCCCATTCAGCCATGCACAGTACGCTAACAAAATAAACTTCTGGTACCGTCTACTGACCTTCCAAGACCTAGTCTCTCCATCCCCTCTTTCCACACCTCTGTCCCACTCTCTCCCTTCCCCCCACTTATCCTCTGTCCCCCATCATCAGGATAGAAACCGCTTGTATCCTCTGGTCGAGACTATTTCTGTTCCCACTCCTCTGCCACTCTTCCCTCTGCATCCCTAGCCATTTCCTCTTCCCCTCACATTCCTCAACTCTGCTTACCAGCTACTCTTTCCCTTCTCATCCCATTAGGTCCCTCCAGTCCTGCCCCTCCTCTCACCTCTACGTTCTTCCCTTTTCCTCACCCTCATTTCTGTGTCCAGACTGAATATATGCATATGCCATCCTTCTACACTATTGTCTTGAACACTAGTTCTTGTATGCTCTGTTGTCTCTTATGGATTTGTTTTCAAATATCCCTCTGTACTCAGTCACATCACTCTGTTCTGTTATATCCACCATATTCCACCCTGGCCCATCTCGCAACTACATATTGAAAAACTTTGCCCAATTGGACAATTAAAGTCTTGTTCAATGTATTGATATTACACTTGTAAAGAATGTCTCTGTACGATTATCTATGATTGTTGTAGGTTTTGTCATCTTTAAAACTTTTGTATTACCTTGTCTGGTTGCACATATATGTTTGTAACAGTTTAACCTAACCAGGTCCATCTTGCAAATCAGCTACGCTCAACGATGTTTCACCTGGATAAATAAAGATTTTGATTGATTGATTGATCAAACCAAACTCTAGGGGAGGTCTAATAAGAAGCAATACCTATCTAATGGCCCTTGCTATGTCCAGTCATTTGTGGTGGATCAACCAGAGTAAAGTCAGATCAGGTCTTGAACAGAAATAGACACAAGTGGAGGTCTCAAAAGCACAAGCAATGGGAAGTGTTTCATGGAACTCCTTTAAACCCCCAAGCTGAAAAGAACTTGATGGATTTTTTTTTTTTTTTTATAATGTTCTGCATACTGAAGGAGCATGGAGACTCACAATTTTAGAAATACTGATGAGAGGTGAAAGCTATAGCGAGAAAATATTGACCCTGTGGGATGGCCATTGACTGACAATGGTTATATTGGCTTCAGTCATGGGCTGAGAGCAATACAACTACTGCAATTCAATAGTTCACCCTGACGGTTAATAGTTTTCCCACTATTTTAAGAAAACTCTGGTCAATATCTGTTTTTTTAAATCTGCCAATACCCACCCCCTCAACTTAAAATGCTTAAATTCCATAAAATATTAGCTGTGAGTAACCCCCTCAGGCTTTTTTTTTATTGAACTGCAAGGGTGGTGGTTTACTTTTTAAGTAGTATCAGATACCTGCCTGCTCCCTCACTCGGAGCTGTCATTTATTTATTTTTTTTTTCTGTTATTTTATTGTGACTTTTTAGTGCTTGTGAAAAGTGCTGTATTGACAGCATTGGAAACTGAAGCTTCTCTTCAGTCACATGACAGATACAACATGGAGGATCACAGTGCAAGCTTCCTCACTCTGCCCTGTCAATATACCTCAATCCTGTGTTAGAGGGACTACCATGTAGGTGAGAGGTTAGTTTAGACTTCATGCCCATTTAGTCCTCAGCCTCTCATATGAGACTACCAAGGGTACAAACTAGTGCCAACTGTGTTGGTGGTTTTATGATGTGGACACCTAAACTGAACTGAACTGAGACCAACACAACTCATTTCACATAGGCCTCTGAATAGTCCTCAGTTCATAATGGCTTTTGGTAACTAGTGACCTGGGCTGATTTGAGCTAGTGACCTAGAGGTGAAAGGCTCGTTAGCCAACTACCAGTCCACTGAGCCATCCAGTTCTTCCAAGGGACCATCTTTTAAATCAAGTCCCATGGGCTTTTCACATATAATCACTGAAAAAGCTTGCACATCAGTGGTTCTTGCCACCTACTTAACCTTGCTCCCAACTAGCAGCTTCAGAATCCCTCAGGGATTTAATAAAAAAAAAGTATTACCTCCTGAGCTTTCTTACACTGCTGTGGGAGTGGTGTCCAGGTTGATGACTCCTGCTGGATTTTCTCTGGTCATAGTGCTTCTGTTGTAGTTAGTTCATTGTGGCTAGTGTTTCAGCCATTACATGTGCATCAATACATTAGCAGTTAACAGATTTTTAGGGCTGGCCTACATAGCAGACTGTTTCCAATTACAAAAAAAAAAAAACATGAACAAAAAAACTTGCACTCAGAATTATAAGTTCTCACAAAAGAAGGGGACTATATCCCCACTAGAACAAGTTCAGCTTCAAACAGAGCGTTTGTGGCTACATGAAGCAAGTAATGTGCTCAAAGTGATTTATTGGGTACAAACACATAAAGCGCACAAACAGATTTAACCTAAATGAGCATGAGACTTCAAAGGGTAGGAGAAAACTATGGACTGACCACCACCCAAACATTTCTCCTCAAAGGCAAATCTTAAACAGTCGGCAACAGCAGACAGCGACATGGTACCTTTTACAGTATGTGTCTCATTTAAAGACACAGTTCGTGTAAATAAACTTCATACCCAGACTGGTTTAGCTCACATGTAATATGTGTAAACATTTCCTTTTGTATATGTAAAGGAAAATATTAGGCTTCCATTTGGAAGATACTGATATGCACAATAGTAAAAAACATGAATATTGATATACCTGTAAGGGTAATCTTTCAGTATAAAGAGGTTATTATAGCAAACCTGCAATAGAAAACTATACAACCAGCAAGACTGAAAGCATTCTATCACCAAAAAGTGTACTTTTTCAAAAAAGAGATATTCATTAGATATATGCATAATATATTAACTACTCAGTGAAAAAATCTGCCCTCTTCAGTAGTAAATATCTTCATTTAATGACTTTATAGACTCTGGAATGACACAAAAAGAGTGATACTAGGGGAGTGATGGGAGTATAAGGGAAACAGCTTTATTAGGAAATCTAATTATAGACAATTACATTATGTACATGACATTCAGTTGGAAGACATCCAAACCATATAATGAGAAGCATTTAGCAGTAATCATAATCTGTTCATGCTGTACAGAATTATTATTAAAAATGTACCATGTAACTTTAAAGAAATTATTACTGTTTTATATTTGTTTGGCAAAATGGCAGGAACAGGGAGTTTCACTGAAAGGGGGGGAATCAAGGATGGTATATCATTCAAGCTTCTTTATTTTAGACTATCTAGAGTGTGAATCTACCTGGACTCCTGTTGGAGTAATGATATCAGGCTGCCCCCCCCCCCCAAAAAAAAGAATTATTGGATGCATGTGTGCTAGCACACAGAACTTCAGATGTTGGTGGTTTCCTTGGTACAATTCATTAACATGAGCTCCCAATGCATTCTGTAGCACACCAGATTTAATTGGTCAGGTATTCTCCTGAACTCTGATTTTAGATTTCTTATCAAATGACCAACATATACCTTTTTTAAGAGGCACCATGCTGCACAGACCACATGAGAGGTGTTAGAGTTAACACATTAATCCAGTGTGAAGTTTTCCCTCATGTCCTGCTGCTGCCAAGCTATATCCATGGAAGCATGCAGGCAGGTCATGCAATTTAAACACTTACAGATTCCAGAAGGTTTCTGATGTCACCACACTTTAAGGACCTCTGCCTGGCAGTGGTGTTGGACAACATACAGTAATTGCCCCAATTCTTTCCCCTATTGAAGTAAATATGAGACTGTGGACCAGGCAAGTGATAAATCAGACAGTGAAACATTTCAGTGCTTTTGTACAATTTTTTTTCTGACAGCTGTTGCCAGGTCCTATTAAGATCAAAGTCAGGAAGTGTTTTGCAGCTGTGTTATTGCAAAGCACTGGAGGCCAGGATTTGTGACTGAAAATGAATGCAATTGGTTACTATTTGCTGTTACTGCTGTCTATCATGGTTTCTAAGTACCCCATTGGTTATGCTATTAACAATGCATAATCATATTGCGAGTAAGTAGTGAACTTCTCCGGAATGTGTTCTGCTAAGCAGTGATGTTCGCCAGAGTGCATGCTCTGGAGAGGTTCACTACTACTTCAGAAGATGGTCATTCACCATCCCAGTGGTGTGCTGAAGCTGGCTCTCTTGAAATGTCTAAATTGCTTATGCTGGATGGCACTAGCTAGTAGTTAGAACACAAGCAACCCCAAGTGAGCAGAAGAAGGCAATTGAGGGCAGCTTCAAATCAACCTAGAAGTGTCAGCAGTGCTACTGCTAAAGTTGCCACTTTGCCAGCAATTTACAAAGCTACTGTAAGTCAATTTTGTTAAGGTTTGTTTTTATTTTTTTTAAATAACCATCCCCACCCTCTTGAAGCACCTTACCACTCTCATCTCCCCACCCAGACCTACCTAATTTTGACAAACAATAACCTGCCACCAGCTACTGAAGCAGCACCTATCGCACTTATCCCCTGACCATGGCAAAAAGTAGTTAGAACTCTTGCCCCCCCACCTGATCACAAACTCAAACCTGACCTCCTCCCCCCAGACACAATGAAAAATTAGAACCTGACAATGCCCCCGACCCCACAAAGTTGCCTTTTGCCTGAGACTTTTACAGTGTAGCAATCACTAATCAGGGGCAATGCCCATTTTAAACCACAGTTCAGTTGTTTATGATCATGCTGCATTATTTGCTTTGGCTAAAAATCATCCTTTTTAATCAACTAGGCAAATTTTCTCTCTTGGCTAAGAATGCAAGCCATCATTGTGAAATTTATCAATACTGGCTACAACTTGAACTAAATTCTCAGTTGACGCTTGTTAACTGCTGTATAGTGAGCTAATAGTAAAATGCCTCCTTGTTTATCTGACTTTATTGACATCTTTGATGAGCAGGTGAGCCCATGGCATTAGTGGTCAAAAAAATGAAGCTGTAACACAAACAAAGCATCATGTCAGGGTCTGCTAAATGGTACTGTGTAAACTGCATCTTTTATTAAATACAAAAAAGGCCACAAAAGACAAAAGTGCATAAAACTGTATTAAAAATAACTTACAAATAGCAGCAAACAAAGGCAGGCAAGCAGAGAACTGACCAGACTGACCACCAGTACAGTGTACCTCTGAGCAAGTCTTTGACTGAGGGCAATGGTGGTCTGCTGCTTCATTCCTTAAATAGCAGCAGCTACATAACCCAAACAATTATTTAATGCAATTAGCCTGCTGCATGAGGAACTTGTGCAAGTAGTCTTAACAGATCAATACACATTGTGATAGCACTCAGGCAGAAAATTAACACTGTACTTTGCTTAGTACATAGAGAAAATTAAAGAACTAAGACTATTTTAAAGAGAAAGATCCAGACTGTGGCAATCAGATTGTTCAAACACAACTGTCAGCAGCATAAAATTATAAAATCTAATAGTTTTAATATTTATATTAAGCCCTGATTGACTGTTCACCAATGTAAATACAATGTGTAAGAAACCTGCAGTGAAGAGCAAGACAAAAATATTAATGTAAACCAGAAATGTTATGCCCCACAAGCTCTGAGATGTATGTGCCAAAGGGCTTTGTGGATAAAGACTCCATGAAGAGACATAGGAAAGGATTAAAATACCTTTATCTGTCATGCAATTTACAGGAAAGCACATTACCTTGTCCTGGGAACAGAGATCCGTGTCCCACCTGCAGTCTGGGCTCTGACTCAGTAAGATCCCGAACTCTCCCTCTATTTATACAATAATCATGCTATGAATGAGTAGCTGTTATGCATCACTATAACTTTAAATATTATTATAACCTTGGGCACTCCCCACTAGCAAGAACAATGTTCCAGCACTTGCATCTTCGACACTAACACTCCACATGTGGTCAAGCAACCCTTTTCCCTGTAATCAGCAGCTTTACAAACAGAACTATTCAGTAGTTTTCCACTAAAAGCAGAACTAACTGGTCTATAGCCAGTAAATTTCCATCACTAATATATAGCCAGTCAATATCTAGTACTAATGTATAGCCAGTGAGCTCAATGCTCAAAAGGCCTCCGACTGCCACAAACCCCTGGTGCATTGATCATATGGTGTTTGGGGCTTGCGGCAGCCTCCCAGCTGGCGATCAGAGTTTTCCCCTCCATGTGCTAAATGCTACAAGATAGACCAGCTCCTCCTCGTCTAACTTGTGGCATTCAGTGGACCACTTTTATGGGGCTTGTGCCAAATATTTGGTGCAAGCTGCCATAAAGTATGGAAAGTGCCACAATTGTGTCCAAGAATATAAAATTGGGTTTAGTTTCGGCAAAGCTGTTTGATGCAGCTGCACCAAAAACGGGTTTGATGCAAGGCTTAACACAAGTCTTGTGTCACTCTTTGAAAATCTAGCCCAGTAGGTTTTTATCAGCTAATACATAGTTGCGCAACCCAAGGACAAACATCATTCCCCTATCGGGCATCCAACTGGATCAACTGTCTTGGCGGTAACATAGCGACTGCTCCAACACTCCACCTCTTCAAGTCCAAGCTGTGCCTCTCACTGCTTGTATCCTGCGATTGCCCATCTTAACATTTCCACTATTCCAGCTGCATATGCCCCAGCACCTAGCACTTACAATCAGTCTTTGCACCCCTATTACCTTACCTGTCATATTCCCTTGACAAGACCCCCTGGCTGCACTGTCTCCCACCCTTGCCCACCTCCCCCCCGTATCTCCACTCCTGCCCCACCCCAACCATCTCTCGTAATCCTCCTTACCTCCTGAAACCTCCTACCCCTCCCCCTCGATCTCCTACCCTCACTTTCCACCCACCCACCCCCTTCCTTTGTCTTGCTTATAGATCAAGTCTTTGTACTGGTTATTACATATCTGTAAGTCAGTGATTATATGTTTGTAACTAAAAATGATGACTGTTGCACACACTGACATGGAACCTTTGTAAAAGAGCAGCAGCTCAAAGGTATTGTAATCCTTGATTGAAATAAATAAAATAAATAAATAAATTAAATCTCTGTCAGTTAATGTATAGCCAGTATTTGATAGATCCCAAAGCTTTATGCTAACACTACTGATAAATACTTAACAATGCTATTTGTACAAAGCATTCTATATTTATACTGCTTCTTACTTTTCCACAGTACTCATTTCCATTCAGTGTGTTGTTCCTTCATGTGAGGTATTGGAGTTAAACAGAAAATACACAAAAAGATAAATGGCAAATGGTAGAAAGCCATAAGCATATACAGTTTGCATGCCAGGACTTGAATATTGCAGACAAGTCATTGTAGGATAGATAAGCTATACAATACAAAATTCAGCTGAATATATAAATCCAATGGTGAAGATAGCAAGGGGACAAAGATAGTTACCACAAAATGGAAACAAGTGAGGGTTAAGGCAAATGCAGTTTATACTAAAATAAATGGACAGATTAGTATAATGATATATAGTCATTATGATCTTCACAAAATGTATATAAGATCTAAGACCTCATTCAGGCCAGTCAGTTTTAATTTTCCTAGCCTATGAATCCAGTGTAATTGTAACAAAGGAATGAGGTGATTATTACCCCTTCTCAAATTTTCTGATAAATGTTGTAGAACACAAAACTTAAAACACGATTGGTCACTGTTGTGTGTTGATACAAATTGTAGAGTACTCCCAGGACTTTGTTGGGTATACCATCCTGAACTTACATGCTTTGGTATTTGAATGTTTCTTTTCCTGATAGTGTGCCCAACATATATACCTTGGGATGGGTGCACAAAGCAGCATACACTATGAATGATGTGCTGCACATCATAAAGTGATTCAGCACTATTGTGCTATCCAACATGGTACCTGCATCAGATTGCTTGTCATAGTATATTTACAGATATTACAATTTAAGGCACCTAATAAAGTGGAAGGTTTTGGCTACTGCCATTCCAGTGTTGGTGCAGGTTGAAAGTGGCTCTTTACTATTGAATCAGACAGATTACTCCCTCTTTTAAAGATTTTACTGGGCTTACAGCCTAAACATGAGAAAATGGATAAATCACTTGTAATGAATGATCAGTTTTTCCACACTATATCCCTGATTTTTAGCAATAGTTTGTTACATACTTGATGACAAAATTAATTTTGTTTGATATTTGTGATTTTGCAGTCTTGGGTTTAGGAGTGCAGGTACTATGTATTTCAATATTGTTTAATGATTGTTTAATAGCTTAATTGTTGTTTTTTGCCTAACTTATTCAAGTTGCACTTATACCTGTACTCATCATGTTATTTTGATTGCACTTTTCTGTAACTGTGACTATGCTGCTTACACCTGTACTCATCATGTTATTCTGATTGCACTTTTCTGTAACTGTGACTGTTCTGCTTACACCTGTACTTATCATCTTATTCTTATTGCACTTTTCTGTAACTGTGACTGTGCTGCTTGCACCTGTACTCATTGGGCTGGATATTCAAGAGGGTTGCGCCATGCGCAATAGGGTTGCACCTGCACAAGTCTGAAATTGTGCCATTCTGCGATATTCAGCAGGAGGCAGTTGCACCCCCCAAGTCATGCTGAGCAACAGTGCAATGCTAATGAAGGCATGCTCAACCGGAGGGGGAGGAACCATGCATAAACTTCACAGCCCAATATTCAGCCCGGCTGTGCAGAGTTGTGCAGGCACAACCCCCTACCTGTGCCTGCACAACTTTGAGCCCCCAAAAAGGATTAAGTCGAGGGCCACCCACAGGTGAGCTGCCGCATTGCAGGGCGCAACACAGCAGCTGCCACCTGTGGGTGGCCCTCCACTTGTTCTCTGTGCCCCCCCATGCAGCCCGATCATGGGCAGATCTCACCCCCTGACTGGCCTGATCACGGGCATAACAGTAATGAACCCCTCCCGACTGGCCCAATCACGGGCATAAGATCAAACCCCCCCCAAGACCAATATCCCTGGTGGTCCAGTGGACGTGAAGCCTGATCCGCGGGCATAGGTCAACCCCAAAGTCCAATTTCCCTGGTGATCTAGTGGCCCCACCCCACCCACGCGGCCCCACCACCCCACTCCCCATCAGCCTGCGGGTGGCAGCACCCCACCCGCCTGCCACTCACTGCCCTCCGATGACAGCTTGATAGGGCTGCATGCCCATTGGTTCAGAGCAAGAGCAATGGGCGTCCAGCACATACCATCTAAGAGCAGTCCAGATTTGTCAGATGAAATTCATTCATTCCACAAATCTATGGGCTGCTGATCTGACTATAAACCTACATGCCCGTGGCTCTTGCTCACGACAATAGTGTATCGTGTCGCTCGACGGCAACGGGGCAGCAGGCGGTGGGGTGCTACTGCTGGCTGAGGAGGAAGCGGTGGTGGTTCTGTGGTGGAGTGAAGTGAGGCCAATAGATCACCAGGAAATTGGACTTTGAGAGTTTAATCTTATATCCCTTGCCGAAGCCAGTTAAGAGGTTCATTACTATTATGCCCACGATCGAGCCAGTCGGGGAAGATTACTCATGCCCGCAATCGGGCTGCAGAGCGTCGGTCCCCGACGGCTGCTGCCTGGCAGGGTGAAAGGTGCAAGTTGTCGGGGATTGGCACAGCTGCATGCTAACTGCATGCAAATGGGGCCATAAGTAGATGCAAATGGCCCCCCATGTGCCTTGCATAAATTATGGCCCCATTTGCATGTCACCTTTTGAATATCGGAAATTTGCACATGGTGCAATGGAACTTGCTCCACTGCATCTGAATGCTTCACTATGACTACTTCTGGTGGTGCAAGTTCCACTGCACTATGCACAGTGGCTGTGGCCGGGGGCGATATTCAACGGAGTTGTTCAATAGCGCAACTCCGTTGAATATCACCTTGGCCACACCCCTGCGCAACTTTTTTGAGCAGCTCAAGGGCTTGCACCACAGAACGGTGCAGTTTGAATATCCAGCCCACTATGTTATTCTTATTGCACTTGTTTGTCACTGTGAACTGTGTCTTTGCTATGTATTTGTTAACCCCTGAACCCTTACCCTGGGTCACACCTGGAAATGAGTCTTGGATCAGTCTGTTTCTTTCCCAGTCACACATTTTCAAATGTATAAATACAAATATATTTGTCGGTTTCAAATAAGCCTCTTTTCAAAATGGGGCAGAGTTACCTCTCACCATAAGTCTCAGAAGCAAGCCCTCTGCTTGTTCATCAAAGCAATCATCACTTGAGCAATTATGCCTTGCTCTGAAAAACTGTAAATGGGGTTTACTTTTTATGAGATGCTTAGGGTGAGCACTGTCTGCTCAAAGGATTTAATTTATAGCAGTGGGTTTTCTTAGTGTTGTTGTCTGGATGTTCAGATTTTTATATACATTGAATTTAACATAAAGCAATTCTACTAAGTGGCATAAAATATATATATGTGTGTATATATAATACATATATAAAAAATGTAAATTCAGATTGCTTTCATTCAGCAACCTGCCTTGTAGAAAGTTTAATGTCTTCCTTAATTCTCTGTCACAGACAGATTATGTCATCAACAAAGCAATGTCACCAGACAAGTCTTGGCAAATGCGAGACAAACTTTTCCTCATCAACCCAAGAATAAACTAATACCTGATGGTGACCATGGTGGCCTTCAGTGCTGTACCCCTGAGCTGATGGTAAATAAAACATCAAATGTAAAATAATTATGGGTAAGCATTTATTCCAGCCCATCCAGAATCAAGTCAGATGGCATTGCTGCGTTGACACACATATGATGTAGATATAATCTAATGGCATTGTTCTCTGCCTCACATTAAACTTGTATATATGTTGCAGCCATAGATACATTCAGATATTTCCAGATATTTTGTGATATAGACAGGAACAGAAAAGAATTGCAGTTGAATTTACAAAATGGGTCATTAATTCAGAATACACACTCCTACAGATATTTAGGTGTACAGGTAGATTATAGGTTGACATATACAGATCATATTCAATGACAAATTCAAACAGTTAATCAGAGATTGGGAGTTATGAGAAGGGTATCCAGCTCACGTACTATGGAAGTGAAGACAAAATTAGTAAAACAGTTGTTGATTCCTGTTCTTGTGTATGGTTTGTTACTATACATGCACTCTGTACAAAATATGTTGATGAAATTGGATCGTGTTTATTATAGATTAGGAAGATTTATTATGAATAACACCTATGGCACTCATCATTGAGTAGTTTGTTCTAGCCTAGGTTGGTTAACACCTGGAAACTATAGAAAATATTTATGGCTAGTTTTCTGTTACCATATTATGTTTTCAGTTAATAGTCATCCCTTAGCTAAATTTGTAGAAGTCCAGGCAAAAAGTTGCCAAACAGACTGAGGTCTACATCACAAAGGATACCTCTACAGAGAACTAACAGCAGATTTGGGGATTATACTCTCAAGAATAGTATGGCAAAATATTGGAATAAACTTCCACATAAGTTAAAAATGGTTAGCAATAAGAACATGTTTAAAAGACAGTTAGATGCACATTTGAGTATAAACTGCTGCTGTTTCAATTTTTTTTTATGGAACGATTTTATGTATTATGTCTGTATTTTGTATGTTCTTACTTGTAACACAGAATATTGTTGTAAATGGGCAAATTAGTGTAACAATTATTCCCTGTATAAAAATATTTTTTTAACAAACAAACAATATCTAAAGAGATTCTCTCTGGTGGCCCATAGTAGTACTGCAAGCATGCTGGAAATGTCTACAGAGATACCACAGAAATTTCATGAAATATCTGACCATGTTTATGGTTGCCACTGTATCTATCTATCTATATAAATATAGATATATATCTATACATATACTGTAGAAATAGATACATACATACATTGCAAAAAACTATGTTAATGAAGACATTAGAATTGAAGAACACAAAGTGCACAAAGTAGGGAAATGAAAAAACATTAGGGTTATTAGTCTCCAGAGTCTTGGTGAATCAGTGGTAGGGTGTTTTTTGGGGTTGTCAACCCTAATGCCCATCCCTTCCCCTGAGCAAACAAGGTCAGGCATGATCTATTTTCTTCATCCTGGGCCCTGCAAGAATAAAGCTATAACCAGTTTTTGTTGCCAACATGTGGTGCACCATACTTCTCTACTTCTGAAGGGTATATCACTGTGAGGAACTGGTTTGTAACCGAACCCTGTGCTTCACATAGGAAGGGGTGTGCATTAGGGTTGACAACCCCAAAGAACACCAGAGCACCAATTCACCAAACTCGAGACCCCAAACCCTAATTTTTCATTTCCATACTTTGTGCACTTTGCATTCTTCAACCCTAATATATACATATATATATATATATATATATATATATATATATATATATATATATATAAATATTAATAGGTTATACTATGTTATCTGGAAACTCATTATCCTAACACTCAGGATACTGAGTCCAGATAACCGAAATTCCGAAACACGATGGCACCACTTGCCCAATGTAATGTCAGGCAACATGGCAACAAATGCTGTGTCTTACAATGTGGGGAGCTTCACCCCCTAGACCCCTCATAACTAAAATAACTAACTCAGAGGGAGAGCTGATCCCAGAGCAAATAACTAACAGTTACAGGGGGCAAAAGTATTTGGCCAGACCAGAACCTGGGTCCAATGATGCATGCTGGCCAAGCTGCCTGTGCTCCATCCCTCCACACCACGGGGGCAGCTCAGCCAGCTTCTGGACCCAATGGTGTTTTCAGGGGTAAGGTAGCAAGCTGTCACATTCACTCCCTTACTCCATCCCGTAACACCATCGGGCATGTATCCATTGGCATAATCACTGTTGGAACACTGCATCTGTCAGGCAATAGTGCCAGGGCAGGTGCATGTTGGGATAGTGAGCCACGGGATTACATAAGGGTAGTGATTAATATGTCCCCCAGAGCCACTTGTTGTGGGATAAGAGTGGTTTCATGCATATTCTTCTTCAGCAAGAACAGCGAAATGGAACTGACCTCTTCTGGCTGGAACAGAATGCAAGTGAAATCACTGTTATCTCGCAACAAGTGATGATGGAGAATATATTAAAATATTATAGATTGAGGGAGCACCTGGTGTTATTTATAAAAAAATGCAGGAATGTGCCCATTTCCAGGGCATCTGCATGTGAGACACTCTTCACAGAATAAGACTGTCTCACGCGCAGGCGAAAGGAGTGCTCCGATTGATCAAGAGCACTCCCTGGATCTATAATCTGCATTAACATAGTCTTTGGCAATGAATTTTCCTTCTTTTCCTCAAACCCCAGGCAAACAGGGCACAATTACTTTGCAAACTGTGCAGAGTTTTAAATAGCTTGTCCCTGATGTCTTATAGTACTGGTATAATTCATTTTTACTTGAATACTGAGCAAAAACAAGTATTCAGTTCATTTGCAATTTCAATATAATTAGAAACTAAAATATTCATGATGTTTAATGGCCATATGTTAGCATCCCCCATCTTTTTGGAATTAATGTAACCATAAAAAGCTTTAATATTCTACTTATCTGTTGCTAACTTAACTTTATAAATTTTTTAGCATTTCTCATTTCCCTTTCTTAGTAGTATTGTTTGTTCTTTTAATTTTTTTTTATTTAATACACTTTAATTCCAATGGCACATTACAATGAAATTAGAACCATTGACAAGGCCATGGAGAAACAATATACACTTCAACAGTCTGATATACCAAAGGCCTACACTATAGGAATGGACATTGAATCCTTTACTTATTAATATTATCAAAAAAAAAAGGAAAAAGAACAACTGACTACCCCCTAACTCTTCCCTTCCCCCCTTCCAATGTAATTCTGTTAGTAGAAAGAACCACATAACTCTTCTGCATAATACCATAAAAATATACCAGCTTAAAGAAGATCTTTCCGCTGTAATATTCTAATTTTTCCAAACCATTAGGACCGCTTCCAAGGGGCCCCATTTTGCATTGTATGAATGTACCCTATTGCACATCTTAGCTATATGCAACTCTAATTGTAGTGCAAGCAAAACCTCTTTATACCATTCAATAATTGAGGGTGTTAACTCATCTATCCAGTGTCATAAAATTATCGCTTTGGCTGCAGCTGCAATGATAGCTACGTATGCTTTTTTCTGTTTACTCATTTCCTTAGAGAAATGATTAATCAAACAGACCTCAGGTGTAAAATAAGGATCAAGCTTGAGGAAAGAGTTTAGGGACTTCTGAATTGCGTCCCACAATGGTTGAATTTTAGAACATTCCCATAACATATGGAATAGGTCCCCATTATCAGCTTTACATCTGTAACATCGAAGGGGTGCAAGCTTACCTGTTTTTTGTAATTTAACAGGTGTATAATATAAGTTGTGCATAATGTTAAACTGCTGCAACTTATATCTGTCCTGCTTTACATATTTATATGTATTGCTCCAGATTCGGTCCCATACTCTGACATCTTCACTCATCCCGAGTTTCTGTGTCCAGTAATAGCAAATGCTAGAGGGTCACTCTGAGACGGTTCTCTGGATTTCCTGATACACTTTGGAAACTGAGTGGGGTTGATCCGCTATGTATAGTAACAAGGAAAATTCTGTTTTATTTACCTCTGGGGGCTTCAAAATTCCAAAGGTAAGTTTTTACTGCACCACTAACTTGCCAATACTTGAAGGCATTCCCTTTCGCCGCAGGTATATTTGCACTAAATTGCCCAAATGGTAGTACCTCCCCTTGAGGCACTATATCACTAAGACACAACCCCACTAACAGCTTCCAGAATGTAGGGGGAATAGGCCCTTTCAGAATTTGGAAATGCACATTTTGAATTAATGGTTGTTCCAAGGAATTATGCCAATTCACCCCAAGTACCCTCTGCACCTGGTGTAGGGCCCTAATTGACCAACCAATTGGAGTATTTTTAAGTGTTTTGGGGAGAAATCTTGGGTCCATATAAATAGCTGAGTTAAGGGTTAAGTAGGCCTTGGCAACCAGATACCACTCAATAGGGACCCACGGGGTACATAGAGTTTAGAACTTACTGGAGATATAGGCCAGGTCCATGAAACTACCTTACTGACATGTGATGCTATATAATAACTAAAGAAGGAGGGGAGTGCCAGGCCTCCCTGCCTCCTAGGCCTAGTAAGTTTTGCATATGCCCTCCTTACACTCTTTCCTTTCCATATGAAGTCATTGAGTAATTTCTGCAGGTTATCAAACCATGACTTGGGTAAGTAAAACCCTAACATATTTAAAGGATAAAATATTCTTGGTAATATATTCATCTTCACAGTTTCTATTCTAGCCCAAAGTGATAAGGGCAATAGCTTCCACCTTTCTAGGGCTAGCTTTATTACATTAATCAACTTTTTGAGGTTCTCTTTAATCATTGTGAACATGCATCTGGAGATCTTGAGACCAAGATAACTCAGTAATCTAGGTTCCCAATTAAGCCCCAGTTCCATGGCAATATTTGGGAGGCATTTACCATTTAAGGGAAAAAGCTTTGTCTTGGATAAGTTAAGTTTGCAGTTCGATACTCTAGAGAACTGTTCTATTACCTGTAAAATTGCCGGTATACTGACTTCTGGCTCCTCTATATGTAAAAGCAGATCATCTGTGTAAGCTGAAATTAAGTACTTATGATTTCCTATTAGCATTCCCTTTATATCTTGAGAAACTAATAGTTTACAAATTAGAGGTTCTAGGTAAAGATTGAACAGAAGTGGGAAGAGTGGGCAACCCTGTCTGGTGCCACAAGAAAGAGGAAATGGGTCTGAAAGGACTCCATTACACCATACTCGGGCTATGGGCAATTCATATAACAACTTAATCCATTTCATGAATCCATTTGGGAGGCCAAATTTCCATAATGTAGCAAATAAAAAATCCCAAGAGACCCGGTCAAACGCTTTCTCAGAGTCCAAGGCCAACAAAGCCGCCGATATCTGCATATTCTTAGCATGAATTATTAAGTGATGAAGCTTTCGCACATGATCACTGGACTGTCTACCTTTCATAAATCCTACCTGCTCATCACTCACCATCATGCCCATTAAAGGATTGAGTCTATTGGCTAATACTTTTGCCAGTATTTTGACATCCACATTTAAAAGCGATATCGGCCGGTAATTGCTTGGGCATAAAAGATCCCTGTCCGGCTTAGGGATAAGGGTAATGAGGGCATCCAGGAAGCCTTTTCTGAGAGCCCCTTGAGATACCAAAAATTATATACTTCAGTAAGAACTGGAGTAATATCCTCCTCAAATGCTTTATACACATTGGTGGAGAGGCCATCAGGTCCTGGGGCTTTATCGGGGGCAAGTTGGGCTATAGCCTGCTTAACTTCTACTTCCTGTATAGGAAGCTCAAGCCTTACCGCCTCCATGTTGGTAATCTGGGGAAGATTAACTGATTCCAGATACCTCTGGATCTTGTCTGGCGCTACCCTATCTATTTTTGAGATTGAGTATATTGTCTGAAAATAAGATTGGAAGGCTGCCACAATTTCCCTAAGATCCTTGATTGGAGATACATCTGGGTTAATTTGCAAAGCTGTAATATGCCTATTGGATTCTAACTGATAGAGCTTTAATGCTAATAATTTGCCTGCCCTCTCACCAGCTTCCAGATATTTAAGTTTAGTTCTCCTAAGGGCTAACTCTGCTTTTTGCAGCATAATTGAGGTGAACCGTGCTTGTAATTTATGCAGTTGTGTCCAGTCTGAATCAGGTGAGCTTTGATTGATACTTCCCTCTATAACCCGAATGGAGTTGACAATATCCGTAAGTTGGGCTTCATTCTTTTTACATCTGGTAGAGGAAATCCGAATACACTCCCCTCTCAACATGCATTTCAGTGCTGCCCACACCACATCAATCTTGGGAACAGAGCCTAGATTGTTAGTCAGGAAATGAGATATGAACTGTTTCAGGTGGTTTAGAGTGTATGGGTCTTGCAGTAGTTGGTTGTTGAATCTCCACATGAAATCTCTACTAAACCCAGGGTTAGCTATATACTTAATTGAAACTGGGGCGTGATCTGAAATAACTCTAGTGTGCATTTCTGCTACGGAAACAGACGGGAGGGAACTTGTACTTATAAGAAAGTACTCAATCCTGGAACAAGTCTTGTGTGGTAGTGAAAAAAAAGTATATTGTCTAGATTCTGCATGGAAAACTCTCCGGACATCAACAAGACTTTCTCCCTCTATGAGTTCTTTTAAGGCTCTCTGTGAGGGAGATAAACCTGCACGCCTGTTATCCGATCTATCAAGTCGTAGCTGTGGTGTAATATTCCTGTCAACCCCCAGTAAAATTATTCTAGTCAAGTAGTTACTTAACTTATCGAGCAGCTGGGTGAAAAATTGTGGAGAATCGTTGTTTGGACCATATATTGAGCCTATAAGCACCTGTTGCGAGGCAAGAGTGCCAAGCAGCAAAATATAGGGACCGTGTATATCCCAGATCTCTTTTTCTAATTGAAAATTTACCCCTTTGTTAATTAGGATGGCCACTCCACCCCTATTAGTGGATATCCCTGCTCCGAATGCCTGACCTACCCAATATTTGCAAAATAAGTGAATGTCTTCCCTTTTAAGATGAGTTTCTTGTAGTCAGACCACATCACATCCAAGAGTAGAGAGATGCTTTAACACAAGCTGCCTTTTACACCTATCTTGGGCCCCCCTAATGTTCCAACTCAAAATATTAAACAGTCCTGACATTGTCAGTAAACCTAAAGTGCAGGTCTTCTTGTGACAAATAGATCTTGTGGATATCCATGTGTGTCTGAATGTGGTTCTTTCTACGTTTCATCAATATTATAGAAATATTGTTTCCCCCTCTCATATTCCCTCCCATAGCTCCCTCCAAAACCAACCAGACTATAAATGAATCACTACCCCCAGTTCTATCAACTGAACTCTCCATCACAAACATCAGGTGATGCTCTTTTCAAACCCAGCAGAAAGTCCCCCCGCCCCCCTCACCCAGTATTCCGACCCCTTAATACATACCCCTGTAATTAAATATGTCTTTGTAACAAGTCTGCACACGTTAATGAAAGATAACCAAAACATCTTATTTAATTGAAAACTCCCTTATCCTTCTAGAAACTAGCACACTATTATTTCTCCTCCTGAATAAGCCCCACCAGGAGCACAGTTAAGTCTAATCTCGATAGTTTAACAGGGGTAGCCTTCTATAAGCGCTAACCCTTATTATAATACTCGTGTGCCCTCTAGTGCAGGAAAAGAAATATGACAGCAGCTATTTCGTGAGATTATAATCAAATTAACTGAAGCCTGTACATCCCTATTATGTAGTATCTCCACCATGTCGTCAATCATCGGAGAAAAGATACACTCCAGAGGAAATAGCAAGGAAAGTGGAGAGAGAGATAACACCAAAATACTACTCCTATCTAAGCATTCCTATGAAAACGTCCATTGATGAACATACAGAACAATCATTGCGACTGGAATTCAAGCAAAAAACAATAGACTGGTTTCCAACTCTGTTTAAACTTCGTTGAATCTCCTCCGGGGGCCGATCATCGATTGTTAGTACAGGTTACATTTCTCTCCCCCCAATTTAAACATTCAATGAGAAGAGGCACTATAAATAACTAGCAATGCCCACCCTATTCTGTGTGCAGCTGTCCTCTAATTATGATGCCCCGTATTAATGCAGATGCAATTGCCGAAGTCAAAAACATAGCTGTGCACGATAGAGTCACCAGAAATAGGTAGCAGCTTGAACTTAAAGAAAATAAGAATGGGCATCACTTGGATGGATCCATTTCCACTCTAACTATAGTCTTTTGGCCACAGTCTAAGGAGAAGTCTCTCCAGTATTCAACCTTGGGCAGTAGATATTGCAGCATAACAGAATCAACACTTCAGGAAGCAGTGAGGCTGTTATCATTGCTTTTAATGGAGCCACTGAAATCAGGAGTATTAATTTAAAAAATTAAGCCAGTCCTCCCTTAATCATGTCCATGGATGGAGACTATGCCAATTCGAGTCTTCTAATACCGGCTCATGGACTTCCTCCCTCATGCTCCACGTTGGTAAAAATATCACAGTCTATTGATGCAGCAAAGCAGCATACCATTTAACATGAATACCGGCTCCGAGAGTACATAAGGGCAACAACATATGGTAATGTATCATGTTCTTTCTGACGACTCCACACAATCAGGTTACCATAAAAAAAAAAAGATATGAAGTGTTAAGTAATTTGTTATGTCCATTTGACCATATAACACCTATTGCCCAGATCATTTGAATAGGTCAGAAAAAAGCTTTTTGAGCTCTTGCTGAATTGTATCAGGGTTTTCAAATAAATGCCATTGATCTTTACTTTTTACTTGCAGTAAAGCCGGGCATTTTACCCAAAATTGTATGCCTGCTGCTATCAATTTTGATACTCATGGGTGTAATGCCTGTCTCCTAATTCTAATAGACTGTGGCAGGTCGTGCGTTACTCTAATCCGTTTGCCTTCCCACAAGACTTCCTGTAATAATTTAACCTTTGCCAAGATGTGTTGTTTGTCCAGATAATTTAATAGTTTGCACACACTCAGTCTAGGCTGAGCACCCGGCGGAGGGGGGGACGGAGGGATCTATGAGCTCTCTCCATGACGTAGCTTGCTCCATTGGGAGACGGACCAGCAATTTTCTCTAACAACTTTTGTACAAATAAAGTCGGAGATGTGCCCTCCTCTCTCTCAGGGATCCCTATTATAATAATGTTACTTCTTCTGCTCCTTCCTTCTAAATCTTCCAGTTTTTCTTCTATTTTTTTGACCTTCTTACTCATAGTAGCCCGATCTAACTCTGATTTATCTATCTTCCCCTCAACTGATTTAATTAGAGCTTCATTATCACGGAATCGCGAACTTAAGGAATCCAAAGAAGCCTTAAAACCGCCTACTTCTGTAGAGATTTCTTCTATGGCACTTTGTAGCAGCATAATTATTTTGAGGAATCATTCTTCTGTTGGAGCTGTGGATCCTGGAGTTGGCTTACTAGGCCCTTGCCGAGGTCGCTTTGAGGCCTGTTCCTTTTCCAGGGATGGTGGTGGAGTATGCTTCGGAAGCTGCTTTTTAACGTATGCTTCCATTTTTAAATGATCCAGACTGGATTCAAATGTAGAAATATATTGGGTTTTACACTACTTAGATTTACTGCCATTAATAATTTAAACTGGGTAGAGAGTGGAGCCACACCACAGCCACTCTAGGCTGCCATCACGTGATCCCCCTGTTCTTTTAATTTTATGTTATTTCCCTGACAAGGATACTTTTTGCTTGATTATAAGCCCTTTTTTTCTTCTTACATACTGTATATTCTCCAGTTTCTTGTTATATCATGGTAGTATATTATCAACTTTGTTATATGTTTTCTTTGTTGGTATATGCTTATTCATGAAATGCATCATTTTATTTCTGAATATCTGCCAGCACTCAGCTGTATTTCTATTTAACATCCCCCTCTTTCAGTCCAAAATTTAGGTCCTCCTTCATAAGATTGTAATTTCCCTCATTGTATTTGCATATCATCATTCAGCCCTTAATCTGAAATTAGGGCAATTAGTAAGAACTAAGTCCAGTCTATTTTATCCTCTAGTAGGTGTCTGAATGAGCTGTCTGAGACTACAACCCCTTTTTGTGTCCACAATCAAATTCCTGTTTTTCCCCGTTGCCTCTTTTTTCCCTAGTAAATGTCTGGTTGATTGAAATCTCCTACTATCAGTACATATCCCTTTTCTGACTTTGTCTTTATCTCCTCTAGTTATAAATGAAATCCTTCCTTGCTGGTGTTCAGAGAAATATAACTATTACCAGTTATTATACTAATAGGTTTAATGCTATTTGTTCTTGCCCATAATGATTCTAGATGCTCATTACCAGAACAAGGAAAAGGATTAAGACTTCTTTTGCCTAGGCAGATTTACTGTGTGATGTTATTTTTATTTTGTACTCACAGGGATTGTTACTGTTTGCTGCTAACATTTTATTGCTTTATTTTTCTCTGATTCAAATTGTTGTTGCTGAGTATACCTTCTGCTGCATTATTACAAGGTGTGCCTACAGGTGTGTGCTAACAGATTACTGCTGTACTCTTCTGATTCAAATTGTCTTTTGCAAGGTATATCCTCTGTTACTGCTTTATTTTTCTCTGTAGCAAAGTGTTTCTTACAGGGTATATCTTCTGTGAAATTATTACAGGTAGTGCTTTACAGGTTTTACAGTTTTACCTAACATTAGGATAAGCTTTCAGGGTTACTGCATTTCTTGCTGACTGATTGTTTCTGCTCTTACCTCCTTGTTTCTTTCGTCCGTGGTTCTTCTTTTTCGGCAGGGAAAGGGCCAGGCCACCCACTCCCATCCCCAACCACCCCACACTATACTCCATTTATAGGGCAGCACAGTTGTGACATTTCCTGTGGCAAAGCAGGAAGGGGCATATCAGTGGGGTATCCACACAGTAACCTCATTTGCAGGGGCAATAGTAATTTAACTTGTTATCACAAGTTATACAAAAACAAACAAACAAAACTCAAAATCAAACTTTTGCTTTCATTTTCTTCCTTCTAATTACTCTGACCAGGTTATAAACCCAGCAACTTATCTGGAAAGGATATCATTAACTGCAGGTACTGTGGAACACTTTTGAGAAGGGCAGTTTTACAGAATTTAGGACACTGTCCTACATGCTAGGCCATCGGAGATCTTAGGGCTCAGCTCCAGGCTGCATGGGCAGAGATTGCACACCTCAAATTTCATATTGAAGAGGAAATACAGTATATTATAAGAACCACCTGCCATTTCCCCAACATCCAATAGAAGCACCTCAACTGCAGAGGGTAGTTGGTCTAGGAGGATGGCAGGTGGTTAGGAGGGGCAAATCGGGGTCCTTATCACTCGGTGCTCTCCAACATATTACCTCCACAATGCATATAAAAACTACAAACAGGTATCTGCCTCTATCTCCAAAATCAAACAAAGGGGCAGAGGACACTGAAGAGCAGGACACTGCAGCACAGGAGCTAGCACAACAAAACTCACCCAAAACAGGAACCAAAACAAAAAAAGGAAAAAGAAAATCCAAAAAACTTCTGATCATAGGAAACTCTATGATTCGGGGAGTTGATACCTATCTCCAGCCAGGGGTAATGGTCAGAAGTCTCCCAGGTACATCAGCATGGCGAGACTCTGACCACATTGCTAAAATTGTTCAGGAAGCAGGAGAAAACATTGACATCCTGGAACACATAGGGACTAATGATCTTGCCAGCTAGTCAGTTGTGGAGACCAAGGAACACCTGACCAGGCTGGATGACAAACTATCATCCATTTTGTCTGGCATCTCCTTCCCTGAGATCCTGCCAGTCTGGGAGAGGGGGGCAGATGGACGGAAGGTCAGAGAAGGGGAGACAGGGGAGCTAAACATGTTGCTCAAGGGCTGGTGCCAGGAAAAAAGACACAAATTTGTAGGGAACTGGCAACAGTTTTGGGAGTGAAAGTTGTTTAAATTTGATGGACTGCATCTGACTAAGGAGGGAGTCAGTGCATTGGGGCAGCAGTTTGACGTCTTTGCAGAATATTTAAACTAGCAAATGGGGAGAGGAGTGCAGCATCCCATACGTCGAATGGAAAGAACACCCCTCCCCCCTCAGCTAGTGGTCAAACAGGAGTTCAGCATGTTTACAGTTCATTTCCATCACCAGGTAAGGAAAATGGTCCAGCTCCCCATACAACACTCAGAGAAAACACCAGACATTACCCAACAACTAACACACTGAAATCTGGCCAATGGAAAATCATTTACACAAATGCTCGCAGTCTGGGAAACAAGATCCCAGACCTGCAGGCAATAATGACAGAGGCTAAACTGGACAAAGTAGCAATTAGCTCAATGTGGTTTACCAGTAACCACATTTGGGAGAATTCAGTACCTGGCCATGTACTTTTCAGAAGAGACCGAGGTGCAAAAAGGAGGGAATGGAGTGGCCCTGTATGTCAATGAAAATATAAAAGCTACAGAAATTCAGAATACACATAAGAAGCTAGAAGAAGTGTGGGTCACCCTGGAAACAGGAAATGGGACAGCCATAAGAACTGGGGTTGTCTACAGGCCCCTAGACCAGGGGGAGGACATAGACACATTAATGTTAGAAGACATACAAAACATGACAGCTAAAGCGGAGGTTCTGATAATGGGAAACTACTACATACCAGATATAGATTGGTTAATACCAGCAGGAAAATCTGCCAGAACTAGACATGTGATGGATTCCCTGCAAAGGAGGACCTCAAACAACCGGTACAACAACCCACAAGAGACAGGGCTCTCCAAGATCTAGTATTGACTAACAGGGAAAGGATCACAGATCTCCAGGTAGAAGGTCACCTGAGGGCCAGTGACCATCACATGATATAGTTCAATTTGGCCACTACAACTAAATCATCCCATTCCAAGGCAAAAATACTGGACTTCAAAGGAGCTGACTTTGATAAGATGGCCAACAGAGTTAAGCTAGCCCTGGCAAAAAGAAATACAAGTGAGGGGGTACAGGCAAAGTGGGCAAGCATTAAGGATGCAATACTTGAAGCAACATCCGATTGTGTTATAGAGAAAAGGAAATGCAAAAGAAGAAGGAAACCCCACTTTGGTTCTCAAAAACAGTAGCAGAAAAGGTCAGAGCAAAAAGGCTGGCCTTCAGGAAATATAAGGGAACACAGCGGGATGAAGATAGGGAGGCATACCAAACTTCCCTAAGGGAAGCAGGGAAGGCAGTAAGGCAGGCAAAGGCCCAAACTGAGGAAACATTAGCACAAACAGTAAAATAAGGTGAAAAGACTTTCTATAGATACGTTAGTGAGAGGAGAAAGTCCAGAGGGGGTATTGCTATGATCAAAGGAGATAAGGGGGTGTGTGAGGAGGAGGACCATGTAAAAGCATCTATCCTAAATAGATACTTCTGCTCAGTATTTACTGAAGAGAAGGTTGGGCAGGGCCCACAGCTCAGCACCATGGACACAGGGGGGAAGGAGGTGAGCACTGGTCCTTTCACAAAAGAAAGGGTCCTACAAGAGCTAGATAAGCTCAGGGTGGACAAGGCAATGGGATCTGATGGCATGCATCCCAGGGTACTAAAGGAGCTAAGGGTGGAACTAGCAGAGCCATTATCAGAACTGTTTAGTGAGTCTCTGAGCACAGGAGAGGTCCCAGATGACTAGAGAAGGGCTCATGTGATCCCTCTCCACAAGAGTGGTAGCAGGGAGGAGGCAGGGAACTACAGTCTAGTCAGTCTTACCTCAGTAGTGGGCAAGATTATGGAGGCACTCCTTAAACATAGAAACATAGAAACATAGAATTTGATGGCAGATAAGGACTGCTTGGCCCACCTAGTTTGCCCATTTCCCTACCTAACGGATAAGCTGCAGATCCTAGTTAACCAACAGCCTACTTCCTCCTACCCCCCACTAGAATTGCCTTATGTCTCCCCCATGCATTCTTGAATTCCCCCACTGTTTTTGACTCTACGACCTCCACAGGAAGGCTGTTGTATGTATCCACAACCCTCTCTGTGAAGAAATACTTCCTCACATTACCTCTGAGTCATACACCCTCTATCTTCAAATTGTGCCTCCTTGTTTTTGTACATCTCTTTTTCTGAACGATGCTACCCTCTTGGACTTTGCTGATTCCCTTGAGGTATTTGAAAGTTTCTATCATGCCCCCCTCTCCCTCCGTTCCTTGAGGCTACACATCTTTAGTTCCTCTAGTCTTTCTTCATATGTCT
The DNA here is from genome assembly GCA_016271365.2 of Neoceratodus forsteri. Lineage (NCBI taxonomy): Eukaryota > Metazoa > Chordata > Ceratodontiformes > Ceratodontidae > Neoceratodus > Neoceratodus forsteri. The sequence continues at coordinate 393,393,686 of CM057453.1, forward strand.
TCTGATGCAGACCCTGCATCATTTTGGTTACCCTCCTCTGGACAGCCTCCACCCTGTCTATGTCTTTGTGGAGATGGGGTCTCCAGAACTGTACACAGTACTCCAGATGTGGTCTTACAGAGGGACAACAACTTCCTGTTTTCTACTGGTGATGTCTCTCCCTTGGCATCCCAGTATTCCCCCAGCCCTCCTTACTGCCTTCTCACATTGCTGGCCCACTGTTAGGTTGTCTGATATGGCTACTCCCAGGTCCCTTTCCATTTTTGTTGTTGTCAGAATCTCACTCCCTCCATTGTGTACTCTTCCACTGGATTTCTGTTTCCCAGGTGCATTACTTTGCACTTCTTTGCATTGAATCTAAGCTGCCATACATTTGACCATTCCTCCAACCTTGCCAAGTCCCTTTTCATCCTTTCCACCCCACCTTTTGTATCATCCCTGTTGCAGATCTTTGTGTCATCTACAAAGAGACATGCTTTCCCTTCCAGTCCCTCTGCAATGTCACTTATAAAGACATTAAAAAGGGCTGGCCCCAGTACTGAACCCTGCGGTACCCCATTAGTAACTCTCCTTTCTTTACTGTGGACTCCATTTACTGTTACCCACTGTGTCCTGTTGCCAACCAATGTTTTACCCAGGCTACCACCCTGGGACCCACTCCCAGGCTGGCTAATTTGTTTATTAATCTTTTGTGCAGGACTGTGTCAAATTCCTTGCTAAAGTCTAGGTAGGCCATGTCCACAGCCCCTCCCTGGTCTACTGCTTTGGTCACCCAGTCAAAGAAATCAATTTGATTTGTCTGATATGACCTTCCTGCTCTGAATCCATGCTGCCTTGGGTCCTGTGTCCCACTGGCCTCTAGGTACCTAACAATTCTTTCCTTCAGAAGTGATTCCATCATTTTCCGTAGCACTGAGGTCAAACTGACAGTTCTGTAGTTTCCTGCCTCTGTCTTGCTCCCACTTTTGTGAAGGGGAATCACATCCACCCTCCTCCAGTCCTCAGGTACCATACCATCCTCCCATGATTTATTAAAAAGGGTAGTCAGTGGTGTTACTAGTTCTTCCCTTAGTTCTTTTAGAATTCTGGGGTGAATCCCATCAGGCCCCATTGCTTTATCCACCTTCATTTTTAAGAGTTCTTTCAGAACCCTTTCTTCTGTGAAGAAAGGGTTCTGTTAAGGAATGGATAGTGCAACACCTGGAATCCATAGGAGCACAGGATCCAAGACAGCACGGGTTTACAAAAGTAAGGTCCTGTCAAACTAATCTTATAGATTTATTTGACTGGGTGACCAGAGTGGTGGACCTAGGGGGAGCAGTTGATGTTGCCTGCCTTGACTTTAGCAAAGCTTTTGATACTGTTCCACATAGAAGATTGAATAATAAGCTGGGTAGGCTCAGGGTGGATCAGAAGTTGGTCAACTGGGTGGCAAACTGGTTGACGAGCAGAAAAAACAGAGAGTGGTGTTAAATGGTATACAGTCAGAAGAGATACAAGTCTCAAGTGGGGTACCTCAGGGATCAGTCCTGGGGCCAGTCCTCTTAAATAACTTCATCAGTGACATTGCAGATGGACTGGAGGGTAAGGTTTGTCTGTTTGCAGATGACACCAATATCTGCAACAGAGTAGATGATCCAGATGGGGTGAACAGAATGAGAAGAGATCTGGATAAATTATCAAAATGGTCAGAAGAGTGGCAACTGGGGTTTAATGCAAAGAAGTGCAAGATCATGCACATAGGGAGGAGAAACCCTGAAGCCACCTACAGGTTGGGAGGGGAGTTGTTGGCAGTCACAAGGGAAGAAAGAGACTTGGGCATCATCATCATCACCCATGACCTGAAATCATCCAAGCAGACCACTAAAGCAGTAGGTAAGGCTAGGGCGATGTTAGGGTATATTAGTAGTGGTATCACCTGTCAGAAGAGGGAGGCAATAATCCCTCTTTACAAGAAAACTAATTAGGCCCCATCTGGAGTACTGTGTGCAGTACTGGAGGCCACACCTTCACAAGGACATTAACCAAATTGATGCAATCCAGAGGAGGTCAACCAAAATGGTGCAGGGACTGCATCAGAAAACACATGAGGACAGATTAACGGAGCTCAATATGTATACCCTAGAGCAAAGGAGGGAGAGAGGTGATATGATCGAAACATTCAAACACCTTAAGGGCATTAACAAGGTGAAAGAGTCTAACATGTTTCAATATAAGAAAAATAGCAGGACAAGAGGACACAGCATGAGATTAGAGGGAGGCCAATTAAGGGGTAATGTGAGAAAGTTCTGTTTCACAGAAAGGGTGGTGGGTGCATGGAATGGCCTACCGCAGGAAGTGGTGGATATGAATACAGTGCAGGGCTTCAAACAGGCATGGGATAGGCATAAGGGAGCAATACAGATGAGTACGAATAGATAGGCTATTGACAGAGCAAAAGCTGATGGAACATTTATAAGGTAGAAAAAGAAATGAGCAGATTGGATGGGCCTTGCGGTCCTTATCTGCCATCAGCTTCTATATTTCTATGTTTCTATTTTAGGGACTAGTGAAATATTCTACATTTAAATGATCTTTATGATATAACACAACCCTTCCTCACCATCTGCTTTTCTTTGCTTTATAAATTAACTTATAACCTTGTATTGTTTTGTTCCAGGTATCCTCAGGATCCCACCAAGTTTCAGTTATGGCTGCCACATCAGGCATCTCTTTGGCAAGTAAAATACATTCTGAAGCTGTCCATTTTGTTAACGAAGCTTCTTTCATTTAACAAGATAATTTTTAGATCTTTACAGTAACTATTTATTTTGCAAACACTTTTGTGTTTGTTGTGATTATTTCTGTCCTTCCCTTTACCCCACATTCACATGTTTACATCTTTTTTTAGTGCTTGATTAAACCTCTCAGCCAGTATTGTAGACCCTTTGCTATTTAGATGCAGTGTATCCTTTGCATAAAGCAAATGGTCCCAATGTTTCAGAAATATAAAGTGTTCTTTAAATGTCCAGCGATCTAGCCACATGTTTATTTTCATAATATCCCTTTGTTTCCTCTTCGGCAACCTTGGGACTGGCATGTCTCAGAAATTATTGGTTTGTAGCCTAACTAATGTTTTAAGGTTTTTTTCTAGATTTATATAGTCTTGCTAGATTTTACTCTCACTTCCTCCACCAGTATCGTTCACTCCCATCTGTATTATTACTTGTGGTTGTTCCCCTGCTGTTTTAATAATTCTGTCAAAATTATTTTCAATGTCTCTAATACATGCCCCTAGTTGGTATCTATGTAACTATTCTTTCAGCCTTATCTTCCCCACAAGCCATATTATAATCCATTCAGCCAATTAACGGGGTGGGGGGGCACACTCGAATGCAAAAAAGAGACAGCTGCAACTTCAAATAACACTTGTTCCAAATTTTTATTGCCTGCATCACTTAGGCATGCTTCCACAACATTTTGTCTGATTTGTAATATTCTTCTTCAGGAGGTGAGCCTTTAACCTAATAATAAATGTATAAAAGCAGTTAAACAACTGCCTTGTATATATTAAAGTGTCTACGAGAACAACTGTGAGTGTTACTTACAGTTGTTATTGCCTGTAATTGATCGTTACTGCTTCACAACTATTTGACACATTCACATGAATGACCTAGGAGAAATGCTAGAAATGAATACCATATTTTTCCTATTTATATGATTCATAAAAAATGTGATCCCATCAACAAAAACACACTCCACCAATGCTGCTAATATTAATTTAAAATTAGGTAAATATTTACCATACTGCTCCAAAGCGTAGTACTGTGTTGCTTTATAGCCACTGCTGTCAATAGGACCTGCCTATGCAACATAAGACAATCAATGGACACATACTGTATACAGTACACACTCCATGACAGCTCAGTCAGTGGCTGGCTATGGTGGTGAATGGAGGTCTGTGCCAGTCACTGACTCAGTTTCAGGATGGGGGAGGGGATGGTGGGGCACTACATGCCGGGTGGGAGGGTGGGGAGTCCATTAGACCATGAGGGATATGTCAATTAGTTAACAGGATAGCGATCAGGAATGGGGAAGGACCACTGGACTACCAGGGAATTGTTAGGTAAAATATAATGGGACAGCGATCGGTGATTGAGGATGGTGGAGGGACCACTGGACTACCAGGAAAGTAAGTATATAACATGGGGATGATGGTCATAGAATGGGGAAGTGGGGAGAGACCACAATACTATGAGGGCATGATTTTTATTATAAAAGGACAATGATTGGGAAACAGGGGAAGTACCACTAGACTACCAGAAAATTCTTTGTAGTCAACAGGGACAGCTATTGGAGAAGGGCAGCAGAGGCACTAGACCACCAGAGACTGCCCCTGCATCAGGCGAGGGCTGGATGGGCCATGCTAAGCCACCCATAGTCTATGTAAATGGGCACATAATGGGGATGCAAATGGCCCAACAGCACCTTGCATGCCTAATGGACTCATTTATATGGCTGCTTTCTTGAATAGGAAATAGTACGCCTGTGCTATTCATTGCAGGGCCATTCTCCTGGTTGGATATTGGGGCAGTGTTACTGGGATTAGCTGTGGCTTTCCTGGGTTAGTGCTGCCCCTTTCTGGCCCTATTCACAGTTGGATAGCGCAATGTACTTCATGACTGTGAATAGCAAGATTTCACACCTGTGCAACCGCAAATTGCAACACAAACATTTGTGCTGTACTTTGTGGGTGGGATATTCAGAAGTGCTGTGCATGGCTCAACACAGTTGCACCATGCGCAACCCACTGATGACCCCTGGCATGATATTCAAAAGGGGAATTTGCCTGGCACAAATCCCAATGTGCCGGAACGCATCAGTAATGTATGCGGCACAGAGTGGGGCGTGCCCATGCATACTCCGCACATCCCGATATTCAGCCGGGATGTGCTGAGCTGTCAGCGCCAAAACCCTACTTGTGCTGCACCTGATGAGCCCAAAAGGGAGCAACAGCTGGCTACAGGAGGTGAGCTGTCAGATGGTAGGGAAGCGCAACACAGCAGATGCCAGCTGTGGGTGGCCACCCGAGCTCCAGCGGCACCTGCATGGTAGCGACCCCATGCCCGATCACAGGAATATGTAGTAATAGAAGAATGTCCCATATCCCTGGTGGTCCAGTGGACGCTCGCAGCCCGATCACAGGTGTCAGTAATATATATGACAATCTAATCCACCCCTGGTGGTCCAGCGTCCCCTCCCCACCCGCCCACCGAGCACCACCATTCTGATCCCCACGGCAGCAGCGGGGCAGCTTCCCACCTGCCAGCTGCCCACCACCTGCCAACTGACTCCATACAGTAGGCCTGTATGCCCATTGGTCCACAGCATGGGCCAATGGGCATGCAACCTAATCCGTACTACACAGACCAGATATGAATGGATCCATTCATATTTCAGGATTGTGTAGTATGGTATAGGCTGCGCCATTGTCACGCTGTGGACCGAGTGGACATCACAGCCACCATCAGAGTCAGGTGGCGGGTGGCTGGTGGTGGGAGCTGCCACCCGCCGCCGCCGGGGAGCAGGGGTAGGATTTCAGCCATCGGGTGGGGTACTGTTGGACCACCAGGGTTGGATTGGATTGTCAAATATCATTACTGATGCCAGCGATCAGGCTGCGAGCGGTCCACTGGACCACCAGGGCTATGGGAAGGATTTTATTAATGTATTTCTGCCTGTGATCGGGCTGCGAGCAGTACAGTGGACCACCAGGGATATGGGAGGGTTTTCAATACTGTACTTCTGCCCGCGATCGGGCTGTGAGCGGTCCACTGGACCACCAGGGATATAGGACATTCATTTACAATCCCTATGCCCATGATTGAGCAGTGGGGCACATTGCCGCTTGTTCAGGGGGCGTCGGTCCCCGCTTGGCCGGCTGCAGTCTAACGGGGTGCCAGGCGCAGTCACCGGGAATCGGCGCACCTGCATGCAAATGGGGACATAATGAGATACAATTGGCCCCATTTGTACCTTGCATGCATTATGGCCCCATTTGCATGTGCACTTTGAATATCGTGGTTGATGTGCCTAGCGCAATGGCACTTGTGCTAGCGCATCCCCCTGCTCCACTCTGGCCACTTGTGCTGGTGCAGTGCCACTGTGCCATGTGCACTGCGGGTGGCCAAGGAGCAATATTCAATGATGCTGTGCCATGGCACAGCTCTGTTGAATATCACCCTGTCAACGCCCAGGCGCATCCCAGTTGCGCTGCACCCAGGCTTGCGCCACAGCCTGGTGCAGTGTGAATATCCCACCCTGTGAGTTTTTGTGAATCTAGCCCCTGATATCTAACTGAACAAGCAATAACTTTTTAGTCTTAAAATGCACTTCAATGTTCAGTGCTTATTATCAATAATACCTATCTATTCTTCTAGTAACCTTTTTAAATGAAAGGCCTCAGTGACCAGTCAAATATATTAAAACTACTACTAATCTCCAGTATTTGTGCAACCATTCATTTCTATATCATAAAACCTAACGCCAGTATATGATTAGTTATTTTTAAACTACCGATTTCTTGCATCCCTTCTATTTTTATATAAAGTTATGCACTTTTGTAAGTAGCAACTATTTGAGTATTTGTACTTACTGAAAGATTATACTGCACAAATTAGGTGATTTGATATATTTTATTGGAACAACAGAGATTACAGAAAAACCTTAAGCTTTTGACCTCCAACAGAGGTCTTCTTCAGAAGAAATTGCATATATTTAAGAAAGCTCACTTTTTAAAAACATTTTAAATATGACTGTGACAGGTTAGCCATTAGTCAAGAAATATAACCAGAGATAAGCAAGCATCCCTGAGACTTGTAAGTCAAAGGTCACAGAATGGAATGTTATGTAGTGACTCCTCTGATGTTACCAATCTCAAAGAAGCCAAGTTAAAGAAAATGTGTATGTGTATATGTGTGTTTGTGTGTGTGCGTGTGTGTGCGCTAAGTAAGCATTAACGCATGACAGGGTATGCTGATAATGTGGATTAATGCATGCCTTGGGTGCATTGTGAGGCATGAGGTGCAATATGTAAAACACATAACTCTGTGTGTTCATTTGTCAATATTATTTGTGAATATTTAGACTCACACTGTTTAAACGTGCAGTCTGCCATTAGAGTTCATTAGTCAGCATTGTTTGTAAAAATTTAAACTGTAAGTTGAAACAGGACCACCTAGTAAACAGGGCTCTGGTGCCCTAATGATGTCAGTGTACTCAATATGCCGGTATGAAACTCAAATCTTTTACTACTAAATAGGAGTTCTGCATATGTGAAACAAAAGTCCAGGGAATCACCACCCACCAGTTAGAAACAAACCTCTGAATCCCACATTTAGATAGAACAAATAAAACCATTTTATATTTAAGCATATTAGAACCATGTAAAACAAATAACTGTCCATGTGTTGTACCTGAAACCAGGGGCCAAAAGAAAACAGGAGCACTTTAAATATTATAGTGGGACATGAAACTGATGTTCATGCCATTCTGCACCATGTTCAAAAGAAAAATCAGTTTCACCTCCCATGCTCACTTCTGTTGTGTATTTTCCAAATGGCCTTTCAGAGCTAGGACCGATAAGTCAGAGATAGTGGTCTGACTGCGAAAAATGTTATCCAACAGGCTTTTTGGTTTTCTTCATTCTAATATCATGTCAGTGTGAGTTTATATGGGTTCAAAGAGGTTGTCCAGTCTCCCTCACATATCCTGTTTGTGGACATTTCTTGCACTGAATGTAATAAACAACATTTTGAGATGTACATGTATAATTCCCTTGTATGTTTAATTGTCTGTTCACGGGGGTGTTGACAAAAATGTGAAGTGGAAATGTACCCACATGTCTTACATCCAGAACGATTGCAGGGTCTCATGTCACCCAGTGTCCTGTTGTTCATGTCAGGTATAAGTTTGCTCCTGACAATCAGGTTAGATAGATTAGGCGGTTGTTTGAAAGATGGTAGAGGTGGTTCTTGGAACATACATTTCAAGATGTCATCCTCACTAAATATTGATTGGAGGTCTTTAATAATTATACGTAGTGCTCTAGATCCGGGTTGTATGTAACAACCAAGGGTATTCTGGTGGTGGTAGTCTTTTCTTTGTATTGAAGTAAATGCTTCCTTGGTATCTGCATAGCATGTTCCACCGCTCTGTCAATTTCTCTAGAGGAATGCCGCTGCCCAATAAATGACTTTTTCAGATTAGCCAGGTGTTCATCCCTTTCCTCCTCACTTGAACAGATACGGTGGTATCAAAGTCTTTGACTGTACATTACAGTACATTACAGATTTTTTTTTGTGCCTAGGGTGATCGCTGTTTCTATGCAAGTACTTTTGTCTATCTGTTGGTTTCCTGTAAATACAGGTCTGTAAGTTTCCATCTTTGATGGTAACTGTGATGTCCAGAAAATTAACACTGGTGTCAAAGTACTCCAGTAAAAGTTTTATGGATGGATGGAAGTTGGTTGTTAAGTTCCTGATGGAATTCCTTGAGTGTGCAGGTACCTTCTGTCTAAATTACAAACAGATCATCAATATGACAGAAATAAGCAAGTGATTTGCATGTACATTGTTTAGGAAATCCTCAGCCAAATTCTCCATGAAAAGATTGGCATACCGTGGCACGATCCTGGTGCCATTGCTGTTCCCATAGTTTGAACATAATGTTTAACTACACTTAAAGGCCAGCGGCCAGATAATTGGTGAAGCTGCACGTGTAACTGTCACTATTAAAACAAAAAAAGTGGAGCTACCACCAGCTTGAGCAAATGACCATCCCAGACTCTTGGATGTCTGATTCAAAAAGCATTTTATTGCAGAAAACAGGAGCCAAACACCACAAAAGACTGCCGAACATTTTCGAGTTCCCCTGAATTCCTTCTCAACGTAATGTTTGCCATTAAAACTAAAGTTGTTGTGGGACAGAATAAATTCAATGAGTCTCGCAATTAATTTTGGGTGGATGTCATGGTGTTGTCCTCTCTCCTGCAGGCATTTAAGACAGGCCCAAATGCCATCAGTATGTGGAATATTGGTGTATAGGGAGGTTATATCCATCGTGGCTAATATAGTTCTAGGTGGCAGGTCCCTAATGGAAAGTTTACATAGGAAGTGTGTAGTGTAGTGTCCTGAATAAAACTGGCCCTTTCCATGACAAGTGGTTTTAAAATGTTTTTTTATAAAGCCAAAGATTCTTTCAGTCAGGGTACCATTTCCAGATTTATAGGTCTCCCTGGATTCCCAGGTTTATGGATCTTGGGCAACATGTAGAGTATCCCTGGTCTAGGCTCACCAGGGATGAGATCTGTTATTCTGTCTTGGACATGCTTAGAAATGATCTGTATGGCAACTAACATTGTTTTGAATGATTATACTGTCAGACCGTCTTGTGGAGGAGAAAGAATGCTGTCCGCTTTGCCCACTGTTTATGTCCACCATCATGTCCCCATGTTGATGATGTCACTGAACATGACGTCCATTCAATGAGTGACGTGCTCATCTCAGCACCAAGGGTTGCTAAGCAACCATACACTAAACACTCCATTAAAATATCCATTAATAAGGGGCAACAAATGGCTTACTTAACTTTTACAAATAGTATTTCTGGGACAGAACATCTGTAGCCCAAGAGTAAAATTTACTAAAAATAAAATAAAACACTGTTGCAGACTCCCTCCATTTTCTGCAGTCCACCAGTAGCTCTGGCTGGACTACAGTGCCCAGATTCCTTAACATTTCCTGTTAGATAGATAGTGCTAGATAGAGAAGATAGTAGACAGGGCTTAGATATTTTTTTATTTTTCTGTTTCTTGTTTATAACAAGGATTAGAAATAGAAATAGAGATGTGCTTAGAAAATGGTCCACCAGTATTTCTATGGTCTCTGCATTGCCCCCCTCGCCCCTATATTTATACTAAAGTCTCTTAAAGAGACATCACCATTAAACATTGGATGTCTTCACCTTTTTAGGTATGCAAGTGAAAATCCGAAGACCAGGGGTGGGATTGTAAGGTTAAAAAAGGAACGGGGGGACTGTGCAGAGGGGAACCATGAAAATGCAGACATCCTAAACAAATACTTTTGTTCAGTGTTCACAGAGGAAGTAGAACAGGAGGGGTTACAAAAAAGTAATGGGAGCATTTGCAGGAGGGAGGGAGGTGGACACTATCCCATTATCAGAGGACAGTTCTGAAGGGAGTCAGTAATCTAAAAGTGTACAAAGTGATGAGGCTAAATAGGGTGCATCCAAGGGTATTGAGGGAACTCAGGAAGGTACTGGGTGCACCTCTGTCAGACATATTTAACAGCTTGTTGGAAACAGGAGTGGTTCTGGAGGACTGGAGGAGAGAAGATGTGGTCCCACTACACAAAATTAGTAGCAGGGAAGAGGCTGGCAACTATAGGCCAGTAAGACCGACACTGGGGGTGGGAAAGTTAATGGAACCACTGCTGAAGGAAAGGACTATGGAATATCTTGAATCCAGTTGGTTAAAGGAACTGAGGCAGCATGGATTCACGGGAGGGGGGGTCATGTCAAACGAATCTCATAGATTTCTTTTATTGGGTGACCAAGGAACTAGATCTGGGTGCAGCAGTGGACATAGCCTACCTAGATTTCAATAAGGCTTTTGACACTGTTCCACACAGGAGACTCATATGCAAGCTTGTTAGCTTAGGGGTGGGTCCAAAGGTGGTTAGCTGCTTAACAAATTGGTTAGGGGATAGGTGGCAGAGAGTGATGGTAAACGGAGTTCATTCCAAAGAAGAGTGTATCTAGTGGGGTTCCTCAGGGATCAGTGCTGGGACCAGTCCTCTTTACTGTCTTTATAAGTGACATTGCAGAGGAGTAGGAAGGGAAGGTCTGTCTCCTTGTGGATGAAATCTACAATTGTGTGGACACTCGGGAGGAGGGGGGGGTTAGACAGGATGAGCAGTGACCTGAGAAAACTGGAGGAGCAGTCAAGGTTATGGCAGCTGGGCTTCAATATGAAAAAGTGCAAAATAATGCACTTGGGGCACAGAATCCTGGGGCAGAGTACAAAATGGCTGGGGTGGTACTGATGATCACTAAACAAAAAAGAGACCTGGGAGTAATCCTATCAGATGACCTCAAGGCAGTTGGGAGGGCAAGTGGGATGCTATGGTGCACAGGGAGGGCTAACACCAACAGAAAAAGGGAGATGGTGTTGCCTCTGTATAGATCGCTGGTAAGACCCCATCTAGAGTACTGTGTCCAGTTCTGGAAACCTCATCTCCAAAAGGATATATACAGAGAGGAAGTTGTTCAGAGGAGGGCAACTATAATGGTTCAGGGTCTGCATCAGAAGCCTTATGAGGAGAGGCTTAAGAATCTGAATATGTATACACTGGAAAAAAGGAGGGAGAGGGGAGATATGAAAGAGGAGGATGATTCAGAGGAAACGTGAGGAAGAATTTCTTCACAGAACGGGTGGTAGACAAGTGGAACATCCTACCAGAGGAAGTGGTGGGGGCTGAAACAATCACAGGATTTAAGAATGCATGGGACAGGCATAAAGGAATTCTGGAGGTCAGGGGTAAGGGGCAACAGACTTCTAGGAAAACATAAACTAAACTTATAAGTTCAAATGGGCAGACTGGGTGGGCCATAGGCTCTTATCTGCCGACACTGTCTATGTATCTATGTAAAGAGACTTTTAAATACCTCATGGTGGTAAATAAGGTACATAAGAGAAGTTTTTTTCAGAAAAAAAGGTGCTCAAGGACAAGGAGACATGATATGAAGCTAGAGGGGGTAAATTCACAAGAAATCTGAGGAAGTACTTTTCACTGAAGGAGTGGTGGATTCCTGAAACAGCCTTCCAGTGGAGATAGTGGGGTCAAAAACAGTGGAGGGTTTCAAGAAGGCATGGGACAGGCACTGTGGAATTTTAGGGGAAAGGAAAGACAGAAGGGATAATGGACCAAAGATCAAGAAGGATCTGTGGTGATACTGTAGGTAGGGAAAAAATTGGCAGGCTTGGTGGGCCAGGCAGTCCTTATCTACCAGCAAAGTCTATGGGCAGGATTCACAAAACACTTTGAAGGGGAAAAAACTGCACAAGTCCCCAAAATTTGCACAGTTGAGGAAAAAAGGGGTAATTGCACTGCGTCATGTACACAAAAAGCCCGCAGCTGTGGAAAATATACTCTGCGGACTGTGGAAAATACGCAGCTGTGGAAAATTCCTGTGCAAAAAAAGGCATTGTAAAGTATTGCATATCCCCTTAAAGGCTATTCTCAGCCACTGTTTTTCCGCAGTTGTGGAAAAAATGTTGCACACATGCTGCACCAAGGAGAGTGAGGCACAACTCACCCTGAGCAAAAGGCAGTGTACTAACACTTGGGAAACAATCATAGTGAGGGTTCTGGCACCAAACAGCAAACATGTGGGTTGTATAGCAGTGTCAGTTGCTATACCAAAACTAGCTCATATTTCCATTGAAAGGTAACAAAGCACAACCACATGACCCTGTGCAGCCCATAAAGGAGCCCCACAGGCAGTAGAGGCAGAGGTGGTAGCAACCAGAAGTGTGTGCTACAGATGCAGGAGAAAGAAACACCTCAGAGACACAACCAACAGACACTGGGTACAAGGTCCTGCTGTTACAGGTGGTGCTACCAGGATCCCAGTTGTGGGACTGGCTGCTTGCTTCTCTGGGAGTGCTGTTTCTGCTACAATATTTGCAAGACTGTCAAAGTCTCCTGCTCCACTTAGTATGGATCACCTGCTGTTGTTCTGTCTGCTGGGCCTTTTATATTATTTCCACAGCTGCGGAAAACATGTTGCAGATTTTCAGCACTTGCTGAATTCTGCAACTCACCTGTTCTGCAATTTTCCGCACCTGCGGAAATTTTGACTGTGACTATGCGCACTTGCGTTTCCGCAGTTTGGCAAACCTTTTTTCCACACGTGCAGATTTTTTTTGCTCTGTTTGTGAATCTAGCCCATGTTTCTATGTCTCTTTGTAGCCTCCCAAACCATAGGAAACACCCAAAACATGCAAATGGTGTAAAAAAGTGCCACACATGATAACAATACTGGATCTGTTCATGAAAAGGGGTTACCAATGCCCACCATACAGTGCATACCACATTTTTAAAAATTAATAACTGTCAGGCATATGTTTTGATTAAATCTGAATGCTGGCTATATGTGCAGATAAATAACATGACTATATAATTCTAGGGTATCCATATTTTTTTTGATGGGGTGTCCCACTCCATTTTGTTGTTTTTTTACCTGAAAAAGTATGACATGCAGAAGCACATGTTTTTCTAATTGTTTTTGCAAGCTTTATTTACTGTTTTCCCTTAATAAAATAACTCTGCTTACTAATCTGGAGTTGTGTTTTTTATTATCTGTACTCTTTAGCCCATTGTAATGCTCCATTTTTAATTTGTGCAGCTTTGTATTTAACATGATGAATGTAACAGTTGGTGTCACAGCACGTTACATTCACCCGCATGGCCCTCAAATCTGTAATTGTGCTATCAGCACTTTAAAAGATTTTCTGGCTTCTCTCCTAGTTCGCTTCCTTGTGATAACTGACTGCGTTACTGCTTGATCTAGCTTTCCCACAGAAAGGAGAGCAACCTTTGACCTTCACTCTGCTTGGAGTCACATCAGGCCCAATGTTTACCTGTCAGTCTATGACAGTTGCAAAGTCATAATCTGCCCATCAGAACCAAGAAGCAACAATTCACTAAAAAAATACCACGAACAGCTTAATCTGGTTCAAGGTCAGTTGGCTTTATCTGTATCCCCCTCCCCCGGGTCATGCCTGAAAATAGGCAGAATTTGTCTAGTATACTTACCCGGTCAACAAAAACTAACATAAAATAAAAAAAAAACAGAGGGAAAAGCTGAGTTGTGGTTTAAAACCCACTGTTTGCATGTGGATCCTCCATTTTGTAGGGCTACATTCCATGAAGATAAGCAGTGCATGCAACAATGAGGGCTGCAGTTATATTCACTATAGGTAGGCTTTGGATACCATCATTCACTGATTTTGGGGCAAATTTTCAGGGAGCATATTTCAGGGACAACTGCATGTCTAGGGAAAGTGCTGGGCATCAGTTGTAATATGGATTATACTGTGTATATGGGGTGGAGGGTTAAAATGGATTTTCTTTGTGGTGTCACTCATTACATTCACCACGATATGTGGCGTCAACCATCTTACCTGCCAGTACTGTTGTTATTGTCAAATTCCTCCAGGTTTTGTAACGCTATGTCAGTTATCAGTAGTAGCATGATAGCCATGAGGCATGTTCAGTAAACTTTTTAAAACTGAAACAAATGTGTGGTGTCACTTGTTATATTCACCATGCTATGTGGTGTTAAGCATCACACTTGCCAGTAATGTAATTGTTGAATTGTTTCATGTTTTATAGCAGTATATCAGTCAGTAATAGTAGAATGTTAGCTGTTAGGCAAGTTTAGTACAGTTTTAGTAAGCCACACATAAGTGTGGTGTCACTTGTTACATTCACCACTGTATGTGGAGTCAGACATCACACCCATCAGTAACATTAATGTTGTCAAATTTCTCCAGGCTTTGTAGCACTATGTCAGTCATTAGTAGTAGCATGTTAGCTATTAGGCATGTTCAGTAAACTTTTTTCTACTGAAACAAACGTATAGTGTCACTTGTTACATTCACAATGGTATGTGGTGTCAAACGTCTCACCTGTCAGTACTGTTATTGTTGTCAGATTTCTCCAGGTTTTGTAGCACTGGGTCAGTTATTATTAGTAGCATGTTAGCCATTAGGCATGTCAACTAAACTCTGTAAAACTGAAACAAATGTGTGCTGTCACTCGTTACATTCACCACGGTATGTGGTGTTATGCATCACACTTGCCAGTAATGTAATTGTCACATAAGTGTGGTGTCACTTGTTCCATTCACCATGGTACATGGTGTAAAACATCAAATTTGTAATTAATGTAATGTAATTCTTATAAATATTTGTTTCTCATGTTTTAATATAACTCATTACATATGTTTATTAAAGTTTTTACTACTAAAACAGATGTCTTGTGTCAGGTGTTACATTCACCACGGTGTGTGGTGTCACTTGTTACACTCACCACAATACAATTCTTTTATCTCAGGAACCTGTGAGACTTTTATCTCCCAATATGTTTCTTGTTTCATACTTGGGTCATAATATCTTGAAATGCATCACAAATGTAATCTAGAAATAATCTGAAAATTTGACCCTCATGTCACCCTTTGGTAACCCCTTTTCATGAACAGATCCTACAAAACAATCCTAATGCACAGAACTGTGTTAGAAAACATAATAAAATCAATCTAGGTTTTACTTATACATGAAATCAAATCATATAATTTTAGGAGTACATTGCTTTTATAATTCTTCACTATTTATGGTAAGGCACAGAACATACACAAACAGACCCCATATCATTTTACAGCTACTGAAGCAAGTTCCATCCAGATGCAGCACTGAAATAAAACTGTTTGGGTTCTGCTGGAAGAAAAAAAGTAAACATTAAAAATGCATCAGGGAACAAGCACCATTTTTAGAACAGAATAAGTATACACGACAAATCAATCCATTTAAGATAGGGGGTCAGATCAAAGCGCTTATTCAGACTGCCAGTGTGTGGCCCCTAATGTAAACATCCCAAAAGCTTCTTTTTTCAAACAGCATCATCAAAATTACCTCCCCTAGGGGTGGGAATAATTTTACCTATGAATTTAAAACTTGCACAGAATTAAAACCAGAACTGATAACCTGTTGTACAGTAGTACTGTATATTCTTATATCTTTCTTTTTAGAATTGCTGGGTAGTGTTCTCCAACTCTTTGGCGATATTGGTGAATAGTTTTAGCCATGTAGAAGGCTCCAATGGTGCACATTGCAAGGTAGATAATACCTGTTGTGCTGCAGGTTATAAGGCTACAAATTTCAAGTGTCCTGTCACCTTCTGGACTCTGAAAACACTTTCCACTCTCTGTCTCTTTGCAGATAGTGCACCTGTGGCAGGGTTAACACCTCTTGCTGAGTTGATGGCTGTATTCTTTGTTGGTGTGTGTAGGGGAATATGCGACACTTTATCCCTTAACATAGGAGCCCACCTATATTCCATTCTTGGAGACTTCTCTACCACATCTGTAAGCTCCTATGTGCACTACAAAACCTGCCAGAGTCTTCTGATAATTTCCTCCATATATTTGGAGTGAGCTGAATATGTAGTAATGAAATTAAACTGCTTACAGGGGGTTATGCATCAATGTGGGGCTGGGTACATGCAATTCGTGCATACCCTGTTCACGTAGCTCTGCACCTGAGGAGAGGCACATGGTGCATGGTATGCACGACCATGCACCTCTTCAGGGTGACTGTCCACAGCCCTGCCCCCTGGCGTGCTGCTGCACTGGAGGTGGATCAAGGGACACAGACAGGGCATCCAATCGGATGGCCATGCTGGGTATTGGAGTGGATCTCCTGCTCTGTGAAAGCAGAGAATGGTGGGAAGGTGCAGGAAGGGAAAATTGGCTATTTCTGGGAGAGCACCCGAATGACTGCCCCCAGTCCTCCCTGTTTGCCCAGAGGGCTGGAGCAGCATGGTATAGGGGGTGGGTGTGTGACGGCGGTCGACATCCAGAGTGGCATGCAAAAGCTATGGCAGAGTCCCTGCCTGCATATCCTGTGCTCTCCTCACCTAACCCCCTCTGCCTTCATTAATGGCATTAAGTGTGGGCATGCTCCCCAGACATGCCCCCAAACCGGCCATGCTCATAGCTGTACACCCAGCCATGGGATCCAAAGTGGAATGGGCATGCATCCTTTCCATTCATGTATCCCGGGGTCCTCAGGACATCTGGTGCATAGCACTATCACCTAAGATTGGCTACATGCCACAGATCTATGGCACATAGGCAATCTGCACAATGATGCACAGACCCCATTATTACTATTTCAGTTCTGGTTGCCCTGGATCAGGGTCTTTCTTTTTTGATGTGCTACAACATCCTCATCAGATCTGTTCTGTTGGCCCTGAGTAATTTTGATTACTGTACACTGCTGCATCATCTCCAGCCTATCTCTGTCTTTCCTCAGGTGAGAACTCAAGAACTAGGCACAGTATTCCTGATGGGATCTCACCAGTGATTTATAAAGAGGTAATATTACCTCTTTCCTCTTGCTACCAAAACCCTTCCAATACACTGCAACATTTTGGTTGCTATGTTGTACAACCTGTTGTGTTTGCGAGTTTGTTTTAGGAAGTCTCTTAAGTTGACCCCAGGTCAATTTCTTCTTAAATAGTGACCAGCTTAACCTCTGTCATCCAGTATGCTTTTCTGTGGTTCATGTTCTCTATGTGCATCATTTTGCACTTTTCGGCATTGAATTTCAACAGCTAGACCTTGGACCACCTTTTTAACCTTTGCAGGTGCCTCTGCAAATCCCTTACCCCCTCCTCACTAGCAACCCTGCCACAAAACTCACTGTCATCTGCAAATTAACAGATCTTGCCCTGTATTCATTCTTCTATGTCACTGATGAACATATTGGAAAGGTCTGGTCCCAGGACTGACCCCTGTGGTACCCCACCCATGACCACCCTTCTCCTAATTTGATCCGGTTTATCACCACCCTTTGCCGTCTCCCCCCAACCAACTTCTTACCCATCTAACTAGGTCCTTTGCTGCTCCCAGATCACATAACTTCTTCAACAATCTTCTGTAGCACCGAGTCAAATGCCTTCCTGAAGTCAAAGTAGAGTAAACCAACTACTTGTCCCAGATCCACCACCCTTGTTACCTAGTTAAAGAATACTATCAGGCTGATCTGACAAGACCTCACTGCCATGAACCCATTCTGCTTACTATTCTTGAGCCCGTTTCTCTCCAGGTAGTCCACTAGGTCCTCTTTGAATATTGTCTCCATCAATTTACTTACAATGGAGGTAAGACTGGCAGATCTGTAATTTTCCAGTTCCTCCCTGTCCCCTCTCATGTGGAGTGGCAACACATCCTCTATTCTACAATTCATTGGAACCACACCTGACTGCAGTGAGCTACTGAATAGCCCTGCCAGGGGTTCAGCCAGATCCAATGCCAATTCCCTGAGCACCCTCAGGTGCATCCCATCCAGCCCAGGAGCCTTGTCCATTCTCAAGGCTGCCAGCCCTTTTCTAACAACTTCCCCTGTAATTACCACCTACACCATTTCTGGGATCCCTCTTGCAATAACCTTTATGTCACTTTGTGGCAGAGGCCCCCTATCTTCCACTGTGAATACTGAGCAGAAGTAGTCCTTTAGAATTGCTGGTTTCTGCTTGTCCTCCTCTACTACACCATCCCATACAGTCAGCCTACCAATTCTTCTCTCATCTTCCTTTTTTTTTTTATAATGTACCAGAACAATTGTTTCTCCCCTCCCTTGACCCTCTGCAGCTCTGCGTCTGCTTTTGTGCCCATTACTGCCTTCTTGGCCTCTTTCATCTTTACTTAGTATTTATTTCATTCCTCATCCCCCTGTTTCTTCTTGTAGCTAATTAAGACTCTTTTTAAGGCCCTCACTGCCACCCTGACCTTCTGATAGAACCAGCTTGGTCTCTTGTGTCTATTACCTTTTGTAGCTGCTCACAAGCATTATGTGGTTGCTTCAAAAAAGGCCCCTTTAATTTCTTCCACCTTTTCTCCACCCCTCTGATTTTGTCCACTCGAACCAACTTACACTTGAGTAATTCCCTCATCTGATCAAAGTCTGCTCATCAGAAATCTAGAACTTTAGTATTTGATGAGGGTATACTGGTACCTAGGGCCAGTTCAAACCATATGGTGTTATGGTTACTGGACCCCAGAGGTTTCCCAATATGTACTCCATCTACCATTTCCAAGTTGATGAGTACCATTTTGAGAATGGCAGCCTGTCTTATTTGTGTTCCCTGACCAGCTACACCAACAGGCAGTCCTGTAATGCATCTAATAGGGCCTTACCTCTGTTTCTCTTAGCTGCTGGAATGTCCCACTCTCTGTCTGATAGATTCAGATCCCCACAACCACTACCTCCCCCTTTGGTGCCCCCATCTCAATTTCTTCTCCTAGTGCCCTATCCCCATCTTCTTCCAGTCCTGGAGATCTATAGATCACTCCCATGTGCAACTTCTTTTCCAATGCTGTCATGAGCTGTACTCAGCAATTCTGGCTCCCCATTCCCCCTCCCCCTTCATGAACCCATCCTTAACTGTCTCTATGCCTTACTTGACAGAGAGGGCTACCCCACCTCCTTTTCCACTACCCCATCACTTCTATATATGGTATACCCATTATGTCTGGGGGAACTCTAACTAGGTTCTCCTTTTGCTCTCTGTCCTCTGTGGTTCACCCAGTCTCAGTTTTCTCCCCAGTTTAAATGACCATCTGCAGTACATAGACATAACACTTCTTCCCAAGTGCACTGATCCCCCTCTTGTTAGGTGAAGGATGTCACCCTTGAAAGCATCCTGTCCCAGAAGCCCCCATTCTCCCACAAAATGGTGCCCCTCCTCCTGACACCATCCTTTCAACCACCAATTAAATTCCTCAGCCTGCTCCTTCCTCTCCCTATTCTTCCCATCCCCTCTACCCTACACAGGGAGGACCTCAACAAATGCCAAAGAAAATGTGTGCTCCTTTAACCTGTCCCCCACCCTTCAAAAGTTATACTTCACTATCTCGATAGGCTAGTTTGCCAGATCATTGGTACCCGAGCACACCAGCACCCAGAGCTCTCCCTTCCCGTTCTCTACCAACTTCCCTATCCTGTCCATAGCCTGGATGGCTGATGCTCCTGCAAGGCATCTAACCATACCACTTTTCTTTCCACCTCCTCCACCCCTTTAAACATAGTGTCCCCTACTGCTAGGATACTCCTTGCTGCATTCTTTCTACTCAATCTCCTGGGGCTCACCAAATCATTCTGTTCACCCTTCTTGACTGTCTCAGAGCCCCATAGAGATCAGGTGGCTTCACCTCCTCCATTGGTGCAAAGCAATTTGTCTGGATTTGGTGAATTTTTATGACTTCCTTGTGACTAACTCTGCCACCCCTTCATTTTGCCGCCACACTCCAACATCCCAGACATGTGGGCCTATGGGGGTGGAGGTGTAGGGTGTGCCTGTGGGTATCAGCTCAGCTGGTGGCCCAGCAGTACATATAACTCTTCCCATGCTGGAGTCTCATGATTACAGACAAGGAGTAAGCAGCAACTCTCCAATCTCCATAGTTTCTATATTTTAAAATCTCCCCAATCTACTCCAGACTTTGGAGTATTTTCAAATTGATAACACTACTTCTTCAGTCAGTAATTGCTATGGAGGAAGAATATCTGGATCAATCCCAATTAGAAATGTCTCTGTTACCTGAAGAGTCTGAGGAAGAACAGGAGTAAGATGCTATCTTGGAGGCCAAGGGACCACACCACAGCTACTGTCCTTCTATGCCACCAGCAGAATCGTCCACCTAGATCACAATGGAGCAGATATATGAGAAAGCTTCAGACTGTAAAGGTGATGGTATTCATGCTAATTGAAGAGTTTAATGAGTGGAAGCCTGCCTTGAAAGATTTCTCTACTCATGTCTCAGATGCCGAGACCAGAATTTCCTTGGCAGAGGAGAAATTCAATAAGATGGAGCCTACAGTAACAGCACTAAAGCATCAAGTTAAAAAGTTGGAAGATAAAGTGGAGGACCTAGACCATTCCAGGAGGAACAATTTGGTCCTGCTAGGCCTCCTAGAAGGAGATGAAGGACTATCATCCATTGAATTTGTACAAAAATTCTGCAACAAAATTGTGGTCCCCTAACCAAACGAGCCACAATATTTAATTAAGCAAGCCCACATGTTGGTGCGAACGAAGCCAGCTGAAGGTGAACCGCCGAGGCCCTTAATATTTAAAGTGTTAAACTTTTTAGACAGGGATTTCTTGTTAAAGGCTACCTGGAAAATTGATCGACTGGAGTGGGCTGGCAAATGAGTAAGGCTGGTGCTGGATTTAACATATGAAGTCCAACAAGATCACGCAGCTTACTGCCCCACACAGTCTAAGCTATGGGGAGCCAAGATACAGCATCGGATGCTTCTTCCTGCTCATCTGGAAATTAAAACATTGCAGGGCACCTATCACTTTGACTCAGCCATTCAAGCGACACAAGCTTTCAATAATTTTGCCTGATCTGTTCGGGAAGGTGAGGTAACAGTCCTCATCGACTGTAATATACCTAGTTTTCAACCCCAGTATAAGTCCATTATTAAAGCAAGGAGCTGTTATTTGTGCTAATCTTCATGTGTTCCTTTAGAATTTGATGCTCTAAACCAGGAGCTGTATGGTTTTTTTGGGATGATTTCCTTCTCTGAAAACCGCTGTGGACTAGCAATATGTTTTGACTAAAAATCCTGCATTGAACTTCACGGGTAGGGAAACATTGCTCTACTAGGACTTTGGTGGTTCTTTTTGATGGCCCTCATATGAGATTTGTAAGTGCAGTTTCTGCCTGATCTGTAAGGTTTGCCGAGGGATGTTTGAAGACATTTTAGTGGGCAATTGTTCTTCGATTCTGGAGCCCATGGCATTCAGAAATTAACTGCTGAGGTAGAGTTCATCTGGACTGCTTTGGAGAGAATACTCTTGTGTAGTTCAAATTTACCATTATACCTTTGATTCTAGCATTTCTTATAGTGGTGTTATACTTGGAGGATAGTGCAGTGCTTCGAGAAGTTTCTGGGATTTCTGGTGGCACGGATCAGACGCAACTTGAAGAACTCCCTCTAGTGGCCTCTAAGGTGATTTACTTTCATTCATGGATTTCTGTGCTGATTTAGTTCTCAGAGTGACTGTTCTGATTATATTTCTGAGATCTTTCTGTGAGAATTTGAATACTGTATTCACATTTGACAGTGTTATTTTATGGCTGTACCTACCATTGTTTCATATTTAGTTTACTCATATAACTTACAGCTTTTAATTTGAGAATTGCTGGACTGCTACGAGACACAAAATGATGGCTGTTGGATTAATATGATTTTTCTATGGAGGGCATCTCCATCAGACTTTAATTACTTTATTGACTCTTTGCTTACTTTGCAGCCACTATGTACAAGACTGGACTCCCATCGCATTGTGTTTTGAATATAACAAACGAAGGATCTTGAGCTATTTGGAACTATTTTGACTTTATAGGATCAATGGGGGTTCTGCTTGGATAGGGGAAAAGTAATGTAACAAGGTGGAAGTAGGATTTCATAAAAACATCATCTGCTTTGTATATAGAAAGAGGGCTCTTTTTCAGGGGATCCAGGGGGGTGTAAGGTTTCTCCCTACTTTTCTGACTTTATTTTTTATGGTGCTTTTCTCTAGGATAAGTTGGGGGGGGAGTGTGGACAGACCTGCTACAATTTGGGTCAGATGGGGGGCTGCACTTTAGCTTGACACACGGACCACATGTATGGGAGTGGGCTCAAAGTCCGGGTATTTAGAATTTCATTTAAATTTTTTGGGGGAGGGGAACTTCGGGATGTTGGGTGGGGAAGGAATTTATTTTTCTGGGGAGGAATTGGGAGCAGTTATGTGGGGGAGTGGTCCATACAGGTTGATTTTCATTAGAGAAGTGGGCATGAGGAGACATATTTGGGTAACAGGGAAATGCAGTCGTGGACAGTGATCTCATGGAATATTAAGGGAGGTGGATAATAACAAAAAGAATTGTGCTTTAAGATATTTGCAGAGATTCTAACCACATATTGTTATGTTGCAAGAGACTCATCTGCCTACAGATTAGCTCCTGCATTTGAAAAGGTTATGGGTGGGACAAGTTTTTGGGATGGGACCAAGTGCCAGGCAGAGAGGAGTGGCTATACTCTTTCATAAATCTGTGCCCTTCCAGTTATTACTTGAATGGAAAGATACAGATGGTCACTCTACTTTCCTATTGGGAAAACTGGTGCAGGTGGTGGTGTTGTTGAAAGCAGTATATGGTCCAAATTCAGACACTCCATCCTTTTATCCCCTCTTTGACAGAGATCCTGGCTCAGTCACCTGGGGTGCCTTGCCTTTTAGGAGGGGACTGGAACCTGGTCCATTCCAGTTACCTGGACAGGTCCTACAAAATAAAAGTGGGTCTCTCCCCTCTCGAGAGAGCACTGTGGGAATTCATGTAAGACATGGGTCTTGTAGACCACTGGAAGTTGTTACTTCCTGGGGAGTGAGTTTTTTCATTTTATTCTCCTGCTCATAGGGTTCATTTGCGAATAGATTATTTCTTAATTAGCAACTCCTTAATGGCCCATATTACGGATGCTAAGTTACACCCTAGAGTAATATCAGATTATTCCCCTATACAACTGGGAGTTGCATTAACACAGCACCCACAGAGCCCTGGCACTTGGTCCCTAAACACAAGACTACTCATGGATCCTTATATCATATTGCATATGAAAAAGTTTATGCTCAAGTCTTTGGGGGACAACTGTAATTCCATAGAGGCTAAGGAAGCGATATGGGGGTTGATAAAAGCTCTTTGAAGGGGGGAGTTTATTAGAACAGCTACAGTTAGGAAAAAGAAGCTAAATGCCCAGGTGAAGGAGTGGTTGTCTTGAATACAACATTTAGAATCAACCTTATCCAGATCCTCAGATGATTCCATTTGGCAGGAACTAGCTATGCTAAGGGCTACATATGCTAGCCACCTACTGGGCAAAGTAACTAAGTTGGCTGCCTCTCTGAAGGCCACATACATCGGGCAGGGAGAAAAGGCAAGGAAGCTGCTGGCTATGCATTTGAAACAAAAAAGGGAGGCAAAGTGGATGACCACGCTGATGGACCCTGCCTCAGGGATCTTATGGTCAGACCCCAAAGATTTGGTTTAAATTTTCAAGTCATTTTATCAAAGATTGTATGCAGCCCTGGACTGTGTTCCAAACTTTGATACCAAAATTAAGCAATTTTTGGAGGGGATAGAATTGCCTAGTCTGGATGATACCCAAAGGGAGGAGTTTTTTTTTTTCAATTTATTTAGTTTTTGTTGACCGGGTAAGTGCACTAGACAAATTCTGCCTATTTTCAGGCACGACCCAGGGGAGAGGGATATAGATGAATGCCATCTGACCTTGAACCATATTAAGGTGTTGGTGGTATTTTTAGTGAATGGGGTCCTATTTAGTGTAAGTTAGTTTAGTTAAAGGGTCCTGTTACTGAGACGGAGATTCAGAGGGCAATAGACTCCATTCCAAATGATAAAACACCAGGGCCCAACGGATTTGCCCCTCTTTCCTACAAACCATTCAAAACTGAACTCACACCTATCCTGCAATTTGTTTTCAATTATTTATTTCATTCTAATATCTGGGAACTGGCTATCTTAGAAGACAAAACTGTAGTATTACCTAAACTGGGGAGGGATCCTACCACCCCCAAGACTTATAGACCTATCTCCTTGTTAAATAATGATATAAAGATTTTGGCCAGTATTCTGGCTGCACAATTTAAGAAGGTTTGGTCCGAGTATATTGGAGGGGAGCAGGTGGAATTCGTCACTGGATGTAATTCTAGCGATCACTTCCACAAAACTTTTCATTTGCTCTCTGTGTCTGGGGAGACAGGCTCTGATGAGGTGCTCATCTCCCTAGATGCAGAGACAGCATTTGATCAGGTAGCCTGGAGGTTTTTATTTGAGGTATTGCCCAAGTATGGTCTTCTGCAAGATTTTATTAAGTGAATAAGGATATTTTTCTCCTGTCCATAGACGAGAATTTTTTTGTAATGGTGAGCTGTCCACACCTTTTTTTCTGATGAGGGGGCACTCATCAGAGATGTCCCTTATCCCCCACATTATTTAATTTATATACAGGGCTGCTAGCTAGAAAAATTATAGCCTCCCCTCAGATCAAAGGCATTTCAATTAGAACTAGAGACTAAGCTGTCTATGTTCGTGGTTGATAACCTCTTACACCTTTCACAATGGAAAACTTTACTTCCAGCTGCACTTCAGCTAATTGAGACCTTCAACTTGTTATCTGGTTATGAATTACATTTTAGTAAAACCACTGTGTACCTTCTGTCTCTGCTGATTACTAGCACAGACATCCAGGCTTTGGGGCTGCAATGGGAATCTCGCTCTTTATCATGCTTATTGATCAAGCTTACTAGAGATTTCCAGCAGCTCAAAAAGTTGACCCTTAATCCTGTGGTTAGGCTGCTGGAATCAGACTTACAATGGTAGCAACATATGCCTATGTCTCTATGCGGGAGGGCCAATGTACTTAAAATGGTAGCCTTACCTAGATTTATGTACCCACTTTCAGTACTAAACTTAACCCTACCCAAAGCCTGGTTTACTAGGATTAACTCTATGTGGTCTAAATTGTTATGGGTAGGAAAAAAAAACAGACAGGCATTTGTAAAACTCTGCAGGCCTAGAGAATTGGGGGGGACTGTAACTTCTTCATTTACTGCATTATTACTTTGCCTTTTATGGTGCCAAATATTTCCAATGGCTTTATCGAGGTGACAGGCAGACACAGACCCTTATGTAGCTGCAAATAGAAAAAGATAGGGTACTGCAATTTCAGATTGCCTTACCTGCATTACTGTATATCCCTTTGGCCAGATTACCTAAACCCTTGTAGAACTCCCCAATAGGATGGTTGTTAAGGGTCCACCATCAGCTTTGTAAATCTTTCAAGCTGAAACCCCGTGATGATTTGAGACAACCATTCTTCTGCAATCCTAACATTACCATAGTGAAGAAACCTGTTTTACCTGTCTCTTGGAGGAATATTAATGTATCAGCATTAGCAGAGTTTATAAAACAGGATGGATTTCTCACTTTTGAAGAATTCTGACAAATATTTCACCTCCCATCACATAGTTTTCTACAGTTTGCCCAGATCAAGCATTGTCTGCAATCCCTACTTGGGAAGTCACCTTGGCAGTCTGAAGCAAGTTCATTCTTCGAGGTATTATGTCAGCACACTGTTTCAGACAGGTCAATGTCCAAGATATATAGAGAGTTAAATTCTGTATTTTGGAATGAGTATAACCCAGTGGTGTTTTATTGGCATCAAACTTTGCCATTAAACTATGATTTAGCCATATCTGGAAAAACATACATTTGTATGTAAAACAGGACAGATTACTCTTATTACAATTTAACATACTTCATAATTTATATTTTATTCCTTATTGACTGTTTCATATGGGTAAGGCCCTGAGTCTTTATGCCACAGGTGCTCTCAGGCAGAAGGTTCCTTATTCCACATGATATGGGCATGTCCACGTGTAATGGCATTTTGGAAATCAGTTAAAAAATGTTCTTCTTCCCTTTTCAGTCATGTTGACTGTTTTACTCCAGAAATTTCTTTATTGGGTAACTTTGATGGTATAAAACCTAAATCAGAGAAAGCCTATAATGGTGGTCATTGTTGGGGTAACAAAGCTCTTTATCATGCGACATTGGAAACAGGAAGACATACCCTCAATTAAGGAATGGGTTCAGGAACTACATCTAGCATTGAACTCAGAAAAAGCCATGGTCATCATTAATCATAATCTACAACAGTTCCAGGCATTATGGAATGCATTTTTTCAATTTCTTGCTGGGAGGTGAGATCCGAATTCTTATCACATATTCCTCCTCCTCCCCCCGAGGCTGTATTTAGAGGGATCTTTTTCGGAGCCCTGACTGTGGTTTTTGGTTGGTTTAGTGGGTGTCTGCTTCCAACAAATTTTATTAGAATAATCACAGTCTCCTGGGGGGAGGGTCAAGGGAAGTTGGGGGGATTTAATTTAGGGACAGCTTAGGGACAGAGGGAAATGTAAGTTTGGTTAACGCTGTATTTCTACAGGGTAAAGTGCAA
The DNA here is from genome assembly GCA_016271365.2 of Neoceratodus forsteri. Lineage (NCBI taxonomy): Eukaryota > Metazoa > Chordata > Ceratodontiformes > Ceratodontidae > Neoceratodus > Neoceratodus forsteri. Next base: position 393,420,621 of record CM057453.1, read on the forward strand.
TTATTTTCACTGGAGAATGTACTAGCTTATTGTTTAAGTCCCCTCTGATTGTTGCATTGACATGTGACATATTACTGGTGTGTTTTATGTATCTTTTATTATAATAAAGTTCATTAAATGGAAAAAAAAAGAACTCTTCCCTTGCTGGTAGCAGCTGTACCCTGAGCTCCATGAATCTTCTACATATGGGGCAGTGTCCCACCCTCCAGACATTATACTGGGAGACAAGTACGACACAGTCCCTGCAGATGACTATCTCCCCTCTGATCCTGTACTCCATTCTGCATATTGTCACCCCTACTTCAATATCTAATACCGCCTTCTTACAGTATAATATCCTTATCCTACTCTAATCTCTGCCTGTTTTAATCCTTTTCAGCTGCTCCCTTTAACAATTTACCCTAGGGTGTGTTCCACTTCCCTTCATCCTTTTGACCTCCCTTAACCTTAGTTAATCAAATGCTAAAGTCACATATATCTGTCCCAGGTGACTTGGAGCCATGAGCCTTTGTATGTAAAGAGCTGCACTTCACCTGTTGAAGCTGTCCCAATCATAATACCTCCATCAGAATCCAGACTAAATGGAACATCATTCTCTAATTGACAGTCAGCACAGAGGAAGTCAGGACCAATGCACTTTGCCATCTAGATCTCACTATTTCAAAGAACCCAGTGTGAGCAGTCCCAACGTAAATGGTCCAGCAGGAGTGGGAGTCTTAAAGGGTGTCCTCAAGGGAGTCACTGTGATGCTGGAAACTCTACTTCCCTATCCATAGAGTTCTGTCAGCACTTGGTTCATCCCTTTCCTACTGGCACTGTGGTTAGATTAGCCTGTTTATTTTTCTTCAACTTATTATTACATTAATTTCCAGATACTAAACTGTCTAACTTCTGTGACAGGGCTTGCTTCTGCTCCAAGCTAGTTTAGGCTTTCCCTTACAAATACATTATATTAACATGGTTCTATTTAATATAACCCTTGCCTCAGTCCATTTGAACTGTGGTTCTTTGTCTTTTAGCTTGTTTTTTGTTTGGCTCACCATGACCCAAACCAGTAAGACCAACATAGGGCCAGTTCATTTCCCCTGGGGTGTAATACAGACAAGGCACACTGATGAGTCCTGGGTAGGACAAAACATGTTTCTGTGTCTTCTGTTTGCACCCTTTGCAGATTGTGTGAAAGGCCCTTTGCACCATACATTCCTGCTTAAAGCTGAACTAGCCTAAAATGTCATGGTTATTTGCATATATATTCCATGATGCTTTGCATTAAGGGGATATATGTGATTTTGTATTTCTATTTAATATATACAACTATGTCTACTTATAAGTTTGTTTGAATATTTTTTGGATTCATACACACAGGTGGGATGGTTCTTAGTTGAGCTCACACACACACACACACACACACACACACACACACGCACACACACACACTGCTGTGTATTTTCAGGAAGGCAGTTAGGAACTCACAATGTATATGCCTTCAATTCCATCCTGAGAAGAGTAGATTTACATCCTACTAGGTTTTCAAGGACCATTTTCTTATCTCTGTTTTCTGTCTCTGTTTTATACCAATTCTGCCCCATGTACATGTACTTAAAGTTATTTCTTTGTATAACTGTCATTTTTTTCTGATGAAGAACTCTGTGTAAGTTTGAAAACTTTCTTTTTATACAAGGACCAATACAGCAACAAAAAATTCCCTACAGCAACAGTATTCAAGTTTATAGTTGTAGCCATCACATTGTCAGGGTATTTCTAGATGTTTTCTAATATTTCTATGGGATATCTTTCCAGTGGTCCTACAGCGGTACTGCAGGCAGGCAATATATTTCTCTAGTGGTTTCATAGAAATCTGAGGAAATATCTGCACCTGTCAAGGGCTGCAACTGTAAATGGTACACTTTTGTTTATACATTTGCTTAGTGCATCACTAGTTTGTCGCACTGTGCCTTCTAACTTTCATTTGTTCTATGATCTTCCCCGTCTTCATGCGCCCAATTTTTACCAGCTCTCTGTTACTTTGCTCTCCCCAATCTTTCACTGTCCTCTTTCCTTCTCTTGCTGCCCCCTCAGTTTTATTCCCCTAGTTGTTCCAACACTTCACTGTCATGCCTCCTTCCTTCCCCCTATTCCCAACCCACATCCTAACCACTGTGACCTTCCTGTTTCTCCTCTTCCTTTTCTCTCCTCTTCCTTCTCTCTCCTCTCTGTCTTGTTCCCCAACCCCAAAAGTGTTCTCTCACAATTTACACCTCTTCTCTGTGTTGCTCTGCCTTTACATTTTTCCTCTTCTCTTCTATTTCACCGGAGTCTCCTGTCCTTCTTTTAACCATGAAGTCTTCTTTCACTTCCTACATTCCTCTCCTTCCTTGATGCTCTTCTTCCCTTCCCTCCCTCCTTACTGACAAAATGTCGATGCTCAAAAGCTCATCATTGCTTTTTTTCTGTTGCTGATTGGCAATGTTGAACTGAACTCTGGCTCACTCCTTGCCAGCTCCTCCTCTCCCATCTCCAAAAGGCTTGGCATTTAATTTCCACAACTTACTACCTAAACTGGATCAGCTCAGGGTATAGGTTCTCCAATACCTACCTGATGTCCTCACTGTCTCAGAAATCTGGCTTTAAACCTGTGACACTGACATTGGTATTCTCAGATACACAGTCCATAGCCAAGATCATAGCAAGAGGGATGCAGAGTGATTGTCTACACCAATCTCATTACCTCCTGTGAGGTAGTGTTTTGGTCTGACACACCAGTTTGCTTTATAAGCTCTCCCTTCCTTCTTCACTACACATATTTGTTGGTGGTATTTACCTCTCCCCTCATGCCAGTCCTGCCACTGTCCTTGATATTCTCTCTCCTCATTAACACATACTCATCAGGGAAGCTCCTACTATTGGGTGACCTTCAAATAAACCTCTTGTCAAATAAACCTCTTGTCCAAAAAATAAACTCCCTAAATCTGTCACAGTTCATCAAGGAGTCCACTCAGCTGAACCCTCTCTCTGACCTGACAACCAATCTCTTATTGATTGTGTCTTCTTTACTCACCCTGAATTTGAATTTGAACTTAATTTTGAATTTTAATGACAGTTAATTTATTTACATTTCAACAGGATAGGGTACTAAGCACAAACCTATTTTAAGAATTGTCCTGTGTGAATGCAGTTAATGGTACAATAAAAATACACATACAGTACATAAACAGTAAACTGAAACATTTCAAGTACAATTGCATTTGAATGTGAGCCACATTGCCAGAGTTGCTTTTAAACTGCTGCAGGTGGGTAATTTTGGTGGCAATGAATTCCAAGCTAATATAGCATGTGAGGTGTGGGTTTGTAAGGAGGATGCTGTTCCACAGTTGTAGATACTGAGAAGCAAAACTTTTATTGAAGTTGGACAATTACTGCGAACTTCAGATGAAAAAAATAAATAACATAATAACTTCTTCAAAATAAACATAAGTTACCAAGCAGCAACTCAGACACTAGAAGGAGCTAGAGACCATCATACTGGGGTCAGAGTATGTCTGTACCTCCCACCAGGCTATCTACAGAACTGAATAAAACCAAGGCTTATATACCAAAAGGAGAACATGTGACTTGTTTAACTCCTGCCTATGCTTTTCAAAATTATCTTTAAACAGCAAAATAAATCTATTTTCATTTCTGAGCTCAGAATAACATTTCCTTTTAAGTTGTAATGTTGTCAACATCACTTTATAGAAACAACAACTGGTTAAGAAAATTTTAGTTTCAAACACTGCAGGAGTAACTCCACCTCCTAGTACTGTGCCTTTAAATATAGGAGTTGACCAGCCGGCCAGCTCTATAGTACAGAATAGGAAGTGAGACTTCACACAGAGAAGCAGGTAACCTTTTATGAGGGAAACATTTGTTTGTTTTATAAATTATTCCAATAGAATGAATTAAAGGCATTCAATCAATTTTTTAGAAGCATTTTAACTAAAGTAAAAACACAAAAAGAAACACTTTTATTTAACCTTTATTTAACAGAGAAGGGGGTGGGGTTAAGGCCAAACAAACCACAGTGTTCTACAACTTGTTTTTACAGGCCTTCTTTTGTTTTTGTAGCTTGTTTAGGTCATGAATTAGTTGTTTTGTAGTTTCTACAGAACGACTTCCTTTTTGTATGCTGCAAATTGTGTAAAATGCAGGCTGTTTATTTATTTACTCAATAGGAAGCGCTTTGTGTGTTACTGCTGCCATTTAGAATGAGTTTCAAACCAGAAAGACCCATTTTCTACAGCAAACAGTCTGAAAGGCACTTTAAAGGGGTTTTATATGCAAACATTTTGGGGCTGGATTTACATTATTTCCACAGGACAACTAGCCTGTAAAGCAGCTCTAGCTTACGCCATATATTTACAAGGAGGGGACAAAAGCGGAGGGGGGAGGGCAACTAAAGAAAGAGCTGTGCAGAACTTCATGTACCAGGGCAAGAATACATAACAGATAGAAAGAACGTTCTATAGGTGGCCTGCCTATATAACGTGGAAAGAAAGATGAGGAGTTACATACAGCAAGAAAGGAGGAGAGTGAAAAGGGCTGTTGCAACAGACTTAAAAAAATAAATTAGATTTGTCTGGTATATGGAGGTATCTGTTACATAGCAATAAAATTAAATTACATTGTATCAAATCTTAATCTTGTTTTGGGGACTTAAAGGTCTCCACCAATCACCTCCCCCCCCCACGAAGTGAGTATTTTGAAGTCATCAACAGAGCGTCTCCTCTCCCCAGACATTACACTGCATCATCTCAGCTGACACCCTCCTGGACTTTCCCAGTAACCATTGTATGATCTACTGTGCCCACACAATTTATTGTTCAGAGCACCCCCGTTGTACATCTGGAAGAGATCATGCAGGTCCCTGAATTTTCCTCCCCTTATAGATGAACTCTGGAATGTTTGTTGGTCTCCCTTGCTGTATTAAGTTATATAGTGAATGCCCACTTCTTCTTCAGTTCTAAATTCTCCAGTATCTGGGACAAACATGCTTCTCAATGGGTGGTCATATGTTCATGGTTCTCCCCTTCCCCTGCATCTCCCCAGAGCTCATCGTTCCCTTTAGGGAACATGACTCTCCCTGTTACCTTCATAGGTCCATTGGTACCCACGAGAACCTGTGCAGATAAAAACAGCTCCACAATGCCTGCACCAAGCTAGCAAGTAAGCAAGGGCTGACCACATTACAGCCAAGCACCAGAAGAACCATGTTTAGTCTCCTAAGGTTATCACTGCCTTAGTTAAATCACATTTTACAACCTGTGCCTTCTCCCTTTCTGCTCCCTCCTCCCCTCCCACATCAGCCCCTTATCCCTGCCCTTTCAGACCCTCCCCTTCTCCTTTTATTTCTCTCTGATCTCTCGCTCCATTGTCCTTTCTGCCCTCCTATCATTTAATCTTACTACAGCCTGTAGTCCTGATGGCATCAATCTCAAACTCCTGTACCTCTCCACTCTTGCTATTGCCCCCCAACTCACTTCCCTCATAAATCTCTCCTTCAGTCTTGGGTCTGCCCCCCACATAGAAGTAAGAGATCTTCCCCATCTACAAAGGTTGCAGCACCTCTTATCCAGGAAACTACTGCCTATCTCTCTCCTTCCCTAACTGGAGTGACATCAGGAGAAATTGGACCTCTCCCAGCTCTCCTCCTTCAATGACTCCTCAGATTTCCTGTCTCCCTTACAGTCTTTCACACGAACCACTCAACTGTCTCTTCCCTTCTCCATGTCATTGATTCTGTCCTTAAGGAGATGGATCGGGGCATTACACTGCATTCATTTTCACTGAGTTTGCCAAAGCCTGTGGTAAGGTGGCCCACTCCCTCCTGAATAAGCTAAGTGGGGCAGGACTACTGTAGCTGACCTTACTGCTGACTGGTTCTGGTCCTGGATCACTGTCCAACACCAATCACATTAGGTAGGTGATGCCTCATCCGCCCCCTCTCTATGAACACAGGGGTTTACCAGAGCTCTATCCTGTGACTCACCTCTTCAACATCTTCCAAAATGACCTCCCGTCTACCTGTGTCATGTTAAACATACATATTTATGTGGACAACACAGTTTCTTATGGCACTGCTGCTTCCATTTCTAAGATGCAATTATCATCAAAGCGTGACTTCCAATGTTAGTTCTGCTCTAACTATATGGTGATGAATGCCAAAAAGACAGTGCCCATGTCCTTGGCACCAAATAAAAGCTTGCTAGGCTCTGCACCCCCTTCCCCCACATACATTTAGAACCCTGAATAGTGCCCCCCTTGTTAAAGTCTCACACTTCAAGTACCTCAATATGTTGCTGGACAGAAACCTTTATTTCTTCTCACATATTTATGTCATTCACAAGAGGACCCACCCTAAACTCGGCACTCAACACTGGGACCAATCTTGCCTTCCTCTCCAAATTTACCCTGAGATACTTATCAAAATTATCCTTCCAGTGTTTGACTAAGCATGTATGAATTACAGTGCCATTCCAACTCCACCCTAGCCAGTCTCTTTTCATTCTTTATGTTTCTTTGTTTCTAACTTTCTTCTTCTCTCCAAGTCCAGGCAGTGCACCTATTTTCTTTCCAAGTATTAGTTTTCTTCCCTCCCTTTTACCTCTCTTCCTTCCTCCCTCTCCCCCTCAACACCCTCCTCTTACTCATTCTGCTCTTCTGACTCTCTGACCATTGGTAGCCCTTGTTACAATACCTCCATGAGTCAGACTGCCTTATTTGTCCATTTCTTCCCAATCTTGGATAACACAGGGTCATAATGTCACAGATGAAACTACACACATGAAGACCACATGGCATGTGGTGCTTTTCCCCCCACGCCACCCCCTCCCGTAACTATTAGAATCAACTCTGAGGGAGTGTGGACACAGGGGCAAGGAATATAATTGTAAAAAATAAATTCACTAGAAAGGAATCAAACCACTTCCCTCCAACCCCATCCACTGCTGGGTTGGGTGCTCCAGCCACTGCACCATGGGAGTTGCTCGGCCGAGCACCCGACCAGCAGTGACAGCCACTTCCTTGTTGCTGGTGAGTGTCAGGGGGTAGCAATACTTTCTATTGCTGTAATTCCCCTGTCACTGTAAACTCACTAGTAGTAGCATGGTCTTTCTGTGCATGGTATTGTCCATGATATTATGACCCAGTAAGATCTGGGGCAACCTTCATACCCACCTACCTCTTCCCCTTCTCTTACCCTGCTTTAAAGTATGTTCTAATGGATCATTTTGCTCCCTCTTGCTCTTGCTTCTAGCACCTCTTCACCTAGCCCTTTTTATCTGCATGGCTGTGCCACCAGTCTAATTATTCAGTTTTACCTCTAATTATTTGCACTTTGTTCAAATATGTTGCACTATTGTTCTTTTTACAGTTCTTGGCTGTATTTTTTTCAGTTATCTTTGACTGGCTTCACTTTCTATAGCTCTCCCATGGATCACACCTGGAAATGAGTTTTGGCTCAGAGTCCATTTCCTGGTCACCAATTTGTAAATAAATATATGGAGTTCTAGCGCATGCAGGTGAAACAAGTGGTAAACTAGTTCCTAGCTTTCAGCAATTTATGACACTGTGTTCCACTTAGGAGGAAGAATACAAGAAATTTGATCTCACTTGCAGTTGTTTGCAATATTCCTGTTTTTTAAAATGATATTTATGCAGTACTTTCAAGAGATCTGTATTTAATTTTACCTGAATAAACATTGTGAAAAAACTGTATTATCAGCTCAATAAAACCATTAGTTAGCCCAATAAAGGTATCATACTTTATCTACATAAATCAATATTTGTTTGTTTGCTTTTATCATGGCTGTGTGTTGGATAACACAACACAACACACTACTATCTTTTCACCAGGTTCCATGAAAAGAATATTGTAGAATGCTATCCATAAAAAACATAGAAACCATCCACGCTTATTCAGACACTGTTCAGTTTAGATAATTTGGAGGCATATATATTTCTGAAAATAAGATTGCTGCAACTAGGCTTAAATGCCCTGTCCTTTTCAAGTAAATTATAAAAACATTGGGCCCGATTCTAGAAAGCATACGCCAGTGTGTAATGTAGATGCGCCAACAGGAATAGCGTAAGCTGCAAATACGTACTGCAAATCCGCCAAACACAATTCTACATTGCGAGATGCGCATTGACACAATGCAGTACGCCAATGGCAACTTACGCTGCAGTTGTGACAAATCCACAGGTATACAAATGCGTAACTGAACATATGCCAAGGAAATGGCAGAGAAACACCAGGGCAGGATTCCAGAAGCAGCAGTGCCATAACATACACCAAGACCAGACGGCGCAACATAAAATGGGAGCAGGTGTAACATACACAGCAAAGAAAGGAGCAGGGCCAGACAGGCCAGACACACAGCAACACACATGTGAGATAGGCTACAGAGTGTCAGAGGAAGGCAGGCACACAGAGACAGTGTGGCACAGGGTACAAAGGGAGCACAGAGGCCACAGGCACAATGCAAGGACAATGGCACCACCAGGCACAACGCCCCTGCCATGGCCACTGATAGATGTAAACAGTCCAACCACAACAGGGACACAGCACCGGGTGGCACAGACCAGTGGACAGCTTGTGGTGAGACACACCAATGTCCGTGCCAGTGGTGCCACCTGCAGGAAATAATGGCACTCTGAGGTGGAAAGACACAGCACAGGCACCGTGCCACCACACAGCTGGGTGGTACAATGTGAGGTGGTAAGGACACCATAGCACACAAGGTGACCTGCAGCACACAGGACACCACACAGATGTGGCCTGGGGACAGTGGCCTGTGCTGTGAGCAGCACAAATGGCACACCAACCTGAAGCACAGGGAGGGAACACTGGGGAGAGCAGGCACCAACACCAGTGTGCACCCCTGTGCATAGCGACAGACACACACACACACACAGAGCCAAGCACACCAGTAACAGAGACAGTGTGTATGGCAAATGATTTAATGATCAAAATGGGACAGGGATACTGGGTAACAATGGGAGGGGGATGGGATGAAAAACAGGCAATGTCAGCAAAATTAAACAGCACAGTAAACCCAAAACAAAACAGCCACCCACAACACCCCTGAACACCAACCCGCACCCACGTACACCCCAACACAGGCCCACCAACCAAACAACATTCCCACCCACAAGCAAACAGCAACAAGCAAACCCACCCACCCAATGTCCACCCACAACACCCACACAAACAGACCCAACAAAAACAACCACCCCTATATACATACCCACCCACACAGATAACCCAACCCATGACCAGCTGTGGCAGACAGAGGAGCCGCCAGCCCTGCCGCACCCGCCAAAGTCCTGCGCTTAGCCCCTCCAGGAAGACCGTTGACAGGGGCCACCCGCAGAGTTGCACACCCAGGAGGAGAACCACGAGCTCGGCCGCACCCCAGACCATTGTCCCACTAAAGGCGTAAAGCCGCCAGGTCCTTTTCCTAGCCCACCGGGGCTTAGGAACCCACCAACGGACCCCCAATGCTGCCGAGGACCCTCCGTTTGCCTGCCCAGGAACTGCTGAGGAGCCACCAGCCCTGCCGCACCCGCCAAAGTCCTGCGCTTAGCCCTTCCAGGAAGACCATTGACAGGGGCCGCCCGCAGAGTCGCACACCCAGGAGGAGAACCACAAGCTCGGCCGCACTCCAGACCATTGTCCCGCTAAAGGCGTAAAGCCACCAGGTACGTTTTTCACCACTTTCCATCTGCCGGTTACCTCCAGCCCAGTCTGTAGTGCTGTCTGGCTGTACTCCCTCTGGAAAAGCGGCTGTTTTCACCTGGTCTGCTGGCCTTGGAGAACCTTTCTTGGACCGGGACTCTGGCGCGCCGGCGCTCTCCCTACCCGCTTCAGGTTAACCCTAAGCGGATTCAAGACTCAAGTGTTACAGCCCCTTCAGTGGCAGTTTGATTGGACTTTTTTCCCTAGAATTTAAGCAAATCTGGCCTATTGCCCTGTTTGTTGTACTTTGAACATGTAACTGAGCCTTTCTCTGTGTTTTAGTCCTCCTTTACTGTTTAGTACTTGTTTACATAGAGCCTAAGTCATTAATCTGTAGAGCAATTTTGTTACTACCTTAAAACTTGACCTACCTGCCTTAAGCCTGATACTGCCCCTTCCTCTCTCTCTGCCTTTTTGTTTCCCCTCTTCAACTTCACACTTCCACCCTTTTCTTTGTCCTCTGACAGCGCCCTGTCCCGCAGCTTCTCCTACTTAAGTCTCTCCCTTGCTATTCTCCTCAGGTCCTTTTCCTAGCCCGCCGGGGCTTAGGAACCCACCAACGGACCCCCAGTGCCACCAAGGACCCTCCGTTTGCCTGCCCAGGAACCGCTGAGGAGCCACCAGCCTTGCCACACCCGCCAAAGTCCTGCGCTTAGCCCCTCCAGGAAGACCGTTGACAAGGGCCGCCCGCAGAGTCGCACGCCCAGGAGGAGAACCACGAGCTCGGCCGCACCCCAGACCATTGTCCCGCTAAAGGCGTAAAGCCACCAGGTACGTTTTTCACCACTTTCCATCTGCCGGTTGCCTCCAGCCCAGTCTGTAGTGCTGCCTGGCTGTACTCCCTCTGGAAAAGCGGCTGTTTTCACCTGGTCTGCTGGCCTTGGAGAACCTTTCTTGGACCGGGACTCTGAGCGCCACTCGAAAGCGCCTCCCTACCCACTTCAGGTTAACCCTAAGCGGATTCAAGACTCAAGTGTTACAGCCCCTTCGGTGGCAGTTTGTCCCACCGGTGCTTTGCGCCGGCTCCCCACCCTCCCCCCACCTCACCCACCCTGGTCGACCCTTTAGATTTATAGCTCTCCCAGTGTCATATGACTAAGTGCCCACTTTCCCATTGGTCCCTTATACTCTCTCACCACTAGGGAGATCTACCCTTAACGTCCATCTAAATTAACCGCTTTTTCTACTTTGCTCCTCGCCAAAATTAGTTAATCTCCCTCCGCCAAATTTTGCCAGCCCAGTGTTAAACCACTCAGCCTCTCCTAGAGATACACTTATTCCAAACACTCCCTTATCCTTTGCGCTCCTATTTCTCCTCTATCTCTCTCTCTTCCCACACCAGCCCACTACTATAAAACCCCTCATCTACCCATGTATAAGTTGCTGGTACCTAAGTGAGAACCATGTCCACCTTGTCTACAAAGGCACTGTGCCCCTACGGCCGACCAAATGGGATTATCTTCCTTATCTTCCTCTCACTACTCTGGGGTATAAATGTAATCTCTCTGTCAGTGCGCCTCAAGACTCCCAGAACTCCCCCCTCAGCCACTGATTTCAGGTTCTGTAACCTAATGATCACAGACCAAAGACCAAGACCCTCCTGGGAACACCTGCTCCTCTGCAAAGGCTGCACTTACAAATTACTGTCTTCCCTCAGAATCAAATGGATGCGATGCAAGAATGCTCCAGTTCTCCTTAGTACACCGCTTTTGTGCCTTGCATCACTCCTGATAATACTCTCTGGTGACATTGAACTGAATCCTGGCCCACCCAGCAGTGGGTCACCCCCGACAGGATCTTCCAATAAATCTAAGGGATTTTACATAGTGCACATGAACATCAGAAGCCTCGTTAATCATCTGCCTGAAGTTGAAGCATGGCTCAAGGTACATGATCCCGACATACTCTGCCTGTCGGAAACCTGGCTGAAACCTGGAACCCCCGATACCCTCTGCACCATACCTGGCTACTCTCTCATTCGATGGGACAGACCTGGGTCTAAGAAAGGTGGAGGAGTTGCCCTCTACCACAAATCCTACCTGAACGTTAGCATACTCAGTGACTCAAACCCCCATACAATGAGTGAATCATTGCACACGCGCTCCTGTCTCTTGGCTTGAAAAAATTCCACATAATTCATGCGCTATAACCTCCCTCTGGGGAGTAAAAGGACTCCGGGAGACACTCCAGCTCACCCTAAAACGAGTCAAAAAAAATGAAGCTATCATCCTTAGGGATGTCAACTTGAACTGGCTAGGCCCCTCTCAAAATTCCCTGGCTTCACTAGTTCAAGGCCTAAACTTCCACCAACAAATCACGGAAAACACCAGACTGTCTGGGCCACAGTCTGGTATGCTTATTGACTGGATCCTGTCAAACAGACCAGAACATATTATTTGCTCTGGGGTCATGGCAGATACCATCACCAATCACTCACCTATCTACTGCCAGTGGCACTCCGGGCAGCCACCCCCCCCACCTCGGCAGGTCACGTTCATGAATTTTGCAAGCCTGGACACAGAATCCTTCCTCTGGGACATCTCTAACATTGATTGGTCAGATATATACCGTACGAGGAATGTAGAGGCTGCCCTGAACATATTTTTACAGCTTTTTCTCCCATTACAAAATAAGCACGCCCCAAAAACCACGCGAAGAGTCAGGGGTAAACAAACCAGATGGCTACATAAAGACGCCTAAACAACTAAGTCATAGGGACAAGCTCTGGGCATCCTACAAAGCTCTCATTCAATCAGGGACTACACTAAACTACAGGCAAGAAAGAAATTTTGCAGGAAAAACATAAGGCTGGCGAAAGTGTGTACCATCAGAACCTGCTAAAGAACTCAGACCACGACCCCCGTAAATTTTGGGGTCACATAAAAACATTCCTGGGGACACCTCAATCAGTTACACCATCTGATATGGTTATAGATGGCACCCATTGCAACAACCCCATCACCATTGCAAACGCCTTTAACAGCCTGTTCTCTCACCTCTCCCTCTATACTAGAGCTATGCCACCAGCTGCCTCCACTGACGACTCCATGCCACCTACAGACTCTGCCACCCGTGCCAGTACCTCAAATCCTATACCACACCTCCTCTACTTTAAAGCTATTACCAGCTGGGGGAGGATGGGAGCCGAGTGGAGGATGACAACAGTAAAGCTGACATATTGAATAGGTATTTCTGCTCAGTCTTTACTAAGGAAGAGGGGGTAATGGGTCTGAAGGGAGTACAAGGTGAGAATGGTGCAGAAATGGACACAAGTCCCTTTACACGAGAAAGGGTCCTGAAGGAACTGGAAGTAATAAGAGCTGATAAAGCAATGGGGCCAGATGGGTGCACCCAGGGTCCTAAAGAACTAAGAGAGGTGGTGGCTGAACCTCTGGCTATCCTGTTCAGCCAATCACTGGAAACAGGGAGGTACCCAAAGACTGGAGGACAGCAGATGTAGTCCCCTTATACAAAAGTGGGAACAAAGAGAAGCAGGGAACTACAGACCAGTCAGCCTCACCTCGGTAGTGGGAAAGATCATGGAAGCACTACTGAAGGAGAGATTGGTGGAACATCTGGTTGTCAATGGACTACAGGACCCAAGGCAGCATGGTTTCACCAGGGGAGGTCATGTCAGACCAACCTCATTGAATTTTTGACTGGGTGACTAGGGAGGTGGATCAGGGGCAGTGGACATGGCCTATCTGGACTTCAGCAAGGCCTTTGACACTGTGCCACATAGAAGACTATTACACAAACTGGGGACTATGGGTGTGGGCAGGACAGTAGTGTGGTGGGTAGGTAACTGGCTGGGTGGCAGGACACAGAGGGTGGTGGTAAATGGCTGTCACTCCACAGAGGAAAGAGTGACCAGTGGTACCACAGGATCAGTGCTGGGACCGGTCCTATTCAACATCTTCATCAGTGACATTGCACAGGATCTAGAAGGCAGAATTTCACTGTTCGCTCATGACACAAAGCTCTGTAACAGAGTAGACACACCAGAGGGTGTAGACAGAATGAGAAGGACCTGCAGAAACTTGAAGAATGGTCAAGGGTTTGGCAGTTGAAATTCAATGCAAAGAAGTGCAAGATAATGCATATGGGGCACAAAAACCCTGGCACAATATATCAGTTGGGGGGTGAGGATATAGCATGCACCAAGCAGGAAAGGGATCTTGGGGTTGTCATCTCTGATGACCTCAAGGTAGGGAAACAGTGTGACAAGGCATCAGGTAAAGCAAATAGGATGCTGGGATGTATAGGCAGGGGCATCACCAGCAGGAAAAGGGAGGTCATAATTCCACTATACAAGACACTAGTGAGGCCCCACCTGGAGTACAGTGTACAGTTCTAGAGACCATACCCACGTAAGGACATAGACAGGGTAGAGAAGGTTCAGAGGAGGGCAACAAAGATGGTGCATGGATTGCATCACAAGTCCTATGAAGACAGGTTGAAGGAACTGAACATGTACTCCTGGAGGAGAGGAGGAGAGGGATATGATAGAGACATACAAGTATATTACAGGGAGGAACAGGGTGCAGGAAAACACTATTTTTAAGCGAAAAGATGTTTCAGGACTAGAGGGCATGGGATGAAGTTGGAGGGAGGAATTCAGAGGAAACATGAGAAAGAATTTCTTCACAGAACGGGTGGTGGACAAGTGGAACACCCTGCCAGAGGAAGTGGTGGGGGCTGAAACAATCACGGGATTTAAGAATGCATGGGATAGACATAAAGGAATTCTAGAGGTCAGGGGTAAGGGGAAATAGACTTCTAGGAAAACAAACTGAACTTACAAGCTCAAATGGGCAGACTAGGTGGGCCATAGGCCCTTATCTGCCGACACTGTCTATGTATCTATGTATCTATGTATCTATGTAGCTCTCAGGTCCTGAACCATCTAAAAAAACTGTCAGACTACACCAGTCCCAGCTCTGACCAACTTGAACCTCGCCTTTTAAAACTAGCCGCGCATTTCATCTCCAGACCTCTAGCAAGAATTTTCACCTTGTCTCTCTCCAGCGGCACAGTCCCTGATCTTTGGAAAATGGCTAGGATCTCCCCCATCTTTAAAAAAGGGAACAAAAGAGATATCTCTAATTACAGGCCTATTGTTATTCTATCCCCACTCTGCAAAATCCTAGAGAAACTGGTTGCCATGCAACTCCAGGTTTCCTCGACACTACCAAGCAGCTCAACGAGGCACAGCATGGATTCAGAAAAATCTAGTACCGCAACAGCGCTAGCTAAATTCACCACTGACATCCTCACTGGTATGGATCATGGCACGCCACAGGGGCTGTCTTTATAGACCTCAACCAAGGCGTTTGACCTTGTAGACCTCCCCTGCTTCTATCCTCCCTGAGGGATATAGGCTGCTCCTTCCCTGTACTGGAATGGTTCAAGAGCTACCTGGCTAACAGGTCCCAGGCTGTCAAATTCAACTCAGCCATCTCCTCCACTGTGGTTACGAACATTGGAGTGCCACAAGGCTCCATTCTGGGTCCTCTTCTGTTCTCTATTTTCATTAACAAACTCCCAGACGCTTTACCTGCCTGTTCCTCACTCCTCTATGCTGATGACTTAGTTATCTATACCAGTTTGCCCAATATTGAGTTTATTAATACCTCGCTTAATAGAGCCTACTCCAGTGTCCAGAGCTAGTTAATCACCCACCACCTCGTTCTGAATTCCGCCAAAACAAATGCCATGCTACTTGGGACCACATAAAAGATCCAAGGTGCCCCACCCCTAAGCATCCTTGACTCTAATGGAAATCCTCTGCAGACAGTTACCTCCTTTCGCTACCTGGGAATCCTACTTGATCAATCGCTTGACTTAAGCCTCCATATCCAAGCCACCTGCAAAAACGTTAACTGTAAGCTAGGGGCAGCATACAGAACAAGCTATATGCTCACCTCCTCCGCCAGGCTTGCCATAGCCAGGGGGATCCTGCTACCAACACTTACTTACTGTGCACCTATACTTTCCTCCACTCACAAATCTGCGCTGCACAGATGGGATGTTACTTACAATAACATATGCAGATATGCCTCACAATCCCCACGACTGCTTCATCACTGCCAGCTATATGAGGACCTTGGGTGGCTCTCCCCCACCATCAGGAGCTACTTTCTGGCCTGTCTAAATGACTCCATACTGAGGCAAAGTCAGCCGGCCGCACTGGCTAAACTCCTTCTCCCAGTGATCCCAAACCGCCCGCTCAGATCTGCAGATAAAGACCTGCTGGAAACTCCTCGCTGCAGCACAAATAAAGGAATGGGCTCCTTCCAATATGCAGCCCCAAAACTATGGAACCAGCTCCCTCTTGACCTCAGGCAAGCACCCTCGCACCCCTCTTTTAAACGTTGGTTGAAGCGCCACCTGGCCATCTCAGATCCATGCACCTGCTTTGATCCTACCTGATCCCTCAAACTCCCCAGCTGCTACTCTCCTCTCCCCTGCTACTGGTCTTTGCTACCTCCTTTTGCTCTCTCTCCTTTTCTCAACCCCTCACCTATTATCATCTCAGATTACACTCATGTATAGTTTTTATTTATGTCTTGCACTTATCTACTACTACCTACAGGACTACTGTATTATGTATTTTTCTGTCCTCCATTACCGTTTGACGCCTCACGACTGGCATCTACCACTGGCCCTTATGCCCAAGCCACGGAACCATAAGCCCGGCTGCACCTTCTGCCTCCCACCGCTAAAGCCGTATCCAAGTCTCCTTCACTCCCCACCCTCCACTCCCCCTTTCTTCATCTCTGACAGTGGAGCCATGACCACGAGCTCGGCCTCACCCCAGACCATTGTCCCGCTAAAGGCGTAAAGCCGCCAGGTCCTTTTCCTTGCCCGCCTCCTTTTCCTAGCCCTCCCTCCCCTCCGTGTCTTCTCAATGCCAGCTGTGCACTGCTCCAACCTAATCACAGGTGGATGTTGTAAATCCCGACCTTCGCCCTCCCTTTCTTTTGGCTTCCATTTACCGCTGGATGTTCTTGGCCAGGGACTGCCGCAGGCCCTCTTGCCCAGCCTCAGAACCACGATCCCGGCTGCTTATGCACGCCACCCACTGCCAAAGCCGTATACCCGACGCTTTTTTTTTCTGCTGCTCAAATGGCTGCTCCCTTGCACGCCCCAGTATAACCGTATGCAGTCCCTCTGGAACCGTGCCCCTTTTCAACCCCTCACCTGAACCTATATCCCCCTGTTAACACCTCCTTGCTCTTGACCTGATGGTCTCTACTGAGTTTAGCCCTTATCATGTTAGTCTAGCTGGTACTGCCTCTTTATGTCCTAAATGTATGATTGTAATTGTATGGTTGCTGCCTCAAATTGTATTGCTGTTTCTCCCGTGATATGATGTATTGTACTCTCCTGGGTCGTGCCTGAAAATAGTCACCTGCTGGCTAGCGCACCTACCCGGTTAACAAAGACTAAATAAATAAACTATGTGCGCTGGAGTGCCTCCAAGAAGGGTGGCCACTGACCCATGTAGGCACCCAATGTCCTGTAGGATGGCAGTCAGCAGAAAGACTAGGCGGTCCCAGTCTGGGCCCCCACCATGCACGTGTTGAGCGGTGGGTCCCTCCGCTGCCTAGGGCAATGGCTCCTCCTGCTGCAATACCGGCATGGCCACCTCCTGCCACAGTCCAGAGTCCCCAGCTGCAGGGACAGCAGCACATAGCACGGTGGCTGTTTGTGTCCCTGTTGTGGTTGGACTGTTTACATCTATCAGTGGCCATGGCAGTTGTGCCTGGTGGTGCCATTGTCTTTGCATTGTGCCTGTGGCCTCTGTGCTCCCTTTGTACCCTGTGCCACACTGCTTCTGTGTGCCTGCCTTCCTCGGACACTCTCTATCCTATCTCACATGTGTGTTGCTGTGTGTCTGGCCTGTCTGGCATCCACGGCCACCCCTGCCATGACGGCCACAACTGCAGGCCAAGTCAGTGGTGCAGCCAAGGCCTCATCCCCATCTGCTGTGACACTGCACACCCTGTCCAGGCAAAGTGACTGTGAGTCATCTGGTCCCTGTTGCCCACCGTCAGTGGGGTCCCCCTGGTCCAGCCATGCTTCTGTCAGTGCAGTGCCTGGTCCCCGTCATCAGCTGCCACTGTGGTGGAGGAGGAGAAGGAGGAGGAGGATGAAGAGGATGGCAGTGCCCTGGCCCTCTGCTGCCTGCACTGGGTGCGCATCCAGTATTCCTCCTCGTCATTGGCCTTGACAGTTGCTATCACCCACAGCAAGGCCCTCTGCCACTGTGGTAGCCTGCTATGGACACCTGTAGGGATGTAAAAGATGCAATCAGTGCCAGGCCCAGACAGGGGGGCACACACAAATAGGCAAGCAATGTGAGGGTGCAGCATGGGCCACAAAGTGTCCACCAGCCAAGGCCCAGGCCCAAGGGGTCCATGGAATGTACTTACCTGACCTCCACTGATGTGCCCCCTGCCTGAGGCTGGTGAGGCATCCCTGCTACATGGCGTGTGATGCACCAGTGGAACCTGTGGGGTGAAGGGACAGGTGAGTGTGTTGGAGGCACAACATGCCATGGCCACCTTGCCAGCACTGCAGCAACAGATGAACAGCTGTAGGGATACGTACCAACACCGGGGTCCTGCACTGACTGCATCTCTGCATCCCAGCGGTATGCCATGCTTTTTAAACGTTGCAGGACTCCAGCTTCCCTGCACATCAGGTCCTGCCAGCTGTGGGTAAGCTGGCAGATGGTGCACCATATCCCTGTCACCACCATCATGCGGGTGGAGATGGCCATCCAAGCCCACTCACAGACTGCAGCACGGCTCCTGCGACACCCAGGTGGCAGCAGCGTCCAGCCCCACTGCTGCACGTAATTTACAAGAAGAGCCGTCTCATGCTGTGTAAAGTTGGGTGCATGCTCGCTGAGGCTAAGGGATGAGCCAGAGGACATCACAGCTTGTCTTCCACATGGCACCTGTAACAGGGGAAGAAATAGCACATGCATCACTACAGACGTCCACCATGGTCATGCAGACCACCCCCACCCACCACGCGCAACACAGGACACCGGCCATGGAAAATGGGTCATTGCTGGGTCACAGGCCTGCAACCATGGCCCACCACCCCATGTGGCACTCCGCACCAATGCCACACACAGCACGAGGTGTGTATATGCTGAGCCGTGCCATGCAGGGGCAAGGCACACAATGACCACAGTGCACCACCACAGCACCTGTCCCCTGCAGAGGCATGTCATGGTCTGACCCTGCACAGTGTCAGTGTGGAGCGCCATGTGCAGCCCTGCCACACGTCCTCACCAGCACCCCCCTGTGGAGCTGCATGCGGCCACACCCACCAGGTGGACAAGGGGCTGACACAATGTCAACCGTGGGCACTGGCATGGGGACTGACAGTTACTTACCTGTGATGTGCACCATGGAGCCCAGAGTGGGTGGTGCTGACTGGTCTGGAGCACACCTGGCTGGGAAAAGAGTAGGGCAACATAAGTCTGTGGCACAATCAGGGACCCTGGAGCTGCTGATGTGTGGCAGTGTGTACCTACCTGGACCTCTGTGGTGGCGCCGAATCCTACACAGGGGACAGAGAGCAACATTGTTAGGTACACAGTGCTGGACAGGCATTGGGAATGTGCGCATTGATCAATGTCATATACTCACCAAAGTCCTGTATGTGTCCGCCGTGGAGCTAGGGAGGGAATGGACATGGGTTAGTACACAGCCGGAAGTGCCCCTTTGGCCAGCAGCCCCTGGGTGCTGCTATCCCCCAACTGACTCCATCCCACAGGCATGTACCCACACATGGCCCAGGACAGCTCCCAGGACACCCTGCAGTGATTGACCATGCACAGGGTGGATGTGATCATGTGCGGACCCGACGGGTGTAACATGGAGGGCATGGTACTGGGACAGTGCCACACAACCAACTGGGCAGGCGGCAGTGCACCTGTGTGAATAGCACAGGCAATGTCCTGTTTAGGACCCCCTTGCATGGTCTGGGCCACGGATGGCGGCACCTGGCCCCTTCCATACGGGATGGCCAAGACATGGTCTGCCACACGCTACAGATGGTGCTACAAGGCTGGATGGTGCAGCATGACTGGACACTGCACACAGGCCTGTGGGTGTGCCAGCCCGCCACTACAGTTGCACACCCCCACCAAACAGATGTGCCTAACAGTTGCATCAGCACCGCGACAGTGTGACTGGGCCATGGCACTGCCTGTGTGGGCTGGTATGGGTGCCGTGTTGCCAACCCAGCCGTGATACCTGTGACTGGCACCAGACACACTGTGCACCCATGGTGTGCCCGTTGGCACACTGTCCATGCATCTACGCCTACAACACATGACTATAGAACCTCTCGCATACCGGACAGTCTGTGATCCTGTAGTACATCATGCCACTGTGGTGTGGCAGCAATGTCCAACAGGGTGTGTTCGGTGCTGGGCACTGCCTCCCTTCTGGTGGACAATACACCCTACCTGCAACCCATGCCCACACACCAGAGGCATCAAGGGACACCTGCATGACACCCTCTATGGCAGGCAATAGTGCCCACCGCAAACACAATACCGGCCTGTGCAGGTACAACCCTCCCTGGTCACCCACAGTGAGGGGTGCACCCATGGTGGATCATGTACCATGCACAGTGGTGTCATGCCACACTGACAGGCCCAAACCCCTCACCCTTCCATGGCACATCCCAGGTCCAGGGCAGCCAACACCGGGGACCCAGCCGCCAGACCGGTGTCAGTTGTGCCAGGGCCTGCATACACCATGCCCCCTCAATGCATGCATGGTGGTGTGTGTCCCAACCCCACCCAGCCATGACAGCTGTGCATACCACATGTGGGCTGTCTGGGTGGCCCCAACTGCAGTAGGCACAGCCCTGTACTGCAGGGGCTGATGAAAGGTGTGGCCATGGCCTGTGCTGTCATAGGCAGTACCGCTGAGGGGCTCAGAGGAATGGGGGCATACCCCCAGATGCCCCTCAGCATGGGGGCCATCCCACCCCATGCCCCCGCCACATAGCCCTGGCCCACGGCCACCCCACATGGACAGTGTGCTGCTCACACAGCCATAGTACAGTGCCTGTATGCTGCTGGCCAGTTACCATGTCCACAACACACCAATCACCGCAGTACACGGCATGTGTCTCACCACCATGGGTGCCACAGCAGTCTGGCCATGCGCCCCACTGCATGGGGCAGCACCCCCCACCCTGAGGGTCACTGTTCCACAATGTCCTCAGGGGTGGGAGGGGGGCTGTGTGTCCCATCTGGCCGAGGACACAGCCATAGGATGTCTGCCCCCACCTCAGGCATGGGGGAAGGCCAGTCTGTCCTAACCGCATGGGTGAGTGATGGACCAGACAGGCAACATGTTAACACACACATGTGGCAAGTCCAGTACACTGCCTGCCACACAGTGGTGTGTGGCTATAACATGCCCCCCCATATTCCTGCCCACCCTCTCACAGCACAGCCCCTGGTACTGACCACAGCCATTGCACATAATGTATCGGATCCCCTGACTGTCCACCTTTGGAAGGGCCATGCCTGCACAGCACTCACCCATATCACAGTATGGGGACTGTTCCCCATTGCACCACACAGAGGCTCCCTGTGCCACACTGCAGAGACCTGTGCCGCATTCATTGCTGGCCTACTGGAGCATCACTCTATTGGACATGCTGCCTGTCACTATGACAGTCACCCCAAGACAGGCATGTGGAACATGAAAAGGGGTGTGGCCAGACAGTTCCATATTGTACAAGCAAACACTAAGTTCCCCCCATCATTAACAGTACACATCCTCTCCAAATGCTCCACCCTTCCAAACATGTATGACTGATGTCAGATGTCCCCTCTGAACCCTTCAGTGGTTATACATGTGAGCCCCTCCTACACAACAGATGTTTTTACAGTGACACCTGTCAGTGGCCTACAGTAACACATATACTACAGATCAGAGTGCTAATGCAATGTGAACAGCATATGGAACATGACAGGCACTCCACATGTCTGTACACAAATGTGTACAGTGTGAATGCCTGCCTACACCCTCGGACATGATTACTACAGTACAACAGTGGTCTGTGCCTCTAGGTGTTGTCTGTTGCAGTTCTCCACATGCAGGCCATGGGTTCCACAGTGTGACAGGCACTGTACAACAAATGGGTAACAAATGGCTCAGAGGTATGCATGCCTGCCTATCCCAGTGCTCCCAGACTGATTTGTCATTTTCCCTGTAGCTCCAGGACAATTTTCCTAGGTTTTCCTGCTGATTACATTATTCCCTATGGAAGACAAATTGCTTTGTTTTCCCGTATAACCAATGCAAGTCTATGGGACCAATTGTCCTGTAGATGGCTTCATTTCCCTGTAAAATACAAGAATCCCTGTAGATCTGGGAGCCCTACTGTCCCAGTACTCATGGCAGTAACAGCAGTAGTAGGGGTATGTAAGGGGGATGCTTGCTGTGGCCCAGTACTCACCAGTTTGCTGAGGTTCTGACCCTGTCCTGGTTTTGCTGGCACCGTTCATATGCAGCTCTCTCCAACTCCCAGGTCTGCAATCCCTGTACCACTACACAGTGCCTGGGCCCATATCAACTTGCTACCGCACGTGCTGTACGTGCATTTGGCACCTGTATCACATGTCGCACTTCACGGATGTGCATATGCAGCATGCGTGATGGCAACTGCGATTTGCAACACCGCTGTGTGGCATGGCATCTCCGATGTGCAGATGTGGCCTGCCTGTTGTCACGTATATGCGGCAGCCCTCATGGACCCAACACAGTTGCGGAATGGGTGTGGGTGGGCCTGCATGTGTGGTACCTGTGCCTGCAGGATGCCTTGTGTGCGTGTATGTATGTGTGTGTGTGTGCGTGCATGCGTGTGTGTGTGTGTGTGTGTGTGTGTGTGTGTGTGTGTGTGCGCGCACCCGAGGGGGGCAGTGGCAGGCAGATGCCCATTGGCTGTGGCACACAAAGAGCAATGTTGCACCTGGGGGTCACACCCTACCCAACATGGTCCCAGGAAGGCCCTAGCAATGCAATGACAAATTGTCAACACACCATAGGCTTGAGGTGCAAACATGTTTAATTACACAGTGCTCAATACACTCATGTGCCCATTGCACAGTGCACCCCAGTTCCACCCAACACATGTGCCCCACACTCACCCATGCACACAGTCATGCATACTCACACACACACACACACACACACGTGACTGCACAGTGCCTGCCTCTCCATGGACATGTGCCCCCTGCCATGCATATGGCCCACACCTCAATTGCAGCCCCACCCAACAGTTCCCCTACTGCACAGGTTACCTGGGCAACTCACAGCTGTCTGCAACGCACACGCTGTCCTCGCACTGACCCCTCTGGTGCTGGGTGCTGGGCTGTGAGGGACCCTGCCAGTCTGGCAGGCTTTGTGGTGCCCTGGCAGACCTTCTCTGGCATCGCACCCTGTGGCCCTGTGTGTGCCCCCACAGGTGGTCTGCTGTGCCTCTTCCCACACAAGTCTACGTGCCTCTGTGCCATGTGTGGCAGTGGCCATGCTGGGGCTGCACGGTGTGTTCCCCCATCCCGTGCTGAGTGCCTTGGGCCCTGTGCAGCCTGCGGGGCACCCTTCTTGGTGTGTCTGGCCCCCTGTGCATGCCCTGTGACTGACCCTGTACCTGTGGGAATGTGTGTGGTGCTCTGCCTGGCCTGTGCCTGTGTTGCCGGCATGCCTGTGTGTGCCACCATTGTCACAACCTGGCACTGTCCTGTGCCTGGGTCTGTG
Organism: Neoceratodus forsteri; assembly: GCA_016271365.2. Lineage (NCBI taxonomy): Eukaryota > Metazoa > Chordata > Ceratodontiformes > Ceratodontidae > Neoceratodus > Neoceratodus forsteri. The sequence goes on from CM057453.1 coordinate 393,444,207, forward strand.
TGGGCGGTGCCTGGCTGGGTGTGTGACTCTGGCAGCATTACTGGCTGGTGGGTGGGTACTGACACCTAAGAAAGGGGTGGGGAAGGGGTTCCACTGGCTCCGGTGGCTCTGTCTGGGTGCTGGACTGAGCGGTGGATGGGGGTGCCATCCGCTGGGCCAGGCCTTGCAGGTGGTGCAGCAGTGCATGCGCTATGACCTGCATGGACGTGGCCATGGCTGTATCCTGGCACTGCTGGTGTGCCAGCATGTTCTCCAGGCCTGTGCTGAGGCGGTTCATGATGACCGTCTGTAATTCGGCACAATGCCGGATGTCCTGTATGGCATCCCCCAGGCCAGCCATGCATGCCGCTGTGTCTCTCGTGAATGTCTGAAGGGTGCTGGTGAAGCTGGTTAGCTGCAGTTCAATGCAGGTGTGGTGCTCCTGTAGGCCCTGCCATATGGTTGCCAGCTCCTGCCTGCAGTCCCCCTGGCCAGCCAGCACCAACTAGCAGTAGTCCCCGATGTAGGCCGGTGGGGAAAGCTGGTCCTGCAGCACCCAGACGGCCTCATCCAACTCATCCTCAAATCCACATGTACTCAGTGGGCTGAGCAGTCCTATGCCAGTGTCCTCAGCCACCGGCTGGTCTTGGTCCGACACCTCTTGCTCGACCACGGGCATCTGCATCTCATCCACAGATGTGGCAGCACTGCTGGTGGAGTCCCTGGCGGTCCCCTCCTGTTCCCGTGGTGGTCCAGCTGCGACCTCCTCACTGCTGTCCATCGCCTCTTCTGCCATGGGGCTGTTGCCATCCCCACTCCCCTCAGACTCAGACATCAGCTCCGGTGTTCCTGCCACAGGTGTGCTGGTGGCAGGGCTGCCTCCAGCATCTGTTGGGCTGCCGTCATCATCTGACACCATGCTGGTGACCTGGGCCATGCTGGCACCTTCCCGGCCCTGCCGCTGCTGCTCCCGCGCTCCGGCTCCGCTGAGGCCACCTGTGCCAGCTGCCACTGCACCTGTTGGATGGGAAAAATATTAGTGTGTCCCTGCATCACAGTGTGCCCTCACCTGCCTGAGCAGTGTTTTCCTCACAGGTCTGCTTTAGCATGGCGCTCTGGCATTGCACCCACCTCACCTCTGTGCTGTCCCTCCTAGTGTATGCCTTCACTGTACATGCGTCCTGCACCGATGGCATGGACCCTCACCATTGCAGCCCTTGCTGTGCTGTCCATCCTGGTATAGCAACTCTGGCTGTCCCACGGCCACCCCGTATGACTCCCCACTGTACAGTGGCACCGTGCACGGGCACGCCCATGGGGTCTCACTGTGCTGCAGGGGCCTACACCCTACAGTTTTCATGCCAGCCATGCACAGCCCCTGTGGCCTCGCCTGTACTCAGCAGGCACTGGGATGGTGACCCATGCCCCCTCCCTAGTGCCCGGCATATGCCTGTGCACAGCCCCCCCAAACACATGGGTCAAGTCACAGCATACCCTAATGCAACCCAGGCCATCCCTCAGCATGCCCCCCAACAGTTCACAGTGCAAGACACAGCAACACCCAGTGCAGCCCAGCCCATCCCTCAGCATGCCCCCCCCAACAGTTCACAGTGCAGGACACAGCAACACCCAGTGCAGCCCAGCCCAGCCCTCAGCATGCCCCCCAACAATTCACAGTGCAAGACACAGCAACACACAGTGCAGCCCAGCCCATCCTCAGCATGCCCCCCCAACAGTTCACAGTGCAGGACACAGCAACACCCAGTGCAGCCCCAGCCCAGCCCTCAGCATGCCCCCCAACAGTTCACAGTACAGGTCACAGCAACACCCAGTGCAGCCCAGGCCATCCCCAGCGTGCCCCCAACAGTTCACAGTGCAGGACACAGCAACACACAGTGCAGCCCCAGCCCATCCCTCAGCATGCCCCCCCAACAGTTCACAGTGCAGGTCACAGCAACACACAGTGCAGCCCAGCCCATCCCTCAGCATGCCCCCAACAGTTCACAGTGCAGGACACAGCAACGCACAGTGCAGCCCAGCCCATCCCTCAGCATGCCCCCAACAGTTCACAGTGCAGGACACAGCAACACACAGTGCAGCCCAGCCCATCCCTCAGCATGCCCCCCCAACAGTTCACAGTGCAAGACACAGCAACACACAGTGCAGCCCAGCCCATCCCTCAGCATTCCCACCCCCAACAGTTCACAGTGCAGGACACAGCAACACACAGTGCAGCCCAGCCCACCCTCAGCATGCCCCCAACAGTTCACAGTGCAGGACACAGCAACACACAGTGCAGCCCAGCCCATCCCTCAGCATGCCCCTCCCAACAGTTCACAGTGCAGGACACAGCAACACACAGTGCAGCCCAGCTCACCCCTCAGCATGCCCCCCAACAGTTCACAGTGCAGGACACAGCAACACACAGTGCAGCCCAGCCCATCCCTCAGCAACCCCCAACAGTTCACAGTGCAGCCCAGTCCATCCCCAGCATGCCCCCCAACAGTTCACAGTGCAGGACACAGCAACACCCAGTGCAGCCCAGCCCATCCCTCAGCATGCCCCCAACAGTTCACAGTGCAGGACACAGCAACACACAGTGCAGCCCAGCCCATCCCTCAGCATGCCCCCCAACAGTTCACAGTGCAGGACACAGCAACACCCAGTGCAGCCCAGCTCATCCCTCAGCATGCCCCCAACAGTTCACAGTGCAGACACAGCAACACACAGTGAGCCCAGCCCACCCTCAGCATGCCCCCAACAGTTCACAGTGCAGGACACAGCAACACACAGTGCAGCCCAGCTCATCCCTCAGCATGCCCCCCAACAGTTCACAGTGCAGGACACAGCAACACCCAGTGCAGCCCAGCCCATCCCTCAGCATGCCCCCCAACAGTTCACAGTGCAGGACACAGCAACACCCAGTGCAGCCCAGCCCACCCCTCAGCATGCCCCCAACAGTTCACAGTGCAGGACACAGCAACACACAGTGCAGCCCAGCCCACCCCTCAGCATGCCCCCCAACAGTTCACAGTGCAGCCCAGCCCATCCCTCAGCATGCCCCCCAACAGTTCACAGTGCAGGACACAGCAACACCCAGTGCAGCCCAGGCCATCCCTCAGCATGCCCCCCAACAGTTCACAGTGCAGGACACAGCAACACACAGTGCAGCCCAGCCCATCCCTCAGCATGCCCCCCCCAACAGTTCACAGTGCAGCCTTGCCCATCCTTCAGCATGCCCCCCCTTCCAGGTTCTTGGGCCTGTGCCAGCCCCTCCACAGTTGTCCATGGGTCATTCCTTTACACTGCTGCACATGTCAGCTGCACATATGTCTGTCCCTGGCCTGCCCCTTGCCATTTTCTGGCTCCCTTGGCCCACTCTGTGGCCGGCTGTGGCCATGTGGTAGTCCTGTGGCATGCCTCCCCACTGTTGCAACTGCCTACACATTGCCACCCCACTCCCCCCATCTTTGCCATTGGCTTAGGTGCTGTTGCCCTGTCTGGCCTGTCCCATACATTGCTGGTTGTTTGTCCCTACCTGTGGCCGTCCGCTGTCTGTATGTGTCCAGCTGTATGACACCGGCTATGCTTTGCTGGCTGAGGTGTTCCGCTATCCTCCTCTCAATGGTGCTGAGTGGCTCCTGCTGGGTGGGTCCACCCCCTGAGCCCTGTGCACTGTGCCTATTCTGCGCCACCTTGCACTTCACCAGACACTTCAGGTCTTTCCATTTCATCTGCATATTTCGGAGTGTCCTGCACTGTGCAGCAAATGCATTGACCCTGCGTGCCACTCTGTCCCATGACCTCTTCCGTTTCTCCCTCTTCTTGGCATCCCCTCTGCAGCCCATGAGGAGTGCATGGCGGTGATCTATCTGCTCCACCAGGGTGTTAACCTTCTCATGGCGAAAGTTCCTCTTCCTTCTTTGCAGTTCCGCTGCAGCTTGTGCCATTGCTGTGGTGTATCTGCTGGTATATGTTGAGCTGCTACTGTGTGTTGTGCACTTTTATATGGTGTATCTTGCATGGTGTGATTTACGCGGTTGCATTTGGTGTATTCTCGCGGGTTCTAGAATCGCATGTATCTCACATGCCGCAGTTGCTATTGCGTATCTTACGCAACTGCGTTTCTTGCGTCTGGTGTATTTCTCTTTCTAGAATCAGGTCCATTGTGTGTACGGCAGACTAAATTTTGATTAATTCTGCCTTTGGTTGAAGGGTGAAACAGGTGGTAGTCATATCCTAAAGTCTGTCATAATGCCCAGTTTCTCAGGTATTTTATGCCTGTATTATACTGTGACCCCACTGTTTTTTGAGATTTTGTTTTTTGTTTACTTTTACATCCCACATTCTTACTTCATTTCCTTGTGCTATTGCTTATTACTTGTTGGCATGGACTGGTACATAACCCTGTGGAAGGTGTAGCATTGTCCCTGACTGAACATTGGGATTCTGTGAGTTACTAATAGACAATGCCAATCCCCACCCCAATAATGGATTATGGATGCTTGCTATGGGATGTCAATAAAAAGCAGAGTATAGTCAGCAGGAGGGAGCCCCAGAGAAAAATGAAAACTTCACATGCTGTCTCCACTTGCTGGATGGAGGTTACAATTTCCAAAGCTTCAGACTCAAGTAGGAACTCAATTGTTATTTATTTTTATTTAAAAGTTTATAATTACAGGATAAGTTGTATGAGATACAAGTCTTGCTTACAGAACTTCCCATGTGAAGTAGCACAATGCAAAGGCATACAACACAGTACAATGAATCATAAAAACATGCAAAGTGAATGTTCGGGTAATAGACATGTGAGAAGTTGAGAAAACTTCACTTTGCAAGAACTTCATGAAGTTTAATGTGATGGCTTCACAATGTTTTTGCCAGGCAAAGTAGCACTTTGTTCTACAAAGAGGTCAAATTTCATTCACAAATTTGCCACTTCATGGAAAGAAATTGGCACTTCATCTGGCAAAAATGCTGTGAAGTTGGCAAGGTCTGAATTGGTGATGCAACTGGAACTTTGTGAAGCTTCATAAAGTCAACGTTTTGCAACTTCGTGGCAACTTCGAGGCAACTTCGCTGACAAAGTTTTAATTTACTGCATCTCTATCAGGTAAGAAATAATTCCACATCAGTGTCCCACAAGTGTAACCTACAGTACATGCTGTCCAGTCATGTTGGGGTAAGGTAATATATTTGTGTAATAAACTAGTAACTAATTTTTGTCTCATGTTTTTTGTTGGTTTGCTACAATTATAGTATAACCTAATACACTAAATACCCTGGGAATGAGGCTTTACAGCATTTATTTATTTATTTCAGTACTCGGAAAACCATTTGAGCTCAGAGCTCTTTACAGAGGTTCCACGTCAGGACATTTCAGTACAACAGATAGGTGAAAATTATACAAAGGATTACAGAAATACAAAGGTAAACAAACAGGATTATATATCAAACACATACAGGTCACAGGAAAACAGACAATTTACAGTGCCCAACAGTGATATCAGTCAGTTGTCAGCAAACAAGAGGTTGTTTAGAGCGTTGCTAAGTGCTAAAGAAAAAAAGAAAAAAGGGGCGAAGGGGAGGAGCCCAAGTGCAATATGCTAAAGTAGAGTGTAATATCAGTATAGCAGTAGGGATCGGAGGGAAGTGGCTAGATTGGAGGCAGAAGGAGAGGGTGCTAGGTGTATGAGGGGAGCAGAAGGGCCTACTCAGGGGAGAGAGGGAAGGGTTGAGGGGAAGAGGATGGAAGTAGTGATGGAGGGGTGGAAAGTTGGTGCTAGCAATGGCAGGCACATCGAGATTTGCATATCATAAGGAGCTTCAAGTTCATTTTGGAAGTACCCTGTGTGGGCAGGCATGCAATGTTCTCCTGGAGGGAGTTGAACCACAGTGGTGCATGGTAAGCAAAGAACCTTTGTCCTTGAGATGTTAGACAGTTCGGAGTTAGAAAGGACTGGTGTTTGGAGTTACAGGTGTGCTGTGGATTATTACTGGGAACCAGAAGTTGTTGGACTCCTGGTGTGAGTCAGTTGGTGCACACTTAAGGTAAGCCAGCAGGCTTTGTTGATTGCAGTTTTTATGTGCTGGAGAGCAATATCTGTGGCAGAATCATATGTAGGCAGCCCATAGTCCCCCAGGGAACCCATAGAACTGTGAACAGCTATGCTGAGGGCTTCATGAGAGAGGCTATGCTTATGACGATAAAGTAGCCCAATGCGCTTGTTGATAGCTTTAGCCGTGTTGTCAATGTGGAGCGTATAGGACAGTGAGTTGTCAATAGTGATACCGAGGTATTTAAAGTGTTGAACAAGTTCAAGGGAAGCCCCGCCCCTATTGCATATTGATAGTGGGTAGTTTTTGTGTTTGTTTAGAGAGCTGGAAAACAGCATGGTTTTTGTTTTCTTGTAGTTCATTATCAATTTATGATCTTTGAACCATGACTCTATACTGGTAAAGTCGCTCTGCAGTTGCTGCTCAAGGGCACTGGGGTCTGAGCCATTTGGGAAGACAGCCGCATCATCTGCAAAAAGGAGGATGCAGCCTTGATTGACTGGCTTGGGGGAGGCAATTCAAGAATAAACTGAATAGGAGGGGACACATTATTGACCCCTGCAGAACGTCTGAGCAGACAGGTTTGCCGACAGTAGCTATCCTGACTTGCTGGGAGTGGCAGTGCAGGTAACTACAGAACCATGCAACTTCCTCAGGGTCAAGGCCTGCAGCAGTGAGTTGGTCAACTAGGAGGGCATGACTGATCGTATCGAAGGCCATGTGTAAGGTTTGGAGAGATGCACAACACTAAACAATTATAGTATAGCTTAATACACTTAATTTGTATTTGATTCACTTTGTTAAGGTGTATGTTTGTTGTAAAGAACTACACATTTGACTTTGGTGACTGTAACTACTGAATTCAAATGGAAGTGCTAATATTGTTTAAAGGAAAATATTTACGAACAGTGGCCCTGGTAGTTCAGATGGCTGAAAAGGCCATTTTAAAAGATGCATTAGGCTTACTAGTTCAGAGATATCGAAGACTATATATTCTTTATATTAAAGGAAAACAACATTTTACCTATATGCATGTATTTTCTGTAGAAGTTGTCTTTGAATACTGGTTCACTTTTTTGTTATTGTCCCATCTTTACTGGCCTTTTAATACATTTGGTGACAGATTATTATTTGTTTTTAAATTTTTGGTTTATTGCATTATATTGCAAATACAGTACAACACATTATCCTGGAACACGCTTACATTTAAACAACATGAACACTTGAAATTAATATGAAGCTAAAAGTCATAGCCCATGCATTACAGCATGCAGAGGGGATAATACCGTTAACCATATAATTAAAAATATATACAAGATCTGTGTTACAGCCAAGTCTAAACCAAAGTAAATCACAATAAAACACCATAGTGATGAAATATACTGATGTTATCTTGTTTCTTTGCTTCAGAACTCTCACTTATTTGTTTTATTTTAAACTTCCTCCGAGCCCTGGACAATGACATATTAATAAATCCTTAGTTCTTTGCAATGAAAACACTCCCTAGAAGGCTATAAATAATTCCACTTGGCAGACAATCTAAAAGCACAAGGATTGTTATGCATATATCTAAACAGTTTGTAAACTATCAATAGTAAGCAAACATAGTATTTGCTAGTCCCACTATACAAGATTAACCCTTACTGCCTCCAGTGATTCAGAATTGCAGTACATACAGTATTCTGTGAATTCTAACCAGAAATCATGGTGGTCTGTGGGTGCCAGAGACTACTGAAAGCCTGCACCCACCAAGTCAGAGCTTCCCCTCACTCACTCCACAAGCTTGTCTCCCAAAAGCTAAATGTGGGAGCCTTCTGTAGGCTCTGATTAGGTCCATCTATGAATCACCACCTGTATGTTCAAGCTCTACTAAGAACAATATATAAACCCTGTAAATGAAACACTTGACAAACTTACTGAAACTTCTCTTATTTGCTGTATTTTGTTTTATAAACAAGCTGAGATACAGTACTGAGTCAACCTTTGAAACCCTTCCAAGTCCCTCAATGTCCTAGACCACATGCAAGTCCAAAGCATGCTATGAACACAAAAGTCTAGGCAAGTAATCCTCATTGCAACAGTTCCACATTAAAAAGTCCTGAACCCAGAGCTAGACCCCTAAACAATGCTAGAGCTAGGGTAATCAAAATCTCTGCATAACGTTCTTAGTCACCATCCTAATCCTCCATCTCTTCTGTGTTGGTTGCCTTCATGTCATGTTCCAATTTATTCACATAAGTGTCTGCTTCTTTGGGATTAGTAACAGCAAAATATGTGCTACATATAGTGAATTGGAGTCACAAAGGTAACAGTGAGGTATAAGAGATGTCTAGGTCTCACAGTTTGCAATGTATACCATCAAACACCTTTCTTTTCATTCTAGTAACATATAAAAGGTCCAGAAAAATAGGATTCTTGACTCTTCCAGCTACCCCATTACCTCATTTCTGGCTGTCTTCCAAATCTAATCTCTCAACTGATGATGCTGTTATTAATAACAGAGTGTACTGTGCCTCTCTTGTAGCCTGGGCCCATCACTGTACTAGTCAGTAGGTTATGACCACATGAAAGGGCACATTTGCTCATAAAACACTGAGAATCCATCGGTTTAGAAAGGAAGCTGGGTTGTTCTCCACTTCCTCCAGTGCTCCTAAAATCCAACCATTCAGGGCTCTCACCACATTTTTTTTCTATGCAGTTTTTTCTCCCCAACTATGCTTCTCTGTCAGGGATATACTCTGGTTCCAAGGATATATCCTGCTATGGCCCATCCCCCCTGTCCTCCCTTGGTTCCAGCACCACTCTGATGCCCACACAGCTTACCTTCCATGGTAGACGGTAGAGATTCCGGGGGAGTGCTTGCCTCCACCACTCTAAGGCAGCTCCTTTGTCCACTGCTACTACTCTGCATAATAATTCTGCAAGCAGCATTGTTGATTTACATTGTAATGCACTGTACAGTAATGTTTTTTCTAAATACCTTTCTGCAGTTTTTTTTTTTATTATTGCCCTAATGTCTCTTAAAAAATTAAAGAGGGCTAAACTCAAGGACAGCTTGGTTTCACTGAGGAAAATATCACTGCACCAAAGACATGAAGCAGTCATCAGCTAGTCGTACAGCATAGGCATGTGATTGCCTCCTGAAAAGCCACATAACATGTGCAGGGTTACACTTAGCACTATAAAATACCATGTCTATAATGAAACAGGCTGCTTGAGGGGTTTCACTGAGTATTTGCGGTGATCCTTTTTGCATATTTTTGGGAAGCAGTCCATGGTTTAATTTTAAGTTTATTCATATGGGCCATTGGTCTAGCATTTCACTGAGCTGCACTGCTTTATTTTTTCATGGTGTTTATAGCCCACAGAGGCAATGAAGCATTAAACAAATACAAGGCCGGAGCCTTCTACTAATTGACTATATGTTTTACTGCTACATGTCACAGTGGCTGTACTGTTGACCTGCAGTTAGGTTAATATCCAAAACATTAAATCAGCAGGCTGGCTACAAACGACTACATTCATATAGCAAAATGGTACACTGATTTCAAGGAGTGCATAAAAGCCAGCCATACAGTAAATGAGTTTACACCACAGTTCAAAAAGTCAAATTCAAAAAATAAATGTGGGGTATAAGTTAAACAAACAAACTTCCTGCTATGGAAGTATTCCATACAAGTACAATGGAGTGTTCTTTAGGGAATTATGCCTGATACTTTTTAAAGCTACTTTGCAATGAATATTCTCAGCACTGTCAGGTCAGGCAGCATTTAGAAGTACTGTACTGTAAGTGCCATGCAATGTGATTCAGTTTCAAAGGAAAAGTAAAATTACTAATATTGCTGACATAGGGACCACAGTCACTTGTTCTTTATTCCTATTTGGCATGCCTTAAAATAATAATAATTTGGGAAAGTTTTACTGCATTTTGCAAATTGTGTTTCAACTTTCTAAATGTCACAGTTTAAGGGATTTTGCATCTGTTTTTGACTATACAATCAACCATTTGTAATTGGAGAAGAAACGTCTCCCCCTCCATTCATTGAGGTATAAGAAGCTCTCTGACTTTCTTTTAGGTTTTACGCATTTGTATTAAATAAAGAAACAGTATATTTAAAATGTGTCCCCCATTTTGGTGTCCAACCTATGACCCAAGAAATATGATTTTCTTTTGGGGAAGGGGGACAAAATAGCATCTAGATTCACTGTAGTGTATAGCAGATGACTCAGTTTTATGACTGCAGAATTTCGAGCTGAAGATACAGCAGATGCCTATACTCAAAAGAAAAATGACTAGATTGAAAAGTTTAAAGTCCACAAAGCAATGGCTAAGAAAATTTAGGCCCTTGTCTATCCAGAAAGAGGCTGTGATTTCTTTTACAGGTTTAAGACCAAAATGGTTTAACAAGACACACCTTCATCTGCCATCTCTGACATACTGTAATTAAAGTTTAACACTACTAATTCCTGATCCTAACCATCTCAACCCTAGCACCCAAAAACACTTCTTAATTGATAGCATTCTGTTATCCCACTCAAAACACATCACTGCTTCAGGCATCCTTATGGACTCCTTAGTAACCACTGCATAACCTATCTACTTGTGCAACCAGGCTGTCACCCCTTGCCAGGGTTGGGGTCTTGTAACCAAAGAGTCAATGGAATTCAGAATTTGAGTCTGCAGGGTCAGAGCTCCAGCAGGTTTACAGTAAGACTGCTAAGGTTTTGATGTGTCTGTGTATAAGCTAATGACAGCTAATTAGCATAGGTGCTATCTGTCCCTCCTCCTGCCCTTAAATGGGGTGAGCATACGAACATCTGACCATACAAAGGCAAGCAGAAGAAGGCCCAAAGGTCTAAGTAGTCTGTTTGATGCAGCACTCATGTGCATATGCTACATGTTGCTCTGCTCCCTCCAGGGTCACCCTAACCTTCCAATTGAATCTGTTACATCCTCTTTTAAACCACCCAATTGTAGTATGATCTACTATCTCCTCTGGCAGTGCATTCCATCCTGCCACCACCCTTTCGGTGGCCTCATTCCTGTAACAACCCCCTTCCCACTAACTTGTTGTTGTGCCCTCTGGTACTTCTGCTCTCTCATTTGCACAAAATATCCCCTTTTGACCCTGTTAATGCCTTTAAGGTATTGGAAGGTCTCAATCATGTCCCCTCTCTCTTCTTTCCTACAATGAGTACAGGTTCAGATTCACCAGCTTCTGTTCATATGGGATATCCTGCTCTCCCTAAATCATCTTGGCAACCCTTCTCTGTAATGCCTCCACCTGGTTTATGTCTTTCTTCAGATAGGGGTTCCACTGTTGCACACAGTACTCCAGATGCAGATGCACCATGGACCTGTACAGGTGCAGAATGACCTCTTTCCTCCTGCAGGAGAACCACCTTGATATACAAACCAGCATCCTGTTCACCTTCCCAGGCACTGCTTTCAACTGCATTGTCAGTTTCAGGTTGCTTGTGTTATCCCCAGGTCTATCTCCTCCTCCGTGACAATGACCTTCACCCCCCTAAGACTGTACTTGTCCCTGGGGTTCTTACACCCTATGTACCTTGCACCTTTGCATTAAACCACGTGTGCCAGATTCCAGACAATCTTTTCAACCTTGCTATGTCCTTTCTTAGATGCCCTAGGCCCTCCTCAGTGACCACCCTCCCGCAGAGCTTGGTATCCAACACAAAAAGTAATATCTTGCTTGCCTTTGCTGCTGTCACCAATGTAATTGCAATGTAATGTAATAAACACATTTAGCAGGACTGGACCCAACAATGAGCCCTGTGAGACCTCACTAGTAACTTCCCTCATCCTGGAGTGACCCCCACCATAACCTGCTGCATTCTGCCCCATAGCCAATTTGCCATTCACCTGATAAGTTTCTCCTATCTCAATATCTGCCAGACTTTTGATCAGTCTTTTGTGGGGCACTTAGTCAAAGGCCTTGCTGAAGAGCAAGTATAGAATGTCTACCACTTGACCCTTGTCTACTGCCCTAGTGACCCAATCAAAGAAGCTGATCAAATTTGTTTGGCATGACCTCCCTCTCATGAACCCCTGCTGCCTATTATCCTGGAGACTGTTTCCCTCAAGGAACTCAACCTACCTTTTGTTTTGGATGGGTTCTATCTGCTTGCCAACAATGCATGTCATGTTGACCGGTCTATAGTTCCTCAGTTCAACCCTAGATACATTCTTGTGCAGGGACATCACATCAGCTGTGTTCCACTCTCCTAGAGCCCCACCCCAGTGTCCAGTGAGCAGTTGAACAGGCCAGCCAGGGCCACTGCAAGAACTACTGCCAGCTCTTTCAGGACCCTTGGGAGCATGCCATCCATCCCTGTGGACTTGCCCACCCTGATGGCCTTGAGGCCTTTGAGGACTCTGCCCTCTATTATTGCTTTCTTCCTCATCCTCACTGCTCCCATCCCTATTTTCCCCTGTGGTAGTGGCCCATCCTTCTCATTAGTGAAGATGGGCAGAAGTATTCATTCACTACCTTCACCTTTTCCCTGTTTTCTTCCACCCGCTCTATCCTTCTTCTTAGGTTCACTATTTCCTCTTTTGTTGTTCTTTTCTCCTGGATATAGTAGAAGAAGGTCTTGACACCCTCTTTGATCCCCTCAGCTATTCTTAGTTTCATCTCCACCTTGGCTTGCCTTACCACTCTGCATGTTGATTTCAGCAGTAGCACATCAATTCAGCTAGTCAATTACAGTGAGGCAATTACAGCAATGCAAAATTGGTGACTAAAATTACAGCAACTGCAGCATTACAGTGACTGCAACATTTCAGCAATCCTCCAATGTCAGTGAGTGACTCAGAGGATGTTATTTTAGAAATGGAGGGGTTCAGGGGTACAGCCCCCCATGGGGGGTGCAGGGCGGCATAACTTCCCTGCTGCAATGACATATAGTAGCAATAACAAGTAGTCAGATTGCCTACCTTCTTCAAGGGTACATGGATGTATTTTCCATTTTGTGCAAATGATGTGGAGGCACATACGGCAGTGCCCAGCTATACATAGAAGGGCATACAAGGTATGTACCTGATGCCGACTGTGCTCTCAATATTCGAATGCTGCTTTCATTAGCATTTGTCCCTGAGGTGGTCATTGTACAGGCATTCAAGGAATTGTTGCAGATCTGAATATATTCACCAAAAAACCCCGCGCTGAAATTGCCGGTCACTGAAATTAAATCACTGAAATTGCACTTGCTGTTTTTCAGTCACTGAAATGACATGGAACTGATTTTGGCTACCTTGCATATACTGCCCTGTTTTCCTCTGAGTCTGCTTGTATTTCCTTTTAGAAGCCCTTTTCTCCTTTACTGCCCTGCCCACCTCCTATGTAAGCCACAGCAGTTCCTTCCTCTTGTTCACTTCATCCTACTGCCTAAGGCAGGCTGTGGTGACTGCTTGGACCCTCACCCTAATTACTGCCTATCTATCCTCCACACCAATGTCCTCATTTAGTTGTCTCAGCCTTTCCTCAAGCATCACCATGCATAAGAAATCTGCTCTTTTAAAGTCAGAACACATGTTTTCATGTTCAGCACTTCACATCCCGTATCCACCTGAAATGATGCAGACTGGTGTCACTCCCTCCCAGGGGCTCAATGACCCTGATGCTTTTAACCGGATCACTACTTGTAAGAACTAGGTCAAGGATGGCCTGCTCCCTTAACAACTCATTCACTTCCTGTGCCAGAAAATCCTCCTGGACTAGGGTCATTTGGCTCCTGCTGTTTCTGGCCTGCTGGATGCTCTAATCCACATTGGGCATGTTAAAATCTCCCACAAATACCACCCCAACACAGTCTTTCTTATCTCATCCCCCAGCTCCCTGTCTGTGGTTTCTTCCTGACTTGGTGGTTGGTACACTACCACTACCCTTATTTTCTTCCCCACCCCTAACTGCAGCTGTACCCATAGCATCTCTGGACACTCCCCCATGTCCTCCCTAGTGACCTTTATTCCCTCCTTTAAGAGCTAATGGAACCAAAACAGACAGATGGGGAAATGAGACAAATTTTAAGTAGACAGTTGTAACTTTTCATTTCTGAAGTGTTTTTCTCTTTCCTTTTGCTCAGTAGAAGGTTTTCTATGTGATGATATTGTGCTGTATATGTGGAACAGCGCTCAGCCAGGCAGCTGATATATCTATCTCTATTCCCCCCCCCCCACTACATCATCACCATTGTGACCTCAGATGGACATGAAGAGCTCAGTAGCTGCCAGGTCAGTCATCTGTGATGTCACAATCAGTGAGGTCACAGTGTTGATGATGTAGTGAGGGGAATTGAACTAGATATGTCAGCTGCCTGGCTGAGGGCTGTTCCACACACCATGCCTACAAATATCAGGTAAACAATCTTCTAATTACCCAAAAGGAAAAGAAAAAGTATCCATGATATAAAAGGTTGTTGACTGTTTTTAAAAAACTAATATTAGTTTTAGGCAGTACATTAGACATAGATTGCTACCCCTCCACCTTCACCATTTGTTCTGTCCTTCCTATAGAAGGTGTATCCATGAACAGACAGATCCCAGTAACATTTTTGAGTTGGCCAGGTCTCGTGACCATCAATAGATCTGCTCATCCCTCCATCATCATGGCCTGGAGGGCATCCAGTTTATGGCCCAGACTCCTGGCATTTGTGGATATGGCTCTCCACATCCCATGTTTCCTACCCACCTTCCTTTCCCAGTCCCCCTTCTTCCCATGGTTACCAAACTAGTTTGCCTCCTTCTTGTCTTTTTTTTGTCCCCTTTCCCATCCCCCCACCCCATTGTGTTCACCCTTCCCTCACCTCCTCATTGTGTAGAATTCCATAATTCAGGCAGAAGATTTCATGGAACAGGGAAAATATTCACCAAACACTTTGAGAGGATTCGGATGCATTTCATGAGGGAACGATAGAAAGAATACGTCAGCCTAGAGTTTGGAGAAGTTAGAGCCAGAGAACAAACAACTGAAGAGTCAGAGCTAGCTCTTTGTTCTCCCTGCCCCACAAGGTAGGGGTAGGCCAGATTATACAGAAGAGAATAGGGACTGAAAGGGGCCCTTATAGTCCCACACTCCTAGCAGAAGAGAATGCTAGAGAGATGAGGGGCTTTCCTCAAGAAAGCTGTTGAAGACCTTTGAAGTGCTGCAATAGGTCCCATGGAGGATGGAGGCAGTGTCCTAAAGTAAAATAAGACTGAGGGGAAGGGCAATCAAAGGGAAAGTCTCCAGCTGCAATCCTCAGTTTTTTCTAGTTGTGGAAATCACTAGTACTGGGCAGAAACTGTGAATTCTAAATTCATGACAATTTTCATGAAATGTCATACATTTCATGAATTTTTCCAAAAATCTGAAGCCTCCAAATGTGTTTGGTGAATTTTTGCACTGTTCCATGAAATTTTCTGACTGAATTGCAGAAATGTACACATGAACTGCAGAATGGCAATTCTGTGGAATTCCATTCCTCAGTTTAATACATCAGTCCACAATTTAGGCCTCATTCACTGTTCAGTGATAAGTTCTGTGGATTTTCTTCCTGCACTTTAATACATTATTCCACAAGTCATACATTCATTCCACTGTTCTAAGTCAGAATTCCTAGAAAGTTGCTAAAGTGCATTCCAAAATTTTGCAGATGCGAAACATCTGACTTTCTCAATAATTCTGCTGCTAAAAATTAATAAATTTTTTTTTTTAGTGTATTTTCACACAGCACTACTGTAGAGGCTATATGTGTGTGTTAAACTTTGCTGGGCAGGTATGTTTTGCATACCAGTGTAGTTCCAAGAAAGGTTGCTCTTTTACAAGCTGGAACTGAAGATAGGATGCATGGGGAGCCTGGTTTAGATAGGTAAGAATTAACGTCATGCCTCAACAGGAAAAGAAGCAGAGACGCCTCTGTTTCAGGAGAAAGGAAGGAGTGTAGCTGTAATACAATGGTACAAAGTCCACTAGTTTATGTTTGACGCATATGTGTTATGTTGTAGCTTTATGGAAAGGGGCAAGCAAGTATTGTGAAAATGGCTGCCATAGCCAAAGAAACTTACACACGTGCCACTAAACTGAAGATTCCCTGTGTCTGATTGTACTGTATGTGTCTGGTCCCTCCAAGGAGAAAACAGAGATGAAGGGGATAGAGGTAACACAGTTTCTCTTTGCTTCTTGACTCTAAGAGATGGTGTGAACCATGAATTTGTTAATGTTAAGAAAAACATTATGTGCAGCTGGTGTTCCCAAGGGGATTTCCTTGCCTACACAAATGTGCCTAGACACTTTCTACAAATCTGGTCAGCTCTCTTTCCTTGTGGATGGCCCACAGTACCCAGTGTCTGGGGAACCAGTTACATTAGTAAGAGTCTCAGAACCTGTACTCTTCCATGAATCATCAACACCAGATCCTCCTAACATTTCTCACCAGTGACCTTTCTTGCAGACCTCCACAACCTAGTTTGCAGCTTGGCTAACCTCATATCTGACCTCTCTCTCTGGCCCTGGACAGTTTCTAGAATTGATTCTGTTCTGCCTGTGAAAAACATGACCCCTTTCAGAAACCTTGAGTTAAACATATGCATGTCTTCTGAGTAGCCCAAAACCAGTCTATGCTGCTCTAACAATGGAAAGCAGCTTGGACATAATAATAACAGTTCTGGAAACCTTTGGGATTGCCTAGCTTACAACAATCTGTAGAACATGTGTACATGCCTTACACAATCACCTAAAGCTGATTAGAATATTTCTGAAATAAAATTCCAAAAAACTCCGACCCCACAAAATGTTGGAAATTAATCCAAAATCTCCCTTCTACAATGCAAAAACAAGGAATCAGCCTCCAGAATCAGAGTAGGCACCTCCTTTATTGTTGACCAGTTGGACATTACTAACACATTAAACTCTTATAGGAAGGTCCCCTTGGGTCTAAACCCATCACCCTATTGTCCATGTATTCACTTACCTTCCCCAACCTGTTTTGTTTTTTCCCAACTTCTATAGTAGATATACGAAAAGACCTCCAACTCCTAGGCCCACACAAAGGCAACAATATGACTGCACCACACCTGGGCTCCTCCTACATGACACCTCAGTCATCACACGCTGATATCTTCAACTGTTCACTCCACAGTTAAAGGGATTCAACAGCTTAGAAGCTGGCTTCTTTGATCTCTATTCCCAAAGGCGGTGACTACCTTGAACCAGAGAGGTTATCACTGAATCTCCTTACTGCTCAATCTTTAAATTAAGACTTGATGGGGGGGGGCTTGCCTATACATCTCTGGAGGGATCACTTCTAGTCTGGGTAAGGGAATTGGAACTGGATGCACTTGAAGGGAGAAGAGGGAGAAACTGGTTTACTTCTGGATGGTGCCAGGTGGTTTCATCACCAGATGTGCAGGTCAACGAGCTTGGAAGGCTGCTTTGAGTAATAATGGATCCAGTGAACTTCTGCAGAGTTATGATAAATGAACAATGGTTCTTTTGACCTTCCTATCATGCATCCATCTGTGGCACTCATAGTCCCACAACCACGATTTTCATGCCCTGTTCTAACATGAACAGCTCCTTCTCCACCACCACCACCACTTACAGGACTTTTACTTGGTGAAGTGCCATGATTGAACCTTTATCTGCTCCTTTCCTCTCCCCTACATCCTTTTCACCTCTTGTTCCTTTCCTTATATTTTCTGTATGTGATGCCATCAGTGGTGCATACATCACAGATGATGACACAATGCAGATGCCACTGAATGCTAAGTATGATGACTCACAATAGTCTTTAAGGATTTTAAGAAGACCACATGATGTGCATGCACATACTGCAGTGCCACATGCCTCACGAGATGACAAGAAGTTGAGGGAGATGAGTGAGGATAACATTAACAGGCCACACCATAACCCAGTGGACTGACTCTCACACCAACACCCTACTGAGATACACCAAGAAAGCTAGGGCAGAATATTCAAAACTACTGTCACATGATTTCCAGCAGAATTTCTGCCACAACTGCCGTGCTCAAAATGCACCCAAATGTTTGTGGATAACTTCAAACGTTTGGTCATATTAACAACAATTTCTGCACTTTACAAAACAAAAAATGATGCATGCACCTTGTTTTGAAGCATATGCCATTTCTTGTGAGCAACTTAAGTTGTGATATTCACAACAAAATGTTACACTGCATTATATGTGGTCTAACTGGTCTTCTGTAAAGTGCCCAGAGCTTCCTGAATTGGGCACCATATGAATAAAACTTGCCTTACTTTGCTTAACTGCTCTGATGCATGTAGTGCATTTGCACTACAAAAATTATGAAAAGCTTTGAAGATCCAATCCTTAGTGTCTCACATAGCTATCTGCTTCACTTTCCAGCCACTGGAGAGTTGGTAGGCTTACATACAAGCATAAAAAAGGTTGGATTGGATGGGCAAACTATTCTCTCCATTTTGTTCCCATTGCCAAGAGACCACTGGTTCCCTCCATCACATGTTATGGGAGTGTCATAGGAGTCAGTCCTTCTGTGGCTCCCTCAAGCAAGCCTTAGATCCTCTTTTGGGTCTGGATGAGCTTTTCAGTCCCATGAGTTGCCTATTAGGCATTTTCCCATCTGGCACACCTAATATTCCAAAAGCTCACTTGTCTCTGGTCTCTACGGTGGCCAAGCTCATCATTCTTCGACACTGGAAAGATGTTACCCCTCCATCTTATGTTGAATGGCACCAGGAGATTTTCTTGGTCCTTATGCTGGAAAAACATATAGGATCCATGCGGAAGAGACCTCAGCAGTTTTCCCAAACCTGGGAGTCTCTTTATACCCTTTTGACTCTTGGAGACTCCAATGACTCTGCATGACCATATTTAGATTTTCTTGCCCCTGTAGTGGGTGAACTGTCAATTACCTCTGTCTAGCCTGGGCTCCTTGAAGGTAGTAGGATCGCAGACAAGAGTAGGGGATAGGTGGGTGGGGGTTGCAGGTTGTTGGGAGGGGGGAGGTTTGTACCTGGAATGTTCCACTTCAGACTCTTTTGTCTATGATTGTTGTTTTTTGTTTGTGTTTTGCTCGTGTTTTTTAAATTTTGTTGTGATGTTTGTATTCTTGTTAAAAAGTTTAATAAAGTATACTGAATTAAAAAAAATAGGATGGATTTTTTCCCATGCAGCACCAGCAGTCAGTGAAAAACATATTTGTCAAATTAATCCTTTAAAAATTCCACCTGCACCTTTCCCAGCTTGCCAGATTCATAATTTTACTGGCTGGCCTGCCTGCCTGAAACTACTGTTAAACATTGTTAACTAGCAAACTAGAATAATAATAATACATGCTTAATTAACTAACTAAAATAAAAATGCATACTTCGGATGATGTATAACTTTTTTCTTCGTCTTTTCACTAAGAATTGTGGGGCACCCAGTCAGCAGGTCTTTCTCCTCTGAGAGAGGGAAAGAGAGAGAGAGAGCTGGAAATAGTATTAAGGGACTTCCGGTGACATCACCACAAGGAATGGCAGCCTAGTGTTCGCACTCCGGAGCCGCTCTGATTAATAATAGACTTAACTGGCAGAAAAGTGGGAGAATTCTCAGTAGAGCTCACAAAATAATACTCATCAAAGTACAGGTGAATGGCATCAAGCAGAATGAGACATAGATCATCACAGGCAGCCAAAATAAAAAGTCTGATGGATTCAGAAAGGACATAAGGCCTAACCAGGGATGCACACTCTGCCTCACCAGTTAGTAGTATAGTGGACTCAGAAGATGGATTAGAAGGGGGCGAGCAAGGAGTTATTTTGTCAAAACTGGATGGGATCATAAAAGCTCTGCACAGGGTAGAATCATCGGTGGCAGATCTAAAAACAAATTTAAGGGCAGTGGACAAGCATACCTCAGCAAAGGAAGACTGTGTAGGTAATCTGGCAGATTCTTCGAGTCAACACGGTCGTGCACTACTTTACTTATTTACAACAGAGAAGGAATTACAAAGAAAATTAGATGATCAAGAGAACCGAGCTCATCAAAATAATCTAAGAGTCTATGGTGTTCCAGAAGATATGGAGAAATCATTCAAATCTATGGAAGCATTTGTTTTACACATTTTGAGGGATCTACTGAAGCTCACAGAGGAGATCCCTCTCCCGATCAAAAGAGCACACCACTCACTAGCTGCAAAACCAAAAGATCAAGCATCCAGCCCCCCGATCGATAATTATACGAATGCTGAACTATCAAGATCGACAGTTAATACTACAAACAGCCTGGAAAATGAGAGAAGTTAAGCTAGATAATCAAAGGCTGTATTTCGACCAGGACTTCTCGGATCTATTAAAGGAAAAGAGAAAGGTAGCCCGAGGCATAATAAGACAGGCTAAGGAGAAGAAGATCAGGATCCAACTGTATTACCCAGCAAAATTATGCATACACACAGAGAAAGGACCTATTATTTATGATACGGTATATGAAGCTGCCCCAATGTTAAAGCAACTTGGTCTCCAATGCCCCGAATGCCAAGCCGACATCTTGGAGAAGGAAATAGCATGTTTAGCCTGGAAAGGGGGCAGGTAAACCTTGAAGAGCACATCCCTCATCACTTACCTCATTAAAGGTACTGCCTTCACTTAAAGCAGATGGTTTTGGGCTCATGTATGTTTTTCATGGGAATTGAGGAGAACCGGTAGATGGATTAATATGTGAGTTGAAAGACGAGATAATAAGGATGGACAACTGGTTATGGTCTTTATCGATGGCTTAAGGACTTAAAATATAGCTCTGTTAATAATGTAATGACAAGAATATAAAAGGGATGAATTACCCCCAGATGGGGGAGGAAAGATGTAGATAACATGTGCAGGGCATTAAGTTGCCAGTTGAGAGGAGAAAAAAAATTGGGGAGGGGCGGTTTGGCAGGGCATGGGGACTCCTCGCTTCACTTCTTCTTCTGATCTCTCCTCCACAGAGGGGGGCTAGGGGGAGGATCTGATGTCCAGTTGGGCTGAGTTCCCCTCTTTCTTCCACACTGGTTAAGGTATAGGGTGGCCAGGATGGGAGCACTGGGCAACCACTGGTTTAGTGAAACCTTTGGTAAAACTTTACCATAGGTGATGTCCACTTCGACCACTGATTCTTTGAATCAGGCCTACGCTTAGTAGGCAAAAGAGCTTTGGCTCATTCCTTCCCATTGTTGGGAGGTCGATACTGATTACATCTAAACACCTTGGAAGTCAAACTTTAATAATATGGGATTGTATATTTTCCATCTTCTTTATGAACAACAAATTGAAGCACCAGAATGGTTTAAGGTGCAAGTTGAGTTATTGTGATTATAATGTTAAATGTGTGATGAGGGTATTATTTAAAGGTCAGGGTTCAGAGGAAAAAGGAAATTTGATTAAAACAAGGAACACTGGAACACAAATGAGTAAGAACAAATGTAATGAAGAAAGAGGGTCAAAGTTTATGGGGCTAGTAACTCAATTAAAAAAAATGGGGTCTCTGAAGGTGATTTCTTTAAATGTACAAGGGGTCAACTCACCAGTTAAAAGGGCCAAGATACTTCATTACTTGCAAAAAATGAAGGCAGATATTGGGTTAATCCAAGAAACCAGACTTTCAGATTCAGAACATGAAAAACTGAGGAGAAGTTGGGTGGATAAGGTATATTTCTCTTCCCACCCCTCAGGGAAAAGAGCGGGAGTGGCTATATTGTGTAAAAAAAATATTCCTTTAGAAATTGACTCACAGACAATAATAGAAAAGGGGAGGAGATTAACTATCACTGGAAAGATTTTTAATCAAGAGATTCATATTACTAATGTTTATGCCTCCAACAGGGATGAACCATCTTTCTTCACTAAGATGTTCAGAGGTCCAGCAGATTTAAAGGAGGGAATGTTGTTGGTGGGAGGGGACTTCAACTGTGTCACTAATCCACAACCTGATCGGTCCTCACAGAACAAAATAACAAATAAGGGAATGAATGGGGCAGTTAGAGGGGGAATGGTAGAATTAGCATTAGTAGACATTTGGAGAAACCAACACAAAACAGAGAGGGCATACTCTTTCTATTCCTCACCTAACAAAGTTTATTCCAGAACTGATTACTTTTTATGTAGTATAACAGACTCTCACAGGGTATTAACATGTGAAATTCTTCCCCGGGTGGTATCAGATCACTCAGCAGTGGAGTTAACATTGAAATTGGGGGACTGGAGTAGAATTACACAATGGAGGATGAACTTCTCCCTGCTAGACAGGGAGGACTTCCACACCCACATACAGGGGGTGTTGGAGGACTGTTTGTCCCACAATCCTCCGGTAGGCCCAGACTCCTGAAACTTTTGGGATGGATGTCAAGCAGTTCTATGGAGAGGCAATAATTTCATATGCATCACAGTATAAAAAATCTAAACAGGAGCAACAAAAAAATCTAGAGAACAAGCTAAAATATCTAGAGGGAAGGGCCCAAATGGAAGGATTGGAGAACACAGGTCTTAGCAAGGAGCTTCAAGAGACAAGGAAATGACTAAATTACCTTTTTGACCACCAGGTGGAAGGTAAGCTTTGATACTTGAATCAGAGGTATTATGAATCAGGTAATAAAGCAGGTCATCTGTTAGCTTTCCGCCTTAGATGTAGGCAAGCAGACAGATATGTTAAAATGCTAACTATAGCGAGACAGTCACCCCTCACTCAAGTATATATACCAAATGATATTGCAAATGCTTTTAAAGAGTATTATGGGGAATTATATGATTCACCACCTAAAACAGCGCAAACAGAGGCTTTTATTAAAACATTTCTAGATGGGGTTTCCCTCCCAAGGCTAGAGGAGAGCCTTAAGGCACAGTTGGACTCACCAATTACAGCACAGGAAATTGCCCAGGTTATTAAGGATCTTAAGGGGGGTAAATCACCTGGTCCTGACGGATTTAACTCAGAATTTTACCAAAAGTTCAAAAAGACTTTGATCCCAGTTCTGGTTCAGGTTTTTAATAGGGGAAGGGAGGAGGATGGTCTCCCACGTACATGGGACGAAGCCTATATTACGGTAATCCCCAAGGAAGGGAAGCCGCCTGAGTTATGTAGTTCATACAGACCAGTTTTGCTCCTTAATGTTGATTCAAAGATTTTCACTAAAATTTTGGAAAATAAACTAAATGTTGTTCTGCCGGACTTGATCCATCTGGACCAGGCTGGGTTTGTTCCCAGTAGACTCCTCAGAGATAATGTAAGACGGTGTTTAAATACACTACATCTGGGGAAAAAAGGGAAAGATACTCAAATAGCAATAGGTATTGACACGGAAAAAGCATTTGATTGCTTACATTGGGATTTCTTAAGGGACGTTTTGGTTAAATTTGTATTTGGGCCCCAATTTATAGAATGGATAACAGGAATTTATAATCAAACTTCTGCAAAAGTAATAGTAAATAGTACAATCTCCCAAACACTGAGCATTAACAGGGGGACATGGCAGGGGTGTCCCTTGTCCCCATCTCTCTTTGCTCTTAGCAAAGAACCCCTAGCCCAGGTAATCAGGGATCATCGGGGATTAAAAAGGATTATAATTGGTGGAGAAGAAAACAAAATCTCACTTCATGTGGACGACACCATGCTGTACTTGATGGACCCAATACAAACCTTCCCAGTGTTAAGGGAAATATTAGAACAGTACAGTCAAACCTCAGGATTTAAAATAAATGAGAATAAAACAGAAGTAATGTTGGTCAGTGGTCATCGATCTGATTAATTAAATCGGATGATTCCATACAGATGGGTTTCTACCCAAATGAGATATCTAGGCATTTATATTCCAAATGATTTGTTACAACTTTACCATGCAAATTACAATAAATTATTCCAGGAGGTTTTTACTGATTTAAAACGGTGGAGTCTCCTCCCATTAACACTTCTTGGGAGGATTGAGTCGATTAAAATGAACATACTGCCCCAATTTCTGTTTTTGTTCAACACTCTCCCCTTGCAGATTTCAAAATTAGATTGGAAAAAAATAAATAAATCTTTACATGATTTTGTATGGTGGGGTAAGAGACCCAGAATTGTGTGGGAAACCCTTCAGAAAGTGAGGGAGGGCAGAAGCCTGGGACTGCCTAACTTGAGAACATATTAGCAGATGGCGAACCTAGGGACTTGGGTTAATTATCTGGCCACAGACACCCTTAACAAATGGGTCTCCCAGGAGATACAGGGAGAGTTGGAGATAAATCCCCAGGTGGATTTTGGGGGTTCTACACATTACTTGTTGAGTAAAGATATAGATAACCCATGGACCAAACATACTTATAGAATATGGGGGGAAATTAAGACAGAGTTAAATATAAAGGAAACACTAAATAATAAGTCGGAGATAACTAGTTGTCAAGAATTCATCTCATCCAGAATGGATATGATTTTTGCTAACTGGAAGCATCTTGGTCTCAGGTATTTTAGTTAGCTAGTCTTGGATGGACATGTTAAATCCTTTCAGAATCTTCAGAAGGAATTTAAACTTCCACATTTTCACTTTTATAGATAACTCCAAGGTAGATCTTTTATTAATACAGGGGATAACTTAGAAATTGTTCAACAACCCCCCTCCCCACTAATTCAGGTTATTCTGGATTCATTTAGCAGCCGGGGGAGCGGAAATTAATTTCAAGACTCATTATAGCATATAGAGACACTATGGTCCCACCTCCACTTCTTTGTCAAATAGAATGGGAAAAAGAACAAAATATATCTACTAGATGATGAAACCTGGAGCAGGGTTTGGGAAGGAGTTAAACGTACATCTTCATCAAACAACTGGAAAGAGTTTAGATGGAAGATTGTCACTCGGTACTTCCGTACCCCTACGAGGATGAAACATTTTACACTAGGAGGGTCTATTGTTGCAGAAATTGTCAGGGTAAAGGAACTCACTCCCCTATTTTCTGGGATTGTCCTGTTATCAAACCCTATTGGAGGGAAATAAGCTCCCACACGACAAGTATGTTTGATTGAGAGGAAACTCTAGAATTTCAGATTTTAATTTTGGGTGTATTACCGAAAGATCGTAGGTCTAACAGACAGAAGTCATTTATTGGGATTCTACTGGCTGCAGCATGCAAGGCCATCACAAGATGTTGGCTCTCCCCAGTGTCAACGACAGTTGGGGATTGGATAACCATAGTTAGGGAAATAGGCAGGATGGAAGGAATCACAGCAAATCTACATTTACATAAAGATAAACATGAACAGGTCTGGCTTCCCTTTCATGAACTTGGTGGAGGGGCAGACTGGGATCACAGTACTTGAACAGATGGCAATGGGATGATGGAGGGGGGGTACTTGGCCTAAAAAAAATATTATTTGAAATTGAACCCGTATATTACAGTTCATAAATAAAAGGTCTATACACCTATAAGTTTTGGTTGGGACCAGTCACACATTGAGTTTGTTAAATGTTATGTTGAATATGCAAAAAGTCTTATTTGTAATGAGCTTATGGATTGTGTTAATCTGTGCTGCTTGGAAGAATGGGACATTGGTTGCTTGTAGATGGAGGGACGTAAACATCATTGAACTCAGCAGTGACTTATTCTTGTGACTTTTGGGAAGATCCATAGGATTTTCAAGGAAGGAATACATCCGAAAAAGAGAAGAAAGAGTCATGAACTGGATGTAATAAAGTAAAATAAATATTGTATTCTAAAATGGAAAGTGATAACCTATGTCTAAACTGAATAGAATATTGACTGTATGACAATTGCACAGGAAAACACCTAATAAAATATGAAGTTTCAAAAAAAGGAAATAGCATTAAGACATACACAGGGTAAGGAGTTTTCAGTTTCTAATATTGCTGATTGTCAGCTGCAGGTCGAGTTGCTTGCCACCAGCTTATACATGCTCAGTTAGTGCCTCTTGTAAAAATACTGGCTCGTGGTTAAACACGCTAAATGCTGAAGTATGAAATGAAGTCCCTTTGGACCGGTCTGCTGGTATCATAAGTTACTAATTTCAGCACATCCACCAACCAAATAGTTACCATTGGCTCACACATACAGTTGCAGCCAAAGACATGTCCAGATATTTCCCCAAATTTATGTGATCTCTCTAGAGAAATTTCCTGAATGCATGCAGTACCACTGTGGGCCACCAGAGAGAAATTCTTTAGATATAGCACAAAATACCTGGGAACATCTGAGCATATCTATGGCTGCAACTGTACTCTAAATTATTAGAAAAGTGGAGTAGTCACCAACCATCATGAAACCCACCAGACGGAGTGGGATGGTTGCTAAGGGGCCTGCTGTCACCGCTCATTCTCTTTGAGCTGTGCTGTGCAATGCTAGATTGATGAGAAATAAGTCTGCAATTATGAAGGATCTCTGTCACTCTGTCTTCCATTATGGAGACCTGGCTGGGTGATGATGCAGGCCCTGTCCCAGAGTCATTGGTCCTGGCCAGGTTCTCCACAGTGCACTACCCAAGAAAGGATGGTGGGGGATGGCAATCTGTTTTAGATCTGAGCTGAACCTGGTGGTGTGTCCAATGGGGGATACGTCAATGTTTGAATATGTGGCTTTGCACTGTGTTCTGGGTGAAGGTTTCAAAATCTTCTTCATGTACCAGCCTCCAGGACATGAGGGGGAATTTCTTCAGAAGATTGCAGACTTTGTCACCAACAGGGTGTTGGAGTTGCCCAGCTGGCTTATTTTAGGTGACTTCAGTCCTTAGGCCAATGATAAGCTCTCACATTTTGGTCAAAATTTTCTCCAGGGTATGAACTCCCATGGTCTTGCACAAGCTGTTGCTTCCATGACCCACCAACATGGCCATGCCTTTGGTTTGATATTCTCTCTGTAGCTCAAGAATGGCAACCTCAAGATTGATCCGGTCAGTTGATTGTATCACTGTACCATCAGCCTCACTTTCAAGCCCCCCTCCCCCATACTCCATCCCTTGTGGAGTTTCTCATCTTGTTAAAAGGCACTCAAAAGAATGGGTGCCAGTGATAAATGTACAAGTCTATGTAGCCAAAAGTCACGGCACTCATCACTCAAGTCCATGAAAAAGTCAAGTCCAAACTGAAATCTCTTTCAGTTCCATTTATTAAGTGTGCAGAACCACCAGCATAGCACTACAAAACCTAGCACAGCAGGGAACAGATAAAGATCTTCATCTGCTCCCTGCTGTGCTGGGTTTTGTTGTGCTATGCTGTTTGTTCTTCATGCTTAATAAATGGAGGTGAAAGAGATGCTGCATTTATTAATGTGTTTCTAATTGTCTGGAAATATTCTATCGTATCATGTTTGTAATGGTATCCTGAGCCTCTGGGGAAGGGCACCAGCTTAAAATAAAGACTGCTGCTTCTACTACTACTACTACAACTCACCAAATACTACTCTCACATTAACTTTCATAGCCTGTATCAATATGATTTCCAAGCAAACCACTTTATCACCACCTCTCTGTAAGATTTACAAACTTCATTTACTCAAGTATGGACAAAATCTACCTAACGGATAAAATATTTTTTGACCATACCAAAGCCTCTGACATCGTGAACCATACAATACGTTACTCATATACAAACTGCAATTAATTGGTGTAGAGGGCTCAGCACTTATATGATTTACCTCCTACCTCACAGATTAGAGACAGTTTATCTGCATAGGCAGCAGTACCGCTAGCTCCCCCATGACCTGTGTCCCTCAAGGACCTGTACTTTGCACTTCTTTTTTCTTTGTCTTCCTAAATGACTACCCTACTTATGTCAGCTCCTGCAGCATCCACCGGTATGCAGATAACACCGTTCTCTAAAGAGCATGCACCATACATTGTTAAAACTAACCACCAACAGGACTTTACAAATGCACAACAGTCCAAGGTGTGGAGCAACACCGTATTGCTCCACTCCTTGCACAGTTGCTCATACACTATATGTGGAAACACTTGTAGTGTTTTCCAAAAGTCACCTACTTGCTCAATATTTGACTTTACAAATGTACTGACCTTGTTCAAGATAGGGATGGTAAACCTGTTTGAAAATATTTAGACTCCCACCCCGTAAATTCATCTTTTGCTCATATTTTGAACTATTTTGAACCTCCTAATCTAATACAGGTGAGATGGCATAAAATGAATTACATATAATAATTCTTGAATGGTTTGCAAGCCAGCTACTTGCAAATTATATGTAATTTAGAGATCTGAGAAAGGGTTGGAGACAAAAACCTTTTTAAAACTTCTTTCTTCAGATTTCAAGTCATGTGGAACGCAAACCAAAAGAGGGATACCCATTCAAAGTTCCAGGCTAATGACCTTTCTGTAAACCAAATCTGATCCGAATCTATTTACAGTGTACAGAAATAGACAAGTTAGAAAAAGGCCAGCAGTAAAACATAGAATCTAAATGAGCTAAATGGTCAAACTGAACAAAAAAAGCCCTTCAAAGAAATGTGTGACTTCTTAATAAGATTATCGAAAGCAATTGTGATAGGAGAATCTTGCACAGCCCAAGTTAAATTCACAAGCATATGAAATCCTTTTGAAAGTTAGTACAACAGCATTGCTAATCATTGTCATATGCCATATGTCTTTTTAAGCACTGATAGAACAGTGTTTAAATCATTTTGCATGCATACAATGCATTTTCAAAAGATGATTCAGCAGCATTTATACTGTCAAATGCATATGAACTTTTTTTCCTGAAGTATTGACTGTCATATACAGCACAAAGACTTTTCCAAACCTCGGGCAGCTTTATGTTAGGGCATTAATGCCTTTGCAATGATGTTTTGTGAAATAAAGAGCAGCAGATCCTCTGTTATCAACCAGGGAGAGTGAAAAGTGTTCTTCCAAGCTAGTGCCACAGTACAGATGTATCAGATGCCAACTAGGAGCGATATCAGGATGTGGTGAACTACTCTGTTTTGATTTCTGACCTCTGAACAGCACATGCCTATGTTTGTAAGCCATACCACATAGTTTAAAATGCTACTGAATGCAGCACTTAAAAATCTTTCAAAAATTTGAAAGGAGTCACTCAAACCTAACAAACTTGCCCCTGCTTCCTACAAACTTTTCATAAATAGCAGGGTTTACTGGTGGAAAGAACCCAAAGTGTTAAAAATAACTTTACAATGATAAGAATGGAAAGTATATAAACAATTATAATATGACTGGTTGGAAAGGTACAAGTTTTTCACAGGTAACCAGTAAAGTTTCAGGTTGGCTCAACGATGCCGGTTTGACAACTATGTTGTTGACCAACATCACAGTGATGGAATTATGTCGACCACAAGTTGTGGTTGACATAATTGCAGTTGGAGACCCTGGTTATTTTTTATCAAGGGACTTTGCCCCCAAACACCCAATGTGGGGGCTCTGCCACCATACCCGCCTGATCTATAGGATTCTAACTCCAAGCTGGAGTTGAACCAGGAAGGGGTGCAGGACCAGGAGACAGAGTGCTGGGGTCTTGGATAGACCATTACAGTGAACTGTTGATGTTGACAGCATCTGCATGTTTTCTGTAATAGTGTCGCCATACAATCGGCATACCTGGTTGGTGGATGGGTTTCTCCACAAACATCACACTAGTAGATTATACAATTATTATCTCTGAGTCTTTAAAAAAATAACAAACAAGAGGCTGATCCAGTAGCATGGTGGTAGAGCTGCCACCTGCTACATCAGTGACCTGGGTTAGGGGCCAGACCCAGGTCACATGGGGGCTAGGTGGGGAAGGGAGGATTGAGCATCCCTAGGACAGCTCTTCTTCCTTGGAGAGGGGGTAAATATATCCTATGAGGCAGATGACACCTAGATGAATCTGGATGGCAGCACAGATGGACTCAAGGTAAGGGATCCCACCGGCATGATACCACAGGGTGTTTCCACAGAGGCAGAACTCACACAATATGTCAGTGCATGCACAGTGCAGAGTGATGTCAGGTAAGGGATACTACCGGCACAACACTGGGGGATTTACACAGAGGTGGAGCTCACACAATATGCCACTGGAAGTGCTGTGTGCCTGGGGGGGGGGGGAATGGTGAAAAAACATTGTGGCTGGATAATGGCCCAGTCCCCCAGAGGCCCCAAACTGGTAGCTGGGCATCTCCATGGTCCTGTGGCAGAGGACAGTGGAGCGCAAGGTAAGCCACAAAGAGGCCAGGTGATGGGACTGGAGCAACCAGTCCAGAAGTGGCAGGTTGGGAGAGATTAGAAAAACTGATAAAAAAAAATAACAAACTGGAGTTGTATTTGCAGATTTAGTCAAAGTCTTCAACCTGCTGAACCATACTTTGCAGCTATAGAGATCAGAAGATATTGGAGAACAAGGCAACCCCCTAATGTGGTTTAAATCATCACTGGATCAACACAGTCAGAGATTAGCTGTGAGAGTTAAAGTAGCTGTACCTTGTGGGCTCTCTAGAGGAATCCCATAGGGATCAGCACTTGGCCCCCTGCTATTCTTGGTATATAGAAACAAATTACCAAATGCATTAAAATGCTCAAAAGTCAGAATGTATGCTAACAACACAGCATCAGTGGAATCAGCTAATTTGATTGAAAAAATGGAAAACATGCTACAACAAGACCTTATGGAAATGCAAGGACTGGTCACCAGGTTGACGCTCATAATGAACTTAAGGAAGACCCAATATATCAGATTTTATAATTACTCACAGGATAGGACTGAAGAACAACTTGGCCTAAAGATCAAATTCCTTACAGGTGAGTACACTAAAATGATTAAAGAATATAAATACCTAGGGACCATCACTGATTGCAGTCTGAACTAGGTATCTCACATACGCACTCTGGTCCAAAGAATGAATGTAAAAATTTGCTGTTGCCAGTTTTTAAACATGGTAATTTGGTATAATGCCATACATGCAACTCTTAAAAAAAAGGACATTTATAATAAATCAGCTAGACTTGTCCTATTCTATGACTGTTTTACTCATTACCACTCTGTACAAAAGTTTGGATAAATTCTCATAAAATAAGAAGGAGAAAATGTGGCTCACACTAGTTTTTAAAGCAGTAAAAACAGAGCATTTTCATCCATTTGTTACATTTGTTAGACTTGGATACACAAACAGTTTTGCAGTGTTCTTAAGACATGTAAACACAGAGGACTTGAAATCTCCCAAACCATAACAAGATTAGCAGAAATGACATTAAACATGGAAACATATTTCAGCTGAAGTGAGAGCTAAAATGTCTATAAATGAGTTTCTAACAGCATTAGAGAAGCAGCTAAGAGAATTCTTCCAGTGTTATTAAATTATGCCTACATTGAATGTCTGGATTATTTATAACCTTAATGTCTGTTTATATCTCTCTAACTGGTGTATCCATTGTTTGTATAATGAGTCAGTGTTGTATTTTGTACACAGGAATGCTCTTGAAAATGGGGCCTAATGTCCCATGAGTATATTCCTGTGCAATAGTATAATGTTGTTATAGTTCCCTTGCCAAAATTAAAGTCAAGGCAGTAAGAAGATACATTGAGTATATGAAACTATTTAAACAGGTGATAGAGACAATGTTATTGACCTAGGTAAACAACAAGTCGAGTGCAAACCCAAAATCTGATTGTACATGCCTCATATTCAAATAACTAGTACTGCAATAACAGGTATTGCACCATGCAAACTTGGCTTTGTGTGCTAAAGAGGTATTTATCCCAGCAAGTGCTATATTCAAAACCACAGTGTGGCACAAAGGTGTAAGCACCTGAGTGCTAAGGGACTGCTTGTGTATATGCCAGTGACATGTATTGTAAGGGTGATCTGATGTGCAGTTTATTGTACATTCAGTGAAGACACTGATATTCTGCACTTTTGCCACAGCCAAAGATTGTTCAAAGGAACTCTGTTTTCCTTCAGCACTCCAGCATTGTGATGCAGAAAGTTTTACAGGGAGCATACTCTAAGCATATCCAAGTTGTTGGCAACCCAAATGACCTGCAGCAGCCAATTAGTGACCACTAGTTCATCTGAGTCTTCACAGCAGCAGCAGTATGCAATGCTAATTAATGAAGTGGCAGTGATGGTTCTTATAAAACTTGCAGACAGATTTGACAACACTAGCTCAGGTATGCAATGTGACATGACAACAGTACTGGATCCCAGATATAAAGATGTATTCATTCCCCTGGAAGCACAGAGTATAGCAAACAGAAACTATGAAACAATCAAACTAGAAACAATGACATGATGAAAGCTCATTCTGAGTCAAAGCACTGGGGTGAGTGCTTTTGCTCTTGAGCCCATTAAATTTGTTTAATTTGCACCTCAGCTGCTTATGTTTACCTTTTTCTGATTAAATGCAATTTTTGCTTTCCTGAGTGCAGCATTTGTGTGTTGTTAGTATACCCTTGTGGTGGAGCAGCAAAGACAGTTTGGAGAAATTGGCAAGAATGCGTATATACAACCTCCTAATTGGAGGTGTGCGAAGTTCATGAAATTTGCTCTGCGAGTTAATTTGCACATTTCATGGAATTCGAGGAGCGATTTTGTGAAATGTGCAGCTATGAATTTTGTAGATTTTGCCATGGAGTGCTAAATTTTGCCCTCAAATTTTGCACTCCGCCAGCAAAATTCATGCTTCACATTAGAAAAAGGAGAATTTTGCCAAAATTTTAGTTTGAATCAAAGTTTCGAAGTGTTCTGAAAACTCTGAGAATTCAGTGACACGTGAATTTTCAGCAAATTGCTTGAATTTCGCGGGTAAACTTTAATGTTGCAACACTTCTACTTGATTGTACTTCTCCTCCTCCTTTTCAACTGACTTCATGTCAAGGCTAGATCCTCAGACTCTTCAATTCTTTGCCATTTTCAAACTCAGTTTACCAAGAATCAGCATTAATTATTCATTCAATTATTTGCATCTCCAACAAGTGACATCGACTACTATTCCCACTCCTACACCTCTTGATGGTAAGTCTTCCCCAACTCCCCCAACTCCTCCTCCTGCTGGCACCACAGTCCAGTTCACCACTTCCAGCAGAAGCAGCACAATTCCTGATTCTAATGATACCTACAGCTTTCACACTGTCTCACCAGCAAGCTCAATATAATAAGGTTTGTCAATGAGAACACACAGTGCATGAAGCCATTATCTATTAAATGAAGATCGAGCATGGATCATGTAATGCCCTGCATTTAAAGTTTTTTCATTTATTATTTTTTATGTTTTGTGATGCATAACTTTTTTCCCTCGGGGAGGGCTATTTAATTTGAAAATCAAAGGTGCCAAAGAGAATATAGTAATTGACATGGAGGTAAAGCAAAGACAACAGGGAGGTATACACCTTGAGGTCAGCAATGAATAGTAACTATTACTGTTGCTCACACTGGGCCATGGTAGTCTTACTCAGTTTGGCAGACTCTAGCACAACACCATAAATAGTAAGTAATTCATATAGCAGATGGAAGGCAACAGCAGCTGCCACAAGTAAGCTACAGTAATTAATATTCATTGCTGATTTCAAGGCAAACTTACCCCACTTTTTATAGACTAGTTTAACCCATGCCAATGTCTGCACTGAAAGCCAAATTGGTTTGGCTGAATTCATGAAGCTAAAATGAATTTATGGCACTAACTCAAAGCCAAACCAAACATGCCAATGGGCCACTTCCCTCATCTTTAATGAAAGCAGAGTCATAGGGTGCCCTGGCATGTTGAAAGCTTTTTGAAAGCACTAACAGCCTATTTGTGCAATTCTAGCTACCGTTTACAAAACACATGCTTTAGAAAAGAACAAACAGTAGCCGGCCCAGTGGTGCTGAGGGTTGAGGCACTGAACACCACAACTCACGCCACACCGGCAACCCAGGATTGGGGAATGGACTCCCATCACTCAGGGGTCGGCCAGGGAAAGAAGGATTAAGTGTCCGCTGACAGATCTCCTTCCTCAGGGGGTTGGGGGGTCACAGCAAAGCTGGGGGTCAGTACAGGCATGATGATTGGCAGAGGGGTAGACCCATGCACAGGGCATAAGACTGCCTCTGCGGAGGTGGAGACAGTCACCCTGCCCATTGCACATGCGTGGGTCAGGGAGAAAACCAGAGGAAAAAGGACAGAGCAGGTAGGCTCCATAACAGCCAACTGCACCCACATCGCCCCCCCCAGCAATCTGGATGTTGGTTTCCAGAGGGTGGGGAGAAGCCAGCACCCCTTGCCACAGGCCCTGTCATGAGGGAGGGGGTAACCCATGGGGTATGGCCAGGTGAGATGGGTGCGGGTGATGCTGGCTGGAGAGATAAGTCCCCTCCGAGGGAGTGCCAGAGTAGCCTACCCACTCAGAGGAGTAATAAATATGTTAATAGAAAAAGAAAAGAAAAGAACAAATAGTGTGAACTAGCCACTCCCCCTCATTTGCCACCCCATGTATATGTTCCCTGGAGTCTGGTGACACCCCCAACCCCAGAACACCCCTACCTGTTCCCACAACTCTTGTATCCACTCTATGGATACTTAACTGGGAATACTGATATAGCAGTTGCAATTTGTTTCTAAAAAATCATGGAAACCCTGTAATTTTTAGGATATATCTCACAACTAAAATATTGATATACCTGCTTACCCACTGGTATATTGATAAAGCAGCTGCCTCAATCAGATGGCAGCTGGTTGAGTAGGTGAGCAGAGGGTTTGTAACAGCTACCATTATGGGACTGGAATGGTGGCTGGAATGCTATAGGGTTGGGATGTCATCAGACACAAGGAGCATACAGTGGTGCCATCCAGGATGCAACACAGTACTGCAGAATACTGCAGTAGAGTTACTGCACTAAACAAGGCAATTTCAGTGGCTGTTAATCCATTCTGACATGCAGGAACTTGGGGCACTGTTTTGCATCCCGGTTAGCTCCACTGTATGCATGGCGATTGGGAAGAGGAGATGTTGACACTGGACACCAGGGGAAATATTAAAGGGGGATGGAATAGGAAGGCATTTGCCACTGGATACCTGGAATTATAATACGGGAAGAGAGAAAGGGAGGGGGTGCCACTGGATGCCAGGGAAATATTAAATAGGAATGTGGAGAGGGAGGAATCACCCTTCTAACATTACTTTTTCATGATGAGGATGGTGGACAGGTGGAATCGTCTACCCAGAGGGGAGGGGTTGGTCAAAACCGAGATGGTTACAGGTTTCAAGAGAGGGTGAAATAGGCACACAGGTATGATGAAAATAATTGGGTGGAAGGGTTGAGTGGGAGCCACTCAACTAACAAAGTGAAGCTAAAAGTTGGAAGAACTGTGTGGTTTCTACCAGTGATGGACTGGTTAGTGCTAAGGTAGGGACCTGGCAGATTCAGTGGGATTGAGGGGTTTTCTCTGCCTGTAAAATTCTC
This sequence comes from Neoceratodus forsteri, assembly GCA_016271365.2. Lineage (NCBI taxonomy): Eukaryota > Metazoa > Chordata > Ceratodontiformes > Ceratodontidae > Neoceratodus > Neoceratodus forsteri. The sequence continues at coordinate 393,479,615 of CM057453.1, forward strand.
AGTTTCTATGATTCTACAGTATGTGGACCTGGATAACTCTGTTGTGCTCTGCAGCCCACGGCCACGATCCACACTGCATGAAGCAATGAGCTGTGCAGGTGACATGTAGATTGGCAGGTAAGGCCTTGCATGTTTATTAGGGTCTTTAGCATTTTATGTATGAATATTGCAGTTCAGCACTTCAGTACCAAAGGGATTTATTTTGCCTTCAAAGTGTTCAGCTTGCTCAGTGTGGAGTAATGCTTAGTGCATGTGGTAACTGTAGTGGTTTGCTGTTACAAAAAGGTTTAGTCTTCACTTTGCACTCTGCTCAAAGGGGGGGAATACTGGAAACTTGTTAGCAGTGCCCAGAGCTTTATTGGTCAGTTTCCAAAATATCACAATTTATGCTGCACACAAAGTGGCACAAGCACAAAGCACTTTGTGTGCTGCTTTGCTTGTGGTTTTCAATAAGGTATTTAGAATTCCACAGAGGAAACAGTAAATGAACAAACACAAGTCTGACTCAGCTTGGGACAGTGTTATAGCAGTGAATAATTAAAACAAGCAAACTTTGCAACTGAATTTAACCCAGCAGCAGCAAGGCCCTCATTGGGCCATTCTGATGACAGCAGTCTTTGAAACAGACTGCAACATCATAATCCAGACAGCCATGGTTGGTATAAAGCTCCACTTATGTCTAAAAATAATACATACTCCAGCCGGCCTGGTAGCATAGAGGGCTGAAGCACTGGCACCTTACCTTGTACCACGCTGGTGACCCAGGTTCGGGAATGGACTCGGGGTGCCAGCGATCAGCAGGGGTAGGAGAGGAATGAGCATTCAGAGGAATGCTCTCCTCTCCTGGGGTTGGCTAGGGAGAGTGCCTTACTCTGTAGCGGCCCCTGCTGGAGACCAGAAGCAGTATAGATGCAGCGCGATGCTTGGGGAAGCCCAGAAAAGTACTGAAAATGGCATCCTGATCAACCGGATGACAGCTGTCTGGACCATTGCACCCATGGAGCCCCCGGACAGCCAAGGCCGACCTCAGTAGCACCTAGGACCAAGAAAGGTAAGCCGGGAAGGCACTTTCTCCCTGGAATGGTAGAACCCTTCTGACGAAGGGATTTATTGGGTTACCCTGGGCTGGCTGCAATATTAGGCTAGGGGTGGTGCCAAGAGATTCAGAGGGGATGCAGGGGCTCCCTTGACAGAGCCTGAAGGAGTGGCCGGTTGGGCCCAGGGGCTATAAACAAATGATGCAAAAAAAAGTACATGTAATTCATACCCAGATCTTGGGGCTGTAACACAAGCATGACGGACCACATTCCTTTACCTTTAGAGAAGAATCTCAAGTACATGAGGCTGCATTTCAAGTCCCATTTCCCACTAAGTTGCAGGCATCATATGGCAGTAAAAAAATGTTGTTATTGTTGTTTTTTTTTACCCAGATCAAGTGAAAGAATTTTTAGTGGAAGAAGAGCTAAGCAACAAGAAAGGAGAAGGGAAAGGAAAGCTAAAGAGGATCTGAGAAGTGAGCAATTAAGTAAGGAGGATATACTTGAACTGAAACAATAATTATGAAAAAGTATCTGCTTACTGCAAAGTGAGTTTTGAGGATCTCTTAGATGTTTTTTTACATTTACAGTTCTTATTTTTTTCAGTTGCTTTAAAAGGGATGCCATAAACTATCTGGGGGATATTAGCTGCAATAATGATAATAATGATAATTTATTATATATGTGGAAGGCTCACATTATACTTTCTAGCACTATCACATTTGTTTTCTTTTAGTAGAGCAATATACTGTATGACTAGTCATATGTTTGTGGTTAACTCTGCATTTAATTATCAATGGAATGCCGCAGTGCTTCATTTTAATTGCCTTCATCTATTTGTAATATCTTGGATCCCCAATATTTAGACTTTACCTTTAAATTAATATTCTGGCTAGATTTACTGCTTACATCACATTGCGTTTTCTTTCTGATTTCTTATATCACGTGATATATGGATTTCATGTTCTATCCAAAACATTGCAGGGAATATGACTTTATCAAGCATAAATATAGTTAAAAAAAAAGAAAGATTATGGTTAATCAAACAAAGCTACATTTCTGAATAATTGGCAGGTATATTTCAACAGAAAAATGTAAAAGTCTCACTTGAGGGAACATCTATATTTTACAGCATAACACAGGAAACCATTGTATTCATTCCAAGACATGTGCCTACAGTTTGCTTTACTCATTTTCTATTTCTTTCAGAATGTACAGTATGTTGTTTACTTGAAAATAAAATTTTGCCTGCAAGAGAACAGTAATTTAGTTAATTATCATTGGTTTGGACTTTACATTGGACAGAAATTTGTGGTGGCACTTTACCACAGACAAGCCCTTTGGCAAACAAAATAGTGAGGTCATCCACAGTATGTAAACAGAATACAGATGAGTGGGTTGTGGATTCCTTCTCCATTGACTAGTCATATTTGTTCTTTCCCCCAAGCAAGTTAAAAAGGATCAGACTGGGTAGATGTTATCTCAGTGAACTACCTTATCAGGATAACATGGATAATCAGGATAGTTACAACGAATATGTATAGTATCATTATACATCCCTATCCATTGATAGTACCTTATCCTATTCACAGCACATAGAGAACGTTACTAAAGCAGTCAATACTCACATAGGACTGCTCTATAGGTATATGCATAGTCTCACTGCAGAAGCTAGTAATCCACAGCTCAATTACTTCTGTCATCGACTATGGGCTGATTGTTTATGGCTCGGCCATGGATACGTCCCTCCGATGAATCAATACAGCTCTTAACAAAGCCTGTAGGCTCCTCATCAGGGCAACACATTTTGCACACACATGTGATCTCTATATCCAGTCCTGTTGATAATGGTTAAAAGACAGAATAAAGTACCAATCCTGCCTGTTAGTAAAGAAAGTTAGTTTAGGACTCACACCCCCAGGAGTCCAAAAAATTCTAAGCCCTTTCTGCAACCTCAGGAGAACTCGAGGCTCAGAGAACCAGCTCTTTGATGTTCTGCACTGTCACACAACCCAAGGTCAATGTTCATTTGCATCTAGAGCCCCACTATGGCTTAACTCACTTCCCACCGATATTTCCTCAGTCCCCAAGTTGGGTCCTTTTAAACATAAACTGCGGCAATTACTCTTGGCAGATAACAGCTGTGACTGTAATCTCAAATTCATACCCATTCCACTCACTCCTATAAGCTTGCCATCTCTTCCTGGCTACGTTGTGCTACTCAGCCCTCTTAAGTTACCTACTTTACCTTCCTTTTCCTCCCCTTTCCTTAATTCAACTACCACACGTCCTTCTCACACTTCTCCCAACCTCACTCCTTTCTCCTATCCCACTACCCTTGTTACTTTAACCCTTAGTTCATTTCACCTCTTATCCACTACTGCGTTGGCCTTCGCCGGACTATACCTATTTTGGTGCTACATATCCCTGCTCCTTAGCTATCTGCTTTCAATCCTTACCCCTTCCCCCATCCATCATATCCTCCTCCCATCACCTCCTCCTAGCCTCCCATTTACATTTGCTACCTTACTGGCAATGCCTGTTGGCTGCTACTCTTAAACTGTTATATTCTAACATTGTTAACTTACCTTGATTTATTTGCCTGCCAGTATTGTTTATTCTTGATACATTGTGTGTCCATCTCCACTATATAAAGTTTTTCATAGTTAGTCTCATCCTATATGTTACCTGCTTGGTGTGGAACCTATGTACAGTAAAATAACTTTTAGCTCATAGGTATTAATTCTGAGAGGACAATAAATAAATCAAATAAATAAATGCTAGATAATTAGAATAGTTAACATCTGAGTCAAATTTTCAGAGATGTATTGTTTGATTTTGATTATTTTTTATTTGATGTCCTGGTAGATATACTGAACCAAAGAACCTTTTCCAGACATGACATGGGCCAAAGACTAGCACAAACAAAAACAGCGCAAAATCATAACATTATATAGCACATTCAACAAAACATAGCAACATAGAAACAAAATTTGTCAGCAGAAAAGGACCACTTGGCCCATCCAGTCTGCCCAGATTTTCCTTGCCTAATCTGTCTCTGCAGACCCTAACCGGTCTCCAGTGACCCTACCTCCTCCCTGCCTTTTTTTTGATACACCCATATGTCTATACCATGCATGCACCAAGCCCCCCAATTATTTTCACCTCCCCCATTTCTGCTGACTGTCTGTTCCAGATGTCTAGCACCCTTTCAGTGAAGAAATATTTCCTCACATCTCTCTTAAATGCCACCCTCCAGTTTCATCATATGCCCTCTGTTCCTACTGCTCTTTCTCATTTGAAAGAGACCCACCTCATGCACCATGTGAACCTCTGAGTTACTTGTAGGTCTCTATCATGTCACCTATCACTTTCCCCTTGTCCAGGATGTACATGTTGAGATCCCTCAATCTCTACCTGTAGGGCTTCTCATGCAGTCCCTGCATCATTTAAGTTGCTCTCCTCTACACTGTCTCTACCCTCTCTATGTCCATTGTGAGGTGCTGGATCAAAAACTGAAGACAGTATTACAGGTGGGGTATCGCCAGGAAGTGATACAGTGGCAACAGCACCTCCCTCCTACTGCTGGAGATACCACTGCCTATGCACCTCAGCATCCCACTAGCCCTACCCACTGCTTTGTCACACTGCCCTGCCACTTTGAAATCATCAGATATGATAACCCTACGGTAATTTCCCGCTTAGTGACTGTCAGTACCCCCTTGCTATACTCAGTGACTGGGTTCCTATGCCTAGATAAATTATTTTGCACTTCTTGAAACTGAAACTCAACTGCCATTTTCTTGACCACTTTCCCAAGATCCTTTTGCATTCTCTCTACCCCCTCCTGAGTGTTAACCCAGTTGCAGATTTTGGTATTGTCTGCAAAAATGCATATCTTCCTGGCCAGTTCCTTAGAAATGTCACTTATGAAGACACTGAAGAGGACTGGTCCCAAAATGGAGCCCTTTGGCACACCGCTGGTCATTCTCTAATCATTAGAGTGAGTGCCATTTACCACCACCCTTTGTCTCGTATCCGTTAATCAGTTTCTAACCCAATTCACCATTTTGGATCCCACCTCTTGGCTGCTCAGTTTCTTTATCAGCATCCTGTGCAGCACAGTGCACCATCTAGAAGACAGAGGGCCCAATTTTCAGAAGTAAAACTTTGACATAAGGTGCCTGCACCAAACAGGTATGATGCAAGTAGCACCTTGCGTCATAGTTTGTGGCTATCTTAATTTTTGAACACCAGCTGTGTTGAAATCAAGATGCCATACATCAAAGCTCCCCTGCACCAACTTTGTGGCAAAAGTGCCATGCGCCAAATCACTAGGGTGGTTGTGCCTTGGCCGAGCTGCACTATCCACTTATTTGGTATTCCAGAAATCCTGCCATGGTCACAACAGGGGGTTCAGGTTTGACCATCCAGGAGGTGGTATAAAGGCCCTATGCCACTGCTGGGCAAGATGGTGACTGGAGGGGCTGAAGGATTGTGACTGGGAGCAGAAAGAGCATGGGGAGTGGCATAGGGGTGACGGGGGTTGGCAGCAATGTGAGGGTGCCAAGGTGGCACCCTGCCGGGGTGCCCTGTGCAAGTATATGCAGTCGAGCAGTCTGGGTATGGGGATTTAGCAGGAAGGGACTGAGATATGGCCTCAGGTGTACACAGCCCTGGCATCTGCCGTATAGGTGACAAAACATCCAGCACCATAGGGGGGCAGCAGCCTGCCTACATGTGGGGGACCAAGTACCAGGGCACTGTTGTAGAGCCTAGGGACCATTCCCATCCACCACCTGCACACCGCACCCTGCAGTCACTGCTGCCCACCTGTGGTGTTGGGGTCACTGGTACTTATGGGGCAGGTGCCAGGACTGCATGCCCTAGAGGCCCTTTCTGCCAAATCAGCATACCTGGGTCAATATACTGCCTACACTTGTGCAGGGCACCCATGCAGGGTGCCACCTCAGCACCTTCACATTGCCACCATGCCCCCATTGCTCCCTATGCCACCCCCTGTGCTCCTTCTGCCCCGGTCCCCATCTTGCAACCATATCCCCCCCCACCTTCGCAGCTCATCGAGTGTTACACTGAGCAGGGGTTGATGGATCCTTTTGTCAAACCCTTCAGGTGCAGCACTTCTTTGGCACTACTCTGTGGCTGTGACAAATCTCATGTCTTGGGCACAGGGACCCTCATTTTTATAAAACATGGCACAGGGCTCTTGACACAGCCTGAAATTGTTGCAGCCCTAGATTGCCACACCTTGTGGCAATCTAAGGGATCTTTGAAAATCAAGCACTGAGTCTCTAAATTTGTCCCAGGTTATCTCTGAGCCCATCCAGCTCAATCCTCACTCCTACAAACATGCCCTGTTGGACTGGGTTCTGTTCTCCCAACCCCCACTGCATTGTTGCAGCTGGTATCTTACCTGACACCTTCGGTGACCACTGCACGATGTACTGTGTTAGAAAAATCTGCCATCCCTTTGCCCCTAAATACATTTGGTCTAGATGCCTTCATTCATTGAACATCAACATTCTCCTGAGTGACCTCACTGCAACAGACTGGTTAGTCATCCCCCTGACCTCCAACATAGATGTGGCCCTCTCCCTTTTTCTTTCCAAATTCTTCTTGGTCTGGGACCTTCACCACCCCAAATAAATCCCAAAAAATCCAGTGTCAAATCATCCCATCTCACCTGGATCTCCACTGAAATCATTGATCAGTGCAAGTGCCATGATTTTGCATGTGCCAGATAAAAATTATCCCACTCTCTTTCTGATCTTATTCAGTACAGGGACCAGAGAAACAACTGCACTAGAGCAGTCTGGGCCGCAAAACCCCAAATGCCAAATTCTGGAAGGTAATCCACACTTTTTCTGATGCCCCAACCTAGTCTGCACCACCTGTCCTCATGGTTAATAGCTCACCAGTATCTGACCCTTCCTCTGTTGCTGCTCACTTCAATGAGTTTTTCATCACATGTACCCTGACCTCTCCCCCCACTACTGGCTCTACCCCTTTGTGTCAGTGTGGCTCAGTTGGTAGCACATCCGCCTCTGGACCAGAAGGTCATGGGTTCTCATCCCACACTGGGATTGGACTTGCACCTAAAAATTGCTGGCATCCGAGTGCAGTATTGGGGGGTGCTGTACTGCTGGGGTGTGCCGTCCTTCGGATGAGACGTTAAACCGAGGTCCCTTCTGCCCATCCTGGTGTTGTTCTGGTGGGTGTCCAGGCAGAAGTAAAAGAACCCAGGGCACTCTTCGCAAAGAGTAGGGAACATTCCCGGTGTCCTGGCCAACATTCCCCTTCCCATAAACCGGTTCATGCAATTATCCAGGCTGTGTGTGGGTGATGATGTATGATATGGCCGCCACCACACATTCAGTCACTTCACTACCAGTCTAGCATTGCTTGTAAAGTGCTTTGGATGTATGAAAAGCGCTATATAAATGCTGATTCTTCTTCTTCTTCTTCTTCTTCTTCTCCGTCTCCTGTTCTCTGCTGCTCTACCTTTCAATCTTGGGTTTCCACTTTCCTTCCATCACCACTCATGAAACACTGCTTGCCCTCTCCTCCAGCAATCAGTCTAAGTCCAGTCCTGACGGTCTGGATTCTAAACTCCTCTACATATCCTCACCTGCAATAGCTCTTCCAATGATTCAACTGCTTAACCTGTCATTTCTCCCTCAGCTTCATTCCTCAGTCTTGGAAGACTGCCAACATTCTTTTGCTTCACAAAGGTGGTGAACCCTCTTCCAATGGAAACTACCACCCTATCTCCCTCCTTCCCTCTCTTGCTAAACTGCAACAGAAGCTAGTTTACACTAGACTTCTTTTTTTTTATGTGCCAGGCCCCTTGTAGGCTCAGCCCCTGCACCCCCTGTCCCCCACTCGGGCCCTGGGACCTACCTTGGGTGATGATCCTCCTAGGCTTGCTCCCCAGGGTGGGGGTGCTGGGCCCCCCTGTAGGCTCAGCATCTGTACTCCTGGTCCCCCACTTGCTCTCCTGGACTTACTTCAGGCAATGATCCTCCTGGGCTTGCCCACCCAGGGCAGGACCACAGAGCAGGCATACCTCCAAAGGAGTTCTGGACCAGGTTTTCCCCCATTAATGGGATGCCTCCCTGGCTTTCCCTCAGGTCAGGGCCATGGGGTAGAGCTGCCCGATGGAACACTAAACTCGGTCACCTGCCGAGTGCCACAGGCAGATGGAGCAGAACTGATGGAGCTGGGCTTAATTCACGGGGGCTGGCATTTTCAATGCATTATCCCACATGGGAGGCATAGTGTGCAATGATGTGTGGTGCTGAAGCACCAATGTCTGGCACGCCTCCTCACAGTTTAAGGTATGGCAGCTGCTCCCCAAGCCTCTGCCAGAAGTCAGTCATGTGTCAGACCTTCCCCCACCATCCCCCAGTGAATAATAACAGTCCAGAGGATACTCAATCCTCCTCCCCCCAGCCAGACCTCCAACTCTTTGGGTCAATTCCCGAACCCATGGGTGTTGCAAGTGGAAGCTCTACCATTGTGCCAGTGGGCCAGCTACTCTAGACATCTTGTCTACCTCACCACTTCCAGTTTTCTCTCACCCTTTCAGTCTGACTTCCAGAGCATCACTCCATCATCTCCTCCCTGCTCCCTGCTGTGTGTCACTGACTCCATCCTCTCTGGGATGGCTCAGCGGTTTATCACAGCTGCCATTTTCATCAGCTAAAGCATTTGACTCGATGTCTCATTTGCTGCTCCTGGGTAACCTGAACTTGGTCAGCCTCTCAGATCCTGTTCCTGCTTATCGGGCTGACAATAATTGGTTCAGGTTGAAAGCATGTTGTCACCTCCCCTCCCCATCCAGCCTGGGGACCAACAGAGTTATATCTTCGGCCCTATCCTGTTCTCAATTTTTCTGACTGACCTCTCCTCTGCCTGTGTCAACTCTATGCACACATGTACACAGATGACACAGTCATCTTCACCTGCAGTCCCTCTACATCTTCAGTGGAAAACCTGCTCCAACAGGATTTTAACAACATCCTATGCTGGTTCCATTCAAACCATCTCAAGGTTAACATTAAATGGTGTCAATGACCTTTATTACAAGCCAAAAATTGACCAGGCTCTCAAGACTCCTTGTTTTCACCATGCTGGATGGCTTCACTCTTGAAGTTGTGTCATCCTTCATGTGTGGCTTGACAATAACCTTGACGTCTTAGCCCATGTTGATGCTGTGCATGCAAAACTCCATCGTAAACTTGGTGCCTTGTACCATAAAAAAGTCTGTCTTTACCTGCCAGCCTTCCATGAGATGGTCACCAAAATGGTGCTCCAGCTCTTTGACTATGCAGACATGGTCTGTGTACAGCCCCCTCCACTTCCCTAGCCACACCGAACAGCCTCTGCAATGCCTTTTGTCACTTTGCGACTAACTCACCTCCACATATGCACCACTGCTCCTTCTACTCCTCTTTGTCCAGCCTCCCCCTTCCTTCACTTCGCCAGTCACACAGCACTTCAATCATCTCTAAGTACTGGTTTTGCTCCCTGCAGTCCTATCTCTCCTCACTCATCTCTCCAATCCCCTCTGCTCCATGCTCCCTCCTCATAAAGGACCAGTGAACCTTCTCCACTCCTTACCCTCATTCCACTGCTGAGCAATCTGCCTTCTCCTATCACTTGCCATCACTCTGGAACCAGCTCCCTCTTTCCATTCACCATTCTTCCTCCTTAGGGTCTCTCAGGCATCAGCCGAATCTCCTCCCTTCACCCACCTTCACCTATTTCCCCGAGTAGAATCCCCATAGTGACTTTGTTAGTCTAGGTTTTTGAGTCCCCCTGATACAACTGTTCCCTAGTGCACTGGTTTCACTGCCTTTACATTACTTTGATGACAATCTAAGTTTTCCAGTTGAAGTTGTTGTTGCACAACCTATTTACACTTCACCATGTTCTATGTTTGTGCCATTTAAATATTTTTTCTTGTTAAGATGTTTGGACTTTATTTGCATCATGTAATGTGTTGTGTTATGTTTTGCTTTTTTTTTTCCTGTAACTCTTTCCCCGAGTCACACCTAGAAATGAACTTTGTCTCAGTGTGCCTTTCCCGGTAATCAATTTTCAAATAAATAAACAGTGTTGAAGGCCTTGAAGAAGTCCAGATAGGCCACATCTACTACAATCCCCCAATCTATTTCCCTGATTATCCAGTCAAAGAAATCCAACAGAATTGTTTATCATGACCCCGATTCCTTTAGCAGGGCATCCACTAATTTCCCTACCGCTGAAGTAAGACTGAGCAGGCTATAGTTGGTAGCCTTCTCCTTGCTATTGCTATTATGTATAGGAACCACCTCAGCTCTTCTCCACTCCCCTGGAACCACTCCTGTTTCTAGTGAACTGTTGAATAAGGCTGTCAGTGAGGCAGCTAGCACCTCCATGAATTTTTTTAGAATCCCTAGGTGTATTCTGTCCAGTTCCATAGTTTTGTCCACCTTCAAAGCTGCAGGTCCCTTCCAGACTCTTTCTTCTGAAAATTGTCTTGTGTCCTCCTCCTCCCTTTGTTCCTGCTACTCCCTGGTGGTCGATCCCACCCTTCACTGTGAAGACTGAGCAGAAGCATCTGTTTAGGATGTCTACTTTTACTTGGATAGTGAGGATTAAAAGGGTAGTAGTAGTAGTAGCATATTTATTCATAAACATTTTATGAATCAGGATAAAACTCAATTGAGTTAAGAACTCATTTACAATGAGGTCCCCTAGGTACATATATAGAATACTGCATGGGCGAACATCCACAACAAGGCTGTGTTTCCATTGAGGAGTTAGTGACATCATAGAGACCTCAGTGAAGCTGGGGTTTCGCCGATGTCATCAACTGCCTGAGTGGAAATGCAATGTTGTGGATGTTCACATCCATTTTTATATAGTATATGTTTTTTTTTGTTATTTTTTGTCCTTTTACTTGCAGTATGTGCTGCTCCCATTCCCGCTGGTGATCCTGCTCACTCCCGTTCATGCTGATGTCACTTGTGCTCGGTCCAGCTTCTTAGTTTTGCCTCTCCGGGTCACTTATTATTAAAATCAGGAAACCAAAAAAGAAAATATATTTTTAGAAAGGGAGCCATGTATGGCTCTCTGTCCCAACTCCCAAATTCAAAGTCGGTGGTTCCACTGCCCAGTACTCGCTAAACCGTGCCACCATGTTTGTTTTCATTTCTTTTACAGAGAGCCTCGTCTGAGCCAATCAGGTGGCAGATCAAGGGTAAAAAGCTGTTGTACTATCGATGTGATGTCAGAACGATAGTACAACAGCTTTTTTGACCTTTGAACCACCCTACAACAAGATTTCAGCAGTTGCAGAAATCCATGCACAACAGAAGGTACCCATATACTATAAAGTGCATTGTTACAAGTCATATTACAAATCAATACACAATTTGTATCACATAGGCAATAAATATAAAGTGAAAGGTAGCAAAAGTCATATTACTATTCTTCAGTGCAAAACAATTTCTTAAACACCATCCCATAGCTTTCATATGATGCAGAATCATTAGTATTACCCAGTGGCCAAGCCTCCATTATAGCAACATTGTCTTGGTTTACTAAATATACTCTTCAACCATGTTTTATTATTTTCTAAGTTTCTATCCTCACTGAGTCTCTTAAATTAAATGGAATATTATTCCAAATTAGTGCACCTCTAGAATACACCGATTGGAGGCCCACATCCAAATTATATATAGGTAGCATTAGATCAACAGCTGTTGCAGATCTTAAATATTTAACTTTTTTCCTGCTCACAAAATGAGAAGTTATATGTAAAGGAAGCTTGCCAACCATCCCTTTATGAACAGAGGCAAGTAAATGCTCTTGCCTTCTTTTATCAAGTGTCTGCCAGTCCAATCTGTTGTACTGCTGGCATTTGTGTGATAATCGAGGTGCATCTAAAATAAATCTGGCACGCCTACCATAACAGATGTCTAATCTCACTAGCTCTCCTTTTAGGCCATTTAAGTACAGAATGTCTCCATAATCTAAAAATGGGACTACCATAGAATTTACTACTTTCTTTTTTATGTCCATGCTCATACAGGATCTAAGTCTGTATAGAGCCCCCAGTCTTTTCCCTATGTTCTTTATTAAACTATAAATGTGGACATCCCACCTCAGGGAGCTGTTCAACCAAAGCCCCATGTATTTGTAGGACTGTACCTGTTGAATCGTGGAGCCCCCCAGGGTAACCACTCCTAAGGATGGGTTTCCTAGGATTCACTAGTTCTAGAAAACAACATAGATTGTGTTTTTTTTTTCATATTAAGAGTCAATTTACTATGGTCAAAGAAAATCTGAAGATCATCAAATGCTTTTTAAAGTTTGTCCTGTATTCTATTAATGGTGAAATCAAATGTATAACTTACTGTATCATCTGCATATAGATGGAACATAACAGATGAATTTGAAAGATATAATTTACATAAATATTAAAAAGAAGGGGAACCAGGATGGAACTCTTGGGGACCCCCGAGACAACAGGCACCATTAGAGGCAGCATAGTGCAGTGCTCTAAGGCTCTGAGCTGCAAATCTGGTGACATCCAACGGACCAGACCTGGGTTTGAATCCCACAGCTTCCACTTGCATACTGTGTGACCCTGAGCAAGTCACTTAACCTCCTTGTGCTCCCAGGTCACTCCTGTAAAAAAGCTTTTAGCTTAGTGTGCTATACCTGGTTAAAAAAAAAAAAAATAATAAAATAAAAAAAAAAAAATCCAGAGGTTAGATTCCCAATAGAGACCAGCTGTGATCTACCTACCAAATATGAGGTCAACCATTTCAGCACTCCACCCATTATACCTAGTGAGGTTGCCCTGGACAAGAGGATGCTGCGGTCCAAGGAATCAAACGCCTTAGACAAATCCATAAATATTGCACCAGCCGGGGTCCTCCTGTCCAGAGTGGCCTGCACGTCCCCTGCTACTTTTACCAAGGCTGTGGTGGTGCTATGATACTGTCTAAATCCTGATTGCATATTATTTATTTTCCCTTGAAAGTCTAAATATTCTTTAATTTATAAGGATACTAGTTTTTCAAATATCTTTGAAAGCTGTGAAAGTAAAGAGATTGGGCGATAATTCCCTATTTCAATCTTTTTCCACCCTTATGAATAGGAACAATCTTAGATTGTTTCCAGGCATTTGAATATTCTCCTGTGCTTAATGATAGGTTATATAGTATATATATATATATATATATATATATATATATATATATGTTAGAGGGTGTGCAATTATTGTCGTTGCATATTTTAATAATTTTGAAGGGATACCATCCAATTCAATAGTTTTGGAAATATCTAACTTTAATAACTCTGCTTGCACATTTTCATTTTCAACTGTTATGTTAGATAAAACAAACTTTTCTACCATGTTGTCTTCTATCTTTTGTTCAACCTGTGTCTGAGGTTCATTACTAGCAGGGCACATACTCGCCATTGAGCCAAAATATTCATTAAATTTGTCAACAACAATCTGGGGCAGTAGGGTTATCTGGTCCTCTATGTTAAATAAATTTGAAGCAGTGTTACCTTGATCTTTTAGTAATGTGTTTATTGTTTTCCAAAATTCTTTAGGATGTTTAAAGCTGTTATTATCCAACCATTGCATATAATACTGTTATTTAGCCTTCTTTACTTCATTAACATAAAAATTAAGAGTTTTCTATATTTATCCCAATCACATTTATTGTTACTTTTTTTTGACTGACCTCAAGCTTTATCCCTATTTTTTTAAATCTTCTTAATTCATTCAAATACCAAAGTACATTGTTATGTTTTAGTGTCTTGAACTTTATTGGGGCATGTCTATTACATAGCTCCATAAATTCAATAAGAAAGTATTCCCAGGCCTTATTAACTGTTGGTATTGGGTATACTTTGTTATCTGGAAAATCGGTATCCTGACGCTCAGGATACCAAGCCCAGATAACTGACATTGGCGATCCCGAAGGCACCACTGCCCTGACCAACTGTCAGGGAACATGGCAATGAATGCTGTAATTTTTAATGCAGCTGGCTGTGTCACCCGTAACTAAAATAACTAACTCTGAGGGGGAGCGGACCCCGGAGTTAAAATGTAACAGTTATGGGGGGTGGCAAAAGTGTATGGCCAGATGAGAACACAGACAATGCGGAGCATACTGGCCAAGCTACCTGTGCTCCAGCCCTCCACACCATGGGGCAGCTCAGTCAGCTTCCAGCTCCGATGGTGTTTTCAGGGGCAAGGTAGCAAGCCATCACATCAGCTACCGTACTCCTTCCTGTAGAATCATCGAGCATGTCTCCATCAGCACAATCACTATCAGGACACTGCACCTGTCAAGCAATAGTGCTCGGGCAAGTGCGTGTCAGGATAGTGAGCCATGGGAGACTGGAAAGATACCTTGGTATTAATTCCATTCGATCCCAGTTAACATTTCTGAGTTCTAGCATGAAACTGACATAATCAAAATTTTTGAAACTACGCCATTTAATGTGTTTTTTATTTTCCTGAATCACCATCTTACCCCTTCTGCAAAAGGTAAATTGGTAATCAAAAACTGAGTCTGGTAAGACGTCACTTTCTAATATGTTTCATGGGAAGTTGGTAAAGACCAAGTCCAGAGTTGTGGATGTTTCTAAGTTACCCAAATTAATTCTTGTTGAGTCCTTAATCAACTTTGTAAGGCCCAAATTTACCTTTAGGTCAATTAGTGGGTGAGTATCTTTAATACTCTGCCAATTGGTATTAAAGTAGCCTGTCATAAGAATTTCATGTGTGTCCTTAAAGTCCAGGAGAATATTCTGTAAGCCTTCAAATACACTAGAGTTAATCTTTGGGGGACAGTAAACTTCTATCAACAGTATTTTTTTTTTTTTGTATGAGGTAATCTTAACTCAAGGATCAGTACTTCCAACCCTTCTAAGTCCCCACCAGCTTCAACCTGTGATATAATTATGTCATCTCTCCCATATATCAATACTCCTCCCCCTCTTTTATTTCTAACATTATGCCAGATGTTATAACCAGAAATATTCAACAAGTTGTCCTCTAGTTTACTATTCAGCCATGTCGAAGTGATCACAACCAGATCTGGATTGCGATCCTTCAGCCATGTGCTGATCAAATCAATTTTTTAACATGTTTCTTGCATTAAAATGCATCAGTCTGAGTTCCTTCCCATTTTGTGCTAAGTGGGGGACAACAATAATTTTTGATTCAATATTAACTATATTTAATTATCTGCATTCTTGTTCCATGCTGACTAATTTATTCTGTCCATGGCACCACGGTCCTGGATTAGGATGAAAATCCCCACATAGAACCAAAGTCACTAAGAAAAAAACATTGCAATAAGGTCCTACATTTGTGTTTCCTCCAATAATTTCCTCAAGCTCTCTTTAGCATCCAATTGGCTATAACATTCCCTATATGAAATTTGTACTTAACTGTAGCATATAAAGAAGCCAATCTATGGACATCATTTGCAAATCCAACAGTAAATAAGCCAGATTTTATAGCAGCTCCATAGTGATTGGTTTTGTCAACATAGGCATATGTACTGCATGATGCTGCTTTAAAATCCTGCAGTACCTCTTCCAATTTTACGTCCCGCACCCTTTTTTCTACTTCCTGGTGTTTCCAGGCTAGCATTAGGAAACCCAAAATTATTAACCTGAGATACATTTTACAGGTGAGGATGCCTGTCAAGCACCAGATAATTTAAAGGGGGGAGGGATGCTTTTTATTGTCCTCTCACTTATCTCCAGTACCTATTCTAACTAGTTCAATAACTTACTATATCAAATTAGATTTTAACCACCAATAATAAATTAGCTACAGCTTGCTTGTATTAGGGGACCCTATTCTTTTTTTTTTAAAATTCTATTTCCCTCTGGTCATGGTCCCACAAGGCATCTCTCAGGCATCCTGTCTGTTCCTGCCCACCTGAGATCCCCCTGAACCTGTGCCTCCTCTCTCCCCCACCCCTCCCACAGCCAGCACCCCCAGCTTAACCCCTCCAGGGTGGAGCTGTCCCTCCTTGTTGGGTGCTCTTTACTTTGTAGACTCTTGCTGTGGGAGTGGGCCCCTGGGTGGAGGACCCGGAAGGCCAGGCAGAATGGATCCGGCGGTGGGCATGGGGGTCAGGTGCCATTGCCTCCTCCTCAGGGCCAGATTTTCTGTGTTCTGAGTGCCCCTCCCCCCATGTGCTGCACCCATGATGCTCTGGTGCAAGGCAACCCTGCCAGCTTCATACACGTGGTGTGACATGCAGCCAACTTGCTTCAGCACCCACAATCTCCACCAGGAGCCGCTGGCATGCCGAGCAAACCCCCACCCTCCCCCAGGGGGAGGAGAGCAGCCCAGTGGGTGCGCAATCCTTTCCCCATCCTTGCCGACCCCTGGCACCTGAGCTCACTCCTGAACTCAGGTCATCAGCATGGCATGAAGTGTGGCATCCAGCGCCTCTCAACCCTCAGTGCCACTAGGCCAGTTAGGGGACCCTATTCTTAAAATAAATTTTAAAACATGTTCATTTGAGGTAATGAAGTCTAATATAAGGTGCCATAAAATATGCAACCTCTCATTTAGTAAATTTAATAACTACGGGCTGTTTCTAAACCAGGTAAGGGAGAACCTCAAATTATTCCTATTCAGATAAAATTCTACCAATGGTATCACAACTATATAACTAATAAGAACATACCTCTTAGGACATCAAATTAAATTCCAGAATCAAACTGCTAGAATCCCTTTTTCCTTTGTGTGTTAACTGATATGCTCTAAGTACTTTTTTGCGCCACTCATTATGCTCATGCCATAGCACTCATGCCATCGAGCAGCATGATGCTTTGTAGTGGAATATGCTCCTGCAACCCTGCAACAAGTCTGAATGAAATAGCAGTTCAAAACTGTAAAAGCAAGCAATGACAAGAGTTTTTAGCAGTCAGTATGGCAAAAATGTTTGAATCTGCCCCCCCCCGGTGATATGCAGCTCTCACCTGTTGCTGAGATCTTCTCTAGGTGTTCCTTTCCTGTGTTTACTGGTGCAGGGCTTTGTAGTGGAATATGCCCCACCCCTGAACCAGCTGCTGCAGTGTTTGGTTCGATGCCGAACCCCATCAACCACTGAGCTACCCTGCAACAAGTCTAAATGAAGTAGCAGTTCAAAACTGTAAAAGCAGGCAATGATGACAGTTTTTAACAGAGAGTATGGCAAAAACGTCCTCATCTGTGTTCAGCAGACCCCTTCAGCAATATGCAGCTCTCACCTGCTGCTAAGGTCTTCTCCGGGTGTTTCAGGTGGAGGGTGAGACTGCACTTCTAGTAGATTGAAGTCACCCACTAGCAGCACCTCCCTCTTGCTCACTGTTGCAATGATGGCTTCCTCAAGTGCAATAGCCAGCTCTTCTGCCTGTGTTAGAGGTCTTTTCTCTATCTAGTTCAAATACCAACCCCGAAGCCTGACTCCCGGGTGACCCACAACACCTCCAGCCATTCTTTTCCTCATGGGGGTCATGTGATGACGCGCTGGAATAAGCGGTATTATGGGCGAGCTCTTGCTCCACCAACTGATTTCACTGGATATTTCACACTTTTTTGTGACCTAATACAGATTCACCCTTCCACAATTTACTTATCGGAAGGTATTGTCCAGTGGAGGAAAGATCAGATTGTCGGCAGGAACTTTCCAGCATAGAGAAATCTGCCAGTTAATCTAACTCAGGCTAGTTCAATGGAGGCCTAAATGCAACTAGCTCCACCTCATCACAGACCACCAGGGACCCCAGAGAAAATGTTGAAATGCTCTAAAAGCCAAGCTACCCCTGGTAAACCTGGAACAGCAACTTCTACCTCGACTGCTCACCAAGCACCGCTCACAGAAAAAAGATTTTTAGAAGAACTACAGAATTTTAAGGCTGCATTACAGGATATTACTAAAGAACTGAAGTCACTCTGGGGGGATTTGAATGACACAACCAAGGCTATCGAGGAATTTACCTCCCGCACATCATCTCTGGAGGGGTGGAAGACAAGATTGGATCCAGAAATTGTTTCTCTATGACAGAAGCTGGCAAAAACAGACTCCAAGCTCGAAGGTCTGGAGGGCCGTAGTTGACGAAATAATATAGTCGTCTTCGGCCTTCCAGAAGATGCTGAAGGCACTACACCAATACAATTTACACAGAAACTGCTCACCAGGATTGCGGGGCCCTCTCCTAATAATACCACCCATATAATTGGAGGGCACACAGCTCTCTCAGACCCACACCACCTGCGGGATCCCCTCCTAGGCCCTTTATACTAAAATTCTTAAATTACCTTGATAAAGTGCATGTCCTGGCAAATGTGAGAGAACTACAGGAGGTTCTGTGGGAGGGCCAAAAGATTCGGATTGCTCAGGATCTTCCAAGAGCTGCATATCGTCCAGTTGTTTCCAAGTTAATTGCAGCTAACATAAAATTTGAAGTCCTGTATCTTTTCCGTCTTTCGTTATTATATTAACATTTCTGGCACACCTACGAAAACACCGACAGGTCGCTTTAGCACTACAGGCTTTGCTACCCGAACTATTCAGTGCACACTGAGTATGTCCACCAGAGGGCTCTATAGTATTCAGCTCTACAGCACGAATGTATGCAGGATTAGACAATAATAGGAAAGGTCATCATCCTAACAGATATTATAAGATGCCTACAGCCACTTCACACTTGCTACCCTCACCCATCTGATGCCCACAGAGTTGTCCTCAGTTTTCTAACATAGTGGACTCTCGTGCTGGAAATGCATTGCATCTGTCCCTATGATCTGCTTATGATCCTCACTGGACCTCTATATTCTACAGGATGCAGAAAGGCATACAATGACAGTGGACTGAGGACAATTATTTCCAGAGCATACTGTAACTCTTCTTCACTTGCTAGCCATTCATTTACAAATGTTTCTAACTGCAAGAGATATCATTATGTTGGCAACATGTTTTTCTTTATTTTACCATTCAGGACTCAATATATTAACTGATTCGGGCTGAATGCAGGTAGTGCTTATAATTCTCTTCTTGTTTTATTTTTGGAAGGGGTTTGTTACTGAGGGGTGGGGTGGGAAGATGCCAGTGGCCAATTTGCTTACCTGGCTGTGGATTGCATACCAGGTCATTGGGGAGGGGGATTTATACTGGTCTTGAGTGTGTTAAATTATATCTGGTTGGTACTTGTTATTACCAGGGGGTTCTCAACAACCTTATGGCCTATCGTACTATATTCTGTTTGGGGTGGGATAATACTGTAGGAGACTTGGTTTTATTGTGGAGTGAGTGGGAAATTTGGGAGATAGATAAAGGATGGAGGAGGAGGTTGGTTGAGGATGTGGAACAAAGTTATGTCAATCTTTTATTGGGGGAAAATTAGGAGTGGGATGGGATAGAAGAGAGGGTGATGTCTGTAATGAAACTCTTTCCCAGATTACTGGTCAGGATAACAGAACCCAGTCAATTCCACTGTCTAATATTTGTGGGGACTTACAGTTAAGAGGCTGGGGAGTACATGTTTATTCTGTTTCTTGTTATATTCTCTGGGACGCTGATTGCAGGGGGGGGGTAGGGGAAGGGGCCACACCATTGCTACAATATTTTGTACAAGTATTTAGGTTTTTGCTAAGAATCTATTTCACTACTCTTTATTACTTAGAGAAGTATGGCTACAGATCTTAAAGTTTGTACCTGGAATATAAAAGGTGCCCAATCACCTACTAAGAGGGCCAAAAGTTTGCTACATTTACATAAATTAAATATAGACACTGCCCTCCTTCAGGAAACACATTTGCCATCCCCTCAGGTTCTTTAGTTTAGAAGGTCCTGGGTAGGACAGGCACTTGGGACTGGACCAGATTCCCGCAGAGGAGGGGTCGCTATTTTGATAGCGCAGAGAATTCCATTTAGATAAATAGATCAATTATAGATCCCCAAGGAAGATATATTTTTCTTAAAGCACTACTGGGCCACTCAGAAGTGGTTTTAGGTTCGGTATACAGACCGACTGCAGAGGACCCAAAATTCTTCATGTCCCTCATGATGCTGTTAGCTCCCTGGCCTACCTTACCAGTTCTGATCGGAGGTGATTGAATCTTGTGTACTGCAACCTACTGGACAGATCCAGAAGGGGGACACATGTTCTCTCCCTGGCTCAATTAGCTCTTAGGGAATTTATGGATTCATTTGGCCTGGTTGATCCATGGAGGGCACTTTTTCCTACTGTCAAAGAATACTCATTTCATTCAATCCCCCCACAATTCATTTTCACGTATTGACTACTTTTTGTTGGGTATTAAACATCTTCAAGATGTTTTATCATGCAGTTACCTTCCTAAAGTGATCTCAGACCATCACCCCTTACTTTTACACTGGCAATTGGGCCCTTCTGTCACTAGGGATAAGGTCTGGAGGCTGAACATTCAGTTGCTGAAATCTGAAAAGCTGGTTTCATACCTCCGCACCTTTATCTCCACCTTTTTAACTAACAATTCTCCCTCTATGACTAAGCTGGATTTATTATGGGGAGCACTGAAATGTACCATGTGGGGGGAAATAAGATGTTTGGCTTCTATACAGAAAAAAATTACTGCTTTGGCCTCATCTAATCTTCTTAATCAAATTAGACAGCTGGAATTATCTTTATCTCCTGTTTCAACTCCAGAAGAGCTTAATCAATTGAAAATCCTTCGCTCTCATTATAATACCCTGTTAAGCGATAAGGCTGAACACCTTTTACTTCAATCCAGGGTTCAGTACTTTGATCAGGGAGACAAAGCTGGAAAACTACTCACCATATGACTCCAAGCCCAGACTGCAGATAGGATAGTTCATTCTCTTCAAACTAAAAACAGAGAGTTTGGCACATCCCCTCATGAGATAGAAGAATGTTTCCAAGAATTTTATCAAAATCTATATTCCCAACCCCCGGGGACTTTTAATAAGAACTCCTGGAAGCGATTTTTTACAAGATGTTCAACTCCCACAGTTAGGGCCCTATTAGATAGCTTATTTGAACACCCCACTTACATCGGAGGAAGTTGAGTCTGCCATTGATACCCTTCCATAAATAAGGTGCCAGGTCCTGATGGCTATGCTGTGGAATTTTATAAAACTTTCAAAATCCAACTGATACCACTACTGTTAGATGTCTACAACTATATTTACAAATATGGTCTATCAGATGTTTTTTTGACTGAAGCTACAATCGTAGTCCTTCTTAAACCAGGAAAGGACCCCTTACATGTTTCAAATTACCGTCCACTATCTCTAATCAATGTGGATCTCAAAATCCTCACAAAGGTCTTGGCGAATCGAATTAATAGAGTCTGGCACGAGTTAATAAGTCCAGAACAAGTCGGCTTCATTACCGGTAGGTTATCGGCAGACCATTTCCTGAAGTTTACTCACCTCATCTCTGCATCTGAAGAGTCCGAGACTCCTGAGGTGTTGGCCTCTCTGGATGCAGAGAAAGCTTTCAATAGGGTCTCGTGGGACTATCTTTTCCAGCTCCTGTTAAAATTCAGTTTTCCCTCTCAGTTCATCCACTGGATACAAGTACTATATTCATGACCGAGAGCCTGATTACTTTGTAATGGAGTCTTATCACAATCTATAACTCTCCAACAGGGCACCAGGCAGGGTTGCCCATTATCTCCCTTCCTATTCAATCTATATCTTGAACCTTTGATTCATAAATTTAATGCTTTGCCAAAGAGTACAGGGATTTCCATTGGCACCTCTCAGTACAAGCTGTCCATCTACACAGACGATATACTTCTTCATGTAACACACCCCTCCACTTCCCTTGTAGCAGCCATAGATATTCAGACTTCAGAAAAATTTCTAACTATAAACTGAACCTTGCTAAAACGGAGGTAATGCCTCTGAATGTATTTACTCTACACACTAACATTCAACATCTGGGGCTAAACTGGATAAGGGATAAGATGAGGTACTTGGGGATATATCTTTCTTGGTCTGAAGCTAAAATGAAGAAATATAATCTAGACGAGACACTTTCCCGTATTAAAATGGATCTCAATCGCTGGGCTTTTCTCCCTCTTTCCCTTTGGGGATGCATTAACATTATAAAAATGAATGTTCTTCCCCGTCTCCTATATCCTCTTCAAATGCACAACTATTTTTTCCCTAAGAGTTGGTTCTCTCAGGTCCATAGTATTATTTCTAATTATATTTGGCAGGGTAAAGCACTGACATGATCCCTTGCTAAACTACAGCAGTCTAAAATCAGAGGAGGTCTCCAGCTTCTTAATTTTTTTCTTTATTACCTCTCCATTGACTGTACTATTATACGCCATTGGTTGATAACTCCCATTTTAACCAATTCCAATACGTACTCTCCGTTATGGCTGCAGACAGAAAAAGCCTTATGCACCTTACACAATATTGATCTCAGCTCCCTATTATACGTCCCTCTTAAATATGTACCTAAACAGTTATGGAACTCTCCTATAATGGTAACACTTTGGACAAATGCACAGTTAAGTGCTCTCACACACGCATCCCTTAGACTTGACACCTCCCAACTTTTATTACACAATCCCAACTTTAGGATGGGGGAGAGATGCTGGGCTCTCTTTACTGGCCCAGAAATGAGAGAATATTGGTTAAAGATCTGTTGGACCATCACAAGCTAGTCTCATTTTTGGAAGCTCAACGGAAATTTAATCTCCCCTCCTTCTATTGCTTTAAATACCATCAATTATCTCACATGCTTCTACATCATTTTGGGTCAGGTCCCTGGGATAAGTATTTAGATGAGCCTCTTCTTTCGATTGTCCCATCACCTTCATCACATACTATCTCTTTTTTTTACAATTAGCTACGGGATTAACTGGCTGACAAAGAAGGCCCCCCTATTATAAATGAGACTATGCCTTACCTCCTCCCCCTTTACCACACGATCCTGGAGTCAAATAGTAGAACCTTTGTAAACAAGCAGTTCCTGATCAAAGGTATTTGTAATCCTAGATTTCAATAAAATAAAATAAAATATGGTCCCAGTTATATAAAGATATTAAATGGGACCGATATCATTTACTCCAATTCTACACAAGTCATGATCTTTATTATACACTGTCTAAACTTCACAGAATGGGGAATCTCCCAAATGATACATGCTCCCATTGTGGTGAACAATCTGGCACCCTACTCCATATTTTATGGAACTGTAGAAAGGATTCTCCTTTCTGGCAAGCCATCATAAGTTAGGTCCCCTCTTGGGCTTGTCGGATGCCTTTTTATCTGATATATGCATCCTGGGAGAATATGGTAATCTTCTGATTGGGAATTAGAGGAAGCATACGACTTTGATTTCCCTCTGTACTAAAAAAGTATTATTAAGTCATTGGAAGGACCAAGTGATCCCTACGGTGACAGAATGGCTACATGAGATTCTGTTTGCTCTCCAAGTGGAAAACCTTCTGGCCAGACTCTCTAAAAACATAAAATATTATCAAAGAGGTTGGGCTCCCTTACACACATTATTCACTTTACAGACAGTTGAATAATAGATTGATACATTTTCATAAAAAGGTTTTATGTCAGTTGAGAGGTAGGAAATACCCCATAGACAGTCAACGGTGCAGCAGGGGCGATGGGGAATGAGGGGTGGTGGGCTGGGGGTAGTATAGTTATAAGACTGATGTTATTTTGTCACATATTCTGTGCTACAGATTGTTGGCTTTACAAGACTACTGGTATATTTCATTCCAGAGCATTTATATTTTCTCATTCGCGGTTTAAGTATAATCCTTCTGCTCCTATAGTTAATGTATACTTGACATCACTGTTGTACCATGTTACATGGAAAAACTAAATAAAGTATACTTAGTCTGTAAAAAAAAAATATATACTGTATATATTTTCCTCATGGTTCTCCTGTACCCTGCTGAGATCTTCTCCGGGCGTTTCTCTCCTGTGTCGAGTGGCACAGTGCTTTGAAGTGGAATATGCCCCACCCCTGAACCAGCTGCTGCAGTGTTTGGTTCACCACCGAACCCCCTCAAACACTGAGTGACCCTGCAACAAGTCTGAATGAAGTAGCAGTTCAAGACTGTAAAAGTAGGCAACGATGACAGTTTTTAGCAGTGAGTACGGCAAAAATGTCTGCATCTGTATTCAGCAGCCCCCTTCAGTGATATGCAGCTCTCACCTGCTGCCGAGATCTTCTCCGGGCATTCCTTTCCTGTGTTGAGCAGCACAGGGCATTGTAGTAGAATATGCCCCACCCATGAACCAGCCACTGCAGTGTTTTGTTCACCACTGACTCCCCCTCAACCACTGAGTGACCCTGCAGCAAGTCTGAATGAAGCAGCAGTTCAAAACTGTGAAAGCAGGCAATGATGACAGTTTTTAATAGTGAGTATGGCAAAAATGTCTGCATCTTTATGCAGCAGCCCACTTCGTTGATATGCAGCTCTCACGTGCTGCCGAGATCTTCTCCAAGTGTTCCTCTCCTGTGTTGAGTGGCATGGGGCTTTGTAGTGGAAAATGCCCCACCCCTGAACCAGTCGCTGCAGTGTTTGCTTCACTGCCGAACCCTCTCAATCACTGAGTGACCCTGGAACAAGTCTGAATGAAGTAGCAGTTCAAAACTATAAAAGCAGGCAATGATGACAGTTTTTAGCAGTGAGTATGGCAAAAATATCCGCATCTGTATTTGGCAGCCCCCTTCAGCGATATCCAGCTCTCACCTGCTGCCAGAGAGAGTAATGCTCAGGTCGGAGGTGTGTTACAGGTCTTGAGCAACTAGGTGGTGGTTGGAGTAGTCATTTAGGAGAAGCAATCACTCTGAGTGGTAGAGGTGAGGTAAAGTCAGAGATTCCATTTAAAGGGTCCAAGCATTGCAGAGGAAAGTGCTTCTTTGTTGAGGGTATTGAATCAATGTGGAGTCCTGTGGGTGAAGGACTGCTGACCCATAGAGGTACAACATCTAGGAACCTGGAAGGTTTGGTATTAGGCACCACATGTATGCTTATTACCACAGAATGCAGTGAGGAGCTTACAAACACCTGGAGCCATGAGACCAAGGAGAACCTTTTTGGTTAGCAAGCAGGTCTGGTATTGTATTCTGTTGAGGAGTGGTAGCCAGCCAGCCTGTGTGTAGAGGTCACAGGTGTGTGTAAGTTGGGCAGCACCCGTCAAAAGCCTGCAGGCTTTGTTGAGTGAGACTGAGATCCTGCAGAGGGCAGTTGTAGAAGCAGAGCCGTAGATGGCCAGACCGTAGTCAATGATAGAGGTGACAGAGCTGTAGATGGCCAGCCTAAGGGCATTCGCAAACATACATTACTTGTGCTTGTGCAACAGGCCAATCTGTATGTTGGTGGCCTTGGCAACAGACTCAATATGCCGAGTATAAGAGAGGGTACTATCCAGTGTGAAACCAAGGTACTTGAACTCCACGACATGTTCAAGTGTGTACTCAGCATTGTTCTTGATGGTGAGGGACAGAGATTTGCGCCTGCTCCATGGATTACAGAAGGTCATGACTTTGGTCTTACTGTAGTTCAGGATGAGTTTATGCATGCTGAACCATTCTTCAACATGCTGGAAGTCAAGCTGCAGCTGGGTTTCAAGGATTTTAGAGTCATGGTAGCTAGAGAACAGGACTGCGTCATCCATGTAGAGTAGTATTTTTTGCTGGCAGACACTAGGGAGATTGTTGAGGAAGAAGGAGAAGAGTAATGGGAACAGAATGGACCCCTGGGGGACTCCCAAGAGGACTGGCTTTACATCAGATGTAACACCTGCTATCCTGACACATTGGACCCAATTCCCGAGGTAGCTAGCAAACCATGGAACGGCATCATTGGAAAGCCCAATGGAGGACAGTTGCCTGAGAAGTAGAGGGTGATTAATGGTGTCGAAGGCCTTCATCGGATCTATGAATACAGCTCCCCCATAGTTTCCTTTGTCGACCGCGTCATGGATGAAACTTGTAAATTCCAGAAGGGCCATGGTGGTGCTGTACCCTTTTCTGAAGCCATGTTGTTCTGGGCATTGGACTTCATACTTATCCAGGAATTCAGCTAATTGGTCCAAAACTATTTGCTCCAATGCCTTAGATAATAGGGGGAGGAGTGAGATATGTCTGTAGTTGGTGTGAAGAGACCTGTCACCATTTTTGTGCACCGGTGTGACAGTTGTCTGTTTCCAGAGTGAGGGGAATTGACCCAGTCTTAGTGAGAGGTTAAAGATCTTTGTTAGGGTTTCAAGAATTTTGTCCAGAACTTGAGACAATAGTTTTAGGTCAAGGGAGTCTCCACTGTACCCTGGTTTGCACATGGCCTTGTGGATATAGTTATAGGCCACTTGTGGTGGAACCTCTTTGAAGAAGAACTGTAGAGCTGTGTGATAATGTTGGGGGGGTCACGTGGGGGGCATTGGAGGAAGTGTCGTCCAAGAAATCAAGAGGAAGGACACTGTCCAGGTTAGAGAATGCAGTATTAAAGGTATTGGTAATGATGCTAAGGCCGAGCGTTGGAGTGCCAAGAATATTGAGCATGGTGGGAGGTGCCTTTGAATCCTTGCCTGTCAGTTCTTTCAAGTTGTTTCAGAAGTTTTTCCCATCATCCCAGGAGTTGGTCAGTGCCTCCTTGTAATATTTGTTTTTAGCATTCCGGATCTGTCGAGTGCAGTCATTTCTGGCTGCTTTGTATTTTTGTATGTTACCTTGTGTCGGAGTAGCACGAGCACAGTGCCAGAGGTGGTCCCTGTTCTTAAGTCATGTTACAAGCACAGCAGTAATCCAAGGGTTGGAGCGTCCTTTGACCTTCATCTTTTTCAATGGCACATAGATGTCACAGGCTGCATTAAAGCAGTTGATGAACAAGTCCAAGGCTTTGTTAGTGTCACTGAGTGTGTCAATCACAGCCCAGTCAAGTCTGTTTAGTTGGGATTTTAGCAGCTGAAGGTGCCCTTGATTAATAACCCTTGTGTAGATTAGCTTGGGAGGGGGTTTGCGGAATTTGTTAGTCCAGGAGCAGATGACAGGTGAGTGGTCACTTATTGCATCCAGGAGAACTGAAACATTAGAGATTCATTCAGGACAGTTAGACAGAATCCAATCCAGTAGTGTGAAAGTTTCAGTCCTATAGCTGCATCTAGTGGAGGCGAGGACAAGTTGTGTGAGGTACTGTACCGTGACTGCATCCTTATAGACAGAGGCCTCAGGGGAGAGCCAGTTAATATTAAAATCACCCAGAATTATGGTTTCTGAGTTAGGATGCTAGCTCCTTAGGTATTCCATGATGCTGTTAAAGCCAATGGCCTGGTCCTTTGGGGGTAGGTAAACTGAGACAACAGTGAGTTCCTTATTACGGGCTCCAAGGATGACTTTGATGGTGAGGACCTGAGAAGAGTTGCCCTGGTGAGGAGATGGAATGACATGACACCAAGAAGGTATTCCTTAGATATATGGCACATCCCCCACCATGATTAGTAATCCTGTCTTACCTGAATAAGTAGTAGCCAGGGATTGAAACTGAAGCATCTGGGATCTTAGGGTTTAGCCATGTTTCAACAACACAGAGGACATCAGGATTGTGCTGTTGGTGCCATGTTTGGAGGTGATCAAGCTTGCTGAAGATGCTGCAGGCGTTAATAGATGCCAAGGTGAGAGACCCTTCCCTCTTTTTTGATAAATCCGCGGACTGCCCAGATGGTCCTGGATTGGGGTAAACATTTCCTGAGAGCAGGAGCAGCATAAGCAGAAGTCATAGGAGAAAGGATTTGAGCATGTTGCAGACTTGCTTGTTTGTTATGTTCCTATGTCTTTTGGTGCCACAGGGCAGACGCTGACTAGATATGTTGTAGAATACAAATATAGCCTGAGGGATCACCAGGAGGTTGAGCACCTGTAGTTTGAGAAGGTAGCCAATGTGCCATAAGGGGGAGCAGAGGGCTAAGTTATTGGTGCTATGTGTCCCTGTGGCCATACCAAGAGTGTAGTGCAGGACATTGAGCGGTACATGCAGCAGGTAAGAATGGCATGGGTTGCTCCCAGGGAGTAAGGGACAGAAAAGCACAAACGTAGCCATTACAATCCACTGAGTAAACATCTCAAGTCAGGAGAATAATTTGCTTCCTAGAGAGATCACAGAGGGGAAGGGGAGTTCACTAATGTTGAACAAAGTAGCAGCTAAGCTGGTCACAGAGAGCATGTGCAGCTTACAAGATGGAATGGTTAAGTCAGGAATAGCTGACCCAATGGGAGAAGGACACTCAGAGTGGGAGGGTCGAAAGCATATTTAAAGGAGGCCGGGGGTGGGGGTGGGGACAAAATATCCTGATAGGAGAGAGGCTTAAAACCGATAGGAGAGAGGCTAAAACCAAGCAGCAGACCAACGAAAAGCGCACCAATGGCCGTGCTGCCTGATGCCATCCGGTCCAATCACAAGCCACAAGCAGTGGCAAAAAAACAATCGGTTTCCAGTAGCAGAGAACCAGGCTCCTTCACTAAGGGGCGGACACACCTTGGGCAGTGATCTAAGTCAGGGTTCCAGGACAGTGGTCTGAGGGTGTCTGTGGGGACAGCCCAATGGCCGAGGTTGCAGCCGTTGGGCGCCGCTTACGGTGGTAGTGTCGTCCATGCAGGCAGGCTCCCTAGAGTGGAAGTTGAAAAGAGAAGCCGATTAAGAGGGTTGCAAATACTGTGAAAGAGGGGCAGGGGACTGGCGGCAGACCATCAGTGGTGGGGGGCGAAGTTGAATAACAAAGGACATGGTACAGCATCTATGGGAGGGGTTGGAAGGTGAGACAAGAAGATGAGAGGCAGCAATTAACAGGCAGGAAGGGACTTAAAGTTAGGGGGAAAGTGGAGGTGGTGTGAGCTCAGAGGAGTCAAATCCAGCAAAAACAAGAGGTTTTGAGAGAAAATATAAAAGAGAGATGAGGGGAGGTAGCGAGCTGGGGGGGGGGGTCGTGTCTGGGAATGTTACGGACCCAAGTAAGTGGACAGGAGGGCTGAGGGTGAGTGAGCGGGAAAAGTAGGAAAATAGATCTTAAAATTACACAGTACTGAGTTAAACAGCTGAGCTAACACAGCAATAAAAATGCAGATAACAGTGCAGCAGTAACAGTAGTAAAAACAATATTTGTAACAGTAATACAGATGAGTAGTGATACAGTGGAAAGATTCTAACAGTTCTTAAAAATATCCTGTGTAGGAGAGAGGCTTAATACCTGAAGGAGAGAAGCAAAAACCAAACAGTAGACTGAGCAAAAAGCGCACCAATGGCCGTGCTGCCTGATGCTGTCCGGTCCAATCACAAGCCACAAAAAGTGGCAGCAAACCAATCGGTTTACAGCTGCAGAGAACCAGGCTCCTTCACTAAGGGGTGGACGTACCTTGGGCAGGGATCCGAGTTAGGGTTCCAAGAGAACAGTCTGAGAGTGTCTGTGGGGCCGGTGCAGCTGCCGAGGTTGCAGATGTTTTGCACCACTTACAGCAGTAGTGCCATCTGTGCAGGCAGGCTCCCTTGGGCAGGGGTCTGAGTCAAGATTGCAGGAGAGCAGTCTGATAGTGTCTGTGGGCCCAGTGCAGCAGCTGAAGTTGCGGCCATTGGGCGCTGCTTACAGTGGTAGTGCCATCCGTGCAGGCAGGCTCTCTTGGGCAGGGATCCGAGTCAGGGTTCCAGGAGAGTGGTCTGAGAGTGTCTGTGGAGCCAGCTCAGTGGCCGAAGTTGCGACCGTTGGGTGCCACTTACGACAATAGTGCCATCCATGCAGGCAGCCTCCCTTGGGCAGGGATCCAAGTCAGGGTTCCAGGATAGCAGTCTGAGAGTGACTGTGGGGCCGGTGCAGCAGCTGAAGTTGCGGCCATTGGGCACCGCTTATGGTGGTAGTGCCGTCTGTGCAGGCAGGTTCCCTTGGGCAGGGATCTGAGTCAGGGTTCCAGGAGAGTGGTCTGAGAGTGTCGTTGGGGCTGGCACAGTGACCAAAGTTGCAACCGTTGAGCGCCACTTACAGCGGTAGTGCAGTTCGTGCAAGCAGGCTCCCTTGGTCAGGGATCTCTTGGGCATTGATACCACACGTTCTAGCTTCTCTGTTCCTGGTAAACAGTTCTTTAAAGTTCACAGTGTTTATTCCCTTCAGAAAGTTGAAGGTCTCAGTCATAGTCCCCCTCATGTAGTTTTAAGTGAATACATGTTCAGTGCCTTTATTTGATCACACAGAATCTGCCTTCCTGGCCCTGAATCATCTTGGTCACACTGTGTTGTGCTGGCTCTAGCCTGTCCTTATCCTTTTTTAGTTGGGGACTCCAAAACTGGGCACAATACTCCAATTGTGGCCCTACCAGTGACCTATACAAGGATAATAATACCTCCTGGTTCCTACTGTCGATCCCTCTACCAATGCACTCTAGCATCTTGTTAGCCTTGCTGAAGGCATTGTTAAACTGGCTGGTTTGTGTAAAGGAGACAATGATGATGATGATTCTTAGATCCCTTTCCTCTGATGTTGTGTCCAACTGAACTTCTCCCATCCAATACTCTGTTCTGAGCTTTTTGTTCCCTAAGTGTATCACTTTGCACTTCTTGGCATTGAATTTCAGTTGCCACACTTTGGACCAGTTTTCTAGCCTTTGCAGGTCTCTCTGCAGTTCCCTTATCCTCTCCATGTTGCCAGCTCTACCACAGAGTTTAGTGTCATCTTTGAATGGGCACAAAATGCCCTGGATTCCCTCACTTAGGTTTCTGATGAACATATTGATGAGGACTGGGCCCAGGACATACCCTTGTGGCACTCTGCTGGTAATCTCTCTTTACACTGATCTGACCCCATTCACCACAACTCTCTGCACCCTCCCCTCCAGCCAACTACCGATCCACTTTATTATTTCAGTAGCTGTACCCCGATCCCCCATCTTGTTTAGCATCCTTCAGTGTGTCACCAAGTCGAATGCCTTGCTGAAATCCAAGTACAGTAAGTCTACTGCGTGCCCCTTGTCAAATACCTTGGTTACCCAGTCAAAGAATGTTATCAGGATGGTCTGACAAGACCCCCCTGCCACGAGCCTGTGCTGCACGGTGGAAGACTAGGTTTGCAGGCAAAGGCACCTAGATTCACCTGAGCTCTTTTCTTCTAGGTTTGCTTACAAGGACAGAGCAAGGAAAAAGATTGTCTTCTTTTGCCTAGGCAGATTTACTGTGTGATATTATTTTCTTTTATACTCACAGGGTCTGTTACTGTTTTCTTGCTAACATTTTACTGCTTTATTGTTCTCTGATTCAAATTGCTGTTGCAGGGTATGCTTTCTGCTGTATTGTTACAGGGTGCGCTTACAGATTTGTTATTGTTTTGTACTTACAGATTACTGCTGTAATCTTCTCTGATTCAAACTGTTTTTTGCAAGGTATATCTTCTGTTACTGCTTTATTTTTCTCCGTAGCAAAGTATTTTTTTGCAGGATATATCTTCTGTAAAATTATTACAAGTGGTGCTTTACAGGTTTTACAGTTTTATCTATCATTGGGCTAAGCTTTCAGGCTACTGCATTTGTTGTTAGTTAATTATTTCTGCTCTTATCTCCTTGTTTCTTTCGTCCATGTTTTTTCTTTTTCAACAGGGGAAGGGCCCAACCACCCCATGCTATACTCCTTTTATAGGGTAGTACAGTCATGATATTTCCTGTAGCAAAGCAGGAAGGGGAGGATCAGAGGGGTATCCATGCAGTGACCTCATTTACAGGGGCACAAGTAATTTAACATGTTATAACAAGTTATATAAAAACAAACAAACAAACAAACAAAACAAAAAATCTAACTTTTGCTTTTATTTTCCTCCTTCTAATTACTTGGACCAGGTTATAAACAAGACAGCTCATCTGGAATGGATATTATTAACTGCAGGCACTGCAGGACACTTTTCAAAAGGGCATTTATATAGGATTTAGGATGCTGTCCTACAAGCTGGACCATTGGAGATCTAAGGGCTCAGCTCCAGGCAGCATGGGCAGAGATTGCATGCCTCAAACCACATATTCAGGAGGAAATATATTATAAGAACCACCCGCCATTTCTCCAACATCCAACTGAAGCACCTCAACCGCAGAGGGTAGTTGGTCTGGGAGGTTGGCAGGTAGTTAGGAAGGGCAAATTGGTTGCCCTGTCATTCAATGCTCTCCAGTGTATCACCTCCACAATATATATCATCATCCCTGATGACCTGTGGATTATCTAATATGGCCGCCAGGCTAGGCGTGCTGATGCTGCTCCTTTTTAGGAGTTTTAGTTTTATTTAATTTTAGTTTTATTTAGTTATTTTATTTAGTCCTGTTTTTTCTTTTATTTTATTTTGTTTTCACAGCTGGAGTTCTGCTGCTTGCGGCAGTGGTAGCGGAGGTTTGTGCTGTGTTTTTACTTGTTCCCTGAACTCCAGGAGAGAGACTGGCCATGCCTTTTCTACTGCCCATTTTATTTATTTTGTCTCTCACTTTCTGCTAGCATTGTTCTTGCTTCGGGCGTGAGGAGTTTGTCGGTGCCCGGGATTGTACGCTGACTGTGCTGACTGTCTCTTCCATCTGCTTGTAAAGAGCTGATCATGTTGACTGTGCCTTCTTTCCACCTTGCTGGTGAGGAGTTTCACAGGCGTGCGGAGGGCGAGGGCTGTGGTGAGTCCTTGGTTGATCCTTGAGGAGAGCTTGGTGGAGTCGTGGTTGTGGAGTGCTAGCAAAGAAGAATGGAGAGTTTTGACTTTGTGCTCTGCTGGTGACTTTTCTGCATTCTTTTTGTCCACCCTTTTAATCTTGGGTGGTGGGTTGGCCATGACTGGTGAAGTACTGATTTCTTGGTTTGAATCCCTGTCCTTTGCTCATTTTGACAGGTGTTATTTCTTTTGGGGATCTGCTGCCCCGGGGGAACTTGGAGTATTTGTCCAGCCGGGGAGCAGACTGGGGCACTACGCTCCCTTGGTCCCTCAGAAATGGCTGCAATAGTGGCCTCTCTTAGGGTCCTTTGGTGGGGGTTGCATTATTTTCCCGAGGAGTGCACCGGTCATCTGAGTGAGACTCTTCAAGCAAGATCGTTTTGTGGATTCATCCTTTGGATTTGTTTTTCCTCATTGGATTAATCGGGTTCGGTGACTTGCCTTGGTCTTGGATTTATTTAATCT
Source organism: Neoceratodus forsteri (assembly GCA_016271365.2). Lineage (NCBI taxonomy): Eukaryota > Metazoa > Chordata > Ceratodontiformes > Ceratodontidae > Neoceratodus > Neoceratodus forsteri. The sequence goes on from CM057453.1 coordinate 393,512,859, forward strand.
CTGGGCTTGTATTGAAAAGACTGTTGACTCCCTTCCGTGGATTAAAACTCTTCTGTCGATTGGACGACCGGGTGGTGAGAGGACCCTGCGTCCATACATTCTGATGATCTATTTTTGTTTTTGGTGGATTTTACAGTTTGTGACTTTTTCTGGCAGTGAAGAAGATCAAAACTATCCTTCTCCCAGGTTGTGAGAGGACTGAGGGGTGGTGTTTATAATGCCATTTTGTTGATTGGAGAAAACTTTCGTTTTGTTTTCTTTTTGTTATAATTGTTTGGCAGTGAGAGTGCCTTTTTAGCCTTTTTCCCTCTGTGGTGAGAGGACTGGGTGGGGATTACATATTGCATTTCATTGTTTTATCTTTTTGAGTTTGGGGGGCGAGAGTCCCTAAATCTTGTCTTCTTATATTTTTTTTTTGTGTGTTGTTTTTGTACGTGGGGGTGGGGGTTTCAGGGTCTTTTTAATTTAAGCTCAGATTTGATGTGCTAACCAGGAGTCTGGTGGGGTTTTTAACTGTTTTCTTTAGGGGTGTGTGTATTAGTTTTATCTTGGGGTTTTGTTTATTGTATTTATTATTTTGTAGTATAGCAGCAGCATGTGCCGGGCCCTAGCCTCCATGGTGGTGCTCTACTCATCCTCTTCTCTTCATGCCCTTCACCCTTTTTATCTTCCCCCTCTCCAGTTTGAGATCTAACAGCGCTGTAGAGTGCTGGGCATTATGCATAGGAGAAGGAGAAGGGTGAGGGGTTATGAACAGGGGAGGATGGATGAGGGTGGGTCACCGTATTGGGGTGGTTGGTTACAGAAGGCGCCCTGGGGTGAAATGGAATCCAGATTGTGGTTTTCCATGTCGGGTGCCCATACCCAAGGGTATCACCGAATATGGTTGCAGATGGCCTGGGCGGCCTTTGAGGTTCATCCAACTCGGGTGGTGTTGTGCAATGCCAGGTCCATTAAAAATAAGACGGCAATTATTGCTGATCTTGTTGGTACGGTGGACCTGGCTTGCATCACCGAGACCTGGTTGGATGAGAACTCTGGCCCCATTTTGGAGGCTATGACTCCGGCCGTGTACTCGGCGATACACTGCTCGAGATTGGATCACAGGGTGGGGTTGCAGTCTGTTTCAAGACTGAACTTGGCCTCACGGAGGTACTAGCGGAGGGTTGAGTCCTTTGAGCGTATAGTAGTAGCATGTGTAGGCTTTCGAATCGCCCTCATTTACCATCCACCCAGTGATGAGAAGTGATTCCTTCAGGAAGTGGCGGACTTCGTTGTCGACATGGCGTTTGAGTCACCCAGATTGATGGTTCTGGGTGATTTTAATGCCTGGGGCAATGATGAACTCTCGCAATTTGGTCAACACTTCCTCCAGTTAATGACAATGCTGGGCCTTACATAGGTGGTTTCCACTGCTATACATAAATTTGGACACTCTCTGGACCTAATCTTCCTCCTAGGGGTCGAAGCATTTGATGTGACAGTGGAACCCATTGTGTGGTCTGATCATTACACGGTGGGGTTTAGTTTTTGCACCCCCTCTAGAAGGCCTTCCCCTGTGGAGTTGGTTAGATACCGCCCATTACGGATATAGATCCCCAAGGCCTTGCGGTGGTACTTGACCTCTCATCTCTCGCGTTCACAAGCAATGATCCAGAGACTCTCGTGTTAGCTTATAACGCAGCCATTGCAGGGGCTCTGGATTTCATTGCTCCAGTTCGTGTTTGCCCCCTCTCCCTTCACCCCAAGTCCCCTTGATTTGATGGGACGTTGAGGGAGATGCAGAGATGGGGTGAAGGTTAGAGCGCTGCTGGCGAAGGTCCGCCCTTGATGCCGACCACCTTAGATTGATGGACCATTATTTGGTCTATCAATCTGCAATCACCCATAAGAAAACAGAATTCCTCTCCAGGGAGATTGCAGTTGTTTGGAATCGACCTGCTCAGCTATTTCAAACTGTGGACAGACTGTGCAACCCAGTCTGTCTGCAAGTTTGGAAAGCTTTTTCGCAATTAGAGTGTGAGGAACTAGCTCATTCCTTCGAAAATAAGGTGGCCGACTTTAAGACGGAACTGCTGCCATCACACTCTAAGGGGGTTACCATGGACCAGTGTGAGACCACTGTGCCCCAATTTTCCTGGAGTTCCTTCGGTCAGCCAGATTTCATGGATGTCATGAGAATCATCCAGATTATGCACCCTACGTGCTGTAGTCTGGATCCTGGACTGACTTCCCTAATTTTGGGTTGTATTGATATCATCGGTCCAATCCTTGTGCGGATAGTCAGGTACTGCTTGGAATCTGGTGAGTTTCCTAGCTCCCTGAAAGAGGCGGTGGTGACACCACCCTTTAAGAAACCTACCATGGACCCTGACTGTCTTGCAAACTACAGACCTACCTCTAACCTTCCCTTTGTTGGGAAGGTGATTGAGAAAGTAGTGACAGCACAACTGGAGGACCATTTGACCATCCATGACATCTATGAACCCCTCCAGTCCAATTTTCATAAATGACATAGTATTGAGACAGTGCTGGTTCGGGTGCTAAAAGATCTCCTGATGGCTAAAGATCAGAAGAGCTGTTCCATCTTGGTTCTCCTCGACCTATCTTCAGCGTTTGACACCATAGATCACATGGTGTTGATAGAACGCCGGAGGCTCTTATGCGGAATATCAGAAACTGTATTAAGATGGTTCTCTTCATTCTTCACCAGGAGATTACAGAGCTGTGTCTGGGTTTTTTTCCTTGGATTCAACGGCTTTGTTGTGTGGGATGCCTCAGGGTTCAGTATTGTCACCCATGTTATTTGCAGTGTATATGCTACTCATCGGAGACATTGTTAGAAGGTATGGGCTGAGGTTTCACTGTTATGCAGATGATACCCAGCTCTACCTTTCTTTTGCCCCCAACCAGAAGGGAGCTCTCTCGGTCTTTAACAGCTGTCTAAAAGAAATCCAGGAGTGGATGGATTCTAGTTGGCTGAGGTTGAACTCAGAAAAACTAAGGTACTGGATGTGGACCCTGGTCGACAGATAGGGGGGTTCTGTGGTACTGCGTCCTCTGGAATTTTTCTTGGAGGCATTTCTCTCCCAACCTCTGAACAGGTGTGTAACCTGGGGGTGATTCTTGCTGATAGACTGACACTGCAGTCATAGGTGTCGGCTGTCATCAAGACTTCCTTTTACCATCTTAGGAACATTGCCAGGCTTAGGCATCTTGTTCTGTCTGCCGACTTTCCAACTTTAGTCCATGCCTTTGTTTCCTCGCACCTGGATTACTGCAACTCCCTCTATCTAGGGCTTTCAGGGGTTGAAAATCATTGCCTACAGCTAGTGCAGAATGCTGCAGCCTGGATTTTGATGTGTTCTTGCAGATCCTGTCATATTACTCCGGTGCTGCATGAACTGCTCTGGCTGCCGATTCGGTGGTGGATCACTTTTAAAGTCAGCTTGCTGACTTTCAAAGCCCTACACGATTTGGGCCTGGTTTATCTGAAAGAAATTCTGGTTCCCTACTGCCCCGATCGATTGCTCCGCTTGGCCGACGAGGGGTTGCTAGAGGTTCCAAGAGTGAATTTGAAATCATCTGGTGCTCGTGCTTTCTCTTATGCTGCCCCCACCCTTTGGAACTCTCTACCCCGTCGGTTACGGGAGTGCACTTCCGTTGAGGGATTTACGAGGGGTCTGAAAACCTTTCTTTGGGAAAAAGCATTTTTAGAACATTAATTGACATAATGTCTTGGTCTTGTTGAATATTTTTAATTACTTTTTAATTGTTTTAACTGTTGTTTATGTAAGGCGCCTTGATATTTGAAATAAAATTATTATTATTATATATGAAAACTACAAACAGGTATCTGTCTCTACCTCCAAAATCAAAAAGGGGCAGAAAACACTGCAGAGAAGAACACTTCAGCACAGGAGCTAGCACAACAAAACTCACCCAAAACAGGGACCAAAACAAAAAAATGAAATCCATAGCACTTCTGATAATAGGAGATTCCATGATTTGGGGAGTTGATACCTACCTCCAGCCAGGGGTAGTGGTCAGATTTCTCCCAGGTACATCAGTGTGGAGAGACACTGACCTCATTACTGAAATTGTGCAGGAAGCAGGAGAAAACATTGACATCCTGGTACACATAGAGAATAATGATCTCGTCAACCAGTCAGGTGTGGAGACCAAGGAACACCTGAAAAGGCTGGGAGACAAACTGTCATCCATTTCATCTGGCATCTCCTGCTCTGAGATCCTGCCGGTCTGGGATAAGGAGGCAGATGGACAGAATGTCAGAGAAGGGGAGATAGGAAAGCTAAACATGTGGCTCAAGGGCTGGTGCCAGGAAAAAGGACACAAATTTGTAGGTAACTGGCAACAGTTTTGGGAGTGAAAGTTCTTTAATTTTGATGGACTGCATCTAACTTAGGAGGGAGTCAGTGCATTGGGGCTGAATTTTGACGTCGTTACAGAATATTTAATCTAGCAAAAGAGGAGAGGGGTGCAGCACCCAATACATCGAATGGGAAGAACACCCCTTCCCTCTCAGCTAGTGATCAAACAGGAGTTCAGCATGTTTGTAGTTCATTTGCATCACCAGGTAAGGAAAAAGGTCTGGCTCTCCATATGACATGCTGGGGAAACACCGGACCTCACCCAACTAATGCACCGAAATATAGCCAAAGGAAAATCACATACAAATGCCTGCAGCCTGGGAAACGAAATCCCAGACCTGCAGGCAACCATGACAGAGGCTAAACTGGACATAGCAGCCATTAGTGAGACATGGTTCACCAGTAACCACATTTGGGAGACTTGAGGACCCGGCTATGTACTGCTCAGATGAGACTGAGGGGCAAAAAGGGGGGGGGAGTGGCCCTTCATGTCAATGAAAATATCAAAACTACAGAAATTCAGAATACACATAAGGAGCCACAAAAACTGTGAGTCACCCTGGAAACAGGAAATGGGACAGCCATACGAACTGGGGTTGTCTACAGGCCTCTAGACCAGGGGGAGGACATAGACACATTACTGTTAGAAGATATACAAAACATGACAGCTAAAGGGGAGGTTCTGATACTGGGAGACTTCAACATGCTAGATACAGATTAGCCAATACCAGCAGGAACATCCACCAGAACTAGACACGTGGTGGATTCCCTGCAGGGGGAAGGCCTCAAACAACTGGTACAACAATCCACAAAAAACAGGGCAATCCTAGATCTAGTACTGACTAACGGGGAAAGGATCACAGATTTACAGGTAGAAGGTCACCTCGGGGCCAGTGAGTATCAAATGGTATGGTTCAATTTGGTCAATAGAATTAAATCATCCCATTCCAAGGCAAACATATGGGACTTCAGAGGAGCTGACGTTGATAAGATGGCCAACAGAGTTAAGCTAGCTCTGGACTACAGGACCCAAGGCAGCATGGTTTCACCAGGGGGAGGTCATGTCAGACCAACCTCATTGAATTTTTTGGCTGGGTAACTAGGGAGGTGGATCAGGGGAGGGCAGTGGACATGGCCTATCTGGACGTCAGCAAGGCCTTTGACACTGTGCCACGTAGAAGACTATTACACAAACTGGGGAATATGGGTGTGGGCAGGACAGTAGTGTGGTGGGTAGGTAACTGGCTTGGTGGCAGGACACAGAGGGTGGTGGTACATGGCTGTCACTCCACAGAGGGAAGATTGACCAGTGGGGTACCACAGGGATCAGTGCTGGGACCGGTCCTATTCAACATCTTCATCAGTGACATTGCACAGGACCTAGAAGGCAGAATTTCACTGTTCACTGATGACACAAAGCTCTGTAACAGAGTAGACACACCAGAGGGTGTAGACAGAATGAGAAGGACCTGCAGAAACTTGAAGAATGGTCAGGGTTTGGCAGTTGAAATTCAATGCAAGGAAGTGCAAGATAATGCATATAGGGCACAAAACCCTGGCACAATATATCAGTTGGGGGTGAGGATATAGCATGCACCAAGCAGGAAAGGGATCTTGGGGTTATCATCTCTGATGACCTCAAGATAGGGAAACAGTGTGACAAGGCAGCAGGTAAAGCAAATAGGATGCTGGGATGTATAGGCAGGGCATCACCAGCAGGAAAAGGGAGGTCATAATTCCGCTATACAAAACACTAGTGAGGCCCCACCCTGGAGTACAGTGTACAGTTCTGGAGACCATACCTACTGCCAGGACATAGACAGGGTAGAGAAGGTTCAGAGGAGGGCAACAAAGATGGTGCATGGATTGCATCACAAGTCCTATGAAGACAGGTTGAAGGAACTGAACATGTACTCCCTGGAGGAGAGGAGGGAGAGAGGGGATATGATAGAGACATATAAGTATCTTATAGGGAGGAACAGGGTGCAGGAATACACTATTTTTAAGCGAAAAAGATGTTCCAGGACTAGAGGGCATGGGATGAAGTTGGAGGGAGGACGATTCAGAGAAAACATGAGGAAGAATTTCTTCACAGAACGGGTAGTGGACAAGTGGAACACCCTGCCAGAGGAAGTGGTGGGGGCTGAAACAATCATGGGATTTAAGAATGCATGGGATAGACATAAAGGAATTCTGGAGGTCAGGGGTTAGGGGCAACAGACTTCTAGGAAAACATAAACTGAACTTACAAGCTCAAATGGGCAGACTGGGTGGGCCATAGGCCCTTATTTGCTGACACTGTCTATATATCTATGTATCTATGGCAAAAAGAAATACAGGTAAAAGGGGTACAGGGAAAGTGGGAAAGCATTAAGGATGCAATACTAGAAGCAACATCCCATTGTGTTACACAGAAAAGGAAGAGCAAAAGAAGGAGGAAACCGCTTTGGTTCTCAAAAACAGTAGCAGAAAAGGTCAGAGCCAAAAGGCTGGCCTTCAGGAAATATAAGGGAACACAGCGGGACGAAGATAGGGAGGCATACCAAACTTCCCTAAGGAAGCAGGGAAGGCTGTAAGGCAGGCAAAGGCCCAAACCAAGGAAACACTAGCATGAATAGTAAAAGACAGATCCTGCCAAACCAACCTGGTCAAGTTCTATGACTTGGTAACTCGGCAACTGGACAGGGGCCATGCAGTGAATGTCCTGTATCTGGACTTCAGTAAGGCATTCGACTCAGTGCCACATGGAAGGCTGGGAAGGAAGTTAGTAGGCAGAGGGGCAGGTGCAAAGCTGGTGAGATGGGTAGGAAACTGGCTGCAGGGAAGGCAACAGAGGGTGGTGGTGGGTGGGGAGCTCTCACACCCAAAGGCAGTGACGAGTGGTGTTCCACAGGGCTCGGTGTTGGGACCAGTGTTGTTTGGGATATTCATTGCAGACATATCATGGGACATCAAGAGCAAGATCAGTCTGTTTGCTGATGATACCAAGGTAGGCGAGGTGGTGGATGACCTAGGGGATGGCAGGGTTGCAGGATGATCTGGCAAAGCTTGAAATCTGGTCAGACACCTGGCAACTGGGCTTTAATGCCAAAAGAGTGCAAGTGCTGCATTTTGGGTTGAAGAACCCAAGGAGGAGTTACCAGCTAGGGGAGTGCAGCTAGCCCAGACAGAGGAGGAGAAGGATCTGGGTGTGCTCATTACAGGGTCAATGAACAACTCGGTACAATGTAGGAAGGCAGCTGCAAGGCCAACAAAATGCTGGGTTGTATTGCAAGGGGTATATCCTCGAGGAGGGAGGAGGTGATTCTGCCACTGTATAGGTCATTAGTTAGACCACACCTGGAGTACTGTGTGCAGTACTGGCGTCCATATCTGAAGAGGGACATTAAGTTGCTGGAGGGGGTGCAGCGCAGAGTGACAAAGATGATCAAGGGACTGGGGGACATCATGCGGGAGGAGGTTGAAGGAGTTGAACATGTACTCACTGGAGGAGAGGAGAGACAGGGGTGACATGATTGAAACCTTTAAATACATGAAAGGAATAAACAAGACAAGTACCGAGGGGCTGTTCAAAGTAAGGGAGGGGAGGGACACCAGGGGCCATGATATGAGACTGGAGCGAGGAAGGTTCAGGAGGGAGATGAGGAGACACTTTTTTACAGAGAGGGTGGTGGCTGGGTGGAATGCGTTACCTCCTGAAGTGGCATGCAGTAGAACAGTGGACTGCTTCAAACGAGGATGGGACAGGACAAGGGGGAGGGTTAATGAAGGGGAAGGCTGGAAGAGAGGGGCAGCTGCAGAATAAGGGGTGCTAGCTGCACATTCGAGCAGACTTGATAGACCTGTAGGCCTTTATCTGCTGGCAAATTTCGTATGTTCGTAAAGGGACAAGACTTTCTATTGATACATTAGTGAAAGGAGAAAGTCCAGAGGGGGTATTGCTAAGATCAAAGGGAATAAGGGGGAGTTTGTGGAAGAGGACCAAAGAAAAGCATCTATCCTAAATAGATACTTCTGATCAGTATTTACTAAGGAGAAGGGAAGGCAGGGCCCACAGCTCAGCACCATGGACACAGGGGGGAGGGAGGTGTGCACAAGTCCCTTCACAAAAGATAGGCTCCTACAAGAGCTTGCTAAGCTCAGAGTGGACAAGGCAATGGGACCTGATGGGATACATCCCAGGGTACTAAAGGTGCTAAAGGTGGAACTAGCAGAGCCATTAGCAGAACTGTTTAGTGAGTCTCTGAGTATAGGAGAGGTCCCAGAAGACTGGAGAAGGGCTTATGTGATCCCACTCCACAAGAGTGGTAGCAAGGAGGAGGCAGAGAACTACAGACCAATCAGTTTTACCTCAGTAGTGGGCAAGATTATGGAGGCACTCCTTAAGGAAAGGATAGCATAACACCTGGAATCCATAGGAGCATAGGATCCAAGACAGCATGGGTTTACAACAGGAAGGTGCTGTCAAACTAATCTCATAGATTTCTTTGACTGGGTAACCAGAGTGGTGGACCAAGGGGGTGCAGTTGATGTCGCCTACCTTGACTTCAGCAAAGCTTTTGATACTGTTCCACATAGAAGATCGATTAATAAGCTGGGTAGGCTCGGGGTGGGTCAGAAGTTGGTCAACTGGGTGGCAACCTGGTTGGCAGGCAGAAAATAGAGAGTGGTGGTAAATGGTATACAGTAAGAAGAAATGCAGGTCACAAGTGGGGTACCTCAGGGATCAGTCCTGGGGCCAGTCCTCTTCAATATCTTCATCAGTGACATTGCAGATGACCTGGAGGGTAAAGTTTGTCTGTTTGCAGATAACACCAAGATCTGCAACAGAGTAGATGATCCAGGTGGGGTGGGCAGAATGAGAAGAGATCTGGATAAGCTGGCAAAATGGTCAGAAGAATGGCAACTGGGGTTTAACGCAAAGCAGTGCAAGATCATGCACATAGGGACGAGAAACCCAGAAGACACCTATAGGTTGGGAGGGGAGTTGCTGGCAATCACAGGGGAAGAAAGAGACTTGGGCATCATCATCACAGATGACCTGAAATCATCCAAGCAGACCACTAAAGCAGTAGGTAAGGCTAGACTGATGTTGGGGTGTATTAGTTGGGTTATCACAAGTTGTAAGAGGGAGGTAATAATCCCTCTTTACAAGACACTGGTTAGGCCCCATCTGGAGTACTGTGTGCAGTACTGGAGGCTGCACCTACAAAAGGACATTAACAAAATGGAGGCAGTCCAGAGAAGGGCAACCAAAATGGTGCAGGGACTGCATCAGAAAACATATGAGGACAGATTAACAGAGCTCAATATGTATACCCTACAGCAAATTAGGGAGAGAGGTGATATGATCGAAACATTCAAACATCTTAAGGGCATTAACAAGGTGAAAGAGTCTAACATGTTTCAATATAAGAAAAATAGCAGGACAAGAGGACACAGCATGAGATTAGAGGGAGGCCGATTAAGGGGTAATGTGAGGAAGTTCTTTTTCACAGAAAGGGTGGTGGATGCATGGAATGGCCTCCCTTAGGAAGTGATGGATATGAATACAGTGCACAGCTTCAAACAGGCATGGGATAGGCATAAAGGAGCAATACAGATGAGTATGAATAGATAGACCATTGACAGAGTAAAGGCCTATGGCACATTTATAAGGTAGGAAAAAAATGGGCAGACTGGATGTACCCTGCGGTCCTTATCTGCCATCAACTTCTATGTTTCTGTGTTTCTATGCATACTATCCCGAAGCCCACTGTTCTCCAGGTATTCCACTAGGTTGTTTTTGACTAGTGCCTCCATCAGTTTTCCTACCATGGAGGTAAGACTGATTGGTCTACAGTTTCCTGGCTGCTCCTTGTTCCCTCTCTTGTGTGGTGGATACTGAATAGCCCACTGGGGGTTTGGCTAAAACCAATGCCAGTTCCTTAAATAGCCTCAGATGCATCCCTTCTGGCCCTGGAGTCTTGTTTACCTTCAGGGCTGCTAACTATAATTTGACTCTTTCACTAGTATATTTCTACAGCCTCATTTCCAGGACCCTTCTTTGAGCTGCTTTATGCCTCTCACTTGCAAGGACCTACTGTTCTCCATAGTGAATACCAAGCAGAAGTAGTTGTTTATCACAGTTGTTTTCTGCACACCTTCCTCTATTACCCTGCACCCTCCTTTAGCCTGACAATTCCACCCATCTTTCTTTTCTCCCTTATTTGTCTAAACAACAGTTTTTCCCTTCCCTTGACCCCATCTGCACTATGCAGTTCTTGGTCTGCCTTTGCAATCCTGACTGCCCTTTTGGCCTCTTGAGTTTTTTCCTGGTACTTGTCCTATTACTTATTCTTTCTGGAGGAGCTGTGTTACTAAGCGTTGCATTAGCAATAACCAAGGGGTTCCAGTGATCAGCGGCCACATCGGCAGCTAGGCAGTGAGGAGAAGGGTCTGTCCAGCCACATCAGTGGCATCCAGCATTCCCCAGACTTCTGTGGCTGCATCAGTGACAAGAGGACTGAAGGCAGTGGCCTACACTGCAGAGTTGAAGAAGAGGGACTGCTGCACTGGTGGCTAGGGAGCAAGGAGGAGGGTCTGTCCTGTCGCATCAATGGCATCCAGCATTTCCCTGACTTCTGTGGCTGTATCAGCAGCAAGGAAACTGTAGGAGGTGGCCAGTGCCACACATCTGAAGCAGAGAGACTGTTCTTACTGCATCGGAGGTGAATGGGGAGGAGTGGCCCATAAGCCAATCAGGGCCAAGGGCAGGCAATTCAACTGTTCAGCTGGGCTTCAAAAGCAGTGAGCCCTTCCACTGACTTGATCCCCAGAGATCTGTGTTGCTAAGAGCTGCATCGGCAGCAACCAAGGGGTTCCAGTGATCAGTGGCCGCATCAGCAGATAGGGAGCAAGGAGGAGGGTCTGTCCAGCCACATTGGTGGCAGCCAGCATTCCCCTGACTTCTGTGGCTGCATCAGTGGCAAGAGGACTGTAGGTGGTGTCCCGCACTGCACAGCTGAGGAAGACGGACTGCTGCATCTGTGGCTAGGGAGCAAGGAGGAGGGTCTGTCCTGCCGCATCAGTGCATCCAGCATTTTTCTGACTTCTGCAGCTGCACTGGTAGCAAGGGAACTTTAGGAAGTGGCCGGCACCACACAGCTGAAGCAGAAGGACTGTTCTTACTGCATCGGTGATGAAAGGGGGGGGAATGGCCCATGAACAAATCAGGGCCAAGTGCAGGTGATTCAACTGTATGGCTAGACTTTAAAAGCTGCGAGCCCAGACACTGACCTCATCCCTACAGGAGCCGTGTTACTAACAGCTTTTTTTGTTCCACCCACCCACTCCTGACCCAACTGCTATTAAATGCCCATAGAGGAGGAGCAAACAAGAAAGGCACAAGCCTGGGACAGGACAGACAGGAGAGGAGGAGGAGGAGCTTTGGGCTGGGTAACAGATCACTGCGTCTAAAAGAAAAATTAAGGTCTTCTTCCAAGGGTCTAAACAGAGGCATAAGAGACACAGCTGGGCTACAGATCATTAGAGACTACAGGACAAATACAAACTTTCAAGAGAAACCAGACATTAAGGGGCATAAAAGAATCCTGTGCAGGGCAGGGGATTAGTGGGTGGTTCTATGTATAATAGGAGCAAACTGGTTGCATGCTTCTTTGTAAATTTCTAGAAGCTAGTCCTATGCTGCACTGCCTTGGCTTGATTTAACAAATCCTTTCATGCAGGAAGGGAATCTCTAGACAACAGTTATTGCCCTTGTGTTACTTTGCTGTTTCTAGTTGTCCATATTGCACTGCTTTAGCTGGATTTGCTCACTAATTCTTCCATGCAGTAGGGCAATTTCTTGTCAAGAAGCTATTAATTCTATGCATTCAGTGAAAGACTTCTGAGATGTTCTTTAAAGGGCATTAAGCAAAAGGCATTGGAGGTTAAAATCACATGCAACCCCTAGGTGGTGCTATCTCTAGAGTTACCACCCCTGCCTGTCTTCCTAACAACAGGTTGAGGGGCCTGGGCTCAAATATTAGGGTGCTTCCACTCAGAGTAACAATAGTGGGGTATCTACCTAACCTGTTATAGCCCTCTGGGAAGCTATAACCACTCACAAACCCTCCTAGTGGGCTTGTACAGTTAACAGCAGTTAATACACGGTCAGCAATTAACATTAATAATATGCACAGAATTGTCCCACTTACCACCAGGATCTCTGGTCTTGGTGCATGCCCTGTAACCCCCTGGAAAAGACAGTTTAGCAATACAGCATGCACTTTTTAACACAACCATTGTTAAGTCTGTTACTTTAAGCCCCGTAATAATATGTTCATAAACCAGTTTTAAATGTGACACAACAAAACAGTTTTATTTAGCGGAACGTGAACAAGGAGGGGGAACAAATTTAGGCAAATGATTATTATTTAGTAAACCAGATTAGTAAACACCATTAATTTAATCCTTTTGACAGACAGTCCCGTAGCTACTGGGTACTCAGATTTTATGCTGGCTGGCCAGAAACATTGCCCAGGGTTGCAACTGTCACTGGGGCCCTTGAAGAAAATTATCATTAAATTTAGGCAAGCTGAGGCAAATTATTTGTATACACAAATGGTTTGTCCCAGTCTAATGAAATTATTATAGTTAAGCAGGAAACAATTCGATGAAACCATAGAAAACACAACTTGACAGTTGCAGGGAGCTACCCTGAATTTACTCACTGTATCAGTCAATTGCGGACGATGACCTGGCAAAATGAAGATCTGGCACTGGAAGCAGATGCACATTTGGAAGTTGGGCCAACACATCTCACCTCCACGTCATGACCTTTCCCTGAAGGTGGCCAGAGCCTGCAATGGCTTTCTGTGCAGGGGTTGGATCCCCGAAGCTGGTCTCCCACTGGTGCTGCTGAAGATGGCACAAGAACAGGTAGCGTGCACCAGTTTAAGCAAAGGCCCAAGGCTGGATCAACACTTTTGGCAAACTTCAGTTTACTTGCTGGTGACCTTTCCAGCTGGCAGACAGTTCGATCACTGGTAAATGTGAACTCCTTTCTGGCAATCAGGAGTCCCTGGGCAGCAGGCTTTGATCCACAATAAACATTCAGCACATTTAAGGAAAACAGCATTTAGGTCTCTACCTCTCAGTTTAGTTTCAGGCTGGTTCACAATTGCAGTTGATTCACTGAACAAAACCTCTGAATCCAATAAAGTAGTCTCTCACACTCTCTTGGGCCGATCGTTTCACAGGAGCTTCTCGTCAGTCCAAAATCTCAAGCTACACTTTCAAATATCTTGAAGCTTTCTGCTGCAAGTAAAAGTTCATTTTTGGATTATTCCAATTACTGTAATCAGGCAGTCCCAAACAGGAGAACTACAACAGGAAAGCAAGTCAGACCTCTCCCCACTGATTCTGCTAGACTCCTTTCTAGAGCAGCTCCTTGATAGCTCGAGCTGCTCACTCTTCAAGCTCTAAATCCAACTGCTCATTGCTCTCTAACAGTTCTGGGCTTTCCCAGGGTTTCTTGAGTTCTGATTGGCTGGGGGGAGCAGTCAGTTACTGTCTGGATGCCCCCTTCAGTTCAGTTTACGTGCCAACCTGAAAAAAATACAAAAAATACAGTTTTTCCTTCCTATGAGGCACTGGAGTTAAGGACCCTTATAAGTCCCCTGAGTCCTATTGGTCCAATTACTAGAAGCCCCAGACCAAACATGGTGGCTCCCATTCAGTTCAGTTTAGCTGCAAGAAGGCAGGTTAAACAAAGTACTCTAATCTAAATATAGCAGCAAATTAGCTGTAAATAATCACAGTACTAGTCAGAGTGGAGCAAATTAAAGTGGTGTCTGACCAGTTGCGAGCTTTGAAGCACTCGAACCCAGCCCAGACCATTTACTATACACACACTGGATGATGTTTTAAAGGGACAGATACAGAGGCACATCATGGCACCCTCACAGGAATCATCAGGATTAACAAGCAGCCATGGATGTACCATCTGTGATGGATGGCTGCCTGACAGTGAGCATTACTGGAGCCCAGGAAGTCACTTTTTAAGGTAAGCCCCCAAATATGGGGGGGGGGGGCTACATACGTATAGCTGTTGCTGTGCTAAAACATCTGGGACTATAGTGGAGTTAGGAAAAATGGAGGGGCAACTGGTTTTGGATGGGAAAATGTAGTGGAACGGGGACAGTGCTGGGGTATGGTCCCCAGACTGCAAGGGCAGGGGGCTCTTTTGGAAGGGTGGTAGGGTGTACTGGTTGTGGGTTCGGCCATAGTACTGGCTATGGCATGGAGGATGGGGGGGCTGCATGGTATGCAGGCAGCTGGCACAACTAAGAGAGGAGGTTAGGTGATTGAGATGGACGCTAGGATGGACAGGGGTGAGGGGTAGTGAGAAGAAAAGGAGGGGATCCGCTGAGGGAGTAAGATGGGATAGAAACAGAAGAAGGGGAAATGGTGGCGATGTAGGTGGGTCTAAGAGCAAAAGCAGAAAGAGGCAGGTGTAGTCAGGAGGCGGATAGGAAGAGCACAAATGAGTACGTAAGCAGGGAAGGAGAAGTAGGGGTGGGCATAAGGGGGGGCTTCTGGGGGCTCAGGTAGATCAGTACTGGACACAAGAAGGACCAAGGGGAATGGCAGGAGATCAGGTCCAAAGTCTGCACGAAAGGGAAGGGATGGGGGAGAAGCCCTAGCCGGAGGGATATAGACAGTGGTCATAAAGCACAAAAACAGATTTGCACCACTAATGCCACAAAATGGGGATGAGAATAAGAAAACTGGAGCTGAGGCAGACTCAGGAGGAACAGGAGAGACAAACACGAAGGAAGGCTCAAGACAGGGGGAGTGGGGTTGTCCCTTCATGACAGGAGAGAGAGGAGGGCAAAAGTAAAGACAAGGGTGGAGGGGCGAATTCACCCCAGAGAGGGCAAACCCTCAAGAGAGGGGAGAAAGCGACCGCAGGTTTAGGGGAGGCTAAAACTGGGTGAATATGGGGAACTGACCAGAGCACTGGAAATTTCCGTCAGACCACGGGAAAGGGCAGGGCAAGGGGGGGAGATAGAGCTCACGGATAGTGGAGCAGAGAAGAGTGATTTCACAGAAAATGCCTTTTGGGGGACTGGGAGCACATAGAGAGAAGGGGTAAATTAGTACTCTGGGCAATACAAGGAGTAAAGAGGGAAGCAACAATAATGTAATTAATGAAATGCAAGGAACTGGGAATATGACAGAAGAGAGATACAAGCAGAAGGTTATGGATAGAAGGGTCTTACTTGTCGGGGAGTCAGTAATAAAAGGAATTTGATGGGAGGGCTGGGGGACAAAAGCAGTACAATATGGGTTGATTGCCTGCCAGGTATGATGGTGGCAGAGGTCATTCACTATATCCCCTCCAAAGGGAAACAGCAGGATGGGAAACCACACCTGGTGTTCCACTTAGGAACAAATGATCTGGCGGGGCTTAGCTTGTTGGAGGTGCAGGTGAGATTTAGAGCACTTCCTACGGTAGGTGCTGCAGCAACCTGGGGTTCAAATCTATGACTTTTTCAGAGGTGGTACCTGTACCAAGGGCAAGCACAGAGAGGAGATTAAGGATTGAGGAATTTAATCGATGGCTGACGGGATGGTGTGTACAGATGGGGTATGGGTTAGTAGGGGACTGGGGAACAATATGGGGGGATGAGAGCCTATTTGCCCCAGATAGACTGCACCTGAATAAGGAGGGTACGGCGGTGCTAAGAAGCAAGTTAGGAGAGTTCATAGAGCAGAACTATAATTTAAACTAAATTTGGGGGGGTTGGGAGCAAATCCACACCACGGGACAGGAGAAATGGGGGGCTACCAGCCTCTCCCCAGGATGGAAAAAAATAGGGTAGAGGAGAGGGGAAGGAAACATGCACCAGGGGACAAAAAAAATAGGTTAAGCGAATGGAGAGCCATGTGCACCAATGCCAGGAGCCTAGGAAACAAGATCCCAGTTATAGCAGCGGTCATGGCTGAGGCGGATCTGGACATCATGGAAATCATGGTGACATGGGGTCATGATGACCAGGATTGGGACATGGCAATACCGGGGTATGTACTTTATAGGAAAGACAACTTGGGAAGGAGAGGGGTGGGGGTTGCCCTATATGCAAAGCAACACATTAAGGTTGCAGAACTGCAGGGTTGGTGGGGAGGGGAACTGAGGCTTTATGGGTATCTTTGGACACAGGGAAGGGAGAAGTCATACTTTCCGGGGTGGTATATAGGCCACCACTGCAGTAGGATGAGGTGGATAAAGCAATGATGGAGGAGATCCAGAGGATTGCAAACAGAGTGGAGGTGCTGCTGATGGAGGACTTCAACTTGCCAGACATGGGTGGGCACCCCATCAGGGTTCTGTTGATAATGGCGGCGCAGACAGCGACTAGCATTATCTCAATGTCGGGGAATTAGTAACAATTTGCCACCCTGACATCCCATACGGAAGAACAGCGTGGGGGACTGAAAACACTTGTTCTGAGGGGCTGCACACTTCACATGGGGTCTTCACCCCCAAACCCCCATTTAAGGATTTTCAACCCAGGAGGGTGCATGTCCGGGGGGGGGGTTCGGAAAGCAAAAAAAAGACAAGTTTTGGGCCGGGCGCAAGAAAAGCACAGTAGTGCCCGGACCCAGACCCAAACCCAGAACCCCAGCACCATAAGCGGAGGCCAACCTCTGACCCAACAGTGCAGCTCGGCAGCTGACCGCAGCACCACCCCCTACATCCCCTCTGGCTCCTCCCAGGCCGTGCTCAACCCCCCTACGTGCGTGTACATGTAACAACATCCTATCACTAGGGTCGCCCACCCCACCACATCCAGTCACCCTTCCTGTCCTCTCACCTTACGGGCTTTTGCCCATATCATGTCGCCATTTCGGATGGTGCCATGATTCAGGAGCCCACCTCACGTGCTACCCCCCATCAGCAGCATACGCCAGTAGCAGAAAAATCTTGGATTCCCTGCAGGGAGTTCTCATGAAGCAGCTGGTAATGGAACCAACCAGTGAGGGGGTGGATCTAGACTTGATTCTTACAAATGGGGAATGGGTGGGAGAGGTATATGTAAGGGAGAACCTTGGCACAAGTGACCACAGCACCGTTTGGTTCACAGTAAAAATGACTGCTGATGTTCATTGGCCCGAGTGAAGGTACTAGATTTCAGACATGCAGACTTTAAGAAAATGGGGGATTGCATTCAACAAGCATTGGTAGGGGTTGGGGAACTTGGAGAGGTGGAGGAAATGGGTACAATAAAAAGGGTAATAGTGGAGGCCACTAGCCTGTGTCAGGAGGGTAAATAAAAATAGGACGAAGAGGAAGCCACTTTGGTTTAATAGAGAAGTGACAGAAAAGGTCAGGGCAAAGAGAAAGGTGTTTAGGAGGTCTAAAATGACACAGAGGGGGGAGGAGGAGCGGGCTATATACCAGGAGAAGCAGAGAGAAGTAGGTTTGCAGGTCAGGAGCGCGAAGGCAAGAACAGAAGAGAGATTAGCCAACACAGTCAAGGAGGGGGATAAAAGCTTCTTCCAGTATATGAGCAAGAGGAGAAAGTTAAAGGAGGGAATAGTCAGGCTAAAAAATGAAGAAAGGGGTTAGGTGGAAGGTGACCGTAGGAAGGCAGAAATACTCTATAGCTATTTCTGCTCAGTGTTCACGGTAGAGAAGGATGGGGAGGTTAGGAAAATTAGGGAAAATGAGGTGGGGGTTGACTCCAGTCTGTTCCAGGTGGAGGAGGTCCTGAGGGAGCTAGAGGGGTTGAAGGTGGATAAGGTGATTGGGCCTGATGGGGTACACCCCAAGGTACTGAGAGAGCTTAGTAAAGTACTAGCAGTACCTCTGACCAGCCTCTTCAATACATCCTTGATATCAGGGGAGGTCTCTGATGACTGGAGAAGGGCGGATATAGTCCCCTTTCATAAGGGGGGGAGGACAAGGAGGAGGCAGGCAACCAATTATAGACCAGTGAGCTTAATATCAGTGGTTGGCAAGCTCATGGAGAAACTGCTAAAAGAAGAGAATTACTAGCTACCTAGAAGCCAGAAGCCTACAGGAATGGCAGCAACACGGGTTCACTGAGGGAAGGTCTTGTCCAATTAACTTGACTGAGTTCTTTGACTGAGTCACCAGTGTAACCCCCCACAAATTTGGAGTTTACCTTAATGTCTTCCTGGGGCTGCCTTAATGTCCACTGCCAGGCAGGCATCCTGTCTTTGTTTGATCCTGCTCCTTTACATTTGAGTGCCATGCTGAGCCTCCATGCCTGTCCCTTTAAGAGCTTATCTAATATGTGTATAGTGAATGGTCTGAGCTGGGTCCAGGTGATTTAGGGCTTGTGACCGATCAGACACCACTCTGATTTGCTCCACTCTGCAATTGATACTAGTGCAGAAGGAGCCTGTGTGGAAACTGTACTTATTTACTGCTTGCATGTTGTTATATATGAATTACAGAAATTTGTCTAACCTGCTTGCCTTTCGGAATGGGAGTCACCATGTTAGGTCTGGGATTTTTAATAATTTGACCAATAGGACTTTAGGTGACCTAAAATGGTTCCTGGCTCAAGTGTCTCGTGGGAAGGAAAACTAGTTTTTGTAGTTTTTAGGTTGGTGCCAAAACTGGCCTGAAGTGGGAGTCCTAGATGCGACTGACAGCTTCCCCAGCCAACCAGAATCCTGGATTACAAGGGAAATCCCCAGTGCTGCATGAGGCAGTGGATCAGTTGAGTTGGAGCTTGAAGTGTGAACAGCTCAAGCTTTCAAGCAGCTGCTCCCTGAACGGAGTGTAGGGGAATCGGTGGGAAGAGGCCTAACTTGCCTCTCTGCCATGTTTCTCCTGCCTGGAACTGCCTGGTTGCAGAAATCAGACTTGTTCCATTTTATTTATTTTTATTTATTTAAGATCTTGGATTAAACCTTTGAGAACAGGCTCATTACATAGGTTCGACGTCAAGTCATACAGCATGAAGCAAACAACAAATTACAGTTAAGCCGTGAGATGAAGGATGACAACACTGGACAGTTAAGCAAAATAGTTACAAGGCAATAACACTATATAATAACACTATATACACTGAGAGCAACAAACCCAGGAAAAATAAGGGAGGATGAGAGGGTGACAAAGGGAAAGGTTAGCACAAGCTGAAGGTAGCACGAGAAAGAGGACAAATTACAAGGAGAGTACAACTACAGGTATCAGCCCTGATTGTGGGCCACGTCGTAGAAGGTAAAGATTACCTAGAGGTGCCAGGCATTGGGTGGAGCAAGATTAATACTGAGTAGCAGGTAAGAGTTCAAGGACAACAGCCACTAGATCCAGCCCAAAGACTGACATCATTACCTGGAGATCACTAATTTTATTACCCAGACCTCTGACTTTGAGGTATACCATGCTCCATCCTACACTCCAACCCCCTTGGTTCTTGAATAACTTCCCCCATCACAATTCCTTAATATCCTAGGTGTCTTGTGTTTTTCCTTTTTTGTTGGTCTATCTGGTCTACACTCCCCGGCTCCCTGAACTTGATCCACTCTGCATTGTCTTGTATGCAGTACACTGCCCCCATCCTTTAGGGAGTCCAGTCTAGGTTCCATACTTCCCATACTTCAACTGTGGAATGCCTAGCCCCTGCCTCCCCTGTAGGTAGTTTAACCGTCTGGTAATGTAGACATCAAACGTGTTCCCTAGTCCCCTCTCTTGTCAGGTGAAGGCCATCACCTTTGAAGAGTCTTATGTCCCAGAAGCCCCCCACAAAGGTGCACCCCATTCTTGACACCACCCTTTTTACCACCCATTGATTGTCATTGTAACCTTCCCCTTCCCCCTACCCCTGGCAGGGAGGAACTCAGAAAAGACCAAGGAACCCAAGTGCTTCTACAATGTGTCTCCTACCTCTGGACATCCTGCTTCACTGTCTCTGCAGGCTGGCTCACCAGATCATTAGTACTAAGGTGTACCAGTACTGTCTGCTCCTTCCCCTCCTCCACTATAGTCCCTATACTCTCCTAAGCCTGGATTGCTGATGCTCCAGGCAGGCATCTGATCACCACCTCCTCCCCTTTCCTGCACTGCCTACCACCCTCTCTATACCTCTAAACAAAGCTTCCTATCACCAGAATCCTCCTTACTAATGTCTTCATGCTCTTTTCCCCTCTTACCCCCATATCCTTCCCACCCCTCAACCCCCACTTCAGAATCTATCCCCTGACAATACAGTCCCCAGCAACAGTTGCATTCTTTTGGGCAGTGGGCCTCTCCCTCCCTTTCTTGTGCTGCCACTTCTGAGGACCCCCACCTCCTCCCTTCCCACGGTGACAAGAGCCTCCTCTTCACTGCAACATCCTGCCAGTATGGTGAAGGGATTCTGCAGTGGTACAGGTGAAGGAGCATGAACCCTGCCCAATTTCCTGGAGTCCACGAAGGTCCATCCATTCTGCCTCTGCCTAGGCATCCTCTGGGGGAGCAGTAGTAGCGTTGGTGGCCTCTGCATGGGGCAGAAGATTGTCTGCACTCCTGCCACTTCTGCCCAGAGTCCAACAACTTCTGCCTACAACCCAGAGATGTGTGTACAGATGAGGCAGGATCTCAGTCTCCAGGAGGTGTCCCAAAAAACAAGTTAGTACACCGACTTATAACAATAAAACATGTAGGATAATAGGTCTGGAAAATAAGTGATGTTATTCTAGTCTCTGATACACACAATCAGGTTTTACTGTGTTCTTTCATTCTTAGAACAATTTTTCTAAACTACCTCAGCAATTTTTAATTGGGTTTGTTTAATAGTAAAGCAGTAACTTTTGGTTATGATACTTATTTCACTGTAAATTCCAACTGCGAAAATAATAAACATTATTTTCTGTTACAGAAAAGTGTCCAAAATAGACTTTTTACTATAGTTGTACCTTTAATAGCCATTGAACTGATTTTGCTTTACCAGAGTTGCAGTTTAGAGTACTGTTCGTATATGCTTACCAACCAGATGTTAGGCTACTGGCCGTAAAAACTGCTGAGTTATTCATAACTCAAAATCACTGTTTTTTGAAGAAACCCCATTTCAACCCTATCACAGCACTGCTGCATTGCCGTAATGTTTCTGTTTGGGGGTGGGTGGATTACAATGAAACTGAATGTAAAATGGCAGATATGGCAATCATTCCAGCCTTGCATTTTATGAAGCCAAATGCTCCCCAATTCACTGATGGTGCCAAAATTGTACACACTGTATTGCTAAAACCATGGAAATATAAGCATCAGGCAGGTGCAGGCCTATACTATCTATCTTCATCACCATCTGACAGATTTAAAAAAGAAATTGTATTAAAATAGGTGTACTGAATTAACTTGTTCCAGCTGGCAACTGAGTACTGTTAAGCATTAAACTGAAGTGTTTTCAGTTGGACAGTAGCAGTTACTTAGGAGCTCAATTTCCACATGGGGTCCATATGAGGTTAAGGTGTTCGGCACTACCAGCAGAAAGTGCTATAAATTTTTCCATTCATTCCACAGGATAATGGCTGATCGTGATGGTAGAAAAAACAGACTGCTGCTAGCCAGGCCACATGTATCCTGTTAGAATAAATAATAGGCCTTCAGTGGTTAGTGTATAAGGGTTTTTTATGAGCCAGAGGCAACACTACACCAGGGAGCACTGTGAAATTACAGCATTGCAGAGCCCAGTGTCGCAAATGTAATGTGAGTGCGTGCAGTGCTTTGCCACAAGAAAGGACATCTCAGCAGCATCTAAAAAGTGTGAAGCAACTTGGTTTGGGAGTTTCATAAAATCTCATAGTCTTTCCAACTAGGATGCAACTTGAGTACTGCATAAGGTAACTTTTTACATTATTAAAATCCTGTGCTGTCAACAAAGTAGTGTGTTGCATTTAAAGGAGAATGTCCCTGATAAACTCTCCTTTTTACAGACAAAAATGAGGCATGTCTTTTTAGTAACCAACTGGTTCTTTCAACCATTCAGAGTTGTTTCACATCATACACCGGAAACTGATAATTTTTACTTGGTATATCGTTATGGGGCGAAGTATTGAAGTCGCCGGCACGTTTGCACCGGCATTAGAGTGCCTGCCTTGTTAGCGAGTGGCGCACTGTACATTAGGACTGCAGCTAATGGTTTGTTGTGCTTGGAGGGCTTGGAGCACTGTGGGTGAGGACATATGCAGAAGGTTGTACACTGGACAGGAGGTATGAATTTGTGGGCAGGTACACTGTACACCATGGTTTGGACTGTGCTGCAGGTATGAGTTTGGCAATAGCACTGCAGGGAATGGTATCTCGTTAAAAAGGCAATCACTATTGAGCACTTACCGAATGGGTGACTAAATAGCGGTGCCTGTTCTCAGGGTTAGTGGATGGGGCGGGTGAATGCAGGTATAGCGACATCCTGTCTCTATATATATATGCTCACGGGGGGGAGCGACCATGCCATGTGATGGGCGGAAGGGGAAGGAGGGTTTGTGAGGGGTAGCGCGATGGTGGGTTGCTGAGCTGGCCATGTGGAGTGGCGGGTTCATGGCAGGCTATGGCTGGGACGGTGCCAGATTCGGTGCTGGGTGTGTCGGGATTTTTGTTCCGGCCAAGAATTAACTTTTTTTTTATTTTGCCCAACTTCACATGCACCTCCTGGAGTTGAGAATCTTTAGTGGGGGCGCAGCCACCCACATAAAACAAAAATAATCGTTCCCAGCACCCTTTGCAGTGTGTCGAATGTACATCACAAACGGATTTTCGCTGATGCACAGTCACCCAAATGGCATCGTATTTCCGCAATAGCCGTTATCACATAAATCTGCAGGGAATACACAAGCTCACACGGATGCTGCGAGAGCTGTTACCATGGCCAGGAGGCAGAAAGATACAGCTGATCGGGCAGGTGGACTGTGGTACTGAGGTACACAGTGCCAGGCATACTGTTGTTGCTTCCTCGTGTATGTGTGCCTCAGAGTATGTTATAAAAATATCTGGGGGGGGGCAGAACCCCCCCAACAAGACATAGAGACACTAGAAATATATACTTTGGCACTGTATGTTGCCGCTATTTGGTGTAGTATTCCGAGTTTCACTCCTGTGATCGGCGATGTGCAGGTACAGTGATCTGTCTGTTTGCGGCTTTTTTGTGGCACTATAATTGCCATCAGCATAATTCCTGGCATGACACAGCGGGTGAACCTTTTTACTTTTTGATGGGACTGGTATAACTGATGTCACATATGGCCAAACAGCACATATGTAATATGCAAACAGCATTATTATGCACTGTAAGTGAAGACATAAATAAACTACGCTTTGTTCTGTTACAAAAAGCTACCATTGCCACTGTTCTTGCGGTTGGTGTTTTGGGTGGGCACTGTTGTGGTGAGCAGCATTTTTAAGGCACTCTTCTGGACCATGCTGTTGTGACATGCGTAATTCTAACCTAGTGCCATACAGTAGTTGTCATTAGCTTTCTGTTTTCCATGAAATAGAGACATAGAAGTTGATAGCAGATAAGGACTGCAAGGCCCATCCAGTCTGCCCATTTTCTCTACCTTTTGAATGTGCCATAGGCTTTTACTCCATCAATTGCCTATTTATTCATACTCATCTGTATTGCTCCCTTATGCCTATCCTATGCTTGTTTGAAGCCGTGCACTGTATTCATATCCACCACTTCCTGAGGTAAGCCGTTCCATGCACTGACCACCCTTTCTGTGAAAAAGAACATCCTCACATTACCCCTTAATCGGCATCCCTCTAATCTCATGCTGTGTCCTCTTGTCCTGCTATTTTTCTTATATTGAAACATGTTAGACTCTTTCACTTTGTTAATGCCCTTAAGATGTTTGAATGTTTTGATCATATCACCTCTCTCCCTCCTTTGCTCTAGGGTATATATATTGAGCTCCATTAATCTGTCCTCATATGTTTTCTGATGCAGTCCCTGCACCATTTTGGTTGCCCTTCTCTGGACTGCCTCTATTTTGTTAATGTCCTTGTGAAAGTGTGGCCTCCAGTACTGCATGCAGTACTCCATATGGGGCCTAACCAGTGTCTTGTAAAGTTTAATTATTACCTCCCTCTTATGACTTGTGATACCCCTTTTAATACACCCCAACATCCCTCTAGCCTTACCTACTGCTTTAGTGGTCTGCTTGGATGATTTCAGGTCATCTGTGATGATGATGCCCAGGTCTCTCTCTTCCCTTGTGATTGCCGGCAACTCCCCTCCCAACCTATAGGCAGCTTCAGGGTTTCTCTTCCCTATGTGCATGATCTTGCACTTCTTTGCATTAAACCCTAATTGCCACTCTTCTGACCATTTTGCCAGTTTTTCCAGATCTCTTCTTATTCTGCCCACCCTATCTGGATCATCTACTCTGTTGCAGATCTTGGTGTCATCTGTAAACAGGCAAACCTTACCCTCCAGTCCATCTGCGATGTCAATGATGAAGATATTGAAGAGGACTGGCCCCAGAACTGATCCCTGAGATACCCCACTTGTGACTTGCATTTCTTCTGACTGTATACTGTTTACCACCACTCTCTGTTTTCTGCTGCCAACCTGTTTGCCACCCAGTTTGCCAACCTCTGACCCACCCTGAGCGTACCCAGCAACCAATCTGCCACCCAGTTGACCAGCTTCTGACCCACCCGGGCCTACCCAGCTTATTAATCGATCTTCTATGTGGAACAGTATTGAAACCTTTGCTGAACTCAAGGTAAGTGACATCAACTGCACCCCCTTGGTCCACCACTCTGGTTACCCAGTCAAATAAATCTATGAGATTAGTTAGACAGGACCTTCCTGTTGTAAACCCATGCTGTCTTGGATCCTGTGCTCCTATGGTTTCCAGGTGTTGCACTATCCTTTCCTTAAGGAGTGCCTCCATAATCTTGCCCACTACTGAGGTAAGACTGACTGGTCTGTAGTTCCCTGCCTCCTCCCTGCTGCCACTCTTGTGGAGTGGGATCACATGAGCCCTTCTCCAGTCTTCTGGGATCTCTCCTGTGCTCAGAGACTCACTAAACAGTTTTGCTAATGGCTCTACTAGTTCCACCCTTAGCTCCTTTAGTACCCTGGGATGTATGCCATCAGGTCCTATTGCCTTGTCCACCCTGAGCTTAGCGAGCTCTTGTAGGACCCTTTCTTTTGTGAAGGGAGTTGGGCACACCTCCCTCCCCTGTGTCCATGGTGCTGAGCTGTGGGTCCTGTCCTACCTTCTCCCCAGTAAATACTGGGCAGAAGTATCTAGTTAGGATAGATGCTTTTTATTGCTCCTCCTCCTCCACACACCACCATACCTTATCCACTTTGATCTTAGCAATACACCCTCTGGACTTTCTCCTTTCACTAATGTATCTATAGAAAGTCTTGTCCCTTTCTTTTACTGTTCATGATAGTGTTTCCTTGATTTGTGGGCCTTTGCCTGCCTTACAGCCTTCCCTGCTTCCCTTAGGGAAGTTTGGTATGCCTCCCTATCTTTGTCCCTCTGCATCCCTTATATTTCCTGAAGGCCAACCTTTTGGCTCTGATCTTTTCTGCTACTGTTTTTGAGAATCAAAGTGGTTTCCTCCTTCTTTTGCTCTTGCTTTTCTCCCTAACACAATGGGATATTGCTTCAAGTATTGCATCCTTAATGCTTTCCCACTTTGCCTGTACCACCTCACCTGTATTTCTTTTTGTCAGGGCTAGTTTAATTCTGTTGGCCATCTTATCAAAGTCAGCTCCTCTGAAGTCCCATATTTTTGCCTTGGAATGGGATGATTTAGTTCTAGTAGCCAAACTGAAGCATACCATGTGATGGTCACCGGCCCCCAGGTGACCTTCTACCTGGAGATCTGTGATCCTTTCCCTGTTAGTCAGTACTAGATCCAGGATAGCCCTGTCTCTTGTGGGTTGTTGTACCAATTTTTTGAGGCCCTCCCCCTGCAGGGAATCCACCATGTGTCTAGTTCTGGTGGATGTTCCAGCTGGTATTGACCAATCTGTATCTAGCAAGTTGAAGCCTCCCATTATCAGAACCTCCCCTTTAGCTGTCATGTTTTGTATATCTTCTAACAGTAATGTGTCTATGTCCTCCACCTAGTCTGGAGGCCTGTAGACATTCCCTGTTAATATGGCTGTCCCATTTCCTGTTTCCAGGGTGACCCACAGTTCTTCTGGCTCCTTATGTGTACTCTGAATTTCTGTAGCTTTGATATTTTCATTGACATAAAGGGCCACTCCCCCCCCCCCCTTTTTGCACCTGGGTCTCTTCTGAACAGGACATAGCCGGGTACTGATGTCTTCCAAGTGTGGTTACTGGTGAACCATGTCTCACTAATGGCTACTATGTCAAGTTTAGCCTCTGTCATTGTTGCCTCCAGGTCTAGGATCTTGTTTCTCAGATGGCAGGTATTTGTGTACATGATTATCCATTGGCTAGATTTCAGTGCATTAGTTGTGGGGCGAGGTCCAGCTTTTCCCCTGCATGTCATATGGGGAGCCAAGACCTTTTTCCTTACCTGGTGATGCAAATGAACTACAAACATGCTGATCTCCTGTTTGATCACTAGCTGAAGAGTTAGGGGAGTTCTTCCAATTCCATGTATTGGGTGCTGCACACCTCTCCCCATTTGCTAGTTTAAATATTCTGCAAAGACATCAAACCTGCCCCAAGGCACTGACTCCCTCCTTTGTCAGATGCAGTCCATCAAATTTAAAGAACTTTCACTCCCAAAACTGTTGCCAGTTACCTACAAATGTGTGTGCTTTTTCCTGGCTCCTGCCCTTGAGCCACATGTTTAGCTCCCCTATCTCCCCTTCTCTGACCTTCTGCCCATCTGCCCCCTTCTCCCAGACAAGGAGGATCTCAGAGAAGGAGATGCCAGATTAAATGGATGACAGTTTGTCTCCCAGCCAAGTCAGGTGTTCCTTGGTCTCCACAACTGACCCGTTGGTGAGATACAATTAGCACGGGGGCCAACAGGGGCTCCGCACAGGGCTATCCCAGGCTACCATGGTGCCAGATGACTGGTGGTTATCATCCGGTTGGTCAGTTTTTTTTTCTTTTTTCTGGCTACACTCACCCACTGGAGGTGCGCCACAGTGTGTGTGTCCTGAATGGGGATATCTGGCAGTGCGATATCACTCACACTGCCTGTGGCACCAACCCGGAGCCACCAGAAGCCTCTAGATAGGTGGAAAAGCACCTTTGCCCCCCCCCAGGAGGGAAGCTTTCAAGGGGCACCCTGAATTCCCTCTCTGCTGGCACCCACTCCTGACCTCCCAGGCTCAGGTTGTGAACCCAGGTTGTCAGGGTGCAGAGCGAGCACCCATCACTCAGTGCCATGGGGCCGGCCCAGTTCCCATTATTTTCAATAGGAAGATCATGCTCAAGGATAGAGGAATGGGTTCAAAAAAGGATTGTGGCTTCACAAAAAAAATTCACTTTTTTTGAGGGGCCAATTATTTTTTACTGGCAATAATTCCTTTATCGTGAGCCAACATCTTGTTTTCTTTTTTTTTCACATAACAAATTGTCATAACACTGTCCTGGGATATATTTTGCTCATCAGGAACTGATGAGCTTCACTTAATATTTTTTTATGGCTCCCATGGCTTCTGAACGTTTCTTTTTTTTTAATTATTTAAATCCTTCTTTGTCACTCACTATGAGCCTTTTTCGTGAATTATTTTTTGTTCAAATGAAAAAGGATCACAAGTGACAAAAAAGGATTTGGGACACACATAAAAAAAGCCTTTTCCCAGCCTTTATCCATAATTTTCTATTTCCATAGTGTAGTGGTCCCTCCTCCCTCCTTGGTCACAGATTTCATATGAAACATTCATTTTCCATAGTGTAGTGTGGTGGTCCCTCCCTCCTCCCTCCCGATCACTGATCCCATATTAAACATTAGTTTTTCATATTGTAGTGGCCCCACCCCTGTCCCCGGTCACCAATCCCAATTAGTTTTTCATATTGTAGTGGTCCCTCCCCAGTCACCGATCCCATATGAATATTAGTTTCCATAGTGTAGTGGTCCATCCCCCTACCTGGTCACTGATCCCATATGAAATAGTTTTCTATAGTGCAGCGGTCTCTCAACCCACTCTCCATTCGCCATTCCCCATGTCCCTGGTGTCTAGTGGCACCCCCCACACTTCAATCACCCTTCCCATTATTTTTTGTCTTATCCCTGTTGTCTAGTGGCCCCCCCACCTTTTGAAACCCATCTAGACCTGAAATAAAGAAAATTATCCTTTTTTCCCACCTGTAAAAATGAAAACTGTCGCTCATAGATCTGACTCCCCCCACCCCCCACCTCCCACTCAGCACCCACCCCCACACACCCATCACTCACCTGAACATGTCCCGGCTTGAGATTCACTCTCTGATCAAAGGCACGTCTTGCTGCTGGAACTGGCGACTGCAATATGAGAAACTAAGGTAAATGTGGTTCAATGTATGTCAGCAATTGTGTTCCCTGTAATGATGCTTAGCACAGTACTGTGCACAAGAGTTGTTCTTTTTTCTTTCTTTTTTGGGAGTAAATTTATATTATTTCTATTGTAAATTAGTACATTTTGCATTAACAAAAGAAATCCACTTTTTTTTTTTTTGCACTTCCCTTCACTGGGAAAAAAATGCAGCAGAACCTGATCAGATGTTGTGTTGCTACAGTTGAAAACCCCACAGCATTTTGGCATATTTTTAGTGTTCACTGTAAAGAAATAAAAATAAACCAACAGAAAGAACTCAAAGGTTAATACACAAAGGCACTGAGGGCTGAGGCACTGGACGCCACACCTCGCGCCACGCCGGCGACCCAGGTTCAGGAACGAGCCTGGGCCATCGGGGGTCGGCAGGGGAGGGAGAGGATTGAGCATCCGGATGACAGTTCTCCTCTCCCGGCGGGGGGGGGGTATATGCTCAGCACCTAACTGTCCTCTGGTGGAAACCGGAGGCACAGCAAGTGCATGAGCATAAAGAGAGGGTTGGGAGTGGAAAACATCGGTGGAAATGCCTTGACGTTGGGGCACACTCCACTCTCATAGAAAATGGGAAAAACACTCCACAGCATTCCTGGTAGACAGAGCAGCAGGCCCCGATCCCCAGTGCCCCTGCCTGACCCAGTACCAGCATCCCAACAAGAACAAGAAGGACTTCGAGGGTGCCCCTACCCCATGCCTGCCTGAGGGACATAGACACAGTTACATGGGGGATGAACTGCACCGGGCTCCAGGTAAGAGGGCAGGGACCACAAGGCCATAGGTGTCTCCCAAAGAGTGGGAGCGCTGCGTGCAGGGGGAGTATAAAGAGCAAGTAAAAAAAAGAAAAGAAAAGAAATGTATTCCTGAAAGAACAGACATTGGCACAAACTTTAAAAACCACACAGTGAGACAGAAAGCAATCAGACAAATCCGCTTACAGAAAAAAAGAGCAGCAGAATAGAAATATAAATGGATACATGCCAAATAGATGGATTCTGATGCATACCTATTTTATAGTATGTAAGGTCTTAAGCATAGTATAATGACTCATGTCCACTTTAAAGAATGTAGCTTTATTACTGCTTTATAGCAATCTGTACCTGAAATTGTGTCCTAACCCATTCTCAAACACTGTCAGAGACATTCATAGGACAGGACACAAATTATTGATGTATATTTCAGTTTACATGAAGGCATGACAGTTCATATGACATAGTAGTGATTTCATTGTTTGGAGTATTTTTTTTACCATGTATTGAGAAGTGTTGCAGATTGTGCATGATACTGTCATAAAGTGAAGTAATAAAACCAGTTCTGAACATCAACATAGCAAGTTTGACATCACAGTACAGTAGCAGGATAAACTGGAAGTCAGCAAGTTAGCTGTTCTTGTTACCCGGATTTGAATATGTGGATTTCAGCAGGGTTCTGATAGAGAACTACCATGTGATGGGATGCCAAATCATAATTACCCCATGCACTATTGGAGCGGTGGTACGAGGAATCAGCACATACCCCACCCGCGTAGCTGCGCACCAGTGGACAGGTATGCAACCGCGGCATCATGACCACTGGTCACCTTTACATGGCCCCAGCCCCCAGCATGCAGGACTCTGCAGGGGGGGTAGGGATGTGGACCCGGCTGGGCATCCACTTGGATGCCCGGACTAGGACGGAGAGTGGATCACCTACATGGGTACCCCAGGGAAGACCTACATCCAGCTGCTAAGGCAGTGAGTAGAGGGCAATGCCGCCAGCCTTCCCACAATGTGGCCCCAAAGCAGGTCACTGTGATTGGGTGGGGGGGGTCTGTTGGTGGTTTGTGGGGGCACTGTAGCCCACAACATGCCTGTGTGGCCCAGGGTGGGGGTTGACCGCTGGTGCCATTTGTGGGGGCAGCATCCATAGGGCCAGTGCCCATGTGAGTGTGGTAGGGGGTACCAGGTAGATGCCATGCACCAATGTGTGCTGAGTGGCACCAGGCGGCCATGGCGTGGCCTGGCAGCAGTGGTCCCACTGGCAGTGTGGGCCAACCGCTTCATCCAGGCAGTGTACAGTAGTGTGCACGGGGTGCATTGGGGGGGTTTATGATTGGGTTCCCTCTGTCATACCCTGTGCCCTCCTCTGTACCCCCGTGGCCAGTACTATGCATCGTAGTGCATGGCGCGTAGTGCTGGCCCACCTGTCGTCCAACCCCAGTGCATTGCCCTTAGCATGGCCAGGGGATTGGGTGCATAGGTGCTGCATGGCCCCCCATTGGTGCATCCTGCACAGGGGGTGCAATGGGTGTGGGGTGGCTACGTGCCCAAGATACGTGGCGCGTAGCCACTCCACACATTAGTGCATAGGGGCCATAGTGAATAAAATAATGTCTTGCCTAATAAATTCTCAGTATAGCACACATTGTGCCAAGAGATGTGCACTTCCTGACAGTTTTCTGCATGACAAAAGGATGCATATAAATATCCATGTACATTGTAAGTACTATTCCTGGAGTGACATCATTACGTCAAGCGAGTGCAGCCTTTAATCTGCAGACTCACTCTTATGTATATTGCAAACAAATGAAATAAAAATGTCAAACAGCTGAATCTAGCATATCCATCTGCTGAATGTCTCGCTAGTGGTACACAGATGATTATTTTAATCTAGTGAAATTAGGAATGTTTCTAAAATACCTGATCTTTGAAACTCTCTAGATATAGAGTGTGTCTTCATTTGCTTGCAAATGCAAAACATACACATCTCACACATCAATGTACAAATTGACAACAATCTCTGTATGTGAAGCAATTGTATGAGATATTCAATTGCCAGAAGTTTATAAGAGTAAGCAGCTAATTGTTCTCATACATACGGTTTTCTGTTGAGGTCAGCAGGAATTTAACCCCCCCCCACACACACACACACACACACATCCACATATGCACTCTTATGACTGTGAATGTTCTTTAGTTTACAAAAAAACAAGAAAAACAATTAAAAAAACAGTTATACTGAGGGTAGTTTTGAGTCTTTGAGATAAAATACAACTATTACAGCACAATGCTTGATTTCAGTTGTTTGATCTGTTTCACTAATAAAGTGAATGCTTTTCTGTTTAATGATTTCATCACTTCAGCATGAAGTCACACATCATTCTATTAGTGCAGAAATAGATCTTCACCCCCAGAGTATGCAGCAGAGCTGAAACAATCCTTTGCTCTCTCTTTTTTTTGTTGTTGTTAATTATAAAATAAAAAATCTGAGAAATTGAGAAGTTCAGGCCACCTATTTGATCACCACATGACTGCCCCTTCCATCAAAACCCATGTACCGTAGGTAGAGTTTTGCTGAAAAAAAGACAGTTGTTCATTTTCAGTACAGTCAAAACAGCTGCGTATTTTTGCAATTTTTTTTTTTTACATAAATATGCCTGTATGGTTTTCTGATCAAATAGCATGTACTGAAACTATCAACTCTTCTTACAAGGCAGTGTACTGTCCACCTCAAGAAATCAAAACAAGTACATCCATCTCCACTTTCCCGATTAGTATAGTAAACTGCCAGCATGGCGATACAGGGTGTCGAGGATAAGTGAGTCAGGATCTCGCCTTTCAGTTGCCATCCCACCACAGTCTCAAGCTCAATGTTAAACTGTAAGCAAGTCACTTTGCCCGCCCCCAGTTTGATCTCACAGGCTATCTGACTTCTTTCCTGAAGTTGCCCACTTTCACTTAACGAAAAGGTATACTAACACTAGTTGATAGTTTGCTACCTACATCAGGTGTCAGATTTGTACACAACAACATATCAGATGGCTGTCCAAAACAATTTGGGTTGGGTTGGTGAGTACAGGGGGGATGAGATGGGGTGGGGTGTGGAGATCAGGGGTCAGGCAGGCAGCACTGCCAAAATACACAGGGACAGGTCTCAGCTGGATCAAGAACAACAGAATGGGCTGCGGCTGTGGCAAAAAAAAAGGAAGAACTATGTCAAATTTTATTTGGGTTACAAAGTTCTGCTTGTGTGAGTAACTGTTGAATGAGAATAGAATTAGTCTGGTCTGCACAGTGTATTGTGGGAAGCAGGACCACCCTCGGTGTACAGTGGAGAAAATACACCAAGGTCAGATGCAGTTATAGCAGAAATTAAAATCTTTAGTAAGTCAATTTATAGGAAAAATAATTAATAAACACAATATTTTTATTTACTTATTTATTTATTTGATAGCTTGGACTACAATACCTTTGAGCTTATAGCTCCTTTACAAAGGTTCCACTTCAAAAAGATAAGACATACAGAGACAAACGCAGGATTTGATTATTGAGGTACAACAAAAAGAGAACAAGCATTTGTCAATGCCGAACATTCACCTGCAGGTATTTGCAGTGGTGTTTGGCACGTATGGTGCTTCACCCTAATGCCCTGTGCGATTGCTGGTATTTGCACAATAAATTTTCAGCATGACCTTTTTGTTACCCCCATTGTGCGCTACATAGGTGGAAACACATTTTGGGCAGGATGCGTAAAATGACAGCTGTACTGCTCATAAGGAAGTGTGGTAAAATGGCAATGTTGAAAATCTGGAGTGGAAATATTAAAAATTCACAAACCTACGAGCGTGCGTGGGAACTGTGCAATGCACGCTCGTAAAACAGTCGTTAGGAATTTTTTCACCAAATGGTCAACATTGGCATTTTAAAACCTCTGCTAATGAACAGTGTCACTGTGATTGTCTTACTGTGTGCCACATTGATTTTGCATTGACCACTGCGCCCATTGTGCACTACATGTATGGAACACGTTGGGCAGGATGAAAATGACAGCTGTACTGCTCATAAGGAGGTGTGGTAAAATGGCAATGTTGAAAATGTGGGTGAAAATATTGAAAATTCGCCAAACTTTATGAGCGTGCATAGGAACTGCGCAATGAACACTCGTAAAACAGTCATTTTTGGAATTTTGTCACCAAATTTTCAACACAGCCATTTTAAGACCTCTGCTCATGAACAGTGTCACTGTGATTTTCTTAATGTGTCCCATACATTGAGTTCGCACACCGACTGCAACAGTGTACGCTACATGGGCGGAAACATGTCTTGGGCAGGATGTGAAAAATGACAGCTATACTGCTCATGAGGAGGTGTGGTAAAATAGCAATGCTGAAAATCTGGAGTGAAAATATTGAAAATCGCAAACTTATGAGTGTGCATAGGAACTGCGCAATGCACGCTCGAAAAACAGTCATTTTTAGGAATTTTTTCACCAAATTTTCAACACAGCCATTTTAGGACCTCTGCTCATGATCAGTGTCACTGTGATTTTCTTAATGTGTCCCATACATTGATTTCGAGACCAACTGCGCCATTGTGCGCTACATGGGCGGAAACACATTTTGGGCAGGATGTGAAAAATGACAGCTATACTGCTCATGAGCAGGTGTGGTAAAATGCCAATGTTGAAAATCTGGAGTGGAAATATTGAAAATTCGCAAACCTACGAGCGTGCGTGGGAACTATGCAACGCAAGCTCGTAAAACAGTCATTTTTAGGAATTTTTTCACCAAATTTTCAACATTGCCATTTTAAAACCTCTGCTAATGAACAGTGACACTGTGATTTTCTTAATGTGTCCCATACATTGAGTTCGCACAGCGACTGTGCCATTGTGCGCTACATGGGTGGAAACACGTTTTGGGCAAGATGTGAAAAATGACAGCTGTACTGCTCATAAGGAGGTGGAATGGCAATGTTGAAAATGGAGGAAAATATTAAAATCAAGAAACTTACGAGCGGCAGTAGGAGCTGCAATGAACACTCGTGAAACAGTCATTTTAGGAATTTTTCACCAAATTGTCAACATAGCCATTTTAAGACCTCTGCTCATGAACAGTGTCACTGTGATTTTCTTAATGTGTCCCATACATTGAGTTCGCGACAATCGACCGCGCCATTGTGCGCTACATGGGCGGAAGCTACGTCTTGGGCAGGATGTGAAAAATGACAGCTGTACTGCTCATGAGGAGGTGTGGTAAAATGGCAATGCTGAAAATCTGGAGTGAAAATATTGAAAATTCGCAAACTTATGAGTGTGCATAGGAACTGCGCAACGCACGCTCGAGAAACAGTCATTTTTAGGAATTTTTTCACCAAATTTTCAACACAGCCATTTTAGGACCTCTACTCATGATCAGTGTCACTGTGATTTTCTTAATGTGTCCCATACATTGATTTCACACACCGACTGCGCCATTGTGCGCTACATGGGCGGAAACACATTTTGGGCAGGATGTGAAAAATGACAGCTGTACTGCTCATGAGCAGGTGTGGTAAAATGCCAATGTTGAAAATCTGGAGTGGAAATATTGAAAATTCGGAAACCTACGAGAGTGCGTGGGAACTATGCAACACAAGCTCGTAAAACAGTCATTTTTAGGAATTTTTTCACCAAATTTTCAACATTGCCATTTTAAAACCGCTGCTAATGAACAGTGACACTGTGATTTTCTTAATGTGTCCCATACATTGAGTTTGCACAGCGACTGTGCCATTGTGCGCTAGATGGGTGGAAACACGTTTTGGGCAAGATGTGAAAAATGACAGCTGCACTGCTCATAAGGTGTGGTAATGGCAATGTTGAAAATGTGGAGGAAATATTAAAAATTGAAATCCACGAAGGCATAGGAGCGCGAATGAACACTCGTGAAAACAGTCATTTTTAGGAATTTTTTCACCAAATTGTCAACATAACCATTTTAAGACCTCTGCTCATGAACAGTGTCACTGTGATTTTCTTAATGTGTCCCATACATTGAGTTCGCACACCGACTGCGCCATTGTGCGCTACATGGGCGGAAACATGTCTTGGGCAGGATGTGAAAAATGACAGCTGTACTGCTCATGAGGAGGTGTGGTAAAATGGCAATGCTGAAAATCTGGAGTGAAAATATTGAAAATTCGCAAACTTATGAGTGTGCATAGGAACTGCGCCACACGCTCGTAAAACAGTCATTTTTAGGAATTTTTTCACCAAATTTTCAACACAGCCATTTTAGGACCTCTGCTCATGCATCAGTGTCACTGTGATTTTCTTAATGTGTCCCATACATTGATTTTCAAGACACCGACTCGCGCCATTGTGCGCCATATGGCGGAAACACATTTTGGGCAGGATGGAAAATGATAGTTATACTGCTCATGAGCAGGTGTGGTAAAATGCCAATGTTGAAAATCTGGAGTGGAAATATTGAAAATTACAAACTTATGAGTGTGCATAGAACTGCGCAATGCACGCCAGAAACAGTCATTTTTAGGAATTTTTTCACCAAATTTTCAACACAGCCATTTTAGGACCCTCTGCTCATGATCAGTGTCACTGTGATTTTCTTAATGTGTCCCATACATTGATTTCTCACACCGACTGCGCCATTGTGCGCCATATGGGCGGAAACACATTTTGGGCAGGATGAAAATGACAGCTGTACTGCTCATGAGCAGGTGTGGTAAAATGCCAATGTTGAAAATCTGGAGTGGAAATATTGAAAATTGAAACCCACGAAAGCGCGTGGAACTATGCAACGCAAGCTCGTAAACAGTCATTTTTAGGAATTTTTCACCAAATTTTCAACATTGCCATTTTAAAACCTCTGCTAATGAACAGTGACACTGTGATTTTCTTAATGTGTCCCATACATTGAGTTCGCACAGCGACATGTGCCATTTTGCGCTTCTATGGGTGGAAACACGCTTTGGGCAAGATGTGAAAATGACAGCTGCACTGCTCATAAGGAGGTGGTAAATGGCAATGTTGAAAATGTGGAGTGAAAATATTGAAAATTCGCAAACTTACGAGCGTGCATAGGAGCTGCGCAATGAACACTCGTAAAACAGTCATTTTTAGGAATTTTTTCACCAAATTGTCAACATAGCCATTTTAAGACCTCTGCTCATGAACAGTGTCACTGTGATTTTCTTAATGTGTCCCATACATTGAGTTCGCACACCGACTGCGCCATTGTGCGCTACATGGGCGGAAACATGTCTTGGGCAGGATGTGAAAAATGACAGCTGTACTGCTCATGAGGAGGTGTGGTAAAATGCCAATGTTGAAAATCTGGAGTGGAAATATTGAAAATTCGCAAACTTATGAGTGTGCATAGGAACTGCGCAATGCACGCTCGTAAAACAGTCATTTTTAGGAATTTTTTCACCAAATTTTCAACATTGCCATTTTAAAACCTCTGCTAATGAACAGTGACACTGTGATTTTCTTAATGTGTCCCATACATTGAGCTTGTATCAATCGACTGCGCCATTGTGCGCTACATGGGTGGAAAGCAAGTTTTGGGCAGGATGTGAAAATGATAGCTGTACTGCTCATGAGGAGGGTGGTGAAATGGCAAAGTTGAAAATCTGGAGGAAAATATTGAAAATTCGCGAACGATGAGCGCATGTGGGAACTGCACAACGACGCTTGTAAAACAGTCATTTTTAGGAATTTTTTCACCAAATTTTCAACATAGCCATTTTAAGACCTCTGCTCATGAACAGTGTCACTGCGATTTTCTTAATGTGTCCCATATATTGATTTCGCACACCAACTGAGCCATTGTGCGCTACATGGGCGGAAACATGTTTTGGGCAGGATGTGAAAAATGACAGCTGTACTGCTCATAAGGAGGTTGTGGTAAAATGGCAATGTTGAAAATCTGGAGTGGAAATATTGAAAATTCGCAAACCTACGAAAGGCGTGGAACTATACGCAAGCTGGTAAAACAGTCATTTTAGGAATTTTTCACCAAATTTTCAACATTGCCATTTTAAAACCTCTGCTAATGAACAGTGACACTGTGATTTTCTTAATGTGTCCCATACATTGAGTTCGCACAGCCGACTGTGCCATTGTGCGCTATATGGGTGGAAACACGCTTTGGGCAAGATGTGAAATGACAGCTGCACTGCTCTATAAGGCTGTGTGGTAAATGGCAATGTTGAAAATGTGGAGTGAAAATATTAAAATTAAAACTTACGAAGGCATAGGAGCTGCGAATGAACACCTGTGAAACAGTCATTTTAGGAATTTTTCACCAAATTGTCAACATAGCCATTTTAAGACCTCTGCTCATAAACAGTGTCACTGTGATTTTCTTAATGTGTCCCATACATTGAGTTCGGATGACACCGACCGCGCCATTGTGCGCTACATGGGCGGAAACATGTTTTGGGCAGGATGTGAAAATGACAGCTATACTGCTCATGAGGAGGTGTGGTAAAATGGCAATGTTGAAAATCTGGAGGAAAATATTGAAAATTGCGAACTTACAAGCGCAGCATAGAACTGGCGCAACGCAGACTCGTGAAAACAGTCATTTTAGGAATTTTTTCACCAAATTTTCAACATAGCCATTTTAAGACCTCTGCTCATGATCAGTGTCACTGTGATTTTCTTAATGTGTCCCATACATTGAGCTTGCACACCGACTGCGCCATTGTGCGCTACATGGGTGGAAACAAGTTTTGGGCAGGATGTGAAAAATGATAGCTGTACTGCTCATGAGGAGGTGTGGTAAAATGGCAAAGTTGAAAATCTGGAGTGAAAATATTGAAAATTCGCAAACGTATGAGCGTGCGTAGGAACTGCACAACGCACGCTTGTAAAACAGTCATTTTTAGGAATTTTTTCACCAAATTTTCAACATAGCCATTTTAAGACCTCTGCTCATGAACAGTGTCACTGCGATTTTCTTAATGTGTCCCATACATTGATTTCGCACACCAACTGAGCCATTGTGCGCTACATGGGCGGAAACATGTTTTGGGCAGGATGTGAAAAATGACAGCTGTACTGCTCATAAGGAGGTGTGGTAAAATGGCAATGTTGAAAATCTGGAGTGAAAATATTGAAAATTTGCGAACTTACGAGCCCGTGAGGAACCGCGCAATGCACGCCAGAAACAGTCGTTTTGACTTTTTATCACCAATATGAAGTTTTACCTTTCGATGACGTCACTGTCATGCTATCTGGGCAGGATTTCACGCAGGATCGATGAAATCACCCTTCGGCCCAAATAACGCCATGACAGTGACATCATTCATGAGAAGGGGTCCCAAAACACCATGTTGAAAATTTGGTGCAAAATTCATAAAAATGCCTGAGATATGCAATAAAGTTGAAAATTCCCTATCCAGCCCATTATACAGCTTACCGGCATTTCTCAGTTCGCGGTCGGCTTTGAAGAGTGCAGACTTGTTCCCGGTCCATCAAGACTGCCAAGGTTGAGCTCTTGAGGTAAGTATGGGGTGAGGGGGTGGGAGGCTGGTGCAGTGTGTGGGGTGAGGGTTGTGGAGGGGACTGAGATCGCCATGGGACCGCTTTCGATTTACAGGTACAAAAAAAAAAAACAGACGATGTGGGACATTTGCAGCATGGCAGAAGATGGCTGGGGGTGAGAGCTGATGGGGGATTGGGCACCCTATCGGCAAACTACACTTGACTTTGCTTGCCACGCTTGGGTGGGCTCCCAGCGTGGCAGAAGGGATGGCTTGGGGGGCCGTGAGCCGACGGGGATTGGGCACCCATCGGCAACAAGCGCCACACTGGGTGGGCTCCCAGCATGGCACCAAAGCTTTGGGGGGCGGTGTGATGAGGGGGCGAGTGCGTGACACGAGGGGGGGTGGCGTGACGCGGTGCTCAGTATGACAGCGGTGGTTTTCTTTGAAGCGAAGACCACCGCTGTCATACACAGCTCCCGCACCCATTGGTGCAGGACTGCCATGCCTGTTCAACGGAGCACTGGATTGCAAGGGAGAGGCACACCTCCAAAGTGCACTACTCTCCCAATGTCCTTAAACATGCGCGCAAGCGAACGTAAAAATAGCTACCTAACACAAACTTTTAGTTTAAAAAAAACAATAATTTTAAGGAGCAGCACGCAGCCTTGTCTTGAGCAAATGTTGCCAGTGCCTCCAAGCCTTTATTATCAGAGGAGTATCGGGGTTATGGAGATAGAAGAGGGGAGGCAGTGGTTACCGGGGGGAAGAGGAATAGCAAGGTGCATGTTGCAGAAATAGTCAGGGGTGGGTCAGTGATAGTTGGGGATGCTGGGTAGTTCTAATAGGTGGTGAATGTGATGGGAAAAGAGGGCATGGAAGTGGAGGGGTTAGAGGGTAGGGATTGGGTGCTGCCAAGGTAGAAGAAGAGTTGAGATCATTTACAGAGTATTGGTCCCACACGGAGTTATTCAAAGCAATCACATTTTCTCACTTGTGTGAGGTGTTTTTTTAGTCCAGTTTTGAAATAGCCAATTTTGTCAGCATTCAATATTTAAGCAAGGAGACCATTCAGCCATTGTGGGGCCCTGTAGGTGAAATACCACTGTGTAAGGCTAGTCCTTCTACAAGGTATACAGTGGACATTGCTGGTCATGCTTCTTGTGTGATGTGGAGTTAGCACTGGCCGAAATAGTGCCTGGATTCCTGGGGGAGTTAGATTGAGAAGTGCCTTCTTATTCAGGAGGTAAACCTGGTACATAATTCTTTCTTTGAGGGGGAGCCACCCAGTTTGGGCATTGAGATTGCAGGTGTAGGTAAGTTTGTCAATGTTCAGCACCAGCCTGCATGCTTTGTTCATGACCATCTTGACTCTATTTAGTGAGAGTCAGAGGCTACGCTGTGCAAGCAATAATACCCAACAGGGTGGGTGGTATTGGGCTATACCCGCCAGCCCAGAGGTGTAATGAGGCCCGATGCCACTGGAGGGTATTATTGCACTTAGAAAATGTGCTTGCTGTAACATTTTAGTATAGGATTTAATAAAATTAAAAAAAACTTAAGAAAAACACAGGAACAATGGGATTTAAATCTTGTCATTGTTAAGTAGTCCCTCTGTTATTGTGTTGTTCCATCTCTTGTTGTCCCCCCCAGCTATTCTCTTCTTTGGTCTCCATCATACCTCTCAACCTCCTGCCTCATAAATCAGGGACATGACTTAAAAAATCAGGGACAAAGTACCAAAATCAAGGACACTTCTTCAAAATTGGAGATATCCACTCAGGAAGCTGGTAGAATAAAGGACTTAGTGTAAAATGCATTTTCTAAAGAAGAGCAAGTCTGTAACTTTAATGTTTGACATTAGTTTGTGCTTACAACCACCACTATTTGGTCACAGAAACACCATTTTTAGGAGGGACAGAGTCAAATTTTGAGTCAAAATCAGGGACGTCTCTGAAAATCAGGGACAGTTGAGAGATATGGTCTCCACTCCACTACCTCC
Organism: Neoceratodus forsteri; assembly: GCA_016271365.2. Classification (NCBI taxonomy): domain Eukaryota; kingdom Metazoa; phylum Chordata; order Ceratodontiformes; family Ceratodontidae; genus Neoceratodus; species Neoceratodus forsteri. The sequence goes on from CM057453.1 coordinate 393,553,984, forward strand.
AGAATTGTATTTGACCCATTTCCTGTGTTTTTCTTTTAGTATTGTAGTTTCAGGAGCAGGATATAGAGAAGGTATTGTTTCAGTTTAGCTTTATTTTTTTTTTATTTTGGTGCTAGGCAGCAAAATGGATTTGCAAACGGTGAGGCGCATGACCATCTTACGTTGTATGAGACAGTTTAAGACACATGACTGAGAGGAGAGGAGAGACGGCAGCACTCTAAATTCTTTCTTTTTTTTAAGCCTTCAGCACAGATATTATTTTTAATTTGCAGGCAGTAACTGGTGAGGAGACATCTTGTTTCCTGGTTTGGGATGTTGGATGACTGGCAGCAGAGGGGGATGCGTGTGCGTCACGGGAGAGAGATGCAGAGTGGCAAGTAAAAAAAAAAGTTAAAATGGAGAAAAAAAAGATGGGGGAAAAAGCACATTGCTTTGTTTTGGGCAGTTTCTGAGTTGTTGTGTGAGCTACTTAGTACATATCGGGTAACTACTGTAAATAAACAAGCATTCGGGGGCCAGTCTCTCACTAAGCAAGACAAATAAATGGCAGACATTTCAAATGAAAATGTGGGGGGGTTAACCAATTAGGAAGCAGAGTTCTGGAGATGGGGTTGGATGGGCTGGTACTTTTAATAGCTGGGCAACTGTTGTCTAATAGATGCCCAGCTAGAGAAGTCCCTCAGCCAATCAGAAGGCTGAAATACTTTTACCCATTTTCTAAACACTGCTAGCCCATGGTCCAAGACAGATAGGATGGAATTGGTGACAACCACGCTCATGGCTTCAAGTGTGATTGCGTTCCAGTGCCTAAATAAGATACCTAGTTTAGCATTAGCAGTTTTAACAATGTCAATGTGCGAGCTGAATGTAAGGGAGTCATCTAAAGTGACACCCAGGTATTTGAAAGTATTAACCTGTTCAAGGGTTTCACCATTTCTATTACACATGTCAAGCTGACTTGCTTTCCTCTTAGCCTGGCAATTTGAGAACAACATAACATTCATCTTTTTGTAGTTGAGAAGTAATTTATTCTAGTGGAACCATTTCTCTAGCTACTTTGTAGCTCATTGGTAAGTGACCTAAGGTGATTATTGCTAGGGAATACTACAGTGTCATCCACATACAGTAAAGCAGGATATTCAAGGTGCAGGAGTCAGGAAGGGTGTTAAGAAATAAGCTAAAAAGAAGGGATCCCAGGATGGATCCCTGAGGGACTCCAAGAGACACATTCCTAACACTGGACAGTGCACCATTGATTTTTACTTGCTGGGTTCTATCAATAAGGCAGCTGTGGAACCAGCTGACAGTTTCAGGAGACAGCCCCAGATCAATAAGTTTTACTAAGAGAATATGGTGATTAACCAGGTTGACTGCTTTCATAAGGTCAATATATATGGACCCTACCTGTTTGCTGCTGTCCAGGGCTGAGCGGATATAATTTGTGTACTCGAGGAGTGTGGTGGAAGTGCTGTGCACTTTGCGGAAGCCATGTTGCTGAGGGCATTGTATGTTGTATTTGCTTAGGTACTCTGTTAACTGGTTGGCCACTACCCTTTCCAGGGTTTTAGATAGGGGGGAGAGGGTGGAGATGCATCTGTAGTTCGAGTTTGAAGCCCGGGCTCCATTTTTCTATATGGAAGTAACTTGGGCCATTTTCCATTGCTTAGGAAACTGTCCAAGCATGAGAGATCTATTAAACAGCTTTGTGATTGGAGTTAAAAGTTCATCCAGGGTGAGGGCTACTATCTTCATTTCTAATGAGTCGCTTCCTACCCTAGTTTTGCCTAATGCTCTCTTTATGTATTTTTTGGTGTCTGCTGTGGATATTTGTTTCAAATAGAAAGGGGGCACATCAGTTCTTAGGGAGTGTCGTCAGCCTGTTCAGAAAGGTAGTATGGAGGGAGGATGCTGCTGAGGTCTGTGAAGGAAGAGTTGAATATGTTAGCAATTTCCAAGGGGCTCTGTGTGATGGTCCCATTGTAGATTAGCATAGAGGGTTGTGACTTGTTGTCTTTACCAGTTAATTCCTTTATTTTATCCCAAAACAGTTTCCTATTACCCCCATGACTCTCTACAGTAGTTAGCTTTGGCTGTTCTGATCTCACTAGTGCACCTATTTCTGGCTGTCTTCTAATTTTGAAGGTCTAATGCCCTCCCCATTGCTTTGGCTCTGTACCAAAGAAGATCCCTGGTAAGCATGAATTCAAGTAGAGGCTGTGTTATCCAGCCATTGTTGGGTCTTTTTGCGCTTGTTTCCATACGGGAGCAAAGATGTCATAGACACTTGTGAGTTTGGACATGAAATGGTCTAGTGCCTGATCTAAGTCTTGGAGGGAGTCAAAAGGAGACCAGTCCAGTTGTGAGAGGTATTGTTTTAGGTGGTGTAACTGTCCTTCGTGGAGAACTCTACTTCTAGGGTTGTAGGTCGCAGCTTCTGGGTTTTGTTGGACCAATTACGCATAACTGGGGAGTTGTCACTAATTGTGTCTGGTAGCACAGTAACCTCAGTGATTCCATCCAGGTGGTTTGTGAGTACCCAGTCAATCAGTGTACTGTTCCCAGCATGGTAGTTAGTTCTTGTGGCTTCACTTACCATCTATGTTAGATATCGGCTGCTGATTTATTGATTTATTTGATTTTCGGAGATACACCTTTGAGCAGCAAGGGCTCTTTTCTAAAGGTTCCATGTCAGTTACATTACATTACATTTAGGCACATACTCTAGCTCGGGGAGTTTGGTCAAACAATAACATTCAAAAGACAAGGACAGTTTCAGTGATGGCCCAGATAGGGCCTAGTCTGGTACATATGCTATTGCAATTAGTAGAAACCCTGACAACTGATACAATATGGGGATACATTAGTAGCCTGAGTGGGGCTAGGTCTATGGGGCAGCAGGGGTTTTACGGCTTTACTGTTTTGGGGTAGCCCTCTGGTGGTGGTAGCAGGCAGCAGGCAATTGGCAGTCACCATAGTTATCATGTGTAGCAGCAGCACACTGCCATCTTTACGAGTTCTTTTTTCAGGGATGACTTAAATTGCAAAATCTTGAGCAGGCCCCGTATGGGTTTTGGGAGATCGTTCATCCAGTACGCAGCTCAGGTAGCAAATTAGCATTTCCCTAGGCTTGTTTTATAGTAGTGGACTTCGAGGGCTTGTCTAATCATACTCTTGGTTGAGTAGTTATTAGTAACAGGGCAAAGAAGGTCACTGATAGCTGACAGAGTGAGGCCCAGCTGGAATTTTCTTGCCAGGAGGCATGTCTGGTATTTTAACCTTTCAAGGAGTGGGAGCCATCCAGTTTGGGAGTACAGGAAGCATGTGTGTGTTAGTCTGTCTGCATTGCAAATAAAGTGGCATGCTTTATCGAGGACCAGGTATATCCTATTTAGGATTGTCTCACAGGCTGCACCATATTTGGGGAGACCGTAGTCTGTGATGGGGGTATAGTTGTGGAGACTGCCAGATGTCTTGCTTCTGGGGTAAGGTTAAAATTTTCCCTGTAGAGTGCTCCAAGTTTTTGATTAATCTGGTTTGTTATGTTGTCAACATGGGTGGCAGATGAGATGGTGTCATCTAGGGTGATACCCAGGTACCTGAAGGTTTCAACTTGTTCCAGAGCTGTGCCGTGTGTATTAAGGATGGCCAGTAGGGGTGCCTTCTTATTATTTAGTGGCATATGCAGCCAGTATGATGTTATACTTGTGCAACTGTGCTACATGGTTTGGGCCATTCGCACTCTCTAGTCCAGAGGAATTACCACCCTGTAGGAGTACCAAAGGCAAAGAACCCTTGAAGAGGGTTCCACCCCAAGAGGAGCCTCGGGACGATTCCCTTGGCTAAAGGTACTTTAGGAAGGATCCCAGGGAGAGAGGCAAAGGCACTGGAGGAGGAGGTGAGGATGGTGGAGCAAAGAAAAAGTGCTTGAGAGAGAGGCTCAGAGGAACTGCTTATATAGGACAGGATATAGGAGTGGCTGGCTGCTTGTTCACTGAACTACAAGCATAGCTTTCCAATTCAGTGGCCTATGCAGCCAGTATGATGTTATGCTTGTGCAACTGTGTTACATGGTTTGGGCTGTTCGCACTGTCTGTTCCAGAGGAATTACCACCCTGTAGGGGTACCAAAGGCAAAGAACCCTTGAAGAGGGTTCCACCCCTAGAGGTGCCATGGGATGATTCTCTTGGCTAAACGTACCTTAGGAAGGATCCCCAAAAAGAAATGTAGTAGTATGAAGCATGTTAGCAATCAGTAGCCATGAGGCATAGTAGTAGATAAGGCAACAGGCAGCTTGATAACGTAATGAGATGCGCAGGTTAGCAATGGCATGAGTACGACGGGTTGTGCTGGAGATTGAGGGGACCTTCTAAGGAGAAAGGGAATGGCAAGTAGGAACACCATTCACCTCCATCCAACAGGGGACCCTACCTAAAGGAACTAAGGAACCTTAACTATGGCTAACTAATGGTTATGACCTGAGGCATGGAGGAGAGAAAAAAATACCCTCTGAGAAGGAAATCTCTGGGGATCCAAGGCCTAGGTCACCTTCCCTCCAGGCTTGGGAGGTTTATTTTGTGATAGCTCAGCTGCTGTGCTTTAGAAACCCAATAAAAGGGGAGTGGAAAATATTCCAGTTTAGAGGAAAGCGCTCACTCATTCCCTCTAATGGGAATGTTATGGAAGGTTCTGTGAGAGTGCTCTCCAACATCAGGGGCAACCAAAGTGGGAAGAGGAGAGCAAACGACTGCTGAGGCACTCACCTGACCTACTCTCCCTATAAATAAACCAGGTGAACCAGAGGCAGTCATAGGGAGAATGAAGTGAAAGTGCCTTGTTGGTAGAATACTAGAGCCAAAGGAGATCACTGTAGCCACCCTTCACAGCTAGTCTTAAATTCTACACCGGGAGCTGTCATCAAGTTTCAAATGACTAAAGCCTGGCCCAGAGCAAGGACATTCCCAGCTATGGGCCAGGTGAGAAGGCCCCCAAAGTCAGGCATGCTCAAGATGTGGACTTTATAAATGCAGCGCAAGACCATCGGATGCAGAGAGGTCCTACACCAGGAATGGTATGGTTGGCATGCCCCAGAAAACTGAAGAGGAGCTGAATGAGCATTGATAGATGGGACCTCATGGAGGTCAGATGGTAGTAGCGAGTGTTGAGTAAAGATTGAGTAAGCAATGAGTGGACCAGCATGTAGGTCAGTAAGTAGAATAGTAATGGTCAGACCTGCATGTAGGTCTGTAAAGCAGAGTAGCAATGGTTGGACCTGCACGTAGGGTCAGAGAAGCAGCAAATATGGATAGTGGGGCAAGCCAGCCAGGCATTCAAGGAAGCCAATGAAGGTGACAAATACTCTGAGGATTTTAAGTGGGGGAGGCAGGATTAGAACATAAAGTAAGTATGCCACATGGGGCCAGAACTCCCCCAACACCTCCAAGTCCCCTGCTGTAGGAAAAACAAAAAAGAGATGGAAGGTGCTGAGCCCCACATGCAGATATTAAAACTAGTTTACAGCATCAGCGGTAGCCTAGCTGACCTCCAGAGCATAATAGTAGTCTAAAAATAGAGAGCAGCATCTGTATTGAGTAACTATGAGCTGTAGGAGTAGCAATTCAATGAACATGGACTTGAGGGAGGTAATGCTCTGAAAGCAGCAATTGCTAGACAGTGCAGTAAAAACAACAGCAATGAGGTATGTGGTATGAGTTGAGGAAGCAGGAGTGAGCTGCATGGGCTAGGGTTCAGAGTGATCCTGAACCAGGTGAAAATAATTAAGGTGCATAGCATGAAGAGCAGCTATGTGGTATGAGTTGAAACACACAGATAGCGATTGCAGTTGCAGTGGGAAGCACGGTGTCAGAGCAACACCACAATCCCAACACCGGCATAACGACGGGCATACATCCGACCGCCACAACAACAACCCATGACAGCTGCCGACATGCCTCCACAGAGGCAGCAAATGCACCAGTGGCAACTACACAGTCGACCACAGCAGCTGCAGACCTGGGTGCATTAGATGGGCCACCCTTACCCCCTGTGGTATATGCACTCTGTCCCCTGCCTACCGGTAGCCCCTGCCCACATCCTGACCTGTCGCTGAACTGCCCGTTGGGTCCTCCATGGGGGGGCATGTCATCGGGTCCATCGTTGCAGTGGCAGTCAGTGCCGGTGTGTCGTTCCAGTGGCTGGGCAGCTCTCGGTACCGTCGCAGTCTCTGTTCCGGCTACAGTGTCGGGTTGCCGGCATTCAGTTTGTAGTGCATCATGGTCGATTGTGGCAGTTTCAGGGTGTTGTTGTGTGGGCTGTTGGCAATGCTGCTGTCAGTGACCTGTGGTGCTTCCGTTGCAGTGCGAGTAAATGGGAGCAAGTAGCATGAGCTCTAGATTAGCAATGTACAAGGAGTTTAGAAACAGAAATCCCTCAAACAGAAAGTAAAACAAAGGACACACAAACACAGAGGAACAGGGGACAAGCAACACAAAGAAGCACACAGCTGGAGGCAAAATACAAACCAAAGCAGGAGACAGACAGCAGAAACAACAAAGCCAAAACAGCAAGGTGGGATGGGGGTGACTGACAGAGCCTCTGGCAGCAAAGAAAAAGTGCTTGAGAGAGAGGCTCAGAGGAACTGCTCATATAGGACAGGATGTGGGAGTGGCTGGCTGCTTGTCCACTGAACTACAGGCATAGCCTTCCAATTATGTTGCCCCATGAACAGCATCGTTCTAGATTGTTTGTAGTTTAGAATAACTTTGTTCCCTTCAAACCATTCTTTGAGGGCCTCAAAACTGATTTGGAGATCTCTGGTAAGAGTAGCCATTTGGGAGTTACTGTTGTAGATTACCGCATCATTGGCGTGTAGTATCTTTTTGGAATGGGAGCAGGCTTTAGAAGTCTGTTGATGAAAAGGCAAAAGAGGAGAGGGCCAAGTATTGACCCCTGTGAGATCCCAACTGTAACCCTTTTGACATTTGAGAGTACCCCATTGGCCTTGACCCTCTGATCAGGTCCTTGAGTGTGGCAGTGTTGTGTGCCAGCCAATCAATGTTGAAATCACCTAGCACAACAGTTTCCCATTGCTTATTAATACTGGCAATGTGTTCAATGTATTTTTATAGCCCCATGTTTTGTTTACCAGGAGGTAGGTAAACAGTAGTTACTACTAGGGATTTTTTGTTCTCCCCTAGTAGGAGTTCTATGGAGAGTATCTGAATGTCATTAGAATTGTCACCTGTTCTGAGCATTTATCCCTGAATATGGTCCCTCAGATATACCATGCAACCACCTCCCCTTTTAGTCAGCATGTCTAGGCAGAAAAAGTTATACCCATCAAGTATAAGGGTGGTGTCTGGTATTTTGGGCTTGAGCCATGTTTCAGTTAGTGATATGAGATAAGACTTGTGTTGTGTGATCCAGGCCTGAAATTGTGTTTGCTTTGCCAACAGGCTTCTGATGTTGTGAGAGGCCATTATAAGGTGACCCAGGGTAGCATGTGCCTGAGCCAGTCCAAAGGGGCCCGAGTTGTGGTGTATATTCCTGGATTTTAACAGCAGCATTACTGCAGTATTCTTGCCTGGGAGGTGCTGTAGGTAAGCACCATTTTTCTAACCCATTCGATCAATTTTTTAACTTGATCAAATGTCGGTGTAGATGAGGGTATGTACTGGGAATTGGCTGGGGGCACCTGATATCTGTGCCAGGGGCTTCTTGCTGTTGCTGGAGGTATAGGTAGTGGAAAGCCCTTCTTGTCTGAGAAGTGAGCAAGGAAAAATGAGCCTAGGGCAGTGTACTCCTCCCGATCCATCCTTCGTGATGGAATGTCAGGCTTTTGGGTGTGGCGGAATTCAGACACTTGGGCCTGGTCTAATGACAGGATGTCTGCACAGCAGGCCATGCCTTGTAACAGCCCGGTGAGTAGGATGGTGAGCAGGGATAACACAACTGGATTCATTATGACGGGGGCTGCAGGGGAGTGTATGTTGAAATGGCAGAAGTAGCAGTGGAATAGGTATTTGCCTTCATTTTCTTACACGGTAGGATTTTTCACTAGTGAAGGTTGTGCCTGAGTGATGATTTTCTAATTGCCTGGATTAGGAGTAGATATGCTTCGGGTGTGGATGATTTGTTATCTGGATAAGTAGAAGCAAGATAGGTGGGGGCAGGGGTGGTGCTGAAAAGTGGGAAATGAGGAAGCAAACAGGAGAAGGAGAGTATATCAGATACAGTGCAAACAGTATGGTGGCCAGAATGGAGTTGACAGATGTGGGGGGGGAGTGTAAGCTTATGGAGGCTTAGAAGATGAAGGGAGCCAATAAAATGAGGTTTACGATGGTGGCACAGTTGAGTTGCACTGAATGGGTGTCAGGGAATATAGTGTGGAACTTCAGAGCTCTGAGATACTATACACTGATATTATTACACGCTTGTTTTAATAGACAGTTTTATTGTATTGGTTGTTCCTATGAGGAATAAACAGTTTAAAAGAATATCATTGTTGCTATTGATCTTTAAAGAGAAGGTATCCACCTGGCAAAGTATCTCTACAGTGTGCTGTTACTGCCCTATTTTAGTACACAGCCTTGTCTTTGAATATTTTTTGTGGTGTCAGCCAGTTGTGTTGTTGCAGCCTGCTTTTGAAAATCAGCTCGGTACATACCACTCTCTCGTTCATCCACAGCCCTTTCCATAACAAAATCTGGTCAGATCCACCATGGCTGCATAATGAAGTTAGTAAAGTTGTGTGGAATTGTTAAGGAGGCATGGAGAAACAAAACTACAGCTGCAAATGCCATTAACTTGATAAGGGTGTTTCATGGGCTTAAACATAAACATGCATTGCATTTGGTAAGGCCTACAATACCATTCCATGTATGACTTGCAAACAAGTTGGGTAGCCTGGGAGTGGGTCACAAGGTGATAAACTGGGTTAGGAACTGGTTGAATGATAGAAGATGGAGAGTCATGGTAAATGGCGTTCAGTCAAAGGAAAGGAGTGTGACCAGCAGGGTGCCACAGGGGTCAGTCCTGGGCCCAGTCCTATTTTATGTCTTTACAAATGAAATTGCAGTGGGGCTGGAGGAGAAAGTGTGCTTGTTTGTGAATGACTCTAAGATATGCAACAGGATGGACACTTTGGTAAAAGTGTAAAACATGAGGAGGAACCTAGGAAAACTAAAGGAATGGTCCAAAATGTTGCAGCTGAGATATGATGCAAAAAGTGCAGAATCATGCATCTGGGTTGCAGGAACCCAGGGAAGGATTACGGGAGGGGGGAGGGCTGATGGTCATCAAAATGGAAAGGGATTTTTGGGTAATCATATTGGATGCCCTAAACATGGCTAAACAATATACCAAAGCTGTGAGGACAGCCAGTGGAAAGCTGTGGTGCATAGGGAGAGGTATTACCAGCAGAAGGAAGGAGGTGGTGATGCCACTGTGTAGATCACTGGTGAGGCCTCATTTGGAATATGGTGTCCACTTCTGGAAGCCACATTTCTGTCAGCTTTAAATCACAAATGGGTTAAATGGTTCTATTTTAGATTTCTATCCCTTTCCCCTACTGCTCCCACTGGTTAGCCTTATGGAACGCAACCAGAACATATCTTGACTAACATGATGAATTCACCTACACAAGCTGCTTCTCAGTCGACAGCACTGTCCTTTTAAAATGTTAACTTCTTGTTGAAAATATGGCATAATCTTTCCATACATGTTATTGCTAGACATACTGTAGCTAGCTTGGCTTGAGGAAGGGCGCACATGGCCAGGACCCTTAGCAATTGAGATGCATATGGAGCAATAAATCCAGGTGCGCTAATTTACCCTACAACTGTTAAGTGTCACAGTCTGCAGAATACAGAAGACTTACAGTGATGAATCTTCATATGATTTGGGTCTTTTGTGTTCTGATGTACTGTAACTGCACAATTGCTTACTCTTGATTTTGTCTGCAGTTCCATTTTCTTCTTGAAATGGTTACTTTTGCATTTATTTTTATTTTAAAATATTTAATATGCTGACCATGTGGTTATGCCATGGACCATAACTGATCTCCAACCTTAACCCCCCCCCAATGTTCCAGCCCTGCTACCTAGATCCTCCTATGTGTACCCTGTGTACCACATGCATGGGTGTGTGTGCGTGTGTGTGTGTGTGTATGTTCATTCAATTGCTTGTGTCTTGAATTTTAGCATTTTAGTGGAAACCTTGCACTCTGATTTTCTTATTCTAAATTTTTTGCAGTATGTTGTCTGTATTTATATTAATTCTGTTAGCATTCCTGGTAATGTACAGGGGCAGGGGACTGAGTTGTGATTGGGTTTGATTAAGGAACACAAATATTCATTACATTGCTTTGCTATCTCCACTGGATTTTTTACTGTATCCCCTTTAATATTAATATACTTGCATATTTTTTTGTTTGTTTGTTTAGGCTATTGATGTAACTGCAAAAGAGGCAGTACTGGGATAGCTCAGTTAAGGGAAAACGACATGATGTGTGTGTGTGTTGATTCAATTGCTTGTGTCTTGTGTAGAAGGCAGTGCTTGTAGACAAATCTAATCATTTCGCCGCTGTGCTCTGGTCTGTGTGTGTGTGTACTTTTGATTCAATTGCTTGTGTCTTGTGTGGAAAACAGTGCTTGTAGACAATCTAATCATTTCACCGCTGTGTTCTGGTGTGTGTGTGTGTACTTTTGATTCAATTGCTTGCATTGTGCATGGAAGACAGTGCTTGTAGACAAATCTAATTATTTTGCAGTTGTGTTCTGCTGTGTGTGTGTTCCTCTGATGCTGTTTTTGCAACTTAGGAAAGGTAGAAATTATGAGGTATCTCCTCCCTATTCCTGGACGCAAGTTCCCTCAACCCTGGGAACACCTGCCTGCCTCTAGTGGTTGGCACTTGCTTGCCTCCTCCCCCAACCTGTCCATCTAGGTGTCCTGGTCATGCCCCTAGGCAAAATCCTGCTTCCTGTGATGCTTTGCAGGGAGGTAACATGAGCCAGAGGAAAAGTAGTGCTCTCTAAATCCCATACACACACAGGCAGCATAGTAATGAGGCTTCAGTGGAGGACACTATTTTTAACACTCTACCATGTTGTTTGGAAGGTAATTATGCAAGTAGCCCTTTTCTCAAAGCAGTACGTCTGCAGGCTCCACCTACTGCAGCCGTAAAAAGGGTAATGGTCATGGATGCGGTTCAAGCCCAAGTCTTATTGATGTCACTTCCAGAAATCAGACTCAGGCTTGGGGGAAGAGTTTACAACATGCAGGTGCTGGATCGCGGCAGCGTGGTGTATCTGCACATCCATGTGTCTCTTTCCATGATTGACAGCTGATTGCTGGTCTGTACAGAAGCTGGAGACACACCGTCTCTGCAAGTCTCTGTGATGGTCATGAGCTGAAGGCTTTTCACTGTCTTATGGGACATCGAACCTGTACCATGCCGTGATACTGAGGTATATGTTAAACACTCCACTAAGTTTCATTCTGTCCATCAATAAAAAGATTTTTCACGTATTGTTGCTTTTCCTGGTGCTTGTTACTTTGTTGGTTTTATTTTTTTGCCCTTATTGTTAAGTCAGTCAAGCAGTGAGATTGCTCGTAGTGTCAGCTGTCATCCCTGGTTTTCAAATTGTGGTAACAGGTTGGTGATAGTATAGTTCTCTGTAGCAGCTTTACTTACAGACTTTTTTTTTGTTTATGCTACTTTAGACTTGTCATAACTGAGTCATGCTAATTGAATAACTGTTGTTTCGTCACTCTGGCTAGCACCATTAACTACAACGTATTTGCCAATTAACATCTCTGCCGAACAAGCGTTTGCTCATAAGTACTTGGAGAGCTACCAAAGCATTTGTTAATAGCTAAATAAAATTATATGTTTCACACCCAGTCCAAAACAGACTTGATTAACTTATGCTGTACCATTCGCTGATATTGTCAAATATTGTAGTTACCTCTAAATAAGGCAGTGCTGCATATAAACAGATTTATCCAGGTGCCACTCAGTAGACTGACAGGGCACTGTGACTAATTTGAATGCTTCAGTGGTATTCACAGTGTAAAAAGGTAGAAGTTAGCAAATGGAAACAAAACAACCCCCTCACCCCCCCCCCAAAAAAAGCTCTAATGTGGCTAGATGCATATCATGAGAGTGAGGGCTGCTGCAGCTATAAGTCATCTTGTGAGACATACATTTTTGTATTACTGCTTTGTTCTGGCCCCATCTCATTACAATTTTTTAAAAACAAAAAATGGTAAATATTCTTCTTGTGGTAATACAGAGGACAACTCCTCCAATCGAATAAGATGATTTGCAGACAAGTGCACAGCCCACACCTGCTCTCCTGCCTGGTTTGGGAGGGTAGGTTTCTGAAGCCTAACGCTTACCCCATTATAAAGTCTACACATCTGACCTTATTTACAGATGGAATTGGATGAGTGTTAAGCTTGTGAAGCCCAAGGCACACCCTTCACCTGCTATCCTGTCTGGTTTGGGAGGGTGGGGTGTTAGGGAAACCCTAATGCCTCATTTCCCAACTTTTGTCACTAACTGGAGCATTAACAAAGTTATACTGTATGTGTATGTATATATATACAGTATATATACTGTGTATATATATATATATATATATATATATTTATATATATACAGTATATATACATGTACACCATATGTAGGGATCCCAATATTTAAATAAAGCCATTATTCCACACCAGTCTAACCCAAGTGAAAGATGAACAATATTATTCACCCAGTGGGCAAATAACATTATTTTTCACTTCCTACATCACCAAAATGTCAGTTATGTGCATTGACATACAATTTTGCCCAGTCCCAGTCAAAGCCGTGTCCCGAATGGCATCAGTAGATATCCTGCTTTAGTAATTTCAACCCCATTCACGATGCCATCTTGCTTTCCTGCTTCATGAAACCTTCCTAAACAAAACAGTGAAATTAACATTAAAAAAACAACTGCCATGGATTTATGCAGTAATATTGCAGACAGTGTTTACTGATCCAGATTTGTGTCTTTTTTTCCTCTGTCATATGGCTGACTGATAAGTCCAGATTACCTATCAGTTCCCAGTTGTGGCTGCGTGATCATATTTTCACTCCACATTTTCAGCATTGCCATTCTTTCACACCTCCTTGTGAACACTATAGCTGTCATTTTTCACATCCTGCCTAAAATGTGTTTTCACACCTGTGGTGCCAAATGATGCAGTTGCTGTGCAAAGTCACCTTTTGGCTAATGAACTGATAATGCCACTGTTCATGAGGTGGGGTCACAAAAAGCCCATGTTGAACATTTGGAGTGAAAATACCAACAAACTCCTTGGGCATTAGGGTTTCCAACCACAACACTCCACCCTGTAGGGACTGACAGGTGTCAGGGGTGTGACTTGGGATTGTCAGCTGTAACGCTCATGCCATTCCACCCCCACCCTGCAGCCAGTGACAGGCATTGAGGTGTGCCTTGGACTCTTTGGCCACAACAGAACAGCTATAGTGTTCACTTGCACTGTCAGAACTGGTCACTACTTGACTCCTTTACAGACATTAATGTATCACTCCAACATTTTATCACTATGTTCAATGCTGCCTGTGATGTTCACGCACCCCTCAAGAAAATGAAGGTGTGCGCACTATTCATCTCTGGATTACTCCTGGGCTGATAGACAGCATGAAATGGAGGGACCACCTCTGGTACTATGCTAAATCTTCTGGCAGGCTACAGGACTGGCAAGCCTATAAATCTGCTAGAAACTCCTGCACTCTGGAAATCCGTAAAGCAAGAAGCAATCACCACAAGGAGCAACTTACCAACACCTGGGGTGACAGCAGGAAATTCTGGGCAAATATCATTGATGTTCGGGGGAAAGACCCAAAAAAGACTCCCGCAATGTAAAACCTTGATGGTACCCCCATACTTGACCCACTCACAATAGCGAATACCTTTAATGATGCCTTCACTGACCTAAGTAGTGTGCTACCACAAGGCTTCTTTGACGGTACCACCTTAATGGCAGCACATCATCCTGAGACCAAGACAAATCATCACCCCCCTTCTACTTTAAACGTGTCTCAGTGGCCCAGGTCAGGAAACTACTAAACAATGTGCTGGGCAAGTCCAGGCACAGTGGTGACTCTTTAGACCTCAAGCCAATCGTACTCACCATGGAGGAAGTACTTCCACCTATTACTAAATTACTTAACCTCTCTCTAACCCTCTCACAATTCCCACAGGTATGGAAAACAGCCATTGTTACTCCAGTTCACAAATCTGGAGAATGTGCACTACACAGCAACTATAGGCCTATATCAATCCTCCCACCCCTCTTTAAAATACTCAAACATATTTTTGCCAACCAGCTTGTGGACTACCTCGATAGATACTCCCTACCATGTGAACAACAGCAGGGCTTTCAGAAAGGGCACAGCACCACCACCGCACTCTTAGAATTCACCAGCTATGTCCAGCAATCTCTTGACCAAGGCAGTCTTGTGGGTGCAGTCTTTATAGATTTAACCAAGGCCTTCAACATGGTTAATCACCCACTCCTCCTTAACAACTCTCACAAACTGGTCTCTCCCCTGATACACTGCCCTGGTTTAGAAGCTATCTTGGGGACAGATCTCAATGCGTGAAGATTTCCAATGCTATCTCTGACCAGGAGCCTGTTCGATCCGGGGTACCCCAGGACTCTATCCTGGGTCCACTCCTTTTCAGCATCTTCCTTAACAATCTACCAACTGCCTGCCACCAGCGAACACTGCTCTACGCAGATGATGCTGTCATTTTTGCAAGCCACCCTGACCCTTACCTCCTTGAAAGTAACCTTCAAAAGGACTTCATGGAAGTTGAGCACTGGTTCCACAACCATAAACTACTACTAAACTACAAGAAGACAAAAGTCCTGTTGTTCTCCTCAACCCTCAATCGACATAAAGAGCATGCTTTTACCATTCAAAATTCCCAAGGTGACCCTCTTGAACAAATACAGCACTTCAAGTACCTAGGGGTTACCCTTGATAGACACCTCACCTATTCACTGCACATTGAAAATGTTGCCAGAGCTGTCAATACCAGGATTGGGCTCCTCTATCGACTGAGACAGTCTCTAACACCTGAAGCCCTAAATCTTGCTGTCCACAGCTTAGTGCTCCCCTTAATCGACTATGGCCTTGTCATTTACATAACTACTTCCACCACTGCACTCAAAAGGCTCACTGTGGCACTGAACAAGGCCTGTAGACTCTTAATTGGTGCACCACGCCTCACCTACACCTGCAATGTCTATATGCAGGCTGGGTGGCTCAACTTGCATGGGAGATTTAAATACCACACCTGCTTACTTGCCAAAAAGATTCTTCTTGGTCTCATGCCTTCTAGATTAGGATGCTTACTTCACAAATCCCCCAAGACCCAACATACGCGCACTCCTACTAGTTCTGATGTGCCGAACCGCCCAATACCAACGCTCCTTTTGTATCAAAGTGCCATACTGGTTAAATGGCCTCCACAGTGGTTTGGCTAACCTTACTAGTCTCGGTGAATTCAAACTCAAACTTCACCAGCACATCCTAACTGAAAACTCCTGTGATTGCACCACTTAACATCCTTGTCCCTCTTCCTGGGACCTCACTGCCCCCAATGTTCTTCCACTGTTCTCTCTACTTGTCTTGCCCTCTCACTCTCCTCTCCCTTCCTGCCCTCCCAACTCCCCCTCTTTTTCTCCCCCCACTGTCTTCCTTGCTTTTCGTCCCTTACTATCCTAGCTGCTACTTGGCAATGCTGCCTGGTTGCTCTCCCCTTCCTTGAGCTGGCTCCCCTCCTAATTCCCTCCTCTTCTCACTCCCTGCCTTGAATCACATGCTAAACTAATGTGTATTTATTTGCTGTTCTCTTATTCTGTATTTTGTAATACAAATTGCTTAATTATTTGTGAAACCAGTCTGCTTTCCATTATGGATCTGCACCCCACCTATTGACGTGGAACCTTTGTAATGAGCTGCTTGGCACTCAAAGGTACTTGTAATCCTAGGTTGAATAAATAAAAAATTAAAATAAATATTTACCCCATTCTCTTATACTTCACCCATCTCAGTGTGTTTACTTATGAATGGGGTGAGCGAAAGACCCGAAGACCCCAGGGCATACCACTACACTTGTCGGTGTCTGCAAGGTAGGGTGAGGTGAAATGGCATCTGTGTTATGGCCGACAACCCAAATGCACACCTCAATACCTGTCAGTCTCTGCAGAGTGGTGGTGGGGATGGTGTCAGTTCACTACTTCACTGCCATTTCTATTACGTATCTCTCTAACTCCTGCACTACCAAAGCCAATGCCATCAAGACAACACTTGGCATAGACAAATGCTTGTTTTAGAAGAAGGGTGAAGATTTTGTTTCCCCCTACATGTGGATTACCAGGTAGCCTTATTTTTATGTTGGCGCGCTTGCGCAGCCAACATCTTGCGGCAGTAGGGATTTGGAGACGCGGCCGCTGTTGGGCGAAAGCAGGGCACGCATTAGTAGGTGCGTCCCTCATTCCCCAATCAGCCTGCATGCCGGTGCCACACCATGCATATTAATGTGTCGAGCACATCTGAGGAAGGGTCTGCTGCAATCCGAGCAAAGCTCGTCAGATGCAGCGGGCCCTTCCTACATGCTCGGCCACACTGTATTCATGGCAGGCAGCAGGCCAGTTGGCCACCCAACTGCTGACTTCGGGGGTGCCCAATTCCCCTGCCGGTTTCCAGCTGCCACAAAGTATGTGCCGACGGGAGAGCCCACTCCCCGTCAGCATAAAGCATCCGCCCATTTCTTATATGCCAAGGGGGGTGCCCAATCCCCCTCAGTTCTTGTCCCCCCCACTTTCCTTGTGTGCCGATGGGGGTGCCAAATCCCTGTCGGCATAAATTGACTCCCCTTTTCCTGTGTGCCAATGAGAGTGCCCAATCCTCCATCAGCTGCAGCAACCCCCCCAAACAGTTAGGTGGCACACTGGGAGCCCACCCCAGTGAGCCAAATCCCCTGTAAAAAAAAAAAACTGTTCCGCAATGTTGTTTTGTTTTTTACACCCTGTAACACAAAAACAGTCCATCGCAGTCTCCCTACCCACCACCTGGACCCACCCACTGCATACCCTGCCTCCCCACACTCCCCTCACCCCATACTTACCTCCGGAGCTCGGCACAACGATCTTCGGTGGACCGGGAACACGTCTGCACTCTTCAAAGCCGACCGCGAACTGAGGAAATGCCGGTAAGCTATATAATGGAATAAATAAGGGATATAGAGTGGTGAGTTGTCAGATAAATGATTTATCTACACAAGTGCTGTTTGACCTCGGATAACTTCAGGAGTGGCGTAAGCCATGAGTGAGGTGTCTGAGGTCAAACAGCACAAATGTAGATAAATCATTTATCTAACAGCTCACTACTGTATATTTCATTTATGCAATAGGGATGTTTCTTATCAGTGCAGGAACATTTGGTTTTGACTGTTTATCTTCTTTTTTTTTTAAATGATAATTTCTGGGACTTTCTGGGACTTTCGGTTAACTTTCCTAGTGTATGTCTGCCTAGCATGGTGGTTGCTATTAAATGAAACACCACTCATTTTGTAGAGAACTTCTTGCTGAACAAATGTCATGGTCACAGTATCATGCTACCTTGTTTGTTTTAAAATTATTCACATTTGTTTGTTGAAAAAGTGAAACAAAAATTTAATTTTATGCTTGTTTTGCTAATTATAAAAACACTAAAAGGTATTTATTAATGAAACACCACTCATTTTGTAGATATTTTTGGGCTGAACATTTTTCGTGCTCACAGTACCATGCTATCTTTTTCATTTTAAAGTTATTTACATTTGTTTGTCTGAAAAGTGAAAAGAAAATTGGATGGTGTGCTCTTTTTTGCTAATTATAAAAAAACTAAAAGATATCTATAAATGAAACACCACTCACTTTGTATATATATTTTTGTCCTGAACATTTTTCGTGCTCACAGTACTATGCTATCATTTTTCGTTTTAAAGTTATTCATATTTGTTTGTCAAAAAAGTGAACAAAAAAGCTTTGATTGACAGTTTACATTTATCCCACATATGTGGGATAAATCTAGGATGGTTAGATTTTTCCCACATATGTGGAAATAAACAAGCAATAACACACGATGATATGTGGGTTTTATCCTGATAAGAGCATGCCCAGATGCGTTGTTAGGCACAAGGCATTTGCACCAAGTGCCTTATGCACCTGGGCATGCTCTTATCAGGAGATAACCCACACCTCAGAGTGTGTTATTGTGCTAATAAAATGGGCCCCTGGTAAAGAAGTTAATTTGGAAAAAAATGGAGTAATAATTTTCATAAAATAAATAAAAATATTATATCTGTACAAAATAGAAAAAGTAGTCCCTCTGTTTAATTGAAAATTATTATAGCTTGCTGTGTGTCTGTGTCTATAGTAGCCAGTCAGTGACTCTGTCTAGAGAAGATACCCACAGAAACTGTGAAAAATGTTTATTTTTTTTTATATTTTTCCTACTTTGACACTTTAATGCACCAGGACAAAGTGTCTTAACAGCTGGGCTACCCTATTATGTGTGCTGTTTCTTGCGCACTTCCCAAGATGTAGATAGGGTTTTTGCGTATGATTTATTTATATGTAATATATGGATTTTAAAAATAATACCCCCAAAAAGCATACAAAAAAAACCCTGTAATACCTTAGTCAGTGCCGTAATACTATACTTCCGGTCCCCGTAATACTATACTTCCGGTCCAATAATACTATACTTCCGGTCCTCGTAATACTATCGTTGGGATCACCAACTTTTCTAGTGTCCAAAGCATAGTTTTTTTTGTTTTCTTTTATTCCTGAGAGAGAGAGAAGCAGGACTCCACGAGGAAGGGGGATGTGAGTGAAGAGCGAGAACAAGCAGCACGGAACCATCCCACAAAGGAATCCAGAGGTAAAACCTTGTCAGCATTTCAGTATCCATATATTACAAAAATAACAGTTAGGGAGTGAATCACTCGTTGTATTCTATCTGAAATTTGGGGACATAGAACCTCTCGAGCTCGCCTCGAGGTTACCTATGTCCCCAGAACCTCTCGATGGAATTACAGCCTTGTAATTCACTCGAACCTATCTATTATTCTATTTATATATTTTTTTTAAATGCCTTCCTTTTGTTTTATTTTTATATTAGGATTTTTCAGAAACAGCTGGTTGTGTGGGAGTAAGCACGTCCCTTAGCAGCCCCAGTAGATGGATGTTTCCGGGTTTCTGTTATTTTTGCTGTATATGGAAGTACCATTACGTGCTCACTCTGTTTAAGTAAATCATTTCTTTTTTTAAAGCTGATTTTGATGTGTACAACAGAGCAAGAGCTGTATAACTAGCAAGTGATATCTGTGTGACTGAGCCGACCGCTGAGATGTTACTTTTGGTTTTGCGGTCGGCTTCAAGATTGTGGTCCAGTTTGGAAAGCATTGCAAGATTTAATTTTACAATTAAGAAAGGTGTCTGTTTTTCTTGCGATTACTGAAGTAACTTGCTGTAGCTCATAACAGTGGAAGATGCAGGAGGCAAACTTGGTATATCAGGCTCGAGAGTGCTAGCGAAGAAAGCCGTTTTGTTTTCAGTACGCGGGATGCTCAGTGGATCGTGGCAGGCTGTTGGGACAGTGGACAATTGAAGCAACAGGTTTTTTTCATCGTGGAGCAGAGAATAAAGTTTGCATTCTTAAATATTTACAGTGATTCTATGTACTTTGAGGTTGGTTGTGGTGGGGTGGGGCGCCACATAACAGAGATTGGTTTTGTTTAGAGAGCCTGCCATTTCCCAGCTATGAGCTGTGCCAGCCTGTGCTTTTGTTTAGGGTTGGCACAGCTCCCTGATTTGCTGCTGTAGTGGGGCTCAGGAGTGGAGGGTAGTGCCAGTTGGCTACAATATCTTCTGATAAGGACACAGCTCAAAAGATGTTGCAGCCAATCAGGTTACAGGATTTCTAGAGCCCATTTTATAAATGGATTTATGCAATTGCTTTTGGTTCTACACCTATTGCATAAATAGGGTTTTTTCAACTTTGCTGCATATCTCAGGCGTTTTTTGGATTTTTGGTACTAAATTTTCAACATGGGGTTTTTGAGACCCCATCTCATGAATTCTTGCACTGTTATGGCGTTATTCAGTCCCAAAAGGTGATTTTTCAGTCACTGTGCAGAATCACCTTTTGGGAGCGAGGAATGAAATGACAGTGTCAGTGTTCATGAGGGGAACTCTCAAAAAGCCTAGGTTGCAAATTTGGTGGGAAAAAATATAAAAAATGACTGTTTTACGAGCGTGCGTTGTGCAGTTGCTACGCACACTCATAACTTAGCGCGTTTGCAATGTTTTCATGCCACATGTTCAGCATTGGCATTTTTCCCCACCTTCTTGTGAACCGTACAGCTGTCATTTTTCACATCCTGTCCGAAATTGTTTTCGCACTTCCGGTGCAGAATAGCGCGGTCGATGTGGGAAATCAGTGTTTGGGACAAATTACAAAAATGACAGTTACATCTGTTCATGAGCAGAGGTCCTAAAATGCCTATGCTGAAAATCTGGTGATCATACTCCATAACATGACTGTGTTACAAGCGCACTTTGCGCAATTTGCACGCACGCTCATAAGTTTGCAAATTTATAATATTTTCAGTCCAGATTTTCAACATTGCCATTGTTCTGCACCTCCTTATGAAGAATACAGCTGTCATTTTTCACATCCTGACCAAAATGTGTTTTCGCAGTTGCGGCGCAGAATAGCGCGGTCGCTGTGGAAAGTCCATGTTTTTGAGACACATTATGAAAATGACAGTGACACTGTTCATTAGCAGAGGTCCTAAAATACCTATGTTGAAAATTTGGGGCCAAAAGTCCATAAAATAAGTGTTTTATGAGCGTGCATTGCGCAGATTGCATGCACGCTTGTGCCTTCATGCATTTGTAATATTTTCACTCTGCATGTTCAAAACTGGCATTTTTCCACACCTTCTTGTGAACAGTACAGCTGTTATTTTACATATCCTGCCTGAAATGTGTTTTTGCACATCCGGTGCAGAATCACACAGTCGCTGTGCGAAATCAGTTTTCGGGGCAGCTTGATTGCCACTCCAGATTTTCAACGTTGCCATTTTTTATGCCTCCTCATGAACAATACAGTTGCCATTCTCTACATCCTGCCCAAAACTGTGTTTTCATCCCTCTGTCACCAAATGCCACAGCCGCTGTGCAAAACCACCTCTCTGCTAACAAAGTGGTTGTGCCACTTTTCATGAGGTGGCCTGACAAGCAGCCCATGTTGAACATGTAGAGTGAAACTACCACGACATGCCTATGGTGTTAGGGTTTCCAACTATAGCACCCCACCTGGTACGGACTACCAGGCATCAGGGCTGTGACTTGGGATCATAGGATGTAATGCTCATGCCATTCCACCCCCCCACGCCCACCCTGCAGCCACTGACAGGCATTGTCATGTGTCTTGCACTGTTCAGCCACAAACTTCAACCCACGCTCCTATACTGCACCCATGTCAGCATATTTCCTTATGGAATGGGGTAAGTATAATGCCCAAAGATCCCAAAGCACACCATGACACCTGTCAGTGTCTACAGGGTATGGTGAGGTACAGTGGCATGAGCATTATAGCTGACAACCCAAAGGCACACCCCCAATGCTTGTCGCTCTCTACAGGGTGGGGTTGGGGTTGGTGTCATTTCAATACTTCACTGCCATTCCTATTATGCCCTCTACCTCCGCCACTGCCAATGTCAGTGCGACAATATTCGGCATTGACAAATGCTTGTTATGAAGAGAGTTAAAAATTCTACATGGAAGAAACCCTGGATTACAAGGAGGCCCATTTTCTTAAGAAGAGGAGTGAGTTTCTTTTTTACTTGTAGATTACTAGGTGGCCTACATTAAAGGAGATATGAAATGATTTTTACATAGTTAACTGCACTTCCATCTTCCTTGCCATGCCAGTTATGTATTCTGATATGCTTTTATGACTTTTTTGATAAATAATCTAGCTTTGGTGTCCCCTCAGATCTACATTGAGTTCTACTGTTCCTCACCAGATACTGCTCTTGATTTTCATATCTCTAAGACATTTTATGGCATCAGAAAGTCCCATTCCATAATATTCATCTGAATGGCCTGGAATTGTGTTTGCGATGTCATAGAATATTCAGTCAGTATGAAAAGAGTGATCAGCAACTGCTGAGCAGAGAGTGATTCTGGGTAGTTACAAAAGCAACAAAATTAGATTACTAATGTAACAAAAAGGTCAAAAGCATATTGGAATACTGGTTAGCCAATAAAATTAAAACTGGAGGGCCTCTAGAGGTGTAAAAAACTGTGTGAGGCCTCATTTGGAGTACTGTAACCAGTCCTGGAGACCACATCTCCAGGACATAGACAGGGTGGAAGCAATTCAAAGAAGGGCAACAAAGATGGTGCAGTGACTGCACCAAAAGTCATATGAGGAAAGACTGGGAGACCTCAATATGTATACCCTGGAGGAGTGGAGAGACAGGGGAGCTATGAAAGAAACCTAGAAATATGTGAAGGGCATAAATAGGGTACCACAGGGTAGAATCTTTCAGAAAAAGAGATGTCCATGAACTAAGGGGCATAACATGAGGTTGGAAGGGGGTAGACTAAGGGGTAACATGAGGAAGTATTTCTTCATGGAAGGGGTGGTGGATGCATGGAATAGACTCCCAGAAGAGGTGGTGGGGCAAACACAATGGTGGAATTAAAAAATGCATGGCACAGGCATAGGGTAACCCCAACGATAAAAATGAGAAGGTAAAGCTGGATATCAAGTAGGATCTGCAGCTTTTCCAATAGGTAAGGAAAATGGCCACACTGGATGGGTCTAGTTATCCTTATCTGCTGTCAGTTTCTATATTTCTATGTTTCCTATCACCTTTAAGAAGATAGGTGATTTTTTAAATGTTTTTTACTGAAGAATGGACTGCAAACAGGGCTTAGCCTACACTTGGAGTACTTCAGAATAAAAAAAGAGTACAAATGCCCACTTCAACACAAACAGCATATATTGAAGAAGGAAAGAAGACATCTTAAGATAAAGCAAGACCAGTAAAAATGTAATATGATCTACAGAAACTATGCTGCAGGGATGATATTGCAGATTAAATACTCTTTATTTTTCATAGATAAGCTTAGTGCAGTTAGCTCAGATTGAACACAACAGAGGTACATTTTCTACAGATAGGCATCACATTACTGTGTTGCTGAACATTTATTATAATAAGTAAACCTTAATGACAAATGAAAAGGCAGACAGATAGTTTTAGGTCGCCATAAAGAACCACTTTATTATGATATTTACAGTCAATCAACTGTCTATATTTGACACAAAGTCATACCAATGTTCAGTGCAAGGCATGGGAATATCATTTTAAATACAGATAAATTCCTAACATGTGCATAGTTTATTAGCTAGAGTTGGCAGTGCACAAAACAGTCACAAGAAAAAAATGTTTTGAGTGTATCATTTATATTAGTAGCTGAGGAAAAAATGCTATTCAGCTAGTGAAAACTTTTTTTTCAGTTTACCATCAAATCAGTACATGAACTCATTTCTATAAATAAGATGGGTAATTTGTCTTGGCATTGCTGTGGATGCTTTAGTAAGTTCCCCCCATTGATACTAGCCTGTTCCAGTGAAGGGTGTGTAATCTCTGTCGACTGCTGACTCCAAAGAAGAGTTACAGAAGAAAGAAAATAACAAAAGAAAATGGGCCACTGGCAAGAATCGGGGTAGGAGGGTGACAGTTCCAGAAAAGAACCACTGCCAAGCATCAGGGAAGGGGGAGATGGTTCCAGAAACCGGGGAGGGTTAAAGACAAAACATGGCATTAAAGGAAACCCTACAGTGTCCTCTACTGGCAACTATACCAGTAGAGGGACTACTTTGCCAATAAAATCATTGTAATTACTGGTGATCACAAATATCGAACCGGATTACTGTTTTGTTAAAAATGCATATCAACTGGATTTGGGGTCATTATGCTCTAAAGGCAATGCTAACCCAAAAATCCAGTTGGTATGACACTTCATAATATCCCAAAATCTGGTTGATATGACATTGTAGATATGCATTCCACTGTTTCACAAAAAGTGTTTCAACTGCAGTATTTTCAATTATATTTTATTCATGTACAGTTCAATTTCTTCAAAAATAAAACTGCACTCCAGTTAAAAAAAATGACTTTTTCTTTCAGGCTGCTAGAAATACAATGTAAACCTCCACACCAGCAATTATAAAAATAAAGGATAGGTAAGTTTGATGTTATGGATTTTTTTCACACACCCTCAGTATGTGAAGACCATATAAACCTCTTGAGCTTTGTTCTCGAGGTTTATGGGTCATCACACACCTTGAGTGTGTGAAACAATCCATAACACACACTTACCTATCCATTATTCTCTATTTAAATAGGTTTGTTGTCATTTCTTGTCATTTTTTTATATACTTTTTATTTTTAAAATATGACATGAAAGTGCCACATGTAATCCCTTTCCTAAGCACAATAATAGCATCCAGGGTGGGCAATATTAGCTATTCCAGAGTTTCCAGGGCTATTGGGCCTTCAAAGTACTGCATCAGTCCTCATTACACCCCTGGGCAGTCTGGCATTGCCTAATGTCACCCACTCTGTCATGTATTATTGCTTAGTTATTCGTCACTCTCACTGTTGCTATATGTAATATCTGTTTCAGTTTTTTTTCTCTCATATTTTCTTGGCATCAGCTTAACATAGAAACAGACTTTGATGGCAGATAAGGACCGCTTGGCCCACCTAATCTGTCCATTTACCTACCTACAGGATACGCTGCAGATCCTATTTAACCAACAGCCTATTTCTTCCTACCTCCCACAAAAATTGCCTTATGTCTTTCCCATGCATTCTTGAATTCTCCCACAATTTTAGACCCCACAACCTCCTCAGGAAGGCTGTTCCATGCATCCACCACCCTCTCTGTGAAAAAATACTTCCTCACATTGCCCCTGAGCCATCCCCCCTCTAGCTTCAAATTGTATCCCCTTGTTCTTGCACATCTCTTTTTCTGAAAGATGCTATCCTCTTGGACTTTGTTGATTCCACTGAGGTACTTAAACATTTCTATCATGTCCCCCTCTCCCCTCCTTTCCTCAAGGGTATACATATTAAGCTCCTTTAGTCTCTCCTCAGATGGCTTCTCTTGCAGACTGCACCATTTTAGTTGCTCCTCCCTGAACTGCCTCATCCTATGTCCTTGCGGAGATGGGTCTCCAGAACTGGACACAGTACTCCAGATGGGGTCTCACCAACTGTCTGTACAGGGAATAACAACTTCTTGTTTTCTGCTGGTGATGCCTCTCCTATACATCCCAGTATCCCCAACCTCCCTACTGCCTTCTCACATTGCTTGCCAACCTTAAAGTCATCTGATATGATTACCCCCGGGTCTCTTTCCATTTTGTTGTTGTTACTACCTCGCCCCCATTGTGTAATCTTCCCCTGGGTTTTTGTTTTCCAGGTGCATTATTTTGCACTTCTTTGCATTGAATCCAAGCTGCCATACTTCTGACCATTCCTCCAACCTTGCCAAGTCCCTTCTCATCCTTTCTACACCTCTTTGTGTATCAACCCTGTTGCAGATTTTTGTGTCTTCTGCAAAGAGCATACTTTCCTTCCAGTCCTCTGCAATGTCACTTATAAAGACATTAAAAGGACTGGACCCAGTACTGAACTCATGTACCCACTAGTAACCCTCTTTCTTCAGAGTGGACTCCATTTACAATTACCTTCTGTGTCCTGTTGTCCAGCCAATGTTTTACAGGTTACCACCCTGGGACCCCTCCCAGGCTGGTTAATTTGATTATTAATCCTTTGTGGGACTGTGCCAAATGCCTTGCTAAAGTCTAGGCAGGCCATGTCCACAGCCCTCCCTGGTCTACTACTTTGGTCACCCAGTCAAAGAAATCAATTAGATTTGTCTGACATGACCTCCCCACTGTGAACCCATGCTGCCTTTGGACCTGTGCCCCACTGGCCTCCAGGTACTCAACAATTCTTTCCTTCAGAAGTGATTCCATCACTTTCCCTACCACAGAGGTCAAACTGACAGGTCTGTAGTTTCCTGCCTCTGTCTTGGTCCCACTTTTGTGAAGGGGAATCACATCCACCTTCCTCCAGTCCTCAGGTACCACACCATCCTCCCATGATTTGTTAAAATGGGTAGTCAATGGTGTCACTAGTTCTCTGCTTAATTCTTTTAGAATTCTGGGGTGAATTCCATCTGGCCCCATTGCTTTGTCCACCTTCAGTTTTAGGAGTTCTTTCAGAACCCTTTCTTTTGTGAAAGGACTGGGATTGACCCCCTATCCAGAGTGCTTCTGTTAATTGGATTAGGCACCTCCCCCACCTCCTTTTTTGTGAATACTGAACAGAAGTATTCAGCATCCCTGCTTTTTCACTGTCATTTTCTGCCCACCCACCGTCCATTCTATTCAGCCTCACTATCCCTCCCTTTGTCTTTCCACGCTCCCTAATATATCTATAAAAGGTTTTATTCCCCTTCTTAACCGAGTTGGCTATATTTTTCTCAGTTTGGGCCTTTGCTAGTCTGACTACCCTCCCTGCTTCCTTCTGCCTTAACTGGTACAGTTCTATGTCCTGCTCCTTCTGTGTTTCCTTATACTTCCTAAATGCTATCTTTTTCTCCCTGACCTTCACCGCCACCTCTTTTGAGAACCATAGTGGCTTTTTCTTTCATTTTGATTTATTTGCTTCACACAAATGCTTGTCGCCTCTGTGATGGCAGTTTTGATATTTCCCCATTGTTGCTCCACCCCTGCTTCTAGCCTGTTTGCTAGTCCTTTTTTAAGGCACTCTCCCATCTTGCCAAAGTCAACCCTGCTGAAGTCCAGAACCCTCACTTTTGTATGGCTTGACTCTGTAGCTGAGTTTATCATGAACCACACTGTTTGGTGGTCACTTGTTCCCAAATGGCTACCCACTTCTAGATCTAAGATCCTCTCACTGTTCCCATTTGAGAATATGAGGTCTAAGATTGACCCCTCACGAGTAGGCTCTAAAACTAGCTGTCTGACGCATGCCACCTGAAGGGCATCGAGAATGTCTATGCTTTTGGATGTGGCTGCAGCAAAGGTGCTCCAGTTAACATCTGGCTTATTAAGGTCCCCTATCAACAATATCTCCCCTTTCTCTGCCATCCAAAGTATACCTTCTATCATATCCTTGTACATTCCCTTCCCCTGACATGGGGATCTGTATACAACCCCTGTGTGGATTGTGGTGCCATTTCCAGTCTCTAAGGTGACCCACAGTGCCTCCTCTCCTCCCTGTTTACTCTTTTGTTCAGTTGCTTTTATCCCTTCCCTTACATAGAGAGCTACTCCGCCACCTCTTCTCCCCTCCCTGTCTCTCCTGTTGGTTGTGTACCCTGGTATGTTAACATCCCAGTCATGGTTCTCTGTGTACCATGTTTCTGTGGTAGATATATCATGGAAAAAAAAAACACAAATATTTACTTAGAAAGTTTGATACAGCAAAGGTAGCTCAACTCTGCATTTACTGTAAGTAGCACAGCTTGAGTAACAAATATATTTTTGACTACAAAATAATTGTGCAATGTTACATGCTGTTTGCTACCTTTATATCAATTATTAATTCTCATCTTGCTTTTCAGCATTATGCAATTACTAGACTTGTAACCTAATGTGGCCGGGGTGGGTTTGGGGGGACTATATATTCTGTAAACTTTTAAAACATAGGACCCTTCTTATTACTATTTGAGTAGGTTGGTAAAACACATGGTTACTATTGCGGTTGTATCGTGTGCTAATAGGAACTTTTTTTATTATCTATCACTTGTTATAATAGTCAGCTGGTTATTCTTTCACAGGTGTGGGTGTATCCATATGCTCCTAAGTGGGTGTGGGAGCATAGATGGCCTATATACACGTGTCATTTTTTTTTAATTTTAGTTAGGTCTGTATGCTGGATTTCTGATTGCCCTACATCTGCTAAGACACCACAGTTGCTTCTTCTTGGTGTCAGTATGTGCTTTCATTATGGCTTGTTGCCCTAGAACCTTTATCACTGGAGTGGGGGGGGCTGGTGTCCTGCAGGAACTATTCTAATTCCTCTCTGTAGAACATATCTGCAATATGGGTGGCAGAGCCTTGGTAGCCAGCTGGATGTCTTGTGTGTATTTATTTTTTCCCAATTGTTTAACCAGGTGAGACATACCAAGGCCCTGTCCACACTATGCCTCTGTAACTTTACAGAGTGCCGAAACCATTACCACAACGGTTTGCGTTTACACCTGTAACGTTACAGAAGGAGATTTCATAACCATTGTTGAAACCACATATGAGGTGGTTTCAACAACGGTTATGAAACCAGTCCTGCCTTGGTAACGTTACCAGTGGTAGTGTGGACGGGCAGTAATGGTCCCCTGCAGGGCACAAAGTGCAGTGTGAGCTGCATTGTGGGATCGGACACCACCGTAACGGTCATCCAGCTCCCAGTGTGGACCACCGGTGCCGGTCCCATAATGGACACCACTGCGGTGTGGATGCACTGCACCGCTCCCCGGCCATAACAGATTGCATCCGTTATGGGCCGGAACGGTGTAGTGTGGACAGGACCTAAGCTGAAAGCTTGTTTACAGGTGCAACCTGGGAGCACAGGGAAGTTAAATGCCTTGCTCAGGGTCACACAGTATGCAAGTTGGGGCTGTGGGATTCAAACCCAGGTCTCCAGATTTGCAGCTCACAGCCTTAAACCACTGCGCTATACTGCCTCCCATAACTTGAGGGAGTGTTTTCCACTTTTCCCAACTTACCAACTGTGATGTCTCTGCCAAAGCTGCGTAACCATTCCTGCGAATAAACATGTGTTGTGCTGCACCACCCAATATACTTGAACAGACTGGCCGATCATGACTGCATATTCACTAGTGGGAACCAAAATGGCAGTATACCAAAGGACCCACCTGCCAACTCTCCCCATATGAGGTGAGCGCAATTTTGAATGCTCATTTTCCTTTTCCTTTTCCTTTCCCATTCCCACTACCTTGCCAGCACCTGACAATTTGAGATTGTCCTTGAACTCAGGTTGTTTGCATCACATGTGTTAGTGCTACTGCTAAGCCTACATGCTGGTCTCAGTTTTGTATTACATTATGATTGTGTGATATAAATAAAATTGGGTTACCATACAGTGTCGGGAAACCTTAGGAGTTTTTTTATATAGTTTTTTTAATGTATTTATTTTGTTTCAGACTTACCTTTATGGATTTGTATTGTTATATTTCAGGCTTGAAACAATGGTTGATAGAATAGTGCTTCAAATGCATTGTTTATTTGTGGGCTGGATTGCACTGGGATTCTGAAGTCATCCACTGGTTCCTTCCCAGGAAGAATATTTTCTGATGAAGTACTGCTGGATAGTATTCCAGAGATGTTTTTTCCTGTTTACATTCATTAAGGTAGCTATAATTGTTAATACTTTTGATATTTTTACTCCATGTAATCTGCCTTATTTCATTCAGTTGTATTAATTGTCATTTAACTGAGCTTCCTGGCACAGGTTTGTAAGTTTTTTGGTAGTTTGCAATTCTGCTCCATAAACCATATTTTTAACAACTGTTGAAATCGTATTTATTCCAGTTGGTTCGTTCTTGTACCAACATTGTTTTGATGAAGTTGTCAGTAGTTGGGCATTGAATACCAGGTAGAATGGACTGTCATCATTCATTGATTTTTGAGGACACCTTTCCTTATAGGTAGTGTAAGTTAGGACTGGACACCTTTCTGGGCAGAATGGAGTGGAATAGACCCTGGGACGGATTTTTCGGTAGTCCCTGAAGTTTGTATCAGTGTGGGTTTTTCTTTTCTTTTGGTGCAATATTCTAGGTATCTTTCCCATTCTCATTGGTTCTTTCTTTTATATTACCCCACCATAAGTCCCACATTTCCTGACAGCCATGTAGTCCAAAGTAAACGCGGTTAATGAACCATAAAGAGTTTATCAATGAGGCAGGATTATGGGTGCCCAGCATTTTCTATCAGGTTCTTCAATTATTTAGTCTGAAAGCTCATCTACAGCATTTTTTGCACCCCCTTTAGCTGCCAGTTTTAACTTTTAATACCATCCAAGCCCTCTTGAACTGTGGCACTATAGATATTGAGGTTGAGGTACTACAGTCATTTATTTTTAGATGTCTCTCCAGAGACTGAAACACGTAGCATAGTGTGACAGGCTTATACTCCTCTCCATTTCCTTTCTAGCCATCATTACATAGCAGCATATGTAGTTATTTAGTTGCTCAGCAGGAATACCAAATAGCTCTCTGGAGTCTATAAATTTGTTTTTAATAAATGGTTTGAAAACCTTGACGTCATATGTGTTTTTGTCTGTGCTTTCATTTCTGTTTTTGTTTAGGAAAAGGGCTATGTTACAGTCCAAATTGGACATGTCAGGCTCAGTGGAAGCAGCCCAGTCAATTGGAAGCACAGCAGTAGTTGTGACAGTACTTATTGCTGCATCGTTTCATTAGCTATTGTGTTCATTTCACCTGCAGAATACAGTTCAGTGCTATGCAAATCAGCTAACCATGATCCCGGACTGTGATCTTGTCAGTACAACTAGGCAGCATATTGAAGGAATGGCTTTTAGTCAGTTGCATGGCTACTGCAGTACAAATGTAGTACCGGCCTGTCAGTCAGTGCAGAGCTGTCTTTATGACATAGGACAATCCTAGAACAGCTATTATGATGATTGTCAAAGCATCATATTTTTGATATATTAATTTTACTGTCATCATCTAGAAAAGGTATCAGAAATATTTTCTTCTTTTTAACCCCACTCCCATTGTGTATGTTCATATACATTACACTGACATGGTAGCACCAGTATAGTAAGGGTTGATGACAATGTTTAATGTTAAAGGCCAGTCTTTGCACTTTTATAACTTTGCAATGGTTCAACGGAGTTACATGAAATTGTGCACGCATAATATTGTAGAGCAGGTCTGTTGATGTAAAAATATTGTTTGAATCCCTTGTGTGGTTTCAGAGACACAGAGTGCTGAACATCTGAAATTTCTGTGTTTTTGCTGTTTCTTTGTCCACCTGTATCTCAGAAACTGTTTTAAGTTGTGGTCAGACATTTTCAGGGTTGCCTCACAGGTGTGCCTTTTGAAGGTCTGAAAAAAATATTAATCTATTCCAAAGTTATTACATGTTGAAGTTCCCATTATTTCCTATGGGAATAGCAGATGTCTGGCATGAAAATGGATTCTGTGTCGCAGGAGCCAATCCCTTTTAGCAGACACGGTCATCCTGTGTCACCGAAGCCTAATGCCTTTGTGCACATGGGTCATCCTGTGTCGCAGGTGAGAAATACTTCTTCATGTGTCAGCCTTTTACTTTTTCCAGATAGTGAAAGAAACAAAACAAACAAAACACATAAAAATGAATGAATTTTAAAAAATGAACATGAGAACCTAGCAAAAGGGCACCCATTTACCTACATTTTGATGTTTGTTTTTTAAAACTATCCCAAGAAAGAGCTTTCCTGGGCACCCAAAATGCCTTGTAGCTAGCTTAGAAAGAGGAATGCTTCCCCCATGTTCACTGTATGAGAACAGTGGGATTTTATCGACTTTTGCAACTGCAGCTGGAACTTGTGCTGCCAGCTACAGTTTTAGATGTGAGACACCTTTTCCTGGGTTCTAGTGGCAACCTCCACCCTCTGATCACTGTCTCCCTTCTTTGTCTTTTTATATTTATAATAATAATCTGACAATTGGATGCCTACCCCTGGTGTTGAATGCCCCTCCCCACCTATTGTTGTAATAATAATTACCAACATCGGGGAGCCTAATCTCTGTGTCGGCATTCACAAGTCCACCCCTAGCAGCATGGGACACTGGGGAGCCCACTTCCAGTGTCTCCCAAGTAGTATTTTATTTGTTACCCCCACCAACAGTGTGGGACACTTGGGGAGCCCACACAAATACGTTAATATTATATTTGTTACCAAAAAAAAAAGAAAACGGTCCTGTGACATCTTATTTTTTTTTAACCAAAACAAAGAAAACAGCCCCTCATAATTGCTGCTGACTCATCACCCCCCCATCCCGACATATGGAGGCAGTATGGCATAGTGGTTATGGGCACAGAGCTGCAAACCTGGAGACCTGGGTTTGAATCCCATCAGCTCCCATTTGCATACTGTGTGACCCTAAACATGTCACTTAACTTTCTTATGCTCCCAGGTCACACCTGGAAACAAGCTTTGGCTTAGTGTGCCTTTCCTGGTTAAACAATTTCCCCTTTCCCTTTCCTTTCCTGACCCTCCCACTTAGCATCCACCACTCCACACACCCTTTCCCTATTATTTCCTCTGGAGATCATAGGCTGTCATCTTCTGTGGACTGAGACATGTCTGCACTCTTCAAAGTCAAACCTTGAACTGAGAAATCAAGGTAAGTGCCTTATAATGTATTTCAAAGGTGTTTTGAACTTATGTTCTTAACTTTGCCAATCTTTGGAATTTTTTTTTACCACATTTTCAACATGGGTTTTTTGGGACCCCACCACATGAATACTGCAATTGTCATTTCATTAATCAAGCCTGGAAGGTGATTTTGTGGTCATTGCATGAAATCACCTTTTAAGACTGAATAGCAAACTTTCATCACTGGTATTCATGAAGTGGGGTCGCAAAAAGCCCATGCTGAAAATCTGGAGAAAAAATTTTTAAAAATGGTTGAGTTATGAGCATGCATTGAAAATCATTTATGCACATGCGTAACTTTGGTAATTTTCAATATTTTGAGTCCAAATTTTCAACATAGCAATTTTTCACACCACTTTATGGACAGTACAGCTGGCATTTTTCACATCCTGCCTGAAATGTGTTTTTGCACATGTGGCATGGAATGGCATTTTGGCATGGATTTGAAAATTGTCACCTATGGGGGTTTATGAGGTTGGGTCATAAGAAGACTATATTCAAAATTTGGGGTCAAAATATGAAAAATGCCAAAGTTATGACCATTCATTGCAATTTTAGTACACCCGCTTGTATCTTCAAAAATGTTAAATATTTTGACCCTAGATTTTCAACAAAGCCTTCTTATTACCCTACATCATGAATGTCACAGCAGTCATTTTTCAAATCCTGCCCAAAATGTGTGATTTTTCACTAGTGAAGATTAAAGCCTGAGTGATGATCTTCTAATTGCCTGGGTTGGGAGTAGATATGCTTTGGGTGCGGATGATTTGTTATCTGGGTAAGTAGAAGCAAGATAGGTGGGGAGATGGGTGGTGTTGAAAAGTGGGAAATGAGGAAGTAAACAAGAGAAGGAGAGTATATCAGATACAGTGCAAACAGTATGGTGGCCACATGGGAGTTGATATGTTGGGGTGGGGGGAGTGTGAGCTTATGGAGGCTTAGAAGATGGAGGGAGCCAATAAAATGAGGTTTATGATGATGTTGCAGTTGAGTTGCACAGAGTGGGTGCCAGGGAATATACTGTGGGACATCAGAGCTCTGAGATACTATGCACTGATATTATTACACACTTGTTTTAATAGACAGTTTTATTGTGTTGGTTGTACCTATGAGGAATAGACAGTTTAAAAGAATATCATTGTTGCCATTGATATTTAAACATCAGGTATCCACCTGGCAAAGTATCTCTACAGTGTGCTGTTACTGCCCTATTTTAATACACAGCCTTGTCTTTGAATATATTTTGTGGTGACTGCCAGTTGTATTGTTGCAGCCTGCTTTTGAAAATCAGCTCGGTACATATCACTCTCTCATTCATCCACAGCTCTTTCTATGAAAAGTTAACGATCATGAACGCAGTTCAAGCCCATATCTTTTTGATGTCACTCCCAGAAATCAGACACAGGCTTGGGTGAGGAGTTTACAAAATGCATGCACTGGATCGCGTGAGCGTGCTCTATCTGCACATCCATGTGTCTCTTTCTTTGATTGACAGCTGATCGCTGGTCTGTACAGTAGCGGGAGACACACCCTCTCAGCAAGTCTCAATGAAAGTCATGAGCTGAAGGCATTTCACTGTCTTATGAGACATCAAGTCTGTGCTGTGCCGTGATACTGAGGCATCCATTAAACTCTCACCTTAGTTTCATTCTGTCCATCATTAAAAAGATTTTTCATATATTGTTGCTTTTCCTGGTGCTTGTTTCTTTGTTGGTTTTATTTTTTTGCCCTTATTGGTTAAGTCAGTCAAGCAGTGAGATTGCTCGTAGTGTCAGCTGCCATCCCTGGTTTTCAAATCATGCTGACAGGCTGCTCTTACTGTAGTTCTGGGTGTCAGATTTACTGACAGCCTTTTTTTTTGTTTATGCTACTTTTGACTTGCCATAACTGAGTCACGCTAATTGAGCAACTGTTGTTTCATCTCTATGGTTAGCACTATTAACTGCAACGTATTTGCCAATTACCATTCCTGCCAAACAAGCGCTTGCTCATAATTACTTGGAGAGCTCCCAAAGTCCTTGTTAATAGCTAAATAAAATGATGTGTTTTATGCCCAGTCCAAAGCATAATTGATTAACCTATGCTGTACCATTCGTTGATATTGACAAATATTGTAGTTACCTCTAAATGAGTCAGTGCTACATACTAACAGATTTATCCAGGTGCCACTCAGTAGACTGACAGGACACCATGACTAATTTGAATGCTCTTGCAGTGTTCACTGTGTAAAAAGGTAGAAGTGAGCAAATTAAACCAAACAACCCCCCACCCTTCACCCCCCCAAAAAGCTCTAATGTGACGAGATTCATATCATGAGAGTGAGATCTGATGCAGCTATAAATCTTCCTATGAGATATACATTTTAGTATTACTGCTTTGTTCTGGCCCCATCACATTACAATTTTTTAAAACAAAAAATAGGGTAAATATTCTTCTTGTGGTAATACAGAGGACAACTCTGTATTGATTTGCAGGCAAGTGCACAGTCCACACCAGCTCTTCTGCCTGGTTTAGGAGGGTGGGGTTCTCAAGTCTAACGCTTACCCCATTCTCATAAATTCGAACCATCTGACCTTATTTACAGATGGAATGGGGTGAGTGTTAGGCTTGAGAAGCCCAAGGCACACCCCACACCTGCTCTCCTCTCTGGTTTGGGAGGGTGGGTTGTTAGAGAAACCCTAATGACTCATTTCCCAACTTATGTCACTTTGACCCTAACTGGAGCATTAACAAAGCTATATGCATATATATAAATATAATTTTATATATATATATATATATATATATATATATATACACACACATATACACATACTGTTTGTAGGAATCACAGTAATAAAGCCATTATTTTCACACCAGTCTGACCCAAGTGAAAGAAAAACTATGTTATTCACCCAGTGGGTAAATAACATTGTTTATTTTTCACTTTCTATGTCACCAAAATGTCAGTTATGTGTATTGACATACAATTTTGCCCAGTCCCAGTCGAAGCTGTGTCCCGAATGCCGTCAGTAGAAATCCTGCTTTAGTAATTTCAACCCCATTCATGCTGCCATCATGCTTTCCTGCTTCATGAAGCCTTACTAAACAAAACAGTGAAATTAACAATAAAAAAACAACTGCCATGGATTTACATAGTAATATTGCCGACAGTGTTTACTGATCCAGATTTGTGTTTTTTTTTTCCTCTGTCATATGGCTGACTGATAATTCTTGACTACCTAGCAGTTCCTAGCTGTGGCACAGGATCATTCTAGATGCAGCAGGGCAGCAAGCTTCTGGTGTGGGACAGGGAAATAGGTGAGAGACAGTTTCCCTCACTGTAAACCCATGATTGGTCTGGGTCCAGCCACTCAAATTCTCAGTGCATAAATCAGACTGCACAGAGCACCTGAAATGATTCTGGCTTTGTGGGGGAAGAGGAGTACAAAGCTGCTGGAGGAACAGAGCAGGGACCTGAGTCCAGAGCCATGGGATGAGCCGAGGAGAAAACTGAGTCAGAAGTTGCAGGGGTAGCCATGTGGGGAAGCCATGTCCCAGACTTTGAAATCCGAATCTATGGGGGAAGCCGAATCTGAACCAGCAAGTGGTCAGTCCTGTTTACTGAGCTAAATTTATTTTCTCTTCACCATGCAGCTGATGCATGTTGGATTGCTTACTCACTCTGACTGTAAAATTTGGTCAACTTGGCTGTACTAGGGAGTGGAAAAAAAAAACAGCACTTCCGTTTGGGTGTGAAGGGAGCAGTACTTTTTTGGGAGTGGAAATTCCAGCCTGCACATCATGGGGATCAGCCAGATAAAAAACACAACAAAAGGCTGCCTTTGTATAGGGGAAACTCCAGCCTGGAAGATATTGTTGGTGTGTGTGTGTGTGGGGGGGGGGAATCATCCTGAAATAAACAACAAAAGCCTGCAAAAAAGACAATGACGCATACATGGTATACATAGAACATCCAATGGCCTAAGTTAAAATATGCAATTTTTTTCCATTCGTGAGTGGGCGGGATTTTCATATCTCAATTATGGAAATAAATGGCATGTTTTAACACAGGCCATTGTATATCATCTCTCTATCTAGGAGATATATGACATTTGCTTCCCATAAATTATCATTAGTATGTTCACGAGCTCTCCTTCACCTCAAAGACTTCACAAGTGGAGGAGCCACAAGTGAGATTTCACTGAGGTCAAGGACAATGAGTGAACATACTTTTGATATATAATGGAAGCCAATGTCATACTTTATGTATACAGTGGGTCCCCAACACAGACATGCTGCTAGCAAATTTATAGGCTGTTATCTGGTGCTGTGTGGAAATTTCAAATTCCAGTGGAACAAAATACAATGGAATTTTCAAAATTACACGAAATTCCATTGAATTTCACCAAAAATGGAATGGTGGGATTCTGTGGCAGAAAATAGTTGGGGCATGATTTTCAGAAGAAAAAAGTGCAGTTCGGCAGAATATTATTCTGTGGATCTCAATGTTTTCCACAGAAAATGTTGCACAATAATTTTCCACGGAAAAATACTGTGACGTGGAATCATAGTAGGCAGAATTTTGCAGAAAAAATGGCAAAATTCCAGCAGAAATTCTGTCGTTGGAATGGTCATTTTGCGCTAACTCCACCAGCGGAATTCTGCACAGCACTACTGTTATCTAAGTGATACAAAAATTTGTATTCATGTTATCTATGTGATACAAAAATTTGTATTCATGTTATCTACAGTATGTGACACAAAAATTTGTATTTATGTTATCTATGTGATACAAAAATTTGGACTTATTAAGGACTACTAGGTAATATGGCATTACCCTTCTGATTCATGGTCTCGAGCTCCATTGTCCAGCCAACTAGTCTGTCTGGCAACTGATGACATGCTGTGGTCATTTTTTTTTCTGTTGGACAGTTGTTTTGAAGTAGAGTCTCTTATTTGTTATTACACTAGAGGGCATAACTGTATTGCCCCACATGCACAAGATCCAGTTTGCGGCAACATGTTGACCATGGCAGACCTGGGCAGGCCTTCTCAGCAGTGCAGAATTATGGAATCAACCCGAGCAATGGATTTAGAGTTTGAGTGCCCCGAGAAGAGGGTATTGGTGTGGGGGAAGGACTTCATGGAGCAGCCATCAACAGGAACATCTCAATGACAACTTCACCATTTATTCAAAGGTTTTGCATGCAGGATGTCTAGCAACTGGAATTCATCTTGTGTCATGTATATTTGAGGGGGGGTGCCATTTTTTCCTTTTCTTTTTATTTGAAAAAAGGAAAAATCAAATGGATTAGCAGGTGGTCTTTATATTTTTTTACCAAATGAGGCAAGCAGTCATTCTTGAAGAAACTCTACATAATACATTTGAAGTGTTACAGACTGATGAAGGCCTCATAACTGATGACAGTGAGTTACCACCCAGAGCACAAACCACCTATGCAGACTTAAATCCTAGGCCTAAATCACTAGCAAGTACTTCAGCATATAAACAAAGCCTTTCACATAGCACTCTTAATAATACCTCTCACCTTCAAATCACTAACAAAACTAGTCAAACAAGCAGTACTCCAAAACCTATATTGGTACTAGGTGACTCTTTTATTAAATATACCGATCGATTAATTTGTAACCCTGACAAGTATAATCACACATGTTCCAGTTATAGAGGGGACAAGTGTCTGACATTACAAAAATAACAAAGGATTTATTTTCTGGGCAAACTAATAATGCACTAGTGGTCATTCACACAGGCACAAACAACATAAATAAAACATCCTTATCTGAGCTAAAAAAAATATTTTGTAGCACTAAATAACATCCTAATAGAAAAAGGATGGGACGTCTGCTTCTCAGAGATTCTCCCAGTGCCCAGAGCCACAATATATATAACTAACAAAATCAAGGCACTAAATGAGTGGCTGAGGAAATGGTGCCTCAAACAGCATATTCTGTGTTTAACTCACTGGGAGGATTTTTATGAGAGACCATCCCTTTTTTGCTGGAATGGGCTACACTTAAGTAGGAGAGGGAGCACCATCCTAGGAAAAAGAATTGCCACTTTTATTTCTAATTCTTTAAACTAGCCAAAAAGGGGGAGAATGGACTTAGATTCAAGCCTCTGGCATCCAGTTTTTGTACACAGAAACATTGTAATGTGCTGTCCCTTAATGCCAGGTCGCTGAATGCACTTAAAATTGCTAAACTAGGAGCCAAATGCCATCTGTTAAATCTGGATATTATATCAGTAACAGAAATCTGGTGGAACACCGATTCAGAATGGTTAACAAATATTACAGGGCATAAACTCTACCAAAAAGATC
This sequence comes from Neoceratodus forsteri, assembly GCA_016271365.2. NCBI lineage: Eukaryota > Metazoa > Chordata > Ceratodontiformes > Ceratodontidae > Neoceratodus > Neoceratodus forsteri. Next base: position 393,592,946 of record CM057453.1, read on the forward strand.
ATACTGACCGGGGGGGGGGTAGTCTGCATGTATGTCAAAGAAGATATTGCTTCACATGTGGCCACTTTAAAGACTGACACTGAAAGTTTATGGATTAACATCCAACTGAAAGGACAGACCCAGATAACATTTGACACCTGTTACAGGCCACCAAACACCAATTCTAATTACACTGATACCTTATTAGAAGAAATCAGAAGCATTGCAGACAAAGGTAACATTATAATCGTGGGCGATTTTAATTTACCCACTGCAAACTGGGAAACCTTATCAGGCGAGTCCTTAATAGACAAAAGCTTTACATCCACAATAATTGATCTAGGACTTGATCAATTAATTAATGAACCCACTAGAGGTAATAATATCCTAGACCTCTTATTTACCACCCCCGATAATAATATTTCTGACCACTCTCTGTCTGACCCATTGGGCACTAGTGATCACAAATCTATGTTTTTCCGTTTAACATATAACCAACAAAGTACCTCGTATAGCACACTGTTAAAAAATTATGACAAAACTGACTTTGTAACCATAAATAAACACCTAAACAACATATTTTGGGAAAATATATTATTACCACTTACACTTGAGGAATCTTTGAATTATATGAAAAACATTATCCTAAATCTAAATGCTAAATATGTTCCCATGAAGAATAAATATAATGGGAAAGGGCAGATACCACCTTGGTTGAATAATCACATAAAAAAATTAATCCAACATAAAAAAAAAACCTTTTCACAAACTTAAGAAATGCCCCCATAATAAGAAAAATGAATAATTGTCACTTTTTCAGACATCTGTAAAAAAAAACTAAATCAGATTGGCTAAGCGTAACTTGGAATTCAAAATTGAACATACAAAAAATGGACACAAATCCTTATTCGCATATTTGAACAAAAAAAAAGGGAAATACCAGGCAAGTTGGACCATTAAAAGTTTATAATAATCTAATTACTAATGACAGGGATACAGCCGATATATTTAACCAATACTTCTGTTCAGTGTTTTTGAAAAAGGATCCTAAAATGTATCCAATAACAATAGGCACTAAACGAAAAACATTGCTTGTAACTACTAAACACACTGAGGATGTGTTGAAAACACTAAACAAAAATAGTAGCCAAGGACCCGATGGCATTAGCCCAGGATTCTTAATTGAAACAGCTGAAGCCATAAAACTTCTGTTAACTATAATCTTTAACAAATCACTGGAAGAATCTACTGTTTCTCTAGACTGGTTAAAGGTCAATGTACAGTAACACCCATCCTCAAGAAAGGATGCAGTTAATTATCGTCCTATCAGTCTAACCTCAGTACCATGCAAATTATTGGAAAAAATAATTAAAAATTTAGTAGAAACAGAACTACAAACTCTTAACATTAATGACAGTATACAACATGGATTTAAACAGGGGCATTCTTGCACATCTAATCTTATAGCTTTTTATAACAATATAAACCAGGGATTATACTCTAACACACCAATGGATGTAATCCTTCTGGATTACAGTAAAGCTTTTGACCATGTCTCCCACAACAAATTAATCAGTAAACTTTCATATTTAGGATTCCCTGCCAATCTAGTATCCTGGGTTGACAGCTGGTTGACTAATAGGACGCAGCAGGTCAGAATTAATGGTGTACGATCCGATAGCGGAAAATCATCTAGTGGAGTACCACAGGGCTCGGTTCTTGGGCCAGCCCTATTTAATCTGTACATCTCTGATATGCAAATAAATTCTAATAATACACTTTCCAAATTTGCCGATGACACAAAACTGAGTGGTAGGGTGGACTCGGCTGACAACATAAACCAACTGAAAAATGACTTAGCATGCTTTGACAAATGGGCTACCATAAACGAAATGGACTTTAACATAGACAAATATACAGTACTCCACTTTGGCAGAAACAACCCAATGCAACTTTACAAACGTAAAGATACAACATTAAAAGTATCAAACAGTGAAAAAGACCTTGGGATTATAATTAACAACAAACTTACTTCTACTGACCATTGCAATAAACTAGCAAAAAACTCAAATGCATTGCTGAGGAGTATAGATCGCACATTCATTACAAAAACTGAAGAATGTATAATCCCACAATATAGAACTTACATTAGGCCTTACTCAGACTATGGTTTACCTTTCTGGAGCCCATATTTAAAGAAGGACATAGTCAGGGCAGAACAAATACAGAGAAGAACCACTAGAATGTTTCCCTACCTATCACATTAAGATTATCAAAACAGTCTCCAGAAGCTTAACCTGCATTCCTTACAACTCAGGTGTAGTAGAGGAGATCTTTTATTTCTCTATAAGTTACTAAAATCAAAATCTTTAATGCAGCAATGTGGCATACATTACTCTGAAAGGAAATTAGTCCCAAGATTACACTCAAAACAACTTGAAGTACAAAGAGCAAAAACAAATCGAAGGTTAAATTACTTTTCAATACGGGCCCTGAAACTGTGGAATAAACTCCCACAAAGTTTAATAGACAGTGAAACATTTGAAGCATTTAAAAAGAGATTAGATATTTGACTAACTCACTATTAAGAACAATGTTCCACAAACTTGTGGGGGGCATTCTCGATGGGCTCTTGCCTACTTATGCCCCACAAACACCAAGTAAACCAAGTAAACACTTGATTATAAGGAAGTCCATTTTGTGTTGCTTGCATGCATATGAAAGAAACACATTGTATCAGTAGTTAATGAGCATGCTACAATGTGTAAAGGAATTTGGCCATGTCACCATGCAATAAGCTGTTTTGGTGCATTACAAGCTACCAAAACAGCTAATTCTTGTCAGTAATCTATCTTGATAAGCTACTCCATCAGCCTCTCATAGTCCCCAGGAAGCCGACGGAAAGCCGATGCCTGCCATTCAGTGTGCCTTCCTATCGAAACATTTCAATAAATTAAAAAAAAAAGCTGATGGGGTGCACAATCCCCCTGTTGGCATGACCCCCTCCCCAGTTCATTTGCCAGTGGTGTAGCCCAATCCCCATCAGCATAATGCACCTCCCCCCAATTGTTGTTTACCAAGGGGATGCCCAATCCCCCCTCGGCTCATGCGTCCCCTCTAGTACACTGTATGGCCGACAGGGGTGCCCAATCCCCTGTTGACTCTACTGTCTCCCAAACAAACTTCCATCTGCCACACTGGGAGTCCACCCCAGCATGGCAAAAGTCTCTTTGGCCAACAGGAGTGCTCAATCCCCCATTGGCTCCACTGCCCCCCCAACAAACTTCCATGTGCCTCACTGGGAGCCCACCCCAGCATGGAAAAAGTCTCCTTGGCCCACAGGGGTGCCCAATCCCCTATCAGCTCCACTGCCCCCTCCAAATAAACTTCCTGGTGCCATGCTGGGAGCCCAACCCAGCGTGGCAAAAGTCCCCCATCGTCTTTAAAAAAAACCTAGAAGAAAACAAAACAGTTCCTCATTGATTATCTTGCCCCCCTCCCCAACCCGCACCCACCCTCTGTGTACTCTGCCTCCACACACCTCCGCCTCACCCCATACTTACCTCTAGAGCCTGACGCTATGATCTTCTGTGGACCAGTAACACGTCTGCACTCTTCAAAGCTGACCATGAACTGAAGAAATGCTGGTAAGATGTATAATGGCATAAATAGAGTTTTTTTCAACTTTGGTGCACATCTCATCCATTTTTGGGAATGTTTTCACCACATTTTCAACATGGGGTTCTTGGCACCCCACATCATGAACTCAGTCACTGTCATTTTGTTATTCGGTCCTGAAAATTGATTTCGACATCATTGCGTGGAACCACCTTTCAGGACTGATTGATGTCACAATTCATGAGGTAGTCTCCCAAAAACCCTATGTTGAAAATTTGGTAAAAAAAAACAACAAAAATAAATGACTGTTTTACGAGCGTGCATTGCACAGTTCCTACGCACGCTCATAACTTCGAGCATTTTTAATATTTTCACTCCAGAATTTCAACATTGCCATTTTACCCCACCTCCTTATGAACAGTATAGCTATCATTTTTCACATCTCTCCAGAAATGTGTTTTCACACCTGTAGCACAAAATGGTGCGGTCAGTGTGTGAATTCAATGTTTGTGACAGATTAAGAAAATCACAGTGACACTGTTCATGAGGTAGGCCCCCAAAACCCTATGTTTTAAATTTGGTGAAACAATTCCCAAAAATAACTGTTTTACAAGCCTGCATTACGCACTTCCTACGCATGCTCATAACTTCAAACATTTTTAATATTTTCACTCCAAATTTTCAACATTGCCATTTTACCACACCTGCTTATGAACAGTACAGCTGTCATTTTTCACATCTTGCCCAAAATGTGTTTTCACACATGTAGTGCACAATGGCGCAGTCGGTGTGCCAAATCAATGTTCGGGACAGATTGAGAAAATCACAGTGACACTGTTCATGAGCAGAGGTCTTAAACTGGCTATGTTGAAAATTTGGTGACAAACATCCAGAAAATGACTGTGTTATGAGCGTGCATTGTGCAATTTCCATGCACCCTCATAAGTTCACGAATTCGTAATATTTTCAGTCCAGATTTTGAACATTGGCATTTTTCCACACCTCCTTATGAACAGTACAGCTGTCATTTTATATGCCCTGGATGAAATGTGTTTCACACTTCCAGCGCAGAATAGCACGGTGTCAGGAGGTCTAAACCTCACTCTCAGGTTCTTGGCAATATTGGGAATGCAAGAAATCACAAAAACGTTGCATACAGTAAGAGTAATAAACTTGTTTATTACTACCAAAAGGATAAATCACAGTTGCCCTAAGCAGTTCTTACCAATATGAACTGGGAGCCAATGCTAAGCATTCCCTATACCTCGAGGTTTCTCTGTGTCTCTTGGGGTCTCTGAGGTATAAGACTCAGTGTCTCACATTATATACCTATGATAATTACTATGGTTACTGCAAGATAGAAACATTTCTAGTTACAGAGATGAGCCCTATTGGCTAAATTAGAGGTGGCTCCACAGTCCAAGATAACATTATACAATTTTGTAGTAGTCATCAGTTTGTAAAACAAAAGAGTACAGTTCTTACACAAATCAGTGTAGTAGGGGAGATCACGTGATGCAGCCTTCGAGTTAGCAGCTCAAGATCGAGCTCCCACTTTACTCTCCTTTTCCGCTTGGAAACCTACTCACCCAAACTCGCTACTTGCACAAACATAAAGGTAAAGGTGCTGTTAAAAAACTGGTAAAAACTTACCGAGCAGCAGTAAGTAATTTTGGGTGTGATCGGCGAAGAATGGAGGCACAGATGCGGGCCGCACTCCCACAGCACACTCCACCGACTATGCCGGAAAATGCCCCAAAGAAGGCAAAAGCACAAGCGGGCTCAGGTGGCAAGCTCTCGGTGAGCCCACAAGAACCAACCCCTCTCACTTTGGAAAAATTCCTTGAAGAATTTTGCCCATTCAGGGAAGAAATGAGATCCCTGAGAGCTGATGTAAAAAGCATCTCGCTTGCTGTTGAAGATCTAAACAAGCGCACTGGTGACTGTGAGGCCAGAGCAATCACGGTGGAGTGAAGATTTGATAAAACTGATCTAGTAATAATGGAAACTAAGCAGAAAATCCACCGACAGGAAGTAAAAGTGGAAGACCTTGAAGGAAGGAGCAGCAGAAATAATGTGGTGGTAATTGGCCTTCTGGAGAAGGAAAAAGGAGATAATGTGGTGGTCTTTCTGCAGAAATTGTTAGAGAAGCTTGCAGGACCTTCGCCTTTTGGTTCAGCCTATATCATTGAGCGGGCGCGTCGCACTTCGAGGCCAGTGCCCCCACCCGGATCCTCACCCCAGACTTTTATTTTTAAATTTCTTAAATTTCAAGAACGCCAACATCTCCTATCCTCAGTCAGAGACCTGAAAGAAGTGTTGTGGGAAGGGAAGCGCATCCAGATAACTCAAGATCTCCCACTAACTGTCCACCAAAGAAGAAGAGCATTTCACACATGGTCACAAAGCTACTGGCAGCTAATATTCATTTCAAAATGATGTACCCAGCAATTCTTCAGGTCTATCTAGATAGAAAATGGAGCTTCTTTTGAGGAACACAAGGAGGCAGTAGAATATCTTAAGAAGGCATTACCGGACCTGTTCCAAGACGGCTGATTTCTCTTCCACGAACCCTCCAGGCCAATAACAGGTGAATGGAACTGTGTTTTTTGAGTATGTGCAAAGTAGAATCACCCACTCCTGACACATGGACTTTATCTTTATACTTTCTAGTGAAACATTTTAAAATGTGCAGAATGATAGTCTCCCTTTTTTTGACATACTTTCCAGTTTGTTGTTGTTTGTTTGTGTCACGGAGTAAGAACATTCAATGAACATGGACACCTGCCATTTTGTCCTGATGGCACTACAGACTTAATACCCAGTGTGTTAATTGTGGTAATTTCCCTCCAAAGAGAGGGGCGGTTGCTAGTTTATGTGCCCTGCATTGTTCAGCAGGATAGAGAAAAATAAGCTTAAAGTTTTCGGGAGCTGTTGTGTAAGAATGCCAGTAATGGTAGGGTATGTGTTTTTGAGAGAGGCTCTCCCCTTCCACTTATCCCTTTAAAGAGTAGTAGTAGGCTGGGCCATTATGTTAAGCCTTAACATGCTCTGTTAGTAGGGTCCAAGGGGACTCTAACTTATAAGTCTTCAGAGGATAATGACAGGAGGAGTTCTCAAGTTAGGATATATACAAGGAGTGTTCAGGCGTGGGGGTGGTGGAGCAGGGAGGGAGAGCGAGCAGGGTTCAGTGCTGTGAAAGAAGGTACATCACGTACATTACGGTGGGGGGCAGAACTTTGACAAAGACTTGCATTTCATATGATATTTCTTCCAGGGCTAGTATTTGGGATTTTGGGGAGGGGAGGGAAGGGAGGAGTGAGGGAGGACTAGGGTGGAGTGTTACTTGGGGGAGAAGGGACTGGCTTTGCATGGGGGTGAAGGTGTCTGTATTATCACTGCCAACAGGAGACACTCAAGTTCTAATTTTTGTTCTCAATATCATGGGAACAATGGCCACCCCTAAGGGGTTTTGCACTTGGAATGTCCATGGGGCCAGGAACAAAAACAAAAGATATCAAGTGTTGAAACATCTGCAGCACATTAAAAGTGATTTTTCGATGCTCCAAGAAACCCACCTACTGGAGCAGGAAGGTGCACTCTTCCGGTGCCATTTCGTGGGGCAGACTTATAGTGTGAGGGACAGCACACAAAGTAGGGGAGTCACCATTTTAATTGCTAGAGGAGTTCCCTTTGTTTGTGAGAGACTGGTGAGGGATCTACTTGGACACTACATTTTTGTAAAAAGATGTATTGATAGGACCACCTTAGTGCTGGGCAGTGTGTATGGACCAAACGTGGACTCTCCTGGCTTTTTCATGGAGTTTTTACAAAGTGTAGCCCCATTTGTAGGATGCCAGATCATACTTGGAGGGGATTGGAATCTCCCCTTTTCCCCAGACCTGGATAGGTTGGGCCTCAGAAAGAAAGGGCTGTCTCCAGCACAAAGAGCCATCAGGGATTTGGTGGACCACTTTGTGCTATGCGATCCCTGGAGAACTCTCTAGCCTAATGTCAGGGAGTTCACGTTCAGGTAAAATGCCCACAAAACTCATTCCAGAATAGATTACTTCTTAATGAGCCAAACTTTACTAACTGGTTTAAAGATCATGTGCAACGGTTTTTACATATTTTTAATAAAAGATTAAAAAGTTGCAGTTCAAGTCCTTGTGTCATGATTAGTGTTTCCTGAAAATTTCATGCTGTTTGGTTTTGTGGTTTTCTTTAAATCAACATTTGTTAACTTGCTCTGTAGTGGCTGAAAACAGTGGAGTTATTTCTGTCCTCTCAGTCAAGCTTAGAGTGCGATGACATCATTTTGGAGTAGCTTGTTTCAGATTCCCAATCAGAGCAGCACTCTGTAGAGTTTTCGGTTTGCTGAACACTCCAGGTTTCTTACAGACTCAGTGTCTGGTTTGTGTTTAGATAGATCAGCTTAAAATATATCATTCTCTTCCTTTAAAAAGCTGATAATTTCAGTTTCAATGCTGAACTGAAGTAGTGGAAATCTTTCTCTGTGAGAAATCAGCTTGTCTGTATCACAGCTCTGTTCTTTCTAATCAAACCTCATTTTTTTTCTAACAATATAACACAGGGCTGTTTAATGAATATAAAATAAATCTAAATTTTGTTCATTCACAGAAAGTTTGTTTTTGATGTAGCCTTCATAAATACAATCATGTAAGAATTTTTTTTTCATGTCAGATTAATAAATAGGTGCTTGTCACACTCTGCTACAGTATTTCAAGCAAATGTACTGTCAGAACTCACAAATTTCAGTTCTTTGGTGGTTTCTGTGTGAAAATACATCATGTATGTGTATAACTAAAACACTAGGTGACATCCCAATGCACCATGTCACTGCCCCACAGTTGAGGCAGCTGCAGTCTACTGCCACTAGTCCCCTGCCCAACAAACCCCCCCTGCCTTCTACTCCACATTCAAGGCTACTGCACCTTGCTGCCCACTGTCTTCTCCCACACAGTTAGGGATTGTGCACCCTGCTGCCTCCATCCCCTGCCTAAAGAATCAGGACTACTGCAGCCTGCTGCCCCCTGCCCAAACAATTGGGGTTGCTGCGCCCTGCTGCCCTCTTCCCCCACCACCCTCACAGTTAGGGATGCTGCACCTGTTGCCCCATTCCTGTCTCCACAGTCAAGGCTGCTGTGCTGTGCTAAGCCCTAGAATGCCAGGTTCCCTGCCTACACAGCTGGGGCTGCTGCACCATGTTGCCCTAACACCAGAGGTGGAGCTTTTGCTGCACCCTGCTACCCACTTCCAGCAGGGTTCAGCAGCCCCAACTGTGGATGCAGGCAGCATCAGACTCTAGGGCGTAGCACAGCACAGCAGCCCTGACTGTGGAGATAGGAACAGGGGGCAATAGGGTGCCATGGCCCTGACTGGGGGTGTGGGGACAGAGGGCAGCTGGGTGCAGCAGCCCTGAATGTTCCAGCAGGAGATAGGGGTGGCAACAGGATACAGCAGCCCAAACTGTGGGACAGGGTGCAGCAGCCATGCCTGTTTGGGACAAGGGATGTGGGGAGCAGGGTGTAGCAAAGGGTTTGATTCTGGTGGCAGGGGGACAGCAGGGTGCAACTGCCTCAACTGTAGAGGCATGCAACAGGGTGCAGCAAATGCCCTGGATCTTGTGGCAAGTGGCAGCATGGTGCAGCAGCCCTAACTGCAGAGGCATGGGGCTCTAGAGCACAGCAGGCCATAGCAACCCCAACTGTGTAGAAAGGAGCAGGGTGCAGCAACCCTGTCTCTGGTGACAGAGGATAGAGAACAGCATGGTGCAGAAGCCTTGATTGTGGTGCAGAACACAGAGGGCATCAGCATACAGCAGCCCTGACTGTGAGATGGGGTACATGTGGTGCAGCAGCCCTGACCATTTGGGGCAATGGAAGTGAATAGCAGGGTGCAGCAAAAGCCCCACCTCTGGTGGCTAGGGCAGCATGGTACAGCAGCCCCAGCTGTGGAGGCAGGGAACCTGGCACTCTAGGGCTTAGCACAGCACAGCAGCCCTGACTGTGGAGACAGGAACAAGGGGCAACAGATTCTGCTTCCCTAACTGTGAGGGTGGGGGAGAGAGGGAAGCAGGATGCAGCAACCCCAGTTGTTTGGGCAGGGGGGGCAGGATACAGCAGCCCTGATTCCTTAGACAGGGGATAGAGGCAGCAGGGTGCAGAATCCTTGACTGTGTGGGAGAAGATGGTGGGAAGCAGGATGCAGCAGCCTCAAATGTGGAGCAGAAGGAAGGGGGCTTGTGGGGCAGGGACAGGTGGCAGTAGACTGCAGCTGCCTCAACTGTGAGGCAGAGACACAGTGCATCAGGATGCCACATAATGTTTCTAGTTATAGCTAACATAATGTATTTTCATACACAAACCACCAAAGAACTGAAATTTGTGAGATCTGACAGGTGCCTGTCACACTCTGCTACAGTATTTCAAGCACATGTACTGTTTGTCAATCTGACATGAAAAAAAATGTGCTTACATGAAATCTATTTATGGAGGCTACATCAAAGACAAACTGTTTCTGTGAATGAACAAAATGTTGATTTATTTTAGATTCATTTAATAGCCCTGTGTTATCTACTGTACTTAGCAAAACAATCTGAGTTTTGATTAGAAAAAAATGAGAGCTGTGATGCAGACAAGCTAATTTCTCACAGAGAAAGATTTCCACTACTTAAATTCAGCACTGAAATTAAAATGATCAGCTTTTTATGAGAAGATAATGTTATATTTTAAGCTGATCTATCTAAACATGAGCCAGAGACTGTGTTTGTAAGAAACTTGGAGAGCTCAGCAAACCATTAACTCTACAAACTACTGCTCTAAATGGGAATCTGAAACAGCAAGCTACTCCAAAATGATGTCATTGCACTCTAAGTTTGACGGAGAGGACAGAAATAACTCCACTGTTTTCAGCCACTGTAGAGCAAGTTAACAAATGCTGATTTAAAGAAAACCACAAAACCAAACAGTATGACATTTTCAGGAAACACTGATCATGACACAAGGACTTGAATTTCAGCTTTTCAAGCTTTTATAAAAAATATGTAAAAACCATTGCACATGATCTTTAACAGAGGCTCAGATAATACCTAGAGTTATTTCAGACCATTCAGTGTCTAGCTGTGTGCTAACCTTTCCAGCCGATACCCCCAAAGATTCGGTGTGGAAACTGAATAACCAGTTGTTAAAGGAAGCTTTTACTACCGAAAAGATCTCACGAGAAATTGAATTTTTTACAGCCACAAATCAGTCTTCAACAAACCGCCCAGATCTGGAATGGGAGGGCATTAAAATGTGTTCTGAGGGTGGGAATTCATAAAATTAGCCTCGAGGAAGAAGAAACAGAGGGAACATAAAGCATCAGAGATCCTATCCGAGATCCGTAGTCTGGAAGCATCGCTCTCCCCGTCCACCTTGGCAGTGGAGCAAACACGATTGATGGTTCTTAGAGATCAGTATGCAGACCTTCTCCGGAAGAAGGCAGAATATGCCATATTAAAAACTGGCTCTCAGTATATTGACCAGGGGGAAAAGGTGGGGCGTTTGCTCGCTTAGCGCCTTAAAAAAACAGAAACCTCCAGACTAGTTATAGGAATTTGGTCCCAGATAGATGGGGCCCTCTCTCTTTCTCCTCAAGGCATCACTGGGGCCTTCACCCAATGCTATGAAGTCCTCTATAACCCCATGGACAACTTGCCAGATCAGCAAGCAGTTCGGGATTATATAGACTCTATTCCCCTACCATCCCTACTGCATTTGTCCGGGGAAGGGCTGACTGCTCCCATAACGGAGGAAGAGATCACAATAGCTATTTTATCCCTCGCCTCAGACCAAGCTCCAGGTCCAGATGGATTTTTCCCCAGTTTTTATAAAAAATGTAGTAAATTGCTCTCTCCTTGGTTAAAGAGGGTATTTGATTGGATTCTTGCCAGCAACCCAACAGACCCTGTCCTCTTTGAAGCAATTATCATAGTCCTACACAAGCCTGATAAAGACCCTGGACAAATTACAAGCTACAGACCTATATATTGCTTAATTGTGATGTTAAGATACTATCAGAGATACTGGCGAGCAGGCTTGGTGTTGTGCTTCCTCAGCTGATCCATCAGGATCAGGTAGGATTCATGCCAGGTAGAAATTCCTCAGATAATTTCAGGAAACTTGCGCACATCTTCTCTGCATCCAGGGATCTCAAGATACTGGTAGGTCTGATGTCACCGGATGCAGAGAATGCATTCGACTGAGTCAATTGGCAGTTTCTTTTCTGCACCATGGCAAGATTCGGTATCCCTATAAAGTTTATAGAATGGGTATCCACACTGTATCAGACCCCACAAGCCCTCATTTACTGCAATGGGGTGCTTTCAAGTTATTTCAGTCTTCATTCAGGTACCAGACAGGGCTGTCCCTTGTCCCCCCTTTTATTCAATATTTACCTTGAACCCTTGTTGTCTTCCCTGAGGACAGACGTAGGAGTACAAGAAGTGCTCATGAGATCACATGAGTTCAAACTGTCTGCATACACAGATGATATTCTGTTACACCTGTGGCAACCTGGACAGTCAATACCAGTTGTACTTTCTATAATAAAGGGGTTTAGCGCAATGTCCAACTATAAAATAAACCCGACTAAAACCACAGCCTTTCCCTTAAATAGTAGATTATTGAAGGGGGACATTGTACAGCTTGGATTACAATGGTGTCCCAAGAAAATTAAATAGTTGGGTCTCTTCCTAACTAGGGGGGAGGCACAGATGAGATCCCAAAATTTGGACCCACTGTTGACTATAATTCAACAAGACTTGGACAGGTGGTGACTGCTACCTATCTTATTATGGGGGTGAGTAAACCTGATAAAGATGAATGTGCTCCCGAGGTTATTCAACCCCCTGAGTATGCTGAATGTTTGGCTGCCCCTGGCCTGGTTTAAAAAAGTGCACTCAATCATATCAGCTTTCATCTGGAAAGGGAAACTTCCCTGGAGGGTTTACAAAAAATAGGCTGCTTATAAACTTTCAGGGGGGTTAAGATTACCGCACTTTAGGCTTTATTATTGGGCAAGTCACCTGAATAAGTATTTGAGATGGGTTGAGCCCAGGGAGGGGATATACCCAGATTCGTATACTCTGGATTGGGTAATTTTAGAAAGGGAGTGTATCTCTCTAGTGGGAATTAATCATAAGACAATGTTGTATATTTCCCCTAAGGCCCTAGGAAAGCACAGACTTCCTGTTCCTATAGTCACCTATCTAAGGATCCATACCCAACTATACACCTTTTTAGGGCTCACGAACACAAAAAGCTTCCTGCAGCCATTAATTGGAAACCCTAATCTGAAAATAGGAGGGAAAATGATTCCGGACAACTGGATTCCTCAAATTACAGGTCTCAGGTTAGGGGATCTTCTCAAAGATGACAGCTGCATGACATCGGCAGAGATTATGGCAAAATACCAAATTTCTAGATCCCAAGTCTTTAAAGTGTACCAACTACGTCATTTGGTGGTAGATGTATATAATGATGGGAAAGTGTCAGATAGGCAGGAGGATTGGGCTGCCTCTTGGGGGAAGGTGAGTGGAAAACCTCATGCTGTTTCTCTACTGTATGCCTGTTTGGTATTCATGTCCTTAGATGCACAGTATAAAGACACAAAATATTGGTCTAAGGTCTTCTCTCAACACAAGGAACAGTGGGAGACAATTTGGAAAGAGTTACACCAATATATTCCACAAGAACATCTCTGACTCACCCAATACCAAATTATCAATGATATGTATTGGTCCCCAGTAAAATTACATCGGATGAGATGGGCCCCTTCTCCGCTCTGTACAAGGTGTGGATGGCAAGAGGGCACCTGCTTACATATGTTTTGGGAATGCCCCCTTATTAAAGGTCTATGTGAACATATTAAAGTGAATATGGACCCTCTGTTGGGGTTGTAGAATCTTTTTATACCAGAAATTTGTGGTTTAGGTCTCTTCTCCTTGATCCCGGTGAAAATTTTCAGATACCGCATGGCACTGATCTCTTTAACCTTAAAGAAACTGGAGTTGTGACACTGGGTTGATGGGAAAAGCATTTCCTATACTGAATGGCTTCAAGACCTATTGTTCAATCTTAGGACAGAACACATGAGGGCCAACTTATGGGGTTCATTTGAGAGATACAAAAAGGTATGGGGGGATTTCATTCTCTCTATTCATTACAACAGGCTCCTCATTGAGGGGTGAGCCTGGAATCTAAATTTAAAAGGCAAAGACAGGGAGGATCCATGGTAGAAGACAAAGATGTACCCCTGCCCGGCATTATAGCTACCAGTGTGAAGCCAGTGGGGGGAAGGGGTTAAAGGCATGGCAATCTTCTTCCTTTTATTGTTGTTTATGTAGATGTGGAATCTCTATACAAGATGATGTCATGCTGTATATTTATACAATTTAATAAAATATGAAATTTAAAAAAAAATAAAAAAATCAGTGTAGTAGTACAAATCACCAAAAGGTGGCAATGCCAACTTATATATCATAATCATTACAAGGACACAGATGTCCTAACATCTTGTGAGTGAGAAATACATAGAAAATATATATGTACTAGAAAGCAAAGTATATAACAATAATATGCATACATATCCTGACATCTACTCTTGTACGGTAGATGCCCTTAGCCCTGTATGTTAGTATAACATGTACCTAAACACTAGCTGTCTACGGTGTACCTCTGGGGGTACCAATAAGGGTGCAGGGACCTCTTGTAATATTCGCCCCCTTGTTGCCACCAAGGGCAACACAGGCAAAAATAGGGAAAGGTCATGGAGCAGGGGTTGTTTACAAACCCGATGTGCAAGATTTATAAAGGAACTCCAGCTGCTCATGGTGTTGGCACAGTGTGTGCCATAGGCAGCATAACATAATAACCAAGAAAAATATCAAAAAAGAGCTTGTATAATAACAAAACCTTTAAAAGTAATTTCTAACCAAGTGTTAGTTAATGCATCATTCATATCACCATCATTACTCAATGAAAGGATAGCTTCATTAGCCTTAGTGATATTATTGCTGATGTGGATGAGGTGGGTGTCTTTTCTCTCTAAAAGTGATTTTAATGTAAGTGTGAGTGGATCTATGTGTACATCAAAATATGGTAAATATTCAGAAAGGGTGAGCAGATAATCGGGGTTACCATCAGTGATGTCTGCGTCCATAAGGGGGATGGGGGTAATAACGGTATGTCCAATAACAGCCTTCTGGTGGGGAACAAAACAAAAGTTAGGGTTATCAATAACACGTGGCTCAGTTCTGTAAGTATAGGATTTATAGTTCATCACCACGCAGTACTCCTCGTCAGACTTGTTCTGCACTTTAAGAGTGAGGAGTCTCCATTTTTGTAACTGTACCAGGCAGGTGTAGGTCGTTTTGGAAATCCGTGTTGACAGGCGAAGAACCTCCTCTTGATAAGATTGGAAAAGTTTATCTGGAGCCAATGTTGAGTCCACAAAGGCAGTGTTGTTCATGCTGATGTCATCGTCCATGGAAAAGGACCAACCTATACTGTCAGGAGAGTAACCACATACAGGTTTAATAACATCAAATACATCACATCGACACAAGTAGATATATTCTTACTTTGCACAGTAATCTGTGTGCTGAGCGACCCAGACATCCAGGAAAGAATGGAAGACCAGTAGAGGAGGCAGATCCAGGTGCTCTCTGTAGATGTCTTCATCAAGGTGCCTAACAGAATGTACAGAAGCCAGCTTGTTGAACAAAGCTGTAGTGGGATCAAAACATGGTAAAGAGATAGTGAAAGAAACAAACATTGTATCTTTGATAGAACATTTCTTAGAAGTAAAACAGGGCCCAGTATTAGGGTGTCTGGTCACAAAACCCAAATTCCTAGCTGTAGAAAGAGGAATAGTTAAGGTTTGTTGCATACACATAGCAGTACAGCCCGGGGATTTACATCGTGGACAATACCATTTAGAAAGACGTCTGTCATGTATGATATCAGGGATTCTTCCAGATTCTAGATCACGGAAGAGATTATTGATGGTAGTGATAATGTACGAGCCATAGGCGGAGCATAGAATCTCACTGGCAAAGTATTGCTTATCTGCTTCTTTGTTCTGTGCAATGAGTGCATTAATCTTATCTTTAGAATCTGTAAATGCCTTAGCAATGTCATGCATATTGTAAACAGTGTATCTTTCTTCCTGACTAAGGCCATCCACACCATGCAATAATGGGGGTAGTATATTATTTACCAAACCAGTCTGAAATTTGGCAGAATGAGATTTGATAGCAGCAATGTCTGCTTTATTCCAGATAGACATAGCTGTACCAAAGAGAACTGTGACAGTGCCTGTTGCGCCAGTGACATCAGAACTGTCAACTTCACATGTATTACGTTTATGACTTTGATCATCAGGATTGGGTTTTCTCCTGAAGTTGCCTCTATGCTCGGTGGTGTGTACCCCGGCAATAGGGTCTTGAGTACGACTCTGAAATGCTGCTAAGTATCAAGCAATAATGTACTATAAAATGTTGAAGTGTTAGCATTGTGACACATACCAAATCCTCTCATATTCCAGTAAGTTAAATTAAACAAAACAGGTATATGCATAAATTGTAAATTGTTAATTAGTGTACCAGGTAGAGCAGTGGCTGTTAGACCACTATGAGGACCAGGGGTGTGCTTTGGACATTCCCAAAAGCTGTTTATCAGTTGGTGGTAACACAGAGAAGTACATGGTGGCAGAAGTTATGTTGTGTACAGCACAAAATTTTTGAGCAGAGTCCTTAGACAAAGAATTACAATATGAGGGATCAATTAAAGCAGTGATATTGTATAAACCAGAATGTCTAAGAGCATTTTGTAGCAAGGACAGAGAACCATTTGGGGATAATTTAGCATTAGACCAACCCTGGAAAGTTCCCTTGGAAAGTTTGGCCACAGGGAGAGTTTGTCCTTGTGATGTGGTTTGCCACTCAATTTGTAGGGTAGATTTATCAGGAGCAACAATCGAGGCAGTGAGGTAAGCATCGGAACCTTCCTGGACAGTAATCAAACTATTGGGTATTTTGATGGATACTCCCTCTGGGGCAGATGCTGGAGGATCAAGGTGAGGTAAGGGATTTGGTACCGTGTCTTGGATGCAGGGTATAACTCCTGAGATGAGGAGAAAATGGAACAAGATAGCCATCTTGTCAATGTATCTGAAAAGGAAAATCAAACATTAGTAGGTTAGTACTAGTCCACCCAATTGGGTGAGAAAAAGTAATTATGCTCATTTATACAGTTTCAGTTGGTTCACAGGTAACCATTTGTCAGTCAGTTTATTGTTGTGCAGTAGTCTAACTTGATAGACTGCTAGACTGAGCTTGTTGACAATGGGGTACAGGCCTTCCTACTTGTTGGAGAAGGAGTGTGGGAGATATGCAAATCTGAGGACCATTACCTGATCTCCAACCTGCCAATCCACTTCTTGTGCATGTTTGTTAAACTGTATCTTGGACTGTTGCTGGGCCTTGCCCATGCAATTGGTAGCATATAAGTGTGTATATGAGGACTTTTCTGAGTTTTTCCACATATTGGTCTACAGATACATGTTCCGCAGTGGGGGTGTGCAGGTCAAACAACAGGTGTTCAGGTAATCTCATCTGTCTTCCAGTCATCACCTCAAAGGGTGTCAACTGGGTAGTGGCCGAGGGTGTGCCCCTGATTGCTATGAGTAATGGCAATAGGGAACCCCAGGTTTTGGGATTGTCCTCAATGAATTTGGAAAGCATTTGCTTAATCCGTCTGTTGGCTCTTTCTACTTGGCCTGAAGAGTGAGGGTGGTAAGGTATGTGGAATGTCTGCTGAACTCAAGGGATTCTTTCATGAACTTACCTGTAAAACTGGTTCCTTTGTCAGAGTCTACCTTAAGAGGTAGGCTCCACCTGGAAAAAATCTGTTCCACCAGGATTTTGGCAGTGGTTTTAGCAGTGCATGTCTTAGTTGGGAAAGCTTCAACCTACTTAGAGAAGAGATCAGTTACCACAAGAGCATACTTGTTATTTCTGCTGGTATTGGTCGGGGCCCAATAAAATCGATCTGTATGACATGCCAAGGGCCAGAATGTCTTTGTGGTAGGAGTTTGGCATTTCACTTGGTGTGGATGAGGTTGTTTTGTGCACAAACAAGGCAGTTGTCTATGTACTGTTTAACATCTTTGGTGACACCAGGCCACCAGACGGTGGTCTTGAGTCTCTGGAGGGGGTTTTCCACTCCCTGGTGTCCACCAGTGGGTGTGTCATGCACTTGGTGCAAGAATTCAGACCTACGGTGTCTGGGGACCACCCACAGTTTGGTGGTGGAATCATCTGGCTGGTACCAGGTGAGCTTGTCATCTGGTGACAAGTGTAACTTACCTTCATGCCTCCGGTAGGGATTATGTGTGGGGAGTTTTTCCTCGGTACCTTTGTCAAGGAATCTGAACACTTCTTTAAGCTCAGTATCAACATGCTGGGCTGCTGAATGGTCCAAGGGGGATAAAGGTTCAGGTTTCTTCCTGACTGCTGCAATACGTACAGACGCATTGGCCTCTGGATGATCCATCATTCAGGTGTCCCCTCCTCGGGCCCCTTCCTTGGCAAGGGTGTCTGCTGTGTCATTGAAGGCATAGTAGGGGTCATGTAGGGAATGAGCTTTGACTTTGTGTACATAGAGTTTGTGTGCAAACCTTTGTGCCAGTGAGTTTATGTATATGACCAGTTTTTTGTACTTCACTGGGCTGCCATCAGAAGAGAGGAAGGAGTTCTTCTGCCAGAAGGGAAGAAATTCTGTAAGGAAACAACAAAGCCAATTAGAGTCTGTAAAGATGATGGTATCCTCGGTTCCATGCTGGATGAACTCGATGGTGTAGGCCACTGCTACCATCTCTGCATACTGTGATGGTGCCACACTGCAATGCTTAGAGATTTTAACTGTGTTACCATAGGGGTAAATTACCAATACACCCATCCCTGCAGTTTGTTCTCCCTGATAGTAGGAAGCTGAAACATCTGTAAAATACAACACAAAGAGGTGCTCTCAAGTATTTGTGGCATGGCAGGGAGGAAAGGACCTGGATCTGGCAGATCAGGTGGTTGTAGTGTACAGTCATGGGGTGCTCCTTGTAAAAGGAGCCCATGTGCCAGCATGGATGGCATTTTGGTTGGGTGTACCTGTATGTCCCTGCCCTGGAGAAGGAGTGACCAGTGTGTCAGTCTGGTATTAGAGACTGACCCATCCTTCACTCTGTCTGATAGCAGAAAGGTAGTTGGGGTGTGGTTGATGTTAATAATCAGTGGAGAGTGCTCAATGATATACAAAAAGTGCTTGATAGCCCAGTAGGTAGCCAGAAGGTTCCTTTTGCAAAGGCTGTACTTCTGTTCCACTGGAGTCAAGAGCTGTGATGCATATGCAGTGGGACTCAGAGTACCATGAATCTTCTGGGCCAGCACTGCTGGCATGGCAATGTCAGAGGTGGCACACTCCAGATGGAATGGAAATGCTGGATTGGGGTTGACCAGTGCTGGGGCCAAGGCCAAAGCCTACTTCAGTGACATCACAGTCTGGGTGTGCATGGGGCCCCAAGTCCAGGGAATGTCCTTCTTCAGTAACTCATACAGAGGAGCAGCCTTCTGAGCAAAATCACAAATAAAATCTCTTGAATAGTTCACCATACCTAGAAACGTTCTAAGAGTTGCCACACTGGTGGGTAATGGCAAGTCTTAGAGTCCTTGTATCTTTTTCCAGGTGGGGCTGTGTCCTTGGTCAGTTATTCTCAGGCCCAGAAAGAGTGCTTCTTTCTGACATAGTTGTGCTTTTGCTGGATTGCATTTGAGGCCTGCTCTCTGGATGAGGGTCAGCAGTTCATCCAAGAGATCCGAGTGTTGTTCCTGTGTGGCTGTTGCCAACAGCAGGTCATCCACATACTGCAAGAAACACTGGGGAGTAGAGAAACCCTCAAGGGCATCCATCATGTGTAGATGGAACAGGGACCGGCTGTTATGGAATCCCTGTGATAAGCAGGTCCACGTGTACTGTCTACCTTCAAAGGTGAACGCAAACTTATATTGACTCTTGGGACCAATGGCAGTGACCAGAAACCATTGGAAATATCCAGGGCACTGAACCATTTCAGGTCAGGGGTCAAAAGTCATAGCACATAAGGTGCAGAGGCCACAGTTGGAGCACAACTGGGGGCGACCTGGTTCAGTTTCCTGTAGTCAATAGTAAGTCTCCAGGCACCTGTAGGCTTTTTCACAGGCTACACTGGGGAGTTGGCAGTAGAAACGCATGTTCTGATTACCCCTTGGCTGAGGAGTGATTTTATTGTTTCCCTAAGAGAAGGCAAGGCCTCAGATGGAAAAGGATATTGCTATTGCCTCTCATGTGCTAGGCCTGGCAGTTCGATGACAGTGTGTATTCTGCCACAGTCATGCTTGTTGGTAGCAAATGCTTCCAGATGTCTTTGTAAAATGGGAAGTAGCTTTGGAAAAAGCTCATGGTTCTTTAACAAATCTATGACGTCATACTCCTTATTGTTGGCGGATATTGTTGCCACAACATGTGAGTCAGGGATCAAAATAGTATGATATTGGCCCTGAATCTGTATCAATAGCATGTTAGCTAGATCCACCACACAGCCATGTGGTGCAAGGAAGTCCATTCCAATGATACTAGGCTAATAATGCAGTACCATCAGTTGCAAGGTGTGTGAGGCCTTCAAGTGTCCCAACTCGACAGGTAGTGGTAGAGAGCGGTATGCAGGTAACCTAGTACCATCTACTCCTGACATGTTGGTCTTCCATCTGGTGGACCAAGAAGATGTATCTGGGTGGTCATTATGTAATACAGACACAGTCGCACCTGTATTCAATAACACTGTAAGTAGTCAGCTCCCGACCTCGGCCTCAGTGCAGGGCCTTCCGTTTGTATCCAAGACCAGCTTGTTTACAATCCGGACTGGGGCCTGTAATTGTCAATCTGTACTGGAGGAAGCATGGAGAGGTTGAGCCTGGCTCCTTTGAACCACTTCACCATGCTGCACTTATGCTATATAGGGAGGTGCTTCTGCGTTCAGGCCTGTATGGGCCTGAGGGCCTGTACTTCCAGTATCGCCATGGCCCATTGGAGCCTGGGTTCCCGGTTGTATGGCTGCAAGGGGCTGAGCAGGAACATCATCTGCTACAAAGCACATTTGCCCCTGGAGTTCTCTAAACTTCTGATTCTCTTTGGCTATCTCCCTATACGAAGGGCCTGATCTTTGTTGTTGTTGTTTACTCTTATGATTCTTGTGGTGCTTCTTATTCTTATGATAGTTCCGGTTCCCACCCCATTGTTGTTGCTGCTGTTGTTGCTGTGGTTGTTGGGCCTGTTGGGGGTGTTGGTTGCCCACGGGGAGGGGCTGATTGTGTTGGGCCTGCTCTTCCACCAGGTAGTGCGTTGCAGCCTCTTGAGTAGGCTCCACGGCGGCTACTTTTTTGGAACCAGAGCCCAGATCACGGATGTTGAGTTAGTACACTCTCTCAGTTTTCTGAAGAATGTCAGCAAACCTTTTTGTGGTGGGATAAGTGGTTGGCTCTACCTTTTCTCTCACTGCAGGGATCATGTTCCTAAGGAACAAGGTCTTATACTCAATAAGATCTACATCTGCAGCTTCTTGTGTGAGTTGTTTTCCTGCTCGGTAGGCCATCCAGAGTCTCTGGTGGTAAGTCTCTGGGCTTTCCTTTGCAATCTGTTTCACAGAGTATGCAAGCATCACTCCTACTACACCTGGGCTGTGTGCAGAAATGAGTTCAGCTTCAACCTCATCAAAGGTGGCATTGTCAGCCTGGCAGATGGCATTGGGGAGTTTGGTCCACAAGCCAGGGTTGATGGTCTGGCATAGAATCTGGACCTGATAGTCTGCAGTGAGACTAAGCATTTCACATTTGGCACACACCTTTTCCAAGTGACAGTTGAGGTTGTTGGACGGACTCATCCGAACAATACTGTCAGCTATTTGCTGAACAGAGTAGGCCATTTGTAGGGGATTAGTGGGATGATCAGGTGGTGGTGCATTTCCTCAGGCACCATCCAGGGCTGCCTGTGCTGCGGCCTCCACTACCGAGTGGACTATGCCCTCCTGAGTACCAGTTTCATGAATAAGCTGCCTAATTTGGCCTTTTAAAACTCACTTATTCCTCTCTGGAATGGGCACACTGTTCACCGCATTTTCACTCATTCTATCTCCTGCCTGTCTACCACATTAATAATG
Organism: Neoceratodus forsteri; assembly: GCA_016271365.2. Taxonomy (NCBI): domain Eukaryota; kingdom Metazoa; phylum Chordata; order Ceratodontiformes; family Ceratodontidae; genus Neoceratodus; species Neoceratodus forsteri. The sequence goes on from CM057453.1 coordinate 393,614,849, forward strand.
GCTATCGGTGGTGCCATCCGGACCAGGCCTGGGCCTGCTCCCCCCTATCATGGGGGCCGACAAGTTGGCATCACCCATGATGTGCATCACGACGTCGACGACATATGACAAGGTGTAGGTGGAGTGGGGACCCACCATGTTGTGAATGGCTGAGTGAGGTTTCTGGGCCATAGTAAGGGTGTGACTGGGTGTTGTACTGAGAGATGTCATCATCTGAGACCTCCCCTTCAGATGACATTGCTAAGGCAGCGGCCATGCCTCCCATCGCCTTAACATGTCCAGCCAGAACCACTCTCTGATGGCGCAGTTTCACCATCTTAGATTCACATTCTGCATGACTCACATTTGCAACATTCACATCAACCTCATCTTGCATTTGTTTCTGCATCACTCTGTACGTGGCGCTCAATTTGCGATTGTCCCTAGTAGTCACTTCCAAGTCTTTACATAGCTGGTTTATCTTGTCCTGTGGCTCTCCGATATCCTCACTCAACTGTTCATTCACTCTACTTAACAAATCATTCATATTCAAAGCCTGCCCATTATCCTGTCTCAAACTTTCACACTCCTGCTACAACATGCAAATTTCCTGCTCTCCTGCCTGTGCAGAATGATGCAAAAGTGAATCCTTTTCATTGCGCAGTGTTTGAAGTTCAGACTCCAAATTCTGCTGCAGTCTAACACATTCCATTTCTTGCAAACTCATCTCTTGCTTAAGAGACAGAATCTGCAAGTCAAGGGTTCTAAACCTTGTTTCCGAGGCTTCCAGAGCAGCATAGAGAGCCGCGACCAACAGCCCTTTGGCATAACGCTTATTGGCTGTTTGTCTCATCTCACAGTACTGGGTTGAGATCCCCAGTATAGGGTTTTTGGATTGACTTGCATCCACGTGATGTCAGCCCATCCTCCATGGGAGGCAAGGAAGTTTGAGACATCGAGTCTCAATTCTGCACAGATATTTGATACGGTGGCCATTGTGTGGGAAGAAATGAAAAATCAAACTGTGAAAAAGGCGCCATGCTGTGTATCGATCCACAGCAGAAACACTTCACACACAGTCAGGCTACTGTATACTCTGTAGGCTTGCAATTAAAAGCTGCTGTGGAGTGGGTCGAGTCAGCATTGACCACACCCAAGAAGAACAGCCAGACCTTGCAAGTGACTACAAAGTGGTCAGAAAACAGGACAGGTGATGTGTGAATGCACACCTACAGTCCCTGTTGGGAAGAGAAACATTTTAAGCAACAAGTGAAAGCTTACAAACACCAAATATTGCCTGCACGCAGTCACCAATTGTCAGGAGGTCTAAACCTCACTCTCAGGTTCTTGGCAATACTGGGAATGCAAGAAATCACAAAGATGTTGCATAACAGTAATAAACTTGTTTATTACTACCAAAAGGATAAATCACAGTTGCCCTAAGCAGTTCTTACCAATACGAACCGGGAGCCAATGCTAAGCATTCCCTATAACTCGAGGTTTCTCCGTGTCTCTTGGGGTCTCCGAGGTATAAGACTCAGTGTCTCGCATTATATACCTATGATAATTACTATGGTTACTGCAAGACAGAAACATTTCTAGTTACAGAGATGAGACCTACTGGCTAAATTAGAGGTGGCTCCATGGTCCAAGATAACATTATACAATTTTGTAGTAGTCATCACTTTGTAAAACAAAAGAGTACAGTTCTTACATAAATCAGTGTAGTAGTACAAATCACCAAAAGGTGGCAATGCCGACTTATATATCATAATCATTACAAGGACACAGATGTCCTAACATCTTGTGAGTAAGAAATATATATAAAATATATATGTATTAGAAAGCAAAGTGTATAACAATAATATGCATACATATGCTGACATCTTCTCTTGTACGGTAGATGCCCTTAGCCCTATATGTTAGTATAACATGTACCTAAACACTAGCTGTCTATGGTGTACCTCTGGGGGTACTAATAAGGGTGCAGGGACCTTGTGTAACAATGGTTGCTGTGGGAAATCAGTGTTCAGGACAGATTAAGAAAATCACAGTGACACTGTTCATGAGTGGAGGTCCCAAAATGCCTATGTTGAAAGTCTGCTGTAAAATATCCCGAAACTAATTACATGACTGGTGTGCATTGCACAGTTTCTATGCACATTTGTGACATCACCAGTTTTTTTTTTATATTTTCACTCCAGATTTTCAACATTGCTGTTTTTTTACACTCTTGATGAACAGTACAGGTGTAATTTTTCACATCCTGTTCAAAATGTGTTTTTGCACCTGTGGTGCCAAGTGGCACAGTTGCTGTGCAAAATCACCTTTCAGCTAACAAACTGATAGTGTCACTGTTCATGCAGTGGGGTCACAAAAAGCCCATGTTGAAAACTTGGAGTAAAATACCAAGAAATGCCCAGGGTGTTAGGGTTTTTGACCATAACACCCTACTCTGAAGGGACTGAAAGGCATCGGGGTGAGATTTGGAATTGTCGACAGTAATGCTCATGCCATTCCACCTCCACCTTGCAGCCAGTGGCAGGCATTGAGGTGCCCTTTGGCCCTACAGTTCACCCCATTCTCCTATACTGTACCCATTTCAGCATATTCCCTTATGGAACTAGATGAGTGTAAAGCCCAAACACTCCAAAAAAATATATCGACACTTGTAAGTGTCTGCAGGGTGGGGTGAGGTGAAATGCCGTGACCGTTATGGGCAAAGACCCAAAAGCACACCCAAATGCCTGTCCATCTCTGCAGGGTGGGGGTGGAGTTGGCATCAGTTCAATACTTCACTGCCATTCCTATACTGCAGCTGTCTAACTCCTGCACTTCCACTGCTACTGACAGCAAGCAACACTTGGCATTGACAAATGCTTGTTTTAGAAGAGGGGTGAATATTTTTTTCCCCTACATGTGGATTTCCAGGTAGCCTCATTTTTATGAGGAAGGGTGAAAATACTACATGGAGGAAACCCTGGATTACAAGAACCATTTTCTTAAGAAGAGGGGAGATTTTTTTTTACTTTTAGTTCTTGTAGATTACTAGGTGGCCTACTTTAAAGGAGATAGGAAATTATTTTTAACTAGTTAACTGCCCTTCCATCTTCCTTTCCATGCTAGTTATGTATTCTGATTTGCTTTGATGATTTTTTGATAAATAAATACTCCAGCTTTGGTGTGCCCTCAGACGTTGAGTTCCACTGTTCTCACCAGCTGCTGCTCTTGATTTTCATATCTCTTAGACATTCTGTGACATCAGAAACTCCCATTCCATGCTATTCATCTGAATGGCCTGGAATGATGTTTGTGACATTATAGAATATTCAGGTAGTATAAAAAGAGAGATCAACAACTGCTGAGCAGACAGTGATTCTGGGTAGTTGCAAAACCAACAAAATTAGATTATTAATTTAACAAAAAAGGTCAAAAGCATATCACAATACTGGCTAGCCAATAAAAGAAAAACTGGAGGGCATCTAGAGGTGTAAAAACTGTGTGAGGCCTCATTTGGAGTACTGTATCCAGTCATGGAGACCACATCTCCATAAGGACATAGACAGGGTGGAAGCAGTTCAAAGAAGGGCAATACAGATGGTGTAGGTCCTGCACTAAAAGTCATATGAGGACAGACTGGGAGACCTCAATATGTATACCCTGGAGGTGTGGAGAGACAGGGGAGACTTTTTACACAATTTTACCATGCATTGCGAGCGGCAGGTTACTGCTTAGGCTTGTAAAGCTTGCTGTGTGTGTGTGACAAAGAAACATATCAAACAAATAAACTATTTGTATTGTTTTAGATATTAGCATTACTGATGAAGATTGTGATTGGCACTTGGGAGCCCTGTGACCAGTTTCTGAACCAGGAAGAGGAATCTGTAGCACTAAAACACCCTTAGGACTACAGTTCAATTTTTACTGGTGTGTTTTTTATTTCTGCACTGTTTCCGCACTAGTGCATGCCAGGACCATGAATGAGCATCTCTCACCAGCATATTGGTGCTATTTGAAAATTTTTAAAAAGATTATACGAGCGCAGCTGTCCCTGACCCCTAAGATCAAGTTCTGGGTCTTTTGGGCTATTTAAATAGCCCTGCTATGAGCTAGCAAGTGATTACACAATTTTACCTTGCATTGCAAGTGGCAGGTTACTACTTAGGCCTGCAAAGCTTGCTGTGTGTGTGAAAAAGAAACAAATCAAACAAACTATTTGTATAGTTTTAGATATTAGCATTGCTGGGAGGATTGTGATTGGCACTTGGGAGCCCTGTGACCAGTTTTAGGACCAGGAAGAGGAATATGTAGTGTTAAGACGTCCTTAGGACTACAGTTCAGTTTTTACTTGTGTGTTTTTTATTTCTGCACTGTTTTCCACACTAGTGCATGCCAGGACCACGAATAAGCAGCTCTCAATAGCATATTGGTGCTATTTGAATACTTTTAAAAATATTATGCCAGTGCAGTTGTTCCTGACCCCTAAGATTGAGTTCTGGGTCTTTTGGGCTATTTATACAGCCCTGCTACGAGCAGGATGAGTGTGAAGAGGGTGTATGTGCACACTTGCGCACGCAAAGACGTGCATGTCTTGCACATGTTTCTGCATGTTTATAGTGGGTTTGTGGTGAAAGTGGATTGAAATTGATTCACCGGCACTGTGGTTTGTGGGGTAAGGCACAGAGTTCTACCAATTTACACAGGTCAGGTTAGTTTGTTCTTTAAAACGATAGGCTCTATTTCCCTAGTTATTTGTCTGTATCTCCTAAATTTAGCATACAGGCATGTCTGAATGTATCATGACTGTGAATGGAGACATGGGGATGAAATGTATACATTGTGATATGTATAAACTAGTTTCCAAAGTAGCTAACTCTGAAGCTCCATTTTCATGTACTAAATGTCTTGAAAATATGGAACTAAAACAAGAGATATCCTGCTTCAACCACAGGTTATTGGCTCTAGAGGCAAGTAGAAATGGCAGCTAGATTTAAAACAAGTAATGAAACTGAATCTCTAATACCTACTGCTTTAATTAAAGAAGTTACTAGTAATGCGATCTTATCAAATGGAATTGACCCTTCATTGGTACAACCTGAAGTTGATCTCTTTATAGATAACTCTATTCAGGGTAACCAAAATAATAAAAGACTAAGAGAGCCTGAAATTTATGCTGAAGATGAATGGTTTAATGTTCAGAATGCAAAAGCCCCTAGAAAGGGACAACAAGCTGGTACATTTGAGATCCCATTAACAAATCGCTTTGATATTTTCAATAATTCAGGAGTATTTAAAGAAGGACAAATGTATACAGATCAACAAAAAATATGTGTAATTACCACCAATCCCCCAAATTATGTTGAAGGATCAAGAACTTCTCACGACCCTCTCCAAGGACTTCCCATTGCTAATGATGTCATTCAAAATAATATGAATACCCAGGACATGGATACCCCACAATGGGCTTAACAGATGGACAGAAACTTAGCACAAATGACATTACCAATAACCATGTGATCATACAGAATATAGAAATTCCCTGCATGGAGGCTAGAACTCCTATAGAGATACAGCCTGTGCAAATGTCAAAATCAGTATATGTATTGGAAGACTCCTTAATAAAGCACTTAGATAGAACAGTTTGTAATAGGGATAAAGAGAATAGAAAGAACACTGTTGTCCTTTGGGGGAGTTAAAATCAATGATATAACTTTAATGTTGGATAATTATTCATGCTGGTGCTAATAATATTTTCAAAGAGCATTTATTAAAGATAAAGCAAGATCTTGTAACTATGTACAATAAACTTGAACATTTAAATTGTAATATTGCCTTTTCTGAGATACTTCCAATTCCAAAAGCCTCAAAAGCAATTGATGTAAAAATCAAAATGTTTAACAACTGGCTTAGGAACTGGTGCATAAAACAACAGATAGGGTGTATCACCCATTGGGAAGAATTTCAGGATCAGAATGATTTATATTCATGGGATGGATTACACTTGAGCAGAACGAGAAATGGAATTTTGGGGAAACGTATTGTCTCATACATTGACAAACATTTAAACTAACTATTCGGGGAGAGCCACATGATCTTGAACTCTCTGCACAATTGTAATAATGGGCACAATAATGGTGAGGTCTTGTTAAATAATCCTCGTAGTTATACTGGGATCAATAAAGTTAAAAATATCCTTGAATCAGAAATTCAAATAAAAATCTGATGAACACATTACTAGTAAATGTCTGTAGTCTAAATAACAAAACTGATGAATTAAGGGCCTTTGTAATAGATAATAAGATTGATACATGTGGAGTCTATGAGACATGGTTTTACAATAAGGACTGGAATACAGAAATTGATGGATATACTAAAATCTACAAGAATCATCCAATTTCAAAAGGTGGGTTTATTTCTCTCTCTCTCTCTCTCTCTCTCTCTCTCTCTCTATATATATATATATATATATATATATATATATATATACACACATATAACAAATTTAAATGCTCACCAGCAAACCATAAAGTTACTGAAAATAATGAAGCCGAATTATTATGGACTAAAGTACTGATATCAAATAAGTATAGTCTGACAATTGGACTTGGCTATAGATCTCCAAACTTGAATAGTAATAATAATCTGTTCATGTGTAATATGGAGAAAATGGATACTGCTAATAATTACATCTTAATGGGAGATTTCAATTTTCCTAAAATAGATTGGGCTAACAGAACATGCACAACTGAAATTGAAAAGAGATTTTTAGACTTCTGTTCAATAAATAATATGGAACAACTGGTTCAGGAACCAACGAGGGGAAATAATATCTTAGATCTGTTTTTATCAAATATGTCAGAAGACATAATCGAAGATAAAGTATTAAATCCCTATCTAATAGTGATCACAATATGGTTTTAGTTAAGGCCAATACAAAATGTAACTATCTGAGTAGAGACTGTACACAGATCAAAACTTTTTACAAAGCAGATTATATTAAAATTAATAAATATTTAGAAAAATGGGATTGGTCAGCAGATTTTTCTAACTGCAATTTGGAGACAATTTGGCATAAACGTCAATCCAAAATAAATTTTTGTATAAAGAATTGGGTACCAAACAGGACTAAATATAAAATTAATAACAACAAAAGAACTGCCATCTGGTAGAATAAGTCCATAAAACAGAACATTACAAAGAAAAAGAAACGTTATAGGAAATACAAAAAAAAATCTATCCACTAAATATTTTGCAATTTATAAAGAGCCATTAACAAAAGCAAAAACTTAATTAGGAAAACCAAAAAAAAAAAAAATGAAGAAAAGCTAGCTTTATCAGCCAAGGATAATAAAAAAAACCTTTTATAATTACATAGGTTCTTTAAAAAACAGTCCTTCAAACATAGGACCCCTAATTACTTCTGATGGGGTTAGCACTGATGAAGTGAAAATGGCAACAGAATTAAACAGATATTTTACAAGTGTTTTCAATAAGAAAGGTAATATGTTGTCTTCTGCTTATAAGTGTACTGAAGAAATTAAACCATTTACTCAAAATGATGTTAAAGATGTCATTACAAATATTAACTTAGATAGTTCTGCAGGTCCGGATGGAAACCCAGCAATTTTTATTAAAATACTGTAAACCAGCTTAAGGGACCATTGGCATACTTATGTAATATTTCAGTAACTGCAGGTTTAACCATACCTATTTGGAATCAAGCAATTGTTATTACCCTATATAAGAAAGGGAGTAGAAGCTTGGTTCAGAATTATAGGCCCATAAGCCTGACTGCAATTTTTTGTAAAATTTTGGAAAGACTCTTAAAAAACAGAATTATTGATCATTTATCTGTCACTGGACAAATTGATCCTACACAGCATGGGTTTGTTAAGGGGTGATCATATCATACAAACTTACTAAACTTTTTTGAGCCTGTAAGTGAAGCTCTGGACAATGGCCTTGCAGTGGATATAGTCTTCTTGGATTTTTCCAAAGCTTTCAGTTCTGTGGCACATGGAATCTTAATCCAAGAGTTAATTAAAACAAATATACATCATCTTATAGTAAATTGGATCAAAGCATGGCTGACTGATAGGAAGCAACAAGTGTCATTGAAGGGTTATCTATCATCATAGGAGAGAGTGACTAGTGGCGTCCCTCAGGGATCTGTGTTGGGGCCTGTACTTTCAATATTATGGTATCTTCCTTACTACCCTTAAATAATCAGTGTTGGTTAGAAAAATATGTGGATGACTGTAAACTAGGAGGCACTGTAACTGATCAAACTTCTGCTCATAATTTCCAAGAAAATCTTGCATATTTAGAATCATGGTCCATTAAAAACAAATTATTATTTAATGCACAAAAATGCAAAGTGATCCATCTTGGTAAGAGAAACAAATGTTTTTCTTACACTTTTAACAACACAATATTACAGACAACTGATAATGAAAAAGATTTGGGGGTCACTATTTCTAATGATCTTTCCTTTGGAACTCATACTACTAATATAGTTAAGAAGAGCAATCAGATTTTGGGCTGTATTTTAAAAATATTAAAAGTAGAAGCAAAAAGGTAATAATCCCCCTTTTTTCAAGTTTGGTCAGGCCACATCTTGAGTATTGTTTTTCAGTATGTGGTCCATCTTTGGTTAGAGGTAATAAATTAATAGAAGGTGTGCAACGCAGAGTTGCTAAGAAAATCAAAAAAGTCAAGGGGCAGACTTATAGTTGTAGACTGAATAATTTGGGTCTTTTTCTATGCAGTATAGGAAACTAAGAGGGGATCTGATTCTAGTTTATAATGCCTTTAATAATAATAGAATATTTGAAACTATTGGATTATGTCCAAATCTATCTACGACACCCACAAGGACTCATAATAAAAAATTAAGTGGAACTCAGAATAGGACAAATAAAAGTTGTCAGTGGTTTACTCAAAGGGTCATATTAAAGCAGAATGCTTTACCTGAGGATGTTGTTGAAAGTAAATCTGTAGGCATTTTTAAAAGAAAACTAGATTTACACATGGGTCAAAGAAAATATATTTTCCACCAGTGAGTGGTGGCAAGCTCATAAAAGGCATCACTGCCTACTGAGCTTGTAAACTACCTATGAACCTGTATGATACAAACCTACAGATATGTAAAGGGCATAAATAGGGTACCAGAGAGTAGAATCTTTCAGAAAAAGAGATGTTCAGGAACGAGGGGGCATGACATGAGGTTGGAACGGGGTAGACTAAGGGATAACGTGAGGAAGTATTTCTTCATGGAAGGGTGATGAATGAATAGAATAGACTCCCAGTGGAGATGGTAGAGGCAAACACAATGGGGGAATTCAAAAATGCATGGGACCGGCATAGGGTAACTCCAATGATAGAAACAAGAAGGTAAAGCTGGATATCAAGTAGGAACTGCGGCTTTTCCAGTAGGTAGGGAAAATGGCCAGACTGGATGGGCCTAGTGATCCTCATCTGCTCTCAATTTGTATAGTTCTATGTTTCCTATCATCTTTAAAAAAACAGGTGATTTTTACGGCTGTGGGCAGAGCCTACAGCCATTTTTCTTTTTACCAGGAGAGACACATTAAGCTGAAAGCTTGTTTACAGGTGTGACCTGGGAGCACAAGGAAGTTAAGTGACTTGTTCAGGGTCACACAGTATGTAAGTGGGGGCTGTTGGATTCAAACCCAGGTTTTCAGATTTGCAGCTCAGAGCCTTAAACCACTACACTATACCACCTCCTTAAGGATCTGTTGCCTTAAAGCGGCTGATCCTGGCACCTTCCATTGGACTTTTGGAAGCATCCTTCTGAAAGTCCAATGGAGCTTGTAACACTGCACCACAATCTGCTGCTACGAAGTAACAGCCACACTATTTTGGCTGTTATTTCCACATTCTGGGGCAAGAACTGTGTATGCTCACCTTGCGTGTATGTGCAGTTCTGCTGGCACCACCATCTTGTGAATGGTAGAATGCCATTCACCACAACTACTCATATGCAAATGCCACACCTGTGCAGTTGCATCACTGATAGTCAGTGGCAATCACTGCTCGGAGCTCTGCAAGTTTGCCACAGCCATATTGGCTCGGGCTAGTTTAAATAGTTTTGACTGAAGAATGGGCTGCAAACAGGGCTGAGCTTACAACTGAGGTACTTTAGAATAAAAAGTGTACAAATGCCCACTTCAGCACAAACAGTATGCATTGAAGAAGGAAAGAAGACATCTCGAAATAAAGCAAGACCAGTAACAATGTAATATGATCTACAGAAACTATGCGGCAGGGATGATATTGCAGATTAAATACTATTTACTTTTCATAGATAAGCATAGTGCAGTTAGCTCAGATTTAACACAATAGAGGTACATTTTCTACAGATAGGCATCACATTACTGTGTTGCTGAACATTTATTATAATAAGTAAACCCAATGTCAAATAAAAAGGCAGATAGTTTTAGGTCACCATAAAGAACCACATTATTATGATATTTACAGTCAATCAACTGTCTATATTTGACACAAAGTCATACCAATGTGCAGTGCAAGGCATGGGAATATAATTTTAAATACAGATAAATTCCTAACATGTGCATAGTTTATTAGCTAGAGTTGGCAGTGCACAAAACAGTCACAAGAAAAAGTTGTTTTGAGTGTATTATTTATATTAGTAGCTGAGAAAAAATGCTATTCAGCTAGTGACATCTTTTTTTTCAGTTTACCATCAAATCAGTATGAGTGTTTTAAACAAGAACATGAACTAATTTCTATAAATACGATGGGTTATTTGTTTTGGCATTGCTGTGGATGCTTTGGTAGGTTCCTCCCCACTGGTATTAGCCTGTTCCAGTGAAGAGTGTGTAATCTCTGTCGACTGCTGACTCCAAGGAAGAGTTACAGAAGAAAGAAAGCAAGAAATAAAAGAAAATGGGCCACTGGCAAGCATCAGGGTATTTATTTATTTAACAAATCGGAAAGACCTTTGAGCCAAGGGCTCTTTTACAAAGGTTCCATGTCAAATCACAAGAATAGCAAATCACAATGGTTTCAATAAGTAGTACAACATGAGGAAAGTAATTATATAAACAAAAGAATAATATGGCAAGATAAATATTGTGTCAAGTGCAGCCAGTGGCCTTGTCTGAAGAGGGGTGAAAGGGCATACAAGGAAAGAAAGTACAGAGGGTGAGCGGGAGGGGTGGAAGGAGCAAAAAAGAACTAGGAGGAAATTCCACAATGAAGCTTGAGCAGGAAAGATCCATGGGGCCGGGGGTAGAGGGAGAGAACAAGGTGAGGAAACAGAGGAGAGAGGGGGGAAGTGGGAGTGGAGGAGTAAGGGAAGGAGGGATGAGGTAGGATGAAAAGAGGGCAGGAATGGGAAATGGATAAGGGAGGAAGTGCTGTGAGTGGAATAGTAGGAGGGTGATAGTTCCAGAAAAGAACCACTGCCAAGCATCAGGGAAGGGGGAGATGGTTCCAGAAATGAAGGAAGGTTAAAGAAAAAATATGGCATTAAAGGAAACCCTACAGTGTCCTCTACTGGCAACTATACCAGTAGAGGGACTACTTTGCCAATAAAATCATTTTAAATAAGTTATTTTTCATTTCTTGTCATTTTTCTTTTACTTATTTTTTTAAATAGGACATGAAAATGCCACCTGCAATCCCTTTGCTAAGCACAATAATAGCCTCCAGGGTGGGCAGTATTGGCTATTCCAGAGCTTCCAGGGGCTATTAGGCCTTCAAACCACTGCATCAGTCCTCATTACACCCCTGGGCAGTCTTGAACTGCCTAATACTACCCACTCTGTTGTGTATTATTGCTTAGTTATTTGTCACTCTCACTGTCATATATCATTTCTGTTCCAGTTTTTTTCCTCTGGTATTTTCTTGTCATCAGCTTTGTAGATATATCAGGGAAAAAAAAAAAAAAACACAAATATTTACTTAGAAAGTCTAATACAGCAAAGGTAGTGTATCTCTGCGTTTATTGTAAGTAGCACAGCTTGAGCAACTTAAACATATGTTTGACTACAAAATAATTGTAATATTACATGCTGTTTGCTACCTTTATATCAATTATTAATTCTCATCTTGCTGCTCAGCATTATGGCGTTACTAGTCTTATAAGTTCCTAATGTGGCTGGGGGACTATGTGTACTATAAACTTTTAAAAAGACAGGATACTTTTTTATTACTATTTGAGTAGCTTGGTAAAGACACATGGTTACTATTGTGATTGTGTCATGTGCTAATAGGAACTTTTTTTATCATCAAAGTATCTATCACTTGTTGTAATAGCTGGTTATTCTTTTCCAGGTATGGGTGTATCCATATGCTCCTAAGTGGGTGTGAGAGGGGCGATGGCCTATATACATATTTGTTGGGTTTTTTTTGAAATTTTGGGTAGGTCTATATGCTGGATTTCTGGATGTCCTACATCTGCTAAGACACCCCATTTGCTTCTTTTTGGTGTCAGTATGTGCTTTCATTTCTGTTTGTTGACCTAGAACCTTTACCACTGGGGTGGGGGAGTGGGCAGGTGTCCTGCAGGAACTATTCTAATTCCTCCTGCTGTAGAACATATCTGTAATATGGGTGGCAGAGCCTTGGTAGCCAGCTGGGTGTCTTGTGTGTATTTGGTGTTATTTAACTTGAGGGAGTATTTTCCACTTTTCCCAACTTACCAGCTATGATGTCACTGCCAAGGCTGCGTAACCATGCCTGCTGGTAAGCATGTGTTGTGCTGCACCACCCAACATACTTGAACAGACTGGCTGCTCATGACTGCATATTCACTAGTGTGAACCCAAATGGTAGTATACCAAAGGACCCACCTGCCCACCCTCCCCGTATGAGGTGAATGTCATTTTGAATGCTCATTTTCCTTTTCCTTTCTCACTACCTAGCCAGCACCCGGCAATTCGGGATTGTCCTTGAACTCAAGTTGTTTGTATCACGTGTGTTAATACTATTGCTAAGCCTATGTGCTGGTCTCAATTTAGTATTACATTATGATTGTGTGATGTAAATAAATTGGGTTACCATACAGTGTCGGGAAACCTTAGGAGTTGTTTATATAGTTTTTTTTATTGTATTTATTTTTTTACATACTTACGTTTTTGAATTTGTATTGTTACATTTTGGGTTTGAAACAATGGTTGATAGAATAGTGCTTCAAATGCATTGTTTATTTGTGGTCTGGATTGCACTGGGATTCTGAAATCATCCACTGGTTCCTTCAGAGGAAGAATATTTTCTGATGAAGTACTGCTGAATAGTATTCTAGAGATGTTTTTCTGTTGATATTCACTATGGTGGTTGTAATCGTTAATACTTTTGAGATTTTTATGCAGTGTAATCTGCCTTATTTCATTCAGTTGTGTTCCATTGTCATTTAACTTTTGCACATTTAACTGAGCTTCCTGGCACAGGTTGGAATATTTTTTGGTAATTTGCATTTGTGCTCCATAAACCATATTTTTAACTGTTGAAAGCTTATTTATTCCAGTTGGTTTGTTCTTATGCCAACATTGTTTTGATGAAGTTGATGGTAGTTGGGCATTGAATGCCAGGTAGAATGGACTGTCATCACTCATTGATTTTTGAGGATACCTTTTGTTATAGGTAGTGTAAGTTAGGACTGGACACCCTTCTGGGCAGAATGGAGTGGAATAGACCCTGGACAGATTTTTCAGTGGCCCTTGAAGTTTATACTAGTGTGTTTTTTTTTTCTTTTGATGCAATACTCTAGGTATCTTTCCCATTCTCATTGGTTCTTTCTTTTATATCACCCCACCATAGGTCCCACATTTCCTGACAGCCATGTAGTCCAAAGTAAACACGGTTAATGAGCCATAAAGAGTGTATCAATGAGGCAGGATTATGGGTGCCCAGCATTTTCTATCAGGTTCTTCAGTTATTTTGTCTGAAAGTTCATCTACTGCATTTTTTGCACCCCCTCCTTTAGCAGCCAGTTTTAGCTTTTAATACCATCCAAGCCCTCTTGAACTGTGGCACTATAGATATTGAGGTTGAGGTATTAAAGTCATTTATTTTTAGATGTCTCGCCAGAGACTGAAACACGCAGAGTAGTGTTTTCTTTTTTTCTTTTAGTCTTTGGTAACCAGGTAAGGCCCACTAGGCACAAGTGTCTGTTTTCAGGGGCAACCTGGGAGCACTGGGCGGTTAAGTGACTTGCTCAGAGTCACATAGTATGCAAGTGGAGGTTGTGAGAATCAAACCAAGTTCTGGTCTGCTGGATGTACCAAACTCTTCACAGCTCGTTACTCTAACCTTTAGGCTATACTGCCAGTGTGACAGGCTTATACACCTCTCCGTTTCATTTCTAGCCATCATTACATAGCAACATATGTAGTTATTTAGCTGCTGAGCAGGTATACCAAATAGCTCTCTGGTGTCTGTAGATTTGTTTTTAATAAAAGGTTTGAAAACCTTGACATCATATGTGTTTTTGTCCGTGCTTTCATTTCTGTTTTTGTTTAAGAAAAGGACTATTTTACGGTCCAAATAGGACATGTCAGGCTCAGTGGAAGCAGCCCGGTCAATTGGAAGCACAACAATAGTTGTGACAGTACTTATTGCTGCATCATTTCATTAGCTATTGTGTTCATTTCACCAGCAGCATACCGTTCAGTGCTATGTGCAGTATTTTGGACATCACAGTATATACTGCTGAAATCTGTGTTAGTTGAAGCAGCATGCTCATTGGTAATAATAGAAGAAGCTCTGCCAGTGGTTATCTTTTCTGAACTTGTATTGCATTCATTTCAGCTGCAGATTCATGCTCAGTGTTCACCACTGCATTTTGGCCATTTGAGGGCACTGTACCTATGATGTTGTCAGCTTGCTCTTCACTGAAGTGTCCTGCTGCTTTATTATCATAAGAAACATACGAAATTTGCCAGCAGATAAAGGCCTAGAGATCTATCAAGTCTGCTCGAATGTGCAGCTAGCACCCCTTATTCTGCAGCTGCTAAGAGCTAACTAAGAACTAAGAGTTCATAAGCTCTTCAGTCTCAACATCAAAACTGGAATCCATAGCTGAACTGTAGTGTGTACAAGCAGTTGCTTGGTTAATTTAATTTTTGGAAATGTTTTTGTACGTTTCAGTGAGATGCATTCTATCTCAGTGAATGTATCAGCTAACCATGATCTTGGACTGTGATCCTGTCAGTGCAAAATCAGCTGCACCCAGACAAACAGCCTATTGAAGGAATGGCTTTTGGTCAGTTGTATGGCTGCTGCAGCACCAGCCTGTCAGTCAGAGCAGAGCTATCTTTAAGACATAGGTCAATCCCAGGACAGCTATTATGATGACAGTCAAAGCATCATATTTTTGATATGTTAGTTTTGTTGTCATCATCTAGAAAAGTATCAAAAATATTTTCTTCTTTTTTAACCCAGTCCCATTGTGTATGCTCATATATATTATTCTAGCACAATAGCACCAATGTAGTTAGGGTTAATGACAGTGTTCAATGTTAAAGGCCAATTTAATAACTTTGCAATGGGTCAAATGATGTGCATGAAATTTTGCGTGCATAATGCTGTGTGGTAGGTTTGTAAATGTGGTATATTTTGTTTGAATCCCTTCTGTGGTTTCTGAGACACAGAGTGTTGAAAAAACTGAAATGGCTATGTTGTTTGCTGTTTCTTTGTCCACCTCTATCCCAGAAACTATTTTAAGTTGTGGTATGACATTTGCAGGGTAGAAAACATTTGCCTCACAGATGTACCTTTTGAAGGTTTGATGGAAAAATATTAAACCATTCTAAAGTTATTACATGTTGAATTTCCCATTATTTCCTATGGGGAAAAAAGATGTCCCACATGAAAATGGATTCTGTGTCCCAGGCGCTAATCCTTTTTGGCAGACAGGGTCATCCTATGTCACAGAAGCCTAATGCCTTTGTGCACATGGGTAATCCTGTGTCACGGGTGGAAAATACTTTTTTGTGTGTCAGCCATTTTCTTTTTCCAGTTAGCAAGAGAAACAAAACAAACAAAACACATAAAAATGAATTAATCTAAAAAAATAAACATGACAACCTAGCAACAGGGCACCCATTTACTTACATTCTGTTGTTTCTCATTTATAATTATCCCAAGAAAGAGCTTTCCTAGGCACCTGAAGTCCCCTGTAGCTAGCTTAGTGAGAGGAGCGCTTCCCTTGTGTTATATGAGAACAGTGGGATTTTCTTGACTTCTGTAGCTGAAGCCGGAACTCTTTCTGCTGGCTGCAGTTTTAGATGTGAGATGCCCTTTCCCTGGTGTCTAGTCGCACCCACCACCCTCTGATCACTGTCCTCCTTCTTTATCTTTATTTTTTTATATTTATAATAATAATCCAACACAGGGTGCCTACCCCTGGTGTTGGATGCCCCTCCCCACTCCCCCATGCATTGTTGTAATAATAATAATTACCAACATTAGGGGAGCCCAATCCCTGTGTCAGCATTCACAAATCCCCCACAGCAGCGTGGGACACTGGGGAACCCACTCCCAGTGTCCCCAAATACTTTTAATATTTTATTTGTAACACTCCCCCGCAGTGTAGGCCACTGGGGAGCTCACACAAATATGTTAATATTTTATTTACCTAAAAAAAAAGAAAACTGTCCCATGACATCTTTTATTTTTTTTAAACCTGAAACAAAGAAAACAGTTCCTCTTCATCGCCGCTGACCCATCTCCCCCATCCTGACCCTGCCACTGAGCATCCACCGCCCCACACCCCCTTACCTCTGGAGGTCATAGGCTGTCATATTCTGTGGACTGAGACATGTCTGCACTATTCAAACTGAACCGTGAACTGAGGAATCAAGTTATGTGCCTTATAATGTATTTCAATGATGTTTTGAACTTATGTTTATAACGTTACCATTTTTTGAAATTGTTTCACCAAATTTTCAACATAGGCTTTTTGGGACTCCACCTCATGAACACTGCAATTGTCATTTCATTAATCAGGACTGGAATGGGATTTTGCAGTCACTGCGTGAAATCACCTTTCGAGACTGAATAACGAAATTTCACCATTGGTGTTCATGAGGCGGGGTCCCAAAATGTCCATGCTGAAAATCTGTGAAAAAAATACTACAAATGGCTGAGTTATGAGCATTCATTGAAATTGTTCTATGCACATGTGTAACTTTTGTAATTTTCAATATTTTGAGTCCAAATTTTCAACATAACCATTTTTTCACACCACCTCATGAACAGTACAACTGTCATTTTTTAACATCCTGGCTGAAATGTATTTTCACACTTGTTACATGGAATGGCATTTTGGCATGGATTTGAAAAGTTTCACCTATGGGGGTTTATGAAGCGGGGTCATAAGAAGGCTATGTTCAAAATTTGGGGTTGCAATATAACAAATGCCGAAGTTATGACCCTTCATTGCAATTTTAGTATGCTACTCAAATCTTCAGAAAGTTTAAATATTTTGACCCCAGATTTTCAACATAGCCTTCTTATTACCCTATCTCATGTATGGCACAGCTGCCATTCTTCAAATCCTGCCCAAAATGATTTTTCACACCTGTGGCACAAAATGGCATTGCATTTGTGCAGAATTACATTTTGGTGTGGATTCAAAAACTTTCTGTACCGGGGTACATGATGTGGGGTAATAAGATGGCTAGGCTGACAATTTGGTCGACTGTTGTCTTATAAATGGAAGCACAGGGCCATGGCTACATACATATATGCATCTAAGGAGGGATGGGAGCACTGGGCCCATAGGGCCCTGCGCTCCCACAGACAAATAAGGATATGATTATACTATCTGAGAAAGTAATGTATGTTCATTGCAAAAAACATCATTAATGCATCAGTTAGGGTTGTTACTAAAGTGACAAAGGCAGGGAAATATGGTGTTTGGTTTCCAACCCTAATGCCCCATGCCCACCCTGCAGATACTGACAGGCATTGTGGGTGCGCCTTGGGGTCATCAACCCTAACACTCAACCCATTCTCCTACACTGTACCCATCTCAGCTTATTTACTTATGGAATGGGGTGAGTGTTAGGATTGACAACCCCAAGGCAACCCCCGACACCTGTCAGTGTCTGTGGGGTGGGGCTGGTGTGTTAGGGTTGGAAACCCTAGCACCACATTTCTCTGTTTTATTTTTGCTTTTGTAACAAACCTAACTGATGCATTAACAAAGTTATTTTGCAATGAATATATACCCACACACACAATATATATATTTGTTGCAAAAATACAGTTAATGCAGACATTAGGGTTGTAGAACACAAGGCGCACAAAGTAGGGAAATGAAACACATTAGGGATTTGGGTCTCTGGAGTATTGGTGAATCAGTGGTGTGGGTCTTACTTGGGGTTGTTAACCTTAATGCCCAACCCCACCCCTGATCAGAGGAGGTCATATGTGATGTATTCATATAGGGCCCTATGCGAAGAAAGCTCTGACAGATTATGTTGGCCATGCTGTATCACCATGAGGCAATAGACTGGAGATGTATCTTGTGCTTCGGACAGGAGTTTATAGGCTGGGGATAAGGGGGTGGGCATTAGGGTTGACAACCCCAAGTAAGACCCCACATGTGATTTGGCAATACTCTGGAGACCCAAGTCCCTAATATTTTTCAGTTTCCTTCTTTGTGCCCTTTGCATTCTACAACCCCAATGTCTGCAGTAATGTAGTTTTTTTTAAATGGAATGAAATGAATATAGATATACACTGTATATAAATATATTAATAGCTCCGCAATCATTCAGTGAAATTGCATTAAATTTTGCATGCACAGTCTGGGGGGTAAGGTGTCCTGATTTGCCAAGATTTGTTCCAGTCAGATCCAAAAATTACAAGATCCGGATAGTGCATTTTTAGGATTTTTTTTTTTTTTTTTTTGCTTTTCTGTTTGTCATCACTGACAGCCCAGAGGGCATAGAATTTTGGTTTAAAATGTTCAGGGTAGAAAGGGTATGCCACAGAATGGTGCCTTTTATTGGTTTAGTGAACAAATATTAATCCATTCCCAAGTCATAAGTATTTAAAGTTTTGGTTTGGAGCATGCTCAGTAGGGTATCAAGCGTCTCTCCAAAAGACCCTATTGAGCATGCTCATAACTGAAATTTCAAATGCTTATACCTTGGCAATGGACTAATGTTTCTTCAACAAACCAGAGAAAGACACACCTATGGTCCAAGCCCTTTCTACCCTGAAAATTTCAGACTAAATTCCAAACCATAAGGGTGCTAGATGATGACAAAAAAAATCACACAATTGTGATTTTTTTTGTAACTTTTTATGCAATACAGATCTCAGAAACTGCACATGTGGCTGGAAGGAAACTTGGCAAGTCAAGAGATCTACCCTCCAAGACTTTGCATGTAACATTTCATGCAAATCCTTTGAACGGCTGCAAAGATATTAAAGTGCAAAGATGGCATCTCACGGAAAGGATTTTTTTTCTCACAAAAAAGGATTGGCCCCTCACAACAAAGAATCCTTTGTCATGAGACCAAATTCTTTTGCCATTCCAGGAAGCTATACAAAAGATTGAAATGAGCATGCTTAGAACTCAAATTTTTAAAATGAAATAACTTTGGAATGGATTAATATTTTTTCACCAAACCAGTGAAAGGCACTACTGTGAGGCAAGCCCATACTACTCTGAAAAAGTCAGACTAAACTTTCAAACCATTTGGGTGTAGCAAGATGACAAATAAAGCACAAAAACAGTGATTTTTTAATGTTTTAGCACTATACACAGCTTGCAATCCGCATATCAAACCAAAATTAAATTTGTCATGTCAAGAGACCTACCACATAAGACAGTGCAAAATGTTGTGCAAATCCGTTAAATGGTTGCAAAGTTATTAAAGTGCTAAGTCTGGGGTTTAACATAGAAACCCCTGCTCAACCCTAACTATACCTGCTCAACCCTAACTATAGTGGTGCTATTGCACCACTATATATATACCACTATAATATATATATATATATATATATATATATATATATATATATATATGTATTCTTTGCAAAAAGCTTTGTTAATGCACTATCTCATTATATACCACAACCCACAACCCCTATCTCATTATATACCACAACCCAATACCTTAGCAGGATTTCCTCATTGTAACTGTTACTCTTGACTATTAGGGTATATGTATTAATCCACACTCACCTATTCCTGTCAAACATATGCAGTTGTATTATCTAATTATATGTTTTCAAGGTATAAAGCATGACTTCCCCATGTAATTGCTACTATACTATAAGTAAGGGTAAATTGTTATCTACACCCAACTATTTCTGTCAAATGTTTTCAACTGTATTGTAATTGTATGTATATATGTCAGGACCTGGACTACCCTTATCCTCTTCCCCACTGTACCCCTTCCCCCAGGTCACACCGGGAGACGAGCAGTTCTTGCTCAGTGTGCTTTTCCTGGTGAAACAATTTCAATAAATAAATAAATAGCTAGGGTTCCAACATCAAAAGTAGGGACATGCCAACCCTAACATCCCATCCCGCACTCTACAGTTATCAACAGGTGTGGGGTGTGCCTTGGGGTTGTCAGCCCTAATGCTCACCCAATTCCATGAGTAAATAAGCTGAAATGGGTACAGCATGTGAAAATGGGGTGACTGTTAGCACTGACAACCCCAAGGCACACCCCATGCCTGTTGTTTCCTGCAGGGTGGGAGTGGGGTATTAGGGTTGGAAACCCTAACTGACATTTCCCTTCTTTCGATGCTGGAAGCCTAACTAGTATATTAACAAAGTTTTTTGCAAAGAATGTCCCTACTTTTTGAGATAGTATAATCATATCCTTATTTGCCTGTGGCAGTGCAAGGCCTTTTTTGAAATATTGTAGTTGTATCCTTATTTCCCTTTGGGAGAGTAGGACACTCTGGGTCCTGCACTTGCATCAGTTCACAATGGTATCCTTATTTGAGCGTGGGACCACAAGGCCCTCTGGGCACTGTTATAGTATCTATCCATAATTTCTGAGATATTGTAATTATATCCTTATTTCCCTCTGGGCCCTGCACTTTAACAGTCAACAATAGTATCCATATTTGTGTGTGGGAGCATGGGGCCCTCATCCATCCATAATTATAATGACACTGTAGTCTTCTCCCATTCCATGCTGCACAGCACCAAGGAAAGACCTCACATTGCAATGTTATCCTGTGGGAATCCCAGGAACATTTTAAACCTGTATAACTCCACACCAAATGAATATCTTTTTCATGAAACCAGCAAAAGGCACATCTGTAGGCAAGCCCATTGTACCCTGGAAATTTCATACAAAAATTGGAAGCCATGTCCTCACAGTGGAGTGACAAAGAAATTACTGTGTACACCTCACAATACAATGTTATCCTATGGGAAACAAAAGAAAGTTTAAACCCCCAAAATTCCAAAGCAAAGTAATCTTTCAGCAAACCAGCAAAAGGGACATCCATGTAGCAAGTCCTTTGTATCCTGAAAATTTCAGACCAAAGTTCCAAACCATTTCTTCACTTTAAAGTGACAAAAAAAGAACAACCGCATAAAAATTATTTTTTTTTTGCAAATTGCAAAACAGGATCCTGTTTTGAGCTTTCTTTTTTTTCACAATTTGCAAAAAAAGAAAAATCCTTTTTTGCAAATTGTGAAACAGGATCCTGTTTCATGATTCCTTTTTTTGCAAATTTGTGAAAAGGATTTCAGTATGTTAAAAAAATGTATTTCTGCCAGCCCAGTGGCTCTGAGTGCTAAAGCACTGGATGCCTTACCTCGCACCACACTGATAACCCGGGTTCGGAAATGAACACGGGCCATCGGAGGTTGGCATGGTGGGGAGGGTGGAGCTGGATGGAGCTGCCAGAAGGCAGCTCTCCTCTCTAGAGAGGGAAGGTGGCATCCCTTGGCTAATATCTGCCTCCTGGTGGAGGCCAGGAGACAGTGCAGGCTAGAGGGTACATAGGCGTTGCTGACAGGAGGGTGGAAAGTGTCGTTACTGGGGCTGTAGTTTGTATGTGCTCCTCCACGCTCATGCATCTACTCCTGGGGCCCTGGGTGAAAAATGGAGGAGAAAATCATCCTGGCAGGCAGGATGATGCCTGACTCCCCTCAGGAACTGCTCCCAAGCCAGGCATAAGGTAAGCCAGGTAATTCCGGGTGACAGAGCGGAGGGGTCGGTCAGGCTGAAAGGGGGAAACTGGATCAAAAGGAGCATAAATAAAGTAGTGATAAATAAAAAAACTTATTTCCAGGTGATTTATGAAAAAAATAACACCAGAATCTGACAGCATGGGACCCGATTAGCAGAACACATGTACTGGTTACTTAAAAAAAAACATCATTTTTTTTCAGTTTTTTAACTTTGTTTGCCTTGCTAAGAAAAATCAAGATGGCAGCAACATGAAAAAAGATTCCCTATTTGCAACAAAGGATTACTCATTTGCAGCACTGGATTGCCCATTTGCAAAACAGAATCCTGTTTCGAGGCTCACATCTAACTTTTCCCATTGAAAATAATTGGAAATTTTCAAATTTAGTAACTCTTGAATGGATTAATATTTTTCACCAAATCTTCAAAAAGCATATCTGTGACCTAAGACCTTTCTACCCTACAAATTTCAACCCAAAATCCCAAGCTGTATTTGTGCAGTGCTGTGACAAAGAATTTTACAAAAACCTGTAATTTCCAAATTGCTTGACACCCTGTTTTCCCAGACCCACACATCTGACTGGAATGAATCTTGGCACATCAAGAGATCTTCTGTCCCCAATGGTGCATGCAAACTTTCATCCAAATTGGTTGAACAGTTCAAAGTTATTAAAGTACAACGAATCCTTTTTTGAGGTGAACATCTAATTTTTCCCATTGAAAATAATTGGGAATTTCAAAATGTAATAACTTTTGAACAGATTAATATGTTTTCACCAAATCTTCAAAAGGCACCACTGTGACCCAAGACCTATATACCCTAAAATTTTCAGATAATTCCTCACCTTTTTTATGCAGTGGCATGACAAACAATTTGCCCCCCCCCCAAAAATGGTAATTTACATGTTTGTTGGCACTCTGCATCTCTGCACCCACACATCTGACCAGAATGAAACTTGCTACGTCAAGAGATCTTTGTTCCCTGGTGCCACATGCAACATTTCATATGACTCGCTTCTACGGATGTGAAGTTATTAAAGTGCAAAATTTTGAGTTTAACATAGAAGTAAAGATTTAACCCTAACTATAGGGATGCAACCACATCCCTATGATATATATGTATGGAATATGACATGGGTTAACATAAGATATAATTTTACTGTTCACAATAGGGAACTGGTCTGTTACTATCACATGAGTGGCAAAGCTACAAGTGAGATGCAATGAATCGATACCTTACATTTTTGAGTTTTTTGTGATAAAAATTATGAAAAGTTACAAAAGAAAAAAGTACAAAATGTATACTGTGCCCCTCTGTTCAATGGCTCAGCAAGATGGATGTTAATCCATAATGAACAGATGCCATATAGCTTTTGATAATTATGCTAACCCACAATGATCAAAAGCTTTATGGCAACTCACATGTAAAAATACATTTTTGGGCATGCTCAGCGTGGCCAATATGAGTAAGATACATTTCTGAGATATACCATGATGATAGCGACCACATATGGGTGACTGTCATAACGGCCACCCATATGACGGTGCTATCATCGTAGTCAACTGTAGTGGACAGTGAACATTGCGAAAGTTGTGACCGTGAGGTTAGGGTGGGACGACAGAAATGGAGGGTGGGCAACAGGATGTGGAGGGATGGGGAACAGGGATGTGATCCTGTGGTGAGCCTGCTTCTGCCGAACCAACCATGTGGTGTGGTGTGGTGGGTAGGGTGGTTGGCTCAGACGGAGCAGGTCCTGGGTTTGGGACTGGGAACAGGTGTTCTTTTTGTGCTTCCCGCAGCTGCAGGACTTAGATTTTTTTTGAACCGGGATGTGCCCCCTCCCCGACATGCACCCCCCTGGAGTTGAGAATCTTTATTTAGGGGGTGCAGGGGGGTGCATCCCCCCTGCATGCACAATTCTCGGTAGCCTTTTTTCTGCATATTTCCGAAAATGTTTTCAGCGATAATGCAGGTCGCGATAATAGCGATCGCCTTTGTGCAGTCACTATTATCACATAGAACCATTTCTGAGCATACTCAATGATGCCAAAACAAATGAGATACATTTATGAGCATGATCAGTGACCATCTTCATTTATTTTGCTTACGCTGAGACAAGGTAACACTTTATTTGCAAAATGTATCTGCACTCACATTGTATACATAGGAATTATCTCATGAGGTAGCTTCAAATATGCACATTATCTGGTTTAGAATGTTGTTGTTGTTATTGCACACTTGTTGAGTGTCACAGGCACAAGTGCACAGTATCAATGACAACAACATTTCAAACCAGAGAACATGAATATTTAAAGATACCTCATGAGAGAATCAATGCATACCATTAGAGTCCAAAACTTTACGCTTCTGTGACTACTTCAGAGCAAGGAAACATTTAGTGTAGAAAGAAATGAACAGAATTGGCTTTAAAATGATTTGTTGTGTTTTCATGAGCAGCTTTATTTTTTACATGCAGCATTATGCGTAATCAGTCAACATTTGGCACTCAGCACATTAGCATTCAAATATTGAAATGATGTACTATATTAGAACTAGTGAGTACTATGTGATTTTTATTTGTGAACCATTTAGATTTAAGTTTTACATTACCGTTTTCAAGTTGTCATTTTTGTTCACTGACATCCATGGTGTCTCCTGTATTCAGTCTAATGGTCTGCCCATCAGCTTGCCATTTGTGGTGCATTTGTATTGGTTGGTTTGGTGAACAGGCAATTGTGGTTGGTAGCTGGTGCTGTCACCTAAATGACATGTGTGTCTAGCAGTGTAAGTAGCCTTTTTTTTTGTCTGATTTCATTAGCCGCAACTACACTACTTGCACGAAGCTCATCACTTAAGTAAGAGAGTGAATTTGACAGTGTGAGCAGGAAACCTCATTTCAGTTCTCAGGGAGCCTGCACGGGTGAATCCAATTGTCAGTAGTGCTGTAAAGTCAGTGCTTGTAAAAAATGCATCTATAGTGAGATTCTTTTACAGGGATTTTGGACAATGAAATTCTCTATTGGTCTCTCTGGTTAATGTTTTTTAATTTTAAGTAAGTAATTTATTATTTATTAGGCACTCAGTCCTGTAGGGTCTGGGCACTGCATAGTGAAAAAGAAAAGTTTTTACAGAGCAATTAAAACTATCAACTTATATAAATAATTGCCACAACACATAAATTAAAATTTGTATCTGCAAGTTAAAAAACATCAGCAGGATAAACCTGCATACTCTCAGTACTGGACGGACATATTCCCTAGTAATCATTTTAGCTGGGAACACATATGGAAAGGTGTATACCTATATAGTAAAAATGATAGACTTAGGTTGATACAATTTTATATTCTCCATACTATGCATCTGTCTCCCTTGAAGTTAGGTAAGATGGGGAAACTCCCACAAGATGATTGCTTTAGATGTGGTCAGGCACAGGGCTCCCCGCTTCATATCTTCTGGGAATGCCCCTCAGTGACCCCCTGTGGTCTGAGATTAGGACTACAGCAGATCCCCTGTTGGGAATACAAGACCTATTCACTCCGCCAATCTGTTTATTGGGAGATTATACAACAGTCATAGTGAAGGAAAGGAGATATTATATTAATTTAATATCACTCACGGTTAAGGCCTTGGTTCTTAAGCATTGGAAAGATCAGACTGTTATCTCATACCAGGAACGGCTTGCCAGACTACTGTACAATTTAAGGATAGAGAGAAAACTATAGCTAGTTACAGAAATGCTTTGCCTAAATTTAATGCCAAATGGGAGAAGTTTCATGACTTACAGACAATCCCCTTGTCGCATTAATTTGATGTTTACAGTTCTTCCTTTGGTAGCCACAGGTGCAGTCTACTGTGGAGGAAATCAAACACTATTCCCTAGATATGCTTTCTCTTTTCCCAGGTTCTTCTATCTTTCTAATTGGGAGGGGGGGTAACTTGCTCCTTTTAATTCCCTTTTTCTGTATAGGGATAGATAGTGGCCTGCAGGATCATACTCCATGGACTGGCTTGGGGAGGAGGGGGTTAAAGGGGGGGTGAAGGAGAATATCTATTGCAATTTGTATGTATTAGATCTATTATACATCTGCTGTTGGATCTAATGAAGTGCTTGTTTGTTGGTACTCTCTATGAAAATTGAATAAAATATATTAAATTAAAAAAAAAAACATCAGCAGGGAATGTTAGACTAAAAAGATGAGCTTTTGAGCCCCTCCTGAATGCCTCCACAAGAGGGGCCTCCCTCAAAGGTCTTGGCAGCGAGTTCCAGAGGACTGAGCTGGCCACCCAGAATGAGTTGTCACCCGAGGTTTTCAGCCTGGTCCTTGGGACTGCTAGGAGGCCCTTGATGGAGGAACGAAGGGAGTGGGCTGAGATGGCAGCAGTAAGGAGGTCTGACAGGTAGCTAGGACTTGATCTGTATATGGCATTGTAGATGAGCAAGCCCACCTTGAAGAGAATCCTCCACCTGACCAGCAGCTAATGCAAACCCTGCAGGACTGAGGTCACAACATGACAGGACTTTGACAGTCCGGTCAGCAGCCTGGCTGCTGCATTCTGTGCTAGCTGCAGCTGGCAGAGGTTCCCTCCACTGATCACAAGATAAAGAGCATTTCAGTAGTTGAGCCTGGATGTTACAAAGGCATCCACCAGTGAAGGCAGATCTTCAGTCGGAATTAACGGTTTAATCCTTGCAATGTTCCACAAATGTTAAAAACTACTTTTGATGACAGCCAACATCTGAGCTTCAAATGTTAGCTTGTCATTAGAGATACAGCAAAGTTAAATTCCGGCGGCGAAGTGAACATGAAGTGGGTACTTTACGTTGCCACTCCGCTGCGTGGAGTGGGCAATGCAAAGTGCTCACTCCGCCTTGTCATTACCACTTCGCGTTAAGGCAGAATGGCAATGCGAAGTAAGGCGAAGTCATTGTTTTTAATAGACTTTGCGTTCCTCATTATGATTCTAAGTGATCCACTTAGTGTTTCAGATTTGGCAGCCCACCCCACACACACATCACATGGCTTACAGTACTGTAAGTCGCATGCTCTTTAGCTAGGCAGGAAGAAAGTGAGTCGTACAAGCAGACACTTTCACTTTCTCCTGTGCAGCCGGAGAGAGAGGAGTGTGTTTTGTGACTGTTGATACTTTAAGATCAGAGCGAGGAGGAGATTTAAACTTTCATTTAGACCCAACAGCTTTTTTAAAAGCTACATTTTTTTGTCTTTTCTGTACTCTTTTTTACTTAATTTGTTCTTTCTCTAAATTTTATTTTTCATACCTTTAGAAGTAGTTATGTGTTTGTCTGTGTGTTGTGTGACAGTGTGAGTAGTGATTGCTCAGACTGAGGGAGCTCAGTAGGAGAGATGGACCAGGGTGGGGTGATGGAATGACTGAGGCGGGGGCAGCTCTGGGAGAGCGTGGTACTGGTAGGTGTCATACCATGTGGATGCATGGTGAGCATGGCCGCCAGTTCCTGTTGGACCGATTGAAAATTCTGAGTGTCCCCCCCCCAGAAGCAGGACCAACACCACCTCCTGACTCTGAGACAGTTGAACCACCACCACTAAAACCACATCCAGCACCAGCTCCAGCACCAGGTCCTCTGGAGCAGGATGTGTATGTGCCCCTTGGCCCAGGTATGGATCCCAACCCTGCTGAGCACCATGACCAGCCAGCTTCCAGTTCATCTGGCCCTCCCCTGCCTGTGCCTGGTCCTCCCCACACCTCCATTGTTTGGCAGTTTTTTGACTGTGTCAGGAAGGACAGCAGTGCGGTCAGGTGCCACCTATGTGAGGTGGAGGTGCACCGTGGCCCCCCGGGGACTCACCTGGAGACTGTGAGCCAGTGCACCCTGACCCATATGCTCAATCACCACCAGTTGGAGTGGCAGGCTGCCACAGAATGGGCCATACCTGCACCTGCTGGCCTTCTGTGGCAGAGGGTGCATCTGTGCATGCCAGTGGCCCTAAGACGAGGAGGGCAAGAGCAGCACCTGCTGCTCCACCAGCACCCAAACCACCACCACCAGCAGGTCAGCCTGTAGAACATGTAGACCCCAGAGAACTGCGTGTAACACAGGCTGACTTGGCAGTTCTCTGGAGTGCTGTTGAGGAGAACAATGAAACCATGAGTGCTGTGGAGCAGTGGCTGGATCACATAGAAGAACATCAGTTGCAAATTATGTCCATGCTGGAACTGCTGCTGGATCACCATGGGATCCCACATTAGTATTTTTTTCTCACACCATGATGTGCCCCCCCACACCTTCCTTGCTGTGTTATAAAATGTATTCCTCCACCATCCCTGACCCTTGTATGTAATGATGCCCTTCTTTTGTTGTCTTCCATATGCGTGACACTTTGTATTCTGAGTGGTGCAAGTACACTGTGTGCTAAACTGCATGTGTGCAGTCAGTCTTCTTTCCAGTCTGTGTATGTACTGCAGACACTGTCTAACTTAGTGACTTAAAAACACTTATTAATGAGCACAATGGTGGGGTGGTGAAGCATGGAGAGATACTACGAAACAGGCTTACAAAAGTTACAATACATCCAAGTTACCAGTAAAAAAAATTAATGTGATTCGTGACGTGATAGTAAATCATGATTTCTGACTGCTGCATTTGTAACTGTGATGATGAAGAAACGTGAATGCCTATGGCTGTACTTCCCCGGGGTCCTGATGAGGTGTGGCACAAAACTCCCTGACTTGAAAACATTCATTAATGAGTACAATGGTGGGGTGGTGAAGCATGGGATTCTAGTACAAGACAGGCTTACAAAAGTTACAGTACATCCAAGTAACCAGTAAAAAAAATAATGTTGTGATTCGTGATGCAATCGTAAATTGTGATGATTTGTGACTGCATTTGTGACCATGATGATGAAGAATGTGATCTGTATCATTCACGAGTGACTCGTGAACGTGATGATTGTCCTGGCTTAAAAATGCATATTAATGAGTGCAATGTTTATGCAGAATTATGCACCACACCAGTCTAGTACTCTGAGGGGAAGCCAAAGAAACAACTGTGACTTAAGTTACAGATGGAGGTTGGGCCCTAAAGAGATGCAAATGCACAGACAGATTAAGATAGTGCTGTGCACTGAAGAGATGCAGATGCAAAGGCATAACACCTAACCAGTGCTCACCATCAGAAATGGTAATCTGGAAAAGAATACCTTTGCCAGTTGGGGCAAGCTGTGGCCCGGGTGGGGGGCAGTGTACTGCACTGCTGCAGTAACAGTCACTAGTACTAGTACCAGTACCAGTAAAGATACCACAAAGAAGTACAAAAATCACGCAGCTGCAGTGGATAGCAGGTTTACATTGCTGAAATTACTATGTGGTACAGTAAAAGGTGTCTGATTTGATGACACGCGTCACACTCATACTCACAAACACACTAAGTAATGATTAGCAAATTGAAAACTTCAGTAATGTAACCACATATTTTAAACAAACTAAAATTGTGCACTGCTGCTACTCAACAATCAGCAAATAAATGGCAAGAATTATTGAAAATATTACTGTGTGTACATTAACACAGTTATTATACAAGAAAAATATCACCAAAAATGAAAGAACTGTCTTTTTCTCCAGTTTAATCTACCTTCACCACAGTCAGATACACCCCTTCCCCAAAGCACACTTTCACTGTCTCCTACACTACACAGACCAAATGTTGTGCATTAACATTCAAAATCCACACACAAACAATAAACGCTCGATGATATGAGCACAGGAGGGTTTCCTACAATCGATGAACTAAGTTTGAGCAAAAAAAAAAAAAATAGCTCAAAAGGCCTTTTCAATAGCTTTTAGAAGATTTGAATCACAGAGATCTCTCAGCACACTGTCTCCTACAGTTTCCTACACACACTACCCTGAACTGAGGCTGTGCAGAACAATCCAGAGCCCATGTGACCTGAAATCCCATGAATCACTGCACAATTTGCCTTTGGAGCTTAAAAACAAGGCGAAGTGCATTGTTTTCAATGTACTTCATCTTAAGAATTGGTGGAGTAGTGGTTTGGGAAGGCGGAGTAACACAAAGTCATTGTTTTCAATTGACTTCACGTTACCCATTATAACATGAAGTACTACTTCGTGTTGCGGAGCACTCCATGAATTCACTTTCACTCCACGTTCCACTTCGCGGAGCTAATTGGGGCTACTTTGCCCAGCTCTACTTGTCATTAAGGACAATGCCCAGATTTCTCACCCAAGAGGATGCCATCAATGGGATCAACCCCAGGACCAAGCCTGTTACCATCCCAGAGGTATCCCCATCATGCCCGTGACCGGGCTCAATCACAAGTACCTCTGTCTTGTCTGGGTTAAGTCTCAGCCAGTTAGAGTTCATCCAATCCTAGATCTCGGCATGGCATTTATTCAGTACATTGACAGCACCAATTTTCACTGGTGCAAAAGACATGTACAGCAGAGTATCACCTGCATAGCTGTGAAAACTCAAGCTGTACTGTCTAATGAGCCTGCCCAGAGGCAGCATGCACACCACAGACAATACTGGTTAAGGGATAGAACCCTGAGGAACTCCACGGGTCAGGGCATTGGGAAGGAGGAAAAATTTCCCATCACTACCTTTGCCTTCTGCCTGACAGAAAGGACTCGAATCAGTTGATGACAGTACCAGCAAGACCACAATACTCTCTAAGGTGATCCAACAACACAGTGTGGTCCATGGTGTTAAAATGCTGATGACAGATTGAGGAGAATGAGAACTGACCATTCTCCTCGATCTCTAGCCCTGAGCAGGTCATTATGTACCCAGACTAGTACCATCTCTGTGCTGTGCCTCACCCTAAACTGGGACTGGAATGGCTCTTAGATGTCAAATGTCTCCAGGTGCTCCTCAAGCCACAGAGCCACTATCTTCTCAACATCCTTTCCTAAAAATGGGAGGTTGGAGATACTGTAGGTCTATAATTCACCAGGATGTTGGGGTAACAGAGATTGCTTTTTGTTTGAGGTCACACTGAACTGACTATTTGTAAAGTTAGAGTTGTTGAGCACAGGGAAATAGTATTAGTCAAATGAATTCTGCATACTTTCTAATCAATTTTGTGATGTTACATATTTATAACAATTTAATTTACTCTTTGTCAGATGAAAGCCACACTGTGTTAGGTGAGGGTCTCATTGTGCCAAATGCAGTGCACATTTCAGAATGGAGGGTACTGAGCAGATTACATAGCTTCTGTGCAAACAGCATGTTTTTAGATGTTATTTGCACAGTAACTACTTCTTTAGTGACAATAACAGCTTTTACCTTCCAAATATATTTGTCCTCCCATGGTATATCTGTGCTATCCAGGTGCAATAGCGCCTGTATATTAGAGTTGAGCAAGAATGTTAATGCTAAACCCCAGTTTTTGCTGTTTAATAACTGCCCCCATTCAGCCCATTTACATGAAATTTGAAAAAGTGTTGGCTCTCGGGATGCTGAACATTTTATGGCAGTCAGTGCACTAGGGCAAAGTTACAGAGAAAAAAAAATCACTAAAATTAAGACCTTTCTTTGTTCAACTATAACTAAAAAACAAGGAGGATTTAAAATCTGAAACTTGCAGGATTGATAGAGTGTGGCCCAAGATGTGTGTGTTTGTGTTTTTATGTCCCAAAGTTAAGTAGTGTTTCAATTATTTAAGAAAAATGTTCCATTTGTGAGCATGCACAGTTCAGAAAATCAATGTTCTAAAGATTAACTGAAATTTTGTGAAAACATGAAGCCATGTTGTCCTATTACAGAGATGCAGTTGTTTATGTAAGCAATAATACCCAACAGGGTGGGTGTATGCTATGCGGACCACAGGGGCGTAATGAGGCCAGCGCCACAGGAGAGCGGAGGCCTTACTGCCTGGAAGGTCTGACATGCACAATACCACCACCCTGAGAATGATATGACGAAAAATGGGCATTGTAAAAACATAAGTTAAATAAAGAAAATTAATAAAAATTAGTTTAAAGTAATTTTGTAAAAAATAGTTCCTCACACCGCATTAGAATGATGTTTTTTTTTTTTTTTTTGAGTTAGGGTCTTTTGTCCTACTGGATACTCTTAAGTTTAAAAAAGTCTCTCCTGGGGAGCTCTATAGTGCAACAGGTCACCCATCAGCAATTGCTTTTTTTTTGTGTGTCTTTGTTTGCTTTTAAACTACAGAAAGAGGCAAAGGCAACAGCAGTCTGTGTCAATAATTTGTAAAATGGCAATGTGGGCTATTTGTAAAATGAAACATTTTAATACATGAGGGTCTGTTACTGTTACATTTACACCCAAGAAGATCATTTCATGTGGCTATATTACTGATATAGGCAGTGGCTCTTTAAATATCAAGCTTTGTCTGTACCTGCTGGTTGCTGTTGGTGTCGCTAGAGAACAGCTCATCTATGTTCATAGAGGTCATAAGGTTGAATAAAACGGGAGCTGGAACAGATATGATGAGTATTTCTTTTTAAATTGGCTTAATTATGCTGAATTATGCTGAATGCTTACTGGAAATTGTTTTCTTTTACTAAAGGACTCACGCGGAATGCATTGGGTCACTGTGGAACTGATCTAGCTCGCACTGCTATGCAAGCATTTCTGTGTGTTTTTTATTACTTTTTTTTTACTTATTGTTTTGTTTGTGTTGTCACTTTGCTGCCTGTTTTTTAGGTTGACTTTTCTTTTACCATTGGGGTTTTTTGATTCAGCTTTTATTTTGGGTATGTGTGCGATCCGGCGAATGCCACAGAGGCAGTGCTGTGTTTTCAACATCCGCTAATGGTTGTTTAACTGTGGGATTTATGACTAGGCAACTGCGGTCAGGGCTTAGTCACTGAGACTTACTGTTTGACGTGCCATCTGTTATTAGCGTACAATTTTTTTTTATGCCCCATTGCAGAAACGGTGAACAAGTTTTTTGGTGCTCATTTCAATCTTGTTTAAGAAAGGCACGCAATCTTTTACTGCTGGGGAACATTGATGGCTTTTAGGCCGCAAATGAATATATCTGAGACCTCGAGACAGGCACATAGCAACAGGGGAGATCGCGTATGTGGAAATGAATATGGAGGTGCACTTTATGCTGATTTTTTTTACTTTCTCTGTTTTACTGTTGCTTTTTATGCTTGTTTGATGTGGTAATGATGCTGCTGTGATGGGGTTGGCACTCACTAAGGTTGCTCATTAAAGATGGCGGTGCTAGTCAGTTGAACATTCTAGTGGCCCACTTATTCTTGGAATGATATGAGGAAACACTGACTGATCTAGTTATTTGCTGGTCTCTGCTGTCTCATACCGGACCGGCTAATTGATGGTATTAGCCAATCACAGAACAGATTTTTGCTTGCCCATTTTCTAACAGCTGGCAGGGTCATTGCCCTGTCATTTTATGCCCTACTGCTGTTTTCATTCAGCAGGGATTGAGCTGCCTGTTGTTGTGCAGCTCCGCCCTGCTTAGTGTCTTGTGTGTGACTTGGTTGATGTTTTGAGCAGCAGGTGCCATTAGCCACTTGAGCAGCTTTACCTATTTGAATTGGACACAAGGGTGCCCAATCCCCAGTGCCAGTTTAATTATTAATAAGATAACATGACACCAGTGTGCCCACTACTGGTGTTGGTTCATCCCTCCTCCCCTCTGTATGGCCCCCCCAACAAACCCTGTTATGTGAAGTTGCCAACAGGGGGCATGCCTGATCACTAGTGTTGGCATACACAACCTCCCTCCTCCTGACCCTGCTCTCTGGAACACCAGGGTGCTCACCCCACTGCCACTAAGCATCATGCCAACACTGGAGAGCCCAGGTAGCAGGTAGCACACTCGTCTCTGAGGCCAGATCAGAAGGCTGTGGGCTCTATCCCCACACCAAGCACTTGGGTTAAATCCCAAAACTGACACTGTAGTGCAGCAAGAGGGGGTGCTGCACTTCTGAGGTGCCATCTTTTGGATGAGAGGTTAAACCAAGGTTCCATCTGCCTGTCCCGGAGATAGTTCAGGTGGATGTTAAAGATCCCATGGCACTTCTCGTAAAGAGTAGGGGAAAGTTTATTGAAAAGAAATCAGAATACAACCAAACAATGTATTACAAAAACAATAATCATATCAATTCATGTTATGTTTAAGAGTTACAAAAAAAGGAAAGAAAACAACACAAGGAAAGGAAAGTAGACATTTTGGGTGGGATATTCAAAGGGGTTGTGCAGGGCGCAACAGTGTCATGCCACGTGCAACCCACGGATGTCCCCCTGCACGATATTCAGAGGGGTTTGTTGTGCTGTGCAATTCCCAATGCACCGGGCGCACCAGTAATGTATGTGGCACAAGTGCAGGGGGCATGCCCATGCATGTGCAGCACATCCCGATATTCAGCCTGGGATGTGCAGTGCATATGCAGGCACAAACCCACCTTATGCCACACAAGGGGGTGCAAAGATGTGCCTGTAAAAAGCAGGAGCTTGTCGGGGGACACCCACAGGTGGGCTGCTATATTGCCGGGTGCAACACGGCAGCCGCCTGCTGTGGGTGACCAGCCGACCTCCCCAGACACAGGCCAGGCATTATGCTCCCCCTAGCCCAATCACGGGCATAAAAAATAATATCCTTTGCGGTCCAGTGGACCCCCTCTTGCCTGATCGTGAGCATGGAAAACTAATATCTCTGGTGGTCCAGTGGACCCTACCCCATCGGCTGATCACGGGCATAATAAAAATACATTCCTGGTGGTTCAGTGAACCTGCTCCCCTGCCCAATTGCAGGCATATTGTTAGCAATCCCTGGAGGTCCAGCAATACCCCTCTTCCCACCTGCCCACTGGGACCCGCCACCTAGCACCCCCCCAGTCAGCGGCGGGTGACAGCTCCCTACCCACAAGCCACCCGGCTGCCCGCTGACTGACAGTGTACAGTACGGCTGTATGCCTATTGGTCCACTGCATGGGCCAGTAGGCGTGCAGACCGTGCTGTACACAAGTCAGTCGAAATGTGAGTTCATTCACATTTCGGACTGTGTATACGATGCCGCCGATGGCCATGCAGTGAACCGATGGAAGCAGCTGTAGCTGCACTGTCTGTCAGCGGGCAGTCCGACAACTGCGGGTGAGGAGCTGCCACCCGCCACTGACTGGGAGGGTGCTGGGTGGTGGGTCTTAGTGGGCAGGTGGGGAAGGATAGCACCACTGGATCACCAGGGATTGCTAACCATATTCCTGTGATCGGGCAGGGGAGCAGTTCCACTGGACCACCAGGGTATTTATGTATTCATATGCCCACAATTGGGCAGGGGAGCAGGTCCACTGGACCACCAGGGATGTATTATTATTACGCCCATGATCAGGTGATGGGGTAGGGTCTACAGGACAGCCAGGGATTTACCTTTATTATGCCCACGAACGGGCGATGGGGTAGGGTCCACTCTGACCACCAGGGATATAATTTCATTACACCCACGATTGGGCGATGGGGTGCATTGTCCACCGAGGGGCAGGTGGGCGTCGGTCCCCGATGGCTGCAGCCTGGCATCGCACCAGATGCAAGTCACCGGGAGTTGGTGCACCACATGCAAATGGGACCATAATGACATGCGAATGGCCCCATTTGTGACTTGCATGCATTATGGCCTCATTTGCATGCCCAGCGCTG
Organism: Neoceratodus forsteri; assembly: GCA_016271365.2. Taxonomy (NCBI): domain Eukaryota; kingdom Metazoa; phylum Chordata; order Ceratodontiformes; family Ceratodontidae; genus Neoceratodus; species Neoceratodus forsteri. Next base: position 393,650,640 of record CM057453.1, read on the forward strand.
AATATCATGGTTGCTGCACCTAGCGCACCTGCACTTGTGCTGGTGCATCCCCCTGCTCCTCACCTGCCACTTGTGCTGGGACAGTGCCACTGTGCCATGCACAGTGCGGGTGCCCCCAGTGCCATATTCAACAATGCTGAGCCATGACGCAGCACCGTTGACTATCACCTGGACTATGCCCTGGCTCAACCCAGTTGTGCTGCACCCAGGCTTGCTCCCCTGCCTGGCGCAGTCTGAATATCCCACCCTTTGTGTCCTATATACTAGTCCCAGGTCTCAGTTTTACATTACTTCATGTTACTGGGACATCTGAATCTATAACCCAGGGAAGACCTTTCCATAATTCCTGGAGTTCAACAGTAGATCATTTTTTATATTCAGATACATATATTTTAAATAAATCCTGTCTGATTTTGCTAGCAGGTTCTACGTATGTGCTGTCTTTTTGCTGTAATACATACAGACATAGAGCCATCCAAATATTCCATTTTATAACAGTAAACACCAGGTGTAAAGTTTTTAAATTCTATTTCTTCCAAGCTGAAGAAACTGCTTCATACATTATGCTAGCATATGATATAGCAACATATAGAGGTTCTTGCCATTGGTTTGCAATGTAGTCCCAAAACCCTGTAATATACAAACATTCAAAAAACAAGTGTTTAATAGTTTCTAGTGTATTACCCTCTCGCCTGATATAGCCTTATTGGTAGCTGCATGCTATAGACCACCCCCTGCAGCAGGTCTGTGTAAACTGCCCCATATTCAATCTCTCCTGGAACAAGCGAACATGGAATACATTATCATGGGTGACCTTAACCTTAACTGGAACGATGCCAGCGCAAACAAGCTTAAGGACTTCTGCAACGAGCATGGGCTCACTTAGATTATCTCTGACGTTACACGACCTAACAAGAAAAATCCCGACCGAAGTTCACTTCTGGACCTTATATTTGTCAACAAGCCACACAATATCTCTCATGTAAGGGGTCTTCCACAATGACCTGAGTGATCACTGCGCAGTCACCTGCATTAGGTGCTCCCCACACCTTCCCTCCACCTCTACTTTCAAGCTTAAGTGCAACCTAAAATACTTCAGTCTCCCAGCCTTCCTGATAGATCTTGGGAACATAAAGTGGCAGGATTTCTACCTTACACCCTCTGTGTCTGAAGCATTCTGTATCTTCCAGGATCTCCTAGTAAACGATATCAACCAACATGCACCCTTAAGGAAAATCAAATCCAGGAAATGTGCACCTGATTGGTTTAGTCCACTACTTAAGAGGGCCTTACAGCATAGAGATACCCTTTGGAAAAGGGCTAGGAAGTCGCAGTCTGACTCAGACTGACTCTCCTTCCGGGTAGCCAGAAATGCCTGACCAAACTGGTAAGGTTGGAAAAACAACAGTTCTTCCAGTCAGTCCTGGAAGCAAACAAAAACTGTTCCACCAATTTTTGGCAGATACTGAGAGAGGTTGAAGGACATTCCCCTGCCACCCCACTACCAGCTAAAACTGTGGTAAATAACACCTCCTACACAGATAGGTCAGAGATCATCGATCAGCTCAATTACCACTTCACCACTGCAGGCTTCACATTTGACATGTCACCTGTTAGTAAACCGAGCATCACAAGCACTGCCAGCATAGCTACTAGACCACCCATAGCTCCCCCCCTTACTGACTGCCCCCTCTTCAAGTTCCAGACAGTCTCCTACAAACAGGTGGAGGACCTGCTTCTCTTGCTGGACACCAAAAAGAGCACTGGTGCTGAATCACTTGAACCCTTCTTCTTAAAAGCAGGTTCTTATTATCTGGCAGCTTCAATGGCCCATCTCTTGAACAGCTCATTATCGCAAGGGGAATTACCGCCTAGTTGGAAAACCGTGCACATTATCCCCCTGTTCAAGTCAGGAGACCCCACTGACTTGAACAACTATCGGCCTATTTTGTTGTTTCCTGTTTTATCCAAGCTACTTAAAAAAATGGTAAACTCTCAATTAAGGGAGTAATTGGATCATGAGAAAATCCTCAATCCAGTCCAATCAGGTTTCAGACCCAAACACAGTACCGTGTCTGCTCTTGCCAAAGTGTCAAATGACTGGCTAAAAGCCCTGGACAGTAAACAGCACATATACGCTTTCTTCCTTAACCTCAGCAAATCATTTGATATGGTTGATCATTCCATACTTCTTGATTCCCTGAGTAGCATCTGTCTAACCTCTGCTGCAGTAAAGTGGTTCTGGTGCTACCTCACAAATCGTAAACAGCAAATTAAAGCCCAAGGGGAATTCTCCCCATTAAAATTACTGCCCCAAGGCATTCCACAAGGTTCTATTTTGAGACCTATCCTCTTTGCCCTTTACATCAACTGCATTGACTCTGTCCTGGTTGCTGGAAATGTTCATCTCTTCGCAGATGACACAGTCCTCTATATGACCAACCCCTCCTTGGACATTGCGTACAAGGAGCTACAGCAGGATTTTATCATCCTCCAGCACAACCTGCTGGATTTAAAGCTCTTGTTAAATGCAAAAAAAAAACAAAAGCTATGATTATCTCTCCATCCCACAATACGGGGATACCTGGGACCCCACAGATTATTACGCTCCTTAATGAACCACTAGAGCTAGTGGATTAATTTAAATATCTGGGAGTCTGGTTGGATAACAAACTCACCTTCAGTGTACATCTAAGCGAGTTAACAAAGAAGTTAAGGCAGTGCCTTGGTATTTTCTACTGCATAAGATGCCTACTCACCCTGGAAGCTAGAAAGCTGCTGGTTCAAACAACCTTTCTTCCCCTGATCGACTATGCTGACTTCCTCTATAGCCATTGCCCCCAGTATGTGCTCCAAAAGCTGGATACACTCTGTCATCATGCACTGAGATTTGTTCTTGACTTGCCCTTGCAGACTCATCACTGCTCATTGTACCAAGCATTAGATTGGCCGTCCCTCTCCACAAGGAGGCATATAAATGCCCTCATCTGGCTATTCCGGGCTTTGTCCAACAAACTACCACCCTATATCTGTGACCTGTTTGAATGTTCAAAGGGTGCTTATGGACTAAGGAACTCCTCCTTTGTCCTCCTTAAGCTACCACGAACAAGGACATGTCTTGGCTCAACTGCCATTAGCTCCTTTTTATCAGCGCTTTGGAATAACATGCAAAAATTACTTAAAATCTCCCTGCTGCCCAGTCATTTTATATTTAGGGAGCTGCTCTATAGAGGCCTGAAAATGGCATGTGATTGTTTCAGGTAAAGCTTTACCCTGCTCAGCTGAGTCCCTTAACCTCTGTAATCCTGGGCCGCCTATTTCACATGTCAGCCAGCATCCCTTTAAGGCAGCCATCCCCCCCCAACCTCCCCCTCTCATCAATTAGCTTCACAGGGGCCTCATTCTATTAGGCTTCCCTATTATCCCTCTCAACTATGTGTCTGATACCTTTTCTTCCCACTGCCCTTCTCTATGTCCCTCCTTCTTCTCCTCACTTGTACTCATAAGCTACAACCTGTATACGCTGCACTTTAAATGCCTAATTTTGCACTTGTTGTACATGTCTGATTCATCCAAGTATACTGAGTTTGTATATTGTAACTGCCTGTACTGATGTTTACTTTTGTATGAAGTGTTGTCTACTGTAAGCAAAAGTGTCTTCTGTGTCCAGGACCATCTTGAAAATGAGCTTGCTCAATGATGTAACTGCCTGGTTAAATAAAGTTTGATTGATTGATTGACTGATTGATTGTATTAATGCACTGGAGTCTGCTACAAATTCTATCTCAAAGTTGTTTATGTTTATGGTTGCTTTTAATATTAATTCTCTTGTGGCAGGACAGCCAGTGGAAATCCTACATATGTGCTGGGATTCTAAAGAATTGTAACAGGGTTTGACGGGATGGTAAGTAGAGGCTTAGGCACTTTTTAAATGGTTCCAGAACATTGCACATAGTGTCTAAGAGAACTTTATATAACATTTTATGTGTCTGGGCAGAAATCAGTTGTTGGGGTGTGAGGTGCCATTGCTTCAATCTTAAAAAGGTTTCTTTAAAATAAGTAGAAGTTGTAGCAGAAGCTCTAACACACCGTAATGTATTCCCTTCCCACTGTGGAAACCAAACTTTACAATTTTCATAGAACCAATGTTCCCAACCCCTTTGTGTGTTGATAAGAATGGGCTTCAGAATTGACATAAAAAAATATACTATTAAAAATAAGATGGGGTTTATCATGTCCAGACCCCCTGTTTTTATTGGCAAGTATATTATGTTCCTTTTAATTGGGCTGAGGCGGCTGCCCCAAACTGCCTGGAAAAATAAACTCAAAACTGTTTGTAACCCCCCCCCCACAAATGGGGGTTCCTGAAAAGTCTTCCTTGAGCTTGCTTAAAGGCTCACTGCCAGGCTGGTGTCCTGTGTTTTAGCAGTTTAAATATATTGCCAGAGAGTGCCTGTATAGCCCCTGTCTACTGTCTCTTTAAGAGCTGCCTGGATTACAGTCACAATTAATCTGAGAGGGAGCTCTGTTAGAATATGTACTTGTTTGCTGATCATTTAGAATAGTAATAATATTGCAGTTTGTCTAACCTGCCTTCTTTGCAGCATGGACATTTCTGTTTATCTCCACCATCTTGGTCTTGGATTGCTGAAATGGGCCAATCAGTACCTTTGGGAACTCTAAAATGGAACCTGTCCCCAGGGGCTTTGTGGGAGCAGAATTCTGTAGGAATTGTAGTTTTTGCATTTTGGCACCTAAATGAACCTGGATGGGGAGCCCTTGTTGTGACTTGACAGAGGAATCAGCTAACCGAACCTTTTGGATCCTGGGAAAATTCCAAGACTGCTTGCAGTTTCAGTCAGTCTGAATTGGGAAGTGAAAGTGGTAACAGCTTGAGTGATTTAACCAGCAGCCCCTGTGTAATTTGCGCAGGAGAACTCTGAAAGGGCTGAGTTTTGGCCTGCCTGTCTGCCTGCTGTCCCTGAGGGGGAAATTGAAGTTTATTTGGACTAAATCCAAATTGTGAGGATGATTTAAGCCACAGAACTGTGACTAGACTTTTTTATTTAGTTGTTTAACCAGGTATAGCACACTAAGCTGGAAGCTTTTTTACTGGAGCGACCTGTGAGTACAAGGAGGTTAAGTGACTTGCTCAGGGTCACACAGCATGCAAGTGGAAGCTGTGGAATTCAAACCCAGGTCTGGTCTGCTGGATGTCACCAGATTTGCAGCTCAGAGCCTTAGACCACTGTGCTATACTGCCTCCTAACCTGAAGAAGGCTGAAGATTTGCTGAATGCGATCGGCCTGTCAGGATTTTCAGCCACCTTTAAACTCCTGGTTCGTGCAGAGACTCTGCAATTGCGACCGGATAGCAATCTGCCTGGTACAGTAGAATTTCTTACATGTAAATGTGCTGTGTGCTGTTAGTGGGTCATGATTTGGTTCCCCACTGTGAGCTGAACTGTGTTCTGCTTGCTGGAGGCTGCATCCAGCTCCCACGGACTGAATCCGTAGTCGTCTCCATTGGGCCTGGGCTTTGCCACACTGGCCCAGCCAGATTGCCCGCTGCACAGAGAAAGCCATCGATGACAGACCTGCCTGGAAATCAGCCCCCTGCTCATGCTTTGAACAGGAACAATGCCTTGGTGATTCGTGTGGGCCCTGCTTCTCCTGGCACTCCAGTTCAACAACCTGCTGTCTCGATTTCATCCTGCCTGTGTCCTGTATTGGGTTTCGTGAGTAAACATCAGGGTAGCTCCCTGCAACAACAGCTAAATCTAAAGTGTTGTCATCTGATTGCTGTGTTGTCTTTTCTGTCATGAACTGAGCCCTCTGGCTCTGGATTACAAATAGTGTGTGTTGTGTATGTTGCTTTCTTCCATCACAGGGCCCCAACCAGCTGCGAGCCGGCCTACCCCAGGCAAAGTTCCTGGCTAGCCCACCATCTTCCTACCTGGGTACCCATAGTGTGTGACTGCATAGGGACTCTGAAGTGCATATGTAACTGTCTGATGGATATAGCCTTTAAGCAAATCAACCTGATTACACCCCTGCCTTGTTTAAGCCCCCTGAATAAATCAGATCTAACTCTTTTTGCATTTAACCTGACTGTGATTCCAGTTTGTGCCAAGAATTCTGTACTGTTGCTATTTGCCATGCATAACCTTGTTTTACAGTGGGTCCCCAGGGTTGAGCTAGAGGAATCAGCCCTGGTGGTAAGTGCAAACAGTGTGGGTAATTGCATGGTGAATAAGGTTCATTGTGAAAGTGATTATTGTATATTGTTCAGGCCACTAGAAGGGGAAAGAGGGAGGTTATAGTGTCCCAGAGGGCTGTGCCCAGGTTAGCTTGACCACTAACAACCCTGACCTCCGGGTGGAGGCACCCATTTCAGTACCCAGGCCCCTAAACCTGCTACTAGCCAAGCAGACAGGGGTAGTAGCCCTTGGGATAGCGCCACCTAGGGGTTACATGCTGTTTCCTTTTGCTTGGGTATTGGAAATATGTAGCTCAAGTACAGAAAAACAGGAAATAAAATGGTTTTAATTAAAAATACCCTTTTCTTGTTCCCTATAGTACCTTTATTCCACTGAGCTACCTTTATTTTCCCAATTTCTAGTTTCTCCTCCCAGTTTAAATTCCCAGTGTCCTTGGGGGCAAATTTTATACCTAAGATATGTATTGGCTCATCTGTAAGACTAATGGGGCCAATACTTCTTCTTGGTGTACTGGGGTTCCCTAAATCAAACCCTATACATTTCTTAAGAATTAAAGCCACCCCAGAGAAAGAGCCAAAAGTGTTATAGCCTTCTATAGCCTCTCTGACTGACAGTTGGTCTGCTAACATGAGACACAAGTCATCTGCGTATGCTATTGCTTTTGGGGACATGAGAAGGGGGGGAGATGCATATTGGCTAAATGGCCTGTGCCCCATTTAGCTTTCAAAGCAAGGGGTCTAAAAAAAAGACATATAGGAGGTACCCCTGCCTTATTCCTTGGTGGATTGGTATCAGGGGCTCCAAACATTCACTAACTACTGTGACTACTGTAGCTGTCTTGTAACATGATTTGATCCATCCTATTGCTTTTAGGGGTGCCCCATATTGTTGTAGTGCTGCCATAGGAAGTTATGACTAATATAGTCTAAAGCCTTTTTTTGATCAAGGAAAATCATGTACCCCAGAGTAGTCATGGGAGAACATTGTGTTATAATTTCCTGAATCAAAATTAGTTGGTCCTGGATTTTCCTATTTGGAACCGAACAGGTTTGATTTTGTGAAATAACTATTTCTGCTAGTGGAAATAGCATTTTGTTAATATCTTGGTTAATAATTTACAGTTCTTATTTAGCATCCAGTTATTTAAGTTAGTTTTCTCACCCTTCCTGTGTAAGAATAGTAATGTCATCTTATTAAAATGTAATGGAACATTCACGGAGTCTAGTGTGTCATTGAACACTGTGACTAGTTCTGGTCCTATGTGCTCACCCAGTATTTTATATAATTCACTGATTAAGCCATCTGGCCCAGGGGTAGTGTGATTCTTTAATTAATGTATGCAGTCTTTCCCTTCTTCTAAGGAAATAGGTTGGGTGATATTAGTCAGGTTGAGAGAGGGGGATGTCAGGTATTACAATATCCCGAAGACAGTTTAAAATTATACTATTTCTTGATTCAATAGAAGAAAAAAGAGAAGTAACATAATCAGCAATTACACTAATCATTCCCTCTTTTGAGGTGTGTTGTACACTGGAAGAGTTTATCAAGCTATGCATACTTTTTTTCTCTATCCAACTAGAATTATGTTCAAAAGGGCATAATTCCTGTGCAGTACCTTGCATACCAAACTGTTGCTGATGATATAGCTGCCTTGCTCTATGTTTAAGGAAAGCTAGCACTTCTTTTTGTACCAGTGTGATTTGTTTCCCCAGGTTTTGCCCTGTAGATTCGAATATTGCAAAAAGATTTTGTAAATGGGCCCTTTATTTAAGATATTGTAAATACGCAGCATTGCTTTTAGTTTTACAGTAACATTTTAAGAAATGGCTTAAATCCAGCTTGTCATCTTCCCACGACAGTATGACAGAGTCATAACGAATCATGACCAATTTCCAAGCCAGTAAAAACTGAATTAGTTGATTTTTAAATGCCAACTCAGAAAGAAGGGCAGCATTGAACTTCCATAGCCCAGGGCCTTTGGAGTAGGAAGGATTTATGCTCAAGGAGCTAGAAACCACTCTGTGATCTGAAAAGGATACAGTGAATATTTGTGCAGAAAAAACTGGCAAAGCTTGTGATGTAAAGATAAAATCAATTCTAGTGGTTGATGCTCCTTTCTGAAAAGTAGGGGTATGCTGTTTTGTTACTTCTAAATAAGCATCCTGCAAATGGGCAGTATTTAGCAAAGTTTTCAATGCTTTGGAATCTCAAAATATGTTTTTGGTTCTCGCTTGCCTGCTTTTATCCTGTAAACTAAGGCCACAATTAAAGTCACCTGCAAATATGATGTATTGTGAAGAGTGCAAATATGGCTGTATGTATACCTAGCAAGGCATGAGATCAGCGCAGTGCAGGATGAATTTGTGGAGTTGGGGAGGGGCCTCAGACAGGTAGCAAGCACGGTAACCTTCTCAGAGGTGCTGCCAGTTTATAGCAGGGGTGAGGCTAGGGTACTGCACACCATGCAGTTTAATGAATGGTTGCAAAACTGGTGCAGAGCACAGGGCTTTGGCTTCATTGGGGACTGGGGGTCCACCTGGTGAGATGCAGGTCTATACTGGCATGATGGTCTGCATCTGTCCAGGAAGAGAAACAAGCTCCTAGGTGACAGGTTTAAAGGCTTCCTTGACAAGCTTTTAAACTAGCCAAGGGGGGAGGTGCTGATAGGAAACAAGAAAGTTCAAGCCTCCCCCCAGAAAACATGGCAGGTAGTAGGGTAAACACTGAGGTACAGAGCTTGACAGAGGGCAGGACAGGGGTAAATGGAAAAACAGACAAGAGCAATAACAGCAGGGATGGGGTAAAATAGGATAAAGCCAACATTAAATGGAGGGCAATGAGTACCAATGCCTGTAGTCTGGGAAACAAGCTTCCAGAGCTAGTAGCCCTGATGGAAGAGGAACACTTGGATATTGTGGCAGTCACAGAAAAATGGTACACAGAGAACCATGACTGGGATGTCAACATACCAGGGTACACAATCTACAGAAGGGACAGGAAGGGTAAAAGAGGAGGTGGAGTTGCTCTCTACATAAGGGAAAGGATCAAAGCTACAGAACTAAAAAGTAAAGGGGAAGGACAAGAGGCACTCTGGGTCACCTTGGAGACAGGGAATGGCATCACAATCCATGCAGGGGTTGTATAGAGACCCCCCATCTCAAGGGGAGGAAATGGACAAGAAAATGATAGAGGGCATTCTCAAAATGGCTGAAAAAGTGGAGATACTGTTGATGAGGGACCTGAATATGCCAGATGTTAACTGGACAACATGGACTGCAGCCATATCCAAGAGCAGGGTCATTCTCGATGCCCTACAGGGAGCATGCCTTAGACAGCTAGTAGTGGAACCCACTCAGGAGGGAGCAATATTAGACCTGGTACTCTCAAATGGAAAGAGGATCACAAATTTTGAAGTCAGTAGACATCTGGGAACAAGCAACCACTGCACAGCATGCATCACAATAAGCACAACCATGGAGACAAGCCATACAAAGACAAGGATACTGGACTTTAGAAGGGCTGACTTTGGCATAATGGGCGATTACCTGTGGAATGCATTAGCAAATGGCCAGAAAGGAAGGGTGGAAGAACAATGGAGAAAAATCAAAACTGCCATCATGGAGGCAACAAGCCTTTGTGTGAAACAAATAAAGAAAACAAAGTGGAATAAAAAAACACTATGGTTCTCAAAAGAGGTGTCAGAGAAGGTTAAGGAGAAAAAGGCTGTATTCAAAAAGTATAAGGAATCATAGAAGGAGCATGACAGGGAACTGTATCAATTGAAGCAGAAAGAAGTGCGGAAGGCAGTCAGAAAAGCAAAGGCCCAAACTGAGGAAAAGATAGCCAACTCAGTTAAGAAGGGGGATAAAACCTTTTATAGGTACATTATGGAGCATAAAAAGGTTAAGGGAGGGATAGTGAAGATTAATAAAGGAGAGGGGAGGTGGGCAGAGGGAGACAGTGAAAAGGCAGAGATACTGAATGAATACTTTTGCTCAGTATTCACAAAAGAAGAAGAGGAGGAGTTACCTAAACCAAACAATAGAAGCACCCTGGGTAGTGGGGTTGATGCCAGTCCATTTACAGAAGAAAGAGTCCTGAAGGAACTCCTGAAACTCAAGGTGGACAAAACAATGGGGCCTGATGGGATTCACCCTAGAATCCTAAAAGAACTAAGGGAGGACCTAGTGACACCAATGACCACACTTTTTAACAAATCATGGGAGGATGGGGTGGTACCTGAGGACTGGAGGAGGACAGATGTGATTCCCCTTCACAAAAGTGGGAGCAAGACAGAAGCAGAAAACTACAGACCTGTTAGTTTGACCTCAGTGGTGGGGAAAATGATGGAATCACTTCTGAAAGAAAGAGTTGTTCAGTACCTAGAGGCCAGGGGGCACAGGACCCAAAGCAGTATGGCTTCACAGCAGGAAGGTCATGTCAGATGAATCTAATCGATTTCTTTGACTGGGTGACCAAAGTAATAGACCAGGGAGGGGCTGTGGATTTGGCCTACCTATACTTTAGCAAGGCATTTGACACAGTTCCACACAAAAGATTGATAATCAAGTTAGTCAGCCTAGGAGTGGGTCCCATGGTGGTAGCCTGGGTAGCAAACTGGCTGCACAACAGGACACAGAAGGTAATAGTGAATGGAACACATTCTGAAGAAAGGGGGGTTACTAGTGAAGTACCTCAGGGCTCAGTACTGGGTCCAGTCCTCTTTAACGTCTTTATAGGTGACATTGCAGAGGGTCTGGAAGGAAAGGTATGCCTCTTTGCAGATGACACAAAGATCTGTAACAGAGTTAATACACAAGGGGGGTAGAAAGGATGAAAAGGGACTTGGCAAGGTTGGAGGAATGGTCAGACATAATCCAACTTAGATTCAATGCAAAGAAGTGCAAAGTAATGCACCTGGGAAATAAAAATCCAAGAGAAGAGTACACAAGAGCAGGGGAGTTACTAACAACAACACAAATGGAAAGGGATCTGGGTGTAATCATATCAGATGACCTAAAGGTGGATAAGCAATGTGAGAAGTCAGTAAGAAGAGCCAGGGGGATGCTGGGATGCATAGGGAGGGGCATCACAAGTAGAAAAAAGGGAAGTGGTTACCCCTCAGTACAGACAGTTGGTGAGACCCCATCTGGAGTACTGTGTGCAGTTTTGGAGACCTCATCTACACAAGGACATAGACAGGATGGAAGCAGTCCAGAGGAGGGCAACTAAAATGTTGCAGGGTCTACATCAGAAACCATATGAAGAGAGACTGAGCAAGCTTAATATGTATACCCGTGATGAAAGGAGGGACAGGGGGGACATGATAGAAACTTTTAAGTACCTCAAAGGAATCAACAAAGTCCAGGAGGGTAGCATCTTTCAGAAAAAGAGGTGTGTAAGAACAAGGGGGCGCAATTTAAAGTTAGAGGGGGAACTGCTCAGGGGTAATGTGAGGAAATTATTTTTCACGGAGAGAGTGGCGGATGCATGGAACCGCCTTCCTGGAGAGGTTGTGGGGTCTAAAACAGTGGGGGAATTCAAACATGCATGGGACAGACATAAGGCAATTATAGTGGGGGGGTTGCAAGAAGTAGGCTGTTGGTTAACTAGAATCTACAGCTTATCCAATAGGTAGGGAAATGGGCAGACTGGGTGGGCCAAGTGGTCCTTATCTGCCGGCAAAGTCTATGTTTCTATGTATAATAAGATTTTTATTCTATGTGATTTTGTTTGCAGAGCATATTGATTAATGAGATGAAAGGGTATGTTCCATATTACAGCACTTAATATAAGGACTCTGCCTGGGACTAAATCAAAAAGTTTAAACAATTTAAAGGCAGGGTACTTTACCAAAATTCAAACTCCAGAGCAGCCTTCTTGGCCTATGGACCAGAAAGAAGGGCCTACTAGCCATTCTCTCTGAGCTTGTCTAATTTTGTGAGTAGTGTAGAATCAAGTATCTTGCACAAATATTGTGCCTTGTGATAAAGCAGCAAAAAAGGAAAAAAAACAATTGTCTTTTATCTTTCCTCTTAACACTATTAACATTAATAGTGCAGAAGTGTAAGGCAGCTAGCAGCATAATGAACCAGAAAAGGGTAGATTTCCTCCACAGACAGCACATACTCCCCATTATTTTCCTGCCACTACCACTTGGCCCTTTTCCTTTAGATCTTGCGTTTCATTTTTGTGAACCTCTACTTTTTGTACCCATCTTGGTATCCGTAGTACCTTCAGAATGGGAAGAAGAACAGAAAGATGTGTCTGATTCTTCTCCTGACTCTGCTGAAGTGTCTTGTAAAAGTTCATACTGGTTGGACAGAGGGATAGGAGAAATATTCATGGCTTGGGGGGTAGTTTTCAGTTTTGCTCTGGCTGACCGCCTGCGCGGTACTGGTTCTTAGTGGAGGGGGGCATGTTGGACAAAGATCGATCTAGGGGTCCTATAGAGGCAGTGTGTTTCTTTTTTTTTTTCCTGGCCTTGTCTCTGTATTTAATATTTATAGTGTTTGTACATCATTTTTGTATTTTGTAATGTTTTGTATGTTATGTTCTAAAACTGGACGTCTGTGAAAATTGACTTTGCCCATAGACCTTTTCAGCATAAAATAAAGAAATTAAAAATGAAAATTAAAAAGATGCCAGAGAGATATCTGTGGTATCCTGAGCAGCAATAGGGCAGTTCAGGGTATCAGAAAGAGGGTCTTGGTGGGCCCGTTAAAGGTAGAGGGAACTACAGGGGGAGGGGGCAGCTCAGGTCCTGGGCTACTCCTTATCCTTGCCTTTTGTGCTTGTGAAATAATGAACTGTTGATTAGCTCCTGCCTCATGATTTTCTTGGTTGTGTGCTGCCCAGATAGAATTCTGAAAAGTATGACCTACTTTGTCACACAGATTACATCTGCATTCGTTAAGACAGTCTGCACTCTGATGCCCCATTTTCGTCACAAAGGTTACATTTTATTTTACCACAGGCATTGCTCAGGTGTGAGGGCTCTCCACATCTGTAGCAGGCCTTTGGTTGGCCAGGATAAAAAAGTACTCCCCTGTCCTTTCCAGTAAAGAAGGAGTTGGGCAGGTGTATTACCCTAGTATCTTCAGATTTCAACAGTACTTTAACCTTCCACCCCCCTGTCCATATATTCTCAGTGTCTAAAATTGCCTCAGGGTCTCCCAACACTGTACAATACAATTCCAGCCAATACAAAACATCAGAGATGTCTACACCCTCATTCCTAAACAGGATAGCAATAGTTTTATATGCAGGTTTTGTTAAAGGTACAGCTAAGAAAGGAGTCCACAAAGCAATCTTTTTTAACGTGTGATACTTAGTCCAGAACCATTCTAAACCCTGAGTGGTTTTGAAGCTGATATCGAAATCAGTTTCCCCAGAGATGTGTATAAGGGCATATATCTCATGAGAGAAAAATTCCATAAAGTCCTTTAGCAGATTGTGCACCACAAACAACCAATCAGGGGATTCAGGCAGGCCTCCCAAGTAGGATAGATGGACTGTGTTGTCTTTGTGCAGGTAACACTGGTAGGTAAAACAATGAAGAACATTTATTTTTCTGTTCTGTAGGCCTAATGTTTAGTGGGGCTGCAGCCTGTATTGGTACTTCAGTATTTGCTATATTTTGCACGCTTTGTGCATTCGGCCGAATTTGTAAAACTGGGTGTTGGGTCAAAGCCAAGTCTGCAGGCAAAACTAACGGATCCACAGATACATTTTCAGTAGCAGGAGTGCCAGTTGTTTTGTTTTTTGTAAGTTCAGGAAAGTCATTTACATCAGACTTCTGAACTGGGGAAGAGCCAGAAGTCCAGAGATTAGAGCCCATTCTTTTCTCCCACCCTGCACCTTGCAGTGCAGCTTCAACCGACCATGCTTGGTGAGGGTCATTTTCATTAGAAGATGGCTTTCCAGCTTGTCGGTCTATGTCAGGATTTAGAATTGTAGTGTGAGTACTCACTGCAGACAATTCCTTAGGCTGTGTGGTCATTCCCTCATTTGGTCCTCCAACAGACAGTGTATTCAACAGCTGTTTCTTTCTGGCAACGTCAGCTGTGCTGTCATTCTGCAAATGCCGAATCTTCTGCTGCAGAGTCATTTTTCTGTATAGAAAGCGACATTCTTCTGATTCTAACTCCTGCTGTAATTCCAGGGCTTCTGAAGAAAAAATTGATGGAAGAGATTTGTTTTCTGCTGCAGAGCTCTCACTATCAATTTGCTCTGTTATGTGTCCAGGTCTGCCAGTTTTACTTGCCAAAGTTTGACTGTCCTCAGTAATTTTTTTCCCTGCTTACTTCCATAGTCTGGTTTTCAATTTCAGTTTTATCAGCATGTGAAGTTGTAGAAGGACAAGCATTTCCTCTGGGCTCCTCCACTTCCATCCTTTCTCCTGGACTGCTGTCCACCGTCTTGGCTGGTTGCCAAGCAGCGAGGCCACCTACAGCAAGGTAGGGGAATTTTATTTATAAATGTGGACTTCATTACAATATACAAACAGTACATCAGCAATTATAGTCACAATCATATACAAACTTTAGTTAAACTAGAATGAATCAAGGAAAAAAAAATAAAACAGACAAGAAAAATATAAATGAAGCATAAAAGAAACCAGAAGATTACATAAACCATTTCTCACAGTTAATCCACAGATGCTTAACCTTTTCTGGTGAAAAGCTCTTTACATCCATCTTTTGTATCTGAACTAATGCATTTTTAATATTAGATAATAGTTCCAGATAAGTTGCTGTTTTCTGTTGTAATAGAAAAACACCTTGCTTGCCACATAGAATATCTAATTACAGCAAGAGTAACGTATACAATGTCTTTATGATAGTTTGCACAAAGAGCATCTTCTGGTAGAAACACAAGTCTAGAATAAGAAAGTTTCAAAAAAGTTGGTATTTCCCAAAGTTGAGACAAAAGCTTCCAGAAGCCCTGTGTGTATGGACAGTCCAAAAATAAATGTTGGGTTTCTAGGATGCCATCACAACCTTCTCTGGGGCAGTATCTTTCTGAAATTTGTTTATGTTTATGATCTGCTTTTACCCCTAACCTATCAAAATTCCTGAGCCACACGCAGTCCCAAACACATGCAGGAACCCTTGGATTTGATAATTTTTGCAATATGTAAGGAATGTCAGCTTCCACACAATGTGGAAATTCAACTTTAGCATGGCATTCAACCTGTAGAATTTCTGCCTGTATTGTTTTTCTATTTAAGATCGATAATTGTTCTGGAGAACCCTCCCATTTAATAGCATTCTTTTTACATTCTTTACCATATATAGGCATAGTTTTCACTTGTGCCAGGATTCTGGGTCTTTTCTCTTCCCATGAGGGTAGTGCTGTCTGTACCCAAGACATAACTAAGTCTTTCCAGAGTACCAACCCAGGCTTAAAAACATGATTTAAATTATATTACAAAAAGATACTGTAATAAAAAGCTACTGGATTTACCATACTAATACCACCTTTAGAAATGGGGAGATATGTGAGCTCTCTTTTAATAGGATTTAACCTGGAGCCCCACAAAGCTTGAAAAAAAATTACCATAAAGTTCTATAAAAAATACTGAAGGGGGAAGGAAAATGTAACTTAGGTATAAAAAACATGGCAATAGTAAGGTTTTGATTAACATAAAAAATGTGTAATAATTGTAAGATATAGTCCAATATGTCCCTAAAAATTATTTTATTTATTATTATCTTCTCTTCACACCAATATACTGTAGGCAACCGTTTCGTGGCTAAACACGTCACTTCCTCAGGCCATTCATATAAGACAGTGTTGATACTAAACACAAAACAAAAATATATCAATTTAGTTCCTAATATTTACAATCTATTTCTTATTCATCAAGATACCTAATGGTTACAGATTAACAATACTCTGCTTCAATAAGGCACTAAATGTTACATTAAATTAACTTAACACTCATTCATAATCATATGTTTAAAGTAACTAAAACAGTGTATTTACCTATTGAAAGTATATAAGGAATTAATTGCCTTCTTAGGACATCTTTCTAGATTTACTTCTCTTATTAACCTTTAACCAAAAATAAATTCCCCTATAAATGGGATGTATTCATGAATAATCCATAAAATACCTTAATTGCAATTCTATGTTTAAATTGCACTGTCATTACAATATATACCATATTAGTGATTAAATTCCTTACTTTTCATTTTATTCAGTTCCACTGATCAGTGAACAATGACGCTCTTCCTTTAATGAGCACTTAATTGCCCTATTCCATTAATTGCCTATTAAAAAAAATACGCAAGTATATTTACGGTATTCCTATCCATGAATAATACTTATTTTATATTTATATTACTCAACACCTGTACCTTATTCAGCGAAACGGAGCTCATTCTAAGTAAAAGATTCAACTTATTAAACAGTGCTTCCTAGTAATGAAACCTCCTTCAGCTTGATTCATAAAAGCTCATAAACTCCTCTTTGTTAAATGTAGCTGAGGAAGAAGGGACAAACATGAAGTTTATCAACTTTAATGTTAAATGTTTTTCAATCTTAACTATCTATTTTTTAACATCTTTAACAAAAGTTTTACATCAATATTCATTACCTAACTAAAGATGCCTTCAAACAGAGCTAACTTTCAAAGGGTGGCTCATTTAACTGCATTCACATTTTATATACCTCATTTCTCAAAATAACTGCAACAGGTAAAAGAGGACAAAAACTTCATATTTCACTTTCATTTGCGTACAAATCAAGCAGTCTTTTCATATTTTTAGACTAAGAGGTTTTAAATTAAATTCTTTACCTGGCTCCATGCCACTGACTGATGGCTGCCTTTTACAAGAAACTGAGCAGTCTGGGCTGGGGGTTTAAATATGTTGCAAAAAGCCCATGAAAATGATTAGGAGTATTACATCACTATTGTTGACAAACCAACCTATTCTGGGTTAAATTAATGCTGAAATTAAACGAGCTGCATGACTGACCATGTATCCAAGTGGTGATGGTGGTAGACTCACCCAGCACACAGTGGAAGGCAGCAGTTCGCATCCCATACTCGGCTCTTTGCCGAAATCAGTATTTTAACATGATCCTGTAGGATTATTATACTTACTTTTAAATCTATTAATTACATACTTTTATTATTACAATGCTCAAACTAATAGGGTTAATCAAATTTCCTAATGTTTAAATTATCTTAAGGCTTCTATAGTTATCCGATTGTACTTTAGTTAATTATATATTACTAGAATTAAATGTGACAGGGAGAACATGCCATTCACAGTGCTAAGTCTGTACCCACTATAGATTAAGCAGCTATGGAAAATGAATGGATTGCATGGCTCATCCTGTAGCTAAGTGGAAATTAGAAGTGGGCTCACCTAGTACTAAAGGGGGTCAGCGGTTCGTTCTCTGCCCATGGCTAATGGCCAACAAGAAGTTCTACAAATTTTTTTTAGATGTGTACACTACTTAAAGTATTTAAGCTTACAAAACTCTCTCGTTCTAAATTCACCAAATGTATATTGTGTTTATACAAACCCTATGCTCAAGTCATCGTGGAAACTGTTTTTTTCAAATGCCAAAAACTATTTTCCTAATTCAAAACTCATATTATTATATTAACAGTTCTATTGAACAATGATCAAATCATAAACACACATTGAAAAAATCATATTTATAAACCTTGTTCGATAAATTTAACTTTACAAATATAATAACTATTTAGAATGAAAAACAGGTTCAACTCCCACCAAAACCACTGGACATCATAACAATTCAACTGCTAGAAATCAAAATAATCCTATTAATGAACAATGGGTTAAACTCCCACCAGAACCACTGAAACTATTCAATAATGATGTTTTTTTTTTAAAAAATAGTAAATAATGTGAATAGTACCTTTTATATTTCATAAAGAGAAAATATTCCAAAATATGCAATATATTGTGAAACAATACTCATACAGGCCATAATGAAACAACTGATGTTGTTAATTGATCAAACTCTGGTTCCAATATAAATTCCAATTGCATGGTTCATTCATGCCAATCCTTGGATTTATGCAGTCCATGGTATGTATCCAATAAACTTCTCTTTTTAACAGTAGAGTGTCCCATGAATCCTTATATCCTTGTGGTTCGATAACTTTCTCAAGTCCCCAGAATCTTAATGATGCTGGTGCATGTCCTTCTTGATTAAAGTGCTTTGCCACCGATGACTTTTCATCTTTGGTTCTGATATCACTCTTGTGTTCCCCGATTCTTGTTCTGAGTTCCTGTTTTGTCTTTCCAATGTAAAGTTTGTCACATGGACATTGAATTATATGAATTATATGATGTGACTTACGTGTTATGTGCTGTTTGATTATATATTTTTTGTTTGTGTATGGATGTTCAAAATATGTTTGTTTTTTTTGAGGTGTTATTACAGTGACAGCATTGACCACATAGGAAATTCCCTTCCTTAAGTGGTCCCAAAAGTAATTATTTCTCCTGTATAGGATTTGTCAAATGTTTCATATGTTGTGTATGTACTAATTTGTCCTTCAATGTTTTATTCTTCTTAGACGTAACTAATGGGATATCTGTAAATCTTTTGTTCGGGCTGTCACCTGCCTGTAGTATATACCAATTACTGACCAATCTGTTTATGATTTTCTGACTTAAATGACTATAGGGAGTTGAGAAAACTATCCTATTTTCTATTTTCTTCTTTTCTTTCTGTTGTAATAAAGACTCACGTTCTATTAATGATACCTCTGTAATAACTTCTTCAACTGTTTGATATTGGTAACCTCTTTGTACAAATTTGTTTTTCATAACATTTGTTTCTTTTTCAAAATCCGCATCCATGGTGTTGTTTCTCCTATCCTTAATTAGTTGAGACTTTGGGATACTTTGTTTCAGTTTAGGATCATGATAGCTTTGAAAATGTAATAAAGTATTCTGATCAGTTTCCTTTCGATATAGCCTAGTCCCTAATTTTTCTTTATTCTTGAAAATCTGTAAATCCAAAAATGATATTTGCTGTTTGTCGCTCTCTACTGAAAAAAATCTAATTTTCATTTCTACTATTAAGATATCTAATAAAAGAGTCTAACTCATGTTTTGCTCCATTCCATAACAATAATACATCATCTATGAAACACTTCCATCTAATAATGTGATTTCTAAATGGATTATTATTCTCATTCAATATATGTGTTTTCTCAAAATGTCACATAAACAAATTCACATAAGAAGGGGCCATGGTACTTCTCATTGCTGTACCTTGGACTTGTACATAGAATCCATCTTCAAATGAAAACCCTCCTTTTTTGACAATAAATACCCCTTCCAACTTTTAACTAGGTTACTAGCCTTACTTAATTTCTTTTCACAGTTTCTTTTAGCATTATCCCCTGGCCCAAACTCAAGACCCAAGATGGAAATAGGGGAATCAGAAATGGATATTCCTGCAATCTGACCTACTAAAGGGAGGGGAGTGCTACCCACTATAACCCCTTTACACTTATTAATAGTGATCTGAGAGCCAGACATTGAGGCATATTGATGCAAAATTATATTTACAATCTCTTCATTATATTGCGGTGAAAGAAACAAAACCAAATCATTAGCATAGGCCAATATTTTAATGGCAGGGAGGTGGGGAATAATAGATATCCCTTCCAACTCAGCATGTCCCAATATCATTTGTATCAAAATATCTATACCCAAAACATATAAAATGGGGCTTAATGGACATCCTTGCTTAACACCTCTACGAATCTTAACTTTTCTCCCAAACAATCCATTCACATTAGGCAATAGATAGGAATCTTGATATAAACTTTGTAACCATAAAACAAATTGTTCAGACATGCCAAAGGCTTTTAGAACTGAAAATAAAAAGTGATGAGATATCCTATCAAATGCCTTTTCCTGATCCAACCTCAAGACATAACCCTGAACCTTTCCACTATCCCCATTAGCAAAAAGCTCCCTGAGGATAATTAGGTTTTCTTGTTGCCTCCTTCCCTTCACTGCACAAGTTTGATATGGGCTTATCAAATAGTCTGCTACTTTGGTTAATCTTGACAATAAAATTTTACTCAAAATCTTAAGATCTGTATTTTGTAAACTTAAAGGCACCAGTTGTTAATATCCTCCCTACTGCCTTTTTTATAAATTAGTACCAATACAGCTTCTAACATGGAAGCTGAATATTTGGATTCTTGTAGACAGTGGTTATATAGTAAAGCCAAGACTGGCGAAAGTTCATTTTTAAAGGTTTTATAGAAACCGGAACTTATACCATCTGAACCAGGAGCTGTATGACTAGGTAATGAAGAAATGGCTTCTTCTACCTCATTAATAGTAATCTCCCTGGTCATCTCCTGATTATCTAACTTGGAGACCTGTGGTATGCCTAGGGCCTTACATGTGTCCAGAAGGGTTACATCTTGTGGGGGGGAGGGTTGATCAAAAAGTTTAGTAATACGTGTAACGACTATATCTAGAAGTTCACATGGAGAACTAAGCTTATGTCCATAAGAATCTATCAGGCTAGTTATTATCCTACTCTCAGTTCTTTTTTTACAATCTTTATAGGGATCTAAAGAATTTCTTTGCATCTGAGTCCCAAACCTACTTTCCTGTTGTAGAGATACTGCCCTATTATATTGCAGGTCTTTCATCTGTTTTTTAATAGTTCTGATTTGCTCACTATAATCATACCTTGTAGTATCTGACAGTGAGATAAGCCTTTGTAACTAATGTCTCAATTTTAAGTACTGAACATACTCTTTTTGAGTTTTACCTTGTCCTTTCTTCTGAAAGAAAGAACGTCAAGTTTTTTGTATCCTCCCACCATTCTTGTATATCAGAGTATAATACAGCTACTGAAAGTCGAGCAGTCCATTCCTGTTTCCATGATCTTATAATATTTTTGTCTTCTAAAACTGATTCATTTAGCCACCAGCTATTCTTTTTACATTGAGGGACATCCCCCAGGAAATTGTTGCTTTAAGAGCTACATGGTCAGAAAAAGCATTTGGAACTGTATCCATGTGTTCTATATGGATAATTTCAGATAAAAACAAAATCAATCCTTGTTCTTAAAGGTCCTTTAAAAAAGGTGTAACCCCAGTGGGGTGTATTTTCCTATATGCATCTATCAGTTTAGCTGTACTAGTGATTTGAGCTAAAGCTATGGAATCACTAAACATTTTATCAGTATGGAGACATCTATCAGATTTGAAAAGCCCGCAATTGAAATCTCCAACCCACAAAACTAAATGAGATGAATGTAAGAAAGGTTGAATCTCCCTAAACAAAGAAACACATTGCGCCTTTGTCTGGGGAGCACAGGATGTGATCAATCTAAATCTCTCAGCACCAAAAGAAAAATCAATTAAGACAGCCCTACCAGGGTGAATGTCTACTAACCTGGACACACTGAGAAGAGGGTTTGCAAAAAGGATTCCCACCTCATCACACGTGTCCACACCCATGGACCAGAAAACAGGGCCCAAATCCCATTCTCTGGTAGCTATTTGAAAGTCAGAAAGTGTTTTAAGGCGGGTGTCTTGTAAACAAATAATATCACTTCTTAATTCTTTTAAGGAAAACAAGGCTCCTATTTGCTTATTTTCATTTTTAATGCTATTAATATTTAAGGTGCTGATAGATAGACTTCCCATAGTAGAGCTAGTGTGTAGGAGAAACACAGTTCCTAACTACCAGAATATCTCAGGGAGTTTTAGAGGAATGCCTCTGTCTGGTTCTTTTTGCTATTGATTCCTCATCTTTAGTGTCTATGTCTGTGGCAGATGTGACAGAAGAGGAATCTAGGCTATCTTTGTCTGAATCCCTATTGGTGGACTCTGGTGTAATACAGAAAATTTATTCCCTTTTTTCCACTCACACATGCGGGACTCTTGTTGGTTTTCTTTATTTTTGACTGTAACAGATTTCCCATGTCTAGATCTTTGCTTTGCAGTTACAGTGGTGAAAGAAGTTTCTGCATCACAGGGAGGGGCGAGGGGGCATATCAGCTTGCACTGCTTCTGCTTGCTCTGTTTGTAATATTTTCTCAGAAAGGGGGGAGTGGGAGATGGGGGGTTGCTGTACATCTAAATGCTCATAGGTGGACTGTTCAGGGGGATCCTACCAGTACCAAAGCTGTCTGTTGTTGGGCTGTGTGATCTACAATTCATTTAGCTTCTAAATGTTGAGCCTCATTTATAAATCCTGCCGGGAGGGGCAGTCATCCCTATTGTGGGAGGCCCATGGGCATCTCCCATATGCATGCCCCGTTTGTTCACGCAGGTTACACTTAAATAAGTTCAGACAGGCTGAAGCCAGGTGACCAAATTCTAAACAATGGTTGCATCGAACAGTATCACAGGCATTACTAAGGTGGGCCTTGGATCCACATTTAAATCATGACCTGGGTTGTCCATTGTAAAAAATGGCCCCTGGGTCTCTTCCCAAATAAAAGGAACTTGGCAAGTGTGCAGGCCCTGCGTCAGTAAAAAACAGTTTTATTTTCACTTTTCACCCTCCATCCCAAATCTGTTCAGAATCCAAAGTAGGAGTGGGCTTTCCAAAGGGTTCACAGCATTGTTGTAGCCAAAACATAATATCTTCCACGTGTACTCTTTCATTTTTAAACATAATAGTGATAATTTTAACTAAAGGCTTTGTAAGTAGGATTGCATGAAAGAGGATCCAAACAGGAGAATTTTTTAAATGCTCATACTGAGCGCAAAAACAATCCAGATTTGATATACTTTTAAAACTAATATCAAAGTTCCCTTTCCCAAGACTAATAAGGGCAAATATTTCAGAAGAAAAAAAATGCATGGATTGTTTCAACAAAGTTTTGGCTATATACAAACGATCAGGAGGGGATTCTACGCCACCTTTAAAAAGGAGCCTGACAGCATTGCACCTAGGAGCTGGGACTCCCTTGGTAGAAAACAAATCTGAAAGTTTGAAAAGAGGGTTTGGGTTGGGTTGTTCAGTATTTTCCTCACCTTTCTTATCAATAGGATTCCCTTCCTGTACAACATGGTTGTCTTACCTAGCTTCAGTAGTAAACAACACATTTTGCTCACTTTCCTTTTCTTTAGACATGTCATTTGTGGTAACATCTATAATATCTGTAACATTTTTAATTGGTCTAGAAACAATTAAATTAGAGTTACCCCGGGGTTTGTTGGAGCTCTTATCGATGCTTGTGCTGGTGGCCACTGTAGAAGAAACTTCTTTCAGCGACTGTTGGTAAGAAGGGTCTGTAGAATTTGGAGTCCACTGGCCTGTAGACCCTACAGTCCAGCCTACATTTTCAAGTGCAGTTTGCGGGGTACAGTCATCAAAGTTTAGGTCCTTATCAGTCTTATTTCCCAATTTATTTCTGTCCAGAAGAGTAAATTGGACCTTCTTGCACCATTTGCTGTGTTGTTAATGTATTTCTTCCACTACTAGAAGTCTTTGCAGGTTTCTGGGTCCCTAAATGCTTTTTCCCCGGCTTCTTTTTTATGTCAGTACTATACACCTTCTCAGGCTGTAGGCACAAAGACTCAATGTCTTTTTTACTGCCAGCCTGTTTCAGTGGGGAATCCAGAGGAGAGTTTTGCAAAGTTCTTTCAGCTGTTTGCTTCACCTGCATGTCTGAGCTATGACTCACCTCATTATTGTCAGTGAGCTCAGCTGTTCTGACAACAGCATTAGTCAGCTCCCTCAAAGCCTCATCCAGTTCTTTCAGCTTTTGCAGCTGCTTTTTCTTCTCTGTTTCCAGGTCTAAGATTTTAATCTCTCTCTGTTCTTTGTCATTTACACAAGAGATATCCTTACTCTCAGTAGACTCAGCATGTGCTTTCATTCTGTTTTGTGTGCCATCCTCTTCATGCTCAGAATTCATTTCCACTTATGCAAAATCTGCTACTGCAAAAACCACATCAGCAGCCTCTTGTGAGAGAAGAACAGGGGAGGAGGCCATCTCCCCTGCACTTGCAACCTTCCTCTCCAGTGTCTGCTGAGAAGTGGCCATCCTATGAAAGACGGCCAAGGGTCCCTCCTACAGCAGAGTAGGGGAATTTCCCTGGTTCCCAGGCCAAATTTCTCCCCATTCACTAAAAATACCACCAACAGCTTAATCTGGTTCAAGGTCAGTTGGCATTCATCTGTATCCCCCTTCCCCGTGTCTTGCCTGAAAATAGGCAGAATTTGTCTAGTGCACTTACCCGGTCAACAAAAACTAAAAAATAAATAAAATAATCTCCAGTGTCAGATGTAATGTTAGACCGGAGTGTTAGTGTTCCTCCCTTTAATAAAGAAAACCTTTCTGCAATGTCTTTTTAACCAGAAATAAAGAAATGACCCTCATTGTTGGTCGCTGTCCCCACCCCATCCCAACCCTCCCACTCAGCACCCATCACCCCACATCCCCACCTTACCCTATACCTACCCAGCTAAAGTCCAATGTCATAGACCTCTCTGGACCAGAGACGTATCTTCACTCTTCAATGCTGAACTGGGAACTGAGGAAAACAGTCAAGTGCTGTATAGTGTATTTCAATGTGTTTTTCAACTTTTCTTCATGACCTGGCCATTTTTATATATTTTTTCACCAAATTTTCAACATGGACATTTTGGAACCCCACCTCATGAATACTGGCAATGAAATTATGTTAATTTGGCCTGAAAGGTGATTTTGCAGTTGCTGCACAAAATCAGCTTTCAGGCCAGATTTACATAGTTTCACCACCCTTGTTCATGAGGTGGGGTCCCAAAAAGGCCATGATGAACATTTGGGAAAAAATATGTAAACTTGACCAAGTTATGTACATAGAAATATTGCTATGCATGCTCATAACTTTGGTAATTTTCCACACCACTTCATGAATATTACAGCTGTAGTTTTTCACAGCCTGGCTGAAATATGTTTTTGTACCTGTGGTATGAAATTACGTTTCAGTGGGGATTCGAAAATGTTTACCTACTGGGTTCATTAGGTGGGGTCATAAGAAGGCCACGTTGAAAATTTGGGTCAAAATTTAAAAAAAAAACAAAGTTATGAAGATATGTTCTCATTCTTCTATAAACACTCATAACTTTGGTAATTTTCTGTATTTAAACCCCAACTTTTTAACTCAGCCATTTTTCACATGACCTCATGAATGTGACAGCTGTTGTTTTTGAAACCCTGACCAACATGTGATTTTACACTTCTGGTGCAAAATAATGTTTTGTCCAGTATTAAATGACACTAGTCATGTTCAGAAGGAGGGGTTATAAAAAGACTCTGTTGAAATGCTGGCATCAAAATTAGAACAAATTTAGGAAGTAACTTTGTTTGCAGGGACATCTGATGGCCCACTGAGGACCACATTGTCTTCCCATGCCAGCAACCAGAGTTTGGGTGCAAGCTCAATGAGCTGGCTTAATGGGCCATGGCTGGGGAGGGTTGCAGTGTTCAGCACTGGCCTCAGCATGGGGAGGGACAGAGCAGTGTTCTGGCACACACATGACACCCTGTAGTGGGCAGGGAGCCTTCCCTCACAAGGTGCTGACATGCGTGTCAAGGCCTAGTGGACCCATGCACTGGTTCAGGATGTCTCCTGGACATGCACACATAAGAATATGATTCCACTATCAGAAAAAGAAGGGAAATTAATTGTAGAAAAACTACGTTAGTGCAGACATTAGGGTTAAAGAACACAAAGCACACAAAGTAGGGAAATGAAAAAACATTAGGGTTTTAGGTCTCCAGAGTCTTGGTGAATCCGTGGTAGAATGTTCTTCTGAGTTGTCAGCCCTAATGCCTAGCACTTTCCCAGCCTGTAATCTCCTGTCTGAAGCACAAGGTATGGATACAAGACAGCACCTCACAGTAATGCACTCTTCAGTGGTAGAGAAGTATGACTCATCACATGTTGCCAACAAAAATCAGTCATAGCTTACTTCATACAGGGACCTCAGGGCCCTGCATGAAGAAAATAGATAATGTCTGACCTTGTTTGCTCAGGGTATGGGGTGAGCTTTAGGGCTGACAACCCCCAATAATACCCCACCACCCCACCACTGACTCACCAAGACTCTGGAGACCCCAAACCCTAATGTTTTTTAATTTCCCTACTTTGTGCACTTTGCACTCTTCAACCCTAATGTCTGCATTAATGTAGTTTTTTTTGCAATTGATATAGATTAAGTGGCATGGCAGCTCCACAATAATTAGGGTTGAGCAGGCTGTTTACTGTTAAACCCCTAATTTTGCACTTTAATAGCTTTCCCATGTAGTGTGCACATCTGAGCTTATTTGATGATGGAAGGATGGAATGGGGTGAGCATTATGGTTCATAACCCCAAGGAAGACCCCAGGCCTGATTTACAAAGACTCAGGACAGTCAAAACCATAATGCTTTTGCCTTTTGCTGCTTGCAGGGTGGGTGTGGGGTGTAACGATTGGAAACCCTAACAACACGTTTCCCTACTTTTGTCAGTTTAACCCTAACTGGTGCATTAATGAAGTCTATATATATATATATATATATATATATATATATATATATATATATATATATCTTATACAGGCATGGTAGCACCTGTATATTAAAGCTGAGTAAGCACTTTAATGTTAAACCCCAATTTTTGCCCCATTCAACCAATTTACTTAAAATTTGGAAAGCACAGAGAGGGTGCCAGTATCTCTGGATTCTGAAAATTTGATGGCAGTTGGTTCATGGGGACAATTACAGAGGGGTAAAAAGCATAAAATCTCATAAATTAGGACTTTTTTTTTGCTCACCTACAACTTAAAACTAGGAGGAAACATGAAACTCCAAATTTTCAAAATAGCACTTTTTTCACACCACCTCATGAACTCGACAACTGTCATATTTCGAACTCTGACCCAAATGTGATTTTGCACTTATGGCAGAAATTGATGTTTTGTCCAGTATTTTATAACTCACACCTATCATGTTCAGAAGGGGGGGTTATAAAAAGACTATATTTACGTTTTGGGGTCAGAATGTCACAAAACAAATTTATGAAGTAACGTTGATTGCAGGGATGGCCACTGGCCCAGTCAGGACCATGTTGCCTTCCCGTGCCAGTGACCTAAGTACGGGTATGAGATCAGTGAGCCAGCTGAATGAATCAAGGCTGGGGGGAAGAGCTATGGCATTCAGCACCAGCCTGGGGAGAGACAGAGCAATGTTCTGACACACACACACACACACACACACACACACACCTCTCCTTATAGTGGCCGGGCAGCCTTCCCTCATGAGTGGCTGATGTGCATGTCAAGGCCTGATGCACCCATGTACTGTGTATGCACAAGCAGGATGGCAAAAACAATGGGGGAAGTGTACCTGGTGGGATGAAGGTCAGATCACTGCAGGCCCTGCACCAACAACAGGCTCCCTTCTGCCGTTAGCGTTCCAGTGCTGTCACTGTCCATAACAGGAACTTACCTTGTACTGTTGGTCCCCTCCTGATTCACCCATGATGGAGATAGGAGAGGATAGATGTCTGCCCCCCCCTTGACTGTCAGCCACTTTGCCATTCTGTTGCCCTATTGGCATAGCAAGGTGTGCAAAATTAGGTAGTTTCATCCTGCCTGGCGTGGTTGATGAGCAGAGAGTGGGCACAGAGGCACTGAATCCTGTCCACATCCCCCATACTGGGCTTCATGAGCAACCCAAGTCTATTCACGAGCCAAGATCTGTGCCATGGTATCAGTATCTACCCTACTGACCAACCCACATTTAAACCCCCAAAATAAAACTACAATCCCTTTCCACCCTACAAAGCTTATTGGTATATTTATTGCTTATACTGACTGTTTTTCCACTTTATGTATACTGGTCCAGTGGATATCAGTACAGGAGTTGGAGGATACTGACCACATGTGTCAGATAAGTATTGCTTTAGAGTACCTCATATGTCCCAGTTAATTACTGAAAAGCTGCAGATCCTTTGTGACCCCATTCTATACTTATTTTAAAGTTATGACTGTATGTTCCCTCCAGCATTCCACAATCCACAGGACCCAGGTAAGAAACTTTATTGGTACTACTGTATCTAAGCTGCTAGTTATAATGCTTGTAGGTGCACAATTACACCACACCATTGTATGATGTAATGGGGCAGCTACAAGTATTAAGATGCTGTTGTCATTAACTTGTTAGTATTCAGCCCTAACTCCCTACACCCACCCCCCAAGTAGCAAACTGAAAAACATTAGGGTTTGGGCCCCTGGAGTCTTGGTGAATCAGTGATAGGGTCTTCCTTGATGTTGTCAATTCTAGTGCTCATCCCTCCACCCAGCCCGTAGGCTCCTGTCTGAAGCAGAAGATACAGCTCCAAGCCAGTGCTTCATAGTGATGCACTTTTCAAAGGTAGAGAATTATGTCTCACCACATGTTGCCAATACAGGGCCCTGCCTGGAAAAAGGAGATCACGGTGGATGATGTTTGTTTGGGAACAGGGTGGGTATTATGGCTGACAGCCCAAAGTAAGACTCTACCACTGATTTGCCAAGACTCTGGAGACCCAAAACCCTAATTTTATTTTCCTTTTGCTGCTTGGGAGATTGGGGTGGGGAAGTTAGGGTTGAAAACCCTAACACCACAGTTCCCTACTTTTGTGGCATTATCCTGAACCAAAAATGGTGTATTAATTAAGTTTTTTTTCCCAAAGAATTTCCTTTGTTTTTGAGATAGTATAACTGTATCCTCATTCACACAGGTTAACATATGCAGATATACAGGGTCCATTGGGCTAACTCTGTCCAACTATGGATGTGCCCCTTGCAAGCCCAACAGTTCCATGCAATGATGGATATCAAGAATTCATGGGGCTGTGTAGTAGACTGCAGAAGCACAGGGCCTTTTGATTCCTGCACTTCTATGTGACCAGAGGAACAGATGCACAGAGCAAAGAGTCAATCTGTCAGCTAATCACAGGGCCTTCTACCACCCACAGGGGTAGAGGTGCAGGGCCGTATGCCAAGAGAAGAACACTGCAGCTTTCATTCCCTGGCTGAGGGTGTGTTGCATAACAACACTATCCCAGCACCCTCACCCTATGTAGCAGAGTCACTGAGCTCAGCCCTGAAATCAGATCACCTGCGTGGGATCATAAAGCGTACCCTTGGTGGTGAAGACTGGTACTACACACAAAGTTTCTTAATAATCATAACTTTTTTATTTTGACCTCATATCTTCAAGATAGTCATTATATGACTCCTCTTATACATAAGACATTTGGCATTTATTATAGTAGCACAGCAGTACCACTATACAGTAGTTAGGGTTGAGCAGAGATTTCTATGTTAAACCTCATATTTTGCATTTTAATATCTTCGCAACTGTTCAACAGATTTGCACAAAATTTTGTATGCATCATGTCAGGGGCTAGATCTCTTGACATGCTGAATTTTGTTCCAGTCAAATGTGTGAATTCTGAGATGTGGATAGTGAAAAAAGTTTAAAAATCACTGTTTTTTCCTACTTTTTTGTCATCATCTAGTGCCCAGAAAGTTTGGAATTTTGGTCTGAAGTTTTCATGGTGGAAATGGATTGCCCAATAGATGTGCCTTTCACTGGTTTGGTGAAAAAATATTAATCTGTTCCAAAGTTATTACATTTTGAAATTTCAGTTATGTGCATGCTCAGTACTGTCTTTTAGATAGCTGCTTGGAATGAAAAAAGTATTTGGCCCATATGAAAAAGGATCCTATTTCACATGGGGGTAATCCTTTTTTGTGAGGATAAAAATCTTTTTTCGTATAGCTGCCATCTTGTTTCCATTTAAAAACAAAAATTCTAAATCCACAAAAATGACATCCTGCACACAAACCAGCACACAAATTTTGCTCATTGGGACCCCGTTAGGTGAAGTCTGTACTTAGTTTGTGGATACATGACCAAGAAATGTAATTTTTTTACATTTAAAAATGCTTTTTTGGTTAGTCGATTTTCTTTTTTCATATAGGTATACAAAAAAAGAAATAGTCCATTCAAAAAAGAATGGCTTCTACAAAATGAATTTGAACTTATTTTTTTTTCTGATTTTTGTTTCGTATGAAGGTATTTTTTTCTTGTATGATTGAGAAAAGCATACAGAAAAGGATGCTTCATACAAAAAAGAATTGGAACAAACAAAGTCCAAATTCATTTTTTTTTGTATGCAGGCATCCTGTTTTTTGTATGCTTTTTTCGTTCATATGAAAAAAGAATGCCCTCATATGAAAACAGAATCTGGACTTCCCTTTTTTCCATTCTTTTTTGGTATGAAGGCATCCTTTTTCGTATTTTTTTTTTGTGTTCACATGAAAAAAATGCATTCATATGAAAAAAGATTTTGGACTTAGTTTATTTCCCATTCTATTTTGGATGAAGTCATCCTTTTTCTTAGGACTTTTTTTTCATTCATTGGAAAAAAAAGCATGCCCTCACACAAAAAAAGATTTTGGACTTAGTTTTTTCCCCATGTTTGAACTTCATCAAACCATAACTCTCTCAATATTTGGACTTAAGGGACAATCTATATATCAAAACAAAGGTCTTAATCAGTACTACAAAAATAATACATAATTCTCTAAAACAATTTAGGGCCCATATAAAATGCTATAAACATTTAAAAATGACAGTTTTCACAGGACAACTTTGGAACTTTAACAAACCATAACTCCCTCAATATTTGGACTAAGGGAGAATCTATACATCAAAACAAAGGTCTTAATGAGTACATCAAGAATAACACATATTCCCTCCTAAACATTTTTGGGTAATATAAAAAAAATGAAAATTCACATAGGATAACTTGGAACTTCAACAAGTCATAACTCCTTTAATATTTGGACTGAAGGAACAATCCATATATTAAAACAAAGGTCTTAATGAGTACTAGAAGAATAACACATATTCACCCATTAACATTTAGGGGCGATATTAAAAGCATAGAAATAAAGAAAAATGCAAATTCCCTTAGGATAACAGAAATATACAAAGCCATACAACAAAGGAAAGAAATTTCCTTTTTCTGTTGCTCCAGGCCCTTAGCTTCCACGACGACATATATGTGTGCACCTATGGACGGATAGAAGCACAGGGCCCTCCCACAGGCAAATGAAGATACAATTATACCATCTCAAAAAGCCAGGAATTTCATTGCAAAGAAAACTTTGTGAATGCACTAGTTAGGGTAAAACTGACAAATGTAGGGAAATGTGGCATTAAGGTTCCCAATCCTAATGCCCCACCCCCACCCTACAGGCAACAACAAGAAAAAGCATAACTATTTGACCTCTCCTGCATCTTCACAAATCAGGTGTGCCATGTGCCTTGGGGTTGTCAACCCTAACACTCACCCCATTCTCATATATTGCACATATCTCAGCTTATTTACTGATGGAATTGAATGAGTATTAGGGCTGACAATCCCAAAGCAGACTCCATGCCTGATTTGTGAAGATGTAGGAGAGGTCAAATAGTAATGTTTTTTTCCTGTTACTGCCTATAAGGTGGGGATGGGGTGTTAGGAATGGGAACCTTAATGCCACAGAGTTTTTGCAATGAATAGCACATTGTCTGAAACATCATTTCACACTACCAATGTGAAAACATGTCATGCCCAGGAGTTAAAAAAAATTACACCTGTCACATTTAAGATGTGGTGTGGAAAATTGCTATGTTGAAAGTTTGGAGTTAAAATATTGAAAATTAGTAAAGTTTGGAGTGAACATTGAAATATTGCAATGTTCACTCAAATCCTGAGCATTCTACCATATTTGTACACCAAATTTTCAGCATAGCCTTCTTATTAGCACACCTCATGAACCTACTATCTGAACATTTTCAAATCCCAGTTCAAAGGTCATTCTGTGGCACAAATGTGAAAACACAGCTTGACCAGGATTTGAAAAACAACAGCTATCAGATTCATGAGGTGGTGTGAAAATATAGCTATGTTAAAACATTGGAGTCAGCATATTGAAAATTACTAGTTATAGAGTTTAGAAAAATTTCAAGGTACACTTGTAACTTTGTCATTTTAATATAGTTTGATCCCAAATTTTCAACACACCCTTCTAATGACCCGCCTCATGAGCAAGGTTGGTGACATATTTTTGTATCCTGCCTGAAAGGAGATTTCACAAAGTGACCTCAAAATAAACTTTCAGGCCAGATTTGCATAGTTCTACAACCACTGATCATGATGTGGGGTTCCCAAAAGGTCATGTTAAAAAAATTGGTGTAAAAATATTCAGAACTGACAAATTTATGAATAAAATCTCTGACCCCCTTAAAATACATTAAACTGCACTCACCTTATTTTCTCATGTCGCAGTCACCAGTTCCAGCAGCAAGACGTATCTTTGATCAGAGAATGGATGTATGCCATGGGACATGTTCGGCTGAGTGAGGGTGTGTGTGGGTGTGTGTGGAGTTGTGGGCACTGAGTGGGAGGTCAGGGTGGGGGTGGGTGGGGGTGTGTGCGTGTGGGTCAGATTGGTGGGGACCATTTTCTTTTTTACAAGTTTAAAGAAAAATTATTGAGGGCTGGTTTTCTTTATTTCAATTCACATTCTGGGGATTGGGCACCCCAGTGTTAGGCTACTGTTCAGGGAATGGAAGCAAGTGACCTGGAAGGGAGGGAGTTCAAGAAAAGCAGTACCAGGTTAGGCATCACAGTCTGCTTATATTAAATATAAAATACATAAATACTGGGAAGGGCAGGCAGGTGATCTGGAGGAGAGGGGGCGATAAAAGCAGTTCCAGGGATGGGCAGCCTGGTCTGCTTAACAAATATTTAAATAATTAGATAGTTTAGACAGACAGATAAAGAAAGAGACAGACAGACAGATAGATTGATAAGTAGATAGATAGATAGATAGATAGATAGATAGATAGATAGATAGATAGATAGATAGATAGATAGATGAAGGAACAGGGGATCACTGCCTCACTGCTTCACAGGAAGCCAGCAGCATGACTCCAGCTGCAGTTCTGGAAAGTCTTGCTGTTCTCATACAGAGAACATGGGGAAATGGCTGCCCTCACTAAGCTGGACACCCTTGATTTTAGGGTGCCCATGAAAGGTATTTCTGGCCATTTTAAAAAAAAAACAGAATTTAGCAAAACGGGTCCCATTTAGCTAGGTTCAAGTGTTTGCTTATTTGTTTTTTTAAATTACACATTTTTCATGTACAATAGTTTCCATGGTTTTTATTTCAGGTTGGATAAGGTAGTGGCCATCATGACATGACTTTTTTTTTTCGTGCTGTGAGC
This sequence comes from Neoceratodus forsteri, assembly GCA_016271365.2. NCBI lineage: Eukaryota > Metazoa > Chordata > Ceratodontiformes > Ceratodontidae > Neoceratodus > Neoceratodus forsteri. Next base: position 393,684,149 of record CM057453.1, read on the forward strand.
AGCAAGTATCAGAGAACAAAAATAGTCTGCGACATGGAATTTTTCATGTCATATAAGAACATTATCCAAAAACACTACTCAGCATACTCAAAACAGCAAAAAAACTAAACTTTTAATCCTCATAACTCTGAAACAATATTTTAGCAGGTTGTGGCACTGTTAGTGGGTTAATTAACATAGCAATTAGCTGTAGTTAGTGTGGTCCCATAGGGTTGTACAGTTTGTGGTGTAGGTATATACTTTTAATTAGTATGGGTATATACTTTTAATTGTTTGATTAGTGCAGGTACATATATATATATATATATATATATATATATATATTAGAGATAAAACTCCATTTAATGTCAGGTATTATGGCGAAATTGAGGCGATTAGGTTGAAACCTTTTGACTCCTTCACCCCACAACCGGCATTGGAGTGCATTGGGGTTGTCAGCCCTAACTTCACCCATCACATGTGTAAAACAGCAGAAGTATAGGAAAATGGATGAGAGTTAGGACCGATGACCCAAATGCACACCCCAATGCCGGTTGAGGTGGGTGGGCTAGGGGTCCAAGGGGTTTTCAACCCCTAACAATCAATTCCTCACTTTTGTCGCTAGAACAACCCTAACTAATGCATTAAATGGAGTTTCTTTTGCCCTAATTTCCCCTTCTTGAGAATGATAATGAGAAATAGTGAATGTATCGCAGCGGAGGGCGCTGGGACCCTCTGGGCCCACACTCCCGCCCACATAATGGTGGTGGGCTTTGAGTGTGGCATAGTAACAGGAACAGCAATGTAAACAGAAGCACTAACAGTGGGCGACATGGTAATGCAAGCACAAATGAGAACAGAAAGGTACTACACGGTGGGGTAGACGGGAGCGGTCTGCCACGTGATGTGTTGTCACATAGTAACATGGTGCCTGCAAGCGAAATGTCAATGGGCATGGTGACGCAAGTGAAACAGAAAGAGAAACAGTACTGTAGACACAAATGGCAAAAAATAACAAGCATAGCGCAAATGAAAATGCAAAGGATACGCACATGGTGGCGTGACATCAACGGTAAGTGAAACGAGTACGGAACTACAAGCAGAAAGGGCAACGGTAACAGTAATGTAAGCGCACAGGCTGGTTTTCCCCAAAACCTGCATAGAGAAAGACAATGAGTACAAAGAATGTATGCATAATAATAGGTATCGGAGCAGAAAATGAGGACTTGGAATACTAAATAGGTTATATCTCAGGAACTATACAACGTAGAAAAAAATTTAAAAGTCATATGATTTATGACTGTCCTGGCTAGTTTTGTACTTAGCCCCTATTAGGGGGCTAAGTATTTTTTCAACGAAAAGTCCATATCTCGCACCGTTTCCGAGATACGGGCCCTGAAAGGCGCGGCGAACGCCGTAATGTTATCCTATGGGAAAAAAGAGAAGTTCGGAGCACCATAACTTTGCCTCCCTATAATATTTTTTCACCACACCACTGAAAGACACATCTGTGGGCTATTGGCTGTCTTCCCTCCAAATTTCAGGAAAAAAGACCAAACCGTTATTTTGCAGCAGGGTGCCAAAGGATTCCTGTAATGCGTCGGGTGCCGTAATGTTATCCTATGGGAAAAATGTCAACTTTGGAGTGCCGTAACTTTGCCGCCATGTAATATTTTTTCAACACAATACTGAAAGGCACATCTGTGAGATGTCGGCTGCATTCCCTCCAAATTTCAGCCCAAAACTCCCAACCGTTCTTTTGCAGCGCAGTGCCAAAGAATTGCTGTCATTTTCCCACAGACTAGAAAACTACTGTCGCAATTTGCGAAAGCTTTCACAAAAATTTGCGACACTTTCATGAGCACGAAAGTACTTTGCGAAAGTACTTTTTCCAGAAATTTGAAAAACATATTTCTGGGGTGTTTTACCCCCAAATAAAGACATGGCTAACATCCTCAGGGTCCGACTAGGTGAATACAAAAAGAATTAGGTTGCTAGATGGTCCCAAATTTAAATGCCAAGCATTTTTCTGATCACTAACTGAAAACAAAATGGCAGATTTGAGAAAGTAACAGGGCCATTTGCGAAAGTAAAAATGCATTTGCGAAAGTGTTGAACTTTTTGTTAACTTTTCCCATTGACTTATAATGGGAAATTGTTTTTTGAATAACTTTTGAACCGTTTAATATTTTTTCACCAAATCTTTGAAAGGCACATCGGGGACCCTGGCCGCACATTCCCTGAAGACTTCAGGCTGGTCGTGCAAACCGTGCGACCTGTAGGTGCAACCGTAGAATTCCAGAAAAAGCATAAACGTGCGTGCAGATCACGCTTAATAACTCCACAGCTGTATACCTGACTGGTACAAAACTTGGCAGATCCTAAGGCCTATGGTTCTTGATAATGTATTCCAAATTTCAGGTAAATCCGTCAAATGGTTGCAAAGTTATTAAGGTGCAAAATTTTGGGTTTAACATAGAAATGGCTCCTCAACCCTAACTATAGTAGCACTACGCGCTACCACCACTGCATTACATTCACTATTTCTCATTATCATTCTCAAAAAGAAGGGAAATTAGAGGCAAAAAACTCCGTTTAATGCATTAGTTAGGGTTGTTCCACAGCGACAAAAGTGAGGAAATTGATTATTGGGGTTGAAAACCCCTTGGACCCCAGCCCACCCACCTCAACCGGCATTGGGGTGTGCATTGGGGTCATCAGTCTAACTCTCACCCATTTTCCTATACTTCTGCTGTTTTACCGTGATGGGGTGAGAGTTAGGGCTGACAACCCCAATGCACACACGCAATGCGGTTGGGAGGGTGGGTGGTGGGTCCAAGGGTTTCAACCTAACACCAAATTTCTACTTTTGTCGCTGGGAACAACCTAGCTAATGCATTAAATGGAGTTTTTGCCTCTATATATATATATATATATATATATATATATATATATATACACACACACACATATATATATTTATGGCAAAACTCCCTTTAATGCATCAGTTAGAGTTGTTCCACAGCAACAAAAGTGAGAAATTTGGTGTTAGAAGTTGCCACCCCTTGCACCCACCCACCCCACCCCACCAACGGCATCGGGGTGTGTGTTGGGGTCACTGGCCCTAACTCTCACCCCTTTCCATGTGTAAATAAGCTGAAGTGGTGCAGTATAGGAAAATGAGGTGAGAGTTAGGACCGATGACCCCGATGCACACCCCGATGTCTGTTTGTGGGCGTGGGTGTTGGGTGGGCATGGGGTGCAAGGGGTCGCAACCCTAACACCGAATTTCCTCGCTTTTGTCACTGTGCAACAACCATAACTGATGCATTAAATAGATTTTTTTGCCATGAATTTCCCTTATTTTTGAGAATGTGTACTATAAATAGTGAATGGAATGTGGTGGTGGGAGCGCGTGACCCCACCATGTGAATTTTTCTCACTTCGCTGTGCAAAAACTGTATGACCAACTGAAATGAAAATTGTTAAATGAAGACATGCACCATGGCACACCGTGTGTCCAGAATTGTGTGTACATCCATTCAACGGGTCGCACAGCGCCATGAGCAAACAACATAACATGCACAATTCAACAACTGTAAGTGCCAGCGACCCAGAAATTGGCACAGTGAAAGAAGAATTCTAAGTCTTTGTACATTCCAAATGCCAGACAAATTGTACAAATGGATCAGAAGTTATTGAACCATAATGAACCAAATTTTCATTCGACATCATGGCGTTACAGCTGACGTCTATCACCCCTTCTCCCTTGTTTCCGACACAATGCTTGCTGTGTCTCAAGCCTCTTACTGGGATCAGACAAGCATCGGGTCACAGTACCCCCTCTCTCCCTGGAGAAGCTGAGCAGTCTTTAGGTTGCTCAGTCTTCTCCCTCCCTCCGGATGGCCCTCCAACTCCTCGGGTTTGTTCCTGAACCTGGGTCATCAGCATCACAAGCAGTAGCACTACCACTGTGCTGGTGGGCCGGCCATGGATAGCTTTAAGCAGGGTAGAGATTAAGTCAAGGGCAGGGTTAGTTCAGACAAGAACACAAAGGGGGGGAAGGACCGGGAAAGATGAGGAAGGGAGGGGCTTGGGTGGAGGTAGGATAGCTGTAGTGATATGAAACTAAGAGCTGCACAATCAGGCAGACTTGATAAACCTGTGGACCTTTTTCTGATGACAGTTTTGTATGTTCATATGTTCATTTTGTTTTAGTTATTTAATTTCATTTTCACCGCTAACTGAAAACAAGATGATGGCAGCACGGAAAAAGATTCTGTATTTGCAGCAAAAGATCCCATGTTTGTGAAAATATTTTTTCACCAAATCTTCAAAAGGTACATCTGTGTCCCAAGACCTTTCTGCCCCAAAAATTGCACACCATGTCTGCACAGCATTGTGACAAATAGTAAAAAAAAATTGTAATTTTCCATTTTGTTGACAGTCCATATCTCCGCACCCACATATCCGACTAGAAAGAAACTTGCCACATCAAGAGATTTTTAGTCCCTGATGACGCTTGCAAAATATCATATGAATTAGCAGAACAGTTTTGAAGTTATTAAAGTGCACAATTTCGAGTTTAACATAGAAGGGAAGGTTGAACCCTAACTAGAGATGGATGAAGTCCCACTAATTTGCTACATGGAGTATTTCATGTAAAATTTGAAATTTGCAAAATACCCCACATTGCAAAGTGAATAATTTGCATTGCTGAGAAAAACACAAAGTTGCCCTTGAAAATTATGAACTTCACATTACTACACTTTTCTTTTGCTTCTTAAGGCAAATTTTGCAATGATGGTGGATATGAATACAGTGCAGGGCTTCAAACAGGCATGGGATAGGCATAAGGGAGCAATACAGATGAGTATGAATAGATAGGCCATTGACAGAGCAAAGGCCGATGGCACATTTATAAGGTAGAAAAAGAAATGGGCAGACTGGATGGGTCTTGCAGTCCTTATCTGCCATCAACTTCTATGTTTCTATGATTCTTGGGATGGCAGGTCACATGAGTTCTATATGGCCTTGCACAGCCTCAGTGCATCGTAGCATGTGTAGTGGAAAGCTGGAGTTAGTTAGCTGTCAGAACTGTGTGCTTTAAACCTTCACAAAACATTCCAAAAATCTATTTACCTTTGGACTTTTGAGTCCAAATTTAGTACATCAAATGTACTATTTCCTTTTGTGTCTGTATCATTGATCATTTATTGATTCTGTATACATTTTGCATCTTAAATGAGTACTTTCAGTGTCTGTACTGAGACACAGTACATAAGTATGCTTCAGGGGAAGGGTGGATCTGTGGTGTAGAATGGAGATCCACAGACCACAGTGTTTTGAAACTCAGTCTTGCCCACTGTTGTTGGCTAGTGTTTAGTATTGGTGTGTTCAGTTGTGTACACAGTTACATACAATAATACTTAGTAGTAATTTTTGATAATTGTGTGCTGTTTGCTGTGCATTTTTCTCTGTCTGTCTAGAAGACTGTGTTTTATTTTACTGAACTGTTAAACTTTCTGTGCGCTACCATTAGTCTGTGTGCATGACGTCAAATCATACACATTTTATTGCACCACTGTAACAGCAGTACTTTTAATTTCTGAGCTTGCCTGCGTTATTGCTTCCTGCTTCTATCAAGATACTGCTGAAAACATTACCTCCCCCCCAAAAAAGGTATTGTTGTTACACTTTTGGATGTGTGACTAGTGTGGTTAAGGTCTTGTGCCTGTGCTATATCTCATCCCTTTTGTTGCTTTTTGGCTTCCCACCCACCCAAAACTGAAGAAATATAACCTTGCTGTTACTTGTCTCTCTTCAGTTTGTTGAAATTGTTGTCACTGTACTACTATTGTGTGTTTCCCCATAGTACCATGAACACTCTCTCTCTCTCTCTCTCTAGTACATATTAGAGCATTTAAATGAACAAAAACAGACATATTAAAAAAGGACCTATTGCTGTATGTTTGGCATTGTGTGTCTTGCAAATTTCTCTTGAATTTGTTACAGCAACCCACAAAACCAGAAAAATCACTTTTTGGTTTTGTACATTTCTTTTCTTGATGACTGTCTGTGTAATATAAATAAAAATGCCTGCAAAGAGACAGTCATGCTAAGCTGTTTCTGGCTGTGGTGTTACTGCCAAGAAGACTGTTGCGTGTGTGCCTCCAAATGTTAGCAGTGGAAGTTGTTGTGATAATGAGGCAGGTTCATTAGGGGGCTCTACAATTCCAATTTGACAACTAAGTTGTTGACCGCCATCACAGCAATGGAGTTATGTTGACCACAACTTGCAGTTGACATAACTCTAACTGGAGACCCCGGCTATTTTTTCATCAGGGGGCTTTACCCCCCCAACCCCCCAAGCCCCCCCGCACCACCAGATTTATTTCATTCTACCTCTGAGTTGGAGTTGGATTGGGGAGGGGGTGCAGGACCAGGAGAGAGAGAGAGAGAGAGAGAGACTGCCGGGGTCTCAGGCAGACTATTACAGTGAAAATGTTGATGTTGTCAGCACTGACACTTTCACTGTAATAGTGTCACTGTCCTGGGGTCATACCCATTAGGGGCTAGCAATGATAATTCTGGTCATGGACATGGTAGTACTAAGCAATGGAAAGGAAAGGTAGTAGTTGCTGCAAGTACAGGGATTTCTGTGGCTAAGTTTTTCTAGGCCAGATATCTGGAATACTTCATGCAGTTCAGGAGACCCCATCTCCACAAGGACATAGACAGGATGGAGGCATTCCAGAGGAGGGCAAATAAAATGGTGCATGGTCTGCACCAGAAGCCATATGAAGAAAAACTAAAGGAGCATAATATGTATACCCTTGAGGAAAGGAGGGAGAGGGGGACATGATGGAAACATTTAAGTACCTCAAGGGAATCAGCAATGTCAAGGAAGGGTAGCATCTTTCAGAAAAAGATGCACAAGAACAAGGGGGCACAATTTGAAGATAGAGCGGGGATGGCTCAGGGGCAATGCAAAGAAGTATTTTTTCATGAAGAGGGTGTTGGATGCATGGAACAGCCTTCCTGATGAGGTTGTGGGGTCAAAAACAGTGGTGTGATTCAAAAATGCATGGGACAGACATAAAGCAATTCTACTGGGGGGGTTAGAGGAAGTAGGCTGTTGGTTAACTAGGATCTGTAGTTTATCCAATAGGTAGGAGAAATGGGCAGACTGGGTAGGCCAAGCGGTCCTTATCTACTGTCAAAGTCTATGTTTCTATATTTCTGTATTTCAAATCAATGTCATCAATGCTTTTTGGAGATGATTGTGGTGCTGGTAGTAAAAAGAGTGATGACATTGTTGATAACAACAGCAGTATTTCTACAACCCAGAAAAAGTTATCATGTGGCAAAAATTTTGTGGAGTCAGAAGACTTGAGGGTAGTTGAGGACCCACTCCCCACAGTAGTCGAACAGCATGAGCCACATTTTCATGTTTCCACAGATCCTCATGTTAGGGCATCCAAAGAATCAGATGGTGATGAAAAAAGTGTGGATGATCAGAGTGAGGTAGAGGTTGTAATATCTCCACAGGATAACATCCAAAATGAAGCTGTGGATGATGATGATGATGCCAGCATCCCTATCTGGGAACCAGAGAAAAAGAATTTAAGGTGGCTGTAGGTAAACCGTCTCTTTGTAAATCCACCCCGTCAGAGTTCATCTTTTGTAGCTGCGTCTGTGGCTGACCTTGAAGTCATACTGATAGATTGTGATGTGAAGTCTAAGTCAAAGTTTGCATCACTCCATCCATTTCACCTACCAAAAAACTGAAGTCCCATGTTCCACTGCAGCAGCGTCAATGGAAATGTAGGCCAGCCAAATCCCTACTCAGGATTTTTTTCATACAAGATGAAAAGGATGAAACAGTGGCAATCTGGCTGACTTTGCCAAGTGTGTGTGAGGCATGGGGAAAAAGGGTAGCCACCTTGGCACTAGGGGCTAGCATACTCACTTCAAGAGCAGGCACATGGCACTGTGGACTCAGCACTAGAGGGACACTGATGCCATAGTGGGGCATTCAACCTCATCAGCCTTATTGAGCAAGGTATCCCCTTCCCAAATCACTGTAAGTAGCCATGTAGGTAAAACTTGTGAATTAACATCAGAGGATTACTACAGGCATGAGGATGACTTTGAGTGTTCCAGTAGTGGTCGGAGTAGCAGTGGTGGTATCAGTATTACAAGCCCATGTAGTTATTCTACTTCATCAACCCCTGTGCTTAAAACACATAAAATAACATAATTTATTGGATTTTTACCTGTATACCCACCCCAGGTCAAAGCCACCCCATCTAGGGCAGTTCAGAGAGCACAGAGGTTTGGCATATCCTGGTCTAAACCACAAACACTGCATCCAACATTGCAGAGCCTTTTTGAGTGGCACAGTAAATACCTGCTGAATCATGTGGTTGCACATAAACTAAATGCTGCCATAGCAGAAATGCTTGCCATTGCTCTATTGCCATTCTCCTTTGTGGAGAATGTGGGATTCCTACGCTTTGCAGCACACGCATGTCCCAAATGGAAGATCCCGTCTAGGACATATTTTGCCACCCATGCTATCCCTGAGTTATATAGGACTGTGACAGAGTCCGTAAGAAATGCTCTTCAGCATTCCACATCACTGTACATCTATTTTTAAGTGTGAATATGTCAACAAATGGCAAAACAGCAGGTAGTTCTTATCTGTGTATTACAGCACATTAGGCACATTTAGCTGGGGTAGTCTTTGATGCTGGTATGGTAAAGAACTGTAATAAGTCAGACTGGTGGTAGCAACCTTCATGGTATTAGACAGCATGCCACACTTGCAATGTGGAGTACAGCAGGATCATATACAGGCAAAGACATGCTGGACTTGCTACTGACAGAAATCGATGAGTGGCTGCAACCCCTGTCCCTAAAAGCTGGCTTCATATTAAGCGATAATCGATCAAATATTGTTAACTATATCAGCAATGGTGGGTTTGTGATGTTCCCTACATGGCTCACTGTCTAAATCTTGTAGTACAGGAGTTTCTGCAGTACCCCAAAATCAAGAAAATGCTGACTGTTGCATGCTGTGTCTGTGCCCACTTTTCATGTTCTGGAAAGGCCGTGATCAACTTAGATGCAGATCCAAAACAGCCTCCCTCAGCACTGCCTCAAGCTTGAAGTTGTCATGAGATGGAACTCCACACTTTACATGGCAGAGCACTTGTACGAGCAGTACAAAGCAATAGACACATCGCCACCATTAAGCAATCTTCACAATTTAGAATAGCCACAGTGCTGGACCCATGCTACAAATGTGGCATTGCATCCATAATGAAGGGGGGGGCATGATTAGGTTCAAAATCTCACTGGACAGCTGGTCAGATTGGTTCTTGGAGCACAGATGTCATGTGCAAAGTTCTGCAACCCACAGCATAACCAGGCTGAAGGTCATTGTGACCACAGTGCCTCGAGTAAGGTGGCTGAAAAACAAGGGCTAGTGTCAGCCACACAGTTGCCCATTAATCCACTTTAGGATGCCTTGTCCCAAGTTGGAATTTGTGACCTAGAGGAAGGGGGTGAACAGGTGGATGACTCATCAAGACTGCAGACAGCACAGAGCATGGTTGAGGCATATTTAGCAGAAAACAGGCATCTGATAATATTGGACAATCCTTTGGTGTTCTGGAGTGGCAAGGTGAATGAATGGCCAGCACTGACATCATTAGCACTGAAGTACCTCACCTGCCCAACCTCTAGTATAAGAGTGGAGAGGGTATTTAGCTCTGTGGGGACCATTGTTTGTGATTGTCATACTAACCTATCACCTACAAATGTTGGCATGCTGACATTTATCAAAATGAATGAAAGTCACTTTCCAAGTAGGACAAACACCTCTGTATTTGTACCCAGTCATGATGATGGTGGTGCTGATGAGGGTGAAGCAGACTGTCCTGGTGGCAGCATCAAATGGCTTTCAATTGAAGTTGATGATGGGCTCATGGAAAAAGAATTTGCAAGTTGGGACAATTCATGCCTTGCGGATTGCAAGGGCTGCTTATTCATTGATGAGAATGAGGACATTGGTGGAATGCACAAAGACAAAACTGGCATTAAAGTACTCCTTCCTGTTCAAAGTTTTATAATGACCTGTCATTATAGTTCGCCTTCACCCTTCTTGCTTTTCTCATAATAGTTCCCATAATGTGTGCAGTCATTACCTACTGTACAGTCATCTAAATTCAAGTCACCTCATAGCCACTGACATCAAGCTGATTGAATGAGAAATATTCTGCCACTGAAATACATTAGATACCCCAGCCAGCCACCAGAGATCATGACTTTTCACAATATAAGAACCCCAGCCAGCCACCCTGCTTGTTGAGAGAGAGAGAGAGAGAGACTGACAGAGATTGTGCCTTTTCACAATATAAGAACCCCAGCCAGCCACCCTGCTTGTTGAAAGAGACAGAGAGACAGAGAGCATGCCTTTTCACAATATGAGAACCCCAGCCAGCCACCCTGCTTGTTGAGAGAGAGAGAGAGACAGAAAGCATGTCTTTTCACAATATAAGAACCCCAGCCAGCCACCCTGCTTGTTGAGAGAGAGAGACCGACAGAGATTGTGCCTTATCACAATATAAGAACCCCCAGTCAGCCACCCTGCTTGTTGAGAGGGAGAGAGAGAGACAGAGATTGTGCCTATTCACAATATAAAACCCCCCAGCCAGCCACCCTGCTTGTTGAGAGACAGAGACAGACAGAGAGTGTGCCTTTTTACAATATAAGAACCCCCAGCCAGCCACCCTGTTTGTTGAGAGAGAGAGAGAGAGAGAGACAGTGAGCATGCCTTTTCACAATATAAGAACCCCCAGCCAGCCACCCTGCTTGTTGACAGAGAGTGTACCTTTATTTTTATTTATATTTATTTAAAATTGGTGACCGGGAAAGGCACACAGAGCCAAGGCTCATTTCCAGGTGTGACTCTGCCTTTGCACAACATACAAACAACTCATAGCCAGCCAGCATGATAGGACATCAACAGCAAATGCAACAGGTGATGTCCACTAGCAAAGTATCACCTGGTTTGTCCTGCTCGTACTACATACAGTACTGGCTTTCAAGAACACACTTGTTTTCTGATGTCATGATGAGTTCATGTCCTTTGAATATGCATTGATTTATTTCTTATTGTCCCACTTCAGTACTGTAGTCAGTTTTGCAGAAATTTTATTTTTATTTTTATTGTCATAATCATTATTAGCCGCATGTTCCTGAAATAAAGTCTGCAAATTTAGTACCATTGTTTTAAGTTGTGTAATTAAAAATAAGGTATTCAGAATTAGTAGGGACTTCAGCATACCGAAATGATGGACTATTCTTTTGAAAAAGTTACTTTGTTGTGTTAGATGATTTTTTCAAATATATTTCCATGATCAGTACAAGATTTCAGGAGAACAAGTAACATCAAAGTACTTGTGCCACAGTGAGCAATAATTTCTAACGTTGGTTGTTCTCCCTGGTTATTTCCCTGAACATGCTGCATGGTAAGCCTGGCTGCTGCCAGTAATGTACCATCACACAGTTGAAATTTAACTGATCAAGAACATCAGTTATTTACAGTAAGTATGAATCTCATTTACTGTGTTTTTTGACTTAAATTGTGTGGTTATCCATTTTTCCCTTTTTATACAGGTACACAGGAAGAGCACAACTGGGGAGTGGACAGGTTACTGGAATGAACTCTAAATAATTTTGACTTTATCTCTTTGCAGGTAACATCAAGGTGCTGCAGTATGTTCCAATCTCTAGACAAGCAATATTTCAGATACAATGAAGACCTGGAAAGAAGAAAAATATATTAAGGAAACTTGATTTCCAATAAGACAACCCCCCTTCCCCATGAAACAAAATACTTTCCTTGCATGGCTTGCAATTGTAATATTACCAAAGTCAACAACTAGACACATGTAGAATCCATCTGCAGCAGCATGGTTACCTCAATGTAGTTGTTAATGTGGTGAGAAAACCTGGACATATAGCCAAAAAGAACATTAATGAGAAATGGTTAGAAGTTAGTCACCCACCACAGTAACTCCCCCCCCCCGCAAAAAAATAAATTGCTTACCACATTAGACAGTGGCACATATATATGGCATGTGAATGTTATCAAGGCCAACACACAGCTCAAGCATAAATAATCAATATGTATGATGATTCCCTGCAAAGGAACAAAAAGACAGACTGCGTAAGTTACAGCAACCAACAAGATTCAATACAAATTTAATGGTACTGGCTCTCAACATACATAACAGAGATACTTACAATAACATACCATTGGTGGTATGAATGCACACTCAACAGGCAGCATGTTTCAGTCAATGCAGCAGAAGACATTTACAGAACATCAAATTATACTTCAACCAGTGATCATCTGTGGCTATCAGCATTCAGCGAACCCCTGTACAACAGCAGCAGCAGTCACACAAACACCACTGATAGTGAACAGCAGATCCTGAAGCTCTCAATGAAACCTCTCATTATGTATGTATTTATTTATTTGAAAATGTTTAATCAGGAAAGACAACATAAGCTGTAAACAGCTATTTTCCAGAAGCATCCTGGGAGGACGTGGGGGGGTGTATAATGTGTTTTTTCTCATTTATCATCACCATAAGATGTTTCCATTTCATTCTCATAAAGGTCTTTCATTTTTTTTAGTGAATAGCAGCAACAGGTGGCAGCAAGGCATTTTCTCACTTGGGACACTTATACACAATTATGGCTCTCGCTGTAAATTTTCAGAAGTGCAGCACAAAAATATGTGGGACTTGTGTGAACACTTTTTTATGTAGTCATTATTGCTCATGACTTCTCAGGACATTGGCACAGCAAGGCAACAGCAGCAACAGGTTACGGCAAGACATTTTCTCACTTGGGACTAGTGTTGTGCAAAATTGCTGAATTTCGCTCCGCAAAACATTTCATGAAATCTATGCATTTTGAGAAATATTTTGTGGGTACAAAATGTGTAATTCTGATGATGACATGTGAAATTTCACCTGCAAAATGTGGAATTTTGCTCGTGAAATATGGAATTTTGCCACTTGCAATAGAAATTGCACCAATCGCAGGTGAAATTCTGCAATTCTCTGGTGAAATTACACATTTCATGGGTGAAATTTTGCATTTTGCAGCCATAGAGTATTTCACGGAATTTTACAAAATATTTTGCTTGGCTAAATTCACAATTTTGCTGATGAAATAAAATCTCACTGCATCTCTACTTGTGACACTTATACACAAGTATGGCTTTCTCTGTAAATTTTCTGGAGTGTGACAAAAAAATATGTGGTACTTGTGTGAACACTTTTTCATGTGGTTATTCTTGATTGTGACTTATCAGGACATTGGCCCAGCAAGGCAACAGCAGCAATGGATGGCAGCAAGGCATTTTCTCACTTGGGACACTTATACACAATTATGTCTCTCTCTGTAAATTTTCCGTAGTGCGGCAAAAAACATGTGGGACTTGTATGAACACTTTTTCATGTGATTATTCTCGACAGCTGCACAGCACTGCAACACCATCACCTAACAGCGTGACTTAAGCTTCTGACAGACCTAGGGCTAGGATATCCCATTTATAAATATCAGAAGTAATTTTCACTAATATCACATGCTGAATGATGTAGCTGGATAGCAGTGGAAGCCCGATACCTTGACATAAGATAGGATCTTTTTTTGTGGTTTTTATTTTCATTGTAGGTGATTTTTGGGTTTCTTTGATTTTAGTTGTGGGTGGAGTAAAAATCTTTAACACAGTACACAGAACCAAATAAAATAATTTAGAATGACAATGAACATAGAACAGGAAGAAAACATTAATGGGAAAAACAAAATAAAATTTATTCTGCATGTCAAAAGATTATTAATTAGGAAAAGAAGAAAAAGTGGAGGAAAGGAATTTTTTGGTTAACTTTTTATTATTATTTTGGTGTATTTTTCATACTTTTTGGGGGGGTTGGGAGGACAGTGAGGAAAAATCAAGACAGAAAAGATGCTAAATGTAAAGAAAGAAAACAAAGAAAATTATATGCCGCTAGTACTGTTGCTACTGGGGCTGGGATCTAGCACTGAGCGTGCATAGCATGTGCATCATCTTACCTTGGTTTGAGAGCACTGTTTGCATCTGCAGGTGTGCTTGGTCCAAACTGTGCTGCAGGTACTCCACCTCAGCTCACAGGATAGCCAGGTCCACCTGTGTGGCTGGAGCTTGCACTTCAGAGCCTGTTGCTGCTGCTTTGTTGGATGGCAATGTGTGAGCCACCACTTGCTCAGCCCTCCCCATTCTGCTGCATTCAGAACAATGAGAAGCCTCTTGCTGTACTACCACCTCTTGAACTACGTCCTCCTTTGCTGGAGTCACTGTTCTTAATTCCTACAGCTTGGCTTCCCAATGGGAATGGTGGTGCACAGACATGTGCATTCTTTCTCCATCCATACCTAAATGGCTGTCTTTCTCCTGCAATGCACCAACATCCCACAGATGGTGCATTTCACCACACTTGGGTCACCTGGCAGTGTGCTAAAAAAACAGCCATACAGGCAAGATCTGGGGAGGACCAGATGCAGGCAATGGGGGGTCCCAGATGTGCTAGGATGCTCTGCTGTGGGGGGTGGGCAACAAGCTGCTGCTGCTATTCTTGCTGCTGTAGGTGCCACTGCTCAGGCTGTTGTGGGGATTTGGAAGACACCGATGGTAGGTGTGGCACCACTAACCTCAGGAGGAGGAGCTGCTGCTGCTGCCACTTCTGGCACCACACTTCTCCCGGCAGTGTAAGTGTTTTCTGGGGAGGGGAGCAATGGAGGCAAAAACATTACTGAAATTAAGCTGGATAGCTCACCCAAAGTCACCATGCATCCTTGGGCCCCAAGAAATGCCACTTGCTGAACCTCTTTCCATTTCAAAATCAAAAGTTACTAAAAGTATTAGTAACTAAAAAAAAAACAGATGAACTGAGTCAGATAAGCAAAAAGGTGGACTAAGGGGATGAAGGTGGTTGAAAATAAAGTCAGGAATCTGAAAAAAAGATTAAAATCAAAAAAGGATTTCCATTTAAACTGTTTTGACTGTCTCAATCAGGTACAGCTGTTGCTCTAGCAATGATAAAGTCAAAGTGAAACTGGCTGACTCATTCCTGCCTGATTCCCTTGCTGTTTGCCCATCATGAGACCTGCAGAAAGTCAAACTTGTGATCTGTGGCCTGTTTCTTACAAACTTCGCCTTTTCAAAAAGTAACCTGAAGTTAACATGAAACTGGAACACGAAATCCATTTAGGAGAATTTGGACCTTTATATTGAAACTTTGTGAAATGCTACACGGATGCGAAGTTGCCCACTTCACATTCTATTCACAGGAGTAGTAAAACTTTGCTGCATCTCTAACCCTAACTATAGGGCTGTGACCCCACCCATATAATGGATATAGATATAGATATATTATAGTGGCGTGATCGCACCACTATATTTAGGGTTGAGCATGGGTTTCTATGTTAAACCCCATATTTTGCACTCTAATATCTTTGCAACCTTTCAGTGGATTTGCACAAACTTTTGCATGTATGGTTTCATGGGGTTGATCTTTTGATATGCCAAGTTACATTCCAATTGGATGTGCAGATTCTGAGATGCAGATAGCACAAAAAATAAAAAAAAATCCCTGTTTTTTGCTGTTCATTGCCTTGTGCCCAAAAAGGTTTGGAATTTTGGTCTGGAATTTTCAGGAGGGAATGGGCTTGGCCCACAAGATGTGCCTTTTGCTGGTTTGGTGAAAAAATATTAGTCCTTTCCAAAGCTGTTAAATTTTAAAATATCAGTTCTGAGCATGGTCAGTAGACATTTCAGGATAGCTGCTTGGAACAAAAAAAGAATATGGTCCTTATGAAAAAGAATTCTGTTTCATATAGGGCCAATCCATTTTCATGAGGAAAAAATCCTTTTTCATTTGCTGCAGTCTTGTTTCCATTTAAAAAAAAAAGTGAAAACCAACAAAAATGACATACTGCAGAGAGACCAATGCATATATCGTGTTCATTTTGACTCCATTAGGTGGATTCTGCATTTCAGTTTTGTAAAAATGACCCCCAGATGTGTTTTTTTGTATTCTCACATCTTTTTTGTGACTCACTTCTGTTTATTTTGTATGGCCTTTTTCATTGATATGAAAAAGGATCCCATCATATGGAAAATGATTTGGGACATGCTGTAGTGTTTTTTTTTTCCGTATTTACACTTAAACAAGCCATAAATCACTTAATATTTACACTTTTGGGACAATCTAAATATCAAACCACAAGTCTTAATGAGTACTGCTTGAATAACACATAATCCCCATCCAAACATGAAGGGGCTATATAAACCAGCACACACCTTAAATATTGCAAAGTCTTAGAAGATAATATAGGAAGTTTAAAAAACCATAACTCTCTCTTTTTCCCTGGTATCTAGTGGCACCCCCCCGATCCCCATCCCGTTAATTATTTCATATCTCCCCTGTGTCTAGTGGCACCCCCAACCTCTGATTGCCATCCTTGATATTATTTCATCTTTTCATGGTGTTTAGTGTCACCCCCCCACCCTCCAATCACCTTCCCTGTATCAAATAAAGAAAGCCATCCCTCAATGTTTCATTTTTTTGTAAACCTGCAAAAAGAAAATGGTCCCCAATCTGACCCCCACCCTGCCTCCCACTCAGCACCCCCCAACCCCAGTACACCCATGCACACCATCACTCATCTGAACAGGTCACAGGATGAAGATCCACTCTCTGTTTAAAGATACGTCTTGCTGCTGGCACTGCAGACTGCAATATGAGAAACTAAGGAAGTGCAATTCACTATATTTCAATGGAAACATAACTTTGCCATTTTTGCATATTTTGAACCCAAATTTTCAACATATCCTTTTGGGGACCCCATCTCCTAAACAATGGTGATGTAATCACACAAATCTGGCCCAAAAGGCAATTGTGGGTTCACTTGGCAAAATCACCTTTCGAGTGGGATTTAAACATTTTCACCACCCTTGTTCATGAGGTGGGGTCATAAGTAGGTTATGTTGAAAATATGCAGTCAAAATATGTAAAAATGGCAAAGTTATGCACATACATTGACATTTTAATACGGTCACTTGTAACTTTGGTAATTTTAAATATTTTGACCCCAAATTTTCAACATAGACATTTTTTACACCACCTCATGAAAGTGACTGCTGTCATGTTTCAAAATCCTGGCCAAACTGTGTTTTTACACTTGTGTGGAATGATGTTTCTGTGGCACAGAATGACGTCTTGGCAGGGATTTGAAAATGTTCAGTACCGGATTCATGAGATAGGGTAATAAGAAGGCTATGCTGACAGTTTAGTTGCTGTTTCCTACAAATGCAAGTGCAGGGCTCTTTGGGCCCAGCACTTTCACAACAACATACATACACACATCTATGGAGGGATCAGAGTGCAGGGCCCAGGGGGCCCTGTGCTCCCACAGACAAATGAGGATACGATTATACTATCTCTAGAAGTAAAGAAATTCTTTGCAAAAAAATGTGTTAATACAACATTTAGGGTTCAACCTAAAGTGATAAAAGAAAGGGAAATGTTGTTTTAGGGTTGAAAACCCTAAAACTCCATGCCCACCCCCGTAGCAAATCGGGGTGCAGTCTTCCTTGGGTTTGTCAACCCTAACACTCACCCACTGCAGTAGCAAGAAAGTTCAGATGTGATGGACACAGGTGTGAATGTTCAGGAGAGTATAGAATAGGGTGAGCATTAGGGTTGACAGCCTCAAGGAAGACTGCATCCCTGATTTGCTTCAGTGGTGGCCATGGGGTTTTAGAGTTGGAAACCCTAAAACCACATTTCCCTACTTTTGTCACTTTAGGCAGAACCCTAAATGCTGCATTAATGCAGTTGTTTGCAAAGATCTCTCTCTGTATATCTATATATATATATATATATATATATATATATATATATATATATACACACACATATGCATATATATATATGTATACATACATACACATATATATATATATATATATATATATATATATATATATATATATATATATTCATGGCAAAAAATCCATTTAATGCATCAGTTAGGTTGTTCCAGGTGACAAAAGTTAGGAAATTGATGTTAGTGTTGAGACCCCCCCCCTTGCACCCCACCACCACCAACAGGCAGCTGGGTGTGCATGTGCAGTCATGCCACTATATTTAGGGTTATGAAGGCACTTCTATGTTAAAGTCAAAATTTTGCACCTTAATAACTTTGGACCCATGGTACAATGGTAAACACACTTTTACAAGTTGGTAGGAGTGCAGGGCCTGAAGGGACCGTGCTCTCACCAACTTGCGCAAGTTCTTAGTTTTTTATTCTTTCTCAAAAAGTAAGGAAATTCTATGCAAAAAACTGCATTGATGCATCATTTAGGGTTAAACCACAAAAAATCAGGAAATGAAAAATCTTTAGGGTTTACTCTCCCCCCAGATGGGGTGTGTCATTGGGGTTGTGAAGCCTAAATGTCACTCCATTCATTTTTGCTGTCCCTTGCCAATATCATTACACATGGAATGGGGTGACATTTAGGCCTCACAACCCCAATGACACACCCTGTCATCTATCAATCTTGGGATGACAGGCGGGTCTGGGGGGGAGGGGCCACCCTAAAGATTTTTCAGTTCTGACTTTTGTGGTTTAACCTAAATGATGTTTATTTTTGCATATATATATATATATATATATATATATATATATTAGAGGAAAAAACTCCATTTAATGCATTAGTTAGGGTTGCTGCACAGTGACAAAAGTGAGGAAATTCAGTGTTAGGGTTGAAAGCCTCCCCCTTGGGCCCCCCCACCCACACCCCCAACCGGCATCAGGGTGCACATTGGGGTTGCAGGCCCTATATCTCACCCCATCAGATGTGTGAAGAAGCACAGGTATAGGGGAATGGGGTGATAGGACCAACAACCCCAATGCGCACCCCGATGCCAGTTGGGGGTGTAGGCGGGGGGTCCAAGAGGATCTTTCAACCCTAACACCAAATTTCCTCACTTTTGTCACTGTGGAACAACCCTAACTATTGCATTAAATGGAGTTTTTTGCTTCTAATTTCCTTCTTTTTGAGAATGATAATGAGAAATAGTGAATGTAATGCGGCTGCGGGCCCCGCGCTCCCGCCATGTGATGTCTTGTCATATAGTAACACTGTGCCCGCAAACGCAAATGGTAATGCGCATGGTGATGTAAAGCGAAACATAAAGATAAACAGTACTGTAGACACAAATGGTTAAAATAACACAAATGCAAGTGCAAATGAAAACGCAAAGAGTAACACACATGGTGCCGTAGACGGGAACAGTAAGTGAAACAGGTACGGAACCACAAGCAGAAGTGGTAAGGGTAACAGTAATATAAGCACAGCGGCTGGTTTTCCCAAAAGCTGCATAGAGAAAGACAGTGAGTACAAAGAATGTATGCATAATAATGGGTCTCGGAGCAGAAAATGAGGAGTTGGAGTACTAAATTGCTTATATCTCAGGAACCGTACGACATAGAAAAACATTTTTAAAGTCATATGATTTATGACTTTCCTGGCTAGTTTTGTACTTAGCATTAGGGGGGCTAAGCATTTTTCTGAGGAAAAGTACGTATCTCGCACCGTTTCTGAGATATGGGCCCTGAAAGGCACGGCGAACGCAGTAATGTTATCCTATGAGAAAAAAAGAGAAGTTCAGAGTGCCGTAACTTCCCTCGCTGTAATAATTTTTCACCAAGCCCCTAAAAGGCACATCTGTGGTATGTTGCCTTTCTTCCCTCCAAATTTCATCCCAAAAGACCAAACCGTTATTTTGAAGCAGGGCGACAAACGATTCCTGCAATGCAGCAGACGCCATAATGTTATCCTATGGGAAAAAGCGTCATATTTGGAGTGCTGTCACTTTGCTGTCATGTAATATTTTTTCACCAAAACACTGAAAGGCACATCTGTGACATGTTGACTGCATTCCTTCCAAATTTCAACCCAAAAGACCAAACCGTTCTTTTACAGCAGTGTGACAAAGAAGTACTGTCATTTTCGCACAGCCTGGAAAAGTACTGTCGAACTTTGTGAAAACTTTCACAAATTCATTCAACAGTGTTGCACGTTCGACACTACTTTGCATAAGTATTTTTTCCAGAAATTTGAAAAACATATCTAGCATCCTCAGGGTCTGACTAGGTGAATACAAAAATAATTAGGTTGCCACAGTGTCCCAAATGTAAAAACCAAGCATTTTTCTGATCTCTAACTGAAAACAAAATGGCAGATTTGCGACAGTAAAAGGGCCATTTGCGAAATTAAAAACTGCATTTGCGACACTGTCGAACTTTTGGTTAACTTTTCCCATTGACTTATAATGGGAAATTGTTTTTTGAATAACTTTTGAACCATTTAATATTTTTTCACGAAATCTTCAAAGGCACATCAGGGATCCCAGCCACACATTCCCTGAAGATTTTGGACTGGTCGCACAAACCGTACGACCTGGAGAGATGACCAAAGAATTGCAAAAAAACATAAATGTGTGTGCAGATCATGCTTAATAACTCTACAGCCATATATCCGAAGAGTATGAAAGTTAGCAGATCCCAAGACGTATGGTTCTTGATCATGTATTCCAAATTTCAAGCAAATCCATTGAACGGTTGCTAAGTTATTAAGGTGCAACATTTTAGGTTTAACATGTAAATGGCTCCTCAACCCTAACTATGGTAGTACTACCGTGCTTCCATTTATATGTATATATATATATATATATATATATATATATATATATATATATATATATATATATATATATATATATATATATATATATATTATACCTGCACAGTAGTGCAGGTATACTATAATTAAGGTTGGCAGGCCACTTTAATGTTAAACCCCAAAGTTTGCACTTTAATAACTTTGCAACCATTTGATTGATTTGCCTGACATTTTGCATTCTCTGCGTCCAACCACAGTTCTCTGAATCTGGAAAGTTTGTTTCCTGTCAGATGTACGGTTGCGGAACTGTAGAGTGTCCAAAAAAATGGAAAATACCCAACTTTTGTGAATTTTTCAGTTGGGCTAAAAGAACTGAAGAATGCATCTGAGTGGATTCAGATTTGCATGTCTGTATTTGGCCTGGGTTAAGCTGGTGCCTTTTGAAGATTTGGTGAAAAAATCTTAATCCGTCCAAACGTTATGCAAGTTTTTCATGTCCCATTTTAGCTTATGGGAAAATGTATATGTGCACTGTGAAAACATTCACAAAAACGTTTGTGAAAACATTTTTTTGTACGTGAAAACATTTAATTGTAAAGTATAGGGGTATCATGAAAACATTTTTGTTGTCACAAAATCATTTTTGTTTTCCCGAAAACAATGCTCAAAAACATTGTCCCATGTGTTGTTTTCTTTGTCACTTCATTGTGCCAAGGTGGATTGTGCTTTTGGGCTGAATTTTACAGGGTGGCAAGCCCTGGTCCCACAGATGTGCCTTTTGGTGGTTTGGTCCAGAAACATTTAACAGGCCCATAGTTACAGCATTATGAAGTTGAGAAATTTCCCATAGGATAACATTGCAGCACCTGCAGTGCCTTTCGGTGACTGTATCTTGAAAATGATTTGAGATACGGATTTTTCACTACCCACAGCTTAGCCCACCTCAAGGTGGACTAAGCATACATGGAGGTTTTGAAGTCTTGATTACAACTGCAGTGAAATTGTTTCCATAGTTGCTATGGTTACTGAGATATTGCCAAATAAGTGTTACAAGGGTTCCTTTTCAGTAGTATGGGGCTGCTGTATGGCTTCGTACTTATGTGTAAGTGGGAGCGCAGGGCCCAGAAGGCCCATGCTCCCACAGACATGTACCATTATACAAAAAACAGGCAATTTGCAGGGAGTGCAGGGCTTGGATGGCCCGTGCTGCCACAAACACATACCACTAACCACTTACATTACACTTTCTCAAAAAGAAAGGAAATTCATTGCAAAAAATCTCCATTAATGCATCAGTTAGGGCTGATGTCACAGTGACAAAAGTTTGGAAATTCGATGTTAGGGTTACCACCCCTACCATCACCTCAGCCCTCCACCCTACAGGCAACAACAGGCATTGGGGCATGCCATTGGGTCACAAACCTAACTCTCACCCCATTCTCCTGTACTGTAGCATGTCAGCTTGTTTACACATGGAGTGGGATGAGAGTTGGGCCTGATGATCCCATGGCACACCCCAATGCCTGTTGTTCTAACAAGGGTGGGGAAACAGATGGGGTGACAACCTAACATCAAATTTCCAAACTTTGTAGCTGTGACAGCAACCCCTAACTGATGCATTAACAAATTTTTTTACAATGAATATATATACATACATATATATATATATATATACATATACTTATAAAATGAGTAATACATAAATGGTCATCTACAGCAACAGCATTGGACAAACACCATCAGGTGACCGTGCGTATATCAGAGTGCGACTGCACACCTGCAATTTTACCCCCAAAAATAATTTTGACCTTTTATAAGACAGATAAACTACTCTGAGGTGTGCAGTCATGCTCTGATATATGCACACCTTGGATGGTTGATGCACACCAAGGCATGCATATATCAGAGCACGACTGCACACCTCAGAGTGGTTTATCTATTACATATATATATATATATATATATATATATGTAGTCATCACTCAAACTCTCACCCCATTCCATGTGTAAGCAAGCTGACATGCTACAGTATAGGAGAATGGGGTGACAGGACTGATGACCTCATGGCACACCCCGACGTCTGTTGGTGTGTGGAAGATGGGGAAGTGGGGTTGGGTGGTGGGGGGAACCCTAACATTGAATTTCCAAACCTTTGTCGCTGTGACATCAACCCTAATTGATGCATTAACAAAGTTTTTTTGCAATGACTATATATATGTATATTTCTACTATACCTGTGAGTATATTTCTAGCCAAATATCAGCAGTATATTTTTGCTTGCTGGAGACCTACAGTGAAAATATCAAAATATTTACTCTGTAGGTCCAAATATACCTATAGTAGGTCCAAATTGGCTCATTCGGAACTCAGTTGCATATTCGACCTCAGTAACAGTACTAACTGTATTTAAATGTGAATAACTTTAAAATGAAAAATGATAGCATGCTACTGTGAGCACGAAAGTTGTTCAGCACAAAAATATCTACAAAATGAGTGGTGTTTCATTTCTGGCTAACTTTTAATTTTTGTTTTAGTTAGCAAAAAAAAACAGCAAAAAGTGCAATTTTCTTTTACCTTTGTGCCAAACAAATATAAATGACTTTAAATTGAAAAATGATAGCATGGTGCTTTGAGCACAAAATTTGTTCAGCACAAAAATATCTACAAAATGAGTGGTGTTTCATTTATAGATACCTTTTAGTTTTTTCATAATTAGCACAAAAACAACAGAAAACTATTTTTTTTCACATTTTGCAACAAACAAATGTGAATAACTTTAAAACAAAAAATGATAAAGTGGTACTGTGAGCAAGAAATTTGTTCAGCACAAAAATTTCTATAAAATGAGTGGTGTTTCATTTATAGATATCTTTTAGATTTTTTTATAATTGGCAAACAATGGCAAGAAACTAACTTTTTTTGTTCACGTTTTGGAGCTATGGCATAAATGGAATATGCAACCCCACTGCTGGAAATATTGTTGCTATTTTTTGTTCTCATGTCAATTGACCCAATGACATCAGTCATGGCTTTGTACTCGTGATGTTATTGGGTTAATTGGCAATCGAACAAAAAATATAGACAATATTTCCAGTAGGGGGTTGCGTATCATATCTCACTCTGTCTCGCTCTCTCTCTATATATATATGTATGTATATATATATTATAGGGGCGCAGTTGCACCCCTATATTTAGGGTTATGAAGCCACTTCTATGTTAAATTTGAAATTTTGCACATTAATACCTTTGGACTCATTCAATGGATTTGCATTAAATTTGGTATACCCGGGGGGGGCATGGTAGATCTCTTGCTTTGACAAATTTCAATTTGGTTGGACTTACGGTTTTTGCACACCAAAATGCTGAAAAATGCACTTTTTGCCAGTTATGTGGGCAGTTTTTCAGATTTCTTCCATGGCGCTGTGCAACCATTGTGTGGCGTGCTACTCTGCAACTTGGCACATTGAAAGAGCTTGGGACAAGGAACATGGCACTTTTTTGTTTATTGAAAAAATATTAATCCATTCAAAAGTTATTGAAGTTTTAAATTCCCCTTATAAGTCTATGGGAAAATTTATATGGTTATTTTGCTAAAGTAGAATGGGGTTTTAGCCATCTGGTCCCTCCTCACAATCAAAGAATTTGCAGGCTCACAATCAAAAAATCTTTGATAGCGAGGAATTCTCTGATCGCGATGGCCGTCATCTTGTTTTCATTTTGCGGTCAGAAAAAAACAAATATCTCAGCTCGGGGTGACTCTTGAAGCAAAACTATGTTGGGTTTTGCTCAGGGGTCTTCCTTCTATTGAACTATGCCTGTGGTTTCTTGTAAAAAAGTCAAAAAACAGAGTTTAAATGTTTTTAATTCTTTGATCGCGGCTTGCTAATGATCTTTGATTGTGAACCTGCAAATTCTTTGACTGCAAGATTCTTTGACCATGATCTTTGATCACAAGGGCACAACTAGATGGCCAGATTAATAAATCAAATTTCTCAGCCTAGGGGTAACTTATAATGACAAGCTAGGATTGGTTTCGCTCAGGGGGCTTCATTCTATTGAGTCATGACTGTGGTTTCATGTATTTATGTGTAAAAATTTAGTTTTAACATTTTTCATTCTTTGATCGTGAGCCTGCAACTTCTTTGACCATGAGCCTGCAACTTCTTTGATTGTGAGCCTGCAAATTCTTTGATTGCGAGATTCTTTGACAGCGATCTTTGATCATGAGGGCACAACTAGATGGCCAGATTAAAAAATCTGATTTCTCAGCCCAGGGGTGACTTATAAAGACAAACTAGGATAGGTTTTGTTCAGGGGGCTTTGTTCTATAGAGTTATGGCTGTGGTTTCATGCATTTATGTGTAAAAGTTGAGTTTTAACATTTTTTATTCTTTGATCATGAGTCTGCAACTTCTTTGGTCATGAGCCTGCAAATTCTTTGATTGCAAGATTCTTTGATCATGATCTTTGTTTGCAAGGGACGGACTAGATGGCAAGATTTGGAGGGACCAGAGAGACTAATTTTAGCAACTTTTAAAATTAAATATCTTGGAAATGGTTCGGTCTTTTAACTTGAAATTTGGAGGGTGTTGATGGGATGTCCTGTTGATGTGAATTATGGTGTTTAGGTGTCAGAAAATACATTTGTTGTGGAGATATTGTGTGGCGCAGTTTACATTTTGGGGACAGCGTTTTGCATTGTGGTAGTGGCTTGAAATTTATAGGGTAGCTAGACTTACTGTCATGGACATACTTTTCAGTCATTAAGTGTGTGAAATGTAAACAGGTGTGGAATTCTGCCACTCCAATGAATGAAAATCTCAAACTTTAAAATGTTATATCTCGGACACGGTTTGGTCTTTTATATCGGAAGTTGGAGGGTGTTGAGGGGATGTCCTGTGCATGTGAATTATGGTATTTAGGTGTTGAAAAATTAATTTGCTGCAGAGATGCTGCATGACACAATTTAGATTTATGTATAGCATTATGCATTGTGGTAGTGGCTTCACATTTATAGGGTACCTAGCCTTACTGCTATGGAGGTAATTTTCAGTGGTTAGGTGTCTGACATGTAAACAGGTGTGTAATTATACCAGTCTGTTGAATGAAACTTTGTTTTGTTTCAAGGTGGTGGGAGTGTGGGCCCCAAAGGGCCCCATGCTCCCAAACATATGCGCTCCCACCAATACATATGATATTCAGTACTTGTACTGTTATGCTAGGCAGAAATTTTTGGGCCCCGCGCTCCCACCAACTAGCACGACTTTCTACATTTCTATTCTTTCTCAAAAAGTACACAAACAAAACACCCTATCCCACCCCACATCCCCATAATGCAGGTGGGGGATAACTAGCTTTAAGGAGGTGCTTTCTCTCTCTCTCTCTCTCTCTCTCTCTCTCTCTCTCTCTCACACACACACACAGACACTCTCCTAATGAACCTTTATTCACGAGTCACTGCAATTGTTCCCCAAAGGAATTCAACTTGTCATGAAATCCTAAGTAAAAGGGCTTATGTATCCTAATACCTACAGAGTAAAAATGTGACTCTATTTAACTGTACTCCTATCTGCATAGTATTATTAGGAGCAAGTTTTCACCAGAACAGAATACCAAGTCACACAATGGCACACGACCCTGCAATCAACGCACCTGTAAGACTTGTGAGCTCATTTCTACCTCAGACTGTGTGGTTACATCACAAAACAGACAATTCAAGGTGCATGGGAGTTATACATGCACATCACAACATGTTGTTTATTTCATTCAGTGCAAAAGAGGACCACAAACAGGTTATGTTGGAGAGACAAGCCAACAGCTCTACATTAGGATAAACTCACACAGACATACTATTAGAACAAAGAAGTCTGAAAAACCAGTGGGGCACAATTTCTCCCAGTCTGACCACTCAATTTTGGATATGTCAATAATGGTCTTAAAAGGAAATCTCGAAAACACACAACAGAGACAAGCTTTAGAGGTTAAACTTATTTTACATCTTAATATGGTAGCAGATGGGACGGACGTTGATCTGGATTTCATGGGACATTACAGAAACTGACATCCACAGACTTATTCTTCAGACTGACATATTATAGGACTTCAGCATGTGTGGGATGTGGGTGTGTGTGAGTATGTATGTGTGTGGGTATGTGTTGTGAGGTACATGATATAACTGGTGTGGGGCTTGCTGTCACATTGAGGTAGGCCTCTATTTAGATACATGAAGTTACAGTGTGTTACTACTCTTACTTCACACACATAATGGATATTAATTCCTTCTTACTTTTTATCTTTGCCCTGGAGTGGGGTTGATTCTGTTGCACCATATTCAGATTACCTAGCCTGTTACTGTACATACAGGAGTGTTATCATAGACTGTCACGTATTTTTAACTCTGTGCATATTGGGGTGTGATATCTCATTTGCATGGGGGTCCTGGACAGATCTTTTTACATTAGGGTAACATTGTAGTGATTTGTGGAAATGTAGGTATGTTAGACCTCTGGTCTTACACACATACTTTATATTTACTTCTAGTTACCTTATCCTGGGGAGGGTGGCAGTTTTATTTCATTGTAGTTCTATCCAGAATCCTTGGAAGTGTTACTACGCAGATAAGAGTACAGTTAAATAGTGTCACAGTTTTGTTGTGTAGGTATTAGGATACATGAGCTCTTTTACTTAGGATTGCATGACAAGTTGAATTCCTTTGGGGAATAATTGCAGTGACTGATGTGAATAAAGGTTCATTAGGGGAGTGTGTGTGTCTGTGAGAGAGAGATAGAGAGAGAGAGAGTATCTCCTTAAAGCTAGTTATCCACCCCGCATTATGGGGATGTGGGGTGGGATAGGGTGTATTGTTTGTGTGAAGAGGAGGAGAGAAATAAAATTGTTATCACTTTTTTAGATTTCTTAGACACTTCTGGTACACCAAGTTGTTAAATTCTCAGTGTATATTGACATCAGTACATATCAGGCTACATGGTCTTAATTCCTTGGTTGGTCCTCGACTATAGTTTTTTGTTTGACACTAATACTGTCAATTTATGTTTAAATTATCATTTATAAAGTCCTGTCACCATACTA
Source organism: Neoceratodus forsteri (assembly GCA_016271365.2). Taxonomy (NCBI): domain Eukaryota; kingdom Metazoa; phylum Chordata; order Ceratodontiformes; family Ceratodontidae; genus Neoceratodus; species Neoceratodus forsteri. The sequence continues at coordinate 393,712,032 of CM057453.1, forward strand.
CAGGTTTTTGAAATTATGGGGCATGATATCTAGCTGGAGAGTACAGCTGGTTGATAGGTCCAGCTAAGGTTTACACATTATACAGTGTACACTGATGTTTTTAAGACAACTTTTACTGGTAATTTCTTGTCTCTAATGCATGCATTGAAACTTCTTGGAGTCCTAAGACATTCTTAGTATGTCTTTATCTGGGTGGGGCTTGCTTTTCAGTAATCACATCCTTATACACAGTGTGACACTCATAGCTTGATTTAAGAGTCATCTGCTCCAGCAGTGTTATCTTATGTCTATTAAATTTATATGCAGTAGGATTCTTTGTATGTGTTTTGCACCAAGCACCTTTGACCCTGGGAACCTCCTGGCTAAAGGTAATATGGTACTGTTAAACTTATCTGACATCATCATCTGTATTTTTTAAATGAGTATTTTAAACCAATGGGGATTTTTTCTGTTTTTTCTGCATGATCTAGTTGTTAAAAGTATTGTTTTCTTTCTAAACAACAGCCATTAGGCTTACGAAGAAGGACTGGTTGGTCCAAAAGCTAGAACACTTTGTTCTTGTTGTTACATTTGTGTTGGTCCATTAAAAGGTATCAAATCATTTGCATCTGGATCAGATTCTATGTGTAACTTACAGTAAGTCAAACAGAAATTAGACTCAAATGCCTACCTATCTGCAAGTCAAGCAAATGTGGTCATTATCATTCAGTTGTAAACACCTATAGTCACAGCCAGGATTCACATTGCTAGACTCTGGGTAAGTATGGCAAGTTTCCTAAATACTGGTACCTTATCCAGCTGTGTTCTGCTTGAGGTGTCTGCGTGTGTGTGTGTGTGTGTGTGTGTGTGTGTGTGTGTGTATGTATTTAAACATGTAACTTTCTACAGTATATTGCATAGCACTGTTAATCCTGGCTGCAGTGTTTTTTTTTTTTTTTCTCTGCTGTGGCTAAGCAAAACACTGTAACAAGACACTGGCCTGCTGTAGGGGCTATTAGACAACAAACCAAAGGGTACACTGTGAAGACTAACTTGGATAAGATGCAATAAAACAAACTTGAATGATAGTCCCCAGACATCATAAAACACCCAGGGAAAATTAGAAAAACTCCTCTAACAGCCTAGGCAGAAACAAAACACTGGATTGAAGTGAGAACTCAAAACTGGTAGAAATACATATATTCCTGATTTTATTTTTTTTTACTCACCAAGTATTTTTATTGGTATTTCACATACATTATACAGTACATATCTCTGTATACAACCTTTCGCATTCAGAGAGAGCATATCCCTAGGTTAAATATTAACAATATATTGTCAATATATATTATTTAGTGCAAGGATGACTTGATTAAATATAAGTCCATCATAGCCATGTGCTATATAAACATGAATCAGTTCCTTGTTTCTGTTGATTGATTGATTGTCCACATGGATCATTCCTGCACACGAAAATGTCCACTATTCACTCTAACTCTGTTGCTCCTTAAAAGAGCTGGTATTATATCCAAAAATTCAATTGATCCTAAGGTAACATATTCATATCACATACTATAATTAACATATCATTTAAACAATGATCTCAAAAAAAGAAGAAAAAAGAGAAGGGGAAGGATCAAGATTAAAAAGGCCATCAAACATGAAAAAAAAAATAAATGCATGACTTGTTTTGTGCAAAGTTATAGACTTATAATTTTAAGGTTATATTATATATTGTGGGATCCATACCAAGTTGATTCCCCCATCAAAGGCCCCTTACCATATCATTTAATAGGAGGCTGGCATCCTGAATGCTTTAATTATGCTGCCTCCAATCAACAGCATCTAACACTGTCGCACTGGGGGGGTGGAGGCAGCTGCGGTGGCAGTCCTCCTCATCTACTTCTTATTACCATGGAAGTATATACTGTTCTAGCACTGGAGTGCCGGTACGACTTTCTATAAAATCATAGTAAGGTAACCACCTGGAGTTAAATTTATCTGTCATCAACCTCAGACGTGCTGTAGCTCCTTCAGCCTCCTTAACATGGTTCACACAATTTACCCATTGAGCTATAGTTGGGGGATCTGTAGTGCACCAGTGCTGTGTAATAGTCTTTGAGGCTGCAGCTATCAGAATGTAAAATAAGTACTTTTGGATGTTCAACCTCATCTCAGATGGTGGGAGGCCTAATACAACATGCTCCGGACCCATATTTCCCTCCAGATGAAATGTCTCTTTAATAGTCTGAGTTATCTCATTCCAATAATTAGTAAGGGATGGGCACTCCCAAAGAATATGAGTAATCGAGCCTCTTGCCCCATAATTCCTTCAACAACCATCTGAGGGGGGGTATTGTATAATATTGGGAAACTGTTGGGGTTATAAAAAATCTGCTCACCGCTTTCCAACGGTGTTCCCTCCATATAGGGGAGTTGGATGTCTTGCTCACCCCCAACCAAATCCTACCCCAATCTCTCTCTGACAACTGTATGTCCAGCTCATCTTTCCACTTTCTTTCTATATGTTGAGTCTGTAACATACCCTCTCCCTCCTGTAATGCCTTATAGATATAGAAAGTGAACCCTCTCAGCTCTCTGGTTTGTGCTTTCCGAAATGTTCCTACCAAGGGTGGTATTATGGGGCTGGATAGGGCTGTCAAGCCTACCCTTGTCTCAATGTAGTGTCTACATTGCAAATATTTATAGAAATCTTGCTTTGGAAGGTTGAACTCCTGTTGTAGATCTGTGAAACTCTTCAGAACATTCCCCTATAAAAATTGGGTAAGATGAGTCAGTTCTTGTCTTTTCCAATTTAAGAAACTACTGCCTGTTTTATTCAGGGGGAAGTGGGGCAAATATGCTAAGGGTATGTAAGGCCATAATGGTGTTGGGATTTCCCATTTCTGTCGTGCCCAGAGCCAAGATTCTAGGGTATGTTTAGTTCACCTATTTTTAATTCTATTTAGATCTGATCTAAGAACTAGCCATACCAAATAATTGAGTGGTGTCTCTGGCAATGCATTATGCTCCATCTCAACCCAACTAACCCTATGGCCTGGGGATGTCATGTGCAGTATTGGTAGGGTCTGGGCTGCCAGGTAGTAATTATAAAAATGTGCGACCGCTAGGCCTCCCCATCCCTGGCCTCCAACAACAGCTCCCATCTCTTTCTGGGACATTGTCCAGCCCAAATAAATTTGCTTAGTCTCTGTCTCAATTCCTTCCACTCTCCTCGTGTGAATGGGATTGGGAGATTCATAAACAGAAACAAATATCCGGGTATTGCCTTCATCTTAACTGTCTCCTATCTATTACAAAGAGTCAATGGCATGTCCTGCCAGTGATTCAAGTCCACAAAGACCTGCTGTTTGAGAGCTTCATAGTTGAATGCATGTAACTTTGAAAGTTTAGTGGGTATCTGTATTCCCAGGTATCTTATTTTGTCTTTGGCCATAGAGAAGGGAGTACTCCAGCTGGCCTTCCAGCCTCCCCCTTCCCCTTTTCTTATCATCAGCATCTCAGATTTTGTCTTGTTCACCTTAAATCCTAAAATTCTCCCAAACCTGTCCAGGAGTTGCAAAAGTGGGGGGAGAGACGTCTCTGGATTATTTATATAAATTAAGGTGTCGTCCGCATACAGTGAAACTTTATTCATTACCCCATTTACTTTGATCCCCTCTATGTTGTTATCTTGCCTTATAGCCTGGGCCAAAGGCTCGATACATAGGGCAAACAGCAGTGGGGGCAGGGGGCAACCCTGCCTCATACCGCGCCTAACCTTAAAAACCTTTGACACTGTCCAATTCACCCTAACCCTAGCTGATGGATTTTGATAAGCTAGCATGATCCATTTTAGGAAATTACCTCCTATTCCCAAATGTAATAATATTTCTTTCATATAAGTCCAATTAATATGATCGAACGCTTTCTGTGCATCGAGAAAAAGTGCTACTTGGGGAGTATTTGTTTCTACCTAGGCTGTTATTATAATTAATAATCTTCTGATATTGTCTGAGAGGTGGTGGTGTGGTATGAAGCTGACTTGATCAAGGTGAACAAGGTGCTCAATGCCTCGTTGAAGCCTGTTGGCCATTATTTTAGTTAGGAACTTAAAATCTTGGTTCAATAACGAAATTGGCCTATACAAATCGCATGCATCAGCCGGTTTCCCTACCTTGGGAATGACTGAAATCAGGGCCTCCGTCCACGATTGTGGAAGTCACTCTTCTTCTAGAATAGAGTTCATAATCAATTTCAGTTTAGGCATGAACAGCTTCTTAAATGTCCTAAAGAACTCTACTGGGTACCCATCGGGGCCCGATGATTTACCAGCTGGTAGTTTATTGATCACTGAATATAATTCTTGTTCAGTAATGGGAGCGGAAAGGGCATTCTGTTCTGCCAAGGTGAGCTTGGGGAGGGACAGTGTCAGGAGGAACTCCTCCTTTTCCTGTACCACCACCTGCGGTTGATTGATTTCACTATATAATTTCTCATAAAACAGCTGGAATTGTGCTGCGATATCTAAGGGCTTTGTCCACTTCTGACTAGGATGGTCTCTATTCCTGATACTTTGTATACATCTAGTAGCTTGTACCTTTATAAGCCGGATAGCTAACAACTTCGATGCCCTAGCCCCTCCATCATAGTATTTCTGGTTGGTAAACCTTGAAATGCCCTCCACTTTTTTATTATCAAAAGTCTGCAGAGCTTCTCGAGCCTTAATTAACTCACCCAACACTTTTGCATTTCTAGGATTGGCCTTATGTTTCTCTTCCCTTGTCTCTATCATTTGAGTTAATTCTATCCTTTTTTTATTGTTACTCCTCTTTTTATTCAAGGCGTAGCTTATTATTTGTCCCCTTACCACTGCCTTCATCATGTCCCAACAAATCAAAGGTGATATATCAGTTATAGGAGAGTCTGATTCCAGATCTTTCAATGTGCGAGAAATAAGCTGCTGAAATACTTTATCATTCAACAAGGAGGTGTTCAGCCTCCAAATCATTTTCCTGCCTATACTACCCCAAGATACCTGCATACCTATTGGAGCATGGTCTGATAATGTTATGGGGAATATCGTAGAGGAGGTACACTGGAAGAGATCCGATTTCAGCATCCAAATCATGTCTATCCTTGAGTAAGACCTCTGAGCTGGAGAATAATATGTGTAATCTCATTCTGACCTGTGCATAGATCTCCACACATCCAGGAAATCACTATCCTCCAACAACAGCTTCAGTTTCCTAGTAGCTATTCTGTTAGTGGATGTCTGCCCCGATGAACGATCTAAGGTGGAACACAACACAGCATTGGAATTCCCTCCCAGGACTATCTGTCCTCCCGTCAACCCCCCATCTTGAGATGTAGATCTTCAAAAAACTTCTCTGTTCCTACATAGGGTGCATATACATTTATTAAATGGATCAATTGGTCCTGGATGCTATCTGTTACCTTAATAAATCTTCCTGAGGTAGCTGCTTCCACCTCCTGAATCTGAAATGGGCAATCCCTTTTGAAGAGGACCGCCACCCCAGCTTTTTTTACTGTCTCATGTGATGCTGCCTCCACCTGGCCCACCTATGCTTGTCAAAGTTTGTTGTGCTCCACTGCGCTTAAATGTATTTCTTGTAATAGGGCTATGTCGCACTTTAAATGTTTTAACTCAACTAACAATCTGGTGCACTTAATTGGTGAGTTAATACCCTTGACATATATTCCTGATTTTAACATGCAGTTTTCCTTTAAGAAGATTCAGTAGAACATAAACAGTAGTCTAGAACTGCCTGCCTGAGAATGAAGTTGGTATATTATTTGGAAAAAGGGAAGGCTAGGTCTCTTGTTATGCAATGTCCTTTAAAGTATCACACTGACTGCTCTTAGGATGTTGATGTCAAATGCTGTGAGGTGCCATGGGGAATTTGTTATGCAGGAAGTTTCAGGAAGTGTTTAACCCATTCTACTTCTAATAGCTTTCTCAAACTTTAAAAGAAAAATACACTTCATCACAGACTGTGTTTACATAGTACTGTGCCCATGATTAAAATAATTTGAACCCCATCCCCCCAAAAATGTGCCCTCACATGAACATGCATGATTTATCTGTAAAGACAATTACAAAAGTGTATTTCTAAATGCATTAGTAACAGCAATGCTTTCAAGGTTATCTGTAAAGACAATTTAAAAAAATGCATTTCTAAATGCATTAGTAAACACCAATGCAAAATTTTGAAACTACTAAAAAGACAAACTACTGTATATACATAGATAGATAGAATATGGTAAACAAAGATTGTTAATCCCAAAAGCTGAACTTTGTTTTTAGTATATAAATGTTTAAGAAATACCTGAAAGCTATTTTCCTTAGTTTTTAGACACTTCTTAGTCTTTCCTTTTGAGACACCAGGTGACTCTAATAATCATTTGTTCCAAGGGTTTTTAAGTCAGTTTGAAGGCATTTTAAGTATCTTCTGTTCTAGTCCTTAACAAAATGCAGGGAACTCCACAGAATTGTTCTGTTCCTTGGTCCACATCCCAAACTTGTGAGTCTTCTTTCAGGATAATAGATCCACCTCATGCCCCTCCGACATGAATAAAAAAAAAAGATGGGATGGACCTTTTGGAGCTTCTTGGGTGGAGGTGGGGTGGACCTAACTTCCCCCAAAAAAACAATGCTGCCTCCCACTACTCAGGTTCCAGTTCTTGTACCACCCATTTAAGAAAGAAAATAGTACCCTGCAACCATTGACTAACATGAAAGCGTATTTATTATAGGACAGAAAACATTTCTTGCAGGAGGGTAAGGCGGAGGAGACTATTTACACCTTCAGTCAGTTCCATGGACAGAAAACATGACATCACTCCTTTTGTACATGCAATAATCCTTTAGGCTCTGCCCACAGTCATAAAAAACTCCACTATTTAATAGCTGGAAAGATCATGCACATCTCTCAAACTGCCTCTAGACAAATCTAGAACACCTGCCCACGCCTCCAAATTACCTCTACTTTCTGTCTCACCCTGCACCATCAGTTTAATTACTCCTAAAGTGCTACTTTATAACAAAAAATAACTTACTGGTTTTAAATGACCTCCTCAATGACAGCTGCATACTCCTCTAGTGAAGCTTGTGCACACTACAAAACAGATGTTGCATCTCTCCAATGGCAAACTGCAAAACTTTAATTATTTAAAAAAAATAAAGCAACTGACATGTTATGACCTGCTTTGACCATAAAACACAGCATACTAACAAATCATCATAGGATCTTGCTAAAACAAGATTGGAGCCACCATGTTTTTTTCCATGAAGCACTCTGTCATAACTCCATCGATCAAAACATTTCAGCCAAAAACAATGCACACTCACAATGTAAGGACATTGCACCCCTGCACATTCATAGTAACCCACATAGCAACTGGCCTCTGATGCTGACACGCACAGAACAGCTCACCAAAATGTCACTGCTACTTTCATATTTTAAAAGCAAATCACAGCGTTAAAAAGATAAATTATTCTTTAAAAAACACAAGCCTATTGTACATATAAGTTGCAAAAAATGTTGTTATTGCATCAGGTAAGGTTAAAACAACAAAAGTAGGGAATTGTGGTGTTAGTGTTTCCAACCCTAATACCCCCCCACCCTGCACATGTGAAGAGGCATCAGAGACAGCATTGGGGTTCTCTGCCCTAACACTCACCACATTCCATTAAAAAATAAGCTGGGTGGGTGCAGCATAGGAGAACGGGGTGAGAGTTAGGGCTGGTGATCCCAATGCCGCCCCGATGTCTCTTTGTCTGTACAGGGTGGGGGTGGGGCATTAGGGTTGGAAACCCTTGTGCCACATTTCCCTACTTTTGTCACTTTAATCCTAACAAGATGGTGGCTGATAAGAAAGGAATTTTTTCCCATGAAAAAGGATTCTAAGGATCCTTTTTTGTGAGCTATCCAGAAGACTAAACTGAGTATGCTCAGAACCTGAAATTTGAAAATGTAATAACTTTGGAATGGATTAATATTTTTTCACAAAATCAATGCTTTCTTGTTCTTTCAGACAAGCTCTTTCTACCCAGAAGATGTCAGATCAAAATTCTAAATGATTTGGCCACAGCACAATGAGGACAAAACAGCCAAAAAAGGCAAATTGTTGAATTTTTTCACAATGTGCAGCACAGAATCCACCAATCTGACCAACATGAAACTTGTCACATCAATAGACCTACCACACAGGATATTGCATTCCAAATTACATGCAAATCCATTGAACGGTTGCAAAGTTATTAAAGTGCAAAATGTCAGGTTTAACATTAAAGTGCCTGCTCAACCCTAACTTTAGGGATGTGACCGTGCCCCTATAATATGGAACATGCAAGAGGAACCCTGTAGAATAACTGATTTATTAGTACTTGAGCACTTTGACCTTGGCACATCACTTGTGGCTTACGCCACTCGTGAAGTTACCTGAGGTCCTACTGCTCTTGTACAAATAAATCAGTTATCCCACAGGTCCATATTGCATATCCCTTAATTATGTATTATAGGGGCATGATAGTGCCCCTATAGTTAGGGTTGGTACAGCCTTTCAATGTTAAATCTCAAGTTTTGCACCTTAATAACTTTGGCATTTTTTAACAAAATTGCACAAAAATTGGTATGTGCTGTCATGTTGCCAGTGTTGCAAGATGTGAAAGCTTCATGACAGCAGCTTTTACAGTGTTTGTGATATAAAGTGGTCAAAAAGCCACAAATGTCAAAAAGCCACATTGTTAAAAATAAGATACTAGATCTAGAAAAGGCTTATATTAAAACTCAGACAAAATATAACAATAAAGGTAAAATTCCTTCCTGGTTAAATAATGATATCCGTAGGAAAAGTAAACATAAGAAAAAACTATTCACTCATTTAAAAAAATGTACAACAGTTACAAAAGAACTCATACTGGGACAATATAGAACTGCAGTTAAAGAACTAAAAAGGACTATGAGGAAGGCAAACATGCAACCTCGAGTTCCGTATAGCCCACTCTAAAGATATCATGAATCTCTATTTTCCTATCTCAATACCAAAAGCAGTAACAGACAAATAGGACCACTGACCAATGGCATAAACACCATCACATCTGATAGAGAGACAGCTGACACATTTAACGCCTATTTTGCATCAGTATTCTCAAATCATAAAGTCACAACTAATACAAACTCTATCACATCAGGCTGTACTGAATATAACGACACCATAGCTATTTCTGATGTAGTTTCTTTGTTAAAAATTTTAAAATCAAAACCTAGCTGTGGTCCAGACCTCATTAATCCTAGATTTTTGATTGAAACAGCTGAAAACATTGCTCTACCACTCTCCACTATCTTTAATAAATCATTAGGGGAAAGATCAGTTCCATTCAATTGGAAAACTGCCACAGTTGTGCCTATACTTAAAAAGGGTAACCGTTCCATTGTGAACAATTACCACCCCATCAGCCTTACTTCAATCCCATGCAAAGTAATGGAAAAAATGGTCAAAAGCATATTAGAGGAAGAAATTAAAAATTTAGGCATTGTTGACCACCACAACGTGGGTTCAAGCAAGGCTATTCTTGTACTGCCAACTCAATAGCCTTTTATAATGTTGTCAATAAAGAACCAGATAATAAGATAATAAATAATAATAATAATTTAATTTATATAGCGCCTTTCACTGTATCAAGGCACTGAACAAATTAATTAAAACTTCAACATTCAATACAAAGCATCAAAACCATAAATATTATAAAATATATCATAAAAACATAATAAATTACAATAAAATTCCACACATTTTACAATACATATTAACTTTCCAAGAAGGCCATTCTCCATAAGTGTGTTTTCAATTCCTTCTTAAATATCTCCACGGAGGTGCATTCCCGTAACCGGCATGGTAGATTTCCATGGATGACATTCTCCTGGACTACAGCAAGGCTTTTGACTAGTTTACTCACAGTATTCTCCTAGCTAAGTTATCAGATCTGTTTTTCTTGCAACATAATAAAATTGATTAATTGAAGGTTAACCGACAGGACCCAACATGTTAGGATCAATGGTACATATTCCAGTAATGTGGGTGTGAGTAGTGGTGTGCCACAGGGGTTGGTTCTGGGCCCTGTGCTGTTCAATATCTTCATTTCAGATATGCAGATTAGCTGCAGAAACATTCTTTCAAAATTTGCTAATGATACAAAATTAGGTGGTAGGGAGGACTCTAACTATGACATGGACTTATTAGTAAATTACCTTTCAGCAATACAGCATTGGGCAAAGAAAAACAATATGACATTTAACACTGACAAATGCTCTGTTCCCCACTTAGGTTACAACAATCCCAAACAAACATATGAACTATACAATATTATAATTAAATCTTCAATATGTGAAAGAGACTTGGGCATTCTGATTAACTACAAATTATCCTCCTCTAATCACTGTAATCATGTAACTAAAACTGCCAACTCACTTCTCAGATGCATTAACCATATATTCATATCTAAGACAGAAGAATGTATCATCCCACTGTTTAAAGCATACATCAGACCATATACAGATTATGTGTCACCAGTGTGGAGTCCATACATGATCAGGGATATTCAAATGGTCAAAAGAATTCAGAGAAAGGCAATAAAAATGGTTCCCCATTTAGCAACATTACCATATCCAGAGAGGCTTCAGAAAACAGGCCTGCACTCACTGGAGTTTAGGCGCTCTAGATTTGATCTTCTGTTCTTATATACAGTTCTCAAATCACCCTCTCTGATGGAATAATGTGGAATTGTCAAAACACCAAGAAAAATATCACCTAGACTTCACAATCAACAATTAATGGTGAATAAAGCAAAAACAAACAAGAAGCCTTATTTCTTTTTGGTAAGAAAACCGAGGCTCTGGAACCAGCTACCACAAGAGCTAGTACATTGTACTACTTTTGAATCCTTTAAAAAGGGTGTAGATCATTGGCTCTCCAAAAATTACAAAGTATAATTTCCCACAAATGTGGGGGACAATCAAAATAGGCTTCAAAGCTTCCTTTTGTCCTTACTTACCTAGTAAAACCTAGTAATAGAATAACATTGATTTTTTTTTGTTCTCGTCTACTACACACAGAGAATGAAGGTTTTCTCTGACATTTTCAGGGATTATGGGGTGTGTGCCAAGGGTGTGCCTTTAGATGGTTTAGTGTAAAAATATATTACCAGTTTTGAATTATAATGATTTTTTTGATAGATGCAGAACAGGCTGCTCAAATGCTAAATAACATTTACCATTCAAAAATGTTAAATAACATTTACCATTCGAACAGTGAAGTGCGAATGGTAAATAGCATTTAGTGTTCAAACTTTACTATTTGAACATTAAATGTTCGAACAGTAAATACCATGTACTGTTCGAACTTTACAATTCGAACAGCAAACAGCCATTTACCGTTCACACTTTACTGTTCACAGTTTTCACTTTTCAGTTCAGATTCCACCATCTTGTTTTCAGTTAGTGAGAGTGGAAAAGTTAAATATTTTAAATAATACTGCCCTTAGGTAAACACTAACAGTTGTGTTTACTTAATTGGGGCCCAAGGAACATGATGCTGACATTATTTTGCCTGTATGGGACCCCAAAATATGTTTTTATTGGGAAGTAGTGTCTGCCACAAATTGTGTGTGACAGTATGGTTGGTGGGGTAGATTTTCAGTAAATAGCCCCTACTCACTTTTGGGGCAAACAGACCTCATGATCATATTCCTCAGCCCCTGATTAGATAAACACCAAGTGTTTACCTAACAAATGCTTGATTTCCCCCTTTTACTTCTTCTAAGGGGAATGGGGCTGAGAAATGTTAATTATAAATACTGGAAGCTCTGCCAACATTGGGGTGCCCGATCCTGGTGTTGGCAGCTAACATCACTTCCCATCTGCCAGTGTGGGACACTGGGGAGCCCACTCCCTGTGTCCCCAGTATGTTCTCCCCCTCAGCAGTGTGCCCTCTTCCCTTACAGTTTGCTGACAGTGGGGTGCCCAATCTCTGTTTCAGCAGTAGCCCCCCTACAGTGTGGGACACTGGGTAGCCCACTGACAGTGTCTCCAGTTATGTCCTATGCCTCCCTTTACTTTGGGACACTGGGGAGCCCACTCCCTTTGTCCCCAGTTGTGTCCACCCCACCAGTATTGTGGGACACTGGGGTGTCCACTCCCAGTGTCCCCAAATGGTAATATGTTCCTGGAAAAAAGAAAACAGTCCCCCAATGTCTTTTTCATTTTTATTAATCCTAAAAAAAGAAAACAGTCCCTCATCATCTCCCCTGTCTCCCTCCCCATCCTGACCCTCCCTCTGTGCACCCTCCTCCCCTCAGTCCCTTACCCCATATTTACATTCACAGGTTGGCAGCTGTCATCTTCTCTGGCCCAGGACATGTTTGCACTCTTGAAAGCTAAACCACAAACTGAGGAATCAAGGTAAGTGCTGTATAATGGCAGGCAATGGTGTTTTAAACCTATGTTGCTATCTTAGCCATTTTTTGGTATTTTTTTACCAAATTTTCCACATGGGCTTTTTGGGACCCTACCTCATGAGCACTGACACTGTCATTTCATTACTCAGTCCAGAAAGGTGATTTCATGGTCACCGCACAGAATCATCTTTTCTGACCAAATTAATGAAAATGACATCACCACTGTTCGTAGGATGGGAACCCAACAAGCCCATGTTGAAAATTTGGTGCAAAAATACCCCAAAACACCCGAGTTATGCACAGTCATTGACATTTTGCTATGCACACTCATAACTGCCACTATTTTTAATATTTTCACTCCAAATTTTCAACATTGCCATTTTTCCACAGCACCTCATGAACAGTACAGCTGTCATTTCAGACTTCCTGACCAACACGTGTTCGCACCTGTAGCATGGAATGGTACGGTTGCTGCTTGAAATCACCTTTTTGGGATCAAGTAATGAAATGACAGTACCAGCATTCATGAGGTGGTGTCCTAAAAAGGGCATGTTGAAAATTTGGGGTAAAAATGTCCAAAAATGGCTGTGTTATGGGCATTCATAGAAATCTCATGATGCACTCTCATAATGCTGTAAATTTACAATATTTTCACCCCATATTTTCAGTATAGTCTTCTTAGTATCCCACATTATGAATGCCACAGCTGTCTTTTTTCAAATCCTAGCCAAAATGTGGTTTCACACCTGTGGCATACAGTGGCATTGTGGTTGCGCAGAATTATGTGTTGGTGGGGATTTGAACATTTTCTGTACTGGGTACATGTGGTGAGGTGATAAGAAGGTTATGTTGGACATTTGGTGGGAAAATTATTTTAGATGGCACAGTTCTGACTATTTCTTGCAATTTCGCTATGCCTGCTCATAACGTTGTGCCTGGAAGTGTAGGGGCTGTAGGTCCCTGCATTTCCCCAACTTGACACACATGCACATCTATGGAGGGATGGGAGCACAGGTTCTGAAGGACTCTGTGCTCCCACCCCTAAAGACATTTCCAACACCTAGATACATTTGCGCATCTGTAGAGGAATGGGAGCACAGGGTCTGAAGGACACTGCTCTCCCACCATAAAATACAAATACTCTTATACTATCTCAAAAAGTAAGAAGGCTTGTCCCTTAAAAGACAGGCACCATTGTTCTAGGCCTGGAACTTTGAAGGTGCTCGGAAGGTAAAGGGAGGAGTTTAGGGCAGGGAGAGGGGGGTGGGGTGGGAGATGCTATGACGTCAGAGGGGTAGAGTTAAGAAAGAGAAAAAACAGAGAAGAGGGGCTCGGCTGAAGGGCTATGACATCAGGAAGGGGTGAAGCAGGAGACAAAGGGGAAAGGAAAGGGATAGGCTGGAGACAGTGAGAGAGAGGGGAATTAGGGCAAAGGAGGAGGTGCTTGTAGGGTTCATAAGGTACTGCATGGGATAAGATCACCCTCAATTTTGCTATCCAGAATTTTGTTTGGACAGCACATCAGTTGATTTCTGAATTGTTCCTGGATTAACAGTTTGAGTGGTAAGTTATTGGTTGTACTTAAATCTAGGCCCCTAGAATTCTGTAGCCACAGAATTTTGTGCATAACTTGCAACCTACCGCAGAACTTCTGCAGTGCCGTAGAATTCACTGTTCTTGGTGACTCTTTATTAATATTTTCATTTATCCATAGAATCTGGTTCCCTTCCCCTCTTTCTTCATCCAAAACCCCCCTCTATGCTCAGAATGTGATGATATCAGTGCTATAACATCATACATTAGCTAATAAAATGGCTGCATTCTGCCACAGAAATGAATGGTCACTTATCTATCACAACTCCCACTGCCAGAGGCGGTGGCACAGCACATCAGACACGGTGATATTTGCTTAACCTGCACTACAACCTAATATAATTTTCAGTTTTACATTATTGCTCTAGGGCCAGTTTAAAACCTTGACAATAGCATAGACCTGTTAAGTCCATACCTTACTTTGTACAAACTTATTTGTACCTTTAAGGTATAGAGATGCCTTATGAAATGAATAACTGGTAAAATGAATTAACCCATCGCTTTTAAGAAAAATAAAGTATTTATGCCCAGAAAAGTGGAGTATAATAATGTGTAGACCTGTAGAAGCAATAGACCTGTTAAATAAATAATTGTGCTGTACACATTTTTGCCAGGGTTATTAATTACATATTGTCATTGGTTGAGAGAATCACCTAAAAGTTATGCAGAAATATTGTGTGCAGGGCCAGCTGTTAGGCAAGAGGGTAGCATGTTGTGTTCCTGTGCCAGCAACTCAAGTTCAGAGATGAGCTTTGGGAGTTGCCTGGGCAGCACAAGGATGGGGGAACACACCACTGCTCTGAACCGGAAAGGTATGGCGCAGTGTTCTGTCACATGGGGGACACATTGTGATGTGCTGGAGAGCTTTATCTCACAATGGGTTCACATGCATGTCATGGCCTGATACTGTTATGTAGTGTGTCAGGGGAAGCAGGTTGGCATAAAAAATGAGTTTTACAGTATCTCCTCTATTCTGTTTATTCCATTTCCATGAGGATGCAGTTTCATGGAAATAAAATTATATATATATATATATATATATATATATATATATATATATATATATATTATAGTAGCACAATAGTGCCACTATAGTTAGGGTTGAGTACCCCATATAAGGTTAAAGTGTGAAATTTTGCAGTTTAATACTTTTGCCACTGTATGATGGATTTGCCTGAAATTTGGCAGGCATGGAGCAGTACCATAGATCTCTAGATCTGCTAAGTTTCATAATGGTCAGATATACGGCTGTGGAGCTATAAAGTGAAACAGAAAATAGCATTTACACCTTTTTGCGCATTCTTTGCTCACTCCTACAGGTCACATGGTTTGTGTAACCAGTCTAAAATCTTCAGGGAACATGCAGCCACTGTCCCCAATGTGCCTTTCGAAGATTTCATGAAAAAATATTAAACGGTTCAAAAGTTATTCAAACCACAAGTTTCCCATTATAGTCAATGGGAAAAGTTAACAAAATATTCAATAGTGTCGCAAATGCAGTTTTTAGTGTCGCAAATGACCCCTGTAGTGTCGTGAGTCAGCCATTTTTTTTTTTCAGTTACTGGTCACAGAAATGCTTGGCATTTAAATTTGGGACCTTCTAGGGACACAGGGCAGGATTCACTAAAGGGTAAGAAGGACCCGCAGCTGCGGGAAAACCTTGGTGCTAGTGGGAATCCACCTGCAAAGCTGCAGGTCTCCCGCATCTGCAGGTATTCACGAAGGTGGGGCTGGAGTGTGACCAGCTCCATGGAATATGGCAGCTTGTGAATGCTGTTGCCATGGACAGCACCGCAGCTGCGGAAGGCTGCTACGGTCATTGGGACTCGCCGTAGCACCCTCCGCAACTGCTGCGGCTGTGAATCACTACTGTCATAGCTGTGGGTGATTCCAGTCCACAAAAGCAGTTGCAGAGGGGAACTTAGAGAACTTTCCATCGTGAATCCTGCCCACAATTCTTTTTGTGTTCACCTAGTCAAGCCCTGAAGATGCTAGTCATGTTTTTTGGAGGGGGGGGGGTTAAACACCACAGAAATATATTATGGAAATTTTTGTAAACTGTAGTGTCACAAAGTAGTGTCACACCTGCAACACTTTTGTGATTTTTTTTTTTTGCAAAAGTGTCGTGATTTGCGACACTACTTTGTGACACTATGCCCAAAATAACAGGAATTCTTTACCACTCTGCTACAAAAGAATGGTTTGGTCTTTTGGGCTGAAAATCGGAGGGAAAAAAGCTAACATCCCACAGATGTGCCTTTTAGTAGTTTGGTTGCAAAATATTACAGAAATGCAAAGTTACAGTACTCCAAAGTTGACAATTTTTCCCATAGACTAACATTACGGCATCCATCTAACCTTTGGGGGCCCGTATCTCGGAAACGCTTCCAGATATGGACTTTTTGTCAGAAAGGTGCTTAGCCCCCTCCACTAGGAGCCTAAGTGCAAAACTAGCCAGGAAAGTCATAAATTACATGAAATATTTATTTGTTTCCTATGTCGTACAGTCCCTGAGATATAAGCAATTTAGTACTTCAAGTGCTCATTTTCTGCTCCGAGGCCAATTATTAGGCATACATTTTTTGTATTCACTGTGTTTCTCTATGCAGCTGTTGGGGGGAAAAAAGGGTGTGCACTTTTGTTACTGTTACAGTTAGCGTTTCCACTTGCGTTTCCATAACCGTTTGTGTTAGCATTCCCATCTATGCCACCGTGTGCGTTACCCTTTGCATTTTCATTTGTGTTTGCGTTACTGTAACCATTTGCATTTCCATTACTGTTTCTGTTTGCATTTCGTTTTGCATCACTGTGTGCATTACCATTTACATTTGCATACATGCTTCGGTTTGCATTTGCATTTGTGTTTCCTTTGGCATCATCGTTGCTGTTACCGTTAGCATTTGTGTTTCCAATTTCGGTACCATGACCGTGCACATTACCATTTGCGTTTCTGTATGCGCTTGCGTTTGTGTTTCCATTTGTGTTACTGTTCGCTTTGGCGTCATCGTTGCTGTTACTGTAACTGTTTGCATTTCCAATTGCATTACCATTACTGTTTGCGTCTTCATCACCATTTGCGTTTCTGTTGCCCTTAGCGTTTTCATTTATGGTTGCGTTTCTGTTGTCAATTGCGTTACTGTTTCCTTCTGCAGTGCCGTTGCCTTAACCATTTGCATTTCTGATTGCGTATGTGTTACCATTTGCATTTTTCTTACCATTTGCGTTTTCTTTGGTGTTACCATTTATATTTGTGCTTGCGTTTCTCTTACCATTTGTGTTACCATTTACGTTTGCGTCACCATGTGCATTACCATTTGCACTTGCGTTTGTGTTACCGTTAGTGTTATGCTCCCACCGCCACATTCCATTCACTATTTATAGTGCTCATTCTCAAAAAGAAGAGAAATTCGTGGCAAAAAACTCCATTTAATGCATCAGTTAGGGTTGTTCCACAGCGACAAAAGTGAGAAAATTCAGTGTTAGGGTTGCCACCCCTTGCACCCCAAGCCCACCCTGTCCCCACCAACAGGCATCGGGGTGTGCGTTGGGGTCATTGGTCCTAACTCTCACCCCATTCTCCTATACTGCACCACCTCAGCTTCTTTACACATGGGATGGGGTGAGAGTTAGGACCCATGACCTCAAGGGACTATCAGACCACAAGGGCAAGGGATATTATTTATACATCAGAAACATAGAATTTGATGGCAGATAAGGATCACTTGGCCCACACAGTCTGCCCATTTCCCTACCTAATGGATAAGATGCAGCTCCTAGTTAACCAGCAGCTTATTTCCTCCTACCCCCCCACTAGAATTGCCTTATGTCTGTCCCATGTATTCTTGAATTCCCCCACTGTTTTTGACTCCATGACCTCCTCAAGAAGGCCGTTCCATGCATCCACAATCCTTTATGTAAAAAAATACTTCCTCACATTACCTCTGAGCTGTTCTCCCCTCTATCTTCAAATTGTGCCCACTTGTTCTTGCACATCTCTTTTTCTGAAAGATGCTACCCTCTTGGACTTTGTTGATTCCCTTCAGGTACTTGAAAGTTTGTATCATGTCCCCCCTCTCCCTCCTTTCCTCAAGGGTATCCATATTGAGCTCCTTTAGTCTCTCTTTGTATGGCTTCTGGTGCAGACCCTGTACCATTTTAGTTGCCCTCCTCTGTACAGCCTCTATCCTGTCTATGTCCTTGCTGAGATGTGGTCTCCAGAACTGCATGCTATACTCCAGATGGGGTCTCACCAACTTTCTGTACAGAGGGAAAACAACTTCCTGTTTTCTACTGGTGATGCCTCTCCCTATGCATCCCAGTACCCCCCCCCCAGCCCTCCTTACTGCCTTCTTACATTGCTTGCCAGCCTTTAGGTCACCTGATATGACTATTTATTTATTTAGATTTTGTTCACCAGGTAAACCCACTGAGACCAAAGATCCCTTTTTCAGGGGCGACCCGGGGTGAATACACCACCAACTTTACATTATGTACAGTGTACAGCTTCGAAGATACATATACAGTTCATATATAAGGTACAGCATACAGTTAAATTAAATTAAAAACAAAAATATTGTATATACAGTTCATACAGGAGGTTGCATAAGGATGTAAGGTGAAATACAGGTTGTAAGGAGAAATACAGTTGATAGAGGTTAGTTAGCACCAGGGGCACCATAGGTTCGTAGATGGTCACATAGGGTCTTTCCATTTTTGTTGTTGTTAGGATCTCACCCTCCATTGTGTACTCTTCCCCTGGGATTTTGTTTCCCAGGTGTATTACTTTGCACTTCTTTACATTGAATTTAAGTTGCCATATATTTGACCATTCTTCCAACCTTGCCAGGTCCCTTCTCATCCTTTCCACCCCACCTTGTGTATCAAGCCTGTTGCAGATCTTTGTGTTGTCTACAAAGAGACACACTTTTTCTTCCAGTTCCTCCACAATGTCACTTATGAAGACATTAAAAAGGACTGAACCCAGTACCGAACCCTGCAGTACCTCGCTAGTAAACCCCTTTCTTTGGAGTGGACTCCATTTACTATTACCCTCTGTGTCCTGTTGTCCATCCAATTTTCTACCCAGGCTACCATCCTGGGACCCATTCCCATGCTGGCTAATTTGTTTATTAATCTTTTGTGTGGGACTATGTCAAATGCCTTGCTAAAGTCTAGGTAGACCATGTCCACAGCCCCTCCCTGGTCTACTACTTTGGTCACCCAGTCAAAGAAATCTATTAGATTCATCTGACATGACCTTCCCACTGTGAATTCATGCTGCCTTGGGTCCTGTGCTCCGTTGGCCTCTAGGTACTCAACAATTCTTTCTTTCAGAAGTGATTCCATAATTTTCCGTACCACTGAGGTCAAACTAACAGGTATGTAGTTTCCTGCATAATGGGGCAACGATAGTGCTTGTAACACTAGTGACCTGAGTTAGAGAATGAGTCAGTCATTGGAGGGCTGGTTGGGGAAGTGAGCTGAGTGTCCCAGAGGACACTCTCCACCTCGGGGGGGGTTGCTCTTCTTTGTGCTGCTGCCACCTGGGTGACCACAAATGACAGTGCAAGCAGAGCCATGAAACTGGGGGTAGATGTTGATGACCTTTGATGTACAGACATATGTGCATGTATGCATGCATGCCAAGATCCCTTCTCAGCATCTGCAAGGGGAAAAATTGGGAAAAGGAGCCACAGCAGGAGAATATCCAACCCTTGTCACAGGCCCCACACTACCAACCATGGTACTGTCCCTTGAGTTCTACCCAGTCTCAGTAGGAAGGTAAGAGGGGGGCCCTCTGATGGCCCTACCCCTCCGAGGTAATCCAGGGGTGTAAGAGGGAGAGGTAAATCCCTTAGGGGAGGTGATGGAGCTGGATGAGTTGTGTAGGACTGGTGGAGCAGCTAGAAACATAGACATTGATGGCAGATAAGGACTGCTTGGTCAACCCAATCTGCCCATTTCCCTACTTATTGGATAAGCTGCAGATCCTAGTTAACCAACAGCCTACTTCTTCCTACCCACCACTAGAATTGCCTTATGCCTGTCCAATGCATTCTTGAATTCCCCCACTGTTTTTGACTCCATAACCTCCTCAGGAAGGTCGTTCCATGCATCCACAACCCTCTCTGTGAATAAATACTTCCTCACATTACCCCTGAGTCATTCCCCTCTATCTTCAAATTGTGCCCCCTTGTTCTTGCACATCTCTTTTTCTGAAAGATGCTACCCTCTTGGACTTCGTTGATTCCCTTGAGGTACTTGAAAGTTTTTATCATGTCCCCCCTCTCCTTCCCTTCCATGACGGTATATATTTTAAGCTCCTTTAGTCTCTCTTCGTATGGCTTCTGGTGCAGACCCTGTACCATTTTAGTTGCCCTCCTCTGTACAGCCTCCATCCTGTCTATGTCCTTGCTGAGATGTGGTCTCCAGAACTGCATGCAGTACTCCAGATGGGGTCTCACCAACTGTCTGTACAGAGGGATAACAACTTCCTGTTTTCTACTGGTGTTGCCTCTCCCAATGAATCCCAGTATCCCTCCAGCCCTCCTTACTGCCTTCTCACATTGCTTGTCAACCTTCAGGTCATCTGATATGACTACTCCCCCGGTCCCTTTCCATTTTTGTTGTTGTTAGTACTTCCCCACCATTGTGTACCTTTCCCCTGGGTTTTTGTTTCCCAGGTGCATTACTTTGCACTTCTTTGAATTGATTCTAAGCTGCCATACATTTAACCATTCCTCCAACCTTGCCAAGTCCATTTTCATCCTTTCCACCCCACCTTGTGTATCAAGCCTGTTGCAGATCTTTGTGTCATCTGCAAAGAGACATACTTTTCCTTCCAGTTCCTCTGCTATGTCTTTTATAAAGACATTAAAGAGGACTGGTCCCAGTACTGAACCCTGTGGTACCCTGCTAGTAACCCCCCTTTCTTCAGAGTGGGCTCCGTTTACTATTACCCTCTGTGTCCTGTTGTCCAGCCAATTATTTACCCAGGCTACAACCTTGGGACTGACTTCAAGGCTGGCTAACTTGTTTATTAATCTTTTGTGTGGGACTGTGCCAAATGACTTGTTAAAGTCTAGGTAGGCCATGTCCACAGTCCCTTCCTGGTCTGCTACTTTGGTCATCCAGTCAAAAAATCCATTAGATTCATCTGACACAACCTTCCCACTGTGAATCCACGCTGCCTTGGGTACTGTGACCCATTGTTCTCTAGGTACTCAACATATCTTTCCTTCAGAATTGATTCCATCATTTTCCCTATCACTGAGGTCAAACTAACAGGTCTGTAGCTTCCTGCCTCTGCCTTGCTCCCACTTTTGTGAAGTGGAATCACATCTGCCCTCCTCCAGTCCTCAGGTACCACACCATCCTCCCATGATTTGTTAAAGAGAGTGGTCAGTGGTGTCACTAGTTCTCCCCTTAGTTCTTTTAGAATTCTGGGGCGAATCCAGTGAGGCCCTATTGCCTTGTCCACCTTCAATTTTAAGAGTTCTTTCAGAAACCTTTTTTCTGTGAATGGACTGATATCAACCCCCCCTATCAAGAGTGTTTCTATTGTTTGGTTTAGGTACCTCCCACTCCTCTTCTTTTGTGAATACTAAGCAGAAATATTCACTCAGTATCCCTGCTTTTTCACTGTCACCCTCTGCCCACATTCCATCCCCTTTATTAAGTCTCAGTATCCCTCTTTTGGTCTTTCTTCTCTCCCTAATGTACCTATAAAAGGTTTTATCCCCCTTCTTAACACAGTTGGCTATCTTTTCCTCAGTCTGGGCCTTTGCAATTCTGACTGCTTTCCCTGCCTCCTTCTGTTTTAATTGATATAGTTCTCTGTCCTGCTCCTTCTGTGTTTCCTTATATTTCCTGAATGCTATCCTTTTCTCCTTAACCTTCCCTGCCACCTCTTTTGAGAACCATAGTGGCTTTTTCCTTCTTTTTGTTTTGTTGATTTGCTTTGCACAAAGGCTTGTTGCCTCTGTGATGGCAGTTTTAATTTTTCTACATTGTTCTTCCACTCCTGCTTCTTTCCTGTTTGCTAGTGCTTTTCTGAGGCACTCTCCGATTTTGCCAAATTCAGCCCTCCAAAAGTCCAACACCCTTGCTTTTGTATGGCTTGACTCTACAGATGTGTTTATTGTGAACCACACTGTTTGGTGGTCACTTGTTCCCAGATGGCTACCCACTTCTAAATCTGAAATCCTCTCTTCATCCCCATTTGAGAGTACCAGGTCTAAGATTGCTCAGATTTATGTGATAATGGTGAAAGCCTAAAGGTGATCACCGTTGTCATGAAACCACAGTCACGAAAATCAATTTTGGCACTCTGACTCAACAAAGCAGTTGCCAGGGACTTGTTTTTAAATGTTGTATGTGGGGTGTCCCCGCACCCCCTACTTAAAGATTCTCAACTCCAGGGGTGCATGTCGGGGTGCAAAACCCATCAAAAACAATTCACTGGAGTGCAACAAAAATGCAACAGTGCCCGGCCCTGAACCCATCACCCTGCCCACCGATGCAGCCACCCACCCACCCACCCACCATGCCAAGGGACCAGCTCAACAACCCACCTAGGCATCACCCCTCACAATCCCACCTGCCCCTTGCTGTACTTGCTCGCTCCACCCCACGCAAGTATGTAGAGTGACATCCCATTGCTATATTCACTGATCCCCCATCTGGTCACCCTACCCCATCAGTACCCCGGATGACATGCACTGGGGATTGAGTCATTGTTATTGCAGGCAACCAATCGCCAAAGCACATGTCGCAGGCTACTGATTGCTCCCTCCTGAGTGGGTTTCAGCATTAGTTGTCTGAGGCCTGCCCCCTGTAGGGCATCAAGAATGACCCTGCTCTTGGATGTGGCTGCAGTAAAGGTGCTCCAGTTAACATATGGCATATTCAGGTCCCCCTTCAACAATATCTCTCCTTTCTCTGCCATTCTAAGGATTCCGTCTATCATTTCCTTGTCCATTGCCTCTCCCTGAGACAAGGTTCTATAAACAACCCCTGTGTGGTTTGTGGTGCCATTTTCTGTCTCCAGGGTGACCCACAGTGCCTCCTCCCCTCCCTGTTTACCCTTTAGTTCTGTTGCTTTGATTCCTTCCCTTATGTAGCCAGCTACTGCTCCTCCTCTTTTACCCTTCCTGTCCCTCCTGTTGATTGTGTTCCCTGGAATATTGACATCCCAGTCATGATTCTCTGTGTACCATGTTTCTGTGACTGCCACAATATCCAGGCATCCCTCTTCCATCAAGGCCACTAGTTCAGGGAGCTTGTTACCCAGACTATGGGCATTGGTACTCCTCGCCCTCCATTTTTTGTTGGTCTTACCCCTTTTAGGTCCATACCTGTCATTACTGCCTTTGCCTTTTTTTGGATTTAATCCTGTCCTGCTCCCTAGCAACTTCTGTATCTTTGTGTCTACTTCACTAATTACCCTGTTTTGTGGGGGGGGGGGTTGCTGGGATTTCCCTGCTTCTCTTTAGTGCCTCCCTCCTTGGCTAGTTTTAAAGCTTGCTAATGAAGCATTTAAACCTATCACCTAGGATCTTGGTTCCCCTCCCAGACAGATGCAGACCATCATGCCAGTATAGGCCTGTATCTCTCCAGGTGGACCCCCAGTACCCAATGAAGCCAAATCCCTTAGCTCTGCACCAGTTTTTCAACCAATCATTGAATCCCATGGTGCAGAGTACCCTATCCTCACCCATGCCATAGACAGGCAGCACTTCTGAGAAAGTTGCCATGCTTGCTACATGTCTAAGGCCCGGCCCCAATTCCACAAACTCCTGCTGCACTGCTCTGATCCCATTCTCAGCCAGGTCATTTGTCCCTAGGTGGACAATGACATCCAGCTCCCTCCCCATGCAGCTGCTCCTACAATCCTGAGGGTTAACTTCCTGTTTCTCCAAGCCATGGCCCCAGACAGGCACTTTACCTCCCTCTCCTCTCCCTCCCCCAGTTCTACTCCCCTAGTGACTGAGTCCCAAATCAGGAGTTGTTCCCTTCCCCTCTGAGTTTTCTGTACCACCCTTCTGTGGGTCACCTTTGTGGAGGTTACCAGCATCCTCCTTGGTCTCCACTGCAGGTGCCTCCATAGAGGAACCATGCTCCACCAGAACAGTGAATGAGTTGTGGAGAGGCACAACTGGACGGATGCTCCTCTGTTCCATCACTCTCACCCTCCCTGAGCCCACTGTGGTCTAACTGCTCCTTTTTCTTGGCAACCTCTGAGGCAGTGGTGGTAGCCTTGGTGGTCCCTGGGTGGGGGAGGAGGTTTCCCGAATCCTTGCCAGGTCAACATGGAGAGGGGCAACCTCCTCCCTCAGACCAGAGAGGTGCCTGCAAATAGAGCAGCAACGCAGCCTCCAAAACATCTCCTGGAAGACTGCAGCCAGTGCATTGCACCCCCCCACATGTCTGTCTCCCTTCCTGTTTAAGATTTTTTTTTTTAGTTTGTGCGTAGAGGGCATTTACCCCCATTCAGTGTGCTATGCTGTTAAGTATATGAACAGGTGTATGGCCTTTGCTCTTTTGGGGAAGTGGTGTGAGAACACCTGATATAAAGGAATGATGCACTTTGGGGTGGGTGGAGTGAGGGGCAGGGTGGGATAAGCCCGTGCCCTCCAGAGACAATCAACTACAACTCTAACCCACCACCCCGATGAGTGCCTTCCTTCCTTTCAGACATCTATTTTACAGAGTTTAAGTAACAGGTCTAGTTACAAATGACTGCAAATATTCTCCCAGCTAGATTTCCTCCCTGGCAAAAAAAGTTACACTAACTAAAGCCAACCCCAAAAACAGAACCAAAACACTGACTACTACTTATTTACACAGGCCCCAAAATTAAGAATTCAATTCAGTGTACTCTATTAAATCACCTCCTTGCTTAAAGAAGCTGGTGGCTGCTCTCTGTCTCTGCTACAGCAGACAGAGTCCACAAACAACCCTTGTTTTGAATCCACAGTTCCTCATGCCCCCTTCAGCTCCTCCCCTTATCAGACACCTATTTCACAGAGTTTAAGTAACAGGTCTTAATGAATGGGTCAGCAGCAACTGGTGCCCATCTGGCGCCCATCTGGCTGGAGTATTAAAGAAGGGGATTGTGGCTCTGGGGGAGGACCTTGGAGGTATTCCTTGCACTCATTTCGAATAAGGACTACATCAGAAGCTGCTTCCCAAGGGGTGCAAGAGGAGGGGATTAAGAATATGGGCAGATGGGCATCCAGCTGTTATAAAAAATATGTGTGGAGTTTAAAATACTAATGGATGCTGTTGTTTTCTTTTCACAGTAGTTGGAAGAGTATGAGTAAACTTTATAGAAATAAGAGGAATATGGAGGTGGTGTGGGGATAACAAGATAGAGTCTCACATGTTTTCATTATATATATATATATATATATATATATATATATATAGAGAGAGAGAGAGAGAGAGAGAGAGAGAGAGTAGATAGACCCCGGTGTGTGGCAGTATGGATCATGGGTCACTCATAAATGTATTGGGCAGAGAGGCAAGCAGAACATAAGGCAGGAGGAAAGCAGCTGCACTACAACCATCAAGAGGTTCACATCCTATAGAGAGGAATCCAGGGGATGTGATGGGCCCAATTTGTGCATTACTGGAAGAAACCTGCAGGACCAACCTGGAACCACACCTCAGCATAGTCCACTTGGGTGGAAATGATCTTGGTACTCAACCATGGTTGGATATTTTTTAATCATGTCCAGGAGAACTTAGCTATAGTTTACAGCTGGTGACCACAAGTCACCCTTGTATGGTCAAAAATGGCCACTAGAAGGGTCTGGAGGTATGCCACAAGTCATAAGACAATAGAAGGGGCTTGGAAAAGGATGAGTAGGAGGGTAGGAAAATGTTTCCAGGCTTTTAGGGAGGGTGGTATTGGGGTAAGAGGAATTAGATGAAAAAATAGTGTTTTTTGTGTAGAACAGATGGAGTTCACCTGTTAGACATGGGCAATCACATTTTCATCACAGAGTTAGGGAGGGGCATAGATACATGGTAAAGAGTGCAACAATATAAAAAAAGGGGGATGGTGAATTTATGCTGGTTTTCACAGGGTTTGGGGGAAGTCCAACTTCCAACACAGGCTGGAGGTGGCCTAGTGGAAGAAAAGAGAAATGGCATTAATAGGTGAGGGGGGAGAAACCCAACTTTGGTTTACACAAGGGGGGTAGAAATAATATTCAGGGGGTGTGGACAACCATGGTAAAAATGGGGGGGCAGGAAGGGACACATGGCCCAGAATTAAACAAGAGACCCCCCTCAGGTTTACACCTGGGGTGAAAAGATAAGCAGTATTAATGAGAAGTAACCCACAGATCTGCATCTGCGGGGAAAAGGATAAAGGAATATGAAATGGTAATATGATATGTAAATATGTAGTAATATAAATAAAAGAAAAGGCTGATGATGTTACAAATGGACTGAAATAAAATGAATGGAAATGTGTGAATAAAGTGAATGGTAAGGATATGGAATATGAAACTTGTTAAGAATTAATAAAAGGTGTGCCGACTGAGCAACCCACATAATTCTATGTGTGGTGTCACTTCATTGGGGAGGTCTCTAGAACAAGAAGGCTTGTCCCTTAGAGGACAAGCACCATTATTCTAGGCCTGAAACCTTGAAAGTGCTCAGAGGGTAAAGGGAGGGGTTTAGGGCAGGGAGATGGGGTTGGTGGGGGGTGGGAGGGACTATGACATCAGAGGGATGGAGTTAAGAAAGAGAAAGAAGAGAGAAGGGGGCTCGGCCAAAGGGCTATGACATCAGGAAGGGGTGGAGCTGGAGACAAAGGGGGCAAGGAAAGTGATAGGCTGGAGACAGAGAGAGAAAGGAATTAGAGCAAAGGGGGAGGAGCTTGTAGGGTTCATAAGGTGCTACATGGAATGAGATCACCCTCAATTTTGCTATCCAGAATTTTGTTTCCCGCCCGCCACCCAGGCAAAAAGAGTAAGGGGGGAGAAGAAGAAAAGAGAAAAGGCATTAATAGGGGAGGGGGGAGGAACAAAACTTTGGTTTACACCAAAGGGGGGTAGGAAGGATATTCAGGGGGTGTGGACACCCAAGGTAAAAATGGGGTCAGAAACAGACACATGACCCAGAATTAAACAAGAGATCCCCTCAGGTTTACACCTGGGGTGAAAAAATAGGCAGGATTAATGAGAAGTACCCCTCAAATCTGCATCTGGGGGGAAAATTATGAAGGAATATGAAAAGGTAATATGATATGTAAATATGTAATAATGTACATAAAAGAAAAGGATGATGATGTTACAAATGGATTGAATTAAAATGAATGGAAATGTGTGAATAAAGTGAATGGTAAGGATATGGAATATGAAACTTGTTAAGAATTAATAAAAGGTGTGCCGACTGAGAAACCAACATAATTCTATGTGTGGTGTCACTTCATTGTGGAGGTCTCTAGAACAAGGAAATAAATTGCAGAAAACGACATCAATGCATCAGGGTTTTTATTAAAGCATCAAAAACTGGGAAATTCGATGTTCTGGTTTCCAATCCCAACACACTACACCCTCCCTGCACAGATGAAGAGGGATTGGGGGTGGCATTGGGGTTGTCAGCCCTAACGCTCACCCCACTTTCCTATGCTGTGTCCACCCAGCTTATTTTCTAATGAAATGGGGTGAGCATTAGGGCTGACAACCCCAATGCCACCCCCTGATCCCTTTTCATCTGTGCAGGGAAGGGTGGGTTGTTAGGGTTAGAAACCCTAACGTTGAATTTTCCAGCTTCTGATGCTTTAATAAAAACCCTAACTGATGCATTAATGTAGTTTTTCGCAGTTTACATCTAGATATATATTATACAGGCATGGTGGTGTCTGTCTATTAGGATTGAGTCAGCACTTTAATGCTAAACTCCAATTTTTGCACTGTAATAACTTTGCCTCATTCAACTGATTTATATGAAATTTGGAAAGGGCAACACTGGTGTCAGGATCTCTGGATCCTCAAAATATTGTGGGAATTGGTCAAAGTTACAGAGGTGCAAAACCCCCTAAAATCACAAAAATTCTGCCTTTTTTTTTTTGCTAAACCATAACTAAAAACTAGTGGGGATTAGAAACCTGAAACTTACAGCTTTCATAGAGTTTGGCCCACATGTGTGCTTTTGTGTTTTTTATGTCCCAAACTTAAGTAATTAAAATTATTTAAGAAAAATTGTTCCATTTGTGAGCATGCACAGTTTAAAAAATCAACCTGCTAAAGATAACTGAAGTCATGTTGCCATATATGAGACAGTGTCATTTCTCGGTCCCTGCTGTGTTGTTTCTCATTCCCTGCTGGTTTCATTCAGCAGGGAAAGGGCAACCTGTCAGCGTGTAGCCCCAGGCCTGCTGAGGGTGCTGTCTGTGTGGCTCTGCCACCATTAGCTACCATAGGGGGCTTTATTCATTACAACAGGACACCAGGAGGCTCCAATCCCTAGTGGCAGTTTATTTATTTTTCTATGTTCTGACACCAGGGTGCCCACACTGGTGTCAGGTTGATCCCTGTTCCCCTACGAACATTGCCCCCAAACCCATTATCCAACCTGCTGACACCAGGGAACCAATCCCCAGGGTCATATTTCACAAGCTCCCAACCCAGCAGTGTGGGAAACCAGGGTGCCCACCCCTGGTGCCCCCAAGTAGCATGTTGTCACTGGTGTACCCAATCCGCAGTGTCAGAAACTGTTACTGTTCCTGTAAAAAAGAAAACCATCTCCTGATGTCTCTTTTTTTTAAAAAACCTGAAAAAAAGAAAATGGTCCCTTGTCATTTGCCGCCATCACCATCTCCCCCATCCCGACCCTCCCACTCAGCACCCAGCACCCTGCAACCCCCCTTACCCTATACTTACTGGGCCAAGGTACAATACCACAACCCTCTCTAGACTGGAGACATGTCTTTACTCTTCAGTGCCAAACTGGGAACTGAGGAAAACAGGTAAGAGCTGTATAATGAAGTCCAATGGTATTTTAAACTTATTTTCATAACTTGGTCATGTTTAGGAATTTCTTTCATCAAATTTTCAACATGGCCTTTCTGTGACCCACCTCATGAACACTGGCAGTGAAATTATGTTAACTGAGCCCAGAAGATGATTTTGTGGTCACTGCATGGAATACAGTAGAAGCCTCTTAAAGGGGACACCTATCGTTCCCTTTAAGCGGCCATCCCTTTTATCAGAAGCTGCCTTTTTTCCATCACAGCCAGAAAAGACTTTGCTTATGAGACACACACACACATTACAGTAAAGAACAAAATAGAGAAAAGAAACAAAACATCAAGAAGTACTGGATACCAGTACTTTTTATGATTACAGCTCCTTTTGTAAAAGTGTGTTTGGTTTGGTTCTTGATTTAATCTTGATTTAATTGGTGAAAGCAACACACTGAACTTTAATTAAAATCACTTTGCTTCACTTAGCAACTTTTGAGAGAGAGGAGCTGGGCAGCTGTAAAGCCTCGCTAACTTTTATTTTCTTATTCAGTGAGAGGTCGACTTTTTTGTTGTTGCTTTTTGATGCCATCCTGCAAACTAAACATACTCCAGAGAGATGCTAAACACACTCCAGAGAGACACTAAGCAGGTGGGAATGTGAAACAGCTTAAATGCAGGGAATTTAACGAGCAATTAATGAGGTGCGATTACATTTTCAGCACCTTTTCCTATACCTGTGACTAGATAATCATCCCAATTAAGCGACAGGACTGTCCCAATTAAACAGAAGCTTGTCCCATTGAGATAACATTAGCCAAAAATCAGAGGCCATGGGGATCGTCCCAATTAAGTGGACGTCCCCTTTAACCACGTTCCCTTTAAGTGGCTTCTACTGTATCCGTTTGGGCTCGAATTTCACCCCCAGTGTTCATAGCATGCAGACCCAAAAAGGCCATGTTGAAAATTTGTTGGAAATAATACATAAAAACTACCAAGTTATGAACATACTTTGACATTTTTCTGTGCACGCTTATAACTTTGGTCGTTTTCAATATTTTGGCACTAAATTTTCAACATAGCTATTTTTTCACACCACCTCATGAACATTACAGCTGTCATTTTTCACATCCTGGCCAAAACATGTTTTTGCACCTGTGGCGTGAAATGATATTTCAGTTGGGAATTGAACTTTTTCACCTACCAGGTTCATGAAGTGGGGTCATAAGAAGACTATGTTAAAAGTTTGGGGTCAAAATATTAAAAAACAACAAAGTTACAGAGGTATGTTGTAATTTTTCTATGCACACTCATAACTTCGGTAATTTTCAGTATTTAAACCACAAATATTCAGCATAGCCATTTTGTCACACTACCTCATGAACATGACAGCTGTTGTTTTTCAAATCCTGACCAGTATGTGATTTTGCAATACTTGCATGAAATTACATTTTGTCCAGTACAATAAAAATGACATCTGTTATGTTCATAAGGAATGATCATAAAAAGACTATGTTGAAAGTCTAGGCTCAGAATGTCACAAAAGATTTATGTACTATCATTGTTTGCAGGGATGTCCTTTGGCCCAGTGGGGACCACACTGCCTTCCTGTGCCAGTGACCTTAGTTTGGGTGTGAACTCAGTGAGATGGTGTAATGGGCCAAAGTTGGGGGAGAAGGTGCTGCCCTAGCCTGGGTAGGGACACAGCAATGGTTTGGCACAGAGACAACATCATGTGGTGGGCTGGGGAGCCTTTCTTCACAGAGAATTGACATGCGTGTTAAGGCCTGATGGGACCATCCACTGGGCCAGGACTTTCTCTAATACTGTATTTATTTGGGACCTGCAGAAATGAGGGTACAATTCCACTATCATAAAAAGAAAGGAAATGAATTGCAAAAAAACTGCATTAATGCAGACATTAGGGTTGATGAATGCAAAGTGCACAAAGTAGGGAAATGAAAAAACATTAGGGTTTGGGGTCTCTGAAGTATTATCGAATCACTGATATCTTCCTTGGGGTTGTCAACCCTAATGCCCACCCCTCCCCTGAACAAACAAGGTTAGGTGTGATCTCTTTTCTTCACACAGGGCATGCAGAGTCCTGTATGAAGAAAGCTATGACAGATTTCATTGGCAACATGTGGTGAGCCATACTTCTCTACCTCTGAAGAGTTATCACTGTGAGGCATTGGCTTGGAGCTGTACCTTGTGCTTTGGACAGCAGGCTATGGGCTGGGGGGGGGGCATTAGAGATGATAACCCCAAGGAATACCTCACCACTGATTTGCCAATACTCTGGAAACCCAAAATCCGATTTTTTTTCAATTTTGCTACTTTGTGTGCCTTGCGTTCTTTAACTCTAATGTCTGCATTAACACAGTTTTTTGCAATTTATATATTTAATAATAAGCCATGCTAGGGTGTGCCTTATAGGATTGTAATGCATGCCCTAGGGGTGCAGTAAGGCATGAGGCCAAATGCAGAGTGTCCTTATGCCCATGTGAAGTGCATTATAATCCTACGATGCACACCCTGGAGAGGCTTATTAATCACTTATAAAATGGCTCAAACTTGTTTTTTGGGGGAGGAAAATGAGATTTGGCACCTGACCATGCCTTTATAGAGATTTATTGCACAGTCAGGTGACACCTCTTGGCCACTGAAATTTCCAGACTTTTTCTTGTCATTATAGATACATATATATACATATATATATCTCAGTGGTATTCAATGAGATTCTCCAAAATTTCCCATTTGTTTTGGAAGATTTGTGACAGCAGCTTGTGTGGTATCTGAGATACGGAATGTCTATTTTTAATGAAGTGCTGTGTTTTTCCTATACTTATTACACTTTTTTCTGCTGTCACCTACAGCCTAAACAGTACAAAATTTTTTTTCCGAAACTTTTTTCATAAACATTTTATCTTCCTACATTCAGAAGGGCAGCTCTTCAGCCAAGTCTCTGGCCCCCGTACCTGCTACCTTGCCTTCCCTTGCTACCTACCTGGTTGTTTTGGGGTTTCCTCATCAGCTTCTCCTTTGTGGCAGGGATGACAAGGGAGAGCCGCCCTACCCCCTGTTCAGCATATCTGAGGCAGACCAGTGAAGTGACTGAGCGGAGGTGTGGGCACAGGCATGGTCATGCTGGGCTTCATTAATCCCTCCAACGTCATTTTCACTGTTTTCTCCCACTCCACTGCAGAGCATTTCACTCATACATGGAGGCACACCCATTCAATGTGTCCCAGCAGTTGCCTCCCTTATGTGCTTCCCTAGCACTGCTGTAGCTCCAGGCCTCCACCTGGGGTCAGCCTAGATTGGGCCAACATACCTCCCCTCCTTGGGAGAGATGAGCAGCCATTCCGGAGCTCGATCCTCTTCTTTCCCAGCTGACCTCCAACAACTCACATCCGTTCCTGAACCCGGGCCACTAGCATGGGAAACAATAAGGCACAAGGTCCCTTTCCCTTAGCCTTCTTCACCACTGGGCCAGCTTTTTTTTCTGAAACTTTTAAGGTAGAAGCAGCCAGTACCAAGGCAATGCCTTTTGAAGGTTTAGTGAACAAACATTAATTGGTTACAGAGTTATAAGGATTAAAATTTTTTGAGTACCCTCTGATATGACCCAAAAAGTTTGGGGATGTGAGATAGTTTTTGCATTCGCATGACTTAGTTGTCATGACCTGAAAAACAGTTTTTTGGGCCATGATGGCCAGCAAACTAGCAAACATGAAAATGCCTAAAAGTGATGTATAAAAAAAAAAGACAAGTCCCTGAACCTAACTGAATGGGACCCATTTAGCTAGAGTCTGGTGTTTTGTTTTTTTTTAATTAAGGCCAGAAATACCTTTTCTGGGTACCCCAAAATCCTGGGTGCCCAGGTTACTGAGACAAACCAAATGCACTCAGCTGCAGTCATTTAACTCTCACATGCCAATCAGGATACAGGAGTTACGAAATGGATTTCTGTTGAATTTTTACTTAAAGGGGAGGTATTCACTCATTCTTTGCTCATTTGTGCTGCCATTTCCTTTGTGCTTTATTTAAGCAATACGGCATGAGTCCATGACAGGTGGTGAGTTATGGTGGGATAATGGACTGCCTCGGGGTGGACGGTTGAAGCACAAAGTGAAGCTGAGTGCTACCATCACCAAAGAAGGGCTGTTAGCACACTATAATGCTCCCCTTGCAGTTCCTTATTGTGATTATGAAATGGGTTCTTTTTGGTAAACTGGATATATTTTTTAAACATATTTTTGTTGCGCTATGTTCAACTGGGTTGCTGTGCTGGTATAATGGCCTGACTGTAAGTACCTTTTGGCTAATCAGGAGTGAGCATTCTTTCTCCCCATTTCATAATAAACATTTTTCTGTCTCTTGACTAAGTATGATGTCTTTATCTGTTTTACTGCCTATATCATTTCCCTTTACAGACGCAGCAGCACTAGTTTCACTACAGCTGTGGTATTGAAAAAACACAGTACTGTGAAGCCCAAGTATGACTGATGTCACAGAAAATTGAGTCAGGCTTCATGAGAGGACACTTGTTGCATCAGTAAGAACATACTGACATGTTCAGATGTGCATCCACATGTGCTTAGCAGCTTGCTCTGAGATTGAAACTCTCAAGCATTAGCAGGAACACATGCTGTCAGGGTGATTGCTTTTTATGTTTGCTTGCATGCATGTGCAAGAAACATAATGCCATCATCCGAGTTTTCCAGAGGTGTCAGCCTCTTCCAATTCAGTCAGTGTGTTTGCAGGCACGGTCATAGTGAGTCAATCACTGCTCCAGCTGTCTATGACAGCTGAAAATGCAGTGGCATACAGTTGAAATTAGAGAACTCCACTTCAGTGAGCAGAGCTCCCCCCTCAACACGCACGCACACATATTGCGTGCTGACACGCCACCCCCATGCACATATTGTATAGCCAACGTGGGGTGCCCAATGCCCTGTCAGCT
Organism: Neoceratodus forsteri; assembly: GCA_016271365.2. Classification (NCBI taxonomy): domain Eukaryota; kingdom Metazoa; phylum Chordata; order Ceratodontiformes; family Ceratodontidae; genus Neoceratodus; species Neoceratodus forsteri. The sequence continues at coordinate 393,746,028 of CM057453.1, forward strand.
CCACGACCCCCCAAAAAAAAGCTTTTCTGGTGCCACGCTGAGGCCCACCCAGCGTGGCACCATCTATATATTATGAGGTTGGCCAATCCCCGTCGGCTCCAACCCCCAAACAGCCTTACAGCTGCCACGCTGGGAGCCTACCCAGCGTGCTGGCCGTATGGCCGACAGTGGTGCCCAATCCCGTTGGTTCCAGCCCCCAAACATCCTTTTCAGCTGCCACGCTGGGAGCCCACCCCAGTGTGGCAAATGTCCGATGCCATCTTAGTAATAAAAAAACCTGTAAATTAAAAACAGTCCCTCGCAGTCTCCTGCCTCCACCCACACCCACCCACTGCGCACCCTGCCTCCCCACGTATTCCCACCCCATACTTACCTCCGGACTCCAACGCGACGATCTTCGGTGGACCGGGAACACGTCTGCACTCTTCAAAGCCAACCGCGAACTGAGGAAATGCTGGTAAGCTGTATAATGTAATAGATAGGGTTTTTTCAACTTTGCTGCATATCTTCGGCATTTTTTGGAATTTTTGCACCAAATTTTCAACATGGTGCTTTTGGGACCCCTTCTCATGAATGCTATCACTGTCATGGCGTTACTCGGGCCCGAAGGGTGATTTCACAGCCACTGCGTGAAATCACCTTTGAAATGATTAACAAAATACACTGCCAGTGTTCATAAGGTGGGCTCTCAAAAAGCCTATTTTGAAAATTGGTGGCAATCTAAAATACTATTTATTGAGCATGCTTACAGTTCCTACGCACGCTTGTGTTTGCAATTTTCAATATTTTCACCCTGATTTTCAACATTGCCATTTTACCACGCCTTCTTATGAGCAGTACAGCTGTCATTTTCATCTAACGTCTCAGCGTGTTTCTGCCCATGTAGCGCACAATGGCGCGAGTCGGTGTCTTGAAATCAATGTATGGGACACGTTAAGAAAATTACAGTGACACTGATCATGAGCAGAGGTGTTAAAATGGCTACATTAAAATTGGTGAAAAAATTCCCAAAATGACTGTTTTAGAGGCGCGCGTTGCACAGTTCCAGTGCTGGCAAGTTTGCAAATTTGTAATATTTGCACATCAGATTTTCAACAGTGCCATTTTACCGCACTTCCTTATAAGCAGTACAGCTACCATTTTTCACATCTCGCCCAAAATGTGTTTCCACACATGTTGCGCACAATGGTACAGTCAGTGTGTGAAAACAATGTTTGGGACAGATTAAGAAAATCACAGTGACACTGGTCAGGAGTAGAGGTCTTAAAATGGCTATGTTGAAAATTTGGTGACAAAATTCCATAAAATGATTGTGTTATGAGTGAGCATTGCGCAGTTTCCACGCACCCTCGTAAGTTCATGAATTTGTAATATTTTCAGTCCAGATTTTCACCAGTGGCATTTTTCCACACCTCCTTATGAACAGTACAGCTGTCATTTTCCACAACATGGCGAAATGTGTTTTCACACTTTCAGCACAGAAATGCGTGGTCGCTAGGGAAATCATTGTTCGGGACAGAAAAGAAAATCACACTGACACTGTTCATGATCGGAGGTCCCAAAATGCCTGTGTTAACAATCTGCTGTAAAAAAATCCCCAAACTAGTTACATTACGGGTGTGCGTTGCACAGTTTCTACACACACTCGTGACTTCACCAGTTTTTTTAAGATTTTCACAGCAGATTTTCAACATTACCATTTTTTACACCTCCCCATGAACAGTAAGCTGTCATTTTTTCACATCCTGTTCGGAATGTGTTTTTGCACCTGTGGTACCAAATGCCATAGTCGCTGTGCAAAAGCAGTTTTCGGCTAACAAAACTGATATTGCCACTGTTCATGAGGTGAGGGTCACAAAAAAACCATGTTGAAAATCTGGAGTGAAAACACCAACAAATGCCTGAGGCGTTAGGGTTTCCACCTGTCAGAATGACAGGCATCAAGGGTGTGACTTGGGATTCTTGCCTGTCATGCTCATACCATTCACCTCCACCCACACCTGCAGCCAGTGAGAGGCATCAAAGGTGTGCCTCAGACTCTTTGGGCCCCAAACTTCACCCCATTCTCCTAACCGCACCCATCTCACGTATTTCCTGATGGAATGGGGTGTGCATAAGGCCAAAAGACCCCAAGGCACACCGTGACACTTATCAGTGTCTGCAGGGTGGGGTGAAATGGCATGGCCGTTATGCCTGATGACCCAAAGGCACACCCCAATGCCTGTCACTCTCTGCAGGGTGGTGGTGGGGTTGGCTTCAGTTCAATACTTCGCTGCCATTCCTATTATGCAGCTCTGTAACTTCTACACTACCAATGCCAATGCCAGCAAGCAAACATTCGGCCTTGACAAATGCTTGTTATTTTTGTGTTGTTGGCAAAAAAAGGAAAGACAGCTGATTTCATTACGTGCCACTGTGGTCTTCATTTAGTGGTGGGTGAAGTTACAAAAATGTGTTCCAAAGAGAATTTTGTGAATATTCCAAAATTTGTGCATTTAATCTGCAACATGAATGTCTGCTTAGTGTTAAAGGAGAACTTCACCAGTAAATTCTGGCTCTGTGGTGAAGTTTGCTGGGATCCATGGGGTAGGAGGTCACATGGTGCTGCAATGAGCTGTGCTGCCATGTGTAGGCTGAATTGAGTGCAGTTTGAGGAAGAGAGACTTGCAGTTAATTGTGTTCTGTAGCTTTTTGCCTAAAAACTTTATATAGTGTTTAAAATATGCACATTTTTCCCCAAAAAAAACATTTAAGTGTCTATTGTGCCTTGTACCTCTAGATCACTAATTATTTTTGGAGTTTGTTTTTATTTAGTTAGTTTAAAGTTGCAGTTATATTTTCTGTAGTCTGTGTAGTGAGGTAGTGCTGTCTGATGGTGGGAGAGCTTAGCTGCAGCAACTTCCAGCAATAAAAAGGCAGACATGCCTCTGCAGTGTTTTCTGTCTTAGCATCACATTGTTCTAATTACCTGACTTGTTGCTTCTTGCATGTTTCAGCTACAATAGTCCCTTAAATCCCTGTTGTGTATCGTTTTTGTAAAAAAAAAATATATATATATATATATATTTCTGTTGTTGTTTGGTGTCTCTGTACCTCAGTAAAGTCTTATAAAGTGTTGTGTAGTCTTGAATCTGACCCCTAGTCCCTTAAATCTCTGTTGTGTATTATTTTTGTAAAAAAAGAAAGGGAAAAAAGTGTGGTGTGCTGTAGCCTACTGTCTGTGTATGTCAGTAAAGAATTGTCAACTGTGCTGTGTTCCAGAAACTACATGTATAAGAAAATGTCTGTAAAGAGATGCTCTGCTTAAGGAGTTTTTGGCAGCAGCACCACTGCCAAGAACAGCATAGTTTCTGTAGTTCCAAAGGGTACTGTAACCACTTTTGATGACACAGGTTCATCAGAGACTGTACTGCAGGTAGTACTAGTCAGCAAAGAATAATTGCTGCAAGTGGGGGCATTAGTGTGGCTAAACTTTTCTCAGGAAACTCTATAGCATCAACATTGGTGGGTGCTGGTGCTGCCAGTGCAGACAGTGGAAGAAGGGACAACAGAAGCAGTCCAAGTACCCCGAAAATGTCTTCCTCTGAGAATATGGTTGAGGATGAGGACAAGGACTTGGAGGTGGTTGATAGTCCCAAAAGTGCTGTAGAAGAGTCTGGGCAGTACTCACAGTGTGATGTATGTGGCAGATCTGAGTGTTTTTTCATGCAGGGCCAGGGAATCAGATACTGCTGAGAAGAAAACACAGGGTGGCAAAAGCGAGAAAGAGTAGGAGGAGGAGGACATATCTCAGGAGGTTAGAATCCAAGGTGATGATAGGGATGATGGTTTCGTCAAGGGGTCAGTATGTCGCATACAAAAACAATGTGGCAACATACCGCACTGTCAATACAGTGACACCAAATATGGCGCTCGTTATAAACACTGAGAGGTAATAATCCCGACAAACCTTAGAGAAAATATTGCTTCTTGCGGGGGGGCTGCACCCCTTCTCTCCCCCAAATTAAAATAACCACCTCCGGGGGCGGGAGACAACTCTGGGATGGGGAGAAACTCAGGCGGAGGGCGAATTGCCAACCGTACAGCACTTAAAGGAGAAGTCCACCCAAAACTTGAAAAAATATATGTTGTGCAGAGTGTTTTAATTTGTTTGTGAAGTTGCAGTGTTTCCTTCCCTCTGACTGGTATTAGGAGTTTTTCCTAAATTAGCCTGCTAGCTTTAGGGTAGTTTTACGACCCCCTGGAGATCTCCATATCAAACAGCTTAATTGTATTTCTTTGTCCTACAATGCACCTTGTTTCATGTGATGGTGATGTAGCAGAGCCCATAAATCCAGCAGAAAGCATTGCTTTACAATCAGTTCACAACAATAGAGATGGCTATATTTTAAAATCTGTAGAATTCAGCTTGGTGACCACCCTCATCGTAAATGTCTTACTGTCCTGAAAAACTTTGCTGCTGGTAATTTCTGTGCAGCTTGTAAAGCTTCCAAGATATTTAGTTTTATTTATTTATTTAGTTTTTGTTAACTGGGCAAGTTCACTAGCCAGCTAGTGACTATTTTCAGGCACGACCCGGGAGAGTACAAGATAATACATACTGTATGTGTTTTTACATAGACAATACAATAAGCAAGGCAATACAATGTTTAGACAGTAGAGCAGAGGTTATGTGGCTGAGATAACAGCGGCACTGATCTAGGCAAGACATCACTGGTCAGTACATACATACAGCATTGTTCAGTGTGGTATATAACAAGCAGTGTGGTTAACAGTATCAGAGATAGGGTTAGTCAATGTTAACCAGGCAGAATAAGAAGGGCAGACAAGCGGGGGGGGGATAAGTAAGTGGGTGAGTATGGTGAGATGCTAGGGGAGGGGCAATCCGAGGCCACAAGGGCTATGAGGGAAAGGACCTAACAGCGATTACGGCTTTGGCAGCTCAAGGTGCCAGCAAGCGACTGGGCTCATGGCTCTGCTTCTTGGGTGTGAGCTTGGCAGGCAGCCCCTGAAACAGCAGGTTTCCTAGGAGGGGCAAGGTGCAGTATTTAGTGTTAGTTAAGAGGTTATCGGTTCCATGGGTGGTTCTCTTTAGGATGCGGCGGTGGTTCCATGGCAGCACTGGGTGCAAGGAGGAGAGAATCCTAAGCCCAGAAATTGGTTTGGAGGGAAATTTACTGCTATTACAGCTTTAACAGCACAAGGTACTCGAAAGCGACCAGGCTCTTGGTACTGTTTCTGGGCTTGAGTGCGGTGGGCAGCCCTGAGACTAGGATACATAGAGGGTGAGAGTGCAGTCTTCCCCTGGATACCGCTTGGCCAGCGGTTCCAGAAGCGGGTTTCAGGGACTATTGAGGTGGGTCAGCGGCAGTGCTGGGAGCAGGGAGGAGTGATCCTAAGCCCTGGAGGGCTTGGAAGGATTTATCGATAAATTCGGCTTTAGCAGCTCTAGGTACCAACTTGGAGCCGGCTCCTGGTACTGCAACTGGGCTTGAGCACGGTGGGCGGTCCCAGTCATCCGGCTACTTGGAGGTGCAGTACGCAATTTACGGTGGAAACCGCTGGGGAAGCGGTTTGAGAGGCGGGTCCCTTAGGCTACAGAGGTGTGTCCACAGCAGCTCAGGGGATCGTGGAGGAGTGATCCTAAGCCCCATCGGGCTTGGAGTGACCCTCAAGCGCTGGGAGCATAGAGGAGCAATCCGAAGTCCCAACGGGCTTGGGGTGACCTAACGGCAGGTTACAACTTAGGTGGTTCAGGGTACCAGCAAGCGGCGGGGCTCCCGGTTTTACTTCGGGGTGAGGGCGCAGCGAACAGCCCCTGTCCTTAGGCGTTCTGGGATCTGCATTTCTGCCCTGTTTGCAGGCAACTATCCTCCTCCAGGCTGAGCTGGTTGGAAATGAGGAGGCCTCCCTTTCCCACGGTGCGACACCGAAATGAACATCCGCCCCAGAGGAAGCCAAATATGAAGCAGATGCCGTACGGTGGGCTCCGGTAGGGTAAGGGTGTCGGGAATAGAGGCGAAGACCTGCTTGTAACATTACACAAAGAATTTACATCAGACTGGTTATGATAGCAGTGCAGGCCTGTTCTAGTTAAGACATCTCTGGCCAGAACCTAGTACAGCATTGATTCAGTGCCATATATGGCACATAGCTTAGTGGTTACAAATAACATTGCGGCACATTCTAAGTAAAACAGCATTGGTCAGTGCATAACTACAGCTTTGTTAAGCACAGTAAGGAGTGAACATAGATGTTACAGAAATAGGGTTATTTCAATGACAGACGTGATGAAGAAAACAGGGTAGTAGGCAAGTAAGTGAGCAAGTAAGTAAGGAGGTGAGCTAGAGGGGGGAGGGGAGGAGAGGTGTGGCAGCAGGGAAAGCAGGTAGGTGGGGAGTGTATGGGTGTAGGTCAGGTAGGGTCAAAACAGGTACACTGGCCAGTAGTAGCTAGATAGCAACATAGCCCATGTTTAAAGAGGTAGTGAGATGAGGAGTGCCTAAGATCCTGGGGCAGCATGTTCCACATCTGGGGGGAAGCATACCCAAAAGCCCCAGTGCCTTTGGAGGTGTGACACCGGGGAACTCTTACTAGTGCCTTGTCAGTTGATCTCAGACCACAGTTAGTGGTAACGGGACGAAGTAACTCAGCCAGAGCAGCTGGGGTTTCCTGCCTGATAATGGAGTCACATAGACAGCCAAGATAGTATAGTCTGGTAGCAGAGGGGCAGAGCCAGCCTAGGTCACTATATAACTGACAAGGATGTTTGAGCTGAGGGGCCTTAGATGCATTCCGACATATATTGTTGTAGGTGACGTTCCATTTCTGTATTGCTGATTTATGGGCAGTGGTCAGGATAGGAGCACAGTAAGTTAGAGTTGGTAGAAGGATCCCTCTGGCGATGGCTAACTTACCTGATGGTGTTAACATATAGCTGGTTCTGTAGGCCGCCCCTAGCTTACAATTTACTGTTTTGCAGGCTGTTTGAATGTGAAGGTTAAGGTCCAGAGATTGGTCAAGTAAAATTCCAAGATAGAGGCATGTGACTGCCTCCAGAGTTCCCATTTAGGTCAAGTATTTTCAAGGGAGGTGCAGGATCTGAGTTTTGGCGGTGCCCAGGAGCATGGCTTTGGTTTTACTTGAGTTGAGGATAAGTCGATGAGAGCTTAGCCAGTTTTGAATATTGTTGTAGGCTGCGGTCAGAGATGAGTGTAGGTAGTCTATGTTATGTAAACTGGCATAGATGACCAAGTCATCAGCATAGAGAAGAGAGGAGCAGGAAGAGATATTGCTTGGTATGTTGTTAATGAAGAGAGTAAAAAGGGGAGGGCCAAGAATTGAACCTTGGGGCACTCCAATATTGATTGTGGTACTTTCCGATGTTGCAGAATTGAATTTTACAGTTTGGGTCCTGTCTGTTAGATAGCTCCTGTACCAGTTTACAACAGGAGTGGAGAAGTTAATGGAGTGAAGAGTGGACAGTAGTAAGGAGTGGTCCACAAGGTCAAAGGCCTTGGTAAGGTCAATGAAGACAGCCCCTGTTAGTCGACCATCATCCATGTTGGAGAGGGTATCTGATGTGAATTTAGCAAGGGCTGTAGAAGTGCTATGATTTTTCCTAAAACCATGTTGAGCATCATAGAGCAGCTTTGTGTTTTCAATGTAGTCAAGGGTTTGGGTGGCAACAAGTTTTTCCAGTATTTTACTTAGGACTGAGAGGATAGCTATCGGCCTATAGTTAGAGATCTCGATTTTGTTCCCTTTCTTGAAGACGGGAGTTATTCTGGCAGTTTTACAGAGATCAGGGATGGTATCACTGGCAAGGGACAGTGTGAAGATATTTGCCAGTGGTTCAGCTATGAGATGAGCAGCTAACTTCAGAAGGTGGGGTTCAAGAGAATCAGACCTAGGGCTGGTGTTGTCTGAGATGGCCCTTAGTAATTTTAAGACTTGAGAGCTGGTTATAGCTTTGAAGTAGAAAGGCTGTGCTATTTGAGGCCCAGATTTAGAGGCTGAAGGGTCAGCTAGCTCACTATGGGCAGAGGGCTGAGATGTGGTTGGTGCTTGTGGTAGGGTGGAGGTGTAGGGTGAGAGATCAGAGAACATTCTATTGAATGCATTTGCTATTGTGAAAGTCATTGCAGTGGGCACCATTGATGATCATTTCAGAGGGGGTAATGGATTGTGGTGTGCCTAGGAAGGACTTAATGTGGGCCCAAAATTTCCAGGGGTCGTGGGCTGAGCTGGATAGTAGGTTCTGGCAGTACCTACTTTTTGCTTGTCTAATCAGTTTTCTACAGGTATTTCTGTGTTGTCTATATAGTGAGTGGTCACTAGGTAGGCCAGTGCTTTTAAAGTGCTTCCAGAGTTTGTCCCTAAGCCGTAGCTGAAGGAGAAAGTCTTTTTGGAGCCATCTCGTTTGTTTTCCTCTGACTCTTCTTTTTACTTTTGGACCATGCCTATTCTGTACTTCACTGAAATTTATCAGGAAAACTTGCAGGGCGTCCTTGACTTTTTCAGCATGGCGGATTTCAGACCAGTCTATGGTGGATACATCAAGGAGGAAGGCGTCTGTGTCCATGTGGGCAAAGTTGGTAAAGATGACAAGGCGGGGTGGAGGAGAAGGAGGGGGGCCTGAGTACCAATGGCAAAAAATGGGAGAGTGGTCAGTTATGGCATCAGCCAGGGCACCTGCCTTAGTCACATGTTCAGGTCTATTGGTAAGGATCCAGTCAATCAGAGTACCATTCTGTGTGGGGGTTACCGTTCTAGTGTTCTCTGTTATGAGCTGGTAAAAGTTAAAACTGTGGATTAGTGACATGAGGGCACTATGAGAAGAACCTAGCCAGTTTAGGTTCACATCACCCAGGATAATGGCCTCATTTAGGTTAACAGATTCTGACGTTAGCTTGAGTAGGTCCTGAAGTCTATCCATTCCACCAGTGGGTGGGTTGTAGAGGCAGATTATGTGAAGTTTCTTGGCACAAAGGGACACAGTCGCATGGATGGACTCACAGATCAGTTGTGGGTTTTGTGTTTGAGCTGTCATGATGCTGAGGTGGGTCTTGTGGTAAAGAGCAACTCCCCCACCCTGTTTTGACCCGGGTCTGTCACGCCGGATAAGAGAGTAGCCTGGTATTTCACACAGGGCATCAGATATTCGTGGTTTTAACCAGGTTTCAGTAAGACACAGTATGTCAGGATCACAGACTTTGATCCAGGCTTCTAGTTCGGCCAAGTGGCTCAGCAAACTCCTGATGTTCATATGGGCAACTACGAGCCCTTTATTTGACTTGCTACTTGAGTTGGTGGGCATAGGGAGGGCCTGGATTCGGTTCTACGTCCCCGGCAAGCAGAAGCACCAGAAATGCTAGAAATTCCAGCCTTATCCTGCAGTAAGATTTAATTATGCAAGTTTTCCTCTCCAGTTTTTTGACAGCATAGAGTGCATAGTAGGGACATCTTTTATTTTGCAGAAAATACTCCCATGCGTGTTTTGGGCAGCTTTTGGCTGCAAGCAGGTTGGAGAACCTGAAATCTGTAGTTGAGGCGGTGTTTTGGAATAGCCCACATGGTAGTGTGAGAGAGAGTTCATTTAGGCACAGTAGTAAAAAGAGGCCGGGTAGGAGGTGAAGCGTCCTTTGTCTGCCACTTTTGGGCAGCGTGCTAGCAGGGAGGAGTATCATGACAGTGCCTTAGGTCAGTAGCTGAGATTGGAGGGAGGCAATGAGTGAAGGTGAGGTCTTATTAGTAGGGAAAAAGCAGGATCAGGTATAGATTTAGACGTAGTACAGGAGAGGGAGGGAGAGGAGGGTTGGGAGGTTTTTTGTTTGGCATGTGTGTGCTGAATGTTGGGTCTCTCTTATATCACTGTCACATGAGACAAGATGCACTGTGGGAACAAGAAATACAATTAAGCTGTCAAGGATGAAGATCCCCAGGGGTCATAAAACTAGTATAAAGCTAGCAGGCTAATTTAGGAAAAACTCCTAATACCAGTCAGAGGGAAGAAAACACTAGAACTTCACATACAAATTAAAACACTCTACAGCAATATATTTTTTCAAGTTTTGGGTGGACTTCTCCTTTAACACAAAATAAAAAAAAAACACACAGGTAATCTGGGACTGGGAATAGAACCCCAGTCCTCAGATGCTCCACTGCTTTTAGGTCTACCCTCTGAGCCACGTTAGCTGCTTGGAGGACCACCACCCAGCAGAGATCTTATCCTCTGCAACACTGCCTTCCTGCCAACAGCTATAGGGGCAGCGCTACCACTCCTTCACTGTTTCTTCCATGTGTTGTTGTGTCCCATGTAGCTGTTGTACCACACACTGTTTATGCTGCACGGTTTTCCCTGCAGCATTATTCATATGACATATTGATCTAGTACCATGATCTGGACCCTCTGTGGGAACCAGAGAAAAAGAAAAGTAAGGCCCAGGAAATCACAAAAGCCCCTTCCCTCACACACACACACACACACACCAGTTCTCTGGCTGTTGGCTCTGTTGAGGTAGTAATAGTAACAGAGGATGTCAATGGTTGCAGCAGTTCATAAATCATGTCCTCAAACACCCATTTTAGCTCTCCTATGTCCCAGTACCTGGTCCACTGACATATAAAAAAAGGGCTGCAAAATCCCTACTTTGGGATTTTTATATTCAGGACCCAGCAGACAAAACAGTGGCTATCTGCCAGCTATGTCTAGCATGTGTGAGTCATGGGAAAAAGGTTAGTCACCTCAGCACTAATGGACAACACACAGACCTCAAGTCCAGGCACCTGTTATGCTGGACTCAGCACCAAAGAGAAGCTGGTGCAGTGGGGCATTCTCAGTGGCAGAGATGGGGGGGCTGGGGGTAATTGCTGCCCTGGCTGCACCAGCATGAGTAGTGGTGCTCCTCTACCATATTTATTCACTGTTGGATCCCCATTGTGGAGCCCATGGTTGACTGAATTGCCACCCCCTAGCTCCTAAACCTTGCTTTACTCCTGGGCTCGCTCCCTTATTGACCTCATTGAGCAAGGCATCTCAAAGTGGCATAGAAACAGACCCAGGGTGGGATTCAGAAGTGACCACAGAGGACTACTACAGACATGAGGAGGAAGACTTAGTGTGATTTCAACTTAGTGGGCAGAGTAGCAGTGGTGGTTTGAGCATCAGCAGCCAGAGTCAGCAAAGCATATCAACCTCAGTCCCTAAAACGTCCAAATATCACTTCATTCATTCATTCATTCATTCACTCATATATTCATTTATTCATTCATTTATTCATTCATTCAGCATCTGTACCCCCCCGAGTCCAAACCTACCCCACCATCCGTGCCACTAGTAAGCAGAATCCAGAAACCCTCAAAGATGTAGCCTACATTGCAGAGCATGTTTGAGCATCACACCAAATACCCACCCAGGCATGCTGTTGCACATCAGCTTAATGCAACAACTGCAGAAATGCTGTCAATAGATCTCTTGCCATTCTTTTTCATGGAGAATGTAGGATTCTGCAGATTGACGACATGTGCCTGTTCAAAATGGAAAATTCCATCACGCACATATTTCTCCACCTGTGCCATTGTGGAACTGTATAGGACTGTGACAAGCACAGTAAGACATGCCTTGCAGCATTCAGAATCATCATACATACAACTTAGTATGGATATGTGGACCAGTGGGCAAACAGCTAATAGCTCTTATATAAGTATTACAGCCCATGGGCACAGGTACCCCGGGTAGTATTTGATGCTGGAATGGGAAAACACTGTATGAAGCCCAACTGTACTGGTTACATCATTCCAGGTATTCGCCATCATGCCACACTGGCAATGAGGAGTGTAACATGGGTAGCAAAATGTCAGAAGTGCTCCTGACTGAAATTGTTGACTGGCTGCACCCACTGTCCCTGAAAGATGGTCTCATAGCAAGCGATAATGGCTCTAATGTGGTGAAATGCATCAGCAATGGGGGGTGTTTCAGGGTTCCATGCATGGCACACTTTGTTGATCTTGTAATACAGGAGTTTCTGGCATATCCTGAAATCAAGTCAATATTGACTGTGCCCCCCCCCCCAATAGCTGTACCCACTTTACTTGTTCTGGAAAAGCCTTTTACCATCTTATGTAGCTGCAGATCCAGAATAAGCTGCCGCAGTACTGTCTCAAGCTTGGAAGTTGTCACGAGATGGAACTCAACACTGTACACAATCGAGCACTTGTATGAGCAATACAAAGCCATCTTAGAATGCCTGCTGCTGCTGCACACAAGCCGTGGCAGTTCTGGAGCATCAGTGACTCTCACAGCTGAGCAATGCTGACTTGTAGATGGCCTGATCATAATTCTGAGGCCAATTGAGCATGCCATACAGCAGTGAGTAGGGACACTGCCTCTCTCAGTCAGGCCATCCAACTGCTATGGGTACTGAGGCAGACTGGACAACTCTAGACTGGAAGACTGAGAGGGCTGCTTCCTTGATGATGATGATGATGATGATGATGATGGTACCAGCACATAAAGGAAAACAGTTTTAGATCCCACCTTTCCTCCTTATAAGTTTAATCCTTTCCTTTATGATTGCATTTTTTCCCTGTCAATATTTTCCCCAAGTTGAGCAGCCGATCTATAAATTCATATAGATGAACACCATAATCATCATCTGCCCTCCCACGTGTAATGTGTTGTCTGCACAGTATAACATTTTTAATGACTGCCTTACCCAGTCAGCATAATACACATCCTCCTACCCAGCACTCCAGCCATTCCACCAGCAATCCTATCAGCCAACCTGTTTGCCATCCCACCAGCAATGCCATCAGACAGCCTGGAAGACATCCTGCCTGCATTCCCACCAGCCAGCCTGTTAGCCATCTCACCAACAATCTTAACAGCCAGCATGTGAGCCATCCCACCAGACAGCCTGGAAGCCATTCTGCCAGCAATCCCGACAGCCAGCATGTGAGTCATCCCACCAGACAGCCTGGAAGCCATTCTGCCAGCAGTCCCAACAGCCAGCCTGTTAGCCATCCCACCAGCCATCCCAACAGCCAGTGTGTGAGTCATCCCACCAGCCATCCCACCAGATTGTATGGAAGCCATCCTGCTAGCAAGCCCAGTAGCCAGCATGTGAGCCATCCAAGCATCCATCCTACCAAACAGCCTGAAAGCCATCCTTCCAGCAATCCCAACAGTCATTATGTGAGCCATCCCACCAGCCAGCCCACCACTAGGTGGCAAGCTGAAACCAGACATCAAGCCAAGCTTCCAGCCACACAGTGAGCCCATAATTTCTGGAAACAGCACAGTACCTCTACTGCTTTAGCCAAATTCACTGGCTTCATTCACAAGGCCTTAGACAGAGGGTTCTTGGTGGGGGCTACTTATATTGACCTTACCAAGGCCTTCGACACTGTTAACTATGAATTGTTGCTGACTCAATTAACCCATATTGGTCTCTCTTCTGTCTCAGTTGGTGGTTTAGGAGCTACCTCTCTGGGAGAGAGCAGAGAGTTAAAATCCAAAATGTCCTTTCTGACAGCAGGCCAGCAGTAACAGGGGTACCCCAAGGTTGCATTCTTGGCCCTCTTCTCTTTAGTTTGTTCCTTAACCAACTCCCAATGGCTTTTAAAGACAACATTCTACTGTACACAGACAATGCAGTACTTTTCTCAAGCCACTGTGACCCTTCTATACTAGAAAGCCAAATGCAATCCAGCTTCTCCACAGCTGAGCAATGTTTCCACAATTCCAAGCTACTGTTAAGCTATAAAAAGTTGAAGACCATGATATTGTCATCCCCCCACAGCAGACACAAATCTTTCCAGCTACTAATCTGCAACAAGCTTAATTCACCCCTCGAAATGGTAATCTGTTTCAAATATCTGAAAGTAACTTTGGACAGCTCTCTATCATACTCACAACACATTGACCAAGTCTCAAAGACAGCAAACTCTAGATTAAGGCTGCTCTGTGAAAGCAAATGATGCCTAACAAATGAAGCCCTGACTATGGCAGTCAATAGTGCAGTGCTATCGGTCATTGACTGTGGCCTTGTAGTATATGGTTCGGCAACCTCCATGGCCCTCAAGAGGGTGACGACTTCATTAAACAAGGTCTATAGGCTTGCTCTTGGTGCAAACTTGATGACCCACATGTGCTACCTCTATGTTCAGACTGGTTGGCTTAACTTGGACACCAGGATACAGTATCATGTCTGTCTGCTGACAAAGAAGTCTACCCTCAGACTTACCCTGCTGGGAGTTAAAATCATCTGCCTACCTGGCTCTGCCAGAAGCTCAAGGAATATAAATAACCACTCTCTCAAAGTCCCCTTCCACTACACCATGTAAGGCCAGTGGTCCTTCGAATACCATGGACCCTCCTGGCTAACCTCTCTTGAAGTAGACTTACAGAAGGAAGCCGGGCTTGGCCTGTTTAAGTCTAAACTCTGTACCCTACTTGCATCTACTAATGGCTGTGACTGTGGAACCTAGGCACCCTTCCTACTCCCGTTAGACATTGCTAGCCTAACTCTTGTACTCAGGTTCTCCCTGCCTTTCACCCCTCTCTCTTATGCTCCTGCCCCTGCTCACCCCACCCTTGCTCACCCCCTGCTCTTACCTCTCACCTACCTTCTCTAGTTTTCCAGTTTCCCCCTTCCCTTTTCACTGAGCTATTATCACCCCCTCTGTGTCCTTCCATTCCCTCCCCTTTCACCCCTACCTGCTGCCTTTGCCATCTCTCCCACCACCCATTGCCTTTCCCTGTCCTTCCTGCCTTTACCTCCATCATCCTCAGAATAACAATTCTAAGCTCACCCTGTCTACCTTTCTATATCTCTTTGCTGCATCTCTCCCTTCCTTTTCTCCTTACTCAAATAAATATTGCCCCCCCAACCTGGCACTTAACAACAGCACTGTCTGCTCAATCTTTAGCCTAACAATTTTGCACTTAGACGAAAAGAACTGCTCTTTAAATTAGTTCTGATTTTAATCCCTGCTCCTTCAACCTGAACAATTGTAACCCATGTGTGTATTTCACTGTATATATTGTATATGCTGTTTTTATTTCTTACCTCTCCCAATCGCTAGCCCATTTATATGTAACTCATTGATTATTGTCTAACTGGACCTTTGCCCTAATTGATCTCTATACTAATATGTTCTCGATCTGTACCAATTGTTTCAAAACCTATGCATTAG
Organism: Neoceratodus forsteri; assembly: GCA_016271365.2. Taxonomy (NCBI): domain Eukaryota; kingdom Metazoa; phylum Chordata; order Ceratodontiformes; family Ceratodontidae; genus Neoceratodus; species Neoceratodus forsteri. The sequence continues at coordinate 393,761,226 of CM057453.1, forward strand.
TACATTGTTTTATGATGTGGAACCTTTGTAAATCAGCCTCTGGCTCAAAGGTATATCCAAAAATCTAATAAATAAATAAATAATGGCAACACCACCTGAAGTACAGCAAAGGCCAAGATTATTTGCTGTAATGGTAAATTACTGTCATTGTTGTTCACAGACTAGTACTACTGACCTTTGCAGTTGGTGCTGGTGATTATCACTCTGAACAAGGAGTGGCCTCCACCTTGATTCCAATACATTTAAATCAGCAGTATTTGTTAGCTGGTAAAAAATGTTACCCTATAGTTTTCTGTCAAAAATGTATTTCTAACATCTTAACATTCATTGCAATGCTCATATTTTTCTTTATTTTTCTCTGATATTGTCCAAAGAGCTTTTATAGCAAATGCTGTAATTAATGACTCATGTAATTAACCATTAGGCTGGCAGTGACAGGCATACTTGTCGTAAAAATCTCTACGTTCTAAATCTTCTGGCAGCCTAAGGGTTAAAGACGGCTATTGTCTGCAGTTTTTATAAATCTGTTCCATTGAGGATACCCCATATATTAGGATGGTAAGGTAAGGTAAATTTTTATTAAATACAAGTGTATATTCAAAAAGACAAACACTTTTGAAAAGATTACAGAGTACACAAATATGACCACTCATTTAAAAATCAAATTACAATCATTAATTTGCTCAGAGGTGTACTTAGAATTTCATAATATTGCACACTCACAGATAAAAACAAACAGCAGCATAGGAATATAGCACATCATTGCCCTCAATAATCTTTTGTACAATATCCTCCTTTCTCATAACAGAGATATTTTGAGTCAATGGGTCAATCCATTTTGTTCTAAGGTCAGATAACATTTTACAATTTAGCAATAAATGTCTAGTAGATAAATAACAGTTTTCATCACAGTTACACTTCCATTTCTCTTTAATTGTTTCCCACTGTATCACTGTAACACACTCAGAAGTTAATTTCCAATCATGTCTTTACTGTATGCATTCCAACTGAACTCAGTTGGTGACTGGCCATGGAGGTGAGAGGTGGGCTGTGCCAGTCACCAGCTGGGGATGGGGGGTGTGCTGGGTGGACTGGCATGGCTGGGTGGGGGGGCCACTGGACTACCAGGGCATGTCTGGGTGTATGCTGCATTTGTGGTGGGTGACTCAGGTCAGGGCATGGGTGGGGGGTTGACTGCACTACCCAGCGTGGCATATCTATGGTGGATTCAGGGACAGTTGGTGTGGCCAGCCCTGCGGAGCACTTACTGGAGGGTTTGGGGGATAGGAGGTGTGGCCAGCCCTGTGGGGACTTACTGGAGGGTTTGGGGATGGAGGTGTGACAGCCCTGCGCACTACTACTGGATGCTTCAGGGGGCAGTTGGTGGGGCTGTTACTGTGTGGGGGTATGGGGGGGCATGTACAGTACGAGGGATGGGGCAGAAGTGTGAGATGCCCATTGGGGCACCAATGGTGGTGGTCTGTGCATGGGGGGAAGGCACATGGAATGGGTTCTACAGGACCCTCAGGGGACATATGTAAGTTACACCCGCTAAATGCAGGTGTAACCTACATTGCCGGTTCTCCTCCTGGGTTTCTTGTAGAATCCCGACATTGGGGACTTTGTTGCTGCCCTTCTGGGATGGGGCGCAACTGTTGCCATAACCCCCTAGTGCCATGTCGCAGGGGGTTTATGGCACAACTGCCGGTACAACAGCCCTTCAGCGCAGGCCACTTTGTGGTGTGCATGTCATACATGACTGCTGAGGCGTGTGTTGCTACTTGCATCATTCTACTTGGCACAAGTGCTGTTATGCCAGTAGTAACTTTTCTAGAATCGGGGCCATTGTCTATTGTGCCTCTCTTTTTCCTAAATCCAAACTTGTTCTTAGATAGAACACCCCTTATTTTCACCCAATCTAAAGTCTTTCCAGTAACACCTTTGAACAGATTTTTGATGGTATACAAATCAAGGAAATTGGTCCGTAGTTCTCAAGCATTGATCTGCCTCCTTTTTTGAATATATGCACAATCTCTGCTACTAACCATTCCTGGGGAATCTTAATATTTGTTATTATATACAAAAAGACAATAAGCAAAATTTTGGCCCACCAAACAATATTTACTTTGAAAGTTTCTGCTGGTAGATCATCAATTCTGGGTGCTTTATTATTCTTTTGGTTTGTAACATGTCTCTTTATTTTTTCCATTGTCAGTACATCCCAATTACTATTTTGCAGTGTAATCTCCATTTCTGTAACCACTGGTTTTAAATCTGTTTGAATGATTTGTCTGTTCTCCGTAAAGTTTACCTAAAATTCGACCCATCTATTTGCTGGAATTATGGCCTCAATATTACTGGCTATTTTCACTTCTCCATATGAAATGAGGGTCAAAAATTGCCTATTATCCTTCTGTATTATTGCATCTTGCAATTTGCCCCACATATAGGATTGACATTGTCTTTTTTATCTCCTATAATATCTGTATATTCCTTTTTTAATGCTGCTAACCACTTGAATAATAACAATTATGGATTTTTTATTGCTAATCTCCCAGCTCTATTAATATCTGATTTTACCTTTTACAATTTTTATCAAACCAGGGAGCTTTAACCCTACCATAGGTTTTTCCTATATTGGGTTTCTGGTTTTGTGACTAGTGAATAATAAAATCTAGGAGTAATTTAAAATTCCCTATCACTCCTTGTCCCTCTTCTATATCAGAAAGCAATAGTTGCATGTCCGCACTGTCTTGCAGACCTGCTATTTTCTCATGCAGTAATGGGTTCCACTTGATTTTTTTATCTTTATAGATAAAAAAAAGTTGCTTCCCTGCACTTGGTGTGATCCATTTCTATTACTTTCCCATTTAAGTCATAATACAATATATAGATGGCCACTAGCACAATTTCAACTCACATTATAGGATTCAATTAGGTGCCAATGGAAGGTATCAATAAATGCATAATCTAAGATCAAGCCTTTTCCTGATACTGTGGAATAAAAAGCAAAGACATTATTTAAGTTTTCTTTAACACAACCATTAATCAAATGTAAAGTATTATTACTTAACCAATTTAATACAATCCTTTTATTTCATTTTTGTTAACCGGGTAGGTGCCGTAGCCACAAAAGCGGCTATTTTCAGGTGCGACCCAGGAGGTTACAAACAAATAAGACATTTGTCATACATATCAGGGAAATACAAAATTTACAAAGTAGTGAAAGGGAAAAAACTAAACGTAATTACAGTTGATAAGAGAAAAAGCATAAACAAAAGATAATAATGAACAAAAAGTACAGTCATGTAGTGAGCACATACAATTTAGATACATGTAGGCACAATACACAGACTCATATGGTGGTAGTAAGCCTTCAAACATTTCAGTCAAAACAATAAGTGCTATGGAGGATAAAAAAGTTTCTGAAATTAATAGAGAGTGAGTGGCAAGCGAGGGAGGGTGATCTAAGTGGGGTTAAAGAAAGTACATTGGGTACAATTTATGAGACAATTATAGTGCAATCTTTTGAAGGCAGCATGAGTGGGTGCAAAGCGAACTTCACATGCTAGGGAGTAATCCTGTCCCTACTGTTTACAACCTTATCCTTAAAACTTCTGTTTCTTAATTCTAATGCCTGGTTAATTTCTTCTCCAATATATTGATTTTCTTCTAAATACAAGTGATGTCCAGTCCGAATGTTTAAATCTCCAATGCCCAATATTATCATATCACTAAATTTATCACTTAGAAACAACAAATCCTTTTCTATATCATCTAATTCTTGTAAAATCATTTGAGTGGACATTGTAAGTTCCAAATACATATTCAGTATACATAGGTTCAAGGTATGTTCCAAACTCAGTACAGTTATAAGACAGCGATTTTTTTTTTTATAATAAGGGATTTTTATGCATTTCTATATTAGTGGATATCAAAGTCATGATACCACCCTGGCTGGTGTTACTATGAGTTTCTGATGGTAAACAACATACCACTGTACTACCATCTAATTTTTTAGGGCAGGAGTGGCACATGAGTGGGAACTTTAAAAATGTAAAAATCCTGTATCTTGACTCTGGAATGAAATAAAACAAAGAAAATGGATATCTTAATATTTTTGACAGACAAACATTATTGCTTAAGAAAACTATATGGTCAATAACAAATACTGCTGCTTTAAATGTGTGTTTCTTTTCCTTTTGTCTCCCTGTCACTTTACACAGCACTCCAGAAGCCACAGAGTAAAGATGTGTCTTCCTGCAGCACCACTTGCTGTGCCACCATTGTGCCAGTACATGGCATGGCTGTCACTAATTTGATGATAAGTATCTGACATGTTTTTTTTTCTGTTCCTACTTTTTAATCTTATCTTCTTCCTTTCACTGATAAACACTGACATAGGGGCCATTCCAAGTAAGGTTACACAATGTCTCTTTCTTTCTTCACAGGTAACAGTTTCTCATCCAGAAAACAAGAAATTTCATCCTCCACCTCTTGTGTCTAGGGAACCTTCATTCCATGTCAAGGTCAGGCCATCACCTATGTGACAGTAGATATCATTTTATGAAGTTATTTTCTGTTCTAATTTTTTAATTATGTTTTCTTTTCACCAGTGTACTGCAACTCAGGATGGAGCATACTACAGTGTCTAAATAATTTGCATTTTGTCTTCACATTAGGTCTGACAGTGGTACCTGCCCGGTTGCCAGTAAGATGAATACTGATTCCCTATTCAGCAAGCAAACCATAGCCATCTGTTAACTTCCATCAGCTTGCATTGATGTGCTTGACCCTGCTAAGTAGTGCTGCTCAGAACTTGCTGTCCCCCAGCACTGTACATGGTGTACAGTAAACATGTCCTCTGCTGTGCATCATCATCATGCTAAACAGTCCTCCAACTGACTCTGCTGCCTCATTGTGCAGTTTACAATTGTCTTGTATATGGATAATAACTGAAATAAGAGAAATAGGGGAAGACAACAGTTATCATGATTCCTGACCTATGGCTAAAGTCCTATGATTTTAGAAAAAAATAAATAAATAAAAGAAAAATACTTACCTTCCTAAGCTACAAAAGAGTCCAAAATTAAAATAACCATGGGCAACACCCATGCAGCAGCAGCACTGAATCACCATGATAAACACCTGCAAAGAGAAAAACAGTGCCAAACGATGTTTAGAAATGCAATGGTTTCAAATACCTTGTCCCTGGATCCCCACCCAGAAATAACTCAGGCCACAGCTTTTCACTTTTTGGATGCTCACTGACAGTGTTTATTATGTCATAGGCAAAGTTAATTTGTTACATCCCAAATCATCATAATTCTAACAAATCAAATTTACAATTAGGACATAACAGTTCCCATGGCCCTTTTGGACATAACAGTTCCATCTTCTTTCTTGTGTATCTTCATCCTGCTCTCTTTCTGTTCGTCATGCTTCTCGGGGCCTGGACACCGTGATCCGGCCCCTCCTTTTCTACTCAACACCATCGGGTACCACATTACCCGGAACACTCAACGCATGCCAGATGTGGACACCGTGATCCACCACCTAGCTCTATGTCCTTCCCCCAACCCCCTTTACTCCCATGCCTGAGTTCCTTTGTCCCCAGCCTGTGGTACCTACGCCCCTCTATCTTCCCCCCTGTTTTTCCCTTGCTCCCCCCAAACCCTTCCAAACCCCTTCCCTTCTTATATACTCAACACCAGCGGACTCCACCTAGTCCCTGGCCCCCAAGCCACTCTCTGCAGCCGCGGCCTGTGCTGGCCCCACAAGGACACCTCATGCCCATGCCTGTAATCTCAGTGCCTACATTCTTGTTAACTCAATCTGTTCCTTGCAGGGAGGTGGGTGGGAATTTTGCAGCAAGAAAAAGAGGCGAACTATAGTTGCATGTCCTTAAGTACACCCTAGTGGCTTTAGTTTTGGACCCCTCCCCCTGGCCAAAAGCCAGTGAGCTCCTACTGCCTGTCATCTGACCCTGTAGTGAGGTCAATGGCCCCTTCCCTTTCCCCTACCTCCCCCCTCCCCAGGCTTCATATCCCTGGCTGGGTCCCAGGACAAATTGACCTGCCATTTAGTGACAAGCCTCCTTGTCCCTGGATCCCCAACCAGAAATAACTCAGGCCACAGCTTTATCACTTTTTGGATGCTCACTGACAGTGTTTATTATGTCATAGGCACAGTTAATTTGTTACATCCCAAATCATCATAATTCTAACAATTTAAATTTACAATTAGGACATAACAGTTCCCATGGTCTTTTTGGACATAACAGTCCCATCTTCTTTCTTGTGTATATTCATCCTGCTCTCTTCCTGTTTATCAGGCTTCTCATGGCCCGGACACTGTGATCTGGCCTTCCCTTTTTTTCACTCACCAACATCAGGTACTACGTTACCCGTACCACTCTCTCCCATGCCAGATGTGGACACCGTGATCCACCACCTAGCTCTATGTCTTTCCCCAACCCCCCCTTTACTCCCATGCCTGGGTTCCTTTGTCCCCAGCCCGTGGTACCTCCCCCCCTCTATCTGCCCCCCATTTTCCCTTGCTCCCCCAAGCCCTTCCACTGTCCTATCTCCAGCTTGCGATGGAAGATGGGGCTCCACCCCTTGTGGGCTAGCCCTTCAAAACCCTCCTATTTATGTCCTCAACTAGCTCCCTGAAGGGCCGTAGGAACAAACCCATGCCAAACTTAGTGAGATGGATGCAGTCCAATCTGTACACTGCTTCCAGATCAAATAAAATGTCCCTATGCTGTATATGGATCCCCCCATCTCGATCACTGCCCTGGCCACCTTCCTGTTCAGGTGTTTTCTTGCCACCTCCACTGCCAGGGGCCTTTTTGCCCTCCTCCATACCTTCTAAGATGTAATCTCAGACCAACCACTAACTGGTCCTGTCTGCTACTGAGTTTTTCTCCCTCTATCTCCTCCTACTTTTCCCTCCTTATCCTTCCTTAAATGCCTCTGAGTTTCTTTCTTTCTTGTAAATGAATTATCACTGATTATTGAAGCCTTCGTAAATTGCTGACCATTTGTTGTAACATGTCTTGTTGTTATGTACTTTTATGATGTGGAACCTTTGTAAAAGAGCCTTGGCTCAAAGGTATTAATTCCTAGAGCAATAAACAAAACTAAACTAAAACCAATTACCACCCTGGGCCACCAGCTTTTCACCCTTTCGAGATCCGTTATAATGTACTTTATCAAGGATCCCCAGGGCATGGCCCCCCAGGTCATTGCCCCCTAGATGGATGATAATATAATCTGGACTGACCCATCACACCCACAGCTCCTCTAACAAAGCAGCAGCTGTGGCCACCTCATGCCCCTCAGGCATCCCATCTCACTTTGGTGTGCCGATTCCCGGGTGCAGCTGCGTACCCATCCTTGTGGCCTCTGCAAATCTCTCCACCCAGTAGATAAAAGAGTGCCCAATGATCCAAACCTGCCTCTTGGAGCCTGCTGTGGGGGAGAAAAAAGGGGGATACTAGTTAGCCACCATCAACACCTTACGTATCTCTTATAACAGTTTGATGCCCACCTCCCTACTCTCTTGACCTCCTTCTCCCCAGCTCCTAAAATGGCTGTTTCTGAAGCTGCCCCAATCTGGAAGGAGTGAGGGGTGAACTCATTGGGGTTCATACCCACAAACGCCAGTGCCTTTTTCAGGACTTCCCCCACTTGGAAACTTGTCACTGTGGATCCGTCCCCATGCACAAACCAGGGCCTCCTTCTTCACCCTCTAATCCTCTCATCGGCCCCCATAGCCTGGACTCCGCAGACCTCTGCTGTCCCCTCTCTCAGCAGCTCCACAGTGGCACCTTTTCCCTGCTGGTCCATCTTTGACCTCTGCAGTAGAATTATTACCTTCTCCTCTCCCAACCTCACACACTTCTCCTGCAGCCCTGCCTTGGTCACCCCCCTTCCTGGGAGCCACCATTTCACCGACCCGGAAAGCCCCCTTTGCCATGATGGTAAATATGACCCTGAAAAGGCTGGCCTCATTTGCCGAATAGCAGATGTGACCCACCACCCACAGGACCTTTGAGAGAAGGGGCCCCATCAGAGGCCTTCTCCCATCCTGCCATCTTCCCTGACCCCTCTGCCAGCCCACCACCATCCGTCTGATGGCCTGGCCACCCGGCTCATCTACCCACCCCTTATCCATGCAAACCCAGCTGATTCCCGCCAGCTGGACTCCTATGGTGGTGTGAGCAAAACCCTCCTCCCATTTTTTCACCATGTATTGCATTAACTCTTCTTCCTTGACTGGTTCACCTGTCTCCCATCCCATTCCGACCCTGAAAGTCTGGAAACCCTCCCATGCCCTCTCGTAAGCCCTTAAGATGCCGGCCACCCATGACCCTCTTTACAAAGTCCTGGCCTTCTCTCTCCAACCTCCCAAAGCCAATCCAGTACCCTGGTCTGGGTGAGCGTGGCCTGTGGTGCTAGCTCTCAGAAACGTTCCATCTGAAAATGAGAAAGACAGTCAGCTACCTTGTTCCAAGCTCCCTCAATGTGCCTCGCCCTAAAAGACAGGTTGAGCCATAGTCCTAACAAGATCATATCCCTCAACACCACACCTACCGATTCCATCCTGCCTGTCTGCCTATTGATCGCTTCAACCACACCCTTGTTGTCACACCAGAAAACTATGTGACTCCTTGCCGTTCATGAACCCCATACCTCCAAAGCTACCCATATTGGGAAAATCTCAAGGAATGTGATGTCTTTTGTCCATCCCCATTCCTGCCATCAGACTGGCCAAGCCTCCGAGGTCCATTCCCCCTGAAAGTAGGACCCCATCCCCAGGCACCCAGCTGCATCTGTGTATAGATCAAGGTCTGTGTTGGAGGCCCACTCCTGCTGCCAAAAAGTCACCCCGTTGTAGGATTCCAGGAATGCCTCCCATACCTGTAAATCCTCCTTCACCCACTTGCTGATGTCTACCCAGTGATGTGGTAGTTTTGCTTTTCCTCTGACCCTCCCCAGCCTCCTAGTAAAGGCCCTGCCCAGGCTTAAGGACTTGCAGGTGAAATTAAGGTGCTCCAGTAATTGTTGTACCTGTACCAGCAGCACCCTCCCCCCCCATGAGTGCAAGTAGCCCCTTGAGCCATGCAACTTTGTCCCCTGGAAAACCCTCCTCCTCCATGTCCACCTCAATCCCCAAAAACTCTAGTGTGCACGCCGGGCCCTTGGTTTTCACAGCTACCAACAGGATACCTATGGACCTGCACATATCCTGGAAATCTGCTAACATTTTTTTTTGCCTCCCCCTGACTGGTCCCTATCAGTAAAATATCATCCAAGTAATGGACTACCCTGCCGTGTCCATACTGCCAACCAAACACCCACTGTACCCATGAGCTGAAAACTTTGAACGTTGCACAGGCCACGGAACATCCCATGGGCATTGCCTTGTCGAAGTACAAATCGCCCTCAAACTGAAAACCAAGAAGGTCCCAGTCCGACGGTCATACCCACAGCAGTCAGAATGTGGACTCATTATCCATCTTGGTCAACCATGCACCCTCTGCCACCCAGATCAGCTCCACTGCTTAGTCCAGTGATGCACAAGAGACCATGCTGAGAGGTTCCGGGATCCCAACATTCACTGACCCATCTTTTGGGTAGTATAGGTGATGGATGAGCCTGAATTCCTCTTTCTATTTCTTAGGTACCAATCCCAGGGGTGACACCCAGAAACTCATATGAGGGGGTGATCAGTGGTCCCTCCACCTGCCCAGCCCTCTCTTCCTTATGGATCTTTTCCTGGACAATGTCTTCTTTACCTGTTACTGACCCCAAGTTCTTGACATGCATCCCCACCCGTGCCTCCCAAGGCCAGCCCAAACCACACAAAAACCCCTTCTTAACGACTCTGCCACTTCCTTATTGGGGTAATCCCTGGTCCGTAGTTCCACCATCGCCCGCTTAATGGGTGTGCAGGCCAGGGAATATCCCCACCTCTATTCTGGCTGTTCTGGTCTAGCTCCATCCATAATTGGATGCATATCCTCCTCTCCCAGGGCCCCCCCAGCCACTGCTGCCCCCCCCACTGCCCCGAAAGGGCTGCTCATGGGCCTGCCCACTGGCTGGTCCCACCTTGTCGACCCCTACTCTGCAATTTGTGGCCAAGTGTGACCCCCCCACTGTGAGCAGATGTGCCTAAACTTACAACTAGGCCAGTTACATGCTGCCCTGTTGTAATCCCAGCAGACCTTGGCACCCTGTAGCGGAGTCCCCTTTTTTACCTGTTCAGTTACCTGGCCCACTGCTGCTCCTGACAACATCTGGACCCAGAGCTCAGTGTGGGTGCAATCCCACCTCAGATCACCTTTTACAGCCATGTGTCTCTGGAATGCCTCTTCATACTTAAAACATCCAAAACCCAGCTTCACCCGGTATGTGTCCCTGATGATTGCCATATATGTTAGCAGCGGGATTGCCAGATCCTGCTGCTTCTCAAGTACAAAAGCGCTATAAATCAAAAACCCCATTTGCCATGTGTGATGCTTTTTTTCCTTAAACCTGGTCTCCTCTGCCTTTTGACCTACCGCCATGAGCTATCTCTGACTTTTTCACTGATTCCTTCTGCTCATATCTGTTGGCTGTCTCCTCATTAACCAGTCCAAAGACATCAATGTAGTCTCCTTTCCAAATCTTTTCTTTAATTGATACTGGCACGTGGTCACCTAGCATGAAACCTGGCGGGCTGTCATACAACTTCCGCGCCCCCCCCCGAGGCGCCCACCACCCCTTGTCCCTATTTCTTTGTTCCTTGATGGCCCACAACACTGTCTCAATTTTGGACACCCCTTGGTCACCCATATCACCTACCAACCCTTCAATATACTCTTGTAAGTTTGCCTCATTGCTCATGTCCACCTTATCCATACCCCCATCTGGCTGCGGCTCATCAGGGGTCCAGTCCAGAATTCCTCCTGTCCTCTGCATTATTGGGGCACTGGGTCCTGCCTTCCTAGGTCATTTTTTGGCCCTTCCAGTGCCAGTCCCCTCATTCTGTTCTTTCTGTTTCCTCTGAGCTTCCTCTTCTGCCTCCCTCCTCTTTGCTGCCTCCATCAACTCAGTCATCTGTGCCATCAGCTTTGCAGCCTCAGCTAGCATGGTAGCACTGGATGTTGGAGCACTCTTTGTTGCCATATCTTCCCTAGCTGCATAACAAGACATACGTGAATACTGTCCCTACCACAGCGATTCGGCCCCCCATCCATCTCCACACTTGAATGCCTCTTTTGCTGGAGCAAGACTGGCCAACAAGCCGCCTGCCGCCTGCAACTGGTTGTTGCTCCCCCCTGGTTCTGAGGGTGTTTCTGGTTATTCTTTGAACCCTGCACCTTTTCTCCAATGAGGTGATGCCTTCCACACAGCCTGATCACCAGCCTCTGGACTTACTGTGCCATAATCTTCACCATTTTTCCAAGCAACCCTAGATAATTTGCAAACCACAACAATTTTACAAATGCAGATGAGAAAGTACTGATCTGGAATTAATACAGCTTAGATGGAAGTGCAATATATATACTATGAATCATATATAAATGTAATTATTTATTTTTTCTTTCCAGGTCCTGAATAGACGGCCTTGCAGCACTGGTCCAGAAGGAAAAGATATCCCTGCAACAGCTACAACAGATCCATGTGATGGAGGACCTTGCCAACAATATAGGGGCATTAGCAGCTGCATTCACCATGCTCACCAATTGGCAAAATGGCAGCTGATATTCCAGCACTGCACTTACCCCCCTACCCACGTCGTGTTCTAGGCCCTTAGTAGGTCATACTGACCCTCGCTCTCCATTGCATACAATTGCTAAATATCAAACCACCTTTTTCATGAATCTCTCTGAATATCAAAACCACCTGTATGGCCCGTCCTTTGCCACAGGTATGCCTGTGTATTCACACAAAAGCAAAATACACCCTGGCCGTACCCTTCCCACCACAACTTGGTGGTCTAGGCCCTCCGACTATATTTAATTACCCTTTGTGCCCATATTTCTGGGTATCCAACACCTGCACAGCTCCTCTCTTGCTACAGGTATGCCTGTGTAATTCCCCCAACAAAGGAAAAGCGCGCCCTGTGCACACACCCCACCACCACCATGTGGTGATCTCGGACCTCTGCGGGCATCACTGGCCTTTATTCTCCCTAGGCCTGGTCCACTGGCCCTCTGCTCATTTGAGATGGTATTTCCCCATGCCATCCTTCGACCATGCATAGTGGCCCCACCATGCTTCCCCTTCCCCTGAACAACTGGCATCCGCAACCATGCGGTACACCACAGTGAGCCGATAGGCCTCTCCAGCTCTACGATGGACTGTAGGTCCCAGTGCACCCCACACGCCCTTCTTGGTGGCCCTGTTTGCTCCTGTTTCTGGTGCTCTGGCCACTAACTGGAGCTACGGACACTCCCGCCTTACAGAGCCACTGGCTGCAAAACCTGCTCACTATGCTGCTCCTGTATGAGCCTATCCTACCAGTGCTCATCTCAGTTCTACATAGCTGGGCACCCACACCCCATGGCTCACAACTCCTTCCGTTGCAAACAACAGCTGCCTAATACTAGTGACTGCCAACAAACACCGACTGTCCTCTCTGGGCCCAGCACGCTGCCCAGCCTGCAACCCAACAACATAACCTGCTACACCAACAACTAGCCTAGCATCACATAGCTACATTTTTCACATTCATAAACTTACATTGCTCTAAATTCAGCTTGACAAATTTTTCCAAATTGCTGTGCCTTACCTATGCCAGTGATTGTGCTGTAACCTTCAGTGAATTTTACAGCAAGAAAAGAGGGTGAACTATAGTTGCATGCCCTTAAGTACCCCCTAGTGGCCTTAGTTTTGGACCCCTTCCCCCAGCCAATAGCCAGTGAGCTCCTACTGCCTGTCATCTGACCCTGTAGTGAGGTCGATGACCCTTCCGCTTCCTCCCTACCTCCCCACCTCCCCAGGCTCCATATCCCTGGCTGGGTCCCAGGACAAATTGGCCTGCCAGTTAGTGGGAAGCCTCCTTCTCATACCCACAGATCCCCAAAAAAGAAAAAAAAATACTTACCTTTGCTGTTATGTCAGTACAGCTGCACCAGCTATCAGCACAGCAACACCTGGCAGCAGCAAAGCATTTCGAACTTGTGGGAGCACTTCTCATTTCTGGGCATAAGGAGAATATTCTAAGACAAGACAATCCCTTTTGGTTGTTTGGGGCACTTATCTTATGTACTGTACATGTCCTCAACAGCAGCTGCAGCACCTACTGTAGCAGCAGCAAATCATTTTTGACTTGTGTGAGCGCTTCTCATTTCTGGAAATAAAGAGAATTTTCCAAGACAAGGCAACCGAGTTTGTTTTTTCAGGCACTTTTCTTATGTGCATGTTCTTGACAGCAGCAGCGAATCATGTTGGACTTATGGGATCACTTCTCATTTCTGGATATCAGGAGAGTGTTCATAGACATGCGCATGTTGTCAACAGCAGCAGCAGCAGCACCTAGCAGCAGCGAATCATTTTGGTCTTATGGAAGCACTTCTCATTTCTAGGCAAAAGGAGAATTTTCCAGAATAAGATAATCAAGTTTGGATTCTCAGGTACTTTTCTCATGTGATGTTCTCAACAGCAGCAGCAGCACCTACTAGCAGCAAAGCATTTTGGACTTGTGGGAGCACTTCTCATGTCTGGGCATCAGGACACTTTTCAAAGGCAAGACAATCAAGTTTGTTTTTTTGTGGCACTTTTCTCGTGTGCTTGTTCTCAACAGTTGTTGGCAGTCACATAGCACACTAGCAGCAGCGCCTAGCAGTAGCAAAGCAATTAAGGTTTCCGGTTAACAGTATGAACTGCAGTGCAACAGTATGATTTAGCAGCTTGCTCACTTTTTTACCACACTCCAGAACAATTCAGGGAGAAGAGAATTTATGTGAATTGTGAGTCTGACACATTTCACCGTAACTGAATAGCACAACAGTGATGGGGCACTCTACAAACACACAGCAAAGTACCACGTAACAGTACCTGTAGCAGATTGTGACATATTTATTCTGGTAGTTGAGAAAAATTTAAGAACGAGACAGGCAGATACGAGACATGAAAGTTAGACAAGACATATAGGCAGGAATTTAGGAAATAGGTTGATACAAAAGATGGAAATTTTTATTTTTAAACTATTTTGTGGGTAACTAAGCAATATGAAACTTAGACTATAAAGGGAATAGGACAGATGTTTTGTATTTTTATACTTTTTTAGCTTTTTGTGTTTTTTCGTTTGGGGGGCGAAGAATAGGACATACAGGAACAGGAATAAGAAGGAATACATTGATAAAACAAAGAGATCACACAGCTCCACCACTGCCAACCACACTACAATGGCAGTGCTCCTCCAAGACCACCATCAGCTTCTCCAGATTCTCTAGAATGACTTTAATGTCCTGCTGGACCTCAGTAAGGTGCCAGCAGAGGTCCTCCACTTCCTCCCTCACTGAGGCCAGCTTAGCTGCTGTTGATGCTGCTGGTGGAGCATGTGCTGCATCTGCTTCCAGAGGTGGAGGAGCTGAAATTACAGGGGGCATAGCTTGTGCTTCTGCCCACCCCACCATGGCATGTGAACTTCCACACTGCCATACACCATGGCCATAAGCCTGCATTAATTAGTCCACCATCCCCACCCCTGCTTGTTGCTTCACAATGGCAGGCTTTCCAATTGGCATGGTGATGTAAGCTTAAGTGGGTCCCCTGCTCCCCCAGTACCCACATAGTTCCCCTTCTTCTCCATATGGACCTGCTTCCCACAAACATTGCAAGTGACCACACTGTGGTCACTTGGGTCACAGGTGAAAAATGTCCACACAGGCGGGGTTTTTTGGATATGGGTAGTGTTGGCGAGGGGATGGTGATGGACAGGGCTTCTCTGTGGGGGGGGATGGTGTCAATGATGCTGCAACCGCTGGGAGGCCTCAGGCTGCTGCTGCTGCTCCTCCCCCTCTTGACAATCCAGGACTGGAGCCACCACTGTTGCTTTAGTGGGACAACTTGTAGGTATGGTTTCGGGGACCCTTGACAAAAATCTGAGCAAAGTTGAGATGGATGGTTCTGGACCCACAACACATCCAGACACCTCAATGGCCAGGTTCACAGACTTCATGTTGTACCTGCTCCATTTTAAGTTAAAACTGGGGCACATAAAAAAAAAGTAAAAAGAGAGAGACAAGCAGAAAAAACAGATCCAAAAACTATTCAAAATAAAAATTAGGTCATTAAGGAATGTGCAGAACAGCACACAAAACAGAAAAAGATTGAAAATGAACTGCTTTTAACAATTCAGTGTGCTGCTTCTCTCTATCTGTAGCTCACACTCTGTCTCAGTGCAACTGAGAAACTGAAACCAAGTCACGCACTTCCTGCCCTGGGAATGTGCCATGTGTCCTGCAGAAGCTCTCCCATGTGACATAAACCTTTTTCCTTAAACTTTGCCTTTCTGATGGAAAGGTGAAGTTATAAAGCAAAGTTGAAAGGTTAAGTCACCATAAGGGAATTTCTGATTAAATAGAAGAACTTTGCAAAATTATTTGCAGAGGAGGATTTTGTGACTTCGCCTTATCCTCTCCTACAAATTAAAACTTCACAACATCTCTAGCCACATCGGAGAAATGATCATTTGTTTATTACCACTTAATAAATAGTGAAAAGGAAAAAAAGCATTTAACTTAGTTGGTATTGTTTAATTTAAGATGTAGGCACAGTCCATAAATGCTGGCTGTCATATGACCGAATTATGCAACACAAGGCTGAATCTCCTCACTATGCACAGTGAAAAGATCAATAAGTCTTTAGAAGTAAAATGTTACTTCTGTATATGACAGTAAAAGTTAACTTTGCACTATGCATTCTGCAAACACTTTTAAAGAATTAGGATGCTGTGCTAAATTATTAATTCTGTACTTTCTGTTTGTTAAATTATTTTGAAATTAAATTACAACAATATACATTGGTGTTGAACATTTCTATATACTTACCATATAGATGTAAACTGAAGCTGTATTTTCATATGAAAAACTCAGTGTGCAGTTTTGCATCCGAGAACAACTATATCACACAATAGTCAAGTGCAATGTATTTAATGTATGTGGTTTACAGACTAAAGTTATTAAGGCCACCATATATTTCTCCAAAAAATGGGGTTAAATTGCAATCTGTTAAATGGGTAGAAAGCGTATAATGTCAAATAAGAAATATAGTACTGACATGTTACAATTGTCTGTGTCTTTCATGCTGCCAAGACTGCAGGAGTATTTGTTTTTCTAAAACATAGTGCATTTTGTCTTATTCCTTATCATATGCTCCTTAGTCCATTCTTACAGGTTTAAATTAACACCCAAATAAACTAGCAGGTCTAGTCTAGATTTTAAATACAATGGTGTTGCATAGAAGTGCAGTCTGGCTACTACAACTTATATAGCAACCATGTTTTCTCTCCGCCATTGCCTTCACTTCACAATCCCTACTTCAGTAATATTTGTATGAAATCTCAATTATATGTATTGGGACTTGGATTGCTAGAAGCAATTAAATTATTACTCTTCAGGCTTCTCAGAGAGCTATGGTAAAGGATCAATCTGTGAAACAATACAGGATGCATTATGTTGGTATAGTATTTTGTTATAAGCTCAGATTTTATCGAAAGGGATACATCCTTGCCATATTTCATACATGAGGCAAGTTTAACTGTTTTATCTGTGGCCCTTTTGAAACTATATGCACTGAGGGCCCATTCCCAGTATTTTGAAGGCACACCATTTTGAGTAAAGCTATAAAGGGACACGAGCAATGAGACCACAGGAAAACGTTTGTATTTAGGCAGAAGTCAGCTTATATTTTACATTTAACATACAGTGCTTAGTATGGATATTTTCTTACTTTTCCATTCTCTGTTATTAGGGGAATTGCCATGTGATGTTCCTCCTTTGAACTTCATCTGCTCCTTGCCAGCATATGCAATTAAAATCCTCTGTGGCATAATAATTTCCACATTTCCACAAATAATGATGGTGATGTCATAAGCAATGTAGCCTAATGGGGAGATGCAGTGTATGAAATATCAACATAATTGTGTCCAGACATTTCTGATGTATCAGTAGTTTGTTTTTTTAAATAACTTTACATTCTACCTTGGGTTTTTACACTGCAGTCTTCATTTATGTATATTTTAATATTTTTTTTTCATTTCCGGCAACACCAGCTTGTATCCAACTTAAGTTGCAAGATACCCACATCAGAAATCCCAAAACATGAATTTTGGAAAACCAATGATGTAAGCTGTGCACTTAAGAGGCCCAAGATCAAATAATTGATCCGTGTGTTTACTGTAGATTGAAGAAATCATATAACAGTAGCCAAATCATAGTGACTTTGAATGGGGGAAACAAATTTAGCAACATAAGTGAATGTGAAGCAACACAATATTAAAAGGAAAAAATAAAAATCAACCACCATCGCTGAGTTTACTAGAAATAGTTTGAGCCCTTGTAGCATCAATATGCATTTAAAAATTCTCAGTTTCAGTGATGTGGTTGGGGAGACAAAGTCCAACATTTTTTATTTTACAGAATTTTGATTTGGGTAGTTGGATAGCATTCTCGATGTTTTCAAGAAAAGTCTGGGACTGTTTTCTTCAGTGTGGCCAAAAGCAATCTGAACCTCAGATTCTTGCTTCCTCTAAATGCAGCAGCCTCAGCAGCACACGTAGAAACATAGAATTCGATGGCAGATAAGGACCACTTGGCCCAACCATGTCCCCCCACTCCCTCCTTTCCTCGAGGCTATACATATTAAGCTCCTTAAGTCTATCTTCATATGTCTTCCGGTGCAGATCCTGCACCATTTTAGTTGCCCTCCTCTGGACAGCTTCCATCCTGTCTATGTCTTTGTGGAGATTGGGTCTCCAGAACTGCTCACAGTACTCCAGATGGGGTCTCACCAGCTGTCTGTACAGAGGGATAATAACTTCCTGTTTTCTACTGGTGATGCCTCTCCCTATGCATCCCAGTAACCCCCTAGCCCTCCTTGCTGCCCTCTCACATTCCTTGCCCACCTCTAGGTCATCTGATATGACTACCCCCAGGTCCCTTTCCATTTTTGTTGTTGTTAGTATCTCACCCCCCATTGTGTACTCTTCCCCTTGGGTTTTTGTTTCCCAGGTGCATTACATTGCACTTCTTAGCATTGAATCTAAGCTGCCATACATTTGACCATTCCTCTAACCTTGCCAAGTCCCTTCTCATCCTTTCCACCTCACCCTGTGCATCAACTCTGTTGCAGATCTTAGCCACAAAGGAAAATCAACTATGCAGAAGATAAGCAGTTTAAAAAACCCCTTCCTGACTTAAAAACTAAAACAAACACAAAGCAATACCACTTTAAAAGTGAGGAAAACTTCTCTCAGATGTAAGCAAGAGAGAGAGAGAGAGAGAGAGAGAGATTAGTTACAGACATTTCATCCAAAATAGTATATCCCACGCAGCTTCTCAGTTGTTTCCAAGCACTCCTGTACACAACTTGGAAGAAGATGGACTTCTGCCTCAAACAGGATCACACCACTAGTTTATAGTAATTGAATAATGCTGAAATGGTCTAGCTAGACAAATGGCTGTGATGCTGAGCTCTGACTTGTGAAGACAATTACCCCCACCTCAGGCTATATTTGGCATCCAATTACAATCTGCAGCTTTTGCTATTTTAAATCACACAACCCCACCAAAAGTTGCAAAATATATTGATGCAGATTCTCACAGAATTCTAGTAATCAGTCCAGTTAGCCACGAAGGAAAATCAAATATACAGAAGTTAAGCAGTTTTAAAAAGACCCTTCCTGAATTAAAAACTAAAACAAACACAAAGCAATACCACTTTAAAAGTGAGGAAAACTTCTCTCAGATGTAAGCAAGAGAGAGAGAGATTAGTTACAGATATTTTGTCCAAAATAGTATATCCCACGCAGCTTCTCAGTTGTTTCCAAGCACTCCTGTACACAACTTGGAAGAAGATGGACTTCTGCCTCAAGCAGGATGCATCACTAGTTTATAGTAATTGAATAATGCTGAAATGGCCTAGCTAGACAAATGGCTGTGATGCTGAGCTCTGACTTGTGAAGACAATTACCCCCACCTCAGTCTATGTTTGGCATCCAATTACAAACTGCAGCTTTTGCTATTTTGAATCACACAACCCCACCAAAAGTTGCAAAATATATTGATGCAGATTCTCACAGAATTCTAATAATCAGTCCAGTTAGCCACAAAGGAAAATCAAATATGCAGAAGATAAGCAGTTTTAAAACCCCCCTTCCTGAATTAAAAACTAAAACAAACACAAAGCAATACCACTTTAAAAGTGAGGAAAACTTCTCTCAGATGTAAACCCACCAAAAGTTGCAAAATACATTGATGCAGATTCTCACAGAATTCTAGTAATCAGTCCAGTTAGCCACAAAGGAAAATCAAATATGCAGAAGATAATCAGTTTTAAAAACCCTCTTCCTGACTTAAAAACTAAAACAAACACAAAGCAATACCCGTTTAAAAGTGAGGAAAACTTCTCTCAGATGTAAACCCACCAAAAGTTGCAAAATATATTGATGCAGATTCTCACAGAATTCTAGTAATCAGTCCAGTTAGCCACAAAGGAAAATCAAATATGCAGAAGATAAGCAGTTTTAACCCCCTTCCTGAATTAAAAACTAAAACAAACACAAAGCAATACCACTTTAAAAGTGAGGAAAACTTCTCTCAGATGTAAACCCACCAAAAGTTGCAAAATACATTGATGAAGATTCTCACAGAATTCTAGTAATCAGTCCAGTTAGACACAAAGGAAAATCAAATATGCAGAAGATAAGCAGTTTTAAAAACCCTCTTCCTGACTTAAAAACTAAAACAAACACAAAGCAATACCCCTTTAAAAGTGAGGAAAACTTCTCTCAGATGTAAACCCACCAAAAGTTGCAAAATATATTGATGCAGATTCTCACAGAATTCTAGTAATCAGTCCAGTTAGCCACAAAGGAAAATCAAATATGCAGAAGATAAGCAGTTTTAAAAAAAACCCTTCCTGAATTAAAAACTAAAACAAACACTAAGCAATACCACTTTAAAAGTGAGGAAAACTTCTCTCAGATGTAAGCAAGAGAGAGAGAGAGAGAGAAATTAGTTACAGAGATTTCGTCCAAAATAGTATATCCCACGCAGCTTCTCAGTTGTTTCCAAGCACTCCTGTAATGTCATTATAAAGATCAACAGGCCAAGGTCAGACATTACAAAATATAGACTGGGACCATGATACCATTTCATCCAGAGGTGAGGAAGCTGCCTACAGCACCCCCAACAAGAACTGATGTCTCAGAGAACCGCATGAGGCAAAACATTTTTAAATAATAAAAGTGGTGGTCAAAATAAACAGTCATGTTTTGGGCTAAATCACTTTGCATTATATGTACCATGTTTTAAAGAGACTGCCATCTCTTAAAGTAAACACGACACATCTGAATGTAAGTTTGAAATATTGCTATGTGGGGCACAAATCAAGCATAGGAACATAGACAATGATGGCAAAAAGAAGACCCATGGTCCAACCAGTCTGCCCAAGTTCCCTATTTAGCCCTGCGACCTACTGTCCCTCCAGGGTTCTAGCTCTTCCCATGCTCCCCACCCATTCTCCTCCTAGTATCCACCAGCCTGAGCAAGAACTATGCCCTTCATTCTGTTCCAATCATGATTGAAATTACCAACAGTTATAGAAACATAGAAAATTAAGGCAGAAAAATCAATCTCTCAGGTTCACAATATTTTATATGTAATTGCCAAAGATATGTACAGCATTTTAAATGTACCTATGTACACTGCTCAAAAAGGGTTTACCTGTGCTGACATGACAACAATGTTGTCGACGTTCGATATAGCAGCATCCCTGATGTTGACAAGTGAAATTTCGCCTGTCAGACATTGGCCTATTTTTCTATTGGGGAGCTGTGCCCCCCAACCCCCCATGCCCCCTTCTACTGATTGGTAACTCCAAGTTGGAGTTAACTCAAGGGGGGGGGATAAAAATCAGTGAAAGGGTGAAATTTTGCCAGCAGGTCCCCCACAGTGACATTTTCAAAACTTGTTGAAAATGTCACAGGGAGAATTCACCGATGGGGTTTCGCCCTTCTGTCAGCATAACCTCAAAAAGACATACTATATACTGTATTTTAGTTTTGATCACTAATACTCAGGTAGCATGTTAAGAGATTTCATTTTACTAGTAAATGTAATCCATCTAGGGCAAAGTTTCTCAAACTGAAAGGCTAGCCTCACAGGTGAGACCCAGACCTGTTCTAGGGAAGAATCAAACAAGTTCAAGAGTTTAAGGGTTGGGTAAGAAAAGCTGTTTAGTACCCATAGATGAAATGGATAGATTTTTATTAAGAATAAATGCACCCTTCTTCTGTTGAACATTGATTTGACTTTAAAAAAAAATTGAACCAAATATTGTCTATATAGATCATTGTCCCAGATCTTTTTAATTTTTTATGTCACACACTAATTGCATTGGGCAGCTCTCCAAAACTGAGATAGAAGCTGTGCCTCCTCTCTTTACCTGTTCAGATTTTGTTTAGAGGAGGCTCCTGGCAGATACAGTATTAATAATCAGGTAGCTGAAGCACTTGCAACTCATTCTCTAGCCACATTCACTCACTGCAGCTCTCAGATTAGGAGGAGCAGCCATCAACACCCATAGGAGCAGAAGTCCAGATGGTCGGCTGCAGTATGTGAACATATCTTTTCATGTCTGGCCTTTATGCTTCAGGATGATCTTATTTTGAAAGGTACATGTTCTGTACACTGCTGTGGTGTGCAGCTTTCTATACCCATAGTGGACGAATACAAAACAATAGCCAAAGCAACATATTAATGTAATGTGCTTGCAAATATGTACCACCAACCATGAACAGGTGTCTGTGAGTGCAGCTATACTAATATGTGTGTGCTGGTGAGGGGTGGGGGTCCAGGGAAGAAGTCATCTCTGACATTCAATAGCATCAGGTGTGGGGGTCAGTGTCACACATAAGAACAAAGGATTTCACAAACATTTTGCAAATTGTAGATATCACAGTCAGCTACATTATGGCACTAAGAACTGCAAAATATGAGCTCCAGAGTCTCCAACTCCAGACTCCAGCTTCTCCTGTCACCCTCACCCCAAGCTGAGAGTTTACTTGAGCTTGTTCACCACAGTCCTAGTGAAGGCTTCATTTAAATTGGGGAGCTTGAGTGCTCCAACTGCATCTGCTCTATCTTCAGTACTCATGTGCCTGTTTACATCACCAGAGTCCAATTGCAATGCAATGGACAGTCTTCTGACTGACTGCCTGCTCCTTGCTTCCACCATGGTACTCAACTGCAGCTTACAATAACTGGTATTCTTCCCCATTCATGACCACTGCATCCATAACTCTCAACTGTCCCTGATTTTCAGGGATGACCCTGATTTTGCCTCAGATGTTTCTTCTGTCCCTCCTAAATTTGGCATTTCTGTCACCGAAGAGTGGGGATTTGAATCACAAAATAATCCTAGCCTTTGGTGTTACAGTCTAGTTCTCATTAACAAAATGCTATTCATACTAAAAAGCATGTGGTACACAGCTTCTGGAATTAATATTGCTATTTTTTCAGATCTGTCCCTGATTTTTGGTCATTTGTCCCTGATCATTTTAAGCCTTGTCCCTGATTTGTGATGAGGGAGGTTGAGAAGTATGACTGCATCTGAAAGTGCTGCATACATCAACACTCCCAATGGGGTTCTTGTTGTTCTGCTGTGATTGTAATAATAAAGTCAGACACTCGTTTCCTCCCTCTCAGGCTAGATGGATACCTGCTCAAAGCCACTGTGCAGCAGATTTAGTGCCCCACCCCCGAACATAACCTCACTGACTGTTATCTGAGTGAATTTAATCTCTGGAACAGTCAGATAAAAAAGGTACTGTACTACAGTTACAGTTGGTCTACTATATTTTTTAAAGCAAAAATTGGTAACAAATAAAAAATTACATTATACAATGCTAGCAGGAAACCGCTCTGTATCCACTGAAGTTTGTCTTACAATTACTGTGAATTATGCAGCACCCTCCAACAATAAATGCATGTCTAATATCTACAACATACAGAGTGTTCAGCAGCCTGCTGGTTTGTCAAGTCAGACATTCACAAAAATCCAGTCAGAACCACTATGTAAGTTAAGAAGGTTTCAACGCTAAATGTAACTAGAGTTATTGTTCACTTGGGAGCTTAAGCAGCAGGCAGGTAGGAAAGAGAGCTGGAGTTATAATCTGTTTTAACTGAAATATTTGAATAGTTTGTAAGTGAAATTAGTTTTATGTGGTAAACATTATTACCTTGAATTAGAATTGTTACATTGTAACTTTGGTGGCTTGGGGATAGTTGTCTAGCAGGGATATTTAGAAGGAAATTTAAAAGTGTTGTTTGCCTGGTGTTTGGGGGGAAGGGACAGTAGCTGCAATTACCTTGTCTCTGAACAGGAATTAACTTGGCTTTCATTGTTCACTTGGGAGCTTAAGCAGCAGGCAGATAGGAAAGAGAGCTGGAGTTATAATCTGTTTTAACTGAAATATTTGAATAGTTTGTAAGTGAAATTAGTTTTATGTGGTAAAAATTATTACCTTGAATTAGAATTGTTACATTGTAACTTTGGTGGCTTGGGGATAGTTGTCTAGCAGGGATATTTAGAGGGAAATTTAAAAGTGTTGTTTGCCTGGTGTTTGGGGGGAAGGGACAGTAGCTGCAATTACCTTGTCTCTAAACAGGAATTAACTTGGCTTTCATTGTTCACTTGGGAGCTTAAGCAGCAGGCAGGTAGGAAAGAGAGCTGGAGTTATAATCTGTTTTAACTGAAATATTTGAATAGTTTGTAAGTGAAATTAGTTTTATGTGTTAAAAATTATTACCTTGAATTAGAATTGTTACATTGTAACTTTGGTGGCTTGGGGATAGTTGTCTAGCAGGGATATTTAGAGGGAAATTTAAAAGTGTTGTTTGCCTGGTGTTTGGGGGGAAGGGACAGTAGCTGCAATTACCTTGTCTCTAAACAGGAATTAACTTGGCTTTCATTGTTCACTTGGGAGCTTAAGCAGCAGGCAGGTAGGAAAGAGAGCTGGAGTTATAATCTGTTTTAACTGAAATATTTGAATAGTTTGTAAGTGAAATTAGTTTTATGTGGTAAAAATTATTACCTTGAATTAGAATTGTTACATTGTAACTTTGGTGGCTTGGGATAGTTGTCTAGCATGGATATTTAGAGGAAATTTAAAAGTGCTGTTTGCCTGGTGTTTGGTAAGCCCTCCACCCACCCTGTTTTGTATGCCTTCTTAAACACTGAAAAGCCACTGGGGTTGGGATTGAAGGGCTGAGTATTTCTGTTTGGGACTGAAATTTGAAGCAACAGGAGCTGGTGGGCCTGTGACATCTTATGGTACCTGATGTCTGCTTACATACACTGTTAGTGTGACCGAACACACACTGGACTGTATGTGTTTGTGAGACTTGGGAACGTTGATGGTGGGCTGAAATTGGGTTTGTAATAACTACAGTCAGTATAGAGAGAAACTGCACTTCAGGGAAAGGGACTGAGAAAGGGGTGTGCTATTATAAACAGAGGATAATCAGGGTGGCCATATTCCACCATGGCAGGCATCTTCGAAGGGTTGTAGGCTGCACAGGCTGTGGGATGGCATAATTCTAAATTGGGCCTGAGAGGAGGCTGCCCACTCTGTAGACAGCTATCTTGTATCAGGAGTGAGGTATATTGGTTAAGGAGTAAGCTGTGGGAGCTCGGTGGGGGTGTCCAAGGATAAGGGGTGTGGATATGGGCAGCAGAAGGGTGGGGCTGAGGGAGGCTGGGGCAACGCCTGAAATTACAGGACGTTATGTTACAGCAAGCAGGAGGGGATATTAGGACGGAGGACCCTTAGATAGGGAAGTTGATGCTAAGGGAAGGCGTCACGGGTGAACATTCTGAATACAAAGAGACTGGAAAAGAGTCAGGAAGGGCTCTTGTGTGGAAGCCTAAAACAGCAGACTGTGGGAAGGAGCTCCTAAGGTGAATAGTGCAGAGAGGAAGAAGAGGGTCAGTTTAGAGATGCAGTCAGGGGAAACTCGGGTTACTTGATGGAGGCTGACATAGACTGTCACAATAAATTTGAGCTACTAAGCAACCTAGAGGGGGAGGAAGGGGTTGGTGGAAATGAGGAAACTTATACAGAGGCCGGGGGGAGGGAGTTGGATACCCATAGGGCATCACAGACCAGCTATGGAAAGGATAGACATAGTCCCAGAGGGAGAAGGGGAAACATATATGTTAAGCAAATGGGGGAGATGCAACATATTCCAGACATGAGGGAGGAGAGCATGATTGGAGAGAAACTGGGAGACAAGGAGGTGGGAGAGAAGCCCCCTTCAGCTGGGAGGTCAGTACCAAGGATGGGGCCCTAGCTAAAGGGGACCCACAGAGAGCCTCTGGAAGCAGGGGTACTATTACAAGGGGGGAGGATGGTGGTGTGGGGAAGGGAAACCATCAGGGCCAGGATAAATGGTTCAGATATGAGAGGGTTAAAGGGGACACCTATTCAGAGGGGGTTTGAGTTAAGTGGGAAAAATAGCAAGGAAGGCAGAAAGGGAGGGTGACAAGGGGGTCTCTAATAAGGCAGGAAGACTCCCATGAAATTCAGATCATGAATAAAGGGGGGGAAAGGGAGCTGAGAGGGCATAGTGGAGGTAACCGTAAGGATGATGGAGGTGTTAAGGTTCTGTTACTGGGAGACTCGATGATTAGGGGTATCCATTGGGAGGGACAGTGGGGTGGATGCCATAGCCAGGTGAAGGTAGTGAGTATCTCTGGGCTGACAGTGCACAGAGCAAAGTTCATGGTGTATGAAATGGTTAGGGATTGTGGAGGGAAAACGGATTTCCTGGTGCATTTGGGAACTAATGATCTAGATGGAAATAGCATTTTGGAAATCCAAGCAAGGTTCCAAGAACTTGCCAGAGTCTGTCGGGATAATGGATGCAACATTTCCTTTCAGAGATATTGCCAGTACCAAAGGCCTCAGTGGACAAAAAAAAGAAGCTTACAGAGGTTAATGACTGGCTCAGGAAGTGGGGTGAAGAGAATGGGTTGGGGGTGTTAGGGAACTGGAATGGAGTTTGGGAGGATAAGGGACTATATGCCAAGGACAGGTTTCATCTTGCCCCATTAGGGAAGGAAGTCCTAAACAGGGGATGGCTGACTACATACAAGAAAGGTGGGGTTTAAACTTGTTAGGGGGAAGGGATGAGGGAGGGCTGACCAAAGCCCTCTCCTCCAGATGAGGAGTAGCCGTCAAGCCCAAGAGGGGAGGGGAAACAGACTGGAGGTGGAGGTTTCAGGAGGAGCAGGGGAGGATGGAAGTATAAGGAATCTGGGTGGGGTTCGAGAAGAGGATTAGGAAAGGGGTGGGGGTTGGTGTTAGTAAATGCCAGGAGCTTGGGAAACAAGTTGCCGGAGTTCCAGGCCATGCTGTTCGGGGTGGATGTGGCGGCGGTCACGGAGACGTGGGCCAACAAAAACCATGACTGGGACCTAAATGTACAGGGGTACACTATGCTTAGGAAGGATAGAAAGGAGGTCAGAGGGGGTGGAGTGGCTATGTTCATTAGAGATGATATAGAAATTACTATGGCAGAAGAGGCAGAGGGAAACGTGGAGGCCTTATGGGTCACCTTACGATCCCCAGCAGGAGATAAGGTCAAGCTGGGAGTAGCATATAGGCCCCCCGGGATGAGTGATGTTCTAGAGGATGGTTTGCTGGACAACATCATTGCCCAGTGTGGTCCAAAAGGGGAAGGAGTGGTGTTGATGGGGGACCTTAATATGCCAGGTACAAACTGGGAACCATGTCCTCTAGGGTGGCCAAGGAGCAGAGGCTGCTAGATGGCTTCAGGATGTGTTCTTAACACAGCATGTGATGGAGCCCACAAGGGAGGGCATGTCCTGGATGTGGTTCTGGCAGATGGGGATCTGGTAAGGGACATAGTTGTACAGGACCCCTGACTGGGAGTGACCACAATACTGTCTGGTTTCAAATAAGCATGGGGGAGTGGGGGTGAGATCTAGGACACTGGCAGTGGACTTCAGGGGGGCAGACTTTATGGGCATGGGAAATATTCTCAAGGATCACTTGAAGGGGATTACCTCAACGACAAGTGTGGAAAGGAGATGGGAGGTCATAAAACGGGACTTCATGGAGGCAGTCAGGATCTGCGCTAAGTTGAAACGTAAGGGGAGCAAGGTCACGTAAACCATGCTGGTGGTCCAGTGAGGTACAGGTAGCAGTCAGAGAAAAGAAGGCAGCCTACAAAAAATATAAAACAACAAGAGGGGATAGGGATAAGGAAATGTACCAGCTTGCATCTAGAAAAGTCACCCGTATGGTGAGGGGAGCAAAGTCCAGTAGAGAGCAGCGGCTGGCACAGGGGATACATGGAGGGGAAAAGGGGTTCTTCCGGTACATTGGGGAGCGGAGAAAAACTAAGGGCCATCTCAGCAGATTGAGATCAGAAGGAGGGTGGGTGGAAGAGGCGAGGGACCAGGCAGAGGTATTTAACGAGTACTTTGCCTCTGTGTTCACTAGGGAGGGGGATGGGATATCTACAAAGCAAGGCATGAAGGGGATAGAAGCGGCAGGGAGTGGGATCAGGGGAGCAACAGAAATGGAGCAAGAGGGAGGGAAAGGTACCCCAGGGGTGTCACATCTGGATAAGGATAAAAGACCAGTAAGGGAAGGGACGGATGATGCTATCTCCACCAAAGGGTGTGGTTAGCCCTCAAGGCCCTAAAGAAAAACAAATCTCCAGGGCCGGATGGCATTCATCCCAGAGTACTATGGGAATTGGCGGACATACTGGCTGCACCCCTGGCGGAGCTTTTCAGCAGGTCACTTGAGACAAGGAGGGTACCTAGTGATTGGCGAGAGGCACATATGGTACCAATCCATAAAGGGGGGTCAAGGGAAGTACCAGGTAACTATAGACCCATCAGTTTGACCTCGGTGGTGGAAAATTAATGGAGAGTATACTAAAGGAACGATTGGGGTGTACTTGGAGGAGGTGGGAGGTCTGGATGAGTCGGCAACATGGGTTTGTGCCAGGTAGATCATGTCAAACCAACCTTGTGGAGTTCTATGAATGGGTAACATCAGAACTGGACAGGGGTAAGCCTGTGGATGTATTATTCTTGGACTTCAGCAAGGCGTTTGACTCTGTCCCCACAATGGTCTGGTGGAGAAACTGATGGGGTTAGGAGTAGGCCCTTTGATGGTCAGATGGATTGAAAACTGGCTAGCTGGATGCACTCAGAGAGTAGTGGTCTGTGGGGAGCTCTCAAACCCTAGAGAGGTTGGTAGTGGGTACCACAGGGCTCAGTCCTGGGTCGATCCTGTTTAATGCATACATATCGGACATCAGGGAGGGTATAGGGTGTGAAATGAGTCTCTTCGGATGACTCCAAGATGGGAGCAGTAGTTGAGGGAGAAGAGGGAGGTGGCCTGCAAGGGACCTGGACACCCTGGAAAGCTGGGCTCACAATGGAATTAAATTTCAATATCACCAAGTGCAAGGTGTTGCATCTTGGTCGGAAACCTAAACACAGGTACACCCTGGGAGGGGAGGCGCTGGAGGCCTCGATGGGGAAAAAGACCTAGGGGTCATGGTGGATACATGTATGAATAACTCTGAGCAGTGCAGGAGAGCAGCTAGCAAGGCAAACAGGATGTTGGGATGCATTGTAAGGGGATCACCTCTAGGAGCAAGGAAGTGATTCTGCCGCTGTACAATGGACTGGTTAGACCACACCTTGAGTACTGTGTACAGTACTGGAGACCACATTTGAAGAGGGACATACAGCTCCTGGAGAGGTACAGAGGAGGGCAACAAAGATGATCTGAGGGCTAGGATTTGACTTATGAGGACAGACTTGAGGAGCTCTGCCTGTTTTCATTGGAGGAGAGACAGGGGGACATGATTGAGGTTTTCAAGTACCTCAAGGGAATAAATAGGGTAAACATGGAGGGGATCTTTAGGCTAAAGCAGAGAGGTATCACCAGAGGGCATGGTTTGAAGTTGGAAGGTGGAAGGGTGAGGGGGGAAAAGAGGAGGAGGTTTTTCACCCAGAGGGTGGTGGACCCTTGGAATGCACTGCCTGGTGAGCTGGTTCAGAGATCCACAGTGGAGGGCTTCAAGAGAGGGTGGGACAGACACAGAAAGTGGATGTATCAGATGATGGCCTGTCTCGAGGGGGTGGGGATGGATGATAGGGGTTTCTAGAGAACAAGGGATGGGAGGGTCTCGGCACCCAATTAACGATCTAGGTTCGAGCAGACTCGATAGACCATAAGGCCTAATCTGCTGAAATAGTATGTTAGTATGTTAGATGCTGTTCAGAATTTCTTCATGCTTTGGTAAACTGCACATCAATTACATTTTCTGTGTTGCTTTTTCCTCAACATTTCAATTGATTTTGTATATTTACCAATTCGCCATTGCAAATGCTCACTTTTTCGATATTGGCAGAAATCCTATTATTTATTATTGGGAGGCAGTACTTTGTAATCAGCATTGTAGTTTGTGTACGAGTGGCCACAGCAGGATCGCTGGCCATGGGATGCCTGCAGATATGTTTCTGGTCCCACTAGAAGGCCTTCTTGTTAGCACCTTGGTGGTCAAACCTCCAAGTTCCTTTGTCACCTTGGAAGCACCTCCCCAGTGCCAGCTCAGAAATCATCCTCCCATAAATGACACACTTTAGGTGAGAGCTCCCTGTCACCCATGCCCCTTCTCAAAACTGCAAAAGAAAATAGTTTGATCCAAAGTAGCAGACTCTTCATGCTGAATCAAGACAGAATGACCTCCACCCCTGTTTCCATAATAGGTCTGGTCAACTACAAATTATGTAACTAATCACTTAACAAAAGAGAGTTTTGTCAAAAAAAAAACCTCCAACAAGAATGCTAAGTGGAGTACCATGGCAATGTGTAGCATACCATTAAAGAGTCAGTACAAAACAGCCAATAAATAGCTCTGTTCTTTAGAGTACTGGTTATAAAGGTTTCATTTATTGTTGGAATCCCTAATGTTTTTTGTTCCCCTGTAGTGATGTAGGTGGATAATATTCAATGGGTAATATTTATGTAACATCTTTTTTCTCATCTTTATAATAATGTCCTGAATATACAGCACCTAAAAGTCACCTTTCTACTTCATTTAGCCCAAGTCAAGTCAAAGTTTATAGAAGAAATAACTCCATTGTGCAGGCTCATTCACAAGGAGGTACTGAAAGTATAACTCAGGAAAGTAAAATGTACAAGGCAGACAGGAGTACATACAATTGTGGTTCATAACACATACAATCATGATACATAATAACAGAGCACAGAGACATTCATTGCATACACATACAATATGTACAAATATTTACAGAGCATACCTTAAGTTAGCAAGCTTACTGAGGATGACCCCAGGTGAATCAATGCAAGTGCTAATTACAGCTACATGTGTCTTTCAGCTTGATACTAGCAAAGACTTTAAAGAATTTGACAGAAATGAGGCTGGTGAGTTTAAGTACAGACTGGAGTTGGTTCCAAACTGAAGAGAAGGGTGTAGGAGATGGCACATTTCCCAAAGGATCTATGAGACCTAGGGACATCTAGGAGGATGAGGTCCAATTTCCTGAGGGAGTATGTAGAGTGAGAAGGATGAACAAGGGAGGATATGTAACTAAGGAGCTTATTCAGAAGGGTTTTAAGCGTCCATATACCAGAGTGGATCAGGCATCTGGTAGAGAGTAATGACCAGCCAACAGTGGCATATAGGTCACAGTGATGGGTTCAATAAGGTATGTTAGTTCTGAACTGTAGGGCTCAATGAAAGAGGACATCCAATTTATGTAGGTTAGATGCCAAATTAGTGTTGTAAATTATGTCGCCATAATCGAATAATGGCAGGAAGGTGGTCTGAATGAGCCTACTCCTAGTCTCGGTCAGGAATAAAGACTTGTTTCTAAAAAAGAAGCCTAATGTTGCTTTAAGTTTGCATGTGAGGTTGTCAATGTGGGCGTTGAAAGAAAGCTTGCTATCTAACCAGACTCCCAAGTGTTTGAACTGTGGTATAGTTTCAAGGGGTTCACCAAGACAGGTGACAATAGAGATATTAATCAGAATTGTTGGAGTGTTGACAGAGCTGTTGAGGGTGAAGAACATGGTTTTAGTCTTTTTGGCATTTAGAATTAGTTTAGAATTAATGAGATACCATTCAAGTTGTGCAAAGTCAGCTTGGAGTTCATTCCTGACTTTGGTGAGGGTAGGCTTTGATGTATACAAGACTGTATCATCCACAAAAAAATGGAATTTGGAGTTTTTAATATTAGCATCCAGATTATTGATATAGAGGGAGAAAAAGATAGGCCCTAAGATGGAACCTTGGGGGACACCCCTAGTGATGGGTAGAGAAGCTGAAACTAAGCCATCAGCCTTAACTTTCTGGGATTTGCCTGAGAGGTAGCTGTTGAACCACTGGGCAGTTGAGGGGTGGCACCTAGGTTGAGGAGGCTGCTTACAAAAAGATCATGGTCAGTGGTATCAAACACCTTACTGAGATCCAGGAAGACAGCCCCCATGACCTTTCTGGAGTTTAGCGTAGTAACATGATCATTTGTAAGTTTTGCGAGGGCCAAGATGGTGCTGTGATTGGGTCTGATGCCAGATTGAGAGGGGTTGAGGAGAAAGTAAGTTTCAATATGATATTTTTGTTGGGAGTAGATGAGCTTTTCAAAGATTTTAGGGAGGACAGGCAAGATAGAGATGGGCCTGTAGTTACTGAGATTCAAGGGTCACCAGATTTGATATGTGTCAATGGAGAGATTAAATATGTGGAGAATGGGGGCTGTGAGGTTAAAATGCCTAATTTTAAGAAGAATGATTCTAACTCATCAGCAGCACCACCTTTTCTTATATCCAGATTGATAAGGAGAGCTTCTACTTCTTTGAAGGTGATGAGTTGCAGCTGGAAGGGGGGGGAGAGAGTGGAGATTGAGGAAGACTGTTGTCCGAGGGGGGACTGACAAGACCAACATAGGAAAATGAATTGAATGCCAGACCAGTAGTAGCAAAGTGCAGATTAAGTGCTTCGAGAATCTGGTCATGACTTTCAATGTCAACACCTTTAAGATGAATCTTGGAAGGGATGGAGGGAGCAGGCCGACAGCCTTCAACCGATTTTAGAGTCACCCAGATTTTAGTAGGGTTTCTCTTAGCCTGCTTTAGGGTAGTGATGTAATAATTTGATTTTTCAGTAATTATAAATTTGACAGAGGCATTCCTAGCTATTCTGAATGCCTGCCAGTCAGCTGGGCACTTGGTACACCTGGCTTTGGACCATAATTTGTCCTGGTGAAAGAGTGCTGATTTGAGGTCTGGGGTAAACCAAGGGTGAGAGAACTTGCAAACCTGAGTTTTAATAAGGGGGGCATGCTTATTAGCTAGGTGGATAAGTTTGTCATTAAGGATGCCAACTGCTTCAATGATGGCGGTGGCTAGGAAGAGGCTTTGCCATTTAATGTTTCTGAGGTCCATCAGGTAGCTATAGGGATTGAATTTACGGAAAGACCATTTTTGTAATGAGCTTTGATGTGGAGTGACACTTATACTGCACAGAGGTGCAAATCACGCATGTCATTATGAAGGATGGTGGAGTTAAGGATTTTATGGGGATGGTTGGTGATTATGATGTCAAGGATGGAGCAGTGGGTCTTATTCTCAATGTTTGGTCTAGTAGGCTCAGTGATGACTTGTGTTAGGCTGAGCTCATTGCAAAGGCATTTGAGACCTCTTTATTTATCAGTGAGACAATCCATATTTATGTCCCCAAGAATGATGGTCTCATTATTGGTGGAGGTGACAAATGACTTCAAGGTATTGAGGATTTTGGAGCCACCAGACAGTGGCCTGTGGCAGCCAATAATAGTGAGGCTTTCAGAGGAGGGAAGGTGGAGTTTCAGAGATACCAGTTTGAATTCCTTGGGCCTGGTCATGCACTGTAGCTCAGTAGCATTGAATTTATCTTTGAGGTAAATGATGCCCCCCCACCCCCGTTACTCTATCAGACCTGTAGAGTTTATTCTCTAGTAGAGCAATTTGCTGGTCGGTTACAAAATGTTTGAGCCAAGACCGAATAATTATAAGGAGGTCATGTCTGGTATGGGTAACCCAGATTTGAAGTTGGTCAAATTTCTTAATTACGCTCCAAATGTTAATTAGCATCATTTTTAGGCCAGGTGTAGAGGCAAAATCTGAGGGGGAGGCAAGGGGAGTTTGGGGCCCAGGGTTTATCTCTACATTACCTGAACACAACAGGAGCAGCAAAAGCAGCTTCTTTAGAAAACACTTAATATAGATTGTTGGTGGAGACAGAGATTTGACAGTGGGAGAAATGGCGAGAAAATCATAGCTAATGGAGAGTAGGGAGAGTGCTCTGGTAGACATGTGCGAGGAGAGGAGCCTATAGGGCAGCAAGTCCATGAGAAATGGATGACTGGGGTGCTTGTAACAAGTAGTAGATATAGAGGTGCCATGTGCGGGGTTGGGAGCAGGGTTTTGAAAGAATGAGAGGGGTGAGATGGACCCTAATTTGGCATTTGGTAAAGGTCCTGTGGTAAAGTCTGGTAAGGATATTGATGTAAGAAAAATGAGGCTATACATGGTAGAAGGAGGAGAGGGACAATAGTACAAGTCTGTGGAGCCCTCAAGTGTAGAATATAGAGGACCTGCTAGAGGGGAAGAGATTAGCAGCAGACACTGAAAAAAGAATCACCAGAACCAGTGTAGTGGTGAGGAAAGGGCTGTCAAGTCACTGGGTAGTCAAAAAGTTAAAAACCCTTTCCGCCCACATAAAAGAACACAGTTGGATTTGGCAAAGCAATGGTGTCACGGAGCACACAGAGCATAAAAAAGGCTTGAAGCGGTCCCACAGGTACACACAGGGAAGACTAGGGAGTTACAGTGGCTACAACACTGGGGAGAAAGAAATACCAGATCTAAGGAGATGACTAAATATTCAGGAGCTAGGGAACCAATGAGTAAACAGGAATAGATAAGAGAGGAGCTAATTTGTATTTTGGCTGCAGACAGAAAGTCACAGCTGAGACGTCCGAGTCGAAGTCTGGGGAACCTCACAATTCAGAGCCACAGGCAAGCTGTCCAGGACTGGGGATGCAGCAGCCAATCAGGACAAGGCAGCTGGACTGAGCATCCAATCACAGATGGAGCCATAAACAACAGTGCCCAATCGGATTAAGGACTTGCAACACTCAGGGTGAACAAGTACTGACCAATGAGGCAATGTTTAATGTGTATTTGTTGCACAGTAAGCCCCACATATACAGTCATCTATTAAAGCATCAGTCTGGGATTTCTGTGAACATCACCATATGTCACAAACA
This sequence comes from Neoceratodus forsteri, assembly GCA_016271365.2. Classification (NCBI taxonomy): domain Eukaryota; kingdom Metazoa; phylum Chordata; order Ceratodontiformes; family Ceratodontidae; genus Neoceratodus; species Neoceratodus forsteri. The sequence goes on from CM057453.1 coordinate 393,795,836, forward strand.
GCAACACCCAACAGAGATGTTCGTGCTCTCCCAATTCACAGAAACCCTTATCTGGGCATCAGGTGTGATGATCACTTTCACACGTTTACACAAACATTTGCAGTGTATAGCTGGCCCAGTGGCACAGCATAGTACCCAGATGGTTTGGTATTTTGGTCTGAAACTGTCTAGGTACAAATAACTTGCATCAGACAGCTTTTCTTTGCTAGTTTGGTGAAAAAATATAAATTAGTTCTAAAGTTATTAGATTTTAAAAATGCAGATTCTGAGCATTCTCAGTAAACACATCACAGTAGCTGAAAAAGGGGCATGGCATGTACGAGTAGAATCACCTTATAGTTCATGAATAATAATGAGCTTATTTGCATAACTTTTTTTTTTAATTGAGGGAATTAGAAAAATCAGGTGAAAACCACAAGCTTATTTGGCAGCTGGAAGCTTGGTCTGTTCAAAATCACTGTTTACAACTATTCCTTTTTGGTTTACTTTTTGTATACTGACATATTGAAGATGTAAATTATTTTGAAACATGGGTTACAAATCAGTATGTTAAACGATAGGGCTATAGAAGGAAAGTAGTCATATTTTAACTCATGTTAAAATACAGTACAGATTTTGTTTTCACATGAATTGAAAAAGTTTCAGATCATTCAATGGCTTAGAAATATGCAAACGTTTAAAAAAAGACTTTTGGCAATACAGAGAGACAGGGAAGTATTATTGGCTGTTTTAGTTTGGAACTGGCTTACATAGAAACATAGAAACATAGAATTTGACGGCAGATAAGGACCGCTTGGCCCACCCAGTCTGCCCATTTCCCTACCTACTGGATAAGCTGCAGATCCTAGTTAACCAGCAGCCTACTTCTTCTTCCCCCCACCCCCCAGAATTGCCTTATGACTGTCCCATGCATGCATGAATTCCACCACTGATTTTGACTCACAAACTCCTCCAGAAGGCTGCTCCATGCATCCACAACCCTCTCTAAGAAAAATACTTCCTTAAATTACCTCTGAGCCAATTTCCATTTTCAAATTGTGCCCTCTTTGTTCTTGCACACTTTTTTGAAAGATGCTACCTCTTGGACTTTGTTGAATCCTTTGAGGTACTTGAAAGTTTCTATCATGTCCCCCTCTCCTCCTTTCCTCGAGGCTATACATATTAAGCTCCTTAAGTCTCTCTTCATATGTCTTCCGGTGCAGACCCTGCACCATTTTAGTTGCCCACCTCTGGACAGCTTCCATCCTGTCTATGTCTTTGCGGAGATTGGGTCTCCAGAACTGCACACAGTACTCCAGATGGGGTCTCACCAGCTGTCTGTACAGAGGGATAATAACTTCCTGTTTTCTACTGGTGATGCCTCTCCCTATGCACCCCAGTATCCCCCCAGCCCTCCTTGCTGCCCTCTCATATTGCTTTCCCACCTTTAGGTCATCTGATATGACTACCCCCAGGTCCCTTTCCATTTTGTTGTTGTTAGTATCTCACCCCCCATTGTGTACTCTTCCCCTGGGTTTTTGTTTCCCAGGTGCATTACCTTGCACTTCTTAGCATTGAATCTAAGCTGCCATACAGTTGACCATTCCTCTAACCTTGCCAAGTCCCTTCTCATCCTTTCCACCCCACCCTGTGCATCAACTCTGTTGCAGATCTTAGTGTAATCTGCAAAGAGACATACTTTTCCTTCCAGTCCTTCTGCAATGTCTCATATGAAGACATTGAAGAGGACCAGTCCTAATACTGAACCCTGTGGTATCCCACTAGTAACCCTCCTTTCTTCTGAGTGGATTCCATTTACTATTACTCTCTGTGTCCTATTCTCCAGCCAATTCTTTACCCAGGCTGTCATCTTGGGACCTACTCCCAGGCTGGCTAACTTGTATACTAATCTTTTGTGTGGGACTGTGTCAAATGCCTTGCTAAAGTCTAGGTAGGCCATGTCCACAGCCCCTCCCTGATCTACTACTTTGGTCACCCAGTCAAAGAAATCTATCAGATTTGTCTGGCATGACCTTCCCACTGTGAATCCATGCTGCCTAGGGTCCTGTGCCCCTCTGGCCTCTAGATACTCGACAATTCTTTCCTTCAGAAGTGATTCCATCATTTTCCCTATCACTGAGGTTAAACTAACAGATCTATAGTTTCCTGCTTCTGCCTTGCTCCCACTTTTGTGAAGGGAATCACATCTGCCCTCCTCCAGTCCTCGGTACCACCCATCCTCCCATGATTTGTTAAAAGGGTAGTCAGTGGTGTCTCTAGTTCTACCCTTATCTCTTTTAGAATTCTGGGATGAATCCCATCAGGCCCCATTGCTTTGTCCACCTTCAGTTTTAAGAGTTCTTTCAGAACCCTTTCTTCTGTAAATGGGCTGGTATCAACTTCTGTATCCAGAGTGTTACTACTGTTTGTTTTATGTACCTTCCCTCTTCATTTGTAAATACTGAGCAAAATATTTGTTTAGTATCTCTGCCTTTCACAGTCTCCCTCTGCCCACCCTCCCTCCCCTTTATTAAGCCTCACTATCCTCCCTTGGTCTTCCTTTGCTCCCTGATGTACCTATAAAGGTTTACCCCCTTCTTAACTGAGTTGGCTATCTTTTCCTCGTTTGGGCCTTTGCTGTTCTGACTGCTTTCCCAGCCTCCTTTTGCTTTAACTGGTACAGTTCTCTGTCCTGCTCCTTCTGGATTCCTTGTACTTCCTGAATGCTTTCTTTTCTCTTGAACCTTCACTGCCACTTCCTTTGGAGAACCATAGTGGTTTCTTACATCATCTTGTTTTGTTTATTTGCTTCACACAAAGGCTAGTTACTCTGTGATGGCAGTTTTATTATTCCCATTGTTCTTCCACCCTCCTTCCTGCCCATTTGCTAGTGCATTCCTTAGGCACTCACCCATTTTGGCAAAGTCAGCCTCCTAAAGTCCAGTACTTTTGTCTTTGTATGTTTGACTCTATTGCTGTGTTTATTGTGAACCATACTGTTCGATGGTCACTAGTTCCCAGATGGCTACCCACTTCTACATCTGTGATCCTCTCTCCATCTCCATTTGAGAGAATCAAGTCTAATATTGCTCCCTCTCAAGTGGGCTCCAGTACTAGTTATCTAAGGCATGCCCCCTGTAGGGCATCTAGAATAACTGCACTCTTCGAAGTGTCAGCTGCAACTGCACTCCAGTTAGCATCTGGCATATTCAGTTCACCCATCAGCAATATCTCCCCTTTTTCTGCCATTCTAAGTATACTTTCTATCATTTCCCTGACCATATCCTCCCCCTGAGAAGGGGGTCTATATACAACCCCTGTGCGTATTGTGGTGCCATTGCCTGTCTCCAAATTTACCCACAGTGCTTCTTCTCCTCCCTGTTTACCCTTTTGTTCTGTTGCTTTTATTCCTTCCCTTGTGTAAAGAACTATTCCTCCTCCTCTTTTACCCTCCCTGTCCCTCCTGTAGACAGTGTATCCTGGTATGTTTATGTACCAGTCATGGTTTTGTGTGTACCATGTTTCTGTGACTGCCACGATATCCAGATGTTCCTCCTCCATCAAGGCCACTAATTCAGGAAGCTTGTTACCCAGACTACAGGCATTGGTACTCATTGCTCTCCATCTTTTGATGGCTTTACCTTCTGTTGCAGCATCCCCCACTGACCGTTCTACCTCGGTCTTTTTCTCATTTAGTACCCTGTTTTGTAGGGAGAGGCTGGGATTTTCCTGCTGCTTGTCAGTGCCTCTCCCTTTGACTAGTTTAAAAGCTTGCAAATGAAGCATTTAAACCGATTGCTCAAAAGACTTGTTCCCTTCCTGGACAGATGCAGACCATCCTGCCAGTGTAGGCTGGTGTCCCTCCAGGTGGAACCCCAGTCCCCAATGAAGCCAAACCCCTGTGCTCTGCACCATTTTTTCAACCATTCATTAAACTGCATGGTGCCAATTACCCTCGCCTCCCCCATGCCTTTGACAGGCAGCACCTCTGAGAAGGATACTGTGTGTGCTACTTGTCTTAGGTCCCTCCCCAACTCTGCAATGTCCTCCTGCACTGCTCTAATCTCATGATGAGCCTAGTCATTTGTCCCTAGGTGGACAATTCGTCCAGCTCAGAATCCCTTGCAGCTGTTCTCGTGATCCTGAGGATGCGCTTCCTGTCCCTCCAAGCCATGGCACCAGGCAGGCACCTTACTTCAGTTTTCCCAGCTCCCCCCAGTTCTATACCCCTAATAATTGAGTCGCCCACCAGGAGCTGCTTCCTTTCCCTGCGGTGTCCTCTGCCTCCTTCCTGTGGGCCTCCCTTGTGACAGTTGTCATCAGTCTTCTCTGCGGGTGCATCCAATGGTGTATGGATTGTGGAGTGGAACAATTGACTGGGTGTGCCTCTGTTCCACCCTCCTCACCCTCCCTGAGCCCACTGTGGTCCAACTGCTGTGCTTTCTTCGCAACCTCTGAGGTAGTGGTGGTGGCGCTAGTGCTCCCTGGATGGGGGAGGTTCCCTTCCTACTGTCCAGTGTGGCCTGGGGGAAGCTTTCCTTACTACTGTCCAGTGCGGCCTGAAGACGGGCAACTTCCTCCCTCAGGGCAGATAGTTGTCTGTAAATAGGGCAGCATCTCAGCCTCCAGAAAGACTCCCGGAAGACTGCTGCCCCACAGCCATTACATTCACTACTCCCACATGTTTATCTAGTTTTTTGTATTTGTGTGTGTGTGTGTGTGTGTGTGTGTGTGTGTGTGTGTGTGTGGTGTGTCGTGCGTGTGATTTGTTATATAGAAATATATATATTATACAATGTGTATGCTTATATTGTCAGTGCAGTGTGCTAGAGAGGATATGACAGTGAAATGCACCTTGCACTCCAGGAAATGATGTCAGAACCTCAGTTGACTTTGGATAAGGAAACTTTGCCATATGATATCCAAGGAGGCAATGTAGTGTAGTGGCTAATGCTCTGGGCTATGAATCTGAAAACTTGGGTTTGAATCCCACAGCCCCCCTTTTGTTGTAACAACTCATGCATTTAAAAATAAACTAATTATAAAAAAAAACACTCATGCATTTATAAAAACAAATTACAGAAAAAGTACTATCTCAAAAAATAAAGAAATGAATTGAAAAAAATTGTAATGCACTAGTTAGGGTATTACAGTGGCGCAGTAGCACCTCTGTATTTAGGGCTGAGTAACATAGAAACATAGACTTTGATGGCAGATAAGGACCATTTGGCCAACCTAGTCTGCCCATTTCTCTACCTACAGGATAGGCTGCCAATCCTAGTTAACCAACAGCCTATTTCTCCCTACCCCCACAAGAATTGCCTTATGTCTGTCCCATGCATTCTTGAATTCAGCCACAGTTTTAGACCCCACAACCTCCTCAGGAAGGCAGTTCCATGCATCCACTACCCAATCTGTGAAACAAATACTTCCTCACATTGCCCTTGAACCACCCCCATCTTTAAATTGTGTCCCTTTGTTCTTGCACATCTCTTTTTCTGAAAGATACTTCCCTCTTGGACTTTGCTTATTCCACTGAGGTACTTAAAAAGTTTCTATCATCCCACCACCTTCCTCAAGGGTATACATATTAAGCTCCTTTAGTCTCTCCTCGTACTGCTTCTCTTGCAGATCCTGTATCATTTTAGTTGCCCTTCTTTGGACTGCCTCTATCCTATCTATGCCCTTGCGGAGATGGGGTCTCCAGAACTGGACGCAGTACTCCAAATGGGGTACTACCAACTTCCTGTTTTCTGCTGGTGATGCCTCTCCCTATGAATCCCAGTATGTACCCCAGCCCTCCCTACTGCCTTCTCACATTGCTTGCTAACCTTAAGGTCATCTGATATGATTACCCCAGGTCCCTTTCCTCTTTTGTTGTTGTTACTACCTTCCCCCCCCATTGTGTAATCTTCCCCTTGGTTCTTGTTTCCCAGGTGCATTATTTTGCACTTCTTTGCATTGAATCCTAGCTGCCATACTTTTGACCATTCCTCCAACCTTGCCAAGTCCCTTCTCATCCTTTCCAAGCCTCTTTGTGAATCAACCCTGTTGCAGATCTTTGTGTCATCTGCAAAGAGGCATACTTTTCCTTCCACTCCCTCTGCAATGTCACTTATAAAGACATTAAGAAGGATTGAACCCAGTACTGAACCCTGCGGTACCCCACTAGTAACCCCTCTTTCTTCAGCGTGGACTCCATTTACAATTACCTTCTGTGTCCTGTTGTCTACCCAAGGTTTTACCCAGGCAACCACCCTGGGACCCACTCCCAGGCAGGTTAATCTGACTACTAATCTTTTGTGTGGGACTGTGTCAAAAGCCTTGCTAATGTCCATGTAGGCCATATCCACAGCCCCTCACTGGTCTACTACTTTGGTCACCCAGTCAAATAAATCTATTAGATTCGTCTGACATGACCTTCCCGCTGTGAACCCATGCTGCCTTGGGTCCCGTGCCCCACTGGCCTCTAGGTACTCAACAATTCTTTCCTTCAGAAGTGACTCCATCACTTTAACTACCACAGAGGTCAAACTGACAGGTCTATAGTTTTCTGCCTCTGTCCTGGTCCCACTTTTGTGAGGGGAATCACATCTGCCTTCCTCCAGTCCTTGGATACCACACCATACTCCTATGATTTGTTAAAAAGAGTAGTCAGTGGTTTCACTAGTTCCACCCTTAATTCTTTTAGAATTCTGGGGTGAATTCCATCAGGCCCCATTGCCTTGTTCACCTTCAGTTTTAGGAGTTCTTGCAGAACCCTTTCTTCTGTGAAAGGACTGGGATCGACTCCCCCCCATCAAGAGTGCTTCTGTTAATTGAATTAGGCACTTCCCCCTCCTCTTTTGTGAATACTGAGCAGAAATATTCATTCAGTATCCCTGATTTTTCACTGTCCCCCTCTGCTCACCCACCATTCATTCTATTCAGCCTCACTATCCCTTCTTTTGTCTTTCTACGCTCTCTGATGTACCTATAAAAGGTTTTATCCCCCTTCTTAACTGAGTTGGCTATCTTTTACTTAGTTTGGGCCTTTGCTAATCTGTCTTCCCTCCCTGCTTCCTTCTGCCTTAACTGGTACAGCTCTCTGTCCTGCTTTCTCTATGTTTCCTTATACTTTCTGAATGCTATCTTTTTCTCCCTGACATTCACAGCCACCTCTTTTGAGAACCATAGTGGCTTTTTCTTTCATTTTGATTTGTTTATTTGCTTCACACAAAGGCTTGTTGTCTCTGTGATGGCAGTTTTGATGATTCCCCATTGTTGCTTCACCTCTTTTTCTAGCCTGTTTGCTAGTGCTTTTCTGAGGCACTCTCCCATCTTACCAAAGTCAGCTCTCCTGAAGTCCAGTACCCTCACTTTTGTGTGGCTTGACTCTATAGCTGAGTTTAACATGAACCACACTGTTTGGTGGTCACTTGTTCCCAGATGGTGACCCACTTCTAGATCTGAGATTGTCTCACTGCCCCCATTTGAGAGTACAAGGTCTAAGATTGCTCCCTCATGAGTGGGTTCCGAAACTAGATGTCTGCAGCCTGTCACCAGTAGGGCATCAAGAATGGCCCTGCTCTTGGATATGGCTGCAACAAATGTGCTCCAGTTAGCATCTGGCATATTCATGTCTCCCATCAACATTATCTCCCCTTTCTCTGCCATCCTAAGAATGCCTTCTGTCATATCCTTGTCCATTCCCTCCCTCTGACACAGGGGTCTGTACACAACTCCTGTGCGGATTGTGGTATCCTTTCCAGTCTCCAAGGTGACCCACAGTGCCTCCTCTCCTCCCTGTTTACTCTTTTGTTCAGTTGCTTTTATCCCTTCCTTTACATAGAGAGATACTTCTCCCCCTCTTCTCCCCTGCCTGTCTCTCCTGTAGGTTATGTACCCTGGTATGTTAACATCCCTGTCATGGTTCTCAGTGTACCATGTTTCTGTGACTGCTACGATATCCAGGCAACCCTCTTCCATCAAGGCCACCAGTTCAGGGAGCTTGTTGCCCAGGCTATGGGCATTGATACTCATTACCCTCCATTTCCTGATGGCCTTACTCCTTTTTGCCCAATCCCTGTCCTTCTTGCCTTTGTCACTTTCCTCATTTACTCCTGCCCTTCTCCCTATTGACCCCCTATGTTGGTGTTTACTGCACTTACTACTGTGATTTGTTTGGGGGGCTAGGATTTTCCTGCTCCCTTCCAGTGCCTCCCCCCTTGGCTAGTTTAAATGCTTGTCAGTGAAGCATTTTAACCTATCACCTAGGATCCTGGTTCCCCTCCTGGACAGATGCAGCCCATCATGCCAGTATAGGCTTGCATCACTCCAGGTGGACCCCCAGTCCCCAATGAAGCCAAATCCCTGAGATCTGCACCAGTTTTTCAACCACTGATTGAATCCCATGGTGCGGAACACCCTAGCCTCTCCTACGCCATAAATGGGCAGCACCTCCGAAAAGGTTATAGTGTGTGCTACTTGTCTAAGTCCCCTCCCCAATTCCACAAACACTTCCTGCACTGCTCTAATCCCTTTCTTAGCCAGGTCATTTGTCCCTAGGTGGACAATGACATCCAGCTCCCTCCCCTGTGCAGCTGCTCTGGCAATCAATCAATCAATCAGTTTTATTTATAGAAAAAGGTGCCTTTCTAAAATCAAGGCACCTGTACAGTAAATACATAAAATAAAACAAATTATTACAAAAAACATATATTTCAACAAATAACAGTATAATAACAACACAACAAAGCAAAAACAGAACCTCAATGAGCAAAGGCCAAGCTAAAAAAATAAATTTTTAAAGCAGTTTTAAATCCTGAGGATTCGCTCCCTGTCCCTTCAAGCCATGGTGCCAGGCAGGCACCTTACCTCCCTCTCCCCTTCCTCCCCCAGTTCTACCTTCCTAACAATGGAGTCCCCCACCAGGAGTTGTTTCCTTCCCCTGTGGGGTCCCATGCCACCCTCCTGTGGGTCTCCTTTGTGGAGGTTCCCAGCATCCTCCTTGGACTCCACTATGGGTGCCTCCATAGAGGAACCAGTTTTTGCCAGAATGGCATTGGAATTGTGGAGAGGTACAGCTGAAGGGATGCGCCTCTGTTCCACCACCCTCACCCTCCCTGAGCCCACTGTGGTTCAACCGCTCCTCTTTTTTGGCAACCTCTGAGGCAACGGCAGTGGCACTGGTGGTCCCTGGATGGAAGAGGAGGTCGCACAAATCCTGGCCAACTCAGCCTGGAGATGCGCAACCTCCTCCCTCAGCCCAGAGAGGTGCCTGCAGATGGGACAACACTGCATCCTCCAGAATGTCTCCCAGAAGACTGCTGCTCCACAGCACTGCACTGCACTGCACCACTCCCATCATGTCTTATTTCTGGCCCCTTAACTGTTGTTTGGAATCCTTACTCTTTACTCTGTTTTTTTTTCTTCTGTCTCTACTTACTTTCTGCCTCTGTGCGCTTTAAACTCCTGATTGTCCTGTTCTGAGACAAGAAGATCCCATATTTCTCAGTAGACCCCTTACTTGCTCAGAGGCAGACCTCCAGCAGCCAGAGGGGGCCGGAGAGCTACTCTTGCACTTCTAGGATGGTGGGTCTTTGGTGGCTCTGTGATCACTCACTTCCTGCTCCCAAACAGGAAGTTCCTGTTGTCAGACAAATCCTGTGCCTATAAAAGTAGAACTAGCTTTGGGTGAGAAGGAGGGCAATATAGTCCCAGTAGAGAAGTCCAGTCACACAGCACTCCTTCTTCCTAGTGTCTTCTGCCAAGCTTCTAGCAGAACCTTGCTAAGGCAGTCTTTAAATTTAGCTTCCTTCTAACTAAGCCACTCCCCCTACTTACTAGATCGTTCGCAATTTAAACTGCACAGCTATCAAGCCCTTTCAGTCACCTGAGATTTACACCTAGATAACTGTTCAGATAGCCATTCAGTTCAGTTAACTCAGACAAACACACTAATGTTTTTTGTTTTGTTTATTAGTTTGCTTTTTTACCCTAAATTATAGGTCCAAATACAAGAGCTCTATTTCTTTAGTCCCAGTAGAGAAGTCCAGTCACACAGCACTCCTTCCCCCTGGTGTCTTCTCTAGTAGGCTCCAAAGTCATGCTTTATAAAAAACAATTATAGAATAGTGCTCATGCATTTATAAAAATTAATTACAGAAAAAGTACTATATTAAAAAGTAAGGAAATTCATTGCAAAAAACTTGATTAATGCACTAGTTAGGGTAAAAGTGACAAACTTAAGGAAATGTGGCATTAGGGTTTCCAGCACTAACACCCCACCCCCACCCAGCAGGCAGGGGTTGTCAGCCCTAACACTCACCCTATTCCATGAGTAAGTAAACTGAGATGAGTACAGTATATGATGATGAGATGAGTGTTAGGGTTGACAACACCAAGGCATACCCCATGCCCGTTGCTGCCTGCAGGGTGGGAGTGGGGTGTTAGATTGGAAACCCTAATGCCACATGTCCCTACTTTTATCACTTAAATCCTAAATAGTGCATTAACAAAGTCTTTTGCAATGAATTATAGGGGCACGGTCATGCTCCTATAGTTAGGGTTCTATAGCATGTTTAATGGTAAACCTTACATTTTGCACTTTAATAACTTTGTAATCAATCAAAGGATTTGCACATGATTTAGCATGCATAGTCCTCTGGGGTAGGTCTTTTGATGTGGCAAGTCTTGTTCCGGTTGAATGTGCGAATTCGGAGATACAGACACTGAAAAAACAGAAAAAGTTGCCACTTTGTGTAGTTTTCTCATCGCCATGTGCCCAGACTGTGTTGAATTTAGGTGAGATATTTTGTGGTAGATACAGATTGGGTAATGGAACTGCCATGCATTTGTTTGGTGAAAAAATATGAATCTGTTGCAAAGTTATTAAATTTTAAATTTCTCATTATTTTCAATGGGAAGATCACTCTCCAGGATAGAGGTAAAAAGTTCGACAAAGGTTTTACCTCATGAAAAAGGGTTATTTTTCATGAGCGGCCAATCTTTTTTTCACCAGAAGAATTCCGTTTTCATGAGCCACCATCTTGTTGTTTTTTTTGACTAACCAAAAAGCATGGAAATACATATAAATGTCATTTTAAAAATCAGACACCAGAACCTAGCTACACAGGCCCCATTTAGCTAGATTCTGATGTTTGTTTTTCACAATTAGGGCCAGAAATACTTTGTCTGGGCACCCAAAATCTCAGGTGCCCAGCTTTGCAAGAGGAGTGCTTCCCTCACATTCTCTGTGGAAAAACAGTGGGAATTTCTTGACTTCTGCAGCCACATTTGAACTTGTGTTACCACAGGCAGTGTGAACTTTGAGCCCCCTTGGCCTAGTATCTAGTAGCATCCCTCACCCCCGATCACTGTCCCCCTAAATACAACAGCTACATTCTTGACTCCCACGGACAGTGGGCACAGGCTGACTCACTTTCCTGCACCCCCCGGGTGGTTGATCACAGGGCAGCACTGTCATCAGTGGTTAAGGCAGCCACTTGCCCTCTCATCCTAGAGGTAGAGGATGGGTCAAATGAGGAGCAGAAATCATTTTAAAAAAGAGATTTTCCTCCTCCTGTGAAGGTCTATAGAACTAGTGATAAAGTACATGCTTAGCAAGCCCAGTATGTAATGCAGCAGCAACTGTTTATGAAAAGAGGGGCTGAAGCAGCAAACATGCCCACTAGGTATTCAGCATAAATAAATGATCTTGGAGCTAGAACTTGTACAGAACATGCCTTGGTGATATCTTATGTTTTAATAGCCAAAGTTTGGTTGCTACCATGCAGGAGATGATCTGAGCCAGCAGTAAGCAGCAACCAGTAAAGTATGGTCTAGTCCTAGTAGTGATGACAAATGTTGTCTGTAAAAGATAAAGTAATTAAGACCTGGGACTGGGAGAGATGAGAGCTCATCAGAACCCCCTGCCTTCTGAACTGCTTCTCCATGGAAATCATCCTTCACTCTTCTCCTTGACATTCCCTACCTCTAGAAGTGTGTTGGACTGGTGGAATCACAAAGGCACTGTGGAGGTAGTACATCTGGACCCAGAAGGGGGAGAACAACTCGTCCCACTGCATAAATGCCTCTTCTGATGGACTTGTTGGAGTGCTCTGAAACTGTAAGTGACCACGCAATGTCGGCCCTCCACTCAGAGACCAGTCACTGCGTAGGCTGCCCATACATGCTTATCTTTAAAACATTTTGGCCTGATAACACACATCCTCTCTTCCACAAACTTCTGTTACATGATCAAAAAAAAAAGAAACAAGAAACCAAAACAGCCAAAAACACAAAGACAGTAAGCTAAAGAAACCCCGATATGTATGACTGGCTATCCCTAGCAACTGCTACTACTGCAGTTCCTCTCTTCCCAAATCAGAAATAACATGTAGTGTGGTAGTAGAGTTGAGGCAGCGGAGCGCTTCCACCTGAAGGACCTGTACTCTAGAAAATACTACTAGTCTCATGTTCTCCCTGCTGCTGACACGGCAAATACTCATCCTCCTCTATTTCAAAACAGCTGTCAAACATAAAGAAAAAAAAGGATTACACAAAAAAAGACACAAATGAAATCAAAATATATTTATTTTAAATGCTTTAAATAGGTAACAGAAAGTACAATGATCCCTGCTATCAGCAAAAAGGAGGAGGAATTATTTTACTGTTTACAGCATGAAATTTATTTTCCAATATATTTGTAAAGCTTTTTTTTTTGATTTTTCTTTTTTTTATATTTTGAAGAACACCCATTTTATATAAGCAGCTATTGCACACAGAGGTTCTTTGTCTTTTAAATAGTTTTTTTTATTTTAATGGGTTCAGCACAACATAACCCAGACAGACCGTCTTAGATTAACTGGTTCGTTCCACCGGGGTGTCAAACAGACGAGGCATACTGATGAGTCCTGGTAGGACGAAACACAGGTCTATGTCATCTGTTCACACCCTTTGCAAACTATGTGAGAGGCCTTTCAGCACCATGCAATTCTGCTTAAAGTTGAACCAGCATAACATTCTGTGGTGATCTGCATATGCAGCCCATGATGCTTTGTATTGTGTGAGCATGTGTGATTTTGTATTTTCTTGAAACTTGACTTCCCAGCCAAATGCCCTTTGAGGTAACCCTTGCCTCAGTGTTTGCGCACAGAGGTTCTTTGTCTTTTATATTCCCTGGTGTCTAGTGGCACCCTCACCCTCTGATCGCCATCCCCGTTATTTCAGTTGTATTCCCTGGTGTCTAGTGGTACCCCTGATTGCTGATCACCATCCCTGTTATTTCATTGCATTCCCTGGTGTCTAGTGGCACACCCCTCCTACCTATCACTATTCCCGAGTTCCCTAGTGTTTAGTGGCCCTTCCACCTGCTGATCACAATCCCCATTGTAAAAAAATTATAACCCGGATGTCTAGTTGCACCCCCCACCATGCCATCTGAATTATAACCTGAAAAGAAGAAAGCAGTCCCTTGATATATTTTCATAATACTTGTAAAAAAAAAAGATAATGTCCCCTGTCTGATCAGCTCCCCACCTCCCACTCAACACCCTCCACCCCACACCCCAGTACACCCCCACACACCCTCACTCACCTGAATAGGTCCCAGGTTCGAGATATGCTCTCAGATCGAAGACACGTCTCACTGCCAGAACCAGTGACTGCAATATAAAAAACTAAGGTAAATATGGTTTAGTGTATTTCAATGGTGGTTTCAAGTTTTATGCATAACATAGATGGGTTTCTTTTCGGCATTTTGATCCCAAATGTTCAACATGGCCTTTTGTGGACCACACCTCATAACCAATAGAACTCTTGTTACACAGCTCCTGCCTGAAAGGTGATCTTGGGGTTGCCTGGCAAATTCACCTTTTGCACAAGACTTGACATTTTTTTCTGCCCTTGTTCATGAGTTGGAGTCATAAGAAAGCTATGTTGAAAATTTGGGGTCAAAGCATGAAAAAATGCCAGAGTTATGACCATTAGTTGCAGTTTCACTATGCATGCTCGTAACTTTGGAAATGTAAAATATTTTGACCCCAGATTTTCAACATAGCCTTCTTATTGCCCACCTCATGTATGTCACAGCTATCATTTTTCAAATTCTGGTCAACATGTGTTTTCACACCTGTGGCATAGAATGGTGTTGCAGTTGCGCAGAATTACGTCTTGGTGGGGAGTCGAAAATTTTCTGTACCAGGTACATGAGGTAGGGCAATAAGATGGCTATGATGACAATTTGGTGCCCTTCCAAAGCTACATACAAACACACATCTACGGAGGGAAGGGAGCACAGTGTCCAAAGGACCCGGCGCTCCCACAGTAAAATAAGAATACTATTATACTGTCTCAAAAAGTAAGGAAAAGTTGCAAAAAACTTCATTAATGCTCCAGTTAAGTTCAAAGTGACTAAAGTTGGGAAATGAGGTGTTAGCATTTCCAACCCTAACCCCCACCCTCCCAAACCAGGCAGGAGAACAGGTGTGGGGTGTGCCTTGAGCTTCTCAAGCCTAATGCTCACCCCATTCTCATAAAGTCTACACATCTGACTGTATTTACGGATGGAATTGCAGCCAGCCCGGTGGTGCTGTGGGTTGAGGTGTTGGACACCACACCTCACACTACGCCGGTGACCCAGGTTCGAGCCGAAATTAGGCCGAGGGAGGGTTGAGACTGAAAGTGCCCTTTGTGGTGCCTCCTCCCGGGAGGGTGGGTGGACTACCCGGCATGCCAGCGGCCTGGTGGAGACTGGAGGGCACTGCAGCAAGCCAGACAACCAAGTAACTAGTAATGGCCGGCGGCGCGGGCAGGGTTGCTGTGCACCAGTGCGTCAGGGTGTGTGCCACGTGTGGGGGGGAAGCTCAAGACTTAGAAAAACCCTCCACCAGCTGGATAGATGATGGCTCCACAGTGCCTGCCACCAAACATCTGTAACTGGACCTCCGCCTCTACCCCTTGAACTCCCCACAGACCTAGGGGCTGGGGGTCCCATGGGGAGAGATAATGACTTTCAGGAGGTTGAGGGTCTCAGTGGGTGGTACAGCAGCAGGTGAGCTGGCAGCCTGAGAGAGTTCCAGTCTGGTGGGGTGCTATAAAGATATTAAAAAAAATAATTATTTACAGATGGAATGTTGTGAGTGTTAGGCTTGAGAAGCCCAGCACACACCCCACACCTGCTCTTCTGCCTGATTTGGGAGGGTCGGGTGTTAGGGTTGGAAACGCGAATGTCTAATTTCCCGACTTTTGTCACTTTGACCCTAACTGGAGCATTAATAAAGTTTTTTGCAACTTAAATAATATGTACTGTATGGGATATGACATGGGTATGAGTGAGAGTGAGATAGGAGAAATATCTCCACTAGCTGTCACTGAACTCTTGATATCCCACGAGTGGCGAAGTGGCAAGTGCGATATCAAGAGTTCAGTGACAGTGAGTGGAGAAATGTCTACTATCTCCTGATCAACCATGTCATATTTGATTTTACAACCGGTGTGGGTCTTTCTTGAGCCAGTCAGGACTGACAAATTGTTTTGGAAACAGTCAGAACTCTGTGCTGTACTGTAAGACCTGCAGCATCACCGCATCCCCACCTCCCATGCTCTGTAACAGTACCCAAATGAAGTGAACTAAACGAAAACATTTAGATACTAAAGTGTCACCTTTGCTGCCTACATTTGTGAATGCCATTCATGATCTCTGGGTCAGGAACAGCTGACTGAGATCCACCTGCTGTCCAGTTATGGCTTTGATTAAAGCCAAGACCCCACCAGCTTTACTATTACAGCTCAAGCCATTAGTACTACAGTCATTTAAAAGTATCGCCATTAGTATGGTCAGTGGAAGTGCAATTTCCACCGCATGTCTTTTAACAACAGACTGAGTGGGCAAAACGCACTGAAAGAAAAAAGCTTCTCTGCATTACGGTGGCTGAAGAGTGACACACTTGCTGCTTGTAAAGCTGCCCCTTTTGAAAGGAAATACTGTGTGTGTGAGGGGGTATGGGTATTTATTGTGCTGTCCCAGTAAGGAGACAGCAGTCCAACTTCACTCTGATAGGTTTCCATTTTTAAAAAGACAAAAAGAATGTTATACATGAAGTGGCTACTTTCTCAAATTGGGTAAAGTGCTTGCAGTGAAGTAAAGATGCGCGCACCACTTGTGACATACCCAGCTTGAGAATATATCAGTGATGATGTACACAGCATGAAGATACCATTACTATCTCACTAGCTGCCCATGAGATAGTAGTTATATCTTCACTGATACAGACCCACACCTGTTGTATAAAGATAGATAGATAGATAGATAGATAGATAGATAGATAGATAGATAGATAGATCAACCTTTATTTAACCAGGCATAAACACCATTGAGCAAGCTCATTTTCAAAGTGGTCCTGGACATTAATACAATACAATATACAGTCACAGATGTGGTAGCCAAAAAGCAAAACCGTTGTACAGATGAAGGTCGGTATAGGTCTATACATACAGGTCTAACATAGGTAAAAGCAATTACAATTCATAATAAGTTTACAGGAGAGAGATGAGACTACAATCCTAGGCTGTATCCAATAAATAGAAGCTAGTACCTTTATGTAGGGAGGGGAAAGAAGAGAACGTAAGTGTGCTATGTGTATGCATATATTATATAACCCTTGCCTCAGTGTTTATGCACAGAGGTTCTTTGTCTTTTAAATTGTTTTTTATTTTAATGGGTTCACCACAATATATCCCAGGCACACTGCCTTAGGGGTAGCTGGTCCATGCCACTGGGGTGTCAAACAGATGAGGCATACTGATGAGTCCTGGTAGGACGAAACACGTGTCTATGTCTTCTGTTAGCACCCTTTGCAAACTGTGTGAGAGGCCTTTTGGCACCATGCAATTCTGCTTAAAGTTGGACCAGCCTAACATTCTGTGGTGATTTGCATATGTAGCTCATGATGCTTTGCATTGTGGGGGCATGTGCGATTTCATATATTATATATATATATATATATATATATATATATATATATATATATATATATATATACATATATATATATATATATATATATATATATATTTTTTAGTCTTTAGTAACCGGGGTAAGGCCCACTAGGCACAAGCGCCTGTTTTCGGGGCGACCTGGGAGCACTAGGCAGTTAAGTGACTTGCTCAGAGTCACACAGTATGCAAGTGGAGGTTGTGAAAATCAGACTCGGGTCTGGTCTGCTGGATGTTCAAGCTCGTTCAAACCTCGTTCCTCTAACCTCTAGGCTATACTGCCAGCCCATATATCCATATATTATTGGGGCACAATCATACCCCTATAGTTAGGATTGAGCAGCATGTTTAATGTTAAACTTTAAATTTTCCACTTTAATAATTTTGCAACCGATCAATAGCTTTGCACAAAATTTGGTATGCACTGTCCCGTGGGGTAGATCTCTTGACGTGGCAAGTTTTGCTCTGGTTGGATGTATGGATTCTGAGATCTGGAAATTGCAAAAACCTTAAAAGTTGCTGAGGCCAATTCTCAAATGATACACATGGTGCAAAGTGACTTGCATCCAGCAGGAATAACACAATTAGCATTTTGCACCAATAGTTGCACCATGCGGGATTCTTAAAAGCAGGCTGC
Organism: Neoceratodus forsteri; assembly: GCA_016271365.2. NCBI lineage: Eukaryota > Metazoa > Chordata > Ceratodontiformes > Ceratodontidae > Neoceratodus > Neoceratodus forsteri. The sequence continues at coordinate 393,813,429 of CM057453.1, forward strand.
GACAACATGCAGGCTGCTTACACCAAAGTGGACTTGCGCTATGGTTGCGCCAAAACCGTGGCTGCAACATGACACAAAGAGGTTACAGCAGCTGCTGTGCCCTATTCTGAAAGGGTGACTGACACATACCCTAAAATGGAATTTTAAAACAACCCCCGGAGGACATCAACCAAAGTACATGTACACCAGCTATGAGCTGGTGGAAGTGTACTTTGCCATCTACCAGGGGTTGCGCCAATGTGCAGCAAGTGTAAACAAGCCATGTAGCCCCCCCAATGATCACATATAAGCCCTCCCATTCCAGATCCCCAATATCATCAACAATTAAGCCCTTGTGGGCAATCAAGTATTTCAAATATTTAAAAAAAAAAACAATTTTGGGATTATTTATCCAACAGTTAATCCATCTAAAGGAGTCCTAATGAACAAAATAGTTGTCTTAATCTCTCTGAATGATGTTATTTTTGTGTGTTTTGAAATTTTTGTTGTAGAAAAAAATGGACAACAAGATGGCGGTAAACAAAAAGGGATTTTTCTCCACCCGAAAAAGGATTGGCCATATACGAAAAAGGATTCCTTTTTTGTTTCATACAGCTATTTTGAAGTGCTTACTGAGCATGTGCAGAACTGAAATTTCAAAATTTAATAAGTTTGGAAAGGATTCATATTTTTTCACCAAACCAATAAAAGGCACATCTGTGGGCCAGACCCTTTCTAGCCTGGAAATTTCAGACCAAATTTCAAAACTGTCTGGGCCCTATAGTTGTCACCATAAAACAGCAAAAAAAAAAAAAAAACCTTTTGAACTATCTGGATCTTGGAATGTACACATCCAACTGGACCAAAACTTGATAAATCCAGAGATCTGCAATATGAGACCATACCTGCAAAATGTCATGCAAATCCATTGAATGGTTATGAATTTATTAAAGTACAAAGACTTGGGTTTAACATTAAACACCCTACTTAACCTTAACTGTAGTGGTGTGACCGCATCACTAAAATATATATATATATATAGATATAGATAGATATATATACATATATACACATATACATATATATATATATATATATATATATATATATATATATATATATATTATAGATATATACAGTATCTATCTATCTATCTATATATCTGTGATAGGCATGGACACAAAAGTCATTGTGTAAATATGTTTTTGTGTGCTACTGTATGTACTGTATAACAACATAAATTTATACATACTGTACAGTAAACTCTTCAAGACAGATTTATACGTACAATAAACTCATCATCAGTAAGAGATGCCCCCCCCCCCAGTAGACAGCTGCACTACTTGTTCCAGCTTCATTACTAAAAGCACTTTCTATGTAACAGACATCCTTCACACGGCTCCCATCAAAAGCACCCAAACTGCAATCCACAAACTCAAAACCATGGGCTGGATTCACAAAGACAGCCAAAAATCCTGCAGCTGTGGGAAAAAGGCCTGCTGCACTGTGAAAACACTGGTGCGGGATATTCTGAAAGAAAAATTGTGCACGTGCGGAAATCCATAAAAATCAGCAGTTGCTGAATTTCCACAAGTGCTGAAAATCCATCAGAGCATATCTGCAGCCGCAGAAATGGCTTAGGGGGCACAACAACACATGATCCATATTAGCTGGGCAGCAGACTTCGACAGTTTTGCCATAGATGTAGCTGAAAGTACCCACAGAGAGACCAGCAACCATTCCCTCAACTGGGAATAATGCAGCACCACTGGTACCAGCAAAACCATGCACCACAGTGGCTGTCTGTAACTGATGGTTGTGTCTCTCCCTAGAGTGTTTCTGTTGCCTGCTGCAATAGTGCTCATTGCAGGGTGTTCAGCCTCTACTGCCTGTGGGGCTCCTTCATGGACTGCACTGGGTCTGGTGGTTGTTTGCTGCCTTTCAACGACAATGTGTGCTAGTGTTGCTGTAACAACTGCCTCTGCTATACACCCACTGGTTTGCTATTACTTGTGCCAGACCTCCACTGTAATGGTATTTTATTTGTTGGGGCACTGCATGTTGCTCAGGGAATGTTACACCTCATTCTGATGTGTGCAACATTTTTTCTGCAACTGTGGAAAAACACTGACTGTGAATAGCCCTTAAGGGAATGTGCCATACTTATCAATTACTTTTTTTCCTCAGGAACTTTGGCAGCTGCACTCTTTTCCACAGTACGTAGTGTATTTTTTCTGCAGCTGCAGACGTTTTGTGTATAGCACTTAGAGCAATCTCCCCTTTTTTTACACAGCTATGAAACTTTGGGGACTTACAGAAGGTTTTACACCTTCAGATTGTTTTGCGAACCCCCCCCCCCCATCTCCAAACCATGTCTCTGAATCACTTTTCAAGAGTAGTATACACACAGTAAAACAGATTATTTTCTTTTGCTGAAAGCTGTTTTTTTCACCATCATTTGCAAACTGCATTGTAAACTCTAACATTTTCACTTCCCCACTGCACATTCACCAGCCTGCATGCCTGGCCACCCACTAATTTATACTGTCTCAGTCTACAACTGCTGTACTTTTACAAGAGATAGAGGAGAGAGAAAAGAAATATGGTCATCTCTCTTTTCTTTTTTTATCATTACCCACACCAGTGTCCACTCACTGCTGCCATTACCTTTCACTGCTGCTCTGCTCTTGCCAGTTCCTGTCACACTCACTCCTGGTCACACTTGCTCACTGCCAAACAAATACTGGCTGTGATAAATGAAACAAACATAGGATACAAAGCGAAAAAAAAAACTAAAAGTAGCACAGCACATTAGTGCTTTTGAATTGCAGGCTGTCACTTAAAGCCATTGCTTAGAGCCACCACTATTTTCGCTGGTATTTTTCAGAAACTTGGTTAACGTCACCAATCAGTGAGGATGTTGGCATGTTGATGTGGTGTCCCAATGCCACATCCATAGTGATTTCCTTAGCAACCTAGAAGAAAAAAGCACACTGTCATAGTTTCACAAAATAAACCCACACATATCATACTAGGATCATACTAGGATGTGAAAGAGCTGATTAGGCATGAGCCCATACATAGCTCTCTAACCTCAAATCACATTCATATCATTTAAGCTGTGTCTTATGCATTTGTCTAGTCTCTTCTTAAACTGAGTTTTGTCTTTGGCTAATAAGACTTCTAACAGTAGTGAGTTCTGTAAGTTAACAATATGATGTGTAATGAAGTTTTGTATTTTTAGTGTATTAGATTTTGTTCTAACTAGCTGAAGAGGGTGACCACGAGTGCCTCTTGCAGTTAGTTCAAAAGTTTGACTCAACTCATTCATTAGGGAACATCACATATATTGTTGAACACTTGCAGCAGATCCTCTCAGGTCTGTCTGCTTTTTAATGGCTTTATAGATTTTGGGCTTGCTTTGCAAAGGGCCAAGAATGACGCAATGAGACTGTCGGTGAAGAATGACGCAAAGAGCAAGCTGCCTCGAAACTTGTATCAGTTCTGACTTTCTAATGCTGCTTACGTCAACAACAGAACTGCCTGCAGCAAAGTGGCTTGCGACAGGCTTGCATCCAAAAAAATGGTGTGCCATGTCGCAACAGGGCTTACGTCAAAAAAAAATAATGTACCATCCCTATTTTTTTGGATTTTCTAAGGTGGAAGCTTCTGACAGTGTGTCAAAGATACATGCTGCTGTTAGACCATCTGGAGCTAGTCTAACTGACACTAGAGCGTATATTGAGCTCCACAGCAAGTGGACAGACCTGACTATCATACTATGTATGACATTCTGCTGCAAGGTTCCCACACTGCAGACATTGTAATGCTGTTTGTAGCATGTAAAATATTGCTTCCAGAGGCTATTTCAAGCATTGTAATTTTTGATTCTGCTTGAGTCATTTTTCGCTCCATGCATCATTTTTTAGACTCAACGCATGGCATTTTTGCTATATCTCATTCATGCTTCATAGGTTTGACTCAGCTTCCCTCATTTTTGCTCCATTATGCTCAATGCATTGTATTTTGGACTCAACTTGCATCATTCTTAGCTTGCATTATTCTTACCCAACACATGACATTTTTGATGCAGTGGTCCTGTTGCCTCATTTTGGAGGACTTTGCCGCAGAGAATGCTTTTCTGGAGAAATACGGCACACAGTATTTGGTAGACCTGGATGTGATGCAAGGTGGTTGTTTGACACACCTTGCATCAAAAGGCACTTTGAAAATCCCACCCAGTGTGTTTAGTCTTTCCTCATATGATTTTTCTCTTAGTTCTTTTATACTCTTTGTGGCCTTTACTGAACTTACTTGTTTAGTTTACTTTTTTTGTAAGGGCACCAAAATTGAGATGCATAGTCCAAATGTGGTTGGACAAATATCCTATGTAAGGGAAGGATTATTTTAATGCTGATCTTGATGTTTCTTTTACATAGAAACAGAGAATCTGTTGACAGATAAGGACCATGCATCCCACCTAGTCTGCCCATTTCCCTACTTGGTTTGGCAATCTCTACTCTTATCTGGACTGCCTTTCCCCCACTCTGCTGTACTGCAGGGTGCCTTTATACTTATCCCATGCACTTCAGAATCCATGTACTGTTTTTGCTTCCACCACCTGCACTGGTATACTGTTCCATGGATCCACCACCTTCTCTGTAAACAAATACTTCCTAGCATTCCCCCTAAGCCTCCCTCCCTCCCTCTAGCCTCATGTTATGTCCCCTTATCCTTGTTCACTTTTGTCTCTGAAATGTGCTCCCCTCCTGTTCCCTGTTTATTCCTCTAAGGTATTTGAAAGTCTCTGTCATATCCCCTCTTTCCATTCTCTCTTCCATTGAATAGCTGTTTAGTTCATTGAGTCTTTCCTCATAGGGTTTGCAGGGCAGTCCATGTATCATTTTTGTTGCTCTTCTCTTAATGGCTCACATTATATTATTTGCACTTGCAATTGTATTACATTGTTTGGAGTGTTCAAATGAATTTCACACCAATACTTCCACATCATTTTTCATTATTAGTAGACTGCAATGTTCAGTTACACAGAATGTACTTCTGCTTGTTTTTGTTACCGAAGTGCATCACCTTACATTTTTCTATGTCAAAATGCATTTCCCATTTGTTAGACCACTATAAAATGGGTGGAGTGATATTAATGGCAAGCAAGTAAGAACAAGACCAGGGAGTAAACATAGAACATAGAAACATAGACTTTGACGGCAGATAAGGATCGCTTGGCCCACCCAGTCTGCCCATTTCCCTACCTAATGGATAAGCTATAGATCCTATTTAACCAACAGCCTATTTCTTCCTACCCCACAAAAATTGCCTTATGTCTGTCCCATGCATTCTTGAATTCTCCCACAGTTTTAGACCCTACAACCTCCTCAGGAAGGCTGTTCCATGCGTCCACCACCCTCTCTGTGAAAAAATACTTTCTCACATTGCCCCGAGCCGTCCCCCTCTATCTTCAAATTGTGTCCCCTTGTTCTTGCAAATCTCTTTTTCTGAAAGATGCTACCCTCTTGGACTTTGTTGATTCCACTGAGGTACTAAAAGTTTCTATCATGTCCCCCCTCTCCCTTCTTTCCTCAAGGGTATACATATTAAGCTCCTCTAGTCTCTTCTCATATGGCTGCTCTTGCAGACCCTGCACCATTTTAGTCACCCTCCTCTGAACTGCCTCTATCCTGTCTATGTCCTTGTGGAGATGGGGTCTCCAGAACTGGACACAGTACTCCAGATAGGGTCTCACCAACTGTTGGTACAGGGGGATAACAACTTCCTGTTTTCTAGCTGGTGATACCTCTCCCTATACATCCCAGTATCCCCCCAGCCCTCCCTACCACCTTCTCACATTGCTTGCCAACCTTAAGGTCATCTGATATGACTACCCCCAGGTAGAGATGCAGTGAATTTAAATTCTGCCAGCCAAGTGAACACGAAGTGGGCACTTCACGTTGCGGAGTGGGCAATGCAAAGTGCTCACTCCTCCTTGTCATTACCACTTCACGTTAAGGCAGAATGGCAATGCGAAGTAAGGCGAAGTCATTGTTTTTAATAGACTTCGCATTCCTCATTATGATTCTAAGTGATCCAGTTGGAGTTTCAGATTCATAGCCCCCCACTCACATCACACGGCTTACGGTACTGTAAGTCACATGCTCTTCAGCTAGGCAGGAAGAAAGTGAGTCATACAAGCACACACTTTTACTTTGTCCTGTGCAGATGGAGAGAGAATAGTGTGTTTTGTGACTGCTGATACTTTTAGATCAGAGTGAGGAGGAGATTTAAACTTTGATTTAGACCCAACAGCTTTTTTAAAAGCTACATTTTTTTGTCTTTACTGTACTCTTTTTTACTTAATTTGTTCTTTCTGTAAATTTTATTTTTCTTACCTTTATAAGTAGTTAGTTGTTTGTCTGTGTCTGTGTGACTGTGTGTGTTGTATGACAGTGTGAGTAGTGATTGCTCTGACTGAGGGAGCTCAGTAGGAGAGATGGACCAGGGTGAGGGAATGTCTGAGATGGGGCAGCTCTGGGATAGTGTGATAGTGGTAAACATCGTACCGTGTGCATGTGTGGCGGGCATGGGCGCCCATTCCTGTTGGACCACTCAAAACTTGTGAGTGCCTCCCCAAAGCAGGACCAGCACCACCTCCTGTCCTGACTCTGAGGCAGTTGAACCACCACCACCACCAAGTCCAGCACCAGGTCCTCTGGAGCAGGATGTGCCTGTTCCCCCAGGCCCAGGTGTGGATCCCATCCCTGTTCAGCACTGTGACCAGCAGGCTTACAATACATCCAAGTAACTATTAAAAAAAATTAATGTTGTGATTCATGACGTGATCGTAAATCATGATTTGTGACTGCATTTGTGACCGTGATGATGAAGAAACGTGAATGCCTACTGCCCACGGCTGTACTTCCCTGATGAGCCGTAGCTTAAAACTCCCAGACTTAAAAACACCTATCAATGAGTACAATGGTGGGGTGGTGAAGCCTGGAGAGATACTACAAAACAGGCTTACAATACATCCAAGTAACTAGAAAAAAAATGAATGTTGTGATTAGTAACGTGAATGATCGTGAATCGTGATTTGTGACTGCATTTGTGACCATGATGATGAAGAACATGATTTGTGTCACGAGTGACTCGTGATGATGGTCCCGACTTAAAAACGCATATTAATGAGTACAATGTTCACGCAGAATTAAGCACCACACCTGTTCAGTACTCTGAAGGGAAGCCAAAGAAACAACTGTAACTTAAGTTACAGATGGAGATTGGGCCCTAAAGAGATGCAAATGCACAGACAGATTAAGATTGAGCTGTTCACTGAAGAGATGCGACACAAAGGCGCAACACTTAACCAGTGCTCACCATCAGAAATTCAAATCTGGAAAAGAATACCTTTGCTGGTTGGGGTGGGCGCATGGGTGGGGGCAATGTACTGTACTGCTGCGTAACAGTCACTAGTACTAGTACCAGTAAAGATACCACAAAGAAGTACAAAAATCACACAGCTGCAGTGGATAGCAGCTTCACATTGCTGAAATCATGTGGCACAATAAAAGGTGTCTGATTTGATGACACGTGTCACACACATACTCACACACACACCAAGTAATGCATAGCAAATTGAAAACTTCAGTAATATAACCACATATTTTAAACAGACTAAAATTATGCACTGCGGCACCACAACAATCAGCAAGAAAATGGCAAGAATTATTGAAAATATTACTGTGTGTACATTAACACAGTTATACAAGAAAAATATCACCAAACAGAAAGCACTGTCTTTCTCTCCAAGTTAATCTACCTACACCACAGATACACCCCTCCCAAAGCACACTTCACTGTCTCTCAGAACACAGACTGAATGTTGTACATTAACATTCAAAATCCATACACAAACAATAAACGCTCAATGATATGAGCACAAGAGGGTTTCCTATAATCGATGAACAAAAGTTTCAGCAAAAAATGACTCAAAAAGGCTTTTTTAACAGCTTTTTGAAGGTTTGAATTGCAGAGAGCTCTCAGAGCAGATTGTCTCCTACAGCTTCCTACACACACTACCCCAAACTGAGGCTGTGCAGAACAATCTAGAGCCCATGTGACCTGAAATCCCATGAATCACCAAAATTCGCCTTTGGAGCTTAAAAACAAGGTGAAGTAAGAAGCCAAGTGGAAGAATGCTTGTAAAGTTATTGTTTCAATGGACTTCGCATTACCCATTATAGCGCAGTACTCTGCTTCGTGTTGCGGGCACTCCATGAGTCACCTTCCTCCACGAATCGCCGGCGGGCCGGTAGAACCCATAGCCCATCACTACCCCAGGTCCCTTTCCATTTTGATTGTAGTTAATACCTCCCCCATTGTGCAATCTTCCATAGGTTTTGTTTCCCAGGTGCATTACTTTTGCACTTCTTTGCATTGAATCAAGCTGCCATACTTCTGACCATTCTCCAACCTTGCCAAGTCCCTTCTCATCCTTTCCATGCCTCCTTGTGTATCAACCCTGTTGCACATCTTTGTGTCATCTGCAAAGGGCATACTTTTCCTTCAGTCCCTCTGCAATGTCACTTATAAAGACATTAAAAAGGACTGGACCCAGTACTGAACCCTGCGGTACCCCACTAGTAACCCCTCTTTCTTCAGAGTGGACTCCATTTACAATTACCTTATGTGTCCTGTTGTTCAGCCAATGTTTTACCCAGGCTACCACCCTGGGACCCACTCCCAGGCTGGTTAATTTGACAACTAATCTTTTGTGTGGGACTGTGTCAGATGCCTTGATAAAGTCTAGGTAGACCATGTCCACAGCCCCTCCCTGGTCTACTACTTTGGTCACCCAGTCAAAGAAATCAATTAGATTCATCTGACATGACCTTCCCACTGTGAACCTATACTGCCTTGCATCATGTGCCCCACTGGCCTCTAGGTACTCAACAGTTCTTTCCTTTAGGAGTGATTCCATCACTTTCCCTACCACAGAGGTCAAACTGACAGGTCTGTAGTTTCCTGCCTCTGTCTTGGACCCACTTTTGTGAAGGGGAATCACATCAGTGTTCTTCCAGTCCTCAGGTACCACACCATCCTCCCATGATTTGTTAAAAAGGGTAGTCAGTGGTGTCACTAGTTCTCTGCTTAATTCTTTTAGAATTCTGGGTGAATTCCATCTGGCCCCATTGCTTTGTCCACCTTCAGTTTTAGGAGTTCTTTCAGAGAACCCTTTCTTCTGTGAAAGGACTGGGATCGACCCCCCTCTCCAGAGTGCTTCTGTTAATTGGGTTAGGCACCTCCCCACTTCCTCTTTTGTCAATACTGAACAGAAGTATTCATTCAGTATCCCTGCTTTTTCACTGTCACTCTCATCCATTCTATTCAGCCTCACTATCCCTTCCTTTGTCTTTCTACGCTCCCTGATATACCTATAAAATATTTTATCCCCCTTCTTAACCTAGTTAGCTATCTCTTCCTCAGTTTGTGCCTTTGCTATTCTGACTACCCTCCCTGATTCCTTCTGCTTTAACTGGTACAGTTCTCTGTCCTGCTTCTTCTGTGTTTCCTTATACTTCCTAAATGCTATCTTTTTCTCCCTAACCTTCACCGCCACCTCTCTTGAGAACCATAATGGCTTTTTCTTTCATTTTGATTTGTTTATTTGCTTCACACAAAGGCTTGTTGCCTCTGTGATGGCAGTTTTGATATTCCCCATTGTTGCTCCACCCCTTCTTCTAGCCTGTTTGCTAGTGCTTTTCTAAGGCACTCTCCCATCTTGCCAAAGTCAGCCCTCCTGAAGTCCAGAACCTTCACTTTTGTATGGCTTGACTCTGTAGCTGAGTTTATCATGAACCACGCTTTTGGTGGTCCCGTGTTCCCAAATGGCTACCCACTTCTAGATCTGAGATCCTCTCACTGTCCTCATTTGAGAGCATGAGGTCTAAGATTTCTCCCTCATGAGTAGGTTCCAAAACTAGCTGTCTGAGGCATGCCACCTGAAGGGCATCAAGAATGGCCCTGCTTTTGGATGTAGCTGTAGCAAAGGTGCTCCAGTTAACATCTGGCATATTAAGGTCCCCCATCAACAGTATCTCCCCTTTCTCTGCCATCCTAAGTATGCCTTCTATCATATCCTTGTCCATTCCCTCCCCCTGACAGGGGGGTCTGTATACAACCCCTGTGCAGATTGTGGTGTCATTTCCAGTCTCTAGGGTGACCCACAGTGCCTCCTCTCCTCCCTGTTTACTCTTTTGTTCAATTGCTTTTAGCCCTTCCCTTACATAGAGAGCTACTCCTCCCCTTCTATCCTCACTGTCTCTCCTGTAGTTTGTATACCCTGGTATGTTAACATCCCAGTCATGGTTCTCTGTGTACCATGTTTCTGTGACTGCTATGATATCCAGGCATCCCTCTTTCATCAAGGCCACCAGTTCAGGGAGCTTGTTGTCCAGGCAATGGGCATTGGTGCTCATTACCCTCCATTTCTTGATGGCCTTACCCCTTTTTGCCCCATCCCTGTCCTTATTGCATTTGTCACTTTCTCCATTTAGCCCTGTGCTTCTCACTATTGACATCTCTATGTTGGTGTCTACCTCACTTAGTACCCTGATTTTTTTGGGGGGGCTAGGATTTCCCTGCTACTTTTCAGTGCCTCCCCCCCCCAGCTAGTTTAAATGCTTACCAATGAAGTATTTAAACCTATCACTTAGGATTCTGGTCCCCCTCCTGGACAGATGCAGACCATCATGCCAATATAGGACTGCATCCCTTCAGGTGGACCCCCAATCCCCAGTGCAGCCAAATCCCTGAGCTCTGCACCAGTTTTTCAACCACTGATTGAATCCCATGGTGTGGAGCACCCTAGCTTCACCCATGTGAAGGGTGAGGCAGCACCTCCAAGAAGGTTACCATGTGTGCTATTTGTCTAAGGCCCCTCCCCATCACCACAAATGCTTCTTGCACTGCTCTGATCCCTTTCTTAGCCAGGTCATTTATCCCTAGGTGAACAATGACATCCAGCTCCCTCCCCTGTGCAGCTGCTCCTGTGATCCTGAGGATTCACTCCCTGTCCCTCCAAGCCATAGCACCAGGCAGGAACCTTACCTCCCTCTCCTCTTCCTCCCCCAGTTCTACCTTCCTAACAATGGAGTCCCCCACCAGGAGTTGATTCCTTCCCCTGTGGGGTCCCATGCCACCCTCCTGTGTGTCTCATTTGTGGAGGTTCCAAGCATCCTCCTTGGTCTCCACTGTGGGTGCCTCCATAGAGGAACCACACTTTTCCAGAACAGCATAGAAATTATGGAGAGGTACAACTGGAGGGATGCACCTCTGTGCCACCACCCTCACCCTCCCTGAGCTCACTGTGGTCCAACCACTCCTCTTTCTTGGCAACCTCTGAGGCAATGGTAGTAACCCTGGTGGTCCCTGGGTGGGAGAGGAGGTCCCACAAATCCTGGCCAACTCAGCCTGGAGATGCGCAACCTCCTCCCTCAGCCCAGAAAGGTGTCTGCAGATGGTACAACATTGCATCCTTCAGAACATCTCCTGGAAGACTGCTGCTCCACAGCCACTGCACTGCACTGCACCACTCCCATCATGTCTTTTTTCTGGCCCCCTAACTGTTGTTTGGAATACTTACTTTTTTTGTGGGACCTCCTCTTCCATCCAGGGACCACCAGTGCCACTGCTGTTGCCTCAGAGGTTGCCAAGAAAGAAGAGTGGTTGGACCACAGTGGGCTCAAGGAGGGTGAGGGTGGTGGAACAGAGGCACATCCCTCCAGTTGTACCTCTCCACAATTCCTATGCCATTCTGGCAAAGTGTGGTTCCTCTATGGAGGCACCAGTGGAGACCAAGGAGGATGCTGGGAACCTCCACAAAGGAGACCCACAGGAGGGTGGCAGGGGACCCTGCAGGGAAGGAAACAACCCTGGTGGGTGACTCCATTGTTAGGAAGGTAGAACTGGGCAAGGGAAGGGAGAGAGGTAAGGTGCCTGCCTGGCACCATGGCTTGAGGGACAGGGAGCTAATCCTCAGGATTGCCAGAGCAGCTGCACAGGGGAGGAAGCTGGATGTCATTGTCCACCTAGGGACAAATGACCTGGCTAAGAAAGGGATTAGAGAAGTGCAGGAAGAGTTTGTGGAATTGGGGAGGGGCCTTAGTCAAGTAGCATGCACGGTAACTTCTCGGAGGTGCTACCCATTTATGGCATAGGAGAGACTAAGGTGTTCCGTACCATGGGATTCAATAAGTGGTTGAAAAACTGGTGTGGAGCTCAGGGATTTGGCTTCATTAAGGACTGGGGGTCCACCTGGAGTGATGCAAGCCTATACTGGCATGATGGGCTGCATCTGTCTGGGAGGGGAACCAGGATCCCAGGTGATAGGTTTAAATGCTTCATTGGCAAGCTTTTAAACTAGCCAAGGGGGGAGGCACTGGAAAGGAGCAGGAAAATCCTAACCCCCCCCAAACAATCATGGTAGAAAGTGTGGCAAACACCAACATGGAGGTGTCAATAGGGAGAAGGGCAGTGGTAAATGGAGAAAGTGACAAAGGCAAGAAGGACAGGGATGGGGCAAAAGGGGGTAAGGCCATCAGGAAATGGAGGGTAATGAGTACCAATGCCCGTAGTCTGGGCAACAAGCTCCCTGAGCTGGTGGCCTTAATGGAAGAGGGATGCCTGGATATCGTAGCAGTCACAGAAACATGGTACACAGAGAACCATGACTGGGATGTTAACATACCAGGATGCATAACCTACAGGAGAGACAGGCAGGGGAGAAGAGGGGGAGGAGTAGCTCTCTATGTAAAGGAAGGGATAAAAGCAACTGAACAAAAGAGTAAACAGGGAGGAGAGGAGGCACTGTGGGTCACCTTGGAGACTGGAAAGGGCACCACAATCCGCATTAGGGGTTGTGTACGACCCCACGCCAGGGGAAGGAATGGACAAGGATATGATGGAAGGCATTCTTAGAATGGCAGAGAAAGGGAGATACTGTTGATGGGAGACCTGAATATGCCAGATGTTAACTGGAGCACATTTGCTGCAGCCACATCCAAGAGCAGGGCCATTCTGATGCCCTACAGGTGGCAGGCATTAGACAGCTAGTTTCAGAACCCACTCGTGAGGGAGCAATCTTAGACCTCTGCTCTCAAACGGGGGCAGTGAGAGGATCTCAGATCTAGAAGTGGGTTGCCATCTGGGGACAAGTGACCATCAAACAGTGTGGTTCACGTTAAACTCAGCTACAGAGTCAAGCCATGCAAAAGTGAGGGTACTAGACTTTGGGAGGGGCTGATTCTGGCAAGATGGGAGAGTGCCTCAGAAAGCACTAGCAAACAGGCTAGAAGGAGTGTGGAGCAACAATGGGGAATTATCAAAACTGCCATCACAGAGGCAACAAGCCTTTGTGTGAAGCAAATAAACAAATCAAAACGAAAGAAAAAGCCACTATGGTTCTCAAGAGAGGTGGCTGTGAAAGTCAGGAAGAAAAAAGATAGCATTCCGGAAGTATAAGGAAACACAGAAGGAGCAGGACAGAGAGCTGTACCAGTTAAGGCAGAAAGAAGCAGGGAGGGAAGTCAGAATAGCAAAGGCCCAAACTGAGGAAAAGATAGCCAACTCAGTTAAGAGGGGGATAAAACCTTTTATAGGTACATCAGCGAGTGTAGAAAGACAAAGGGAGGGATAGTGAGGCTGAATAGAATGAACAGTGGGTGGGCAGAGGGGGACAGTGAAAAAGCAGGAATACTGAACGAATATTTCTGCTCAGTATTCACAAAAGAGGAGGGGGAAGTGCCTAATCCAATTAACAGAAGCACTCTTGATAGGGGGGGTCGATCCCAGTCCTTTCACAGAAGAAAGGGTTCTGCAAGAACTCCTAAAACTGAAGGTGGACAAAGCAATGGGTCCTGATGGAATTCACCCCAGAATTCTAAAAGAATTAAGGAAGGAACTAGTGAAACCACTGGCTACTCTTTTTAATAAATCATGGGAGGATGGTGTGGTACCCGAGGACTGGAGGAAGGTGGATGTGATTCCCCTTCACAAAAGTGGGACCAAGACAGAGACAGGAAACTACAGACCTGTCAGTCTGACCTCTGTGGTAGGGAAAGTGATGGAGTCACTTCTGAAGGAAAGAATAGTTGAGTACCTAGAGGTCAGTGGAGCACAGGATCCAAGGCAGCATGGGTTCACAGTGGGAAGGTCATGTCAGACGAATCTAATAGATTTCTTTGACTGGGTGACCAAAGTAGTAGACCAGGGAGGGGCTGTGGACATGGCCTACCTAGACTTTAGCAAGGCATTTGACACAGTCCCACACAAAAGATTATTAGTCAAATTAACCAGCCTGGGAGTGGGTCCCAGGGTGGTAGCCTGGGTAAAACATTGGCTGGACAACAGGACACAGAAGGTAATTGTAAATGGAGTCCACTCTGAAGAAAGGGCGGTTACTAGTGGGATATCACAGGGTTCAGTATTGGGTCCAGTCATTTTTAATGTCTTCATCAGTGACATTGCAGAGGGACTGGAAGGAAAAGTATACCTTTTTGCAGATGACACAAAGATGTGCAACAGGGTTGATACACAAGGAGGCGTGGAAAGGATGAAAAGGGACTTGGCAAGGTTGGAGGAATGGTCAGACGTATGCAGCTAGGATTCAATGCAAAGTGCAAAATAATGCACCTGGGAAACAAGAACCCAGGGAAAAATACATAATGGGTGGGGAGGTAGTAACAACAACAAAACAGGAGCGGGACCTGGGGTAATCATATCAGATGACCTTAAGGTTAGCAAGCAATGTGAGAAGGCAGTAGGGAGGGCCGGGGGTATACTGGGATGTATAGGGAGAGGCATCAGCAGCAGAAAACAGGAAGTTGTTATCCCTCTGTACAGACAGTTGGTGAGACCCCATCTGGAATACTGTGTCCAGTTCTGGAGACCCCATCTCTGCAAGGACATAGACAGGATAGAGGCAGTCCAGAGGAGGGCAACTAAAATGGTGCAGGGTCTGCAAGAGAAGCCATATGAGGAGAGACTAAAGGAGCTTAATATGTATACCCTTGAGGAAAGAAGGGAGAGGGGGGACATGATAGAAACTTTCAAGTACCTCAAGGGAATCAACAAAGTCCAAGAGGGTAGCATCTTTCAGAAAAAGAGACTTACAAGAACAAGGGGACACAATTTAAAGATAGAAGGAGGGCGGTTCAGGGGCAATGTGAGGAAGTATTATTTCACAGAGAGGGTAGTGAATGCATGGAACAGCCTTCCTGAGGAAGTTGTGGGGTCTAAAACTGTGGGAGAATTCAAGAATGCATGGGACAGACATAAGGCAATTCTTGTGGGGGTTAGGAAGAAATAGGCTGTTGGTTAACTAGGATCTGCGGCCTATCCTGTAGGTAGGGAAATGGGCAGACTAGATGGGCCTAGCAGTCCTTATCTGCCGTCAGAGTCTATGTTTCTATGTTTCTATGTTTCCTCTATTTGTTTATTTCTTTTTTTTTCTCTCCCTACTTACTTACTGCCTCTGTGCCCTTTTAGCTCCTGATCTTCCTGTTCTGAGACAAGAAGTTCCTATATTTCTCAGTAGTCTCCTTACTTGCTCAGAGTCAGACCTCCAGCAGCTGGGGGGGATGGAGAGCTACTCTTGCCCTCCTCTAAATTATATTAGATGATCTAATGGTGGCCAGGAAGTGAGAAAAAGCAGTTGTGAGGTTTAGTGTAATGCTGGTGTGCATATGGAGCGGTGTCACCAGCAGAAAGAGGGAGGTGATGTTGCCCCTGTATAGATCACTGGTAAGATCCCACCTTGAGAACTGTGTCCAGTTCTGCGGACCACATCTCTGGAAGGACATGGAGTGGAGGTGGTCCAGAGAAGGGTAACTAAAGTGGTGCAGGTTCTGCACCAAATGCCCTATGAGGAGAGACTAAAGGACCACAATATGGACACCCTAGGAGAGAGAAGAGAGAGGGGAATATGATAGACACCTTTAAATGCCTCACAGGGGAAGGTAAGGCACAGGAGGAAAGTATTTTTCAGAAAAAAAGGAGCTCAAGTACAAGAGGATTTGCTATGAAGCTGGAGGTGGTAGATTCAGGGGAGATGTGAGGAAGTGCTTGTTTACATAAAGAGTATTGGATTCCTGGTACAGTCTTCCAGCAGAGGTGGTGGGGGCAAAGGCTGTGGGTGGTGTTTCAAGAATGCATGAGATAAGCATAAGTGTATCTTAGTGGAAAGGAATGGGGGAGGAAAAAAGAGCTGGAGATCAATTAGGGCCTGCAGTGATACTGTAGGTAGGGGAAAATGGGCAGACTGGGTGGGCCTTGCAATCTTTATCTGCAATCAGATTCTAGGGGCCCAATTCTCAAAAGGCTATCACTGGCATAACCTGACTTACGCACAAGAAAGAATAGCAAGTAGCAAGTTATATCAACAAGTTACTGCTTATGGTATTTTACAAAGTGGCCTGCGACATGCCACAGGCCACTTGCACCAAAGTGGACATATACCAGCACTTATGCCCTAAACCCCCTGTGACATGGCACTAAGGGGTTTATGGCAGCAGTTGCACCCTCTTCTGGAAGGGCAGCAACAAAGTCCTCAATGCTGGGATTCTACAACAACCCCTGGAGGAGAATAGTCAACATAAGTTACACCAGTATTTAGCTGGTGTAACTGTATGTATGCCCTCTGGGGTTGTGCAGCCTGCCAGCAGACCAGCATCTAATCCATGTGCCCTCCCCTTATTCCCAGAACACAACAGTTGGTGCACCACAGGACATCTGTCACCCCAGCCCCCAATCCCCCACACAGTATGTGCCCAGCAGGGCATCTCTCACCCCCGGGCCCCCAATCCCCCAGACTGTCCAAGCCCCACATGGTTGCCTACACACTCCCTGCCCCCAACCCTCACACTGTTAACAGCTCTCAGGGCAGCTCTGTCCTCCCCGGACCTGTTCCCCAACCCTGAGACACAGGTCCCTGCAGTGCCACAATCTGTACAAATAAAATTATCATGCAAATATCCCTGGTAGTCTAGTGGCCTCCCATACCCCCCACCCAGCAGTTCCAGTCCACCCCACACCACCAAACTGTCCCCAGCTGGCAACTGGCACAAGCCACCTCTAACCTCAATGGCCAGCTGCTGAATGTATATACATACTCAATGAGCGCATATATACAGTAAGCGCTCATACGGAACCAGTTGGTGGCTGGCCATGCAGGTGAGAGCTACAGACTGTGGCACTGCAGGGACCTGTGTCTCAGGGTCAGAGAACAGGTCATGGGGAGGACAGAGCTGTCCTGCAGGGCTCTTAGAGGTGTGGCATTTAGGGGCAGGGGGTGTGTGGGCAGCCCTGTGGAGCTTGGAAAGTTTGGGAGATCGGGGGGCCGGGGGTGTGAGATGCAATGCGGGGAACTTACAGTATCTGGGGATCAGGGGCTGGGGGGGACATGACTGCCCCATGGGGCTTTCGGGGGGGCACATGCTGGCAACATGCCTTTCGGTTATGCCCGTCGATTGGCGTAGCCTTCTGTATGTCGCAAGTCACAGGACTTAGCAACGGGGACCCTGCCCATTTCAGAATCAGGCACAGGGTCCTTGGCGCAACTGCACCCCTCACATGTCACAACTTGCAACATGCATAGAGGTGCTTCTAGAATTGGGCCCTATGTTTCTATATTATTTTATCTAAGTCATTTTGTATGGTCCATATTTATTCTCCAGTTTCAGAAGGCCGACCCAACGATGAGTTATCTGCATATTTAATGGAATGGCTCATTATATTCTTTGTCATGTTGGATATAACAATTTGGAAAAGTAATGGTCCTAGTACTAACCTGTGGGGAACAGCACTAGTGACATTGCATGGAGTTGATTTGTGTCCATTTATTATGTGTTTTTGTGTTCAACTTGCTAGCCTTGAAATTGTCCAGTTTATCATTTTGTCATCTGTGTTTGTTGCTTGCAGTTTTTGCATAATTTCCTCATGAAGAACCAAATCAAATGCCTTGCTGAAATCTATTTATAGTGCATCATATGGAATCTTGGAGTCCAAGGCCTTATTAACTTGTTCTTAAAAGCACAGGAGATTTGTAGTGCATGATCTCTGCTTTGAAGTCGTGTTGTTCTTGATCATTATGTTTCACAGTTTGTTCAATTTTGATTTTGATTACGCTTTCCAGGAGATTTTCAGGGACTGAGGTCAAGCTAATCGATCTATAATTGCTGGTCAGTGCTTTTTCCCATAGGGAAACCCGGTTATAATTTGCCATTTTAACCAGCTGATTATAACGGCAAACACGCGCTGGGTTTCCCCACCTGCTCCAGCTGTATTTTCTCTCTCTGTCTCTCTCTTTCTCATTCCCTCTCTCCCCACTTTCCTCGCTAAATGGATGCCTCAATCGCCACTAGGGGTAAGTAAACCCCCTCAAAAACACACACAAAAAAAACCCCAAGAACTAATACAGAAATGGGCAAGGTCCACTTTGCAAGTCTTAAACAGTAAAATGATTTAAATATTGGCAGACCGTGGACCGTGTTGAATCCTGATTGGTCCGTGGTTGCCTCAAAACCGATCTCTGTGTTTTTTTGGTTTTTTTTATATAATTGCTGTGGAGAAAAAGCACTGTCCAGCAATTATATAAAAAAAAAGATGGGGTTGTGTGTAAAACTTGATTTTACACACACCCTTGGTGTAGGATGCTTTTTATAAACCCCTCATGCTTCGTCCTTGGGATTTATGTAGCATCCCACAGCTTGAGCATGTGTAAAATCTCGTTACACACACCACCCCATCCATTGTTCTCCACATAATTCCCCCATGTATGGTTATTCCCTTTTTATGTTTGCTCGCATGCATGTGCAAGAAACATAGTGCCACCATACAAGTTTTCATAGGTGTGGCATCCCCGCTTCCAATGCCTCAGCATTTTTGCAGGTGTGGCCGAAGCGCATCAATGAATGCCCCAGCTGTCTATGACAGCAGTTCAAACTGCAGTGGTGTACAGTTAAAAGCAAATGACTGCTACAATCAGCGGTGGTAACATGTAAGCAATTTGCATACTGTCCTGCCATCAGATTGTAGTGGTGGTTTTATGCACGTGCCCCTCCTTTGTTGTGTGCCGAGGGGGTGCCCAATCCCCCTCGTCTCATGCACACTCCCCCCAGCACACTGTATGTCTGATGGGTGCCCAATCCCCATCAGCTCCAGTGCCCTCCACCCAAAAAAAACACACTTCCAGCTGCCATGCTGGGGGCCCACCGCAGCATGGCAGAAGTCCAACGTACTCATGTGTCCCCCCCACACTGTACGGCCAACGGGGGTGCCCAATCCCCCACTGGCTCCACTGCCCCACCAAAACTTCTAGGTGCCATGCTGGGAGCCCACCCCAGCATGGCAAAAGTCCCATGTCATCCATGTAAAATAAAAAAAAAACTGTAACAAAAGAAAACGGTCCCTTGTTGACTCTCTTGCACCCCTCCCACAACCCGCACCCACCCTCTGCATACCCCACCTTTCCACAACCCCCTCACTACTTACTTACCTCTGGGAGACTGGCGCGATGATCTTCGGTGGAGCAGGAACACGTCTGCACTCATCAAAGCTGACTGCAAACTGAAGAAATGCCGGTAAGATGTATAATTGCATAAATAGGATTTTTTCAATTTTGGTGCATGTTTTCAAAGTTTTGCACCAAATTTTCAACATGAGGTTCTTGTGACCCCATCCCATGAATTTAGCGACTGTCATTTGGTTATTCGGTCCCGAAAGGTGATTTTGTCGTCACTGCGCGGGGTCACCTTTTAGGACCGATTAATGAAATGACAGTGTCACTGCTCATGAGGTGTGCTCTCAAAAAGCCTATGTTGTAAATTTGGTGAAAAAATTCCCAAACATAACTGTGTTACGAGTATGCATTGTGCAGTTTCCATACGCACTCGCAAATTCGTGAATTAGTAATATTTTCCTCCAGATTCTTCAACACAATGGAATTTTTCACACCTCTTTATGAACAGTACAGCTGTCATTTTCACATCCTGGCCAAAATGTGTTTTCGCACTTCCGGCACAGAATAGCACGGTCACTGTGGGAAACCAGTGTTCAGGACAGAGTAAGAAAATCACAGTGACACTGTTCATGAGCAGAGGTCCTAAAATGCCTATCTTGAAAATTTGGTCACAAAAGTCCATAAAATGATTGTGTTATGAGCGTCCATTGCGCAGTTTCTACGCACCCTTGTAACTTCACAAATTTGTCATATTTTCACTCCAGATTTTCAGCATTGGCATTTTCCCACACATTCTTATGAACAGTACAGCTGTCATTTTTCACATCCTGGCCAAAATGTGTTTTTGCACTTCCGGCACAGAATAGCACG
The DNA here is from genome assembly GCA_016271365.2 of Neoceratodus forsteri. Lineage (NCBI taxonomy): Eukaryota > Metazoa > Chordata > Ceratodontiformes > Ceratodontidae > Neoceratodus > Neoceratodus forsteri. The sequence continues at coordinate 393,833,803 of CM057453.1, forward strand.
GTCACTGTGGGAAATCAGTGTTCGGGACAGATTAAGAAAATCACAGTAACACTGTTCATGAGTGGAGGTCCCAAAATGCCTATATTGAAAATCTGGTGGAAAATAATCCCCAAATAATTGCATTACAGGTGTGCATTGTGCAGTCTCCATGCAAACTCGTGACTTCACCAGTTTTTTTATATTTTTGCTCCAGATTTTCAACATTACCATTTTTTTACACCTCCTCATGAACAGTACAGTTGTCATCTTTCACGTCATGTTGGAAATGTGTTTTCACACCTGTGGTGTTAATGGTGCAGTCACTGTGCAAAATCACCTTTCGACTAACAAACTGACAGTGTCACTGTTCATGCGGTGGGGTCACAAAAAACCCATGTTGAAAACTTAGGCCCAGATATTCGAAAGAGTTGAGCCATGCACAATAGGGTTGCCCCTGCGCAAGTTCAAAAATGCGCCATTCTGCAATATTCAGCAGGAGGCAATTGCGCACCCCAAATCACGCTGAGCAACAGCGCAATGATAATGAATGCATGCATGCACAACTGAAGGGGGAGGAACCATGCATAAATGGCGCAGTGCGATATTCAACAACATGCATCATGCGCAATAGGGGAGCAAGCGGAAGTTACGCCATAGCAGAAATTAGCCAAAATAAAAGGGAGTAAGGGAGAGGTGCAAGAACACTACAGGGAAGCCACATGAGAGCCAAAGATAGCAGGGAAAACTGGGCAGCAGGGACACACAGGGTCAGGAAGGAAAGGGCACCTGAAAGCAACAGGCACAGGGGAAGGTGTGGGGAGACAGTGCAGAAGGGGGAAGTACACCACACAACAGTGAGGCCAGCACAGGCAGATGTTCCCAGTGTAGGGGAAGTAGCAGCCAGGACAGCATGGGGAATACAGAAACAGCTGCCAGGGGTGGTGAACACAAGCCAGGGACATGGCCAGTGCCACCTTCCAGATGGAGGCCGTAATGAGGTGGGGTGAGAAGGCAGGCAGCAGGGGGGCATGGCTGTGGAAGGGCCCGTCGGGTATGCCCCCAACAGGCAGTACCGTGCCCACACCAGCTTCGAGCTGTACAGTGATACCGAGATTGTGGGCTGGTACCGCCTGAATCAGGCAATTCTGAGGTGGCTCTGTGAGCTGTGCAGTGATGTGATGCAGGCATCCACACGACAAAGCCATGCCCTGTCAGTGGAGACTAAAGTGACAGCTTGCGTGTGCTTGCTCACCATGGGTACCTTCCGGATACCAACTGGGGACACCACAGGCATAACCCAGTTGGCCACGTCACATCATCTCACCCAATTCCTCAGTGCATTGCTGCCACATGCTGTGGAGTACATCCATTTCCCTAGCACACCGGCGGAGCGCACAGCAAACATTCAGGAGTTCCACAGGGTAACACGTATGCCTGGCGTGCTATGGGCAATATACTGCACCCGTGTGGCCATCCGCACACCACCTGGCCCCGAGGGGGCCGCATACATAAATCACAAGGGCTATGCCAGCATCAACTGCCAGGTGGTGTGCGATGCCAGGGGGCACATAATCAATGTCTGTGCCACACACACTGGGGGAGCACATGATGCCTTCATCTGGCACCAGTCGGCACTGTGCCACAGATTCGAGAGTGGGGATATGGCCACCTAGTAGGTGAGTATGCAAACCACATGGACAATCATAGGGCATGGGGGGGCATGGTCAGAGGTGACATGGGTAGTGGCCTACATGGCCCGGGGCAGGGCGATGCTGATCACCAAACTAACCTCCACCCTCTACACACAGGTGACAGTGGATACACACTCCGTCCCTGGCTGCTCACACCCTACTGGCAGCCCACGACCCCATCGCAGCAACACTACAATGAGGCACATGCCACCACATGTAATGTCATCGAGTGGGTGTTCGGGATGCTGAAGGCACGTTTCCATTGCCTGGACACCTCCGGTGGTGCCCTACAGTACAACCCCTCAAAGGCCTGCAGGCTATTCCTGACCTGTTACATCCTGCACAACATGGCCAACGAATGTGGGATAGCTGTACAGGTCAAAGAGGGGGACAGCGATGGGGACGATGAGATCACCGGTGACAATGGTGATGGGCAGCTCCCCCTTAGACGATGGGACCCCGACTGCTCTGGCTGGCACAGCTGCACTGGGACACCATCACGGAGGAGCACTTCAGCCAACCCAGGTAAGTCATGGGGCCATGTGCAACCAACAGTGGCTAAGGCACAACCCACAAACATGCATGGACACACACCAGGGGTGCATTCCATCAAGGGAAGTGGCCAGGCATGAAACCACATACACAACCAGGGATGGGTGAGGTCTAACATGCCACACGGATGGACACACACACACGCACACACACACAACGCACCAGACATGCACAAAGGGTAGGAGGCACACCGACCCAGAATGCCACCCCTAGCCACACACGTCCACAGACCACCACGCCCACCGCCTGTCCATGTGCGTGTGTCAGATGCTGAGCACCATTGCACACTGGTGTACAGCACAATGCAGGCATCATCATGCACATGCAACTGTGGACAGCAGCTGGGAGGGTGTGCAGATGGACTGTGTGTCCGCGTGCAGGGCGGGGTACCCACCCGTGCAATGCCTGCTGAAAGACACAATGCACACAGGGCAGCACCAGACAGTAACCACGTTGGGAGACAGGTCAGTCATGTGACACAGTGCCTCGGCCACCACGGACGCGTGGGTGGCCCCGCCAAGACCTGTCAGCACTGACAGACCGACCACTGGCCTCATGGGGTGGCTCCGATGGTCCCCCCGGGCTTCCACTATGTGAATGCGACCGTGCTTGCACAGGGGTCTGCAGCACACCAAACATGCCTGCGCCAGGCGTGCTCAAGATGCCCACAGCTGAACCCGGTATCGACAGGGAGGGTGTCGCACGATGATGGGAACGGGGGGTGGACAGTGCACTGCGTGGTGTCTGCGACGCACGGGCACATGACTGTGTGCCCATTGTGGCCACGACAGCAGTGAATGCCTGTGTCTGCCTTTCAATGGCAGCAGTCACATCCTCCCATAACCGGTCCATCCCTGCCAGGATCAGAGTGGTGTCTCTGCTGCGATGCTCCTCTGCCCACTCCAGAGCCACACGCAGTGCATCCACCGACGTTGTAAGCCACATCTGCTGGTGGACTGATGCTTGCGGTAAGTGGGTGTGCTCGTCCAAGAGGTCATCTGCCTCCTTGGCATCCTGTCCCTAAGGGTGTGCATGGCCCTGATGCTCAGCACCCCTTGAGGGTGGGCGCTGCACACCAGGACCAGGTCTGGGCATGTCCACAGGCAGTGCACAGATGCCACCCCATGACCCTGTACCCCCAAGCCCATTGGCTGACTGCTGATGCTGCCCCTCCAGCTGCCACTCCCCAGGGCTCACTGTTGCCACCACAGTGGCTGCAACAGTCCCACTGTCCTGTACACACACCAGTGCTGCCCCACTGGTGCTGACAGGCACAGGCTGGGATTGTGATGACATGCAGGCCTCCATGGCGGCACCACCCACAGCCATGGCTGCGATGTTACCTGCTGTGTGGCCATCCCATGGCACACACGTGTCACTGCCCATGTCATTAGCGACATCATCATCGGTGATGGACCCGGCACCAGCCCGAGTCACAGCATGCTGGCATCTGTGGATGCTGGGACATGGGCAGGGCCTCCTCCGCACCTGTTCCAACAACATCAGTGTGGACAGCCAGGCGGGCCCACTGTCACACTGAGCCACGTATACCTGTGGAGGTGGATGGGCCCTCCTCCATCTCCATCTGACTGTCCTCAATGGAAAATCTGGCCAATGGAAAATCATGTACACAAATGCTCACAGCCTGGGAAATAAGATCCCAGACCTGCAGGCAATAATGTCAGAGGCTAAACTGGACATAGTAGCAATTAGTGAGACGTGGTTTACCAGTAACCACACTTGGGAGACTTCAGTACCTGGATATGTATTGTTCAGAAGAGACCGAGGTGCAAAAAGGGGAGGGGTGGCCCTGTATGTTAATGAAAATATCAAAGCTACAGAAATTCAGAATACACATAAGGAGCCAGAAGAACTGTGGGTCACCTGGAAACAGGTAATGGGACAGCCATAAGAACTGGGGTTGTCTACAGGCCCCCAGACCAGAGGAGGACATAGACACATTACTGTTAGAAGATATACAAAACATGACAGCTAAAGGGAGGTTCTGATAATGGGAGACTTCCAACATGCCAGATACAGATTGGTCAATACCAGCAGGAACATCTGCCAGAACTAGACTCATAGTGGATTCCTGCAGGAGGGCCTCAAACAACTGGTACAGCAACCCACAAGAGACAGGGCTATCCTAGATCTAGTACTGACTAACAAAGAGGGATCACAGATCTCCAGGTAGAAGGTCACCTGGGGGCCAGTGACCATCACATGGTATGGTTCAATTTGGCTACTACATCTAAATCATCCCATTCCAAGGCAAAAATATGGGACTTCAGAGGAGCTGACTTTGATAAGATGGCCAACAAGTTAAGCTAGCCCTGGCAAAAGAAACACAGGTGAGGAGGTACAGGCAAAGTGGGCAAGCATTAAGGATACAATACTTGAAGCAACATCCCATTGTGTTAGACAGAAAGGAAGTGCAAAGAAGAGGAAACCACTTTGGTTCTCAAATATAGTAGCAGAAAGGTCAGAGCCAAAGGCTGGCCTTCAGAAAATATAAAGGAACACAGCGGGATGAAGATAGGAGGCATACCAAACTGCCTAAGGGAAGCAGGTAGGCAGTAAGGCAGGCAAAGTCCCAAACTGAGGAAACACTAGCACGAACAGTAAAGAAGGTGACAAGACTTTCTATAGATACATTAGTGAAAGGAGAAAGTCCAGAGGGGTATTGCTAAGCTAATGGAGAAAAGGGAGCATGTGAGGAGGAGGACCCTGTAAGGCATCTATCCTAAATAGATACTTTTGCTCAGTATTTACTGAAGAGAAGGTAGGGCAGGGCCCACAGCTCAACATCATGGACACAGGGGAGGAGGTGAGCACTACTCCTTCACAAAAGAAGGGGTCCTACAAGAGCTTGCTAAGCTTAGGGTGGATAAGGCAATGGGACCTGATGGCATACATCCCAGGGTACTTAAGGAGCTAAGGAGGAACTAGCAGAGCCATTAGCAGAATTGTTTAGTGAGTCTCTGAGCACAGGAGGTCCCAGAAGACTGGAGAAAGGCTCATGTGATCCCACTCCACAAGAGTGGTAGCAGGGAGGAGGCGGGGAACTACAGACCGGTCAGTCTTACCTCAGTAGTGGGCAAGATTATGGAGCACTCCTTAAGGAAAGGATAGTGCAACACCTGGAATCCATAGGGGCACAGGATCCAAGACAGCATGGGTTTACAAAGGAAGGTCCTGTCAAACTAATCTCATAGATTTCTTTGACTGGGTAACCAGAGTGGTGGACCAAGGGGGCAGTTGATGTCGCCTACCTTGACTTCAGCAAAGCTTTTGACACTGTTCCACATAGAAGATTGATAAATAAGCTAGGTAGGCTCGGGGTGGGTCAGAAGTTGGTCAACTGGGTGGCAAACTGGTTGACTGGCAGAAAACAGAGAGTGGTGGTAAATGGTATACAGTCAGAAGAGATGCAAGTCACAAGTGGGGTACCTCAGGGATCAGTCCTGGGGCCAGTCCTATTCAACATCTTCATTAGTGACCTATCAGATGGACTAGAGGGTAAGGCTTGTCTGTTTGCAGATGACACCAAGATCTGCAACAGAGTAGATGATCCAGATGGGGTGGGCAGAATGAGAAGAGATCTGGATAAACTAGCAGAATGGTCAGAAGAAGTGGCAACTGGGATTTAATGCAAAGAAGTGCAAAATCATGCACATAGGGAAGAGAAACCTGAAGCCACTTATAGGCTGGGAGGAGTTGCTAGCAGTCACAAAGGAAGAAAGAGACTTGGGCATCATCATCACTGATGACCTAAAATCATCCAAGCAGACCTCTAAAGCAGTAGGTAAGGCTAGGGGGTGTTAGGGTGTATTAGTAGGGAGTATCACAAGTCGTAAGAGAGGAGTAAAATCCCTCTGTACAAGACATTGGTTAGGCCCCATCTGGAGTACTGCGTGCAGTATTGGAGCCACACCTTCACAAGGACATTAACCAAATTGAGGCAGTCCAGAGAAGGGCAACCAAATGTGCAGGGACTGCATCAGAAGACATATAAGGACAGATTAGCAGACTCAATATGTATACCCTTGAGCAAAGGAGGAGAGGTGATATGATCGAGACATTTAAACACCTTGAAGGGCATAAACAAGGTGAAAGAGTCTAACATGTTTAAATATAAGAAAAATAGCAGGACAAGAGGACACAGCATGAGATTAGAGGAGGCCGATTAAGGGGAATGTGAGGAAATTCTTTTCACAGAAAGGGTGGTAGATGCATGGAATGGCTTACCACAAAGTGGGTGGCTATGAATACAGTGCAGGGCTTCAAACAGGCATGGGATAGGCATAAGGGAGCAATACAAATGACTATGAATAGATAGGTCACTGACAGAGCAAAGGCCGATGGTACATTTATAAGGTAGAAAAAGAAATGGGCAGACTGGATGGGCCTTGCGGTCCTTATCTGCCGTCAACTTCTATGTTTCTATGTTTCTATGTTTCTCAGTGGACAGGCCCATCACCGTTGACCCATGCAGATGCTCAGGATCTGTAAGGGAAAACAAAGTTGCATTACTGCATGTGACCTACCCTGCCCCCCCATAGACAGACCATGACCTACCATGCAGTGATGGGCTACCACCCATCTGGAAGCCACCACTTGGAACACCCTCAATGACACAACACTGCATGCTTCCAGCAACCCTCTCCTGCTGTGGGGTCAGGTGTACCACATCCAGCTGTCCCCTACCTGTCACAGCTCGTGCTGCCCTAATGGCAGCCACCTTCTCCTTTATCCTCCTCCTGTCTGTGCCCATCTTCTTCTTGCACTCCTGCACGGAGCGCTGGTGGCTGCCATGCAGGTTCACTGCACATACCACCTCCTCCCATGCAGCAGCACGGGCCTGAGGTGTTCTCTGCCATCTACTGAGAAGTGGCTCCTGATCCAGGTAGGCCACAAACAGGGCATCGGTCTCGGCCTTGCTGAAATTAGGCCTCCTCCTCCTCCCACCACTGTGTTCCTCCTCTCCCACAACTCACTCGGTCATTATTTAGCCTGTAAGAATGACAGTTGTTACCTGTGACTGTGCAGTCCCATGCATGTCCCAAAATCCACAGTCCACACTCCCAAACAGCATGCAACTCACCAATAGACTGCAGTAACCGACTATGGCCAGTGCAGCCCAATGTCGCACTTTAATAACGCAACCCATGCAAATGAGGTGAGGTGCAACTTTAAGTGGATGCAAATTGCAGTGCTGCGCCACTGAATGGCTGATTAGCTGTTTTGCATATGACAACTGAATATCACGCTATGGCGCATTGCGCAATTGTGTTGAACGTGCTGAGCCAAGGGCACAGTTCTGTGACATGCACAGTACACACCTCACTGTGCATGCCTGGGTTGCTGACACAGGCGTTTGCCATGCTGCTGACATGCTGTGCATGGGAAGCAATTCAGGGCACGACCATCATTGTGCCAGTGGTGCTACAGTGATGTTCAAGTAAATGGCGCTGTGACACTGGGCTATCATAGGCGCACTGGGGCAACAGCGTGGTAGGCCGCTACTGGAGGTAGCACACAGGCATCCAATCATGCTACATGCATTGGGTTCCAATGGCGCTGTGTCTGTCCATGCGCCAGAGCCCCTTGACCCTGTGCCCAACCTTTTCCCCCTAGGCACCATGCATCAAGCATGGGTGCACCACTATCGTGCTGTTCGGTGACAGCGTGATAGGGAATAGCAGCGCTGTACCATGCAGCATCTGCACGTGGTGGAGCCACGCTGCAGAGCACCATTTTGGCTGACTGAGCTAGTAGAATGGCACGGAAGAGGGCTACACAGTGGAGCCAAGTAGAACTGGCCAACCTAGTGGCCATAGTAGAGCCACTCTATGGACCACTGTTTGGGGAGGCACCCCTGGACAGGTCCAGGAGCCAGGTGTGGCAGGAGGTGGCCACTGCACTGAAGGAGGCCACAGGAAGGGGGCAGACAGCAGAGCAGTGCCACCACAGGTATGGCGACCTGCGGAGGAGGGAACCAGACCTGCTTGCCCACCTGTGGGCACATGCCAGGAGGGGCACGGTGCCATGGCCAGGTAGGTGTTACGTCCACACACTTTTATCTTCCATATGGGTATCACGGTTGCATGTGTCTGGCACATGGGGGAGGGACCGTCCGGTGTTGGCTGTTGTGGTGTTATCAGGGTGTGGGGTGGGTGGGTCTGGCTGGGTGGGAGGGCACACACCTGGGGGCAGGGGGACTTTGCTACAGGATTGTACTGATGTCCCTCTCTCCATGTTTGCACCACAGGGCTGGAGGAGCTGTGCCTAGCCCATGAGATGCGGCACCACCAGGAGGACAGGGACACGAGGAGAGGCAATGGTCCACAGCGCCCGAGGGACCAGCCCGATGATGGTGAGTGCCATACCTCCATGATTACTATTGCATGCTGTGTAACAGTGTGGGCAATGGGGCATGGCCACCATCCATTAACACCACTGCCATGCATGCAACTTGTTACAGTCAGCACTGTCCAGTGGCACTGCATGTTGGGAGTGCGTCGATGGTGGTCCATGCGTGCACCAGGTACATGGCTGTGCCATTGCCTTCGCACCACATAGCCATGTCACTAAATGGCCACAGTGGTGCTGTGCATCACTTGGCCAGTGGGTGTGTGCAGCATTCCGCATGGCTGTATGTGCCTGCCTGGGTGGGCAGGTCTTGTGGACATGATCACTGTGGGTGGTCACACACCATCACAGAGGCATGTTCCACGGCCGTATGCCATGCACAGTGGGTGAGCTGTATGGGGCTGTGCATTCGCACCTATTGACTGTGCTCCCTTGTCCTAGGTGTCTGCCAGCTGATGGTGATCCGGGAGGCATTGAGGGAGATCCTGACTGTGGCAAGGGCGTCGTTGGAGATCCTACAATGGATCGACCAGCTTGGGGTCCACAGGAGGCACCGGAGGCAAAGCAGCCAGAGTGGGGAGCGGGGCTCCCATTAACCATCCCTCTGCCTCTGATATCCCCTAACCCCTGGACCCACCCTCACACCCCTCCTTTCCTGTCCCATTTGTTCACCTCTGCCCCTTACCCACACCCACCTTGTTTGTGGCCCTCCCCCCCAACTTTGTATATAGTATTGTATATAGTTCATTTTGATATTGTTTTGGAATACAGATCTTTTGATATGAATACTGTGGTGGTCTCTGATTTGCAGTGGGCTATGGTTGCTCAGCTGCAGTGGTGTGCATGGCATCAGGGGTGGTGCAGTCATGGGTATGTGTGTGTGTCTGTGGGGAGGTGACTATGGTGTGGGGGTAGCTATCAGTCAGTGTCTGTGGTGTGTGTGTTGTGCCCTGTGCACTGGATGACTGTGTGCAGTGGTCCATGGTGCATGCTCTGTGTCCATGGTGCCCCTGTCAGCCCGTCCATGGCCTGTGCAGTTGACACCCATGCATGTCTGTGACCTGCACAGTCTGCTGGCATGTCAGTGGTGGCTGTCCATGCAGGGCAGCCACTGTACCCATCACAATGATGGGTCGCCTCCTGTCACTGGTGTGGTGCATGTCTGCCTCGGGTGACACTGTGGCCTCCACAGTTGTTGACCCACCTTCATGCAGTGGCTTGCGTGTGTTGCAGGGGATGTGCTCCACTGTCTGTGGCTTGTGCTCCAGGAAAATGATGGTGGCGTACTGGTCCACAGTGCCTGTGCAGGGTGGCTGCCACTCCTGTGCCATGGAGGACTGCAGGTTGTGTGTACACAGTTTACATGGAACCATGCTGGGGGCTTGGTTGCCCCGCTACTGCGTCCCTGTGTTGTTGTGCCCTTGGGTATGGGTGGGTGTCTGTCCATGCACTGTGTGGCATCCGGTGTGGTGCATGCTTCCATGCACCACTGTGGGTGTCTGTGCTGGCTGTTGTGGCCAGTGCTGGGTCAGGATGTGTCCTTGGGAGAGTGTGCAGGGTGCTGTACCACTGGTGGTGGTGGTGTCTGGGGCATGCCCTGTCCCGTGTGGGGTACCTCATGTGCCAACCCATGGTCAGTCTCTCAGCTGTACCTTGGGGGTGCTGTGCGTGGTGGCACTGTGTATGCCGTTGTTGCATCGCTGTGTGCTGCCACCCACTGATGGGTGCTCATGGTGGGGCTGCCTTGCATGGTTCTGTGGTGCACAGGGTTGCATTGTCACAGTGCGGGTGGTGGCATGCATGGGGTTTCCTGCAGTGGTGGATGCTGCTCCTGGGAAGGGTGTCTGGGGTCACAGTGCAGGGTGTGATCTGCATTGGGGGCATGGTGTGGCACGAGGTGGTCAGCCCTCCTTGTGTGCCAGTCACAGCTTGCCAGGGGGTGTGATGGGGCACCATGGCCCTGCTGTGGGTTGGTTGCTTGTCTCCATGAGCCAGTGGTTATTCCAGCCCTCCCCCAGTTGTGTAGTGCATGGGTGTGGGGGGACGATATCTGTTCTGCTGTGTGTTCCTCTTCCCATCTGTGGCAATGGGTGGTGGGCCCCTACCTCCCTGGTTGTGCAGTTGCATTGCCGCCCTGCTGCTAGGGGCATCCCTGGTTGCACTACAGCACCTCTGGACTGCTCAGCTGAACATCCCTTGTTGCACTATGACACATCAGATCTGCTCAGCTTCCCCTCCCTAGTTGCACTATGGTGCAGGTGGTACGATATTCAGTCATCGGCTGTAGGTGCAGGTTGGCCGGCTCAGTTTTTGAATATCACGCCTCTTGCGCATGGGTGCAATGGACTTGCGCTTGCTCCTGCTATTGCTCACTTTTTGGGCGCAGTTTGAATATCTGAGCCCTAGAGTAAAAATACCAAGACATGCCCAGGGCCTTAGGGTTTCTGACCATAACACCCTACCCTGTAGAGTCTGACAGGTATCCACCGTACCCTGTAGGGACTGACAGGCATCAGGGGTGTAACTTGGAATTGTCGACAGTAATGCTCATGCCATTCCAGCCCCACCCCCCCTGCAGCCAGTGACTGGCATCGAGGTGCACCTTGGAATCTTTGGTCTCAGAGTTCACACCATTCTCCTATACTGCACCCATTTCAGTGTATTTGGTTATGGAATGAGGTGAGTGTAAAGCCCAAACACCCCAAGGCACACCTCAACACTTGTCAGTGTTTGCAGGGTAGGGTGGGGAGAAATGTCGTGACCGTTATGGGTGATGACGCAAAGGCACACCCCAATGCCTGTCCATCTCTGAAGGGTGGGGGGGAGTTGGTGTCAGTTCAATACATCACTGCTGTTCCTATATTGCATCTGTCTAACTCCTGCACTTCCACTGCTAATGCCAGCAAGCAAACTTTCAGCATTGATAAATGCTTGTTTATGTATTGGTACTACTAATGCAGTATTCCAATCAATTGGTGTGAGTCTCTGATTAATTCATTCCTAAGTAAGCAATAAGACATGACGGGTTGTGCATTAGTTCCAATGCACAGCTAGGGGGCAGAGTGAGGCACAAGGCTGCAGGCCAAGTGCGTCCAACCCCCAGCTGTGCATTAGAATTGTCTAACGCATACCCTTGGAGTGTCTTACTGCACTTACAAAATGGGCCAGAGTATTTTACATTCATGTTAAAATGTAATGTATTATGTTTATATTGAGAAAGAGTTAAGTGTTAAATGTGTTTTATTGTAAAATAGTTCCTCCACCTGCACAAGACTGCAGTATTTTCTTTTGCCACTAGGACTTTTGTCCTACTGTGGCCACTATTCCTTAAGCTGGTTGCCACAGTCACCATGCGACTCCCCCACCATACACACTGAATAGTATTTTGATTTATTTTCATTTCTTACATTAATCTTTTCAATTTGCATGTATTTCTGTTTGCTTTTTTTTTATCAGGTTATGGGAGGTGTTAGTGGAGCTGGCTGATGAGTAGAGCAGGCAATCAGGAGGAAAGGCAAGCGGGCAGGTGTCAAGAAGGAGCAAGCAATGACAGTGTCCTTTGCAAGGAGAACACAGAGCAAATACATGTATTTTCTTTTCTGATTGAGTGAGTGGCAAGCAGAGGGTGAGCTCAGAGCTCAGTTAAGGACAGGCAGCCAGGGAGTGAGTGACTGTTACAAGGCTGTGACACAGAGATTATACAGGTGGCAGGAAAGCTGCCAAGAGAAACCAGAGTAAATGAGGTAAATTGTAAAACTTGGGAGTGACTGATGGCATGACAGGTGTGGTTATTGAATAAAAAAAAAGGTGGTTAATCTACATCAAGTGATTGGCTGCTTAGCAGGTATACACTGATTGAGGAAGTTTATGGTAAGCATGGATATGTATTTTATTTGTCAATGCAGCTGTGGTTACCTGAACTTGCTTGCCAGCCATGTGTTAAACACTTCTAATGCACAGCTAATGACCAATCAAAATACAGGATTTTGCCTTCCCATTTAATAAAAGATCATGTTTAATGCAGGGCAATATTTTTGACCATTATTTATAACATTTTGGGTGATACATCATCTGGACCCAGGGAAGAGTTAGACGTTAGGTTATTTATTTATTTATTTTTATTATGGCTTCTGTACTTATGCTTGCATCATATTTTATGTTTAAAATTAACATTGCTGTTTTAGGCACTTTATTTTTGAAGGCATAAACTGAACAAAAGTATTAGTTAAATTATTTGCCATTTCTGATGGGAGCTAACAGTACTGTTGTTACCTGTGATTGGTCCAACTTTGTTCCTGAAGTTTTTTACTGAATTTCCATACTTATAAAATTGCTTACTATTTCCTTTTTTGGCAGTTCTTGCTAGATCGACTTCCATTTTTTGTTTTGCTTTTTTATTGCTTGTTTTTCTGATTTTGTTTGAAAATGTTCCACAATCAGGTTCTTTATTTTTGAGATATGCCTTGTGAAATTTGCACTTTCATTTAATTGACTAATGTGTTTTGATAACTATCTAGGTTTTAACCCTTTTTTGTTATACTTTTTAATCATGGCCTATATTTTTTGCAGATGCTTAGTGCTGCTGCTTTAAATATAGGCCACATCTCTTTAATATGTTTGTTTTGTAACATGTCCTCCCAAATGTAATTTGTTAATTTCCTCATTTATTTTGATGGTATCAGCTTTATTATACTGTAAGGTTTCAGTAATACCATTATTAATTTGATGGGAAGTATTTATTTCAGTAAGGATAATATCGTGATCACGAGATCCCAGTAGTGAGACTACCTGGACAGAGGTGATTAGTAGGTCTAAGATTCTATTTCCTCTAGTTGATTCTTTTATATGCTGTAGCAAACTTAGTTGTTCAGAGATGTTTGCCAAGTGTCTGCAAGAAACTGTGCCTGCTTTGCTGTTTTCCCAGTTTACATTATCGAGGTTGAAATCCCTTGGCAATCACGTATCTCCCATCTCATATGCTTGTTCTAGCTCTGCACCTTTTTCTTCCATTGTAATTCTTAATGACTTAGGCGTCTGTAATAAGTCCCTGTAATAAGGTTTTTCACATTATTGCTTGAAATTTTAACCCAGATGGTTTCTATGTTAATACTATGTTACAGTATTTAATTTTACTAGTGATGTCATGCGATAACAAACCTTCCCAGATGTAGGTAGCAGTTCCTCCCCTATCTTGTTTTCTCTGGTTCTGTAATGTAGCCTTGGATGATTTTGCCCCTGTGCAATTGTTTGTCCACTTGGTTTCTATTTTAGCTATAATAGTTGGTTGTTTCTGAAGTATAAGTGCCTCAAGTTCCTCTTTTTCTTATTATTCAAGCTTTGTTCATTTGTTAATGAGTAACCAGTTCTTTTTGGCTCAGGTTTCTGTAGTTCAGTTCTTTTACTTTTGTTTACATATTAATTTCCCCCCTGTCTTTTAGGATAACGATAGATCATTGAGCGTGGTTGCACTATCAGGCACAGGAATATGATAGGTGCCAGCATAGCTCAGTTAGTAGCATGCCCACCTATGGGTCAGAAGGTCATGGGTTCTCATCCCACTCTGGAGTTGGGCTCATGCCATGAATTGTGTCACTTAATTGCAGTACTTGAGGGTGGCTGTACTGTTGTGGAGTGGTGTGCTGTCCTTCAGATGAGATGTTAAACCAAGGTCCCTTCTACCTATCTCTGGTGATGTCATGGTGGGTGTCCAGGAGGATGTAAAAGAATCCAAGGCACTTTTCGCAAGAGTAGAGGATTTTCCCCAATATCCTGGCCAACATTATCCTCCTTTTAAAACTGATTCCTGCAATTGTTCAAGGCTATGTGTGGGTGATGATGTGCAGAATGGTTGCCACTACACATTCAGTGACTTCACTACTTGGCTGTCATTGCTTGCAAAGTGCTTTGGAATACGATTTTCATGAAAATGCTACATAAATGCTGATTCTTCTTCTGCAGTGCTGGACTGGGAACTAAGGAAATCAGGTATGAGCTGTATAATGTAGTTCAATGTGTATTGAACTTTTACTAATAACTTGGTCATTTTTAAATATTTTGTTACCAGATTTTCAAAATGGCCTTTTTGGGACCCCCCATCATGAACAAAGGTGGTGGATTTTTTTTAAATCTGGTTCAAATGGAGATTTCATGTTTGCTGCATGAAATCATTTTTCAGCTGGGATTTGAACATTTTCACTTACTGGGTACATGAGGTGGGGTCATAAGAAGGCTATGTTAAAAGTTTGGGGTCAAAATATAAAAAATGCAACAAAGTTATGAGCATGCATTAAAATGTTCTACGTTCAAACATAACTTTGGTAATTTTTAATATTTTGACCTCAAATTTTCAACATAGTCATTTTTTTATACCACCTCATGAATGTGATAGCTGTTGTTTTTTTTTTAAATCCTGGCCAAAATGGGTTTTCACACCTATGATGCAAAATGGTAATTCAGCTGGGATTTGAAAATGTTATCCTACCAGTTTCATGATGTGGGTCATAAGAAGACTATGTTTAAATATGAGGTCAGAATATTAAAGAAAATAATAATGTTATCCAGGTATGTTGACATTTTTCAATGCTCACTCATAAGTGTGGTAATTTTCAATATTTGATCCCAGATTTTCAACATAGCTATTTTTTTGGACCACCTCATGAACCCAAAATTTGTTGTTTTTCAAATCCTGGCCTTAATGTGATTTTGCACTTGTGGTGCAAAATTACGTTTCATCCAGTATTTTATAAATAACACCTGTCATGTTCAGAAGGGGTAGGGTCATACAAAGATTTTATTTAAATTTTGGAGACAAAATTGCAAAGCAAATTTATAAAGTAACATTGTTTGCAGGGACAGCCATTGGACCAGTGGGGACCACATTATCTTCCTATGCTACTGACCTGAGTGTGGCTGCAATCTCAGTGAGCTGGCTGAAAAGTCTGAGGCTGAGGAAAAGGCATTGCAACATTTGGCACTGGCCCCAGCCAGAAGATGAACACAGCAGTGGTCTGGCATGCACACAACACCTTATGGTGGGCTGGGGAGCCTTGCCTTACAAGGGATTGATGTGCATGTTGAGGCTTGGTGGGCACATGCACAGCATCTGCACAAGAAGGGTGGCAAAAATGGGGAAAGTGTACATTGTGGGATAAAGGCTAAGTCACTGCAGGCCCCACACCAATAACAAGCCCCCTTCTGCTGTCAGGCACCCAGCCCAATCACCCTCCATCTCAGGAATTTACTTTGTAACTTTGGTCACCCTCCCAATTCTCCCATGACAGGGATAGGAAGGGGATTGACATCTGCCCCCTCTTGACTGTCAGCCACTTTGCCAGTGTGTGTGCCCTGTCGGAGTTGCAGGGTATGTGAAAAGTGGTGGCTTCATCCTGCCCTTTTGGTGGTTGATGAGTAGAGCCCCCAACACACCGAGAGGAGAGGGGGCACAGGGATGGTGAATCTTGTCCACATCCCCACGCTTGCCTCCATGAAAGACCCAAGTCCATTCATGAATGTGGGTTAGTGCTGTGGTACCAGTATCTACCCTACCAACCAACCCACTTTAAATCCCCAAACTAAAAGTACAGCTCCAATCCACCATACACAGCTGATCAGTATTTTTCTTGCTTATACTAACCCGTTTCCCAGTTTATGTCTATAGGTCCAGTGGCTATCAGCACTGGCATTGGAGGCCAATGACCACATGTATCAGATAAGCATTGTTTTATGTTTAGAGTACCTTGTTTGTCCCAGTTAGTTACTAAAAAGCTGCAGATGCTTTGTGACCCCATTGCTATTCTTGTTTTATAGGTATGACTGGATGTTCCCTCCAGCATCCCACAATCCACAGGACCCAGGTAAGAAATCTTTATTAGCAGAACAGTATTCAAGCTAGTAGTTATAATACTTGTACTTGTACCATTACACCATACCATCATATGATGGAATGGTGCAACTACAAGTATTAAGATGCTCTTGTCACTCACTTGTTAGTTGGTTGGTGAAGCAGGGCTAGAAATAACTCCAATATATGGTTTATTTAATTTCATGCAGGTTCCAGTGGGACCTGCTTGAATGAGGATACAATTCTACTATCAGAAAAATGAGGGAAAGTAATTGCAAAAACCTATGTTAATACAGGCATTAGGGATGAATAATACAAAGGTCACAAATTAGGGAAATGAAAAAAAATATAAGTTTCGGGGTCTCCAAAGTATTGGTGAATCAGTGGTGGGGTCTGCATTGGGGTTGCCAAGCCTAATGCCCACCCTCCACTGATCAAACAAGGTCAGATGTGATCTGTTACCTTCATGCAGGTGCCACAGGTCCCTGCATGAAGAACGCTACAACAGAATCTGTTGGCGACATGTGGTGAGCCATACTTCTCTAACTCTGAAGAGTGTATCAGTGTGAGGCACTGGCTTGGAGCTGTACCTTTTGCTTCAGCAGGAGGTTATGGGATGAGGGGAAGGGGTGGGCATTAGGATTGACAACCCCAAGGAAGACCCCAATACTGATTCACCAGTACTCTGGAGACCCAAATCCCTAATGTTTTTTTTTTCCCTTCTTTGTGCGCTTTGTGTTCTTCATCCCTAATGTCTACATTGACATAGTTATTTACAATTAATATATAAGGAATATGCAGTGGGGGACAGTTAGATAAATGATATATCTATATGACTGCAGTATGACCTCGGGTAACCTCATCAGTGTGGTGCAGTGAGGTGGCCGAGGACAAACTGCATGAAATATGTATAACTGATTTATCTAACTGTTCCCTCTGCATATTTCATTTATGCTGTAGATATAGGTTAGGGTAGTAGCAGTAAACTAATTTTTAATTGCCATTTGTTTAAAAAAAAGGAATATGTAGTGGACTTTTTAGTGATGCGGCTGTGTGTCCCTACGCTGGACCCAGTCGTTGCTAGGGGTTGTCATGGATGTTTCAGCATCATGATATTCCATTGTCCTTGTTGATGGGTGGAGTCAGTGTCTCCATAGAAATTGTTTAAAAAAATTTCATTTGGTTTTAGCAACAGGCACTGAGATTGCCAGCGAATTAACTCATTAGTTTTATTTCAAAATAAGAAGTATGTCCTGAGGAGTAGCAAGAGGGAGCAAGGATATAGCTGTGTGGTTGTGGTTAGAGTGAGTGGCATTGGAAGAGCAGGGAGCCTGGAAAGTGTGGCTACAGCTGTGAACAAGGGCAGAGAGTGAGACTGCTTTTCAGCAGTTTGGATGTAAACAAAAGTTATGGTAAATGTTTTTTTTCTTTCAGGTTTTTTCATCAGGATACATGGGTTACAACTTCTGTTTCCCAAGAATGCCTGTAACTGTTTAAAAAACATGGCATTTCTCTGTAGTTGGGGTTTGGACAGTAGTTATGGTCAGAATGAATGGCTGTGAATGAGGGGAGAGTGAAACTGCAATTTAGCAGTTTAAATTTTAAAAAAATAACGTTAAATGTTTTTCATACATTTTGGCACCAGGGTGGGGCAGGAATGGTGTGTCTTATAGAGCATCAGGAGGTGGTTGCTGTGAGCTGTTAGCATTATGAGGGAAGTAGTACTGGCAGGGGAGGGCGGCTTGGTCATGATGACAGTACCATATATGTAAATTAGAGATAATGACAGTACCATACTAATACCTTTGTGGTCACGGATTTATTCATATAGTTGGTCTGATAAATGAGTTTATCAGCAGTCTACACCTATTGCATAATTATGTATATATATTCAATGCAAAAAACTGTTAATCCATCATTTAGGGTTAAACCACAAAATGTCAGGAAATGAAAAATCTTTAGTGTTGCTCCTCCCCCCTTTCATGGACCCACCAATAATCCCAAGATTGACAGATGACGGGGTGTATCATTGGGGTTGTGAGGCCTAAATGTTGACCCATTCCTTGTGTAATCATGTTCAGAAGCAAGTGAAGAAGAATGGGGCAACATTTAGGCCTCACAACCCCAATGACACACCCGTCATCTGTCACTCTTGGATGATTGGTGGCCCATGAGGAGGGGAGGGCAACCCTAAAAGATTTTTATTTGACTTTGTGGTTTAACCCCTAAATGATGCATTAATGCAGTTTTCTGCATAGCATTTCTTACTTTTGAGAAAGAATAGAAAACTAAGAAAGTTATGGAGCACAGGCCCTTGGGCCCTGTGCTCCCACCAACTTGCAAACGTGCACGCATCAACACCTCCAAATTTCAATGTAAAAGACCAAACCGTGTCTGAGATATAACATTTTTAAGTTTGAGATTTTCATTCATCGAAGTTGCAGAATTCCGCACCTGTTGACATTTTATAGACATAACAACTGAAAACTACATCCATGACACTAAGGCTATGTACCCTATCAATTTCAAGCCACCACCACAATGCAAAATGTAAAATGTACCACGCAATATCTCCACAATAAATATATTGTCTGACACATAAACACCGCACTTCACATTTACAGGACATGCCATAAACACCCTCCAAATTTCAAGTAAAAAGACCAAACCATTTCCGAGATATTTAATGTTAAAGATTGGTAAAATTGGCCTATCTAATGCATTATAAAATCTGGCCATCTTGTCCCTATCTTGCAATCAAAGATGGCGATCAAAGAATCTCACCATCAAAGAATTTGCAGGCTTGCGATCAAAGAATTTGCTGTCTCATGATCAAAGAATAAAAAATGGTGTAATTCAAAAATTTGACAGAAATAAAGCAAACCACTGCCATGGTTCAATAAAACGACACCCCCTGAGCAAAACCCACCCTCATTTGTGTTCCTAGGCCACCCCAGGCTGAGAAATTAAATTTTTTCATTTGGCCATCTGGTCGTTATTTCACAATCAAAAATTGCAATCGAAGAATCTCGTGATCAAATTTTGTTAGAATTGTGTTATACAGGAGGGAGTGAACTACTGAGCTAACAACCCTGTGTCTTATACAATATATTTAATATCATAGTGTAATGAAATGCTCTGGCGAGTTTCTTCAAATGTGATATATCATTATGTGTGGAAGAGATAATGACACAGAGGAAATTAATCAGTGGTAGTTTATGTAATTTTGTATTACATACACACACACACACACACACACAGATGTATATTCATGTGGATATTTTATTTTAATACATGAACATAATACAAGCAAAAACAACTACAGAGACGTTGCACAGGTGTATTGAAAGCGACAGAGTGTTGGTCCATTTTCTATAACAGGACACAACTTATAGCTTCAGAACTGCTTTGGGGAAATTAACAGATGAAATCAATGTCTGTGCATTATATGAGAATAGGTCATCATTCATCAAAGTATAAACCACATTTGGTTAACATGACATTAGCTATGTTCCCTAGGGAGAGTAATGAGGTGGTGGGCTTTATCCCCACTGACCCGAATGTTCTATTGAATGTGTTGAAGGAAGTTGCCAGACAGAAGAAACATACACCATGTATGATGCCCTCTGTTTATCACCTCACCACACTGATCTGGGTTACTAAACTCCTTAACAACCATTGAGATCTTTTTGAAGATTTTCTTTTGTACTGTATTTGTAGAAGACTAAACAGATGGGTGAGCAATTAATTGATTTAGCCCACTAGAAGAAACATAATTGCCCCCAAACATGTGTGTGTGTGTGTGTGTGTGAGAGCTGGGATATAATATATCGTAATCGTTAGTAAATTTTAACCCTGGAAGTTTCCAGTTCAGTGCATTAAACATAAACTTATTTTGGCTTATATATGTTTGCAATTCAATCCTGAAAAAAAACAACAGATTCCTTTGAATGTAACTAAAGCAGGGGGAAAGCAAAGGAGTGCTACTGTTATAAGGTGCATCCTTGGGCTACATATTTTTATGGTCTATGAGGAGAACAGATGGACCATCAATTTAATTCCATCCTCAACACCATCAGAGATTGATTTTGTACTCGCTTTTAATGTTGCTGTAATTAATTAGATCATTACAACTGTTTTCTATTGATCTCCCTATTTAAACTCAAAATGGAAGGGGATTACCAACTGATCTATGTTATCTACAGAGATAATGAACAGTTTAAAGAAAACTGACCTTTTTTTCTCCAAAGAAACCTGACGGGAAGGAGGGATGTATTATATATGCAAACCATGACATTAGTCTAATATTGTAGCATATATATTTAGTTTAGATTTAAATCACTAATTTTATTTGTAGTCGTTGCTATTACTACAGAATGCAAACATGCAACCAACGTCAACTGCATCCTTCTGGTAATATGCTGAGTTAAACCTCGGAGTCCTCCCAATCCTATATATTTCAATAATAGTTTAGTAAAACAGGACATCTGTACCTTCACTCAACCTTTGAAACATGGCCTATATTCAGTTGACTAAACAATGACTTTGTAATAATTTATTATCCTTTCTAACCATTGGGTTTTTAATGCTGTCCCTATTTTTGGTGATTCTTCTCATGTGGTGTTAGGGTTATGTGAGGCAAGGGGTATTGCAATTAACTTAATTTTAATTAAATAAGTCCTATGCATGCAGATCATGCACTGAAGTCTGGAAAATGAAAGAGCCTGACAAATTAAAAACCACTGCTAATTAAAACCAGAATGGACTTGTGATTATGACAGAAGTTAGCTATAATTGCTTTATTTTCTATCAATGTCTTATGATAGAGCACTTTCAGGTAATTACTAAATCTGTTGGTTATTGTAAACATATCCTAAATAACCACAAACTAAAATATGTGTGCATGGGTGAGGGAGGTCATCGATGGAATGGATGGTTAGAAATATAAAAATTAATGGAATTCATAAAAAACTCATTCAAAATAAGTAGTATGGCCTAGCACCACCAACTGCAAAAGCGAAAATACAAGCAGTGTTGATAATTTTGCTGGAAATGGCAGCAAACCAGCTGGGATGAGAACTGCTTCTTTTATGTGAAGTTTTGTTAAATAATGTGGCTTTAAGATGCCTTCTCCTCAGCTAATACAGTTCTGGAAAGTTGCGTTTAGCAATGATTATCATCTTTGTGTTGTAATATTTTAGAAAGTGATGGTTATAGGTAAGTGTGTGTGTGTGTGTGTGTGTGTGTGTGTGTGTGTGTGTGTGTGTGTGTGTGTGTGTGTAATGTATACCTTCCAAAAGAAGAGCTGTGGCTATTTTAGGGCTACCCATCAGCAGGTCACCCACAAGCTTCTTTATCAAAGCTGAATGCATGATCTTTATCAGTCAACTGCAGTCATATCTCACTACGCAATGCAGCAGAGAGGCAGCATGAGAGGCATTAGGTTTGTGAGAACCCCAAAGAATAGAAAGCTCACCTTACTGTACCTGCTCACCCGGTTGCGGTGCTGTAAGCCATCATCATGCTCTGCTCCCCGCCTAATGGTCCATCTCCCCCGACACAGCCCAGCAGATCAGCCCAGCCTCCTGCACTCTCTCCCCAGTTGGACATCCTGCCTGACTCCCATTGACTCTCAAGATCTATGAGCAACCATCCAAAACCTAAATGGTTTAGATAACAGCAAAAGGGGAAAAAAGAGAAAGAAAGAAAGAAAGAAAGAAAGAAAGAAAGAAAGAAAGAAAGAAAGAAAGAAAGAAAGAAAGAAAGAAAGAAATACTGCTGTATTGAGCTGGGAGGGACTTCAGGACTTTGTAAAAATGAAGCGAGTGAGAGAAAAAACTACATAGCAAATAAAGCATTTCATGTGTTACAAAAAAAACACTAGAGTAAAAACATAAAAAAACTTGCCTTGTTGAAAGATTCAATGGAAAGATGTATGTGGTTGGTATATCAGAGACCAGAAATTGTGCCCCATCACAGGCTGCCCCGTATAAGAAGTACCGAAAGGTAAGAACTCGAGAACTAGATTTTTATTTCTGCTGAACTTAATGGTGGGATTGGGAATTTTTAGGAAGTGCTGCAATGATACCAAGCATGCTGTGGGAGAGCTTCTTTGAAGTTTGGGGGGGTAGAAAAAGTTCAGAGGCAGGTTGATACTGTGCCTGGAGTTTGGTGTGGTCCCAGGGAGCTGCCAATTGGTTGAACTCAGCTTTGAAACTGTAAACAGAGAGAGGAGGAGGAGGAGGAGGTTGCTCTCCTCTGGCAGCACACCCCTAATAATCTACCTCGGTTATCATTTAGTCATAAAAAAAATCACGCATAATTATTGCAACGGATAAAAAGGACAGATTGATTTTTTGTTTCACCAAATCATCTCCCCATTTAAGAGACTTTTAGCATGAGTTATAGGGGAGTAGTGTATGCATACTAAATATATTCCAGCACGTGTTTATATATGGGTTAAGATGTATTAACTCTATTTCAAATTATACTATTGATTAAGGGTTCACTAGTTTATTACACAAAAATGGACACATGCAGTGGCAGGAAAACTATTTTAGGTACTGTTCTGTCCATAAAAATGGCTGGCGATTGACACATTTAGGAGCACATCTACTATATATTTAGGGAGAGGAACCGATGAGGCAAAAGGTGGGCAACTACAGCGCATGGGAAAAACACTTAGAGGATGTTTATAGATGGCTTAATATACAGTATTTCAGTGTAATAAACAACAATGTTGGGTCCTTGAATTTCAAATAACATCTAGGTAACCTATAGCAGTATTTTTTTTGAATGATAAAAATATATGCAGATTAAAATGTTGTTTATGAAGACAATTTCGTTACACCACCACCACCACCATGGTGTAGATGAAAATGACAGATGCCTGGACAGTTGCAACCGCAAGCCACAGGCAGAAAAGGGCCATAACTGAACTGAGGCAAACTGCTAAAGGGCCAGGATTCATCTTCACTTACAGATAGTCACATAAGACAAATAATTGTTCATTCAAAATATATAATGGTAGTTATTAGGAAGCAAATTATATTCAGAGAAAAATACCCCCATGTACTCCAAACCACAGACTCCAAGAAGGTTGCTAATTATAAGATTCCCTTGAAATATATCTGCATATCCATATACAAAACATCAAAAGACATCTCACTGATGTGTTTATCCTCTAATCAGTTCATTAGTTATAAACAACATGACATCAAAGAATAAAAAGTGGTGTAATTCAAAAATGACAGAAGTAAAGCAAACTACTACCATGGTTCGATAAAACAAAGCCCCCTGAGCAAAACCCACCCTCATTTGTGCTCCTAGGCCACCCAATGGCTGAGAAATTCATTTTTTTTCATTTGGTCATCTGGTCGTCATTTCGCGATCAAAGATCGTGATCAAAGAATCTCGTGATCAAACAATTTGCAGGCTCACGATCAAAGATTTTGCTGGCTCATGATCAAAGAATAAAAAATGTTCAAATTCAAAAATGTTACAGAAATACAGCAAACCACCACCATGGTTCGAGAAAACAAAGCCCCCTGAGCAAAACCCACCCTCATTTGTGTTCCTAGGCCACCCCTGGCGTGAGAAATTAATTTTTTTCATTTGGCCATCTCATCCCTCACTGGCAATCAATGATCAAAAAATCTCGTGATCAAAGAATTTTCAGACTCGCTATCAAAGAATAAAAATTTTGAAAACTCTATTTTTTGATGAAATTAGCTCAAACCAAAGGCATGGCTTGATAGATCGAAACCCCCTGAGTAAAACCCAGGGAAGTGTTACTTCAGGAGTGACCCCTGAGCCGAGATATTTGATTTTTTACGATAGCATTTAGAAAACAAGATGGTAGCCATCGCGATCAAAGAATTATCAGGGACAAAGATTCTTTGTCCGCAAGGCTGCAAATTCTTTAATAGTGAGACTGGACCAGCTTTCCAAAACCCCATTCTTTGTTCACAAA
This sequence comes from Neoceratodus forsteri, assembly GCA_016271365.2. Taxonomy (NCBI): domain Eukaryota; kingdom Metazoa; phylum Chordata; order Ceratodontiformes; family Ceratodontidae; genus Neoceratodus; species Neoceratodus forsteri. The sequence continues at coordinate 393,858,209 of CM057453.1, forward strand.
ACAACCATATAAATTTTCCCATTGACTTATAATGGGAGCTTAAAAGTGTTATAACCTTTGACTGGATTAATATTTTTTCACCAAATGAAAAGTGGCATGTTTGGCCAGTGAAGCTTTGTCAAATAAGCCAAATCACAGAGCAGCACACCACAGGATGGCCATGCAGCACCACAGGCAAAATCTCAAAAACTGCCCACACAACTGGCAAAAAGGGCATTTTTCAGCATTTTTGTGCACAAAGACCATAAGTCCGACTGAAGCAAAATTTGGCAAATAAAGAGATCGACCATGCCCCACCAGGCATACCAAATTTCATGCAAATCCGTTGAATGGGTCCAAAGTTATTAACACCCAAAATGTTGACTTTAACAAAGAATTTCCTTCATAACCCTAAATATAGGGACATGCCCTATAACATATATATATATATATATATATAGATATATATATATATATATATATATATATATATATATATATATATATATATATATATATATATATATACATATATATATATAGATACTATAGATATATATATATACAGTATATATGATGTGGCCTGACTAAAGATATCACTCTATAGATACAGACGACAACTTCTAGCTAATCTGGGTGTTGTTGTCATCATCTGTCGATCATCTGGCAGTGCCTATAAAAAAATTATACAATGGAGTCCCAAAACGCTGAAATCTGATTGACTGACTGGTGCCTTTTACCAGTGGTATATACTACAATATACCAATGGGAAAAGGTACCAGCCACCATTCGGCTGCATCAGGACTCCCCGCCCAAAATCACTCAGACCCTGAGCAACCCAAGACAGTCAAAGACAGCGATGAACCTCACAAAATGTGCCAGTCAGCCTCTTACAATCCCAGCCTTTGCAAATCATAAATTCTGACCCCTCCATCAAAGTGGACAATCCAATATCTTGTTTACCTGCTAAACAGAGACACTAACCACGTGGCATGCCACTTTCAAATGGACTGCATATTTTAATAACAGTGCACTCAACTGACCTTTTCCCATGTTTTCCTGCTATACACTTCATTTCCCATTCCCCATGAAATTGATAGCTGGCAGGTCCAGTATCACTTAACTGCAGGAGTAAAAAAAAAAGAAAAAAGAAAAAAGAAAACATCACCCAAGGAAAAGCTATCTTCTGACCGCAAAACTCAAATTAAAATTGGAACCACTAAAGCCCCAGCAAAATCAGAAGCACATTATAACAATGACTTCATTTGTTTTTCTGGAGAAACTTTCAAAATAAATAAACAATACATATGACAATCACCCCTTCCTCTTGGCCGTTTGCACCATGGGTACATTAAATTAAATGCTCCTGTGCCTGCATCATAAAAAAAATATAATTCTCCGAATTGATGAAAACAGTCATTTTCGACCAAGTACAAAGCTTGTGTTAAGCTGCACTGACTTGAAAACCACACCATGAACAGCCGGCGTCCGACAGCACTTACAGCCAACTGTCATTTTTACAGTGACAGAGGTAATCACAACTAGCAACAGGCTCTTAGTTAAAGAAAAAAATGTGTGTGCTAGGGGTTTGTGTGAGAGGTGAGGCAGTTTACTCTCGGCAGCAGAAAATCTATTTAAAACGACTAGTTCAGAAAAGTTGAAACTATGAGAATTGGACTATTATTTTTCAGGCACAAGAATGCATTAAATAAAAATCCTAAAAAAATGTCCAAAGTGTGTTTTTTTTTAATAATTTGATACAAGACCAAAGGCAGACATTGTATAATCACAATAAACCACTCCAGGCTGTGGGTTATGCTGGTATTTACCCACGACTGACCTAGTTTGACCACTTGGCCTGCAGCCTCATGGCTAAACCATGCCATCCATGGGTAAATCCTAGCATAACCCACACCCTGTCGTGGTGCATTGTTTAAACATCAGCTGAATGACATCTGACAGTTACAGTTGAGTTTCATGATGCCATCAAAGCATTCAGCATTCACTCCAACTCATTAAGTGGGAGATTCTGTAAGAAATTGACAACCTACCAAAAATTAACATAACAGCTTGCTGCTCATTTCTGCATCCCCAAATCAGTGCTCTTTTATCTACTGAAGATTGAAGAGAAGTTCCTAACAAGGTGGCATCAGAACCTTAATCTTGACTGAAAAAGAAAATTGGATGGGAAGGAGGGTGATCTCATGGAAGTCCTGCTTTGATGGTTCATGAATGCTTAAGGTTGCGAGGCAATGATAAGCAGTCCTCCTTTGCAGAAAGCTTCCCCACTTGCCCTTGCTATGGGAATGCAGGATTCTTAACATCCCTGAGCTGGCTGTACTGCTGGAAGGTCATCAACAACAATTGCGTTAAAAAAGTTCATGAAGAGAAACAGAATGCTGACATGGCTGGTGCAGAACAAAGAGTGAGAGACGTGCTGCCTGCTTTGCTGGAAGGATACACAGCCAGGGATGTTTTCAACTGCAATGAGACTGACCATGACATTAAAATCTGAAAATCCCCAGGGCCATGAAAAGGCAAAGGAAAGACTATCTGTACAGTGTTGCTGTAATATGACTCACACTGAAAAACTAGATTTGGTTATGACTGGGAAGGCTGAACAGCCTAGGTGCTTTCAAGGGGTGCACCACGTACCAGTTTATTATCACATAAATTGTAGTGCATGGATGACTGGTGATCTATTCACTGAATGGCTAAGAACCTGGGATCAAAAGCTGAGAAGTCTCAAAGTGGCACTGATTCTGGATAATTTTACTGGACATCCCAATGTTCTTGGTGTAAAGAACATGAACCTCATATTCCTGCCCCCTAACACCACATGCCTCATCCAGCCCTTGGACCAGGGCATAATCTATTATTTTAAACAGCACTATCAGTGTATAATGCAAGCCTGGTGATTGGGATGTTGGACAGCAGAAATTAGCTTACTGTTGTTGTCTGTGTAAATAAAATTTCTTTGTTAGATACAGTGGATCTTATGAAGCAGGCGTTGGATGCTGTTGGCCAGGTGATAATGATCCGCTGCTTTACAAAAGTAGACTTCACAAATAAAGTCCCTCCAGAAGTGCTGACAGAACCAGAAGCTCAAATGTTACTACCATCTGGAAAAAACAGATATGTTCCTGGAACTGTGTCATCTTAGGAATGAGACTGAACACAATCCCGCCAACTCAATGTCTGATGTGGAGGAGGTACTCAGCCAGATGACACTATCGAATGAGCCCGAGTTAGATGAAGAAAAAGTGAGCATGAAGCTAGAACAACTTGCCACAACCAAAGATGTGGAAAAATTGTTTGTTGATCCTATGGTATGCTATGGAGCAGCACACTAACAGCCAGCCAAAATGGGGGAATCTGTCGGCTAGTGAACAGATATGGGAGCAATGTGCAGCCACAAAACCACACCAAGATTCAATATGGGATTACTTGAAAAAGGAATACAAAAAAAAGCACAAAAATAAATGTTTAAGCACTAAATATATTACCACCCTACCACCAGAACAAAAACCTGCCACCAGTCCCCAGTACAGCACTGAGCACAAATCACAAAGCATATAAAAATAAAGAAAATACTGAAAATTAACAAAACAATTACCAAAACCAGTAAATCACTTCAGAAAAGCAGCACAATGTACAATGTGCTAAAATAAGCTAATTCAAAATGAATCTAATGTCTCCAACTTTTCTGCCAATACAGCAAACAAATATCAGACATTCATTATACCAGACAAAATAGCACAGCAAAAAATGTCCAATACAAGAAGGTTAGACTGTATATATTGTATATTCATGGCAAAAAAAATATATTTAATGCATCAGTTAGGGTTAAAGCAACAAAAGTGAGGAAATGAAATGTTAGGGTTGAGCCTCTAACCCCTCCCCCCACACAACCCATACACACACAAACATCCTCCACAGACTGACAGACGCTGGGGTGTGCCATGGGGTCGGGTGGCCCAACTCTCACCCCATTCCATGTGTAAGCAGGTTGACATGCTACAGTAAAGGAGAATGGGGTGAGAGTTAGGCCTCACAACCCCATGGCACACACCAGCATCTTGTCAGTCAGTGGAGGATGGGTGTGTGGGTTGTGTGGGGGGATTAGGGAGCTCAACCCTAATGTTTCATTTCCTCACTTTTGTTGCTTTAACCCTAACTGATGCATAAAATGCATTTTTTTGCCATGAATTTCCTTACTTTTTGAAAAAGTGTAATATAACTAGTAAAAAAACATGTATTGGTGGGAGCACAGGGCCCACCAAGTTGCCCAATTCTGCATAACAATATGCATAGATACAGAGCCATACAGCAGCCCTATAGGGCAAAAAAAACCCTTGTAACACTAATTTGCTGATATGTCAGGAACCGTAGCAGGTAGAAAAAAATTCAAGTGTCGTTGTAATTGTCACAGCGAGTACTGTACGTGACAACATAATGACCGAACCTGTATCTCGCATCGTTTCTGAGATACGGGCATTGAAATGCACTGGACAGGCACTCTTTGAACCCTTGTGACACTAATCTGACAATATCTCATGAACTGTGCAATCCATGGAAACATTCCGCTGCAGTCATGTTGTATGATATCAAATCTTGTTCCAATGGCATAGATCACTTAAAGGTGATCTAAGCCACCAGTAGCTAAAACTCTTTAGCTCGCTTCATTTTTGAGATACGGGTGCCAAAAGGTGTGACAGACCCCGCAATGTAATCCTTTGGGGAAAATCTCAGCTTTGTGATGGCATATCTATGGAACCACTTAATTCTCCAACACCTAAACAGCACAGTTCACACCTGTAGGGCATCCCCTCAACACCTTGTAAATGTTAAGTAAAAAGACCAACCCAGTAATGAGCTATGCAATTTTAAAGTTTTTACACCTTTAAAAATTCTTTATTCGTGAGATAGCAAAATCCTGGACCATCAGATCAATATTAGTCTGCAAGCTAGCAAAATTCTAGTCCACCAGGGGACATCTGGTCGCACCATCTGGGCCATCTGGTCGTCCCCAGGGACATCTGGTCACGAAATTCTGGCTATCTGGTCGTCCCCTGATGGACAAAGCTCATGAACCAGGATTTTGCAGGCTCGTGGACTAAGATCATTAGTAAGTCATGAAAGAAGAATTTAATATTTTTAAAAAGCTATTTTTTGACAAAAAAACAACCAAACCAAAGGCATAGCTTTGTAGAGAGCATCACCCTGAACAAAACCCATGCCTCATTTGGCCCAAAAGTCACCCATAGACAAAGCTACAATATTTTGTTTGGCTGAAAAACTGAAAACAAGATGGCAGTTCGTGGACAAATAATTTTTCTGATGGACTAGGATTTTACTTCACGAGGTAGCAAAATCCTTGACCATGAGACCATTTTGAGTTTGCAAAACAAACATATAAATTTTGGAGTGAACTGAGCATGCTCAGAACTCAAAAATTTAAAATGTAATAACTTTTTAACAGATTAATATTTTTTTTACCAAACCAATGCTGGATTGTTCTTTGACCAAAACTCTTTCTATGTTCCAAATTTCAGACCAAAAGACCACACAGTGTGGTGCAGCGCTATGGGCAAAAAAAAAAGGCATCAAAACTGGCGAAAAGTGCATTTTTTGGCATTTTGCTGTGTAGAAGGTGTATGTCTGATCAAAACACAACTTAGTACATCAAGAGATCTACCATACCAGACTGCACATGCCAAATTTCATGCAAATCCATTGAACAATTGCAAAGTTATTAACATGCAAAATTTGAGGTTTAACATTAAAGTGCCTACTTAACCTTAACAACAGGGGCTTGACCATGCCCCCTATAATTCTTTTCAAAAACAATTGTGTTAATGCATGAGTTAGGGTTGATATCAAACTGTAAAAAGGAGGGAAATACGATGTTAGGGTTTCCAACCCTAACACCCCACCCCCACCCTGCACACACCAACAGGCATCGGAGGCACCTTGGGGTCATCAGCCATAATGCTAACCCCATTCCATAAGTAAATAAGTTGAGATAGGTACAGTATAGGAGAATGGGGTGAGCATTGTTGCTGATGATCCCAAGGCACACCCTGATGCTTGTTGGTGTGTGCAGGGTGAGAGTAGGGTGGTAGGGTTGGAAACCCATATGTTGTATTTCCCTCCTTTTTACAGTTTGATATCAACCCTAACTGATGAATTAACATAGTTTTTTGCAAATAATTCCTTTACTTTTTTGAGATAATGTAACTGTAGACTTATTTGCCTGTGGGAGCACAGTGCCCTTCGGGCCCTACACTCCCATCCCTCCATAGAAGTGTATATGTATGTCACTGTGGAAGGGCCCTGTACTCCAATTTATAGGACAACAGTGACCAAATTGATAGCCATCTTATTACCCCACCTCATATACCTGGCACAGAAAATTTTCAGATCTTCACCAAAATGTAATTCCATGCAACTACAATGCCATTCCATGCTGCAGGTGCACAAACACATTTTGGCCAGGATTTAAAAAATGACAGCTGTGACATACATGAGGTGGGGTAATTAGAAGTGTATGTTGAAAATTTAGGGTCAAAGTCTTTAAAATTTCCAAAGTTACGAACGTGCGTAGAGAAATTGCAATTAATGGTCATAACTTTGCCATTTTTACATATTTTGACCCTAGATGTTCAACATAGCCTTCTTATGACCCCATCTCATGAACAATATGCATGTCATTATGCAAATCCCACCCAAAAGGTGAATTCACCAAGTGACCACGAAATCACCTTTCAGGCAGGAGTTGTGTAATGACAGTCATATTGTGCATGAGGAGGGGTCCTCAAAAGACCATGTTGGAAATTTGGTGTCAAAATATATACAAATGGCAAAGTTATGCACCGAAGTTGAAAATCCCATTAAAATACATTGATTTCCCATATGAAAAAATATCTTTTTTCGTGAGTCATTGTACGAAACAAGATTTTTTTTGGATGACGCAGATAAGAAAAAATTAAATTCAATGTTAAATAAAACACATTATAAGGGTGTTTCTCAAAAAGTGAAGTGCAGAATGCACCTAAGGGTGTCCCAATAAGCAAGCTGCATGTGTTGATTCATCCACAGAACATAATTTTTGAGGATTTCCAAATTTGAATTTCTCAAGCAAAACTGAAAATAAGATGGCAGCCATATGAAAAAGGAATTTTCCCATACAAAACAGGGTCCTTTTATCATTTCATACAGCTAGATTTTAGTGCTTACTGAGCATGCTCAGAAAAAAATTTCAAAATTTTAGATTGCGATAACTTCAAAATAGAGTATTATTATTTTCACAATGCTAGCAAAAGGTACATCTCCGGGCTAGTCCCCTTCTGCCCTGAAAATTTCAGACCAAGATTCTAAACCATCTGGGCTGTAGACAAGTTCAAAGAAAAATCCCAGCAAAATCAATGAGCAGCAAAATTCTTTTTTCACCTATCTGGAACCCAGAAACCACACATCTAACCAGAAAGTGACTTCCAGAGATCTGCCATGGCTGACTGTGCATGCAAATTTTCATTCAAATCTGTTGAATGGTTGCAAAGCTATAAAAGTGCAAATGTTTAAGTTTAACATTGAAGTGCTTACTCAACAATCACTATAGGGGAACAACTGCACCCCTATAATATAATAGGAGTGGGACTGAAAATGCTAAGATAAAAAAGATTTCTTGGCTAGCAACATCAGTAACACCAACATATCAAAAATATATTGTTGTCACTGTTGTAACAAAAGATATTTGGAAGGTTACTGTCATCACAGTGGAATACTGAAAAAAATCAGAGAACAGCTTTCACAGTGCTGATGACATCACAGTGTCTAGTGCAACACTGAAGCCAGGTGTTGAAATCAAAGAAAAACAGGTAAATCTTCAAATAAATAGCACAACTATAACAAGCTGTAACTACTGTAGTAAACTATTTTTGTGTATATCGAATATCCAATTGTCTGACTCAAAATAGGCAGTTTATCACCAAGGTCAGGATTTATGTCTCTCCCACTCATGAGCTGGGTTCTGCCCCATTACATTTGGAGAAAAATTGTATATTTTGAGTATATTGCATATATTTTGAGTATATTGCATATCCCATGGTAGCACCCCTATAGTTATTGTTGAGTAGGGTGTTTAATGTTAAGCCCCTACCTTTCCCTCTTAATAGTTTCACCCCTGCTCAACAGATTTGCACGAAATTTCACATGCAAAATCTGGGGCACAAGGTCACTTGATTTGACAAGTTTGGTGATGATCATGTTGTCCAGATTCTAAGATCCAGAAGAAGCAAACAGTGGAAAAATCGGGGAATTCACTCCATGTTTTGTTTTTTTTTGTTTTTTGCGCTCACCTATAGCCCAGACAGTTCGGAATTTTGTTTTTAACTTTTGAGGGAGAAGGGATATAACCTAGATTGGAGCCTTTTCTTGGGTTGGTAAAACAATGCTGATCTGTTCCTGAGTTATAAGGATTTGAAATTTTGGTTCTGAGCATGCACAGTAGAATGTTTCATTTATATGTTTGGTAGAAAAGACGAATCTTCTTTTGTGAGCGGAGATTCTTCCTCTGTGATCCAAAATTCTTCCTTCGTATGGCTGCCATATTTTGTTTTATTTTTACAAAAAAGTTTAAAAAAACTATTAAAATGGTGTATAAAAATGATGTCTTTTCAAAAAACAAACACCTAAACCAAGGTAAACGGGACCCATTTAGTTAGATTCCTGTGTTTGTTTTTGTGAAAATGTGCCTGGAAACATTGTTTCTGGGCACCTGAAAATCCATAGTTTGGTGTCATCTGCAAAGAGGCAGACCTTCCCTTCCAGCTCCTCTGCAATGTTACTTATGAAGACATTAAAAAGGACTGGTCCCAGCACTGATCCCTGAGGCACTGAACTGGTCACCTTCCCATCCTCAGAGTGATCTCCATTTACCAACACCCTCTGCTGTCTATCCCTTAACCAATTTCTTACCTAGTTTACCACCTTTGGACCCATTCCTAAGTTACCCAGCTTGCTTATTAGTCTCCTATGTGGAACAGTGTCTAACACCTTACTGAAATTTTAGTAGGCTATGTCCACCACTTGACCCTCATCTAGTTCCTTGGTCACCCAGTCAAAGAAATCTATCATATTCATTTGGTATAACACCCCCTCTCCTCCCCATTCAGTGAATCCATGATGCCCCTGGCCTTATAACCCATTGGTTTCAAGATATTCCACAATTCTTTCTTTCAGCAGTGATTCCATTAACTTTCGCATCACCGAAGTTGGGCTGACAGGTCTATGATTGCCATCATCTTTCCTGATATCACTTTTGTGAAGTGGTACGACAGTTGCCCTCCTCCAGTCCTTCAGGACAACTTCTGTTTCCGATGAGCTGGTAAACAGAGCTGTCAGAGGTGCAGCCAGTGCAGCCAGATTCCCAGTGGTTCTAGAGCAGATCCAGGCATAGAGAGGATCTGATCAGTGATGCAGGACTTGGTGCCGATGTCATGTTGTCGGCAGACCTATTTTTTTCAAGTATTGGATGGGGGCTGGGACATGCAATGATGGCCAGCATCTACCAAGCCCCAAGGATATGGTGCCTGCCACAGTGGTACCCCCAGCCTCTGCCAGGGGTCCATGAAGTGCCAGACACTCCGCCCCTCCTCTAGAGAAGGAGAGCAGTCCCCAGGATGCTAAATCCTTCTCCCCCGGTCAGCCCTCTGACTCCCAGGTCCATTTCCAAAACCTGGTCATCGGAGTTGCAAGCGGAAAACCAACCACTGTGCCAGTGGACCAGCAAAGTCTGTAGTTTTATGTTTCTATTTCAAAATGTTAGAGGAGCTACAAGGAGAAATGAGAGCCACCAGCAGGGGCATGGTTCAGCGTGACCAGAACATCACCAAGCAAAAAGAACAGGTCACTGAACTTACCTAGCACAAAATAAGGCTGCTGTCCACATGAGCATTAGTGCAAATAGTACAGGCAATTTATTCACAGATCAGGAGGTAAAAGCTAAGTGCCTCAGCTCGAGGACACCCACACAGACTGACGTTTCAGTCAATCAATCAGTTTATTTCTATTGCACTTTTCAAATACCAAAGCGCAGCACATAAAAAATACAGCAACAATAAATAAAAATTAAAATATAGCACAATTAAAAGGCAGCAAAAAAGGGGCTAATCAAAGGCTGAGGTAAACAAATAACTCTTCAATGAAGCCTTAAAGGATTCTGTGGACAGGCACTCTCTAATCTGATGAGGTAGAGAATTCCACAGGGTTGTACCCACAAAAGGAAAAGCTCTGGCCCCAGAAGATTGAAGACAAACCCTGGGAATCTCTAGCAATCCCTCATCAGTGGAGCAGAGTGGGCGGAGGGGGCGGTAAGGCCACAGGAGATCTTGCAAGTAGCTCGGTCTCTGTCCATGTAGGGTCTTATAGGTCAGCAATGTGACCTTGAAGGAGATCCTCCAACATACCAGCAGCCAATGCAGTTCGCACAGAACAGGTGTAATATGACAAGTTCTAGGAAGCCCAGTCAACAACCTAGCTGCAGCATTCTGCACCAGCTGCAGGTGGTGGAGGTCCACCCCCAGCAACCCTAGATATAGATCATTGCAGTAATCTAGACGCGAGGAAACAAAGGCATGGACCAGTACTGGGAGGTCATCATGCGGAACAAGGTGCTTTATCCAGGCTATAAACCTCAGATGGTAAAAAGAGGACTTGATAACGGCTGACACCTGAGACTTAAGTGTCAGCTCACAATCAAGTAATACGCCTAGATTCCGCACCTGCTCAGAAGGTCTCAACTGGTTACTCCCTAGCACAAGGCCAGAGGGAAATCCAGGAGTCAAATTCTCTACATGATGACCAGGGTCCACTACCAGCACCTCTGTCTTATCCAGAATTAACCTCAACCAGTTGGCACTCATCCAGTCCTGAATCTCAGTAAGGCAATTGTTAAAGACCATAAGGGCGTTATTTTGTTTGGGTACAAAGGACATAAGAGCTGAGTGTCATCTGCATAGCAGTGAAAACTCAGCCCATAATGCCTTATAATGTCTCCCAATGGTAGCATATACACAGTGAACAACATGGAAGAGAGCACTGAACACTGCAGCACCCCACAGGACAGCGCAAAGGGAGTAGAGGAAAAAATTCCTGATACTACCCTCTGAAATCTGCCTGTGAGGAAGGAGTGAAACCATCTATGGACTGTCCCTGACAGATCACAGATCAGCTGCAGGTGTTCCAGCAATATCCCATGGTCCACAGTGTCAAATGTAGCAGAGAGGTCAAGGAGAACCAAGATCGAACGGCTCCTCTGATATTTCACAGTTAGGAGATCATTAAGTACCTGAACTCACACCACCTCGGTACTATGCCTCTGTCCGAAACCAGACTGGAGAGAATCATAGATGCCACGGGTGGTAAGAAAGTCGTCCAGTTGCAGCGCGACTACTTTCTCAATATCCTTACCCAAAAAGGGCAGGTTAGAGATTGGTCTGTAGTTTGAGAGACAGTCTGGGTCAAGGAAAGATTTCTTCAAAAGGGGTGTCACGACAGCCTTTTTCAAGGACTCTGGAAACACTCCTTGGTCCAAAGAGCACCAGACAATCTCGACGAGGACGGTCCGATCACATCAGCGCAACCCATAAGGAGGCGCGTAGGACCAGGATCCAAACTATAGCAAGTCAGCCACAAACTTTGGACAATCTTCATGACATCCATGATTGCTGGCTGATCAAAGTCCATCCAGACAGACCAAGGGCCTGTAACCACGCAACGATCTCTGCCATGCTCATTTGAACGCATCCTGTGGATGTCAGGTCTGATCATTGACACCTTATCATCAAAGAATCGTGCAAACTCCTCACAATTTAATTGTGACAAAGCTCTCTGGTCCTGCAGACAGGCTGGATTACATAGCCTGTTGACAGTCCGGAAGAGCTGAGCTGGTCAGTTCCTTGATGCAGAAATCTCCCTGGACAGGAACTGTGCCTTCTTGCGGGAGATTTCTGATTGATAGCCCAAATAATGGGCAATCAGTCTAAGCCTTTCACTCTCAAGACCAGACTTCCACCAGCAGCATTCCAACCTTCACCCCACTGTCTTTGACTCCCTCAGAGCCCCATCGAACCAAGGGGACTGAGGGCACAGGGAGAGAGGGCGAACGTGGACAGGAGCTATACATTCCAACGCCCACAGCACCACACTATTATAGTGATTTACTAAGGCATTTGGATCCAAGCACTCCATAGGCCAACTTGATAGGTCCAGCACTGCCATCAGACCTTCAGAGGTAACACCTCCTCAAGAGCGGTACTGGACCATCTCCGAAGGGGCTGGTCTCAGGTGGGGGGCCATAAAATTGAACCTTATGGAGTGATGGTCAGACCACCTGACTGGTTCCACCACCAATCCGGAGATCTTCATCCCCAGTGAGAACACCAGATCCAATGAATGACCACGAATATGGGTAGCAGCGGCAACAACCTGTGTGAAGCCCAATGAGTTCATTAGTTGGAGGAAGTTTTGACCAAAATGCAAGCAGATCTTTGTCAGCTCTTTTACCTCCTGATCTGTGAATAAACTGCCTGTACTATTAGCACTATTCCTCGTGTGGACAGCAGCTTTATTTTGTGCTGGGTGAGTTCAGTGACTTGTTCTTTGTGTTAGAAGAGCTCTTGGTCTCATCATTCAGCTGAACTATGATCAGTCTGACCACCACAACATGGTGACCCACTCATCGATCAGGAAAAAGCATCATATTTTAAATTTTACCTTGCCATTCTGAGCTGAGGTTCCCCTTCTTTCTTTCTCTATTATGGGAAACCACTCTCTGGCTTCATTTTTTTATAATATAATGTGCTCTGGCCAGTAGGGCATTTAAATCATCTCCTTCCTTAAAGTCAGGAAACATTTTAAAATTTGGTTTAGGACCATGTGCTGCCCCCATCTCAATCCCACTTACCATTCTGGATATCTGCTGATGTAATTGCTCCTACATAAAGTCATGTGTGCGCTGTGCTGTTACCTCTTTTTCAGCTTGGGCTGACTCCTTTTCATCTCACTCTGCCTCCAATATAACCTTTTGTGGCTGGAATTCTGCATGCATCTTGTCCCTTTCAAACTGCAACTTCAGTTTCTTCAATTTGACATCATCTGTTTTTTGTTTGTCCTTTTGCAGTGGCTCACACTGCCTTCAATGTGCCTGTGTTTGATTTGAGGGCTGCTGCTACAATAGCTCTGGACTATCCTCCTCACTCAGCTCACCATCATCACAGACATCCTCTGCTGCTAGGGGAGACTCCACCTTTCCCTGGCTTGTGGGCCAAGGACCCCCAGGTCCTACCAGTCCTTTATACACAGGTCCTTCATGAGTTGCCTTCTAATATGAAATTCATGGTCATTGTCCCTTCTGATGCAAAACTCTCTCAGCTGTTCAGAGTTTAGCTGGGTATAAGCAATTGGTGCCTTGGCTGCCATTTTCCTGACCACTGACTGCACCAAAAATAAAAGTGAAACGCAACATAAAAAACTGTTTTTCCTCTGCACTTTGTTTTTATGGCTGGTTAGGTATCTTTTTGCAATCTCTGCAGATTTACTCAAAGTACTGACTGGTACTGGCACACTTCACACAGATCCCATACGCTGCCACCAGCTGTGACAAATCCCTCCTTCCATGCACCAAACACTGCCCCTGTCACAGCAGACTGTCACAGACCATCACCTGTGCCTGCCCCTCACCATGTCCTTTTGCACAACACACAACCCTGCACAAAGGTGGTGCACCCCAGGCACCTGGACTCTCTGAGCCCAGTCACCAGTCCCTCTGACTTAAGTCAAGGCTGACTGCTAGACTCCCAGGTGAAGTGTGTGTTCTGTCTTTATCAAAGTTCACACCACTCCCTTATCTGTATCAGGAAGGGATATGTTTTAAGGTTGCTTACACCAAATTTAGCATGCCTCTTCAGAACGGTGGGTACCCAAGAGATTTACATACTATACCCTTTCTATGTAAAATACACAACCTGACTGCATATTGGGGTGCATATTCACTAATGTGTTTGAATGCTTGCATGCTGCGTATCTGAGGTGCACAGGCATTCCTACACCTGAATTCAGCATTCATCATGGGTGTGCTGGATCCCACAGCTGCCCTAGCAGTTATGTGCCAGGGGGCGTGCTGGGCTGTGCCCACACACAACAGCACTGCATGCCATTCAGGGGCTGCAAACTGTATGGATGGGGGGACCCTGATGTAACTCATTACATGCCCCCCACAAGTCAATGGTGGGGTGCCGTGGCCACAGGATCCCCCTACACACAGCTGCCACAGCCTGCCGGGTCACCTGGGAGAGCCAGGGATGGGCGTTTGGGCAAACACCCATTGTTTATTCACTTGGCGGTGCACACCATCCCAGGACCCTCTGCCCATGCATGGATGGGGATCAATTATGGGACCTGGGCTGGGTATCCTATTGGATGCACACCAGCATCTCGCTCTCCACCCCTATGCTGTCACGATCCTCCATCATGTGGCTGCACACCAAAGGGGCAGGGGCATGGACAGGTGGCTAGCAGTCCTGAATACTTGCTGACACATGCCTCTGTGAGGGTGAGGAGCAGCATAGGAGGGTTCCACCAGTTCCACTTATAGTTCCCACTGGTTAGTGAATAGACCCCATTGTGATTAAATAGCAGCTACTACATTTACACAATATAATTACACATTGGCCAAATCAGAACAAAACTGCTTACAGGAAAAATACATGGAGAATACATTTAGTTAAACCATAGACTGCACACTTAGCTTCCTGATATAACTTGGGTAAAATATATAAATTGACATGTGGAAATGAAACAGTCTCTTGCCTTCAGAGAACTTGAACCTCCCAATGAGTTCTCTCCTTTCAGTCTCTGACCCCACAAGCCTGTGTATATATCACATACTGACTCCCTTCTCTCCCTGAACATCTCAGTTTTATAGAGTAAGATCCTTGTGGTCTAACCGTGCACTTCAAAGGTGTTACAAGCATGAAAAACCTAAGAGATCACAAACAGCAAACAGTGTTAAATGTTATCGTCTTTCAGAATCCTCAGGAACATATAAATCTTGTAATTTCCTCCATTGTACACCAGTTGAAAAACATCTGGCCCACATGAGTGACTTTTAGAATCTGACCTGACTGACTTCCCAGTATTTTCTGGAATCCTTCAGTCTGTCTGTTAAATGTATGAAAATATAATTATACCACGGACATAAAAGTTAAACCAAACTCCTGTACTGTGATTGGCTGGCTGGCACCTTTCTGCCATGGCAAATCCTATGATATACCCACAGCAAAGGTGCCAGTCAGCCACAGCTCTCAAATCCATCCAACCCTCAAAGCCCACAGTCACAAACCACCATCTTTAACCCACTAAACAGTAGCAAACCTCACTTGTGCTCTGCAGTCATAGCTGCAACCCCTGTCAACAATTAATAAAAAAGTGTCTTCAAACACATCCTCCTGTACCCACCACACAGGGAGATTGGTACACTCGAGAGAGTACTACCATGCAGAGATGAATTCTCCAAGTGGTTTACAGGACTGATGGAAGCGCCAGCAACAGCGGGAGTAGCACCGTGACTGAGGGGCAGCAATCTGCCCGGGAACACTGGTCTAGCATGTCTACCTGTGCTTCAGAAGGGAGTCACGATGGACCAATTTACAACACTTTCACATAGTATGCCAATGTAAAATCTTAAAATCACTACCTCTTTCCTTTTTTTTTAAGTCTCCCAGCTCCATGTAGTCTTCACTCCTTCCACCTCATCCCTACAATCTCTGCAGCTCTGCTCCATAGTACAGCGATACAAATCTCCTGCTCTCCTATGGCTTAATTCACGCTGCAAATAACAATAATTACCTCAATAAAAATAAATAAAAAAGGAAACTTTCACTGGGAGGTCACTTTCCACAGTTACCTCCCAAATGGAAAAGTGTGGCAACCCCGAAAATCCAACCATAAGAGCAACTTTTCAATGCAGACAGTTTCACTTGACAAAACAAGCCATGAGAAAAAACATCAAACACCATATTCCTGTCAGCAAACAGCAGGCTACCACATGAGAAGAGCAAGCAGCATTTTTTTGTGAGCAGCATTATTTTTTTTGTTTCCACAAGCACAGCAGACTGTTCTAATTCATATTTTTCAGTTCTACACATTTATATATATATATATATATATATACATATATATATACACTATTCAAGTAATAAATCTTACATCAGGGACTATTTTCTTTCAACGTAAGGTTATTTCTAATAAATAACAATATTTTTCTGGTAAAAAAAAACTTCACATTTGTTAAAAACAATTATATACTGAAACCAAGGTATAATCACAATAAACCACTCCAGGGTGTGGGTTATGCTGGGATTTACCATGGCTGGCCAGTAGTTGACCACTCAGCCCCAAACCATGCCAACCATGGTAAATCCCAACATAATCCACACCCTGTCATGGTTTATTGCTTAAGGTTACCACAGCCTGTAAATGAAATAGTTGAATAACTGATATCAACATTTAACATACTTGTTGACACTTTAAAGGGGAACAGTCAGCACAAAGAATCACACACTGAAGTGTGGGGCTGGTCCAAATGTGCATTTTGTAGGCAAAACCATTTTGGTTTACTTACTGTTTACTGTCGTATAGTAGATTATCATACTAATTTTGCTTAGTTATAGGCTGACATCTTCTTTACTACAAATTCCAGAATCCCCTGCAGCTGACATCAGAGCAGTTGGCAACAGTGGGAGATTCAGTAGTCTGCAGATCATGTTAGAGCTTTTATAATCTCCATTCAGAAGTTAGAGAAGGGAGGTGCACAGAATGTTTATTGAGGTCATTCTCTACCCTCCTTGAAGACACTGATATGGTAGCAGGACTAAACTGGGAACAAAAAGTGGAAACTGGGCAAAAAACACTGTACAGTAGTTGGCCCCTGCAGTATCTACAGTAATTCAGTGTTCTGATTTCTCTTGTTAAAAAATATTTTAAACTGAGGTTTCTGCAGGCTAGATGAATAATAGCCTCAGTTTAAAATAGTTTTTTAACAAGAGAAATCAAAACACTGAATTAAATACTGCAGTGGCCAGCTACAGTACTTTTTGCCCAGTTTCCACTTTTTGACCCCAGTTTTGTCTTGCTATCAATGTATTCATGGAGATGGTAGAGAATGACATCAATAAACCTTTTAGCACGTCTCTTCTCTAATGTTTAACATTGTTTCTAGTGAGGAAAAAGCAGCAACAGAGACACTCAAAACTGGCAATATAGTTATCAAAGAAGCCAACAAAGGGGTCTGCATGGTCCTAATGGACAAGCAAGACTACATGGCTAAAGCTGAAAGTCAGCTAAAAAATCTGGATTTTTATCTAAAATTGGCATCAGATCCCACCCTGACTTAAAGTTTGCAATCAGTGCAACAATTAACTCACCTTTCGATCACAGTATAATTGACAGAGAAGTCAAGGGCTTCCTCATTACAGAGGCTCCTTTTTATGTGCTACCCAAAGTACATAAGACACTTGGAAAAACCTCAAGAACGCCCAGTTTTAAGTGGGATTGGGTCTCTTACCGAACCACTTTCTCAGTATCTTGATTTCTTTCTGCATCCATTTGTTAAGCATTGTCCCTCATATCTACAAAACTCAAAAGACGTACTCGGATTATATGAAAACATGATGCTGGAGCAAGAGACCTACCTGTTCACAATGGACGTTGAGTTTCTTTACATGAATGTGCCCCATGAGGGGGCCCTGGACACTGCTGCATTAATATGTGCTGATATATATTGTTTTTACTTTCAGCAGGTATTTGTGTCTCCAGACAAAGGGAACTGCAATGGGAGTGACCTGCACCCCATTGATTGCTAACCTCTGTGTTGGGTGGTGGGAAAACCAACATGTTTTGGATCCCAGTGTGAACACCCTGTTTACATAATATCACTATATGGCGATGCTATATAGATGATATTAAATGTGATTAAGAAGAGGCACCGCTCCCTCCTTACTGCATGTGCTCATTGTACCTGCTTCAACCCACCATAGACCTTGACACCCTCTGCCTTGGCTGCCCATGGTATCCCCCCACCTTCTATGGTGTGACCTGGCACCCTGCTCCTTCAGCTTCCCCTTAATCCTATCCCAACATTACCTCTCTCCCTGCCTCCTCCCTATAACATCCTTTTAGTTTCAGCCGGATGTAATGATACTCTGTGGCATTTTTTCTGCACCTTATATTGTGATATTACTATTACAGTCTACACATGGGCACTTATCTTCCATTTGTATAATTTACACCTTTACGTGCCTTGTACCAATATTTGTCTTAATTTTGTTTCACTTCTGATTGTGATGTATTGCTTATCTCTTGACACTGTATTCTATGTACCTGTATCTCTCTGTGTTGTTGACCTCCCGGGTCGTGCCTGAAAATAGTCACTTTCGTGTCTAGTGCACCTACCCGGTTATCAAAAAATAAATAAATAAAATAAATAAAATAAAATAAAATTTGGTGGGGGGACCTTACTGAACTTGAAACTTTCATAGAATATTTACATGGGACAAACAGCCATCTCAAGTTCACTTACACAGAAGACAGGGTCTCCACTCATTATTTAGACCTTACAATTAACAAGGATTCAAGGGGGAAATATTTCAACAGGTCTGTACCACAAGGAGACAAATGGAAACACATTATTATTGCCATCCAGCTGTCATTCCCGACACGTAACTAGGAACATTCCCAAGGGCTAGTATTTATGAGCCAGACGAAACTGCAGTACAGGAAGGGATTTTAATCAGGAAGCAACAGCACTGACCACCAGATTTCCTAATAGGGGTCATAATAGAAATACACCAGCCCAAGCTAAAAAATGTATAAGCATGCAGGACCGCTCACAACTTTTACAACCAAGAACAAAAAATGAGGAAAGGACAAGTAGATTTAATTTTGTAATGACTTTCTCAGCCCACACCAGTTATGTGGAACAAATCATTAAGCAACACTGGCATGTTCTGACAACTGACATATGCTGAAAAGATATGACAGCACAACCACCTAAGATGGCATACTGGAGGGGGACCAGCCTTAAGGACATGCTGGTACACAGTCATTATATGGAAAACAGAAACAAAACATGGCTGATGGGAAATATGACCGGCTGCTATACCTGTAAGACATGCATATTGTGTAAACACGTTAATACAGGAAAATAATTTTACAGCGTTCACATAGGACATAGGCATGAGATCAGACATCTCACTGCATGCAACATAAGTGGGGTCATATATTTGGCATATTGCTCTAGTAAAGCATTCTATGTGGACAAAACCATGAGAAATGTTAAAACTAGGGTTGGAGAGCATATTAGAGTGATTCAAAAGAGGGACTTAACATATGCAACAGCCGTCCATGTGGCTGAAGCCTCGGACCATGAGAAACATGTTTTGACTTTTCGAGCAATCGATAAAGTAAATCAAAACCTGAGAGGAGGTGATTACAATAATCTTGTTCTAAAAAGAGAAGATTTTTGGATTTTAACACTGCAGGCAACAAAGTTACCTGGCCTGAATACTGGCTTCAACATCAGATCCTTTCTTCAGAAAAAATAAAATAGATCGTGTTGTACGTGAGACCTGTAACAATAGAGATAGGTGTTTTTTTTTTCACTATAACACCCTTCCATACCACATAATGCTATATGTTACTTCTTTCTGAACATCTGCTCAGACTCTATAAGGTGTATTTCTCACATGTGTTTACTTCGTGTTACTGTTGCTTGCTTCTTCCTTGCCGCTTTTTCTTTCTTCCCTTCTCCCCTTCCACCCAGCTCCACTGAGTGTGACCCTAATCTATTGTCACTAATGCAGAGCTCTCTTTCATAATGGTATTGACCTTTGAATCAATTAACTTAAAGTGTTTGTTTTATATGGTTGTCCAATGATTTTAAAATTGTAATTGTGACCTGATGATGATGTCTCTTTAATGACTGTATTTGTGTATTTTTACTGTGGTGCCTCTGCCTTTGATAAAGGACTGATGTCTGAAATGCGTCAGGTGGATACAGGATGGGTGCTTGTCCTGTTGATTGTCCGTAATAAAACAGACAATGGAGCAATTCTGGTGTTTTCTTCATTTGAGGTGGTGAGTGCCCAACTTTCAAACAAACCAGAGGGTTAGCATGAACGCAAACCTGGTTTTGCGTGAGCAATCCCGGCAGAGTCATATTCAGAGGCCCCAGAGTGCCCACCATATCCAACAGTGCCAATTTGCTAAAATTCTGCTGTGCCTGTGCAAATGAGGGGGTTCCCTCATGCATCCTGACACAGTGGGATATTCAAAGGTTTGCAGTGGTGGTAAACAGCCCACCAAGCAGTGCCGTTTACTGCTGCTGCTGAAAACTACCTCTTAATGTGGCACTAAGCTTGTGCTCCACCACCTCAAAAGCAGGGAAGCTGTTCTGCAGCTGCTCACCCCTGTTCTCCCATTCCATCTATGTCAAATATTCCCTGGTGGTCCAGTGTGTCCCCCACTCCCTGATTTCCCAGTCCTTTATGCTGTAATGTTTCCCTAGTGGTCCAGTGCCCCCGATCATCCATTCACACCAGTTATGTGATTCCCTGGTGGTCCAGTTGTTCCCCCACCTCCTGCACCCCAGTATACATTATTATAGTAAGCTCTGGTGGTCCAGTGCCCCTCCCAACAGCCCCCCCACCAACCTGCCTGCTGAAATCCCACCTCCCCACAACCAACCTCCCCAAGTGCCCAGCCTCCTACCAGCTAGGTACAGCAACCAGCACAGCTTTCTTTCAGCTCCATGGCCAGCTGCTGCATGAGCTGTCCATAAGTGTGCATGGTCTAGAAACAGCTGAATCATAAATATAACTGAAAAAGTCACAGATTATTAAAATCAATCTTGGTTACTTTTTAACTCTTATGTGGAGACATCCATGCTAATCCAGGTTTTATGGAAGTACTACCTGAAAAGTCAGAAATTTTAAAAGGAAGGGAATTTAACATAGGAACATAGAAACAGAATTCCCCAGCAGACAAGGACTGCTTGGTCCACCTAGTTTGCCCATTTATCCCTAACTACAGTATACCTGAGACCCTGCTTGATCTCCACTTCTTTCTCTCACCCCTTATTCTTTTCTCCAAAGATTCTCTTATACCTCTCCCAGGTTTTCTTGAACCCTCCCACAGTTTTTGCCCTAACCACTTCCACTGGTAAACTGTTTCAGGAATCCACCACCCTTTCTGTAAAGAACTTTCTTGCATCTTTCCTGAATTTACCCCCACCAGCTTCATATCATTTCCACTTGTTCTTGAGCTCATTTTCTTCTGAAATATACTCTCACCCTATACCTTATTTACCCTTTGAGGTATGTATATGTGTCTATAATATTCCCCTCTCCCTCCTCTTCTTCAGGGTGTACATAATGAGTTCCTTCAGTCTCTCCTCATAAATCTTTTGTTGAAGATCTCTAACCATTTTAGTTCTTTTCCTCTGGACCACCTCCAGTGTGTCTATGTTCTGTCATAGATGTGGGCTCCAGAACTGTATACAGTATTCTAGATGAGGTCTCACTAGTGTCCTATACAGAGGCAATACTACCTCCCAATTTCGGCTGGTGATACTTCTCCCTGTGCAACCCAGCATCCAACTAGCCTTTCAAACTGACTTGTCATAGTGCCTGTTTACCTTTAGATCATTTGAGATAATTACTTCAAGATCTCTCTCCTGCTTTGTTGTTTTCAGTACTATTCCTCCCATTTTGTATTCAGTCTCTGGATTTCTGGATTTAGTGCACTACATGTTAACACTTTAGCAGTAGGAGCCTGATATTCAAAGATTAGTGCCTGTGCTAAAATGGTTAACATGGGTTAGCATGGGCACTAACCCGGTTTTGCATAAGCGCTCCCAGCAGAGCCATATTCAGAGACCTCGGGAGTGCCCACAAAATCCAGCAGTGCCAAGGTGCTAAAGTAATGCTGCACCTATGCAAATGATGGGGTCCCGTCACGCATACTGGTGAAACTGGATATTCAAAGGTTTGCAGCAGTGGTGAACAGCTCCCTAACTGGTGCTGTTTACTAAACATCTCTTAACGTGGAGCTAAGCCCACGCCCTCACCGAAGGCAGGGCAACTGTATAGTAGCCACCCATCCCCATTCTTCTGTTCCATCTATGTCAAATATTAGCCGTGTTTACATGGCAGTAGCACTACAAATAAAATACCACAACAGTGCGGTCCCATCCACTTGCCACCAGCATCCTGTCTACATGGTCCCTCTCTGTACCGTTGCAATCAGTGCTGGTGAGGGACCATGCATCAGGGGGAGACAGCCATCTGCTGGCCGATGGATGGCCTGCTGCGGGGCAGGCAGTTCACACTGCCACTGAAGCTGCTGTAAGCTGCTTGCTCCTCTTGGTGCTCCCAGCTTGCCAGAGAATCTGGGAACATCTTAGCAAGCAGCTTACCCTCATCGGGTACATGTTCACACAATCACATTTGCACTAGATCAAGCCGAGCACACGAGTTACTCCAGTGTAAATGTGACTGTGTAAACAGGGCTATTCTCTAGTGGTGCCCCAGGGAAAACTGTCACTTCTGCAGGATATCATAAACCCACTGCAACAAACAGCCTGCTACAAGCCAAAAGTGCTCACCCACACAAACTGGTGAATTCTACACCGTACAGTCAATCAGGCTTAGGAGCAGAAGTTAAATTTGGCAGCAGTCCACATGAACTCAATTCCACCACCTCTTTTCCTCCATTGACTACTGCAGGAGAGTTCCACCACCTAGAAACGAAAGTCCCACCACCTAAAAATCTAAATATAACAGTTCCCCCACCTAAACATTTCCAGTTTAACCACTGATTAGGAGAAACTGTTCTCAAGCAGAAGAATCTGAAAAACAAGCTTTAAAAATGAAATCCAGATTTGCTGAGACAGGCTATGACTCAGTTGCCCTGGAGGAAGCACTTCAAAAGGCACATAGCATTGATAGGAAAACACTGCTGAACCTGAAATCCAGAGTGTCTGAGCCAAACAAAATGGTCACTTTCATCACAGACTTTACTAGTCTAGTGGGTAAAGTGGGCACAACATGCACAGATCCCAGCCAGTATTACTTAGTGATCATGTTTCAAGGAGGGAGAATGATATCAAACCTAGAGTCATTTTCAAACGGGTGGCATACTTCAGAGATGTACTTACTATGAGTCATTTAACTTCAACAGGAGTTACTCAGCCGGTGGTGGGGAGGTGTACACTAGACCACCAGGGTACTAGGACTGTCCTATGTTTTACAGATGCCCGCAATCAGGCAGAGTGTGGGCCACTGAACCACCAGGGGTATTGGTGGGGGGTTGTTTTCAAAAGATGCCCGCGATCGGGCAAAGATCGGTCCACTGGACCACCAGGGATATTGGAGGGGGTTTTATACCGATGCCTGCGATCAGGCACATAGGAGTCCACTGGACCACCAGGGATATTGGAGGGGGGTGTCTTTACATGGATGCCCACTATGGGGCATGGGGGGGCACCGCCATGTGCGGCAGGAACTCGGGTGGCCACCCACAGGTGGCAGCTGCTGTGTTACGCCCTGCAATGCGGCAGCTCACCTGTGGGTGGCCATCATTTGTTCCTTTATGGGGGCTTAACTTTGTGCAGGCGCAGGTAGGGGTTGCGCATGCATGACTCTGCACATCCCAGGCTAAATATCGGGCTGTGCAGGTTATGCATGAGCACACCCCCCCTACCTGTGCCTGCATACATTACTGATGCGCTCCGGCGCATCAGGATTTGTGCAGCGCACTTTTCCCTTTTGAATATCGTGCAGGGGCGCATCAGTGGGTAGTGCATGGTGCAACACTGTTGCGCCATGCGCAACCCTTTTGAATATCTGGGCCAATGTGCTTTATCCCAAAATATTAATTTTGGGGAGGACCACTTATACAGTGATTATCATCATGTGAAAACTGACAGTAACAATATACTTTATTGTTATTGTATGAGTTCCTTATGCTAACTAGATACAAACTACTCTGCTCTCTTTCATCACCATGTTGTCTCTCTGTACCTGCAACCTCCATGTCACACCCCCACTGCCACCACCCATCAAGTTTTCATTTTGCTACATTTTACTTTCTTTTCATTTTTAGCTCTTGACACACAAAATCCATTTTTAAATGGAGACTTCCTAAGAAATTGCTGTGAACAGTACACTGCAAAATGAATTTTGTGTTTTGTACTGTATTTGTACACACTGGCCCAGATATTCAGAAATGCATCCAGGAGGAGCGCAGTGGAATGTGCAGTGCAATGCAGATGCGCCAGGGGAAACGGATGCCATATTCAGACAATGCGCCACTGACATGCGCCGCAAAGCACATTGAATATAGCAATTATGCACCACTGTGCAACTAGTCATGTGCTGGAGCAATCAGGAATGTGCAGGAGCAAGCAAGGATGCAGAAGCCAGCAGCCTGAGCAAGCGCAACTGGCAAAGGGAAGCACAGGCAGGGCTGCACAGGAGCAGAGTGCCAGATCAGCAGTACCAGACACAAATCACAAGGGCACACTGGCCGGGATGCACAGCAGGAGGACCAGGCTAAGGCCCAAACAGGATGTCAGGCTGCCAGCGCCAACCCATGTGTCAAAGCACACCAATCCACCCACCCTGTAGCCATGCCCGTGGGCAGGCCAACACCAGTACACCTGCAACACAACCCCAACAGGCAGAGATTCAGTGGACAGTGGCACTGCCATGGTGCCAGGACACCAGAAATGCACAGTGGACAGCAGGAATGGAGACAGGGATGCACAGGGGACCTAGGGGCATACAGATCATACCTAGGCAAGGAACAAGGGTACAGCACCACAGGGCACACTGGCAATGGCAAGGGCAGCATGGCTGGTGGATGGTAGGGCAACACAGGGAGACACAGGGAGACAGTGACAAACAGCACTGGACAGCGCACAGGGTAATGTGTTACCCACTGCCCATGGGCATGCATGGCACAGGGACACAGCTAACAGGAGACAGCACACACAGCAGCACAACCCACACAACACAGCAGTGGGACAGCAGGGGACATGCCCAAGGACACAAACATACAACTGCAGCACAGCGCAACAGGCCACCCATAAAGGAGACACAGACACAGATGTTGTAGAAAAATAAGGTTTACTCAGAAATACAAAACAATGGTGTGTAAATGGGGCATGCAGGAACAGCAACAAAGGGGAAACACAGGGAGAGGCAATATGAGTCAGTAGGGGACAGGGACTGGGAGGAGGTACAGAGGTGGAGAAGGAGGATGCAGCAATGTGGAGGTGGGCAGGGGACATCCAGGGAACATCAGGGACTGGAGCATGGACTAACGCCACTGCCACTGTAGCATCACATGCAGCTGCCACACCTCCCACAGTATTGCCTTGGATGCCACAAGATGACACCATCCAACCCTCAGGAGCATCGTGGTGCTGCAGATGTTCCTCTGCATGAGCAGGTGCATGATCATCAGGCCCCCCCACCAGTCTGTTCGGCCAGCGTCTTCGAGGCCATGGCCCATCTCGACCTAGGAGAAGGGACAGAACATGCATTGAGTGTCATGCCACAAGGAGCCCAAGCCCACCCATCCATGTGAACTGGACAGCATATGCAGCCACCGGTGGACAGACACCCCCCTCCAAAGGCACGTGCACAGTGGATCACAATAGCCAACCCTGATGCACCCCACAGTGGGACGGCTGGGCAGCCCTGGGGCAACATGCACCCACTCTAATGCAGGGGACACCACAGTGCAGGTACATGACACCCCAGGTGGACCGCAAACACCCAGCAGCTGTCACACACCATGGGGGCCATGTGCACTGACCCACCCCAACAGGGGCAGCACTGGGGTGCCACCACACAAAAGCCATGTGCATGGTGCCCACACACCCAGTGCAGCATAGTGCTGGCTGTGGGAGCAGGTATCCACCAATGCAGTGGCCATGCATGGCAGCAGTGCCCAAGGCCGGACCACAACACCCAACAGAGCCCCACATACACACCATATGACATGCATCTACGGCACCCCATTATGGCGCTGTCTGTCCATGCCCATGGCCACCCTGGCCCTCCTGCGGTCTTCCAGCCCTGTGGATGGAATAGAGAGTCAGACATGGACATGAGTGGAATGCCATGCAAATTCTCCCATCCCCATGCACATTGTAGGCAGAGCACGGGACAATACACCACTGGCAGCACAACCCACTACAGAGGTGCGTGGGGTGGCACTGCAGAACACACAACACCCACCAGCACAGAACCCCCCTCAGGCAGCTGTGCATGCAGTGCACCTGTCAGCACAGTCTAGGGACACTGCAGGCATGTGCATTTCAGGTGGACACCTACCTGGCTGTGGCACAGCACCCTGTTGCACCCTCACCTGTAGCCGGCATAGTCACCCTGGATCCCACCTCCGCAGGTCCCCATAACGGTGGTGGCACTGTTCCCCCACGTGTGGCACACCCCTGCATTGCTTAAGGCCTCCTGCCACCCTGTCCCACACCTGGGACTGTGGCACCTGCAGGTCAGCATGGCCAAACAGCTAAGATGCATAGGGCTCCACCAGAGCCACGAGGTTACACATCTCCACTGCACTCCAGTTCAATGCGTGATGTGAATACTTCCCGGACACCGCCATGCTGCATTGTTAATCATCAGAGTGTTAGCAAGCACTGTGGTCTACACTGCATGCACATGATAATGTGCATGTATGATGCGCAATAGCTGGCAAATGACCATGACTGCACAGCAGGGGGATGCATGATAGACGTGTGCAGTGTAGGGCCATTGTGCAGTACAACACATGCACACTGTGGCATGGCATGGCGGGGGTATAGGGTCACATGTGTCACCCCTGTAGGTGGCATGCGTGACCCTGCACAATGTTATGCAGGCTATAGCAGTGCGCTGTCGGCGGCATGGCGCATCATGCTCTACTGCATGATGGGCCAAGGTAGAGTGATGTGGTTGGATGCGCAGTTTGCGCCATGTGCAGCATGGCAATGGAGGACTGACACGCAACACAGACAGCCGCACAATGGGATGCAGGCCATGGCGCTGCCGACAGCACACATGCACACCAAGCAGCAGTGCACTGTGCATGCACTGGACATGCACCATACAGTTGCTCCAGCACAATCACATTGCACAAGGTGCAATATCACAATAGTCAAGCAGCATATCCGAATTGCCTCATGAGGCTATGCATGGCACAGTTGGGCTAATTTGCATCACATTATGGTTGTGCTGGAGCTGATTTGCATGCGTTGCTCCATAAAAACATCACAGGACAGCACAGGCCACTGGTAGGTATTGCAGCCATTGTGGTATGAGGCAGCACACATTGGGACTGGG
The DNA here is from genome assembly GCA_016271365.2 of Neoceratodus forsteri. Taxonomy (NCBI): domain Eukaryota; kingdom Metazoa; phylum Chordata; order Ceratodontiformes; family Ceratodontidae; genus Neoceratodus; species Neoceratodus forsteri. The sequence continues at coordinate 393,885,658 of CM057453.1, forward strand.
ATAGCCATGTTGACATTGTACAACAGCAACAGGTTTGGCTGCCAAGTGGCTGACCATCCTTCGTTTCACTGTCCACAGGACACAACATGTCTGAGTTGCAGAGAACTGATGAGCAGGGGCCTGCACAGCAGCGCAGGCCCAACTTCACAAAGGAGGAGTAGCAGACCCTGTTTGAGGCCTACAGTACCTCGACAAGGAGGGTCTGCTGAGTGGTGCCATGGGCACCTTGCAGGACCGTGCCATTGGGTGGGAGGAGGTGGCGACCTATGTCAACGTACACAGGAGGCATCAGAGGAGTGCAGAGGAGTGCAAAAATAAAGTGGGGACTGACAGACGTTGCATCAAGGAGAAGGTGGCAGCCATCAGGGTATCCCACAGCAGGACGGGTGGGTGGAGGACCTGGCACCGCACCTGCACTGACGGCAAGCGAGGAGCTTGTAGCAGTGACCATCAGCCATGCCACCATTGAGGGCACCCCAGGAGGAGGATTTCAGATGGGTGGCAGCCCCTCTCAGCACTGCGAGTCACTGTGTGTCGACTATGGGTGTGTGGGTGTGTTGCACCCGGCACCAAGCAGGCGTGCTGAACTCTGTGCTGTTTGGCCCTAATGTGTGTGCAGAATGCAGCAGTGCACAGTGCACATAGGGCCTCTGTGCATAGCATTGTGCACCTCTGTGCAGTGGGATGGCTGCTGAGGCACTGTACTGTGGCCATGCCACCTGCTCCAGGGTGTGTGGTGCAGTTTCCCAGCCACACGGTGCTGCATGCCCGGCACAACTGTGGCATGGCGCAGACCACTGGGGCACCATCTGCAGCATGTCACACTACTGGCATGGTTGCCTTGGGGAGTACCCACATGTGGAAGATGTGTGACGCTGCCGTACCATGCTCCACTGCCACTCACAAAGGCTGGGCTGGCATGGGCACCGTTGGTGGCAGGTCTGCCCTGCTGTACGCTGCTGCATGTGCATACACTGTTGCATGCCAGCACAGGTGTGCTGCACTTACACCATCTTGGTAACAAGGGATTCGCCTGCACAGTTCCAAAACCACCACTGATAATGCTCTTCTGTCTTCCAGCGCCATCACGTCTCAGGGGAGTGTCACAGGATGACACAGCTGATGTTGGACATGATGAGGAGGTGCCATCCACATTCACTGGCATTCAGGACAGAGACTGTCATCATCAGGACAGTGTGGGGCTGCTGGACTTCCTGTGCTTGGAGAATGACAACCCACTTATGGACCTCTTGCTGACTGAGGACATACATGTGTTGGTACCGGTGACCCAGGTGGGGCATCAGACTCGGATGATGACATGACACTGATCCTGGATGGCACAGCCCTGGCATTGCTGTCCAGGGTACAGGGCCATACACAGGTGGCAGTTGCCAACAGTGGCGTTATGGCACCCGTGCAGCCACACCCTGTCCATGGCTGCATAGTGGTGTGTGGTGACGCTGCTGTTGCCGGCCATAGGGAGGTGCTTCCATGGATGCTGGTGTCACAGGGATGGCTCAGCAGGCAGATGGGCGGTGGCAGCAGGCAGCAGTGTCCACCATGCAGCACACCACAGGGGCCATCGCCAGTGCGCCCACACATACACCACCCCCTGCGTGGTCCTTTGTGCAGCATCCACAGGAGAGAGACATTGACCAGCATGTCGCATCTCCCACAGCAGGTCAGCATCTGCCCCAGGCTGTGCAGGGTGCCGACAGGCTGGACAAGCACACTGGGCTGCTGTGGGCATCTGTGGACAACCATATGATTCTTGGGGCTGAGATCCATGAATTGCAGGTTGAGGTGTATAAGCTGGCCGAGTGTGGGAACATTGGATGTGCTCAGCTGATAGGTGAGCTCCGTCAGCTGCGGGATGCCACGACCGCACCACTGGACTGCATTGCCTGTACCATTGCTGCAGGATTTTCATCACACTGGCATCCACTGGGCATAGCTGTGTGTGTAGGACTCCCTGCAGTGCCACGTTGATACCACAAACACGGCGTCTGGTGACCCCAGCATGGGGGATGCCTGGATCCAACATGGCCATCCCCGACTCACCCAGCACTGATCTCTTTGCCATTTTTTCACCCCAGCTTGGACCCGGTCATGTTCTCAGGCCTCTACCCCTGTGAGTGTGTTGGTCACACCCCCAGTGGCTGTTGCACAGCCAGTGACTGCCACACAGCCTGGGAGTGGCCACCCTCATGGCCATGGCAGCCGTGGTACCACACAGTAGGCCTGGTGGGTGTGCTATTCTATCCTACTGCCCACTGCTGTTGTCTGGTGCACACATGTGTGAGTGCGGCCATGTGCGTGTGGCGGCCCACATGTGTGGCGTGTGGAAGAGCCTCCGTGTGTGCATGCTGTGCTGCTGGGCCTTGTGGTGTGGGCATGGTGATGGCAGCACCATACTGGCCCTGCCTGTGTGCCAGTGAATCCACTCTGATCCATGCCATGTCCTGCTCTGTGTGTGTGTGTGTGTGTGTGTGTGTGTGTGTGCCCATGCCTCTGCACTGTGCTGTGGTCATGTGGCTGTGTGGTTGTGTGGTTCCTGTGCATGCAATGTATGTGTGACAGTGTCAGTGCATGCCTTCCTGTGTGACTGTGTGCTCCTGTGTGTGGGTGGGTGGGGTGGTGGTCCGTGCATGCACAGCTGGCATGTTTGTTCACTCACCTCCGGTTCCTGTTGTGCTCCTCTACGATGGTGGCCCAGTGCCTCCTTGCCAGTCCGGCAAGCCTGGCATCCCTCCTCACTATGGGTGGCTGCACCCCATATCCAGCCAGTCTTTCCCATCCTCATTGCTGCTGTCACCCTCATCCACCTGGACAGCTATCCCACGGTCAATGGCCATGTTGTGCAGCATGCAGCAGGCTAGGAATAGGCCACAGGTTTTTGCAGAGCTGTATTGTAGGGCACCACCAGACCTGTCTAGGCAATGGAAACACATCTTGAGCATGCCAAACACACGCTCGATGACATTGTGTGTAGTGATGTGTGCCTCTTTGTACCTCTCCTCCACAGCATTGGATGGGCGCCGGTAGGAGTGAGCAGCCAGGGCCGCAGGGGGTAGGTGCTGTCACCTGTGTGGGTAGAGGTAGACAGTTATCACATTGCATTGCTTGTTACACCCCCCTAACCCCTGCCCCTGCTACCACCCTTCCAGCTCCCACAGTGTGTGGCATGGGCCACTGCCCATGGCACGGCTGCACCCGCAACCCTCCCCATGCCATGCTCACCTAACAGGTGCCCTTTGGGGATCTCCCCATGCTCAAATCTCGGAACAGAATGGAGCTGTGCCAAATGAATGAGTCATGTGCACTCCCAGGTTGTGTGGCACAGACATTGGTGATGCATCCTTTGGCATTGCACACCACCTGGCAGTTGACCAAGGGGTACCCCTTCCTATTCATGTAGGTGGCCTCCTCTGGGCCAGATGGTGTGCATATGGCCATATGGGTGCAGTCTATGGCCCCTATCATGCCTGGCATGCATGCCACCCTGTGGAAGTCCTGCATGTTTGCTGTATGCTCTGCCTGTGTGCTTGGGAGTCGTATGAACTCCGAAGCGTGTGGCAGCAGGGCATTGAGGAACTGTGTGAGGAGATGGGACATGGCCAACTGGGTTATCCCAGTGGTTGCCCCGTTGGTTTCTGGAAGGTGCCCGTGGTGAGCAGGCACTTTGCTGCTGTCACCTTGGTCTCCACTGACATGGTGTGACTCCTTCTGGTGGGCGCCTGCAACCCATCATAGCACAGCTCACAGAGCTGCTTCAGAATTGTCCTGTTCAGCCAGTGCCAGCCCATGACCTCCACATCACCATAATCCTCAAAGGTGAGGCAGACATGGTACTGTCCATTGGGCATACCGCTGCTGGGTCCTTCCAAGGCTACGTTGTTGTTCCTCCCTCCTCCTCACACTCCTTATTACTGCTTCCATAAGAAATGGTGCTGCATGCATCTCTGCCTGTTTCAGTGCTGTGCATCTGCTTTGTGTGTGTTTGAGCCTCCTTTTTTATGCTCACTTCTGTCTGGCACATTCTGTGGGTTGCTCCTGGCTTGCACCGTGCTTTTCGGCTGAATATGCCATTGCGCAGCTTATTCATGGGTACACCCCCTTGTACGTGTGCCGCATACATTACATTGTGTCTCTGCACATTGGGTTTTGTGCTGCGCATTCACATTGGTTGAATATGGCTGCAGTGAGCATTTCTGTGGTTGCACTTGTGCACCTCAGTTGCGCATTGCGTAACTGTTCTGAATATCTGGGCCATAACATACTTACTGCATCTTTAAGTGCCAGGGGTTAAATACCTGTAGGTAGCAGGTTTGGTCATGCCCCCTGAAGAAGACCTGCACAGATCGAAGGCTAGTGAGTCCTCTAAACAGATGTGAGCAAATTAACTCTGGTTTAATTCTGTATTTTGCGTTTCCAATATTTATTTCAGTTACCTGTGTGCATATTTCTTGTTTTCTCTATATTTGTCTGAGTAAGCTGCCCTTATCTTCATCCCCATGACTTTCCAGAAACACACTTCTTCTTTCCTTTACATTTGGGATTAACCCAGTTTATAAATGACTTAGCATGTATTAATCCAAAAGACATAAAAGCTTCTACATTACTGGACTCGATCTTTACAAATAGTCAAGGAAATTATAGTCCTAGTGAGGTTTTACCAAACTCCTTTCTGACCACCAGGTAACCTATTGCTTATGACCTGAAGATCAAAGATTTAATATCAGAAAAAACAAAATGATTTGGACCTTGGGAAACTCGAGGAGTGGACAAGGGCATGGAAGCTGGGTTTCAATGCCTAAAAGTGGAAAGTCATACATCTAAGATATAGGAACCCAGGAATTGAATATAGCATGGGGGGAGCTACTGACATTCACTGAACATTTTAGCTTTAGAAGGTTTAGTTTCTGAAGAAGGACTGGTTGGTCTGAAAGCTAGAGCACTTTTCTTGTTGTTACATCTATGTTGGTCCATTAAAAGGTATCAAATCATTTGCTTCTAGATCTATTCTTGCAATGACCAATATGGCAACTACTAAATCTAGAATTCACTAAACAGTAAAGGGACCTTGGGGTCACCATATCTGAGGACCTCTAAGTGGAAGAGCAGTGTGACAAAGCAGTGGGTAGGGCCAGTGGGATGCTGAGATGCATAGGGAGAGGTATCACCAGTGGTGTTACCGCTGTATCACTCACTGGTGAGACCCTACCTGCAGTCGTGTGTCCTGTTCTGGAGACTGCACCTTTATGGTATATAAACCATGCATATGTGCTGAGCCAGCCATTCCTAAACACTGCAGGAGATGGCTGGATGGCACAGAGAGCTCCTGTATGCCCTAATGTAAGTTAAAGCTTTACCTGTCTGCTACTTGAACAAAGAAAGCTGTGTACTTATTCATGAGTCTGATAGATGTTTTTTATACTTAACAGGAGAGGAACAGAGCTGTGTAGACTCAGGTTACTTGCACAAATTGTGGTATAGGGATGGGGCCACTTAGCCAGGCAAATTAATTGCATTTTTGTTATACACTAAGGAATGTGGTTTGGGTTTTTTTTCTCTCTGTAATAGGCAGTAAACTCTGTTTGAATGGAAATTGATTGTTTTAAAAAAAGAAAAGAATAAAAGTGAAAATGCTTGGAGGTGATTTATTAGGAATAGGCAACACATTCAATGAATAGAACTTTACTGTAGTAAACAAATATAACTGTTCATGCAATAGGCCCTAGCTATTGATAGTAGATACTTGATTTTAAGAATTATTAAAGTTTATAGGCTACATGGATGCAGACTGAGGCAGAAATGAGCGGTGCACATCAATGACTAAAAGATATGGCTATTGTATATTACTTGTTATTGTGTGGAGGGCTGTAGCATAGTTTGTTGGGGGTGTCTGACTCAGAGGTGTTGTAAAGAAGCATGATGGTTGTATTATACTGAATATTATTTTTTGAATATTCTAACAGGTGCTGAACACTGGGGGCCAGAAGAAGTGATGTTGCCATGAAACATATCCCATACAACTGTATTAAGTTATGGAATAAATAAATTTACAAATGGATATTGTGTATGGAGTTCAGCTCATTTCTTCCTCAAGTACTGCTTTGATCTGCCAGTGAATGACCCAAGACTGAACATTTGTATATCTTTACCAGAAGAGGGGCAGCCTGGACACTTTGCATACAAGTTTTGACCAGGGAAAAATATCAAGGGAGGGCAGTGGACGTGGTCTACCTGGACCATAGCAAAGCCATCAACACTGTGCCACACAGGAGACTGATAAAGAAATTAAGTAGCCTGGGGTGGGACCCAAAGTGGTAAACTGGGTAAGAAGCTGGTTAATGGATAGGTGACAGAGGGTGGTGTTTAATGGCATGCACTCTAATGAGGGTAGAATGACCAGTGTGGTGCGATAGGGCTCAGTGCTGGGACTAATCCATCTATTGTCTTCATAAGTGACACTGCAGAAGAATTGGAAGGGAAGGTATGCCTTTTTGCAGATGACACCAAAATCTGTAATAGGGTGGATACCCAGGAGGAGGTGGAGAGAATGCATTAGGACCTTTGGAAACTCAAGGAGTGGCCCAGGGTGTGGCAGCTGGGGTTCAGTGCCAAAAGTGAAAAATCATTCACCTAAGATATAAGAATGCTGGAACTGAGTATAGGATTGGGGAGGCACTGCAAGTCACTAAGCAGAAATGAGACCTTGGGATTGTCATATCTGATGACCTCAAAGTGGCAGGGTGGTATGATAAAACAGTGGGTAGGGCCAGTGGGATGCTGGGATGCATAGAGAGACTTATCACCAGCAGGAAGAGGGATGTGGTGTTACCACTGTATCACTCACTGGTGAATCCCCACCTAAAGTATTGTGTCCAGCTCTGGATGCTGCACATCAGATAGGACATATGGTGGAGGCAGTCCACAGGAGGTCAACTAAAATGGTGCAGGGACTGCATCAAAAGACCTATGAGGAGAGACTGATGGATCTCAACATGTATACCTTTAAAGACATGAGAGCAAGAGGGGACATGATAGAGACCTACAAGTACCTCACAGGGGTCAACAAGGTACAGCAGGTAAGTCTATTTGAAATGAGAAGGATCACCAGGACCAGAGGGCATGTGATTAAGCTGAAGGTGGGACATTTAAAAGGGATGTGGAGAAGTAATGTTTCACTGAAAGTGTGGTGAATGCCTCAAACAGACTGCTAGCTGAAGTGGTGGAGGTAAAAACAGTAAGGGGCTTCAAGCAGGCATAAGATAATCATAGGGGAATGTTAGTAAATAGGCAGGAAGGAAAGCAGGTTGCCAGAGACCAGTTGGGGTCACGGAGACATACCAGTCATGGACCACCTAGACAGAATGGGCAGGCCAAATGGTCCTCTTCTGCCAACAAATTCTATGTCTTTGTTTGTAATGGACATGCACTGGTTAAACAAAAAATGGCAGAATCAAGGAAAGGCCCTTGGTATAATTCATATTTAAGAAAATAAAAAAAAAAACTTGAGATAGGTTCTGGAAAAAAAAACAAAGCGAACCAATCAACAAATAGATTGGGATAGTTATAGACAGGCATGAAATTGTTACACTAAGAAAATAAAAAAGGTTAAGCAGCATTATTTAGAAAAAATAATTTGATTATAGAATTAAACTTGACCCAAAGGACTTTTGGAAAACTATGAGTAAATCGCAAAACCAAAAGAATTCAGAAATGTGAAAAAAACAAAGCTGCCTCCAAACACAGGGATAACTGTGCAGTCACATTATTAAAGTGTTCAAGTGAATTAAAAAAATGTGCAAAACATCAGCAGAAAAGTAATAACTTACAGCATAAATGTGGCAGGTTGGCAACAACAACAAACGTGCCTGGCCCCAACAACCACTTGATTGGTTTTGCCCAGAGACTTTCCATGTTTTGTACATTCATTAATGCACTTGAACACTTCAATCAATCAATCAATTTTATTTTATACTGGAGAGTATGTGAGCAAAACTGCCCATTTTCACAAATGTCCAGTTGTACACGAAATGACAAAGATACAGAGAAACAATTTACAGTATACATACATAAAGGCTGAGGTAATATGTCATAAACAGAAACCTATTTACAGGCATGAGAGAATGAATGTGCAAGGTAAAATAATTATTTACAGGACATATTGTAATTTACAAAAGCATTGAGTAATTTGCTTACACATGATAACCAAAAGTAGTGAAAAGGAGGAAACAGGAGAGGGGTGGAGGGGGGGGTGATGGGAAGGGGGTCAAGGGAGGAAGAAGAAAAACAGTAGGGGAGAAAATCGGTGGATTGGAAGGGGGGGAGAGTAAAATTCAGAGTTAGATTCAGCCAGTAGTAGGAAAACAAGTGCATGTGAGTTTTTCTTGAAGGTGACTCTTGAGGGTCCTTTGAAAGGCATTATAGTGCTGCAGGCAAGGTAGTCCAGTGGGAGCAAGTTGTACTGCATCATGCCCTTATAAGAAATGAAAATTTCTGCAAGTGTGGTGCGAAAGAATGGGATGCTGAAAACATTGTTGGAGGCTCCTCTGGTTTGGTGGGCAGGAGCTGATTTGGGGAATAGTGATGTCACACTCAATGGAAGTTTATTGAGATGATCTTTATGGAGAAAAGAAAGATATTTGAGGGTGAAACACCCCTCAAGAGGGAGCCAATAAATAACTTTGTATAGGGCGCAGTGGTGTGTTCTCCAGGGAAGTCCAGTGACAAAGCAGGTGATATTATTGTAGCTAGATCTAAGTTTATAGAAGAGTTGAGAAGTTGGGGAGGGGGTGTAAACAATGGATCCATAGTCCTGAAGGAGTAAGAAAATGGAGCTTGCTAGGTGGAGTCTAGGTTAAGGGATTAAAAATTTAGAGATGCTGTATAGGAGCCCCAGCTTCACGTGAACCTTATTTATAATGTTAGAGATGTGGAGGTTGAAGGTTAGGTGGGGATCAAGCAGAAGACCAAGGTATTTAAATTCAGAGACTTGCTCTGTGAAATTACCATCATTATCGGAGAGGGTTTATTAAAGGTTGTAGGTTTTCCTAGGACCAGAGAAAACCATGTATTATGTTTTTTAAGAGTTTAGGACCATGCGTTTATTGGTGAACCATGAACGTAGATTCTTGAAGTCGGATTGTAGGCTGAAGAGCATCACATCTGGGTTTCTGTTGCTGCAGTACAGTGCAGCATCATCTGCACAGAGGGCCATTTGGGTGTTGCTACGGACTTCTGAGGGCTTACTGATAAAAAGGGTGAAAAGGAGGGGGCCCAGGATGGAGCCCTGGGGAATCTCGCATTTAATAGGGCATTCAGAGAACTGCCCATTGATTGTGCTCATCTGTGTTCTGTGGGAGAGAGTTCCCAACCTAATTAACCACGTATTTAAGAAATGGAGGTCAGATTGAGTGTTCAAGAGCAACTCATAGTCTACAAGGTCGAAGGCCTTAGGTCCACAAAAACAGAGCCTGTGTAAAGGCCGTTGTCTATGGCTCTATAGATATCCCTGGTGAACCTGATTAAAGTGGTCTCAGTGCTGTGAGCAGCTCTGAAACCATGTTGGGTATCTGTGAGGATGCTATAGCTGTTGAGAAAGGAGGTGACCTGCGAATGTATTACTTTTTCCAATATCTTGGAGGGGTGGGTGAGAAGAGAAATTGGCTTGTAGTTTCCTACCTCGTTGTTTGAGCCTGACTTAGAGGGGTGACTATGGCCATTTTCCAGATGCACAGAAAGGAGCCAGTGCAGAGAGAAAGATTTATGATGTTTGTAAGGGGGGATGCTAGTGGGGCAAGGGCACGCTTGAGAATTTTGAAATCAATCCCGCCTGTCCCTTTACTGGGTCTGGGGTTATTTGAACAGATGAACTTAATGGTATCAGAGAGTGCCAATGCCCAGAAGTAGAAATCGGGAATGGAACCTGAGTGTGACATGGTGAGAGAGTGGGAGGGGGTTTTAGCAGAGCCTGGTGGAGGGAGGGCAATGGTTTGTATTTGTTTAAATCCCAGAAGAATGGATTAAATATGTTAGCCACATCTGAGGGGTCATTAGTGAGCTTGTCCCTGTGCATGAGAGTGATGGGTTCAGCTTTCCTGACCCTGCCGAGGAGGTTATTTAAGGTACCCCAGAGTTATCTGGGATTAGTTTTTTCCCCAAGCTGTTTACTGTGGAGAAAGTTGACCTTGACTGACCTGACAGCCGCTTTGCATATGTTGTGCAGGGCTTTATACAGTGTTAATTGGGTGGGGTCCTTGTGCTTCCTGTGTTTGGTCCAGGCCCTATCGCTCTTCATCATTATTTGAGGATGTCAGAGGTGACCCATTCACAAATGTGTTCCCATATCCTGATCTTTTTGAGGGGGGGTGAATTTGTCACATACCCTGTTGAAAATAGTACAGAAGCAATCTATGACAGCATCGATGTTGTCCATGGTTGAGGTGAATGACCAGTCAACCTGGTGAAAGGCTTGGGTTATGTCCTCAAGTACATTGTTGTTTAAACATCTTGAGTAAATGAAACTGGGAAGGGATATGGGGAATATGAATTGTGCAATCCAGTGGCAAAAGGTGGAGCAGTGGTTGCTTATGCAACCAGGTAGGATCCTGACTTCAGAGATTCTGGAAGGGTTAGAGACAATGATCCAGTTGATGACTGACTGGGAGACAGTTTTATAGTTTGTCTTTGTTGGGATGGTGATTAGTTGGTATAACCTAGGCCTGAGATGACAGATTTAGTAGTATCAGATTGACTGGAGGTCCAGTTGATATTGAAATCCCTGAGTAGAATTCATTCCCTCTTAAATAAAGTTATTGTGCAGTTATCCCTATGTCTGGTGCCAGCTTTGTTTTGTTTGCAGTTTTAGTTTTTTTAGCCTGGCAAATTCAATTACTGTGGAGCGGCTTCTTGCCTTTTTTTTTTTAAGAATTCAGAACTGCCTAGTACATTTGCGATTAAGGGACATAGTAGTTCCATTGATGATGAAGTAGCGGAGGAGTTTAATGCCTATTTTATTAAAATGGATGCAGACGGTTTTTCAAGTTCTCCAAGAGGAAACCTGTGAAGCCCCTCTACCACAAAATGAGTTGATGGTGTTAACAAAAAACTTCTCTAAATAAAACCTTCCAAAGCTGGAGGGTTGAATGAAATGCCAGCTAAATTATTAAAATACACCACCCCATAATAGCTTTTCCCTTGGTCTTTAATCTCACATTGGTATCTGGTGATTATTTGATGGCATGGAAATGTACACAAGTTATCCCAATCCATAAAGCAGAACTATTGATAATTACCATCTGATATAACTGCTTTCTATAGTCTCCAGAATTTTTGAAAAGTTAATTTGTTTGCAATTAAAATCCTTTTTGGACTGTAATAATAAATGAAACTGTTCTCAATTATGTTTTAGTTCAAACTATGGTGCCATCTCTGCCCTAACCAAGATATTTGAAGATATTCACGATGCTCTGCACAGGAGATTGTCTGTAGATGCCATTTTTATTGACTTGTGGATAGCCTTTGACACATTTGATCACAACATCATCCTAGCCAGGAGAAAATTAACAGGGCTGTCAATTGGTCCCATTAAGTGGGGTTTGGCTCCAATTTGAAAGAGCGTCAACAAATGGTAACATTAAACTAAATATCAGCCCTTGCCCCTATTATGACAGGGGCGCATCAGGGCTCAGTACTGGGCCCACTCCTGTTTAATATTTATGTCAATGATCTGCCACTTGGGAATTTGCCAAATATTATCCCTATGCAGATGATATGGGTAACTTATTGCCACAGATTCATAATAATTTGCTAAGAGCATTAGATTGTATACAGGATTTATTTCTAAAGCAGTGATTAGTACTAAATGCTAAAAAACTTAAACAATGTAACTAAGTAAGGATAAGAAAATAGAAATGAACACTGTGGAACTGAAGATGGAGACAAAAAGGACCGGATTTTCAAAGGGCCCTTAGACTGATGCAAGGTGCGTCAAACAACCACCTTGCATCAAATCCAGGTGCACCAAATACTGTGCACCATATTTTGCAAGAAAAGCATTCTGTGTGGCAAAGTCCCCCAAAATGACACAAGGGGACCACTGCATCAGAAATATGATGTATGGGGTGAGAATGACGCATGCTGAGTTGAAAATACGATGCATGAGTGAGATGGAGCAAAAATGTCCAAATTAGTCAAAAATATGACGCGTGGAGCGAAAAATTATGCAAGTTGAGTCAAAAATTGCAGGTGATGAAATGGCCTCTGGAAGCAATATTTTACATGCTACAAACAGCATTATGATGTTTACAATGCAGACTCTTACAGCAGAATGTCATACATAGTACCACAGTAAAGTCTGTCCACCTGCTCTGGGTCTCTGTACATGCTCCACTGTCAGTTAGACCAGCTCTGGCTGGTCTAACAGTGGCATGCATCTTTGAAGCAGTGTTGACAGCTTCCATCTTAGAAAATCAAAAAAAGGGGACGGTGCATCATTTGTTTTGATGCAAGCCCTGGTGCAATATGGCACACCTATTTTTTTAATGCAAGCCACTTTGGCACAGGCAGTTCTACTTTTCATGCAGTTGGCATTGGAAAATCAGAACTGATGGAAGTTTTGATGCAACTTGCTCCTTTTGTTATTCTTTTCTGGTGCAAGCACCTTGCGTCATTCTTGGCCCCTTGAACATTGAGCCCATACTGTATGACACTATAGAGTTACAATAAGTCTGGCTATACAATTTCATAGCGGTTTGGTTGGATGAGAAATGTAAATGGGATACTCATATAGAAAACTTAACAAAAAATTTGGGGAGGTAACTGGATATGCTATATTATTTAACATATGACATGGGAGACCCAAAACTATACAATTAACTCCATGGTCCTTCCAGTGTTAGACTATAAAGACATCCTATACACTGGAGTGTCAGGGAAGGAGCTCATAAAGCTGGATATAATTAATAGTAGGTTTGCCTGCTTCATCCTTGATGCCCCCATAAAACCCATGCTGCTCTTTGTATTTTGCTTTGGGATGGCTGTGCCTATGTGAGCGCAGGTGCCTCCATGCTTTGAACTATATGCATACATGCTTCAATGTGCGACTGCCTGATTATATTAGAAAATATTTCTAGAAGACACAAAAAAGAAGACCTAAGTTCAGTTAAAGGGGCTGAGTTTTTGATACTGCCCAGTAAGATAGATGTGGGTATGTACTCCTGTTTTTTTAACCAGGGTCCTGTGATATGGAACTCTGTTCTATATACATTAAGATCCTCCAGTGGTAATATAAGTAAGGGTAAACTCAAAAGTTGGGGTATTGACCAAAGCTACTAAATCCTTGCCATGGTGTTCTAATCTGGATTTAGGATGAGGGAATACTTTATTTGTGGGCTGACATTTATTTCTATCATTAGTAAAACACCAATATGGAGAGATCTATGATACTGAATGAGTAATTTGTGTTTATTGAACTGTTCCTATGTAAATTCTCTCTTATATTTTAGCAACATATACAGTATATATATGCTAAATTATATATGTATATGCATGTAGATTGTGATTGCCCTATCTTTGTTGTTGCATTGAAGTAAGGATAAATAGGACCTCATTGGATATAAGCTTTGGCTCAACTGAGTCATCCCTGATCATATTTTGTATGAATAAAATGTTACAACTTTACTCTTCCTCCTCCTTCAAAGGTTTATTTATTTATTTGTTTATTTATTTGGTTTTTGATAACCAGGTGGATGCACTAGACATTAAATATGCCTATTTTCAGGCACAACCTGGGAGAGTACAAGTCAAAAATAGATACAGTCAGAATTCTGGAACAGAAAAACAATTAAAGTGAACAATGCAGGAGGTAAAGCATGAACATAATATATAATGTACATTGGTGAAAGAAATAATAAGAACAATATAGCATAAAGCATTATAGTACAACATACAATAAACCTGATAATAAACTGAAAACATAATACATGGAAGTACAGAGTACAACATTAAGGCAATGTAAATATAGCTTCAAATAGTGGTAAGGCTATGGAACAGTAAATTAGGAAGGAAAACCAGGACAGAAACAGTAAAAACCATGAGGGAAAACAAGTACAAAAGGAGCTGTATGCATAAGTGTACTTTATTAGGCAACTGGTACAGACTGTAGTTATGAGGACAAATAGCTCATTCAAGGAGGCAGGAAACAGGTACAGGGGTTAGAATTTAAGAGGTAGTGGGGTAGCTACTTTTTGAAATGGGCATGAGAGGGGGGGGAACCAGATGGATACTGGCAGAGAGTTCTAGTAGATGGGGCAAAGTAGAAGAAGGCCAGGGATCCCATAGTTGTGTTGCACCTAGGAACAATTAGAAGGGACTCGTCACCAGAGCAAAGGGGGTAGCTAAGGCAAGGGGGAGACAGTTTTAGAGCTAGAGAGGAAGGCACTCCAGTCCTAATGATATTATCTGTTAGGGTGCCAAGTGCATAGGAGCGGCAGGCTTCTGGGGGTAGCCATTTTAGACTGCTGTAAAACTGACAGCAGTGGGTAAGCCGATGAGATGCCAGAGCGAAGTGACAAATGTTGTTATAAGATGTGTCCCATTTATGGAGACTGACTTTAGAAACACTCTCAAAGATGACAGCCCCATAGGTGAGGGTGGGGAGAAGGACCTCTTGAGCAATGGCAACTCTGGCAGAAGGTATAAGGGCATAACTAGCCTTAAAGACCAGGCCAAACTTGGAGGTAACAGTTTTACAGGAGCTGGAGATGTGTAGGGCAAAGTCCAGAGAGGGGTCTAGTGTAATCCCTAGGTATCTGAATAAACTTACATTCTGCAGAATAGAGCCATCATACCTAGAGACAGACAGACATTCAGTACACTTCCTTAATCTGGGAGCAGAGCCAAATAGCATGGAGTAAATTTTAATAGCGTTTAGTACTAATTTGTTTTGGTAGAGCCAAAATTGGATTTTGTGGAAGCTGGAGGTAAGGATGGCGTTAATTTCAACAAGGCACTTTGAGCTGTAGTAAAGGACTAGGTCGTCAGCATATAGCAAGGAGGAGCAAGATGATGTAGTTTGGGATAAGTCATTAATGAACATTTTAATGGGCAGCAGGCCATGAATAGAACCTTGGGGGACTCCAGTGTTGGTGGTAGATAGGTCAGATGTAGCAGAGTTGAATGTAACAAATTGTTTCTTGTCTGTGAGATGCCAAGGATATCATTTTACATTTGAGAAAGGAGTGGTCAACCAGGTCAAATGCCTTTGTAAGGTCAAGTAAAACTGCACCAGTTAGGTAACCATTCTCCATGGCAACTTTGGTATCATCAGTGAAATTGAGGATGGCTGTAGTGGTGCTGTGACCCTTCCTGAATCCATACTGGACTCCAGAGAGGAGGTTACGGTCATGGAGATAGTTGATGGTTTGGATGGAAACTATCTTTTCAAGAACATTGCTCAGGACAGGGAAGATGGCTATGAGATGATAATTAGTGACGGATTTAGTGTCAATCTTCTTGAATACAGGGACAATCTTGGCAATCTTCCATATATTAGGAATCAATTCTGAGCAAAGGGACAGGTTAAATATCCCAGTTAGTGGGGAGGTGAGGAGAGGGGCAGCAAGTTTTTTTTTTTTTTTTTCAATCTAAAGTTTATTGAGTTTTACATTTTACAAAGGACAGGACCACATTTGTACAATAACACATGTAAACAGATATGAAACCACATATATGATCCCGTCCCCCCTCCCTCCCCCCTTGTCTCCCTCCACCCCCTTCCCCACAGTCCCGGTGTACAAAAGTGTAAGAATCCATATTTAAAGCACATCTAACATGTTAGGTAGAATATAGCATATGTAAAAGAGCCCAAATCTTTTGGTATTTCACTTTGTTATTATTTAAACTAGAAATAGTCTTTTCTGTTCTAAGATTTGCTAAAAGCTCGTTAAGCCATTCAGAATAGAGGCACGACTGAGCATTCTTCCAATATTTAAGAACCATCTTTTTCACAGACATGGAAATCATAGCTATGTGGGAGGGGCAGCAAGTTTTAGCAGCCTAGGTTCAAGACTATCCGAGCCAGCACTACTGCAATCAAATAAGGAGTTCAGTAACTGATGTGCATCCTTCTTTGAGGTTATATGTAAGAAGAAATGTGGTGTTTAAAGGGGAATATCTTCTGAGGAGAGAGGAGTAGAATCTGGGAGAGATGAGGATGGATAAGTGTAGCTAGAAAGGTCAGAGAAAGGTTGGTTGAAAGCATTAGCAATAGTAATGGGGTTATTGCAGTGAATGCCCTCCAGCACTGTCATTTGTAGATTGAGCCTTCTATGTAACTCCAGAATTTTTTGGAGTCACCAGCAGCATCGAGTAGGAGATTTTTACAATAGGAACTTTTACATTTGGTTTTACAATACGATCTTTTACATTTGTTCCACTTTACCCTGTAGTCAGTCAAATCAGCCTGAAGGCCTGAGGTCCTGTATTTAGACCAACTCTTGTCTCTATCCTTAAGTAGAGCAAGGAGATCTTTGTGGAGCCATCTGGTAGGAGAGCCATAGATTCTGCGAGAGACTATAGGGGTGTGTTGATCCTGGAAAGAGGAGAAATGGGCAATAAAATAATTTAAGGCCTTATTTACATCATTTGTGCAATAGAGTGGGCTTCAATTAGTCAAAAATAAGTCATTCATGCAGGCTACAGGGTTCAATGTAGAAAAAACATGGACAGAAATTACCTTAGGGGGCAGGGTGGAGTACGTGCAAGCCAGACACAGAAAACAGGGGCATGGTCAGAGATAGTGTCAGATTGGGTACCAGTCTGTGAGATTCTGTCAGGTCTAGTTATAAGGATACAGTCAATAATAGTATGGGTACCAGATGTAAGAGAAAGTCTAGTCAGTTCACAGATGAGCCAGTGTAAATGGTGTTTGTGTAGTAATACTTCAAAAATCCTGAAAGATTTACTTCCCCATCCCCCACCCTCTGCAAGATGTCCAATACCACCCTCCTCCCCCTCAGCACCCACAATTAGATAAATGTACTAATAACATGTACTAATAAAAAAAAACAGTAGCCTACCAGCACAATTTGTACACCTCCACAGACAGCTGCCATCATTCTAGTGTAAATACAGTGCTCATTTACACTTTATAAAAATACTTTATATCTCCCTCCTACCCTGACAGCAACCTCCCCACCCCCTGCCATGCCTGCACCCATTTTTCAATAGGAGAAGATGACCGGCACAATCCACACTCCAGTACAGCTTTCCATCTCCTCATGAATGAAAGCATGCATGCCTTTGCTTGCTCTATAGTGAAACCAGCTGATCAGCTGGTTTCAGTATAGAGTGAGCAAGCGTAAGTGGGCACTTTCATTCATGAGAAGGAAGATGGCCGTGGAGAAGGGCACATTGTGCCTGTTGCCTTCTCCTACTGAGAAATGGGTGCTGGGGGCAGGAGGTTTGCTGCTTGGGTGGGGAGACATAAAGTTTTATGTATTTATTTATTTATTGAAATTTCAGAGAATAACTTTGAGCACAAGTGCTCTTTTGCAAAGGTTCCAAGTCAGCGACAGAGATTACAGGATAGCAGAACAAATACAAAAAGAAAATTCCAGTGAAATGTCGTCATACAAGTACAAAATGGTCAACAAAGTACATAATAAAAAGACTAAATCAATTGCATACAATTTTACGATAAGGCAGGTAAAGAAGAACAGTGTAAACAAGCATAGTGATGGCACATGGCCTCAGAGCCAGAAGTCTGGCACAGTTCAAAGTGGAGGGATGTAGTTAGGATGATTATTGGTTCAATTGCATTAAACTGTTAGAGTTGCCCATAGAGCTCACTTAAATTGGTTGAACTTAGGTAGCTTTAACAGGGTTTCAGACAGCTCATTTAACCAGCCAGTGGCTCTAACAGCAAATGAATGCTTCTCATCTGAGTACAATGAAAAGATAGTTCAAGGGCATTCCAAGCAATGCTCCTGGCATTGTAAAGATTGATGGCAGAGCAGAAGCAGTGAGTTAGGGCCAGGGGCAGGGGGTTAGGACCAGTTGCACCTTCTTGGCTAGCAGACATGTTGGGAACATAATACTGCTAGGTAGGGGTAGCCAGTTAATTTAGGTGTTTAGGGTGCAGCTATGAGTGCACCTATCTGCCCCAAGCACAAAATGACAACCTTATTACAGATCAAATTTATTCTGCTGAGAACTGAGTCACAGGCAGCTGTGTAGACAGGGAGGCCATAGTCAACTAGTGACAGTACTTAGCTTGGCACTATGAGGCATCTAGCATCTACAGTGAGATTGACCCAGTTATGGTACAAGGCAATCAGACTTCTGTTTACCCTGGACACAAAGTGGTCAACATAGGGAACAAAAGATAAGGTATCATCCAGGATCACCCCGACATACTTAAAGGTTTCCACCTGTTCAAGTATATGTTCCAGGTCATTGTGGATGACAAGGGGCTGCCTTTTTCTGGGGGGGAGGGCTGAAGCCTGAGGTTCAATGTGGGGGGGATATCTCCTCCCACATTCCAAATAAAATCCAGCCTCTCCCAGCAGCCCATGCTTACCATGTTTCGAAGCAACCACCATCCTCCTCCTTCTACAGCACTCTGCTCACTCTTGGTGCTGGGCCCTCTATTCCCTCCACGTTATCTGGCTTACCTACCAAGGATGGAAATAGAGAATGGCCAAAGTTTTACAGTATACACAAGCACCATCTTCCAAGGGCCAGTGGATACGTTCCTAATGTCTGACAAGGAGCCCTCTATCTTCATGTGCTGAGTACTATTAGTGAGATAATTCTGGAACCAGGTGACTGTGTCTAATGACAGGCCTGGGTCATGGAGTTTGCTGAGAATGACCTAATGATTGACCAAGTCGAAAACTTTTGTCAAGGTCGATTTAGATGGTGCAAGACTTGTGTCCGTTGTTAAGGGCCTCAAGGACAAAGTTGGAATACTCAATAAGTGCTGTATTGGTGCTATGTTTTGTCCAAAATCCATGATGTGGGGACACTGTATCTCATATTTTTCAAGGTATGAGACAACTTTGTTGGACACTATTCTCTCAAGTGCTTTGGGCAGGGAGTAGAATATGGAAATAGGCCTGTAATTGGTAAGGTTAGAATGGTCTCTGCTTTTAAAGATTGGTGTAACCAGTGTGGATTTCCACTTTTTGGGTAACTGGTAATAGAACAGAGAGAAGTTAAACATCTTGGAAATGGGGTAGGAGATTTCCTCAAAAACAAGGGCAAATAGCCTCATATCAATTGAATCATCCCTGATTCTGGTTTTACCTAGCACTTTTCTTATATAATTAGTG